>CM055659.1:7274378-8615852 GCA_029378335.1 Agrilus mali | reverse complement strand
AACAGTATTAAAGTTTTTAATATTTCCACTCCACTGGTGAACTAAGTCAGAACTAGTTGCGGAAATGTATTCTGAGCTGGTATCGTTCACTATTAGCGAAAATTCGTGTGAATCTAATCTGAAACTACTACCACAAATAATATCGAACGGACGCCACTGAATCGTCACTTCAACAGGTCTATCAGCTGTTTCGTGCTTAAAACTCGACTTTGCGCATAACGTCATCGATGATGCTCTGTGCCTTCTCTATTCAGATGAACTATACTCCTCCGAAACGGCTTGCCCGATTTTTATAACATTTTATATGCATATTCAGTAGGTCTGAGAATCGGCTACTGTCTATTTTTCATACCCCTAAGTGATAAGGGTTGTCCACCCCTAACCTTTCATTTTTGGGACAATTTTTTTTTTATGATTTGGCATTAAAAATTTCATATAACCCTTAATTTTCATCCTTCTACCACCAACCTCCATTTTTTAATAGCGATATTAGTACTGTAATAATCTTCAACTCTCAGTGGTCGATAACTGATCAATTATTATCAATCGATTAGTCATTCCCGCCAGGCGTCTACTGATGTCACTACTCACCTAGCAAACAGCACGGAGTGGGGATGAGAATGAAGCAGATTTTTAAGAATGTTACAGGGAGTTCAAATATGTTCTAAGAAGTAAAATAATGTTTTATTATATGATTTAAGAATGATTTAGCAATGTTCAAGAATGTTCCAAAATCTTGAAGATCATTCAAGAATGTTCCAGTGTATTTTTAAAAAAGTTAGAGAATGTTTTGAATCATTATAGGATGTTCTGGATAGTTCTAAAGTCGGGAATATTCTAGAATGTTCCATTATATATTCTTACCCGGGCAACGCCGGGTATTGCTGCTAGTTTACTATAATAAAGGATGATTTACGCAAGTTCGTGTAGGATCGTATCTCAGTTTTGGCTTTGGATTTCGTGCCAAGTCTGATTTTTAACAATGTTTTAGTTCGGTGTAGGATGAATGTGAAACTTAGTGGGATTCAGTGTACTTTAGGTAGTTCGGACTGTGTGCCTGCACGGTACGAATTCGGAACGGTGTAGTGTAAATTATCATTATTATCAGATCATATTTTGGGTAAAATTTCTGGGTAACTGCTTAAAATATTAAAAAATGCAATTATGCATTCATTTTAGAAAAATTGTGTAAATTCGTTTTAGAATAATCTCAACATAAAAAAACGTGAGTTTCAAGTTTCAAGAAAAAGAAAACTCCTTTAAAAAATGACGATTACATATTTATATGGACCTGAATCTACTTTTATTTTATGGAAATTTAATATTTATTACGACTTTATTATTTAAACACCCCATATAGAAGGTAGCTACCTATAGTTTCACCAAATCCAGAATCTTTTTATGTTTCTGAAAGGGTCTCAAACTTTGTCCGTCTAAGCGCCCTTGTAAGGACTATAAGACAACTAAGCTATTAACGTAGGATTTCGCTTAATTTACAGATTGTATCCTTTGGCGTGCTGATGGGAATTAAGTAATTCCATTCAAAAGCGCAAATCATACCTTCTGCTTAGGATAAATTGTCGAGCAACAACATCATATCCTTTATCAAAGTATAAAATCATCAGGGTGCGAATCCTACTAATACCTGTTCTTAATTTTTATGATTTTCCTGCGATATTAAAGTTTATAAATACTACAACTATTTGATACTGCCTTTAAGTATGTAGTTGCACAATTTTATGTATTTATATATGTGTGAGTTAGTTTAGTATTTCAGTTACTTTTTCTGTCCAATATACAATTTATAAAGGCTTTTGATAAATCCCCGATGTTTTAATAATTAATTTAATTACGTACGAATTTGGCGGCATATGTAGTAGATAGGTAGGTAGGTAGGTAGGTAGGTATAGGTTTCCAAAGCATTTACCTACACGGTAAGAGAACACCCACCGGGATCGGTTAACGTGGAAAAAGCGGACTATAACAAATGTCGTAATTAATGAAATTATCCATTTTTTAAGGCCTCGCTTCCGAAAAAAAAGCGAAATCAATGAAAGCCGCCAAATGCAGCAGTACGATCGATTTAAAGTCGAACAAAAAAATTCGAATTGAACAAAGCTTATAATATACACACACATATATACATATAATACCTGCCTACCCACGGCGCGCCCTAATAAAAAATCAATTATGACTATCTGTATCAACTGAAACAGCATGATTTGATAAATTTATAAGCGGTGCCGCCGCCGCCGTCGAGAAAAATCAATCAAAATCTAATTAAATAGGTCGAAAGTTCACTGGTAAAAATTAATTTCTTGGCAGAAAAGAATGACTAGTTAAAAGCGTATTTTTATTATTACATGGGAAAAATATTCTCATCGCAATAATCGACTTTACTTTTATAATGTTGTTATGTATACCTACGATTAGGATACTAACGTTACTAATCGGATTTCTAATTAATTTACCTACTACATTATATAGGTGCGTTGCTTAATTATCTATAATTGCTTTCTATCAAATCTACTTACCCAACGCTCAATCTAAAAAATCAATTTAGTTAAAATCACGAAAAAAAAAAATAGCTTATGAAATTAAATCATGTACTTAAGTACGAATAAATAATTCTGAAAGATTAGTACTAAATTAAATATTTCGCAATTTATTATAATTGCTTGTATTGCACTACATTTAAGGTATAATGAACGAAACAGTCATCCGTGGATGCAACCTGGGTATATTTTTCAAAATAAACGTGAGGTATATTATTATTGATGCTACCACCCCTTTTGATTGCCATTATATATCATTTTCTTGTGTGAAGGCACTGTTATTACAGGAAAGCATCTGCGACCGTAATTAGAAAAATACAAAAAAAAAAATTGGAGTCAGTTCGGCACAAATCATATATCATAATTTGCAAATAGCAGATCGAGGCCAAAATGGATACACGTCAACTGGGCCTTATAAACGCGTATTTATAAAAAATGCCGAGTCAGAATATATAAAGGTATAGATACATAAGCATGACGTGGATCGCGATTTTGAATTCTGGTTTCGATAAATCAACAAAACTGCTTCAAAATGAAGTTGACAATCATGATATTAAGTAAGTTATTGATGATGATGATATAATTGATGCTATTAACGTATTAACAGTATCAGTACCTGTATGAAAGTCGAAAGAAAATCAAGGGAATTACGTCGAGAATTTTTAAAATCAACAAATTTTGTTAAAAATTATTAATTAAATTAAGTATTAAATCTCCGTTCCAGTCTAGGCATGCACAATGGTGTGTGTAATCAGCGTCAACTGGTAAATTAATGCTTGTTTTAGGCTCTAAATGGATATTTCTTTATCTGTAGTGTTACGCTCCTTTCTGTTTTCCTTATTAACAGCAGTGTAGTCAAGGAGAAGGGATATCCCCTTTATTGCTCGATTAAATATAATTTTCCAGAATAATTTATATTTTAACTAGCAGCAATACCCGGCGTTGCCCGGGTAAAAATATATTACACGTTTGATGGAACAATTTAGAACTATCCAGAACATCCCATAATGATTCAAAACATTCTATAACTTTTTTTAACATTCTGAAACATTCTTGAATGATCTTCAAGATTCTGGAACATTCTTGAACCTTGCCAAATCATTCTGAAATGTTATTATAAAACATTCTTTTACTTCTTAGAATATATTTGAACTCCCTGCTTCATTCTCATCCCCACTCCGTGCTGTTTGCTGGGTGAGTAGTGACATCAGTCGACGCCTGGCGGGGATGACTAATCGATTGATAATAATTGATCAGTTATCGACCACTGAGAGTTGAAGATTATTACAGTACTTATATCGCTATTAAAAAATTGGGGTTGGTGGTAGAAGGATGAAAATTAAGGGTTATATGTATTTTTAAAGCCAAATCATAAAAAATACTGTATCCTCAAATTCAAGGAATGCAACTTTTAGCTTTTTGGGGTGCATTACCATCTAAGGTAAAAGGACAAAATAACCAAAAAAATCCTGACTCAGAGTTGCCACAGTTTATCAAGATTATAATATTTCTTATTATATAAACTCGAAAAAAGACAAATTGGGACAATAGTCGAGGAGAATATACACAGGAGGTTACTTGTTAGGGAGAGGTACGTCAAATAGCAATGACAAAAGTAGGAGGGGCAACTGTAATTTAAACGCATTGAAATTTCACCATGCTCTGCACAGTCCTGCTAATACAATTTGGCTCATGGCTTGCGTTGACAGTTACTACCCTAACATATTTATAGTTTCCATAACAATTTTATTGTGGCGCGAATGCTGCCAATAGAAATACAGCTGAACTTCGATAACTCGAATCACCACCATAAGATTTAAGTTTTGGTTCAAAGATAGTACTGCTATTAAAAAGAGACGTTGATATCGTACATTATTAAGGGATTCCCCCAAAAAAATCGACTTATCGAGTTGGCGCCAAATATCATCTTCGAGTTATCAAGTGAAAATTACACGCATTTCTCATGGTTGACACAATTACCAACCAATTTGGTTCAACTTATCAAAAATTCGACTCATCGACGTTCGAGTTATTGAAATTTGATTGTATCTGGTAATAAACTAAAGATTTTGTATTTATTGACGAAGTCAAGTTAATAAAAAATAAAAGGGAAAAGCTGGACATGAACACGTACGAAAAATATATTTCTACAAAATCAAGTGACCCTGGGGTCTAGTTAAATTCCACCCCTATTCAACTGAATGAACAAATCGAGGTTTGTTAGTTGAAAGTTGAAACCCTTTTTTGGACACATCTATCTGAATCGTGTACATACGAAAACGGCGAAAATAAACCACGTCAGACTTACACACATAGACAGACATCCACACATGTACCTACATTTACGTAGGTAAGTATATAATATGTAGGGTATGTATGTGTACGAAGCCGCGCGCATTGTTCCATTTTTGTTTTATTATTTCGAGCGATCTTTTGTGTTTTTTTTTTCGTGCGGAAGCACAGGCCGTCACCGCCGTTGCCGTTTGCGCCCCCTTCACCCCCTCGGCCACGTCACAGGGGTAGCGAGCTGATGCGGGGACGGCAGCGTAGCACCAGCGTCGAGAACGAAAAATTTATTTAACTTTTTATCGTTTATTTTATCTGAAACGCTTTTGTTCGACGGGAGAGAACCTAGTAAAAATCGGGCTTTATTTTTAGAAACAACATTTGTTTTTAAAACTAACGAACGGGTCGACAAAAAACGTGAGGGAGAGAAGGAAAATAAAAAAGGAGAAAAAAAAACAAAAAGAACGTTGCCACCAGTGAGGGTTTAGAGTAGAGTTTCGAGCGTACAATAACACACACGTTCAACGAGTGACCAAGTTTTACATTCGTTCGTTGAGTAAGGGCCCTTTTTATTTCAACTGCTCCAAATAAAACACACGATTCTTTCATAAAAAATGTAGAAACACACTCTGATTTAAATCATATTAAGTATGTATAAATATAAATCCTGGCATTACGAAAAGAATATTTAATTCGGAAAAAACTCATAATAGTACCCTTTTTAATTAAAAATAACCCATATCTAATTTTACACCCATTCCCTCCAATTCCATCATCAGAAACACTTACTAATTTCAGTTTCCTTTATGAATTTGTAATTGATCAGGAGAAGACTATTTTGGCATTATCATAGGGTATTGTACTGACGAAGAATACAGAATATTCGATTCTACTGAAAGTATACTATTAGATCAATAATTTTTTTATTCATATTTTTTAAGAGATATGTACTTTACAAAATTAACAGTAATTTTTATGAGAATGATATATTCCTAACCAAATATCTATTCTTTAAATTACAAATAATTTTAAGTGAAAATTGAAAACAAGAAAATTAAGAACGTTAAATGATTTTTTGAATAAACGTAGCGACCCTAACGTCTTTCTAATCTGTGATTTCTTTTTACTAAATTAAGTTTGTATACGAAATAAAAACACAAAAGTTTTTTGATTTCTACTATATTGTTATTAAACATAACAGCTGTTTCGGTATAATACCTTCTTCAGATGTAACTTACAACTAAGTTATACAAATAAAGTGGCTTCTATTTATACCTAATTGGGGGGTTCTTAGTATTACAATAATAATTTGGGAAAGACCTGGTGGTTTCATTATGAGTAAATTAAGTTTGATTAGAATATTTTGGAAATTGTATTCCTCGTATTTAGTGTAAATCATAAGAAGTAATTTATTACCAGCTGCAATCACCGGCTACATTCCAGAACATCCTGTAATTATTCAAAACATTCACTAATATTTTTAAAAATTCTGGAGCATTCTAGATCGTTTTTGAAAGTTGTTCTGAAGCATTTTCGATCGTTCCCGTAAAATCGAGGACATTGTGCATCTTTCTCGAAAAATTCGGGACATCCCAGAGCAACCTGTAACGATTCAAAATATTCTCTAACCTTTCTAGAATATTCTTGAACATTCCAAATTATTCTGGAATGTTATAAGACATTTTTTACTTCTTGGAACATTTTTGAACACCCTGGAGCATTCCCGAAAAATCTGGGACATTCCAGCAAATTTTAATACATTACCATCATTATTTGATTCCCTAAAAGTCGCTCAAAACATTATCGACTTCATTTGTAGAAAAAATATGTGTTAGACATAGACAAATGTATCTTATCACACATTTTTGCCACCCACGGTCACTCAGTGAGACCAAACTCTTATTATTGAGGAGAGGCAAAGGGACATCCATCTACCATTACCACTGCGAGTGAGTGGAAGTAGACGGTCATGGTGAAGTGAGAGGATTCACCAAAAATATTTTTTTGTATATGTATATGTATATGTATATATATTGATTATAAACTACCCTGTAGATATAAGTAAAAGTATGTAGCAAATCTTTTAACTCGAACCTCGTACATTAATATAAAACGACTTCACGTGGCGTTACAGGATCGCGCAATTTGGCAATCTAGCGAGGGTGAAAACTTTAATAAATCTCGCCCTAAGTTCACGGCGTTTAATCGTCGTAGGTAATACTTTAATTACATTTTAACCATATATCTTCATCAGTTGGAAGATAGCCCGGTTAAAACACGTACACGGTTAGTCTTCTTTAGGTATTTCTACATTATACGTGTCTGCCGTAGTCGATGGGGGTGGAAGAAGAGTGGGGCGTGTATCCATCCGGACGTCTGCTTTTCAGACCGCGTTTATTATACAGTCACTTAATTTTTTTAATGCACTTTATTATGAAAGCGAAAGAGAGAGAAAGAGACAAACGGGCAAAATGTAAATAACTAGTTTGTCGGTAGAATGCCGAAGAAGGCGCTTCTACCTTAATACAATAGGCGGCTTTATTATTTAGAAAATTGTACCTATACGAAACCCTGTGTTGTATTTACTTAGTTACTTAGTTGTGTTAGTTAAATTAGAGTATGTACTACAGGTATCTCTGCATGTACGTGTATTTGAGATGGTACGCTTTCCGTTCCCACTAAATTGCAGGGAACTGTTTTCTACCGTGTAAATTTAAAGCTTCTGTCGGTAGATAAAATCAGCAAAAACGATTTTACTACATGCCTTTTGCTGTTACAAATTAGTTAATTCTTTCGTATTTGTAGAGAATAAAACACTTTTTAAATAACTTACACAAAAATTAAATTTAAATCTTTTTTGGATCTTTCCAAAAAAATTAGCACTAGTGAAAGAAGATTTGAACCAATCTAGTGTTAAAAATAGATTGGCAGTATATTTTGATTTTTTAACTAGTGAATCTTACGCAGGACCTTTAAAAAAAGACTTTTTCTGATTCCTCATAACTAGGTACATCATAGACACACACTCCAATGTGATTTTTTAATGGCGTAATTCAGTAACTTTTAGCAGTTTTATCATATGTAAGGGATTTTGAAATAACAAATCTTTTCAGATTGTGTTAGGCAAATTTTCATTTAAAATCGAAAATTTTATGAAAGCACTGGTAGCAGCAAAACCCGGCGTTGATCGGGTAAGAATATATCACACGTTTGATAAAACATTCTAGAATATTTGCGAATTTAGAACTATCCAGAACATCCTATAATAATTCAAAACAATCTCTAACTTTTTTTAACATTCTGAAACATTCTTGAATAATCTTAATGATTCTGGAACATTCATTCTTGAACATTGCCAAATCATTTTGAAATGTTATAATTAAACATTCTTTTAATTCTTAGAACACATATGAACTCCCTGTAACATTCTTAAAAACTCTGCTTCATTCTCATCCCCACTCCTTGCTGTTTGCTGGGTGAGTAATGACATCAGTAGACGCCTGGCGGGGATGACTAATCGATTGAAAATAATTGATCAGTTATCGACCACTGAGAGTTGAAGATTATTACAGTACTAATATCACTATGTAAAATTGAGGGTTGGTGATAGGAGGGTGAAAATTTAGGGTTGTATGTATTTTTTAATGCCACATTATAAAAAAATTTTGTCCAAAAAATAAAAAAGGTCGGGGTGGGCAACCCTTATCACTTAGGGGTATGAAAAATAGATAGTAGCCGATTCACACCTACTGAATATGCATATAAATTTTCATAAATATCGGTCAAGCCGTTTTGTAGGAGTATGGTAACTAACATTGTGACACGAGAATGTTATATATTATGCAGATTTACCACTATTTCTTATTAATGAAAGAATGCCTTTTAGCTTTGTGGGATTAAGTATAAAATATGGATAATTATAAATATTACTTGAAGCTTACTTTATAAAATGAGCCAAACATGAAGAAACATTTTGCTTGCTTTTTGTGTCCGAAAAATCAGTAATTGTAAGTAAAACTGATTTCTGAGTTTATGGATATTTATCAATTACAACAAAGTGGTAATTATACCATAAAATTGGATGATATGTTGGGAGAGTGAAAAGTGGTGGAAGTCGGTTGAGGCAATGGGATGTAGTTTTACGGGATGGAAGTGAACATAACATTGTGAATGATTCTTGTCTTTAAATCTTCATGTCTTACAATACGTAATTCGATTAAAAAAAAATTAACAGATATCTAATTTTTCTTTTCTTACATCGAATTTTTGAAAATGCACGGTGAGGTTCCTAGACATATACCTTTATCAATTTTTTAGCATGTTAAGTCCCACAATAAATAATAAACCTTGTCGAAAATTTAAGCAAAAATTAGCATTTTTAGCGCTCCCTAAAGGAGAACGGTGGAATCGAGAAAATCCCATTGAAACAGTCTTTAAGATTTGTTAACCCTAATGGGAAAATTTTAGGAACAAATAACTAAAAAAGTATTCTTTTGAAACACTGCCCAACATAAAAATTCATGAAATAGAACAACGAAATGAAAACTTTAAGACTAGGTATAAACTTAAAAAAAAGTAAAGATTCGTTAATTAATGTAACAGATAATAATTAACTGTCGTCTTTGGATTGAGAACCGCTATGTAGGTATTCATTCTATTATTTCTTCGTTTAAAAGAACCCATACTAAAAGTTTTTGATATCGAAATAAAAGTAACTGCATATAGTTTTACTTACACATAAGCCCCAATGGCTTAAGGATATAGGTGTCTTCAAAAGCAAAGTTCAAATTCAAAAAGTAACATAATTATAAAGCAAATACTGTTTTAAATGTTCAGGGCTGATACTGTAACAAAAATGTTCTTATAAATTATTTTACCCGAAAAAAAATAACCAAAACGCTTAGTTTGATGTTGCTAGCCTGTAAACTTATATAGTATAAAGAAATGACAGTTGGCAAGCAACTCTATTCTATTTAACACACAAATTTGTTCGATTTTTTCCAGAGTACCTACTTCTATATTAATTAATTTCGCAATAGCAGTACCGAGAATCGTTTTTCCTTTCAATAGTTTCTATTGTACAGGACTGGCTTTAAAATTATTTGTACTTATTCGGTTCGCAAATAAATTGTATTAAAAAAAAAAAACAAAAAAAAAATAAGAACGTTCGAGGAGTGTGAGAGAAAATGAGTGAGACAGCGCCCCATGATTTAAAGTTCCTTGAACTTTTTATTATATTAAAGAATTGCTACAAATTAAACAAAGACAACTGGCTGTGTGGGCCGGCAACAAATGAGAACTGTCAACACAGAACATAAATAAGAAACTCGCACCGAGCTGACTGAGAGACGACCGGGCTCGGAGAGCGTTCTTTCGTCTGAAATAACATATTATACACATATTCTTCGATCGTGGTGTGCGTATGCATGTGATTGTGTTTATATTTTAATGTGTGTCTGTCTGGATCGTAGGTACAGTGCACACAAACATACGTGTACACATGTAGGTACAAGAACGTATGGACAAGACAAACACAGTACAGTCCGGCGTTTCTCTTCTTCAACGAACAAAAATAAATAACAAAATTAAACAAATTTATATTCAACAAATATAATATGTATGTATGTAGGTATATATGAATTTTAACACTTCACGGACCACCGCGAAGAAAGCACAAAATCTTTGTGTTCTTTTCACATATTCTCGTCTTTTTTTTTTCTCGTTTTAGAATATGCCTCCGCTGCTACGATTCACATACTACAATAAAAGAACCCTCGCAGTAAAATGTAAACAAATGTTTGATAGTTTCAAACATCATCATCGTCAGGTATGTCTGGTACAAAAAATGTGTGAAGAAGAAATAAGTAGTTTTACAAACATTACATTCATCTAAAATATACCACTCAGAGAAATACCTACAATCAAACTTCGATAACCCGAATGTCGAAAAGGGGAATTTTTGCTAAGTCGAACCAATTGGTTGGAAAATATGAGAAATATGTGTAATTTTTGCTCGGTAACTCGAACTCTCGAACTTATGTTACTCGATTCATCTTCTTCTTAGGGGATGAAATTTGCAATTTGAAAAATTTTAAGGTTTTAGTCTTAGGTGTTTAGGATATACGTTGATATTACACTTTTAACACCCATTTCACATCCTTAGGGTCAGTATTTTGAAAACTGATTTTATAGGGGATGATATCGTTGTATAAGAAATTTTTGTGCAAGATTTTTAGCTCCCTGACTCAGAGGTTTGGGGTGTGTCTGGAACGGTGCGTCAAACTTTGAAACCACTTTGAACCTCTTTAGCGTTGAATTAAAAAAAAAAATAATTACTTACTGTTGTCTGCATTGTATGTATGTATGTATGGAAAATTTCAAGTCTCTAAACCCAATCGTTAATATACAGGGTTTTTCAAGTTGATGGGTTATTAGAAAGATATGAATTAGTAGACGAAATTAAATTCTGAAACTTGGGCTCATTTGGTTATTGTTTATGCCGCTTCTTTTAAAAATACTTTCGAATTCGATTTACATCCGGTTATACCGGAAGTCGATACCAACTTTGTTATTTTAAATGGAATGGTATATTTTTTACGCTGAATTCGAATAAAACGTGTAATTCTAATGTAAGTTTGATAACCAACTTGTACACCTATGGCAATCGGTTTCTGAATTAATTTAATTTATAGAAAAAAAATCGCTACCGCAACCCAAATTATAAAAAATCATAACTTCCACAAAATACGACTTAGAATGTTGAAATTTTTACTAGTAATAGCTGAATATTAGTGCTAACGCCTTGACAAAATTGAATTAAATAATTTATACAGGGCGTTCAAAATAAAATTCTAAAATTGAAAAACTTCAATCACGAATTACCTCATTTTTTCAAATGGCACCTACTATTTTTTATTTTTTTAATCGATTCCTTTTTTTATCCTCTTTCGATCTATATGGATACTTCCTATTTTAAGTAATAATTCACAATTATTTCAAAATTTTCAAATAAAATAGGAAGTATCCATATAAATCTAAAGAGGATAAAAACAAGGAATCGATTGAAAACATCAGTCGGTTCATCCTTTTATACATTTTTGGTAGCTTACGAACCGAACATAAGAATTAAGTACATATTCATATATTCGGTTCGTAAGTTAGCACTACTGTATATAAATGTAACTGTTTAGTGATTACTTGCCACAGAGGTGGCTCAGATTTGATTGACCGATGCAGTACTTTTTTCTTTATACTTAATTGGATAAATTTACTAGCAATATCGTTTAATTTTTCATAACAGAAATACATACCTACTGCATTAATTTATAGGATTACAAAAAGAAGTGTTTTGTGCAAAAAACGCAATGTCCTAAATGAGTCATTTGTTTAAATTAATTACGAGTTATAATCGCATAATAAAATTCCATTTCTAGTGTTGCTACCGTTTCAAAACGCTCACCAAAATATTTGTAATGATTCAAACGACTATTTGTGTAACTACCTATGTTATATCTGCACACACACACGCATACATTTAGGAATACTATGTGTGTCTGTATTATGAATGAGAAACATATAAAACGTATGAATTGATGTAAAAATATTTCTTTCTTTATATTGCGAATTTATGACTCAAACGAAATAACAAATAATACAAAAATACTTGAATGTTTTACAGTAAAGAATTCCACGAAAAATAATCGTAACACTCCATTAATTTGAAATTTACATTTGCATACTTGAAAAATAAATAATGTGAAAGATGCATACCTATCGTTACATTTTGTTGACTTATATGCATTATAAAAATTTTTTTGCTTTATTTTTATTCCCAAGTGTCCGTTGTATTTTTCGACTATATCAAAAGTGGGTTAAAACCAATTATAAGATTTTACTAATGTTATTAATAAAATAAAATAATTTTTTATTTTTCTTTATAAATAGCTTAAACTTTTTCAACATCCTGTATAGGCATTTTGAAATAATATTATTAGTTCGAAATAAATTGCTTTCGTGACTTCACTTGGAAAACGTAAAAGTAATACAACTTCAGGAAAAAAAATGAAGTATAATTATTACATCTAGCGCTTTACGTTCGTAGTTAATTTAATTTCGAAGAAATCAATAATTATCTACGGTAAATATTTAATCAACATGAAATATTAAAAAGAAGACAGAGGAGGAGTTCAACTCAACTCAACATCGGCAGGTACCTTACTACCTATACAGATATTACATTATGGTGCTGAAAAGTAATTGATACTCCTACACACTATACAACATAATATTCACAATCAGTAGCAACTTGCAGCTAAATTAAGAAATGTTTAATTATTATACAGGGTCTTCAGTGCATCTCTAAATACAACACGTTACTATCCAGTAAGAAATAAAAATAGTTCAAATTATTGAGGAGACACTCCTGTACTTCAAGTTGCCTAACCGTACTTGAAACCGAATTTTTTTTAGAATAACTAAAATTTTTTTTTATTTTTATAAATTAATAATCAGGTAATCCGAACAAAACGTTTCTTCGGATTCTCCAGACGTTTTTGTATCTAATTTCCTTTTTTATTAGTATTTCTTTAATGGGATATTAAATTTTGTTTATTAAACACATTCAAAAAATCAATAAGTCGGTATACATATATCATAATTTATAAATTTAATTTTGATTAGTTACGAAAGACGGCTTTAAAAGGCTGATACTTCGACCCGCATACTTACTATACAATTAATTATAGATAAAATTAAGCAGTAAGCTTAACTTTGAATCATGGCTGTTAATAAATAATTTATTGTTAGATATCATACCTACTGCTATAGACACGATAAATCATTTAATTTGTTACGTTACAACAATCGTCAACCTATGGGTTGACAAAACAATTTTAACAATAATACACTTTACTATAGGAGATGCACTTCTTCGTACATCAATAGATAATAAAAATGAAGTAATGTGCCAACAGACATGAGTACCTAGTACCTATAAGGATCTATAATTATGTATAATAAAATGCATATAATGTATAAATATTGACAAAGTACTATTATAAATGTACACATATTCTTAATATGCATCATCCGTTATTATATAAATAAAATAATTCGACCTCGGTGGTCTATAACATTCCCGATGTCAGAATGACCAGGTACCATTTTGGTCAAACAAAATGTACACAAACTAGCAGCTGGTACACACATATTATAGGGGCTGCAAAGCTGCACAACTGCCAAAAAACTAGACATTTATATATTTCTGCAAATTCAATGCACTTATTTATTAAAATAATAGAGTAGAGAGGGTCTACCTTAATTTAGTGTGTTTGTATTAATTTATTTGGAGTACATATTTATATTTATTGTATTGTATTTTTATTGAACTTGGCTTCATAAATACGTAGTTCTGTGCACTGCTTGGACCTAGGACCGTGTTTTAACTTCTTTCAGCATTCACTTTTACTGACATAAATCAGCAAATTACAGGGGGGAGGTAGAGTAGTTCAATCCAAACGAGCATGCGCGGGGTAGGCATAAAGGGCGCATGTCAAAAGAAAGCTGAGCTATTTATTTGACCGGCCGTGGTCTTCAAGAGTAGTTGTAAACGAGCTGCCACTGACTCTGTGTGAGGTTTTCTCATTTGCACTGTGCTTAATGGTGCAAAATTTACGGTTTTTAACTATAATACCCCTTTAGTAGCTTAGCTTAGCCTAACCCACTAAAATTATTAATAATATTACTAGGGGGTTTTATAAAAAACTTTGTGCCAATCTTTTTATCATATAGGAAAAGGACTGATTTTCGCTTTACGGATTTTTCCTCATATGAGAAATCTTCAATATTTTTAATTTCACAAAACGAGAAAAAACATGCAATGTATCTGAAATTAAACTCCTTGGTATACATACATGTAATATATTTATTTTTTTATCTTTTTATAATGTAATTGTCGACTTTCGAAGTACACGATGGTACACGTCTATCCCATAATGTAATTTGCTATATCTTTATACATGCATACATTAATGCATGGAGCCCCGTTATATACCGTTTGTTGTTGCCTTGATACAATTAACTCAATCATATTCTGCATGAAGTGCATCTGAAAAGCAGGCGAAAGAGAAAGAGGCGCGGGACCGAGGGGGCGGGGGACGACACGTAGCAGAACAGATGTTAATAATGAGTATTGGAAATTATGCCACAGCTCTAAAGTTAGGTATATAGAAAATTAACTCGCTTTGTATTCGGACCGAATAAGATCAAAAAACTAATGTGTGATTATAATAATTTTTTGAATTTAATGTTGGACGAGGAGGTGACAACAAAAATGGAAAAATCGCTGTTATGTGAATTTATTCTCCGAGAGGACCATCTGAGACTATTGTATAAATGAATAGAGGGGCGTTTCTAGAGGTAGATTTTCTGTCAGGGGGTGTCAAAGTTGGCTCATTTGGGTTTAAGTCGTCTAGCTAACTCACAACCAGTTTTAACGATTGAAAATTTGACTCATATGGATTCTAAGATGCTCAAAAACAATACGAACGATTTTTTTCTAGTAGCACTTGAAATTAAAAAGTTGTTAAATAAATTTAACTACCAATCGAAATGATTGAGGGTGAGTTTTGAATTTAATGTTGGGCGAGGAGGTGACAACAAAAATGAAATGGACAACTCTTTCTTACGTTAGCAAGCAGAAAAATTGTTGTAATGTAAATTGTTCTTTGAGAGGGCCACCTGAGACTATTTTAGAAATGAATATAGAGGGTTTCTAGGGGTAGATTTTCCGTCAGAGGATGTCAAATTTGACTCGTTTAGTAATAACTCTTCTGGCAAACCCACAACCAATTTTTGACGATTGAAAATTTGACTCATATGAATTCTAAGTTGCTCAAAAAGAATATGAAGGATTATTTTCTAAAAGCACTCAAAAAGATGTAAATAAAATTCACTGCCAATCGAAATGATTGAGGGTGGGTTTTGAATTTAATGTTAGGCAAGGAGGTGACAACAAAAAAGAATTTTTTACGCTAATAAGAAGAAAGCTCCTGGGAATACTTATAACTTTGTTCTTGAAGAGAGGCATCTGAGATTATAGCAGAATTGAATAGAGGGAGTGTCCATGAGTATATTTTCCGCTAGGGGGCGTCAAAGGTGACCCATCTGGTTTTGGCTATTGTGGCTCACTCTCAATCGGTTTTAACGATTGAAAGGTTAATTACTATAGATTCTAACAGTAGCACTTGAAATAAAAAAGTTATTTGAAATCATTGGGGGCGGGTATTAAACGTTATGTTAGACGAGGAGATGACAACAAAGAAATTGGCATCTCCTCATTTTTATGTCAAATAGATAAATCGCTATAATGTACATTTTTTTTTTTTGAGAGATTATTGTAGAAATAAATAGAGGGTTTCTAGGGGTAGATATTCTACTAGGGGGTGTAAAAGCAGAGCCATTTGGTTTAAATGATTGAAAAATCGATTCTTATAGATTCTCAGATACCCAAAAAGAACATGGAAGAATTTTTTCAATAGTAATTGAAATAAAAATGTTGTGATTAAAATAAACTACCGGTTGAAATTATTGGGGGTGGGTAAATGATTGTTGAGTTACGCCACTGTTTTAATGTGCATTACAAGATATAACAGAGCAAGAAATGCAGCAATACAGTGTCAGGATGGAGAGAACCACATTTCACAGTTTACGATTATTAAAGTTTTATTACTTTTGTTCTGCCTCCTCTCCCCCTGCGTCGCAAGCGCCCACCCCCCTTCCTCCCCGTCGTATATCCGCGCATTCTTACACACACAGCTCGGCCTTCATTTGTATCCCGACCGCTATCAAGCAATATAAAACTCTTTATGTTTTATATTTTTATAGCGTATAAAATTAAATACGCCGTTAAAATATAAATATAAATTTAGCGATAAACTAAATAACGCTTTTACGGCTTGTTTAATTTAGTTATTGAAGAATAAATATTTTAAATTGCTTTATTGTTTATTTGAGATTGTAAACGTCACGGTTATTATACATATATTACAAAAAGTCCGACACGATAAATTGCTATTTATTTTAGTTTTGTTTGACGAAATATGAATCATCCGAGACCGTCACACCGCTATCCGTTTCACAAAAATTTAATAATAAAGATGACAGACAATATAAATACATACGAGTATTAGATATAAAATAAACAATTAAATAATTACTACTTCCTGGAACGTATTTTATTATAAGCAATTTACGACTGACTTCGAGTAGACCATATAACGTTTATATTTCCCGGAAATTATTAATTAAACTTAGTTAACAATTCCTAGACTGTTAATGTGTGAATCAATTAGAAAAATACTCTGTAATATTAATAATATTTTGAAACTATGTATACAGATGTTTTTATTTATCTAATTTTCACGTCGATTGAGTGCAAAATCAAAATAGAAAAACAAAAAAAAAGTGAGTGCATAGGGAACAAATTATTGACTTCATTCATCCGTATTCTAAGAATTTTTTTAATAAATTAGTTACTCAGTGTACAAGTTACTACATGTAAGTATTTATATTCATATTACACACACTATCCACAAACCACAGATATATCATACACATTTACACATTATTATCTTAACAACCCATTATAACAAGTATCGCAATAATGATATCTCCTTTCCGTTTATATTTTTATATTTCTTATTATGAGATACAAATATTGGTTGGAATTAATTGCACTTTAATATAGATTACAACACTAAGAAGAAATCAACATAAAAAAACTATTTTAAACTCAAATATTATACACTTCTGATTATTACTTTTTGTACAAAAATATGTGGTAAAAGGTATACCTATGCATTAACACTCTCAATGGTAGTCGGGAATCAACTGACTTCCCCGCTTCTACCGATCCAAGGTCTTTCTCCAGGAATGTTTATAAACTTTTTTTGCTTGCTATAACGTTGGTTCGCGACACAAAATTTACTAAAGGGGAGAAGGATCTAAACTGAAACATAAATTGCTTTTTAAACTTGAAGTTTGAATTATCTGCTGTAAGATATCAGGGAAACTAATGTAATGTCTCTTCTTTGATAATGTAGCTTATTCTTTTTTTATATACATTTCCTGAAATTCTTCCTTTATTTGGAATTTGGAAACAAGTTGTTCTTCAAACAGATGTTAAAAAACTAGATATTTTGCGTGGCTAGGCGAGATCCTAATAGTAATTTGTAGTAAAAATTGGTCAGAAAACTAACATTAGCTTCTTTCAAAAATTAGATAGATTTGAACGATACTTGATGAAAATCTATTATCACAATAAAACACAAGACTTGAGATTTTCACAACAAACATTGGCTACCTGAAAACTAATTTAAGCTATAACCTAACCTAACATTGAGTTATAAATATCATTTGAATCAATCGATTTTAAAGTATTATTTTAATTGTAAATTATAATTCAAATTTTTTTTAGTTCTTCTTTCAACTCAACCCAACCGTGCTCAAATAGTGCCGACAAAGAGCGTCTTATACGAAAGTGCTTTTTTATGCCATATAGTTAAACACATAAGTAGAAAAAAACTACTAAAACTAACTAAACAGTAAAATCTTTGCATTCGTTGTTAAAAAGTGATAATAGGAAAAGAAACCATTTCACATTCTAAAGCAAAGTTCAATCAACTTGTCGAGCCTTGAAACATAAGCTTAATACTAACTTATCCGTGTATATGCGGGATTTAGATTTCATAACGCTCATAATATATTTTCCATACTTATAATTATTATTCTACATAACATACTGGATACTAGAAATCAAAGATATGTAAGATAAATTTTATAGGTAGATACGTACTATATAACATATAAATAAATAACACACACGTTACGGAAACACTTCTTAGTAAAAGAAGTTACCAGAGAAGTGCGAATACTGTTAAATGCTAAAACAAGGTAAGCACTACTCGATTTGAAGTATTTTGTAGTTTTTTAAGAGGGAGGGGGGGTTCACAATTTTTTAATAAACAAACAGTACCTACAACCAGTAGGTGTCTATCTAAATATACCGATAACAACATTATAACATAAAAAAAGACAAACTAAAATAATCCAGAAAAATAAACAAAAATCTTATAGGACAAAAATAAGTAGGAAATAGAAAAATAATCAAACTTCGATATCTCGAACGTATATAAGCCGAATTTTAGATAGTCGAATTAAATTAGTTGGCAATAGCATCAACTATGAGAAACCTGAGTAATATTTACTTGATAACTCGAACCCTCAAACTTCTATTTCTCGAAGATAATATTTGACGCCAACTTCAATAAATCGAATTTTCTAGAGGAATTCTTTAATAATGTACAATTTTAACTTTCCTTTTTAACAGTAAGCCGTGAGGCAGTTCAGTTTCAATGATTATTTGTTTCAAATCGTATTTTAAAAACTTTTTACAAATTGCAATAATATATGTTTAGTTCTTCCGCATATTCATATTAGTGATGAGCAAAGCAAGACCAAGACTCGGATAGTCTTGGGCTTGGCCTCGGTCTTGTTTACTCAGTCTTGGTCTTGCTCAAATTCGTCTGGTCTCGGTCTTGGTCTTGCTTACGCAGTCTTGGTCTTGTTCTTGCTGAATTTCGTCTGTACTGGTCTGGTCTTGGTTTTAGTCTTGGTCTTGCAATAAGGTCTCAACGAACATTTTTCAAAAAAAAATTGTAAACATGTTTTAATTTGGCAAACATTTTTAAACCTAAATTCACTATCCACAAAGTCTAAAATAAATTATTAATTTATGGAGTACTTTAGTGATGAGCAAAGCAAGACCAAGACTAAGACTCGTATAGTCTTGGGCTTGGTCTCGGTCTTGTTTACTAAGTCTTGGTCTTGCTTTTTCACAAGACCAAGACCAAGACTGCAAGACTAAGACCAATTTTGCTCATCACTAATTCATATTCTCCTGATCCTTATTAATCATATGCTACGTAATTTTGATTTGTTTTATAAAACAACCCTCTTCTGAAACTGGCCGAATACTGACGACACGTAATCTGTCTAACAAACCGTTATTATTGTGCAATTAGGAAAGCAGTAAGTAACTCATATGCAAGCAAATATAGCAAGTACCTACACATTTACATGAACATACCTATCTACCTACCTACATATAGAGATATATAATATAAATATGTGTAGTTGGTATACTTCACATACATACATCTGTATATGTACAAACGTATGATATCGATGGTGATGCACTGCGATGTTGTGTAAATATGGAGTTCCGTTCCCAGGCAAAGACACGTAAGGTGCACGTTTGCAAAGTCCGGTATAAATACCGGTAATTACATAGTAGCAAGACCATTTTGCATAATAAATTGCTCCATAATACATCTACTAACAATAAAACGCAAATAATTGTACCGCCTTACATACATTTATACATGCATTCGTACTTTATCGATAAATACTGGCCGGGCCCGTTCTCTTCTAAACTTGACCATTCTATTCATGAATTTCTTAAAACAAAAAGTTATTGCCATTCCTGACTAAATTTGTATGCACATTTTTACATTTTTAACAAATAGGGAAAGAAATTAAATATAAACTCCGTTTAATACAATTTTCCGGAATGGGCAAGATGCAACACTTATTTTGGAACCATCTCAGTATCTGCTTGCCTTACGCCATTTGGCACAGGCTATTGACGTAAACAATCGAAATTTGAGAGAATTTGAATGCATTTTGAGTTTTGAGAGTTGAATAAGAAATTGATTACAGTCGAATTTGGCTAATTCGAATCACCACGTGGCACACAAAATCGAGGTATCGAGACTTTCAGTTACTGAATATTAATAGTTAAAATTTTGCATTTCTTTTTTTTTTTTGAGGTCATCATGGGGTATGAAATGAAGGTATTGTTAAGCACGAATTAATTTTTTAGGTGCTACTTTATTTTATTTCTTTCAGTAAATTTTCGGAAAAAAATATTACATCTACTTATAACTTTCGGAAATTATGATAATTCTTTTTCAATATCTTCAGTGAAATTTCACTGGTACCAGTGGCGTAACTACCATAGGGCTAGACGGGGACATGCCGTCCTATGCACAATAAGGAATTAATGATAAAGTAGCTTTGCAACTTTAAAGTATTTCAATGTAACTACATATTTATATTTTGAGTTGTATTGATAAAATTTTGATTTGTTGTAACCCAGATTCGTCGTAAAACGTATAGTCGGTCAAGAAAGTGGTGTTATTGGATTAAAAACGTCTACTTAATTAGGATTCCGTACCTAAAGGGTGTTCAACGGGACCCTATTAACGTGCCTCCGCTGTCTGTGTGTCTGTCACAGGACCGTATTTTTGAACGGTAACAGGTAGATATTTTCTTTTATTTTCATAAAATACTTTTAATTTGTTCATTAAAATAAGTTACAATTTGTATTTGGTTTTTTATTTTATTATGGCGTCGACTGTATTACCACGAATCTGAATTATGACAAATCTGAAGTACGTCGAATTTGGAACACGACGAATACGGAACAAACGATTTTAAATAGTTTAGTTGGGGCCCTATTTTATTTTTTTGCCCCAGGGCCTTTAGTTGCCTAGGTACGCCACTGACTGGTACAGAACATTCATCACGATTCATCTCAATTGGCACCATAGTGACTTCTTCAGAAGTCTTAGTTATAGATATTCCAACGACATAATTAAAAAGTGAATAAAAGAGTGTTCCATTTTAGTAATTTAGTTAAGTAAATATTCAATCACATTGTCAAATATCATTTCTTTTGGCATTAGGGTAGTTGTGGTTGTATAACGTATAAGTTACCATCATCATTTTGTTTGGATTATGAAAAAATACTTTTTACTGATTTATTTAAGATTATATAGGTACAACACAATTTAAGATGTAATTCGTATAGAAATTTTATAGAACGCGTGAGAAGGTTGTCAGCGTGATGCGGGAAGTGACAATAAATTCTGAACTATTGCTGTGCTTTTATATTCTACATTCTTAAACGAGCATGCGCCCGTCACAGTCACGAGTCGCGTTCGTGCATGTTCGTCTTATTAGAAGAAGATAGCAACCAGGTGGCCAAATTTCTATGCAGAATTTTATTTAATTTTGTGGCATCATGTGGAGTACAAAATCAGAGGGTGGCACAATTTATTGTATTATTTAATATACATCAAGAGTAAAAACTATTATTTGACTACTGTTTGGTGCAGTTTTTCTGGTTGATTGGTTGGCTGAAACAGTGTTACCCAAAAACATACCTACCAAGTTGTGGAATATAAGGTTGTAGTGTTTTTTTTTGTTATTTAATTAGTCTGCACTCTGAAAATTGTTTCTACAAAGTTGATTTTCTTGTAGTATTTGCCTGGGGATTGAAAAAAGGCAAAATGATATTTGTTTCTATAACAGTTTCCACACTGTGGGTACAATGTAATGTGCCAATGAACCCTTTTAATGAGTCAGTATAATAAATAGCACCATGTAGCATTAATTATAAACGAATAATACGACCCTAACACACACATACATACACAAACACATAAATACATCCATACATATGTATGTACCTGTATAAGATCCCAAAATTAACGGTCTCTGTTAATATTGTCCTCTTTGTAAAATTTATACGACCGCTTATAAATTCATGAGCCCAAGGCCCTTTAATGATATAAATATCGACCTGCGGGTAAAGGTATACACACGTAAAATATATAATACATATAAATATATGTGTGTATAAAAATATATGACTGTATGGGAGATAGATGTATCTATATTTAAAGCTTTCCTATAAATAATTTTTATTCTGAGCCCCGACTAATAAGAAAGGAGAAGAAAAAGAAACAAAAACCGGTCGGTCAATGGAATAATTTAATAAGGTAGAAATTAATTTTTCTTGTCATATAGAATAATGGTAGTCTGTGAAGTATCTACATTCATGTATGTGGCTCGGTAGAAAATAATAGAATATTTTATAAGGGGACAACCCCCCTAAGCAGGCACCATTGGGTTTTCTAGTCATTGGAAAATTAGTTATTTATGCACTTAAAGTTAATCTTGACGATGAATTTCAAACGAACGGTCACGCGATTTCTGCTGTTACGAAAGTCCATTTCATGTCAAAACGTATTAAAATCATTAATAATACCGGTCGACTTTATAACTAACTGTATGAGTTATCAATACGTGCAGTGTACACACCGACCTACAACAACTAACAAAGGCCGGTTACCTTTACGTAGGTATCCCACCCTTCTTTTTTATTTACCGGAGAAGTTCAATAACAATTCATTTACGTGACCCTTATTAGATAAAAATTTACAGTAGATAAATAGAAAACATACTTAAAACCTAAAGGATTTCCTTAAACAAGTAATATTTTTATTGTAATAAATGAGTCAGTTACGTCGGATTTTTACTGTGCAAGCCTAATTGTATGATGATATGATTTCGGCAGTATCTTCAAAAATAATAGAAAAAAAGGGAGGGGTGGAATAAAGATAAGTTTATGGAAACATTGAATATCTAGTGAATTGTTGAATATAATCTAATATATAAAATTCTCGTGTCACAATGTTAGTTACCATACTCCTCCGAAACGGCTTGACCGATTTTTATGAAATTTTAAATGAATATTCAATAGGTCTGATAATCGAGAACTATCTATTTTTCATACCTCAAAGTGATAAGGGTTGTCCATCCCTAACTTTTTAATTTTTTGGACAAAAATTTTTATTTTTATTTTTTTATGATTTGGCATTAAAAAATACATATAACCCTTAATTTTCATCCTTCTACCACCAACCTCCATTTTTTAATAGCGATATTAGTACTGTAATAATCTTCAACTCTCAGTGGTCGATAACTGATCAATTATATAATAATCAATCGATTAGTCATCCCCGCCAGGCATCTACTGATGTCACTACTCTCTCAGCAAACAGCACGGAGTGGGGATGAGAATGAAGCAGATTTTTTTAGAATGTTACAGGGAGTTCAAATATGTTCTAAGAAGTAAAATAATGTTTTATTATAACATTTCAGAATGATTTGGCAATGTTCAAGAATATTCCAGAATCTTGAAGAGCATTCAAGAATGTTTCAGAATGTTAAAAAAAGTTAGAAATGTTTTGAATCTTTATGGGATGTTCTGGATAGTTCTAAATTCGCGAATATTCTAGAATGTTCCATCAAACGTGTAATATATTCTGGCAACGCCGGGTATTGCTGGTTGTATACTGTATAAAATTTATGATTGTATTTGAAATACGGTCAAACTTCGATAATTCGAATCACCACGTGATGCAAAAAACTTCAAGGTATCGAAATTTCGAGTTATTGAATAGATAATAATAGGTACATATATACATAAAGACATTTTTATATTTGTATGATAGACAGATGGTGGTAATATACTTTTTTCAGTGTACTACTTTCTCCTTTTTTCAAGCATTTAATTTTTGATCAGGAGACGAAGGTTTTGAAGTACGTTTTGATGACAAATCATCGCAGAAAGCGAACTGCCTCATTGCTTAATTGCATAGTGCCGAAAAAAAATCGACTTATCGAAGTTGGCGCCTTATACTATCTTTGAGTTATCAAGACGTTAGGCTTATCAAAGTTTGACTATTATTTTCCCTAATAAGGGACAGGAGCAATTTTGTTTGTTTTTTGTTTATTTACGGCTTTTTTTATAAAATTATCAAATAAAATTTTGTGGAAATTGAATTGAACTCGATTTGATTTTAAAGACTTTGATTGATTGCTAGAGTTTAGAATTATGACTAAATATACCCCATCAAAGAGTGTACTGGGCATATAAATTTTTTACTATGTATTAGAAAATTTTAATTTTAAGGGCAAATCTATCATTGTGGCTATAGAGATAATAAAATAGAACGAACATGCACTGAAAAAGTATTTTGCTAATTGAAAGAAACAGAAAATAAAGGTACATAATTTATATCGTTCTATTTTGGGCGTGGACAGTTGATATTATGCTGCACCAGCCAATTAGGAGCTTTAGTAATAAAGACAGACTCTCTACTAGCCATCTTTCGTTTCACTCATAAACATCTCTTGCAGAGTACAAAGCAACTTGTCTATTATCTACTTATTGTAATACTTCTATGGTGGGTGGAAGTGACAGACGTCTTTAGTTCGTTAACATTAGTTAAAATTCACTCTCTTTCTATTAAGGATGGACACGGAACAAAAATTTGTTTAATAATATTCTTGTTAGCGTAGAAAATATTCTCTTTTTCCAAAATTATTTATTGTTTCGCGGCGTCACAGTCATGGCAAAGTAAATCAAACTTTTCTCCGCTGATCTGTTATGTTTACTTTATTATTTCAAATATTAGCCAATAACTGTTGTTCAACGGTTTTCCTTTCGTGACTAACTATTTTTGTATGTGAGTATGTAACACTACATGTACACTTTTATAGGTTGGTAAATTTTATACATTACACCAAGTATTTCAATGCAATAGCAGACGAAGGTTAACGTATATATGAACGTACAGACAGATACATTATATAGTTAGTTAATAGTTAATATAAATAATATCTAAAACGCGGGAGAAATTGGATTTCGTAAAAGGCATTTATAAAAAAACATGATATGACAAGTAGCAAACCGGGGCTATTTCTAATACTTACCAGTAAATATTATAATTAACTGTCTTACCGGATACTTGCGTAAACTCGGTGTTTATGTGATCCATATTTTCTCATGAAAAAAGTCTACATTTCCCGCTATTATCTATTAATTAATTTTTGTGATAAGTTGCTAACTAAATAATATTATTTCTATTACGTAAATTATATACTTAATTGTACCATTTTATTACGTATTCTATAGGTACCTCTAATTATATTTATTGAATCATTTCTAATCGTACAAAAAAGAAAAATCACACTAATACAAATGTGTCCCTAAATGAGGACTATTTGAGAATATTGTCTAAATGCATAAAGGGGATGTCCCAGTGTAAGGTTTCAATAGGACGCTCTTCGGTGCCAAATTTTATTCCGAGAGTGGGCGTTAAAGTTGTGAAATATTGAGAAACTTGGATTGCTAATTGTACAATTGTTAGTTGTGCCCTCTATAATATCCCTCATGCCCTCGAATCTTCTTATAAGATATTTCTTTAAAACGAAAGAGGAGGTTGTGCGGTGCAAATACAATTAAACACATTTGCAAATTGTCCATGTAGAACGTTGGTTGGGTATCGTGCAATGGTCCATTAGTAGCTGCCAATGGGACCCCGATGAAGCCCAGACAAATATTGATATTCCATACAGTCTAACTCTAGCTCGCACAACCCTTCGCAACCCATCCCATATGTGCTACCTGGCCAGCAGGTAGGCAAATGAGATAATCAGTTTTACCTTCTCCACAACCCACAAGCAAGTTATCTGTTATACGAGGTATCTCAAAAGTAGTAGGTAGGTACGTATTATACCTATAACAATGATTTTTACATTTTTTGTACGTACGGTAGATTTAGAAGATCTATGCACACCTGACGGGTCTATAAAAGAATATTACACACGTAAACTGAAGATGCAATTAGATGAACCTGTTTAGTTATCAGAAAATCGTTTTTTTTTCCTGGCTTTGAATTAACTGCACTTCTGTGTTGCGACTTTTTCCGTTCTTTCCAATGGTGGCAACATTTTTGGAATCTGGTGTTTCTTTTTCGAAGGGTCATCATCGTTAGTTTAATTTTTTCTATTAGATATACTTGTAATTACTTAAAAAAGTTTTTAGCTTGTTTTAGGTATCATTTTAAATTTTTCCTGAATACAGCTCTGAACGCCACCAAAATTATTTATTAAATATGATTAATCACATAAAGAAACGCTTTTAAATGTTTCAACTAGTTTTATTTAACACTACATATGTTTCGACTTGTTGGGTTTTAAATTAAAATTAAATGGATTTTAAAATTCAATTAAAAATTTTTTTAAAAATAATTCCAACATAACTAATGATAAATCTGAATTCAAAGACACACCAATCATTGACCAATATTTAAGGAACACAATCTAATAGAAGGTTTTCTCAAAATACCTGATTTGTACCTGCGTGTACCTGTGTTACCTTCACCTATAAATGTAAGATTATTATACCTCAACTTTAGTCAGCAAATTACTCTTGAAAAAGACCCAACAAGTCGAAACATATGTAGAGTGTTAAATAAAATTAGTTGAAACATTTAAAAGCGTTTCTTTGTGTGATTAATCATATTTAAAAGATGTTTCATAATTTTCCAACCGCAAGTTCTATTGATAGTATTATTTATTAAAGTATAAAGTCAGTAAAGCACAAACATCCAAAACATTATTTTACAAATTAAATCACACTGATTTTTTTTTGATTAAAATAATTTTGATGGATATTTTGTGCTTTATAACTTTTATACTTTATGGCTTCTCTCAATAAATTAATAAATAAATTTTAATGGCTTTCAGAGCTGTATTTAGGAAACATTTGAAATTATACCTAAAACAAGCTAAAAACTTGTTTAAGTAATTACAAGTGTACTAGCATGTAAGAATTAAAAATGACTTTAGATTTTGATGTAAAAATAACAAGGTAGCACTAAACGGTACGAGCAACAAATTTTTGGATTTGGTAGCAAATTAGCAACAAATTAGCGACAAATTATAGTGCAAGTCAGAAATCGGTAAAATAACTTTGTCGTGCTAGCTTGATATAATAACGTGAATTTTTCTAAAGACGATGCCGCTTTTTATACCAATTATTTTCTGTGGATTACCCTTGACAAACGCTTTAAACCTTCTTAAGTGTTTATTAATTTCTTTTTAAAGCTTTTTTTATATATTTTAATAGTGCCTGTAATTCCAAAGCGAAACGAACGGCCTGCAGTTAAATATGCATCTGAACACATGTATAAATACAGTAGACAGATATGCTGGAGCGTGGTGTAAAATCGCCCGTTCTTAGTATTTATTTATTGATATCGATAATAATACTACGGCCGAGACATGTATTATTACTGTTGTGCAAAAACCCGTTGCGAGCGATATTTCGTATTAAACTTATTAAATAACGATACTAAAGTTGGTGTTAATGTGCCTTCGTCGTGGCACGGTCGCAATAATTAACCGATTTCCTTTCCTTATGGCTAATAAGGAACGGCGCGTATTAAAATAAAATAAATTCTGTTTCACAGCGACATATTTGTGGACGCACAACGTCCTATACCCGACCTGAACGACTCTCCATAAAATAAACGTTTATCATTTACACCTGCAACTTTATATCGTCAGTATTTCATATTGTCCGTTCACCCTCTACGGTCTACACACATACACATACTCGTTGGCTTTCCTTCTTCGTATACATTCGCTTTTTTTATTTTTATTTATTATATCACTACCACTTTACATTAAGTACATTTTATTTTCCAGTCAAAATATTTATGTATTTCCTTCCACGTTTATGTATGTATCTAACTTCTACCTTAACTTTGCAACAATTCGTTTGTATACTTTGCATGTAGGTACTGCAAAAAAACATTTTAAGTCATCTACATGTAATTTTCCATTTTAAACCATTGACATATACTCATACTAGATGGGCAAAAATGTGGCTCTGTGCATCTCAAAAGAACAGAAAGAGGTGGAGGAAACGGTCAGGGGCGCTTTCCCTTGTGTCTGACACTTTCTCGTTGGCTCGGAAGCCAGCCGCTGCGTGACGTCACAACCAGCGAGCCAATAAGAAATTTTACAGACAGAGAGAGACTAGATACTGTTTGTCATTTGTTTCTCTCTTACTGGATGTCCAGAATAATATCACCAGTCTAGTATTTATACATGTCTATGATGCTCAACATAGTTCTTGATCAATTTAATAGCTTTTATATTGTGAAATCTTTGTTCTGCTATACACAATATGCAATAAATATTTACCGGTGTATTTCTATGTTATGGAATATTTTCTTTACAGTATCATTAATACAATATCGTGTCATAAAACCCGCCTATTCGTAGTATTGTTCATCTTTGGTAGGTAAATATCGGTAACTAATAAAAGGCCAACCTTTTGGATTCTTTTTTCAGGTTTATAACAGGTGGGGTCTTTAAAGTCGACTACCAAGGACGACCGCTTGTAAATTGAAATGTAAACAATTTAATATATCTAACAGGAAACTATCCTAACAGATTTCAGGGCTAACATAATAGAAAAATATGAACTCTACCATCCACCCTGAATAAAAGTTTTTATTTTATTCCTGAAAAGTAAACTTTATGTTTGTTCTTAAAAAAAGAAAAAGGTGTTTTACTACGAGTAAGAAATAGTCGCCTTTTTTTGATATTCTATAACCTAAGAAAGCTTAGGGTTCCATAATAAGATTCGTTAGAGAGAGTTTACATACAGTGCATGCATGTAGGTAGGTAGGTACATATATTTTAATTATGTGGCTATTATAAAAAATCGTACTGTAGAGTGAAATGGTCCAACAAAACGTAATAAAGTTGATTTTAATTTGTAATAGTCGTAAAGTTTTTTCGAATGGTATCAAAAAGAAGAATCGCGGTACACCGACTTCTGTACTATCGTAAAATCAACGACGTGTATGATTTATTGCAGAAATGAAATTATGATCAGCCTGAGAAAATGCAGAACACAGAGAAGTTTTTCCTTAGGTAGATGCATGCATGTTGCATGCATGCAGGTGCATCTTCCACACACAGACACAAACACGTAATTATGGCGTCATCTATACATTAAACGGTAATTTGTTAATCATGAACTTTAAAATAAGCAATCATAAATGCAGAGAAAATTTTGTTACTGCAATAAACTGTTTCATAAAGTGTCAGCGCAAAACCTGTCCCCTCCCTTTAACGTTCCACAGGATGTAATTTTTCTCTTTTATTTATTATTATGTACTTACTATATTTATTATTATTTTTTTTTAATTATCGCTTAGCAACACAATAAAATGAATCATAAACTGCCATAGACAGGTGCACCAAATAATGGTTCATTCAACCTGAGGGTTCTATTTTTTCTCATTCACTCAGTTATGCGATGTTCCTTAACCCTTAACAAACGACAAAGAATAAAAAATTTGGGATTTTTATATAAATTTATCCTGAAAGAACTCCTTTCAATTCAAAGAAGGCCCTGAAAGTACCCTTTTATATTTTAATGTACAGTTAATCAATAAATTACGATTATTCAAAAAACTCAAATAAAGTTTTGAGGTACAGAATAAGTATACAAATAGATATTGTTTTTCCAAATTCCTCACAAAAAATTTAAGTACCTATTACCTAGGAATTTTTACACCTAAAGTGTCATTCTTACTGAATGTCTCTATTTAAGATTGTTTATCTTGACAATTTTTATCACTATGAACAATTCTATTTACATTTTAATTAAAGAACATTTGACAACATTAAGCCCAAGGACAGCTGGTTGCTGGGCCTAGATACGATGGTGAATGAAATTTTTTTTAACAAACATGTATTGAAATGAAATAATCAATCATTTTAATTAAATTTTGTTTTCCAGTCTAGACCTGATTTAATACTCGTCAAGTCTTGTAGAGAAAAATGGGTTAGTGAGTGTAAGATCTCTACTTATGGCCCTTAAATATAAAAATTAATCGTAAAATACAACTGGCATGCAACTCTTTTGATTACGTGATATAAAAAAAAAATACCGGCTAAGTGCGAGTCGAACTCGCGCACCGAAAGTTCCGTAGAAACCTGTATATATATATATGTGATGTAACTAAAAATTTAAGGTTTTCGGAATTTTTCCTTTATCAAGATTCTAAATCTACTGGAAGTACCCTTTAGGTTTTGATTCCCTTGCGAGTAGTTGCGAGTTTGAAAATATGCGGCTTAAATTGCTGTTTCTTTTGATTGCGTTGTCATAGAAGTTTGATTTTGTTACAGCTTAAAGGTATTATAGACCTGAGTATTTGATATGAATTTCAATTTAATACCTCTACGCGTTCATGAGGAAAGGGGTAGTAACTTTAAAATTATTTAAAATATTTTTAATATATGATGTAACTAAAAATTTACGGTTTTCGCAATTTTTTCTTTATCTGTGCCATAAGACGTTGCTTCGCAGCAAATTTCAAGATTCTGAATTCACGGTAAGTACCCTGTTGGTTTTGATTCGAAAATTTGCGGCATAAACGGCTGTATCTTTTGATTGCGTTGGCTTAGAAGTTTGATTCCCACAGCTCCAAGGGACAATTGACCTGAGTATTTGGTATAAATTTTAGCTTGGTACCTCAACGCGTTCCTGAGAAAAAGGGTCTTAACAGACGGACGGACGGACATCGAAGTGATCCTATAAGGGTTCCGCTTTTTCCTTTTGAGGTGCGGAACCCTAAAAAAATGAAATACCTACAGTAAAATTCGATTATAACGTACACGAAAAATCGCTATATATCAGAAGTTTCTTAAAATACAGCTAACACGTTTGCTTACAATTTCTTTGTTTTTATTAATTATTTAAAAAAGTATATTGTTTTTCAGTTTTGTGAACACAAAAGGCAAAAATTATTTTTTAAAAACATCATCGAATTTGTCTCGAAAAAGAGAGACCGAGATGCTACCATTGTTATACAAACATCGAAAAAAGGGGTTTCGATTAGCTAAGAAACTCAACATGAAATCGATAATCTGGCCCGTCTTCAAAAAAAGCACCCTCTTTTTTTTTATTCTAAAAAAAATACGCTCAACCCTAAAAAACTGGACATAGTAAAAGGGTAGAAATTTTCAAATAAAAAAAGGCCACTTTAACCTTGAGTTTTTCGATTTTCTAGAAGTGATGAGCAAAATTAGCCTTAGTCTGGCAGTCTTGGCCTTGGTCTTGCGAAAAAACAAGACCAAGACTGAGACTAGACGAATATGATCAAAACCAAGACCAAGACTGAGTAAACAAGACCGAGACCAAGCCCAAGACTACCCGAGCCTTGGTCTTGGTCTTGCTTTGCTCATCACTATTTTCTCGTAAAGACAACGTTGTTGATGTAACTTTTAGTTTGCTCATTAAATACTTCATCAGTGTCCAATAATATACTCCTGCTTATGTTCACATTGCTAAACCATTGAGGCAGTTCAAAAATATTAAAACATAAATTATTAATTATATTTAATTAAGCTATAAAACTTAAACAAAATGGATTATTTTCGCCTTTCAAAGGATTAATGTTGATTATCCAGTGGGAGGGGATATGTCACCCCCTTGTTATAAACGAAAGTGCACAATAAACTTGTACATGACATGTGAATTTTACTGTATTTAAAATTTTAGAATTGTCCTTAAAATAAAATCTGTATAGGTGCATTCGTGATATAGATACATCTTGAAGGTACCTATAATCGTATGATTTTCAAGATGTGAAAAAGAAAATTGAAAAATCAATCGGAAGCGCGCGATGCGGTCGGTCACAGGTCGCGGCAGACCTCGGCATAGTGCCGCCAGTGCGGCGGTATGCCGTGATTTCACCGCACACTGGATTACCTTTCCGCGCGGTGTGTCGACACAGGCGCCGCCACTTATTATCATAGGCGCATGGTCGCGATCGTTTTAACGCGATTTTACATTGAACGATTTTAAGCGCATTAAATAGCAGATTTAGCACGTCGCGCGACTGTTTTTGTTGTTACCTATATCTATATATTGTTGTTCGTCTCTTGTTTCGGCAAACAACAAACACCCATAACGCATTCATTAGGCAATATGCATTTATCAGAAAAATAAAATTAATTGATTTTTCTCATAGATATGTAGGTACGTATGTACCTACAGTAGATCTTCACTTCATTAAAATTCGCTAAAGAATATATCACAATAAATGTCCGTCGTTATATTTGCATAATTATATAAAGTGTTAATTGATATTTAAAACATAAAAAAGACGTAGAAAAATACTGGCAGATTGCCCGCTTTTTTGACATCCACATTTGAAAGTATGTTGACCTTGGTCAGGAATAGCACCTGATTCGTAAAAAAAATATAAAGTTATTACGGCCGACGATGGATAAACAAAGGAACTTTTCGGATAGTTATAACTCAAAAGCAACACCGGGCAAGTGGATTAAAATTTGACTGATAAATATTAAAATTCTTATTTACAAAAGACCGAGAGAAGGCGAAACAAAACTTTGATCTTTTCCCCGAAAAAGACAATTATTATAATTGAAAATATTCATAACTTTGCCTAACTTCTTTTGATATTATTATCATTATAATTATTAAACACGAGTTAGTAGGTACCTACGTAAACAATTTATACGCAATTTCAATTTTTTTTAAATCAGTTGGCTGTAATTTTAAATAATATTGCATTAATAAAACAGTTGTTTACGTTGAGTCTGAATTCCAACGTTTATCAGCTTAACGAATCCAACAACACCCACCTACCTACAAAACCACATATTCATACACACACTAACGTAATAATAAGAAAAGTGTGCCTGTGGTTGGTTGGTACGTGTTCACCCAAATAATTAACATCTGGTGTCATAGTTCGCTGTGGGGGAGCAATTCCGTTGCTACCGGTCCAAGTCCAGACACGTCTGGTAGGGTCGTATACGTATACCAATAATAAAAGTACCTACATTTTACACACTACATTGTTTTCACGATATGGTATACCTAAAAAGGTTTTTATTTTGTGCGAGGTGCTTAATCGAAATAAAAAAAAATATATTAGGTATATCCAAAAATGTAATACACATCTTATTATTATACATACAGTTAAATCGTCCCTCCCCCAAATCTTTCAAAAATTTATTAATCATTATTACAATAAAAATTTCACCCAAAAAATAAATGTGAAGTCGACACAAAGGACGCTTGGGGTTGTCGGTTTTATTTATAAAATAGTCCAGACCTGAAAGGGTACCAAGTAATATGCCAGGTATAAAAGAAAATCAAATTACTTTCCTTGATATTGAAAATCATATTTACACAAAAACATAAATGTGAAGAAGAGTCAAGTTCAAAACAAAGGAAATTAAGGTTGCCGGTTTTACCAATAGAGGGGTTGAGATCTGAACGGGTGTTAAATTACAATAAATGTGTAATCGAATTACGAATTAAATTCTTTAATGTTGATGATAAAACTTTTAATCATATCTAAAGAAACGCATAAATGTGAAAAGGAAGTCGAGTTCGATTTAAAAGACGTTTAGGTTTGTTAATAATAAAAGAGTTGAGATCTGAACTCGTACGTGCCAAGTTCCATTCAAGATGTAATCGAATACCGCATTAACTGATTGAAATTGAAGACAAATTTTTAAAAATCGTATCATAGCTACACAAAAACGTAAATGTAACGAGTGTCAAATTCGTTACATAGGATGTTCACGGTTGTCGGTTTTACCAATAGCAGGGTTAAGATCTGAATTAATTGTTGATACAACTCTTAAAAAAATCAATTATACTTTAAGAAACGTATAAAAGTAAATAGGGGGCGAAGAAATTCGATACAAAAGATGGTCATGTTTGTATGTTTTATCTCTAATATATAAAATTCTGGTGTCACGGTGTTTGTAATTAAACTCCTCCGAAATGGCTCGACCGATTCTCCTGAAATTTTGTGTGCATATCGGTTAGGTCTGCGAATCGGCCAACATTTATTGTTTATCCCCCTAAATGTTAAGGGTGGTCCACCCCTAAAATTTTTTTTAATTTCTTAGACAAAATTTTTTGTTTTTATTTTTTTATGATACAGCATACAAAAATACATAAAACCCTTCATTTTCACCCCTTTACGATCAACCCCCATTTTTTAATAGTGATATTAGCACTGTAATAATCTTCAAATTTCAGTGGTCGATAACTGATCAATTATTATAAATCGATTAGTCATCCCCGCCAGACGTCTATTGATGTCATTACTCACCCAGCAAACAGCACGGAGTGGGGATGAGAACGAAGCAGATTTTTTTAGAATGTTACAGTCAAAATATGTTCTAAGAAGTATGTATGTTTTATTATAACAACAGAATGATTGGCAATGTTCAAGAATGTTCCAGAATCTTGAAGATCATTCAAAAATGTTTCAGAATGTTAAAAAAAGTTAGAAAATATTTTGAAGCATTATGGGATGTTCTGGATAGTTCTAAATTCGCGAATATTCTAGAATGTTCCATCGAACGTGTGATATATTCTTACCCGGTATTGCTGCTAGTGTTTTAATAAAAAAAGAAAAATTCAAACTAATTGTAAGTCCCTTTGCATGCTATTAAAACAACTTAAGAAAGAAAATTTTATGGTAGACGGATTGGCCATGGTAAGTCATGTAAATAAATAACGTGGGTCTGCCGTCAACAAAAAAAAAAAAGAAACGATCCACGTCCGAGTTAAAATGGGACATGGGCCCATCTTTCTTATTCAAATAAACATCGATTGTTTGCAAGCTGCCAGACTGTTTGCTACAAGAATAATATGGACTGAGGCCCGAGGACTGCATCTGCCCCCATCTGCATTTTATTATTATCGTTATTATTTCTTTTGGAGAGAAGCATCTGGTATAATTTCTACATACAATCGACCCAGCAAGAAAGAACGAATTAAAATTAAATTTATATTATGCATAAGTTGGCGCAAAAAATTATAATAAATAGAGACACTCACCCTTTCTTCCTCCCTTATCATCTCCGCGATTCCTGGCTTTATTTCCATGTCATCTGATGATGCGGCAGTCGGCGGTGGATTGTGCGTGGAATGTCCTTGGGTGAGGGGTTGTTGCGGCGTCAACGGCAACGTGAGGGGTAGCGGTTCGGGTGGGGCCGTGGTGGACGACAGTGGCGTGACGGGGGGTGCGGGGCTCATTTCGACCGACGGAGGAGCTTCCGACACGTCAGCCGCGCCTGCGCTCTCCGCCGGACTACTGAGACTACTACGCTCTCCCGAAGGACGGCGTCGTTTTTTTACGCGAGGCGCCCCCGTATCGACGCTACCGTCCTGACGGGCTTCCCATTCAAGACCGCTAGCCGTCGATGCTTTTGCTTTGCCCAGTATTTCACCTGTAACAAGGTTAACACCCCGTATCAGTATCAGTGGCGGTTCTCCAATGAGAGAAACAAATTCGCAAATACACCCCTTGAATGTTTATCCAAAATAAATCAACTCCGATAGAGTGTAAAAGTTAAAAATAAACTTCTTAGTATTATTATGTGTGTATTCATGTTTTGTGTTCATTAGGGTTGAATGAGCAGTCTGTCATTGATCCGTTCAGCCATTCACATTACATTAGAGGTGGGGGCAGCTGTAATGTTGAGCGCCTTCAATGCTCAATGTCCAGCGCTGAGCAAATGTTTGGGTTTGCTCGCTATCTACAGCTGTATAATTACATACTGTATACATGTGCAGAGCGAGTTTTAATTGATACTGCGTTTTCGTGGCTAATGTACCATTTTGTAATTAAAATATGAAGAGTATCTTATCCTCAAAACAATAAATATATCAAAGTACTTATTTAACATAACAAAGCCTTATACTTTGTAAAGCTAAAAAAAACTTTAATTTATATTATACTTTATTTGAGATGTGAATAATATCGCCCCAGGAGCCCCACACCTATAATTAATTCGGTCCTGAATAGACTGGTACCTCTAGCTGGTTACGACACTCATTAACATTTAAATATTCGTAAAAATACATAAGGATTTGTTTCATTAACACTTTTTTTGCACGGTCATTCGATAGATTAATCTGTGTCATTTCATATTAAAAACCAGATCATATCGTAGCATTAAAAAAGAATTTAACAACAAGTCAAGTTGAGGTTGGTTGGAAAGAAGGAAATGAGATTGTACGATTTACTACTATCACATCAGCAATAAAATTTATGTAGAGAAAAAATGATTGGATGAATCGGCTAACCTAACCATAATAACGCGGGTGTAATATGATACACCGAAAGATTGTAAAATAGAGATACAACACGACTCTGATCGGAAACAAACTATAATACGAAATGTAACTTTACAATTTACAATGTTCGTTAGGACGCTGATTAAAATTCTACAGTTTAATATAATACTTGTTTAATACCTACCGAGTTATAAATCGAAAAATGAGCTGCCTCACAAATCACAATCCGAAGAATGTATGTACAATTAAAAAAATTACTTTTTTATTCTTAGAGACAATATAAAACACCACTATTCAAGGGCCTTAGGAAAAACGAACTGACAATAAAGTAAAAATATATTTAAGAATCCTATGTAATAATATCTACTGTTAATGCAAAAATGATCAGCTATTTATTTTAAAAAGTAGAATTTGTTACAAAAAAGTAGAAATTCAGGGAAAAAAATATTATTAGAATGACCACGAAAAAATGTTGAAAATAATTAGGGTCCGTTCACAAAATACGTTCGCATACAAGGGGGGGGAGTCTTGCTGAGTGTGACAAGGGGGGACAGGGGGTCTACGGCAAGGTGACGTTCGCCGTTCATAATTTGTGTATTATCAATCAAAATTTATCAAGTCCGGGGGGGGTTAGTTTTTGTGACGTAATATTTACAGGGGGTTACAGAAAGTGTCACACAGCGTGACAACCGGGGGGAGGGAGTCAAAAAAAGCTAATTTTAGCGTGACGTATTTTATGAACAACCCCTTAATAATTAAGCTATAACTTTAAAAACATCATTAGAAAGCCTGAAAAATTTCGCGTAAATTTAGTCTGAGGCTTATTGGCGTATAGATCCTAATAAGTGGGGGAAGCCCCTGAATGTTTATTATCTTATCCGATTTTAGCAAACTTAGGCTTGGTGAAAGAGAACTAAGTGTTTGCAAAAATCGTCTCCATTGGTACCAGATAGTTTAAAATATTTGACAATAACTTTGAAACGGACGAAAATATGGAACTGCTGCTTGAACGTTTCTTACAAATTCAATCTACTTTCCGATTTGATAACAAAATTATACAGTATGGTTTAAATTTAAATTAAATTTTCGTAACAAAATTTAAAAAACTGTTATTATTGCAAATTGGGCCCTCTAAAATTTTTATTCGAAACTATCGGATTTGAATGTATACGATAATTGCAAACACATAAATTTCTCTTTCAAACAAGCTTGAGTTTGCTAAAAATAAGTCGTCTAGATTCTAGAAGATACATCGATTTAAATAATTAGACATTTAGGGGCTTTCCCCACTCTTTTAATGTCGGTATGCCAATGAGCCTCAGACAAAAAGTACGAGAGATTTTTCAGGCTTTCTACTGCTTACTGTGAGAATTTTCGGAGAAATCGTAAGTTTTAGGATTCACGCTATCAATTTCTCCCTTTTGCTGTGAAATGCGGAATTTAAAAATAATTTCTAAGATTTTCTCATGACAATTTTTGAACATAATAAAAATCTTTTTCCTGAATTTATATACCCAGTAGGTAGTTTTCCTTTATGAAATAGAATTTATTCCTACCATGCGCTGTCATAAAAATAAAATGTAATTTCACCCGATATAAAGGGATGATACGTAAAAATTTTGTTGATCCCTGCATTGATATTTCCCTTTCTATGTTGTTTAAGATCGAAAAAGAATGGTTTACTTACCAGGTGGACTAACAACGTCCTGTTCTCCGTTAACGTCAGCCAGTCCTCGTATTTTGAGGGACTCTGCAACCTTCAGGAGCGGTCCGATTTGCTCCTGGGACACGTTAATCTCTCCCTTGTACATAAATTCGACGGCCGCTTTGAGCTCGGGCCATTTGATGTCGCGCATTATGACAATGGGATGTTGACAGGGATTTTCAAAGAAGAGCGACTGAAAGTAGGGGCTGCAGGCGGACAGCACCATTTTGTGCGCCTTGACCGAGTGACCGTCGCATGCTAGTGTCACATCGACAAACGACTCACTCTGCAACAGCTGATCGAACACGTTCGTCAAATTTGTCTGGTAATTGTTCCAGCGCAGGCAGAACTGCTGCGGTGACCCGGAATTGTGCTGCATCGTAGTCGACGGCGGAAGAGTGTGATGACCACGACGCGACGACAACGATGACGACCACGATGGCGGTGGCGGCGAAGGTGATGATTGACGGTCACCTGAAACAATGCAGAAACCTACATTTAACTTCTTGGTCTTTTTAACAGACACATTGTGTTACTATGACCGGTAATGTCGCAGATATTACCAAGGCATTTTTTTTATATCAAAAATCAGTATAATTTTTTCCAATTTTCATTATTAGGAGTTTTTATTTTTCAAGTAATATTCATAGGCAGTAATTTGTTTAGTAAAATTTAAATTTATTATATTTAACTTACTTGTCATAAGTAAATAAGTAATAAATGTGATATATATGATGGGAAAAGTGTTTTACTTCAGCTCTAAACAGCAATTTCAGTCTTTTCGAATTTCTTAATTTTCAGGGCATCTTTTTCAATTTTTTATTCTGTAAAAATCTGATACGGACTGTAAACATTCAAAAATAAAAAATTAGCAAAATCGGCCTAGTTGTTTAAAAGTAATGCTGTCGATTACCAACAGACAATTTTTGAACGCATTTCCGGCCCCTTTAGGAGTTGAAATTTGAAAATATCTTTTCAAGTGCAGCCAAGGAAAAGATAACGAATTTTCGTACCCAAATTCTAGACCTAGTCGTTTTGGCTATGCACTGACATTGCAAATTTGGAAACCCTCTTCATCCCCATAAAGATATAATTTTCAAAAACGCTTCCTATTTTAATTCTATTAATGTATAGGGAACCCAGGGTTGAGATAATTTAAATCAGTTAATTAAAATCATAATTTTAATCGATCTGATTTTTTTAAATAAAATCGTGATTAATTTTAGTACATGAAGTTAAAGTGTGAATATTGATTGAATTAATCTTTTATTTTTCTTTATGAAAATACCACTTTTTATCAACGTTGAAAAAAATCCTTTAACGTCGTAGTGAGCCGCCCTAGGCAGACAACAATTTGATTGACGTTTATTTATATGCTTTTAATGTCCAAGTAAAATAAAACACACTTCATAAAAAAAATTCATATATACCTACAGGTTGTTGCACTTACACCTAATTTCTAATTCTTCACCTAATTACAGAATCAAAATCAGTGTTAAGGGGTAAAACAATTTTTTTATGAAGTACTACAAAACCAAAATCGGACGTTTCGCCTTGTGGTGGAAGTGTTTTTCAAGGATATTATTCTAACTAACTTTTAGTTATCAATCTAGGCGGAACGTCGATGTCGGTTTTTAGTAAATAGAAAAAATTTCTAACCCTAAAACCTGTAATTTTGATTATATTTTGCATTTATAATAAATTACATTGAAATTATCGATTCTTAGTGGCATTTGGAACATAAAATGTTATAGGTATCTATTAGTCTTGACCTTAAAAACAAATTTCTTTTTTTCTATTATAATAGTTTGGAGACCGGTCCTGGCAAACTTAAAATAGTTGCAGCTTCCAGGTAATAAAGGTAACATTCATTGTATTTTCTAAAAAAAAATTACAGTGCTTCACCGTGGTTGGTCGCAGTCTATTTTCGGAGCTCGATAAAAATTATTTACTTTGAGTATTATTTTTATGCGGTACCTAGTGGTAAAACATAAATAAGTAGTTTTGTGGAAAGTGATAGGTACGTAACAAAATTTGTGAACTATTTAAAATAAAAATCACAGATTATTGACGAATTTACGTTCAAATTTCTAACAATTATGTTGATAATGAAAATGCGACTTGTTTAAACTTTTTAAATTGTATTATTTGTTGATTGAATTATAATTTGTTGAAACAATTGAGAAGAATAATCGAAAATCGAATTTGTAAAAAGTTGGCACCTATCTTCATTACTTCAAAATTTTAACCCTTATTTGTGAAATCTTTGTGCAAAATTTTAAGCTCTCTAACTCAGTGGTTAGGGATGATGCCTTTATCGGTACACGTAACTTTGAACCCTATTTTGACCCCTTTAGAGGCTTAGTTTTAATAAATCCTTTCTTAGTTATATAAAGAAGGTTTATGCAAATTTTTAAGTTTGTAGCTCACTTAGAACGAGAAGAAACAATTAGTAAATAAATAATTCCTTTATAACAGGTAAATCTCTTGACCGAGACATTCACCCGGTATGTATTTTGGTATAGGTACTCAAATATATGAAAAAAAGATTGTTCAGAAATCTTCTCACACTACTACAGACACATCCAATTAAGTAACTACAAAAAAAACTTTTGGGTTGGTATAAGTATGACGAAGAACTAAGTATTAAAATACGTATATACATAAATAATGGGAATTAGTTCTTCCTCCCTTTCCTATATAATAAACCCACATCAAACGCGTGACTTTAATCCATTTAAAATCACGGCGAGCAACAAAAACTAGCCGGTGTAATTGGTACTTGCGCCCGTGAAGCTGCCTGCTGCACCCCTTTCCTTCAACAAGAAAGAAAAAAGATGATAAGCATCGCCTATTCTTGAATATCATCAAATAATATTGGACTCACGCCATCGAAACAAAACGTAAAACGAACAAAAATTGAAGAACACTCGGACAGCCGAAACTCATATTTTATTCATTCGATTTGTTCGTGAAATGTCTGCCGCTAACTTACCAAACAATAACATTAATTAAAACAGGTGGGAGGGTCGGTCATTTGGAATGCGATCATGGGACACGGTACATTATAAAATACCTATGCCTGTACAAGTAATAGCTTTAGATAAAATATTGATACGATATAATTTTACGGGCAAACAATTTAGTTTTTGTAAAAAAATATAATGGCATAATAAAACCTTTATAACTAACTGACTGTACGCACACAAGTAAACTGAATGACATACATTTGGCAAGAATGTTGGCACGAAGTTCCCGATTAACAAAGTTTCGCAAATAATTTATAATACACAAAGTTTATATTTGTTATATCGAGAGTAACTACAGAAATGTATTAATAATTTATTACGCAGGTATACGCAGCCAAGGAAATTTTGGCGCGAAAATAGCCGCGTGTGCGTTGAGTCACTTGAATAATAATTATTATTGTCTAGAACTGATGCGAGATGAAATGGTTTAAAGCCAATAAATGTGATCAAAGTATGTGTCACCTTATAAATTTACTAGGTTAATGAAAATAGTCCAAAAACATACACGTACCTACCTACTTATAAGAAAATTGTCTCTAAAGCACAACATTTGCGAAATAATAAATAATGAAATTAAATTATTCTTTATAACTTGGCCAATAAATTAGATTATTCTTTAGAATTTGAATTTCTTAGTATGTGTGTGTTTAGTTCTTATTACAAAGAGACAGTGGTGTAAAAATTGTCTTAGAAATAGAGATGGACAATATGTAAATTACAGTAAGTTAATTATAGTAAACGCACAATTTTTCTGAAATTTTTAATAATAGGGTACAAAAAACAACAAATTATATCGATCAAGCACGATAAAGTTATTTTTCCGACTTTTGACGCACTATAATTTGTCGCTAATTTGTTATAGTGCATGTCAGAAATCGGAAAAATAACTTGTCGTGCTAGCTTGATATACGTCAAAAAACACTGAAGCTTAGCAAAAGACAACAATGAAAGTTTATAAATCTAAAAAAAAGGTAGGTATCTAATAGATAATATAATTTCTGTCAGTACTAATCAATACTTCTTTCTTTTTTAGTTCCCATAACAGGAAATAAACGAAAAAGGACGTGTATTAAGCTAGCACGACACAGTTATCTTTCCGATTTCTAACCTGTCCTATAATTTGTCGCTAATTTGTTACCAAATATAAAAATTTGTTGCTGGTGCCGTTTAGCCACAATCAGCTGTAGTGTTAGCTTGATATCAAGCTAGCACTACACATAACGTATCTCGAAAACGAAATGTCGTAGGATATTATTGTAAAGGCCATAATTTGTCGCTAATTTGTCGCTGAAAAATGACACATTCAACGAATTTGTCGCTAATCTTATCTTCAACTGATAAGCGAAAAACTACTGGAAAACCATCAAACTGGTACTACATATGGCATATCTCCAGAAGGAAATGTCGTAGGATATTACAGTAAAGGCCATAATTTGTCGCTGAAAGATGACACATTCAACGAATTTGTCGCTAATCTTATCTTCAACTGATAAGCGAAAAACTGCTGGAAAACCATCAAACTGGTACGTCAATAGCCAGTTTATTCTTTGAAGTCCTTGAACAACGTAGAGTGAGTTTTGACGATTGCCCAGGCATGGGTTGGTTTCACTATAAGGTCAACAATGTTTTTGAGCTTTTTTATTAAGCCAGAAGAAAGCTAGTCTCTAGAAGGAGATCATAATTATGTAGGAACAGACGTGGGAACATATGTAGTAACAGTCGAGTGAAATTACAAAAGCATTAATAATTAGGTACTTATTTGAGTGACATGTAAATCAATCATACTTTATTATTTTTTAAATTGACTCGAAAAATATAAATGTTTTTTTGAACGTTTGATATGAAACAAAATACCTTTCGTGGTGTTTTACCTTACTCATTACAGATTAGTAATTTACCGTGTATTTATACTTATTAAACAATTAAATAATCTGCTTCTGTACCTATAAAAATCAAAGATCACCTATTGTTGCAATGCAAAGCCCAAAAGTTCACTTAAGGATCTTCATTTTATTCACAAGGATAAATGAGCTATTTTAAAGCTTCAAGGCAATTTTACTCATATGTATTTGAATAAATTGTACGGGCTGTATACCAAATCAGTTTCTTTCTTTCTCCATAGATATATTTCTTCGTTTACTGGTTCCTAATAAAATATTGACTTTGACCAGACGGTTCTGAAACCTTATTTACCTTTATATTCACCCAAAACTTGACCGGCGTTTATTCCGGTCCCTCTAAAACCCCCCTGTTCCGTGTATTTTATGAGGGGGGGTGCATTATTGTTACTAACAACCCAAGGATGCTAAATACGTTGATATCTTATGAAAAATATATTTTTATAATATGTAACGGTAAATTAAAATTTTATGTTTACATAGAAATGCTTTGTGTACCTAAGTATATGTATACCACTGTTCAGGTATATTATGTAGCAATTGGTTGAAATATTTTTAAAAATGTGCTAATTTCATATATTCCAAGAATGACAACTTTTACAGATACTTATAGATACTACATCTAGATGTTAAATGTTGTCGAGATGCTAACTCAACGTTGTGCACGATAAAAAATATGTAATATCGATGTTGTACCGTTAAACTCACAATGAAGAACCCAATTCGTACTCGGAAACAACTACAGACGAAAACGGTTTTAACAAACATAAAGGGACTAAAAATTTTGCTCGTTACTCGCTATTTTTATTATTATTATACCAGTCGAATTCAACTGAGTGCATTATCATTATGATGGTAAATTTTAATGTAGTTATGCCTAATACGCAAAAATAAATCTTATTATTAATTAAGAATTATTTTTTTTACTACTAATTGTAAGTTTATAGAATTATGTAGGTACCTAAACCCAAATATATTTTTCATTTGTCAGTACATGCTTAAATAAATAAGGCGTGATCTGAATGTAAAATTTGTTGACTTCTTCCCTTAAAAGGTTTAAATTAAAAGAAACAGAAAAATTAAATAAGCTACCAGACCAGTTCAATTTTTAAAGGGGTTCACTGAACAAATGCACCTACAGTAAAACCGCCACTTATAGAGTCTACCTATAAATAAACGTAAATTTAATTTTGTATGCCATGGGGTATTCTTAATAAATGAATAAAAATATATCGCAAACTAACAATAAGTAAGCAAGTAGGTAAGTAAGTAAGTTGGTAGTTTACTTGAGAAATTCCGATTTATTTGTCGTTTATAGAAAACGATGAGAGAATAAAAAAAATGAATAATATTCCATTGTTGTCGATATGCCGTTTTGAAATGTGAATGCAATTGCGTAGGTATTTATCTATGGAATATGACACGATTGAATTACATTTCCGATTTCGCCAATTTCAATTAGAAATTCATTCTTTCTTTAAATTGTACACATACCTACACAAAATACTTTCTTACCGAGATTATAATGGGCATAGAAAAACAAAATACGAATACCCCAGAATAGCAAGAATAATAACAAATTGCGTGCTTTATAGATAGATATAAAACAATGATATTGTGTATTCTTATACATACATATATAAGTATGTAGGTATTACATACAGATATATCTAATAACAAAAGCAATATAAAAGATATGCTGTTATTTTTATGTCGAAATTTTATTGCTTTTTGTTTCTCGAGATACTGAACAATTCCTTGCCAAATTTGATTAAAATAACTCTCATGATTAAAACCGATTTGAACTCAATTCATATTGTCAGTACTTATTAAAACGATTAGTGACAATGCGAAATGTTTTTATGATTATTACTTCTAACCGTAAATATCCCAAGTGAGAGATATGCAATTTTTACCATTATAGAAAATTATTTGTTCTTTGCATTTACTTAATTCAAGTGAATAAGGAAATTTCTTTAAATTAAGCACAACACTGAAATAAATGTTTCGTTATAATATAATTACCAAATTGATATATCTATACCTATACGATACGACATCAAATATTTTTTTAAGTTGTGGTAACTAAAAGACACATCCTACACATACCTATCTACCTTCTATTTTTGTAGCTATTTATAATAACTATTTTTCCTCGTCTTTAATTTCATTTTTAGTACTTAATAATTAGTGATTATAAATGTAGTTAGATCAACAATTTTTAGTTAACTAATAATTTTATGGTAACAATTATAATTCAGTTTTATCAGTGGTGTTGTAGGTATTAAGATAAAATAGAAAAAAAACAATCGGAAACTTTCCTTGATTCTTCTTATAAAAGTTAGTAGGTTCGTGTGTGAAGAATTTTTTTTCTGGAATTAACCCACGGCGAAGTCAGATATAATAATAATAACAACATCTGTTATGTTTCACATCCCGAGTGGCGTTTTTACCCATCAAGAACCAGGTGGTGGCGATGCTTAATTTAAACACCAGCATGCATACATAGACATAAGGGAGGGAGAGGGGGCTAATGGCCTTATTCGTTAAAAAAAGAACATAAAACAATGTACGTTATTCGAAAACAATGAAGAAAAGTAGGTACCTCCAGTATTATAATTATTTAATAAAAGACAAAAATATTCCCAACCAAACCAAATAAATAGTGGATGTGTTTTTTTTTGTAATATTCCTGCCTAACTATAGATATAATTTAAAACAATATTCAAGGAAAGGCCCTATTCGCTTTAACAAGAACTTGAAACAATACACGTTATTAAAAATGTATGAAGAAGTACCACCAGTATTAATCTAATCTCTGTCACGGTGTTTGTAATTAAACAAAATTTTTTTTTTAATTTTTTAATAATGTGGCATTAAAAAATACATACAACCCTTAATATTCATCCTTCTACCACCAACCCCCATTTTTAATAGCGATATTAGTAGATACTGTAATAATCTTTAACTCTCAGTGGTCGATAACTGATCAATTATTATCAATCGATTAGTCATCCCCGCCAGGCGTCTACTGATGTCACTACTCACCCAGCAAACAGCACGGAGTGGGGATGCGAATAAACCAGATTTTTTTAGAATGTTACAGGGAGTTCAAATATGTTCTAAGAAGTAAAAGACTGTTTTATTATAACATTTCAGAATGATTTGGCAATGTTCAAGAATGTTCCAGAATCTTGAATAGATATCATTCAAGAATGTTTCAGAATGTAAAAAAAAGTAAGAAAATGTTTTGAATAATTGTGAGATAATCTGGATAGTTCTAAATTAACGAACATTCTAGAATATCCCATCAAACGTGTAATATATTCTTACCCGGGCAACGCCGGGTGCTGCTAGTAATTAACAATTAAAGAAAGCAATAATTAACTAAATCAAATTAAATGAAAACACGATGTATATTAAGTATATCTAGTAGAAGTGTTTTTTTGTAACATTTCTGTCCACTATAGATTTAATTTAAAATAGTGTACAAGGGACAGTTAGGGCGTTAATAGTTCACACGAACCTATTTGTGTAAAAGAAACAAAAAGGCATTATACCTAGGTAGGTTAAACCTGCCACCATCTAGAGGTTACTCCAATATGCGTAGAAAAATTCCAAATAAGCTTAATTTTATATAACTACCTACATAACAGCAATAATATACGTACACCTATAGGTAGGTATCTATATGCAGATATTAAAATGATGCGACAAGAATTATTTTTCAAAAAGTTGAGCTTAACGAAGAAAGCAATCGCTTTAAATACAAATAAATTGGAAGGAAATAAAAATGTCGTCAGTAAAAAAAATATAAAACCAAACGAAAAACTTAAAATAATTTTTTGTTTTAATCCATACTTTTTTTTATAAACTACCCTGCTACCCACCAGCTTTAGTACTTGTATGCAGATAGGTCATTTTTCCTAGTTGTAGGCAAATAAGAGAACACAGGGGTTAATGACAGGGACGAATAAAGACAAGTGAACGCCCTAGGCCTAGGCAGACAACAATTTACCACTTATGTAGGTATATGCTTTATAAATGTGTATCTAAAACAAAACACATATCATAAAAAAATATTTCATATATACAGGGTGTTGTATTTCCACATAGATAAATACTTATTCTCTTCTTAATTACCAATACAGGATCAAAATAAAAGCTTTAAGGCGTTAAAAAGCCTTATGTTACTATATGAACTATTATGTCTTTATTGTGTAAGGTTTTTTCAAGGATATTATTCTTACTAACATTTAAACTCTTCAAACTATACTTGAAAAATCTTACATCATAAAAAAATTAAAAAAACACCTTACACGTTTGAATTTGATTCTAAGTTGCATTTATAATAAATTATATCTATTGAAATCATGGATTCCTAGTGGCATTTGAAACAAAATGTTAATCTTAAAAACAAATTTTCTTTTTTAAATTACCTATAATAGTTTTGAGGCCGATCCTGGCAAACTTCAAATAGTTGCATTTTCCGGATAATAGATATCAGTTATTTAATGGGGGGATTATTATTAAGCAGTAGTGGTAGGTACTATTTAAGTTTTGGGGAAAGTTATACACGTATCAAAATTTCTGAACTACTTATTTAAAATAAAAATCACTGTTTATTAACGAATTTACATTCAAATTTCTAACAATTTATGTTGACAATGCACAATGCGACTTGTTTTCACTTTTTAAATTTTATTATTTGTTGTTTGAGATATAAGTTTTTTGAAATAATTCAGAAGAATACCAAAAAAATTAGGAATTTGTAAAAAGTCGGCGCCTATCTTCGTTACGATTCCCGAGGCTGCAGTCTAGTCAGCCTATTGTATAATATAGCACTAGCTAATGGCCCTTTTCGTTTTAACAAGAACATAAAAAATTCTCGTTATTCAAAAAATACCTTCATATAATAATAAATGAGAAAAAACTTCTCAACTAAACCAAATTAAATTACCTGAAGTATGGTGTAGTGTAAGTAAATAGAAGACGTGTTTTTATAACATTCCTACCCACTACAGACTTAATTTAAAACAATATTCAACCTTAGATAAAGAAACATTTAATCAAGATAATTACTTATTGAAGTTTCTTTTAAAATTTAACTATTGTCTTAGTTTAATTATAGGAAACGCGAGAAATAGGTATTTTAAATAATTGCTTTCTGTAATTTGAGAATTTATCATAACAGACACTATTGAACTTTCAACCTTTAAAAAAACACAAATTAAATACCCATAGGTAAAAAAAAGTCTACTCACTCAGAGTAGGTATAAAAACATGTTTTCAACAAGACTGCCTTTGACCAAGCTATTTTTATCGCATTAAGTCATCAATTCATTCACCTTCGAAGCAGAAGTGCATTTATACTTATGTCTTATGGTGGTTAATACATATAATATACTATCTATAACTACCTATATTGAATGATGGACAGATACTACCTATGTATAATTTTTATATTTACCTACCTACCTAGTAAGAAAACACAACCTACAATTACAGAATTTTTGTGTTACTTCTACACAATGTGTGTTCTTCAGGTGGTGAAGTAATCTGACTATAATTTATATTATTTGAGTTGGATCTAATTCAGAAGTATTTATAATAATGAAAAAGGAGCATAATGAGTAGTTATATTTTCGTATGGAATACCAGCAGCTTCAGCAATAAAAAAGAAACGAGTTTACATTTTTTTACTTGTTCCAGATATGTATGTACATTACTGGATAAATAGCAATTTTAGAAACGCGAACTGCACTGACAGCGAATCATAAGCCTTTCTTTTAATAACGGCAGGTGGGGGAAACATGGAGGCAGACGTAATTGCACCCCTCCCCATTGCACCTTTACAATTAACTTTTTGTGTTCGGGCAGACAATGAATGCAACTTTTTATTCCCTTTTAAAACTTAAAATATTATCCTATATACTACACGACGAAAAGTAAATTAAATCTCAACATCCACAAAAACCTAATGTCTTAAAACTTACAATTAATTAACAACAAAAGTAAGTGTAGGTATCTGGGCAGTAGATAAATGAAATACATAATAGGTACCTTATGAATAAACCAACCGCCTAGTCGATTTTATGTAGTAGTAGTAGTGGTAATAGCACATTGATGCAGTTTGTTGTTTTTAAAAACGTTCACACAAACAATTGTTCACAATTGTATAATTACAACTATACTAAAACACATCAAGTTGAACGAAGTAGTTGGTGGTAGCAGGGTAGTTGTGCCTTTTGAGCCTGCAGCAGAAGCGGGAGCCTTATTGGTCCTTATAACGAGCGCACTTGCAACGAACGAAGCGATGCAATTCAATTTAAAACACGTTACACAATAAGGTGTTCGAAAACATTAAAATGCGTCCAGGTGTGTTTAGCGTGATAAAGTAATAAACAAGAAGACCACACCACGTGGACGTATGAACGAACGAACGAACGAACGAGCGCCAACAAATAGAATTGACACAGGAGACTCGCGACAAAACAACACGTACACGCCAACAGACGAAAGCAAACTAACGACGGATGCATCGCATCGGGAGGGCCGAGCAAGCCTGCCTCCCGCGCACGCCTTTGCCCCTCCAGCGTTCGGTGCCCGCCCCACTCCACCCATCCACCCACCGAACCGCGTGGCCACCGCCGAGCGACAATCAAAACTATTGCTAATTATTGTCGTCGTCTCGCGTTTCGCTTTTGTTATTTTACCTGCCTTCGCGTTACAATAATGCTCTTTTACTCCCCTCCCCCGCCCATCGGCGGCAAAATAAGATCGCATCAGGCGGGTGGATGAGTGAGTGAGTGACTGACTAGACTAGATCGCGAAATGAATTTAACATTATTGAGCTTGCCAATTAATTAGGTGGATTGCGTCAATAAAATTCGACTTACAACACAAAACGCGATATTGGGCAGAAAGGTGCGATTTTTACAAAATTGCCAATATTATCTACTTAGGTATAATAAAAATTAATAGATAATACTCCTCACAAAACGTATCTAATACTTACAGAGAATTCAATTGTTACGATGTCCATAGTTTCATTTTTAATAATATGTAAGAAAGACAAGACAAGTCCATACCCACTGTTCCACCCCTTATGTGGTTAGTTTGCATCAATTTTTGTTACACTTTTGTCAAATAAACAATGAAATAAGCCGCATTTTTTTATTTACTAATTAAATTACAGTCATGTGTTTGGATGACATAAAAGGAAAAATTCATTTTTTTAACATCAGTATTAAGTATGATGGTGGTATATTTCAATGATTTTCACGAAAACTTAAAACATCTATGAGCAGATGGATCGACCTCCATGTTCCGATTATACAGGAACGATAGTTTTACTGAACTGTACCACCCCTCATGGAGGTAAGAGTACTTCAATTTTCGTTTGTACTATTTTGTTGAATAAACAATTAAATACATAGGTAAGTCGTGGGCCATTTGTTTATAAATGAAATCTCTGTCATCTAGGTATATAGTAGATATAACTCAAAAAGAAAAACGTTTTTATAAAAATTTAAATCCGGATAAATTTTTTTTTAATAAGTAGGTACCTATCACTATTATAATGTATATTTCAATGATTGAAAATAAATAATACTTCGCACAAAAAGTACCTAGGTACCAATTAGGAATTCAATCGCTACGCTGTCCATAGTTTCATTTTTAATAATAGGTAAGAAAGACAAGTCCATACTCACTGCTCCACCCCTTATGTGGTTAGTTTGCATTAATTTTTGTTATTCTTTTATCAAATAAACAAGGAAATAAGGCGCATTTTTTATTTACAAACTTAATCTCAGTCATCTGTTTGAATGACATAAAAGGAAAAATTATTTTTTTTTAACATTACTGTTACATATGATGTAGGTACCTATATATAAATGATTTTCACGAAAACTTAAAACATATACGGGCAGATGGATCGACCTCCATGTTCCGATTACGTATAGATACAGGAACGATACATTTGCTGCACTGCACCACCCCTCATGAGATTAGAATATTTCAATTTTCGTTAGTACTATTTTGCTGAATGGGTGAATATACGGTATTTGATTTTTTTGTGTCCCTAAAGGAAATTTAATCTGTTTCATTCAATATTAGTAATTTCTCCGATGCTTCTTAGTTTCTTTTGATACTCACGTGCTTTTTGACGTAATTAGTTACTTTCATATTTTTGTTTCTTTATAGCTTTATTTCGTAATTTCCGCTGTTTCTGATCGCCACTTAGCAGCCAGAGCGATATTGTTTTGTGGAAGTGGAGGTTGGTCTTCATTATCAGACGCAGGTGGTGTTACTGGATAGTTTCTGATAGATTGTAGCTTCACACGATCTTTATGCTTTTTAATCTTCTCTCTTCATATTTTTTTAATAGCCCTTTGTTCCCTTTTAGTCATATCATTTATGCTCTTAATTTGTCCCTTTTATTTTTTCTTTTTATATTGCTGTTTTTCTTTTTCTTTCAATTCAGCATTTTTAACCGGATTATTTTTCATTCTTTGGTAGCGTAATTTTTCAGCTTGACGCCTTTTTTGTAACCTCTCTTTTCTTGTTTGCTTTTTTTGTAACATTCGCCATGTATTTTGATAAAATATGTTCCGATTACTGAAAAACATAGATAAGTCGTAAACCTTTTGTTTATAAATGAAATCTCTGTCATCTATTGGTAGATATACTTACACCTATATGACACAAAAAGAAAAATGTTTTTACAAGAATTGAAATTTTGATCGTTTTTTTTTCAATAAGTAGGTACCTATCATTATTATAATATAGGTACATTTTAATGATTGACAATAAATAATACTCCATACAAAAATTTTAAGTATATAGGTACCTGTAGGGAAATAGATCGTTTTTCATGGTTTTGCTATTGATAGACATGTACCTATTAGAAGGCAAGAAATATAGTTTTGCTGACATTAACCTATACATACCACCTCTTATGAGGGGAGTGCGGTTCAATTTGTGTTACTTTTTTGTCGAATAAACAACGAAATATGTTGTAAACTTTTTGTTTAAAGATAAAATCTAAATCGTCTACTAGGATGACACAAAAAGAAATATGATTTTATAAGAAATAATATTTGATTTTTCAAACGTTAGAACTGAGATTTTTAAAGTACCACTCACTATCTACTATAATCTACATATTAATGAATGAACATAAATGATATTCTGCGAATAAAATTAACCTCCCATAGAGAAATGGATCGTTTTCCTTGATATTTTTTAAGATTGATACGTAAAAGGCATCAATTTATGTTTTTATATGTTGAATAAACAATGAAACAAGCAGCAAATTTTTTGCTTACAAATGAAATCTCGGCCATCCATTGGCATTTAATTTTTAATGAGAATTGTTATTTTGAATTTTTTAAAATGTTACTGTCATAATCAATTATCAAAAAGTTTATAGATTTTTTTTATTATTTTAGTAAAAAACACAGGAATTAGTTTAACTAGGTAACTAACGTTACAATAAATTAATATTTAAAGTGACTACGTTTTATTCACGAAAACAATCGACAAGCTGAGTTCAAAATAACTTTTATTGGAAAAATATACCTTTTATTTTCACTATATCGAATTATTTAACCATGAGCGCATTTTTTAGCAATTTAATTTTGGTATTTTTATTTTTGCTGACCTCTAAAGAACATGTAAATAAATAACAGCAATTGAATGCTGAATTTGTTTTAAATTGATATAGATGTCTAAGTTTTTTGAAAAATCTAATATTTTCACAATTTCACCGTGTTTTTTGCCGATTTCAACAGCATCTACTACGAATTATTTAGGAAAAATACACAATTAGGCTCAACCTACTTTCGCCACGAATAACGACTTTATCAGCATCTCAAAAATACCTATATATAGTTAATGTAGGTAAATTATATTTGTTTAGTAGTACTTATAAAACATAGTGATATAAAAAATAACCTACTTACAAGGTTTAAATTCAAACAAACTAATATTAAAAAAACTCCCAAAACCTAAATGCCAATCGTTGCCTATGCTTCTCATAAAATAGATATGTTTTAAGGAATGAGTGTTAGTTTTAAAAACGGATTGGTAAATGTTCAGGAAGAATGTCCAATAGTGCATTTGATTTTTGGACATCTGAAGATTAGTTATAGGCATTTGAAGGGAACTAATTTTGTAATAATAATACTTATATAGGGTTATTCACGCTATACGGCACGGAATATTATGGCCAAAATATGAAAATTTCAAAAACTTTAACTTTTGGGTTATATAGGAGTCTATTATGGTTACCTTTTAAAATTATTTTCATACTATTCAGGGTGTTCAAAATGCCCTAAAAGTATCAAAGTTATGTTTTTTTAATGGAACCCCCTGTATATTATTGCATTTTTGGATTCTTCGATCAAAATAAGTGTTTATTTTGATAAGGTTTGTAATACCTAAACCTTAAGGTTTTTTAAATAATTTGAATTTTATCAAAATCTAACCTAATTTTTATGTTTCAAATAGGTACTTAAGAAGTATTTAAGTTATGTAAGCGAAATTTACAATAAAGTGTAACAATAGATCATATTTTATATCTCGATTATAATAAACTCGTCATCTTATACAGGGTGTCCAAAAATTAATACTACTTAAGTATGAACTTTAAGGGGTTTGTAACTTGATTAAGTTAAATGTAACGCCATATTTTTTAACATACCAGAAGATGTATTTTTTAATTACCTATCGATTGGTACTAGGGTGTTCATAAGCTAAGTCTTCGCGTTTTTTAAGGAAACGCTAAATAATCGTTTTATGCGCCATTTGAAGTTTTTTAAATAAATGTATCTAGTTGCCTTTGGTGTTTATTGTCAGATGTTAGATATTATGTATTATAATCCTTGGGGAATGTTATAAGAATTGTTTATTGGCTTTTCGAGTTTATGCTCAAAGGTTTCCCAAAAGAAAACATCCTAAGCCAGCCGTTTTTAAAAGATTATTCATACAATTTCAGGAAAGCTGAAATGTCACTTATAAAAACCCATTACAAGAAAATCAGTCACTGAAGATGAAGAAAATGTCTTTGTGGTAGTCGAATCAGTTATCGAACATCCCAATATTAGTCAAAATCAGATTTCCAAAAATACAGAACATAAGCCAATCAAGTATTTCAAGAATTCTTTAAAAAACACGGTTTTTAGTTTTTACCCTCATAAAATCCAGCTTTGTCAAGAACTTTATGAAAATGATTTTGATAACCGAACTGAATTTTGCATGTGGGTTTTGGATAGTGTCAGAAAATGAAAATTTTTTCGATAGAATGTAAACAATTCTTGTTCCCCCATGATAAATATCATATCAATACGCTCCTCTTTTGAATAAATTTTTATTTTGAATAATCAACACCTCAATAATAAATAATAACATCTGACTGTAAACACCAAAGGCAATTAGATACATTGGAACTTTTATTTAAAAAACTTCAAATGGCGCATAAAACGATTATTTAGCGTTTCCTGAGAAAACGCGAAGACTTAGCTTATGAACACTCTCATACCAATCGATAGGTAATTAAAAAATACATCTTCTGGTATGTTAAAAAATATGGCGTTCCATTTAGATTAATCAAGTTACAACTCCTTAAAGTTCATACTTAAGTAGTATTAATTTTTGGACACCCTGTATAAGATGACGAGTTTATTATAATTGAGATATAAAATATGATCTATTGTTACACTTCATTGTAAATTTCGCTTACATAACTTAAATACTTCTTAAGTATTTGATACATAAAAATTAGGTTAGATTTTGATAAAATTCAAATTATTTAAAAAACCTTAAGGTTTAGGTATTACAAACCATATCAAAACAAACACTTATTTTGATCGAAAAATCCAAAAATGCAATAATATACAGGGGGTTCCATTAAAAAAATATAACTTTGATACTTTTAGGGCATTTTGAACACCCTGTATAGTATGAAAATAATTTTAAAAGGTACCATAATAGACCCCTATATAACCCAAAACTTAAAGTTTTTGAAATTTTCGTATTTTGGCCATAATATTCCGTGCTGTGTAACGTGAATAACCCTGTATATGTAATATGTAGGTATAATAGCGACAATTATACCAAAACTATGTACTATGTACTTTCTGAAAACTAATTAGTACCTACATAATTCTCATACCAATAGGTTTGAATTTTCAATTGGAATATAAGCAAGAAAGATCGACTTCGATCAAAGAGATGCCTTTAGAGACACAAAGTTTGGAGCCTTATTAAAAAGCAAACAACTCTGCATCATCTACTTTCATTTAGTTATTTTAATGGTTACGTTCATCTCGGAAATTATATGAAAATATTATTTGGTTTTCGATTATCCTATATTTGAGTTAAGTTAATTTTAACGTCAATTCATTTAATGAAAATTGTATTCAAAATTAAGCTTCTCCTTTTTGCTTCATCAAGCGATGGACTTCTGCCCTCATATGATCTTATGATCTTAAAGAAAATACAGAACTTCCACCGACTCCTTAAATAGTCTGGAAGTTTTAACACTTGTTGTAGGGTGTCAAGGCTATACAACTATTGAGAAAGGGGACGAGATTAAACAGAACCACCAACAATGGTTTAAGTAAAGCTCGACAGTTGTAACTTTGTTGGTTAATTTTTCATGTCATTATTGTCTTTATGTCTCATCCTATTTTGGACTTGAGTAAAAGAATTGCTCATAAAGTGAATATATTAGTTTAAGGGAGTATATAGGTAGTGAGAATATTCTATAGGCTTCAAAATTGAGTATCATCTCAAGTAGGTACTAGATCCCCCACTGCTGCAACATCTACACCTTCAGCAACATACATATATACATTTACAGGTACACATAATATCGAAATTCTTTATTGCCGTCGTATGGCTAAGAAATCTACACGAAGTTATTAAAAATACATATTTATGGCAAGAGTGCGGGTAGGTATGGTATGGTGCAGCCAGCTGTACCGCATAATACAGGGTACACGATACAGGCATACATATATGTATATGTTCCTACGTCCCTATGTACCTTACTACTTATACGTATGAATCGATAGGAAAATATTTTTATATCCGCACAATCCGGACATGCATACATACATATTAAGTCACTTACATGCACCTATAATACACACAGGTAAATATTATTACATATAGTAGTCGAGCTCGTGTAGTTCCACACACGGACACAGATATACAAACAGTCAGAATATACCGAGTGTTCAACATTTTTAGGCATAAATAAGATGATATGTAATAGTGTTCCAAAGAAGTGAAGATGTAATGTATCCATGAACACCTCCGTCTTTACGTTTTCTCCTGAAAACTGTTCAGATTATTATACCAAAGAGAAAAGACGATCAAACTCCTCAATAAACCATAGGTATAAGACAAATCATGCTAACTAGGTATAGAGTTTTTCGGGTGACTGAAAATTTATTGAGGTTACGAGTTGTGACCTGTAGTCTTGTACTAAATGAAGGGTTTCAAGGTTCATCAGTCGAAGTAGACGGCTTTAGTTCCTCTTAGAAAGGAATTCAGCATTACCCAGTTATACCGAAGGCTGAGGGTCTAAATCTATCTAAGATTACTTGATTGATTACGGATGAGTGCTTTTAAAGTTCATCAACTGAAGAGTATCAATAAAATGGTCTTAGAACAGCCTAATTATACTCTTAGGAAGAAATCCAACATTACTTAAGGAGTTATACAGACGTCTTGTTTTCAATGAGTATTTCTAATCTTCCACGAAAACAAAAAAAAAGGTTTAGCAGCTAACAGAGACTACTCCAGAGGGTTCATCAGCTGAAGGGGATCGATGAAATGGTCGTAGGAAGGTTTGGGTTAGAGAGGCTGGTTTTGTTGGTAGATCATCTTGGTAAAAATCCAATACCACCTAGTCGTTATACGAATAGATGGATCTCTATGAAGATTTCCGCTCGTTCACGAAAACAAAAAGAAAATGAGGTTAAGCAGATAACTAAGACTAATTCACCATTTGTAAGTAGATGAACGTTTATCGGCTGAGCAGAATTTACGAATTGGGTTAGAGGGGCTGGTTTCGTAGGTAGATCGCCTTGGTAAGAATGCGATACCACCCAATGGAATAACTGGATGTCTCTTCTACGGAAGCAAAAAAAGGGTTTAATACCCAACTAATAAGACTATTTTACTATTAGTAAGCAGATAAAGACTTTTACGGGTCAATTGATCAAAGACATGAAACGGTCCTAGAAAGGTCAGGTTTTAGTTGGAAGAATTTCGTAGGAAGGAATCCAATACTATTCAGTCGTCATTCAGTGAATGTCTATAAAGATTCTCCTCTTCCATCAAATCAAAATACCTATAGGGTTTTTTGGGTGACTTAAATTTTATTGGGGTTACGAGTTTAAATCTGGTTGTTTCTGATTATCGAAATACCTGTAAAAAATAATTGTGATTTCTAAGTCATAGGTATCTAATATTCCGAGTATGTATGTTATGTGTTCCTGGTCAAGAAGGGTTTTAAGGTTCATCAGTTGAAGTAGATGGCTTTAGTTCTTCTTAGAAAGGAATCCAGAATTACCCAGTTATACGGAAGGCTGAGGGTCTAAGCCTATCTAAGATTGCTTGACTGATTACGGATGAGTGCTTTTAAAGTTCATCGTCTGAAGAGTATCAATAAAATGGTCTTAGAACAACCTAATTATAATAATTGTAGTTGGTAGATCCCCTTAGGAAGAAATCCAACATTACTGAAGGAGTCATACGGACGTCTAATTTTCAATGAGTATTTCTAATCTTCCACGAAAACTAAAAAAAAAGGTTTAGCAGCTAACAGAGACTGCTCCAGAGGGCTCATCAGCTGAAGGAGATCGATGAAATGGTCGTAGGAAAGCTTGGGTTAGAGAGGCTGGTTTTGTTGATAGATAATCTTGGTAAGAATGCAATACCACCCATTGGAATGACCGGATGTCTATGAAGATTTCCTCTCCTCTACGGAAGCAAAAAAAGTGTTTAACAGCTAACTAATAACTACTTTACTATTAGTAAGCAGATGAAGGCTTTAAAGGTTCATTGGTTGAAGAAGACCTATAAAATGGTCCTAGAAAGGTCAGAGGTAGATGGGTATTAGTCGAAAGAATTTCGAAGGAAGGAATCCAATACGACTCAGTCGTCATACGAATGGCCATAGAGGCCTGAGATAAAGGAATCTTAGTTTGTAGATCTTTATAGAAAGGAATCCAATACAGTGAATGTCTATAAAGATTCTTCTCTTCCATCAAATAAAAAGTACTTATACAGTAGCAATTTCGATCTTCTCTTGTGTGATGTAAATCTAATCATTTATTATTATTTTATTGTCAATGTATTGAAGGTGTGAACAGTTATCCCATGTGTTCACGTTTTTTTAGTATGGATTTTTAGATTCTCAAGCAATGAATCACATACCAATTGGTATCATCTGAGTTCCTGATAAGAACCATTCCTTCACAGATGGTTTGCAGCCTAACCGAAGCCAATAATGAGTAGTAGCAAGACTAGAAATATGATTTTCTAGCATACCCGAGATGTTACTCTAAAGAAATCACACATATGAAAATAATTTACGGGCGATCAGAGGTCGGGAAGGGGGAGGGGGTGAGTTTTTAAGGGTAAAAAACGGTTTTCTTTGATTTCCGGAAAAACTACAAGTCTTATGGAAAAAAGTTAAATAGCAAAGTTGTAGGTAATAAAAAGATCTATAACTTTTGTGTTTACACTTTTTTCACATAACCTCAACATTTATGTGAAAAATTAAAATAACTAACTTTTTGGTTTTTTATTTTTATCTTTTACCAATAAATTTTTATTTTCACGAAATTTGGTGAAAACTTACCTATTTATGTCCCAAACACGCTGTAATTTTTTGATTTGAAATATTTATTTTTCCACCTTATTTTTATTTAATATCGGAAAAGAACCCTAATTTTCAATCGAAAATTCCCACGTCAAAATATCTGCTTTTTCAAAACGTTGGTGGGCTTTTTCTTCGTTGAAATCTCTACTTTCTGATGGTGTGTGAAAAAATATATACATTACTTTGGTAAGTTTTCTCAGGAAATGCAAAAAAACGAAGGGAATTTAATCTAAAAAATGTGACCGCAGCTATTTTTTTCAGTAAAAAAGTTGTTTTATTAAATTCTAATTACATTTATGTCATAGAAAATCTCATAATATATAAATATACATGTAAATCGTACTATTGAATTCACATACTTTATACTGATTACGTTATTCATTATAATATTTTTAAAAACATTAATTTAGTTTTGTTTGTTTTTCCATTTCCTGAGAAAACTTACCATAGTAATGTATATTTTTCTTCACACCATCAGAAAGTAGAGATTTCAAGTTGAAATCTCTACTTTCTATTTTCTATGACATAAATGCAATAAGAATTTAATAAAACAACTTTTTTACTGAAAAAAATAGCAGCGGTCACATTTTTTTAAATTCCCTTCGTTTTTTTGCATTTCCTGAGAAATCTTACCATAGTAATGTATATTTTTCTTCACACCATCAGAAAGTAGAGATTTCAACGAAGAAAAAGCCCACCAACGTTTTTAAAAGAGCAGATACTTTGACGTGAGAATTTTCGATTGAAAATTAGGGTGCTTTTCCGATATTAAGTAAAAATAAGGTGAAAAAATAAATATTTCAAATCAAAAAAATTAGAGCGTGTTTGGGACATTAGAGTAAAGCGGGTGAATACGCCGCGTTGGGTAATATGCCGCAGTTCGGTATTTTCCCTGGTAGCTGTGGTTCGGCAGCTGTGTTAGTGTCAAGACGGTGGTGTAAGGTAGCAACTACGCGTAAATAATTAAAAACTCACATATATCAATTTGCTAGTGGACAAAGTGCAGATAGAAGGTAAGTGACATTTAGAAAATATTATAGGGGTAAGTTATACGTTGTGGTAAAAGTGGTTCTATTATTTTCTATCCAATTTTAAATGCTGTGTGCTAAAGTATGATTCCTAACCTATCTTTTTGGCCGGTACACATCGTAATACATCTGTCTAATACATGTGTTGAGATTCTTTAAATCAATAAGGTACACTGTGGGGTAATATGCTGCATAATTTTTAACTGCGGCATAATACCCCAAAAAGCGGCGTATTCCCCCTCACTTTTTTTGTTTTGTTTCAGTGGTATCTAATATCAAGAAGCCTTCTCAAAAGAAACAACGTAATTTAAAAACTACTGATACTTCCTCATCAGAAAGCGAACTGGACATAATTACAATGGAGAGCAGTGATTCTGATTTGGAATATGATGAATCAGAGTATTGTGCACAATGCGGTGTATATTATTTTGATAAAAAAGGTCCCAAGTGTGACTGGTTGCGATGCATTATATGTTCTAACTGGGTTCACGAACTTTGTTCTCCATCAGACAAATATTGCGAAGATTGTGTCCCACTAAATCAACGAGCGAGTATCAAGGGATCACAGAAGATCTAAGTTTCGTTACTGTATCACAATGTAATACTAATATACACTATATAATATAACAGTAGTTACAATGGCATAAAAAAAATACATAGTTTTTCTAATCTGATAAAATAGTCTTATTCTTATGAGAATCACATGTTGCCATATTTCCCCAACGTATGTTGCCATATTACCCATGGATCCGGGTAATATGGCAATAGTGTATCATTACAGATTTATGGTTGTAACATTATTGCCACGGGGGAATATAGCAACGAGAATTTCACGTTTTATACCTGCTTATGTAAGCTCTAAGTTGCAACCTTCAAGTTGCGATTGGACTCGTTAGTTGTTAGATTATGACCATTTAAAGTTTAAGTTGCCATATTCCCCCATTTTACTCTAAAAGGTATGTTTTCACCAAATTTCGTGAAAATACATTTTATGTAAAAGATAAAAATAAAAAACCAAAAGCTTGGTTATTTTAATTTTTCACATAAATTTTGAGGTTATGTGAAAAAAGTGTATATACAAAAGTTGTAGATCTTCTTATTATCTACAACTTTGCCATTTAACTTTTTTCCATAAGACTTGTAGTTTTTCCGGAAATCAAGGAAAACCGTTTTTACCCTTAAAAACTCACCCCTCCCCCTTCCCGACCTCAGATCGCCCGTAAATTATTTTTCCTTTCATTTCTGTTATATTCTTTTCCTTTTACAATGGGTTTCATCCTACTATAGGTTTTTTTCACTTTTTACTATTTTTTAAGGCTTCAGCACTGGTCTATGTTTCCATTAAAAGAAGTGATCTGGATCATGGGTTATTATTGAATCTTATATCTCTTTTAATCATACTCCCATCATCTTGCGATGGAACTTGAATTAATATATGGAGGTAAATTCATAATTCCAAAACACCTAGTGAAATTTTTAAAAATAATTTGAACTCAAGATTTACTTAAATTAAATTTGATCGAATAAATCCAATCTTGACTTTGCTCGGATTTCATTTGAGACTGTGGGTTTACCTATTTGTCAATTTAACACAAAATAAAACTTTACTGGTGTATTTCTGGAATATTAATCTGAGTAGTGCACATTGCGTCAATAGTTTCATCAAATTCTGGAGCGTTAGACTAAGGCACGTGAACTCATTGAAATGCTTTTAATTGCCATTATCTTTTGAAGCAAAACCAGGAGCCACATTCAGAAATTATAACAGACTGAATTGTATTTTAGAGAAACAGAGGGTATTATCACTGGTGATATTGAAACAGAAGACTATGTGAAGAGTTTTGCCTCTACGTCGTAAAAACTTTTCTGACGAAATTTCTGGAAAGATCAGCTTATTGAAAACTTGAAGAAAGCTCTTAAAAGGTTAATCATAATCTACAAAATTTGTATTTCCGGCAAAGAACAGACGTTTCTTGATAAATTAAGACTCGTAATCTTCTTTAGACCAGCCCTTTGATTTATCTAAGTCCGATTTTTCTTTATATAAAAAAACATTTGGAAATCATCTAAAAGCAGTGGTCTATGTTATGGTCATGGAAAATTAAAAAATTAAAGTAGCAATGTGTAATATTAATTTCAAAGCGTGACGGAGGTTATTAAATTTGTTCTCTTAAAAGACATAACATTGGAAGTAATATTTTCGCAGCACATTTATGTGAACGTTACTGTACATTGTATTTAAAAAGACGTCTACATTTTAAAATATTATTAGAAACTGTAGGTAGTTAGACGTATCTTCAGGAGCAGGCCACCGGGGAAAAATAATCGACTGATAATAAGCAAGTGCTTTTTTTAACTCCCTCTACTTTTAAATTATTCCTATCTCATCCTATTGATTATTATTAAAGTCAGTTTTCTTCCCACATAGTTAACCGAGTTTTATGTTCAAAGTTCACGGAGTAAAGTGAGATCTCCGCTTCTGTTTTCCTTAGATATAAGTTGACTAATTAAAAAGTTTGATTAAAAGGTCCTAGAAATTAATTCCCGAGTGTTAGAAAAGGAATTGTAAATCTACTAACGATAAGTACCTTACCTACTATCTAATATATTACAATACACTAAAATTTATAATCAGAAGGTAATAACGAATTAACGATCGAAATCGATTTATCATCAGAACTGACTATGTATCCGAAACGCTCTGTATTAAATGTGCATTGGTAAAGAAGTCGGAGTGGAGCGATGGAGCACGTGTGCCCAAGACTGGGACACGTATTAAAGATTTATTGTTGCAGAAAGTCGTAAAGCAGCTAAGTATATATGAAAATAACAAAACAGGGATCGATTACATATAAAGATTAAATATTATAATGGTTTAATTCAGCGGCTTATGCGCGTTCGATCACGTCCAAGACGTTATATTTGGACGGTTTATGGCTGGAATATTTTATAGGAAAATAATGTGTTTCATATAATTTTTATTGTACACATGCACGCGCGTACAACCAAACATCGCCGGACCTGCACCATACGTAATATACATACATATATGTGCATGTTTACAGTTTACTAAACGAATAAACACTATGGGAGGCGTTCGAAAATTAACGACAAATTTATTGGGCTCTTTTTGCCAAATATAGTCGCAATTTATTGAATGAAAAACTAGTTAATAAATACTAGTTATTTTTGGTTGATATAAAACAAAAACTGATGCACTTGTTCTATTTAAATTTTAATGTTGATTTATCATTTCGAAACAACCGCAAGACTAAAGAACAAAAATTTACCAAAAAAACTTTGGTTAATATATAGTCAACAAAATTTGAAATCGGTTTTTGTTCATACTTTTCAATAGCAGTTGCAATTTACAAATGGCGTCAAATGCAGTTGTGTGAATGTGTAGGGATGATTGCACTATTGTTAAATGAAGAACTGAAAAGAATTTCAAGTAACAATATGAACAAAAGTCGATAGAATCGTCGCTTTTGGGTTGAGCAAGGGATTTTAAGAAGAAATTGATTAGGAGCATCAAAATCTGAAGGATAGCATTAAAACATGGGGGAATATCTGAAGAAACATTTAATGAATTGCTATATAGAAAGTCATATTTTTCCCCCACGCAAAGCTCTAGGTTGAGCCTGGCACTTTAATTTGTTTTGATTATTACTGGAACTTTTCTGACGTTTTGCATTTCAGTTTTAATAAAGTTAGTTCGGTATTTTTGCATTTTTCATCTTTTACCTAATTTATACCACAATAGATTTTCTCCCGATATACGTTAATAGCCAGTGTATTGACGTTTTGACGATCATGCAGCCCTAAATCTACTAGAATCGGGGAGGTTTGTCGAATCTCCTGATGAACAAATGGCACAAAGAGACAAAAACTAATGGATAAGTGATTAGAATTCGAGATAAGATATTTATAAATAACAAGATTAATGTTTCTAAAAATATTGTAATAAATAACGTAATCAGTAAAGTATGTGAATTAAATCGTACTATTTACATGTATATTTATATTTTATGAGTTTTACTATGACATAAATGTAATTAGAATTTAATAAATCAACTTTTTTACTGAAAAAAATAGCAGCGGTCACATTTTTTAGATAAAATTCCGTTTTACATCCTATCTTTAATATCCAGAACAACTATTTTCGCATGTTTTTTGCAATCTTTATGTTTTATGGATTCGTAATTTTTTTTGTTTATCAATGTAACCTGGAATCTTACGTTTTTCGAGTAATTAGAATGTAAATTTTAATAAATAGCTCAAAATTGTACATAATGATTAGAAAAAAAATTTCGGATTCTAGTTTTTTTTCGTTTTTTTTTTGCTTTTCCTGAGAAAACTTACCATAGTAATGTATATTTTTCTTCACACCATCAGAAAGTAGAGATTTCAACGATGAAAAAGCCCACCAACGTTTTTAAAAAAGCAGATATTTTGACGTGATTATTTTCGATTGAAAATTAGGGTGCTTTTTCGATATTAAGTAAAAATAAGGTGAAAAAATAAATATTTCAAATCAAAAAAATTACAGCGCGTTTGGGACATAAATAGGTAAGTTTTCACCAAATTTCGTGAAAAAAAATTTTTGTAAAAGATAAAAATGAAAAACCTAAAACGTGGTTATTTGAATTTTTCACATGAATTTTGAGGTTATGTGAAAAAAGTGTAAATACAAAAGTTGTAGATCTTTTTATTACCTACAACTTTGCTATTTAACTTTTTTCCATAAGACTTATAGTTTTTCCGGAATCAAGGAAACCCGTTTTTTACCCTTAAAAACTCACCCCCTTCCCTTCCCGACCGCAGATCGCCCGTAAATTATTTTTCCTTTCATTTCTGTTATATTCTCTTTCTTTTACAACTTCTCCTAATATACGTTACGTTAATAGGTAAAATTCTTCGAAGGCTTTGAACAATTTAGATACTTATCAAAACATTTTGCATTGACACGTGTAGTTGTAAACCGTCAACAGGGGGTTTAAATCCTAATGATTCGTAGCCTCTTGGTTGAAACTGTTAAACAAGATAGGGAAAAAGTTCAATGTGACAGAAGTTAACTGGGTTATACTGGACATTTTGAAGACATGGTCTCATGAAAACTTGCGCTAATGCAATCAAAACCGAAACCATAAAAACGAGAGTCCTGATTCTTCTACGGATAACCGTATGAATCTATTGACAATCCTTTAACATATTCAACATTATTTAAATTCAACGTTCGTCTTTTGTTATTCTTCTCCACAGTGGCGTAACTATACCATCTGGGGCCCGTGGCAAATTCTTTTGATAGGCCCCTATCAGTAAAAATCGTCACGTTGTACTCAGTTTAATTTTAATAAACTTCGAGATTTTCAGCGTACTCAATTACACGTTGTATATTGTATATGTCCCACTAATGGCCATAGGCCCCCTTCTCTTAGGCGAGAGGGAATGGTCTGTAGTCCCCACGCTAGCCCAATGCGTATTGGAGACTTCACATTCATCCACAGAACATAATATCTCAATGCATTCATCATCTATTCGCTAGCTTTTCGGTGAAGGAACAACATCGTAAGGAAACCTGCATACATTTACAATGAAATAAAAATAACAATTTAATTTCCATAAGATATTTTAAAAAAAATATTTTTTTCGATCTTTCTGTTCCGCAAAAGTGTCTATAACATCATCAAAGTTTAAAGATCGGGCCATAGAATTTTCAATAGACAGAATAGCCAAGTTACATAACCTGTCTTGTCTCATAGAGTTTCTTAAATAGGTTTTTATCAATTTTAGTTTTGAAAATGATCGTTCAGCACTAGCTGTAGTCACAGGAATTGTAAGAAATAACATTAATGCAGTGCATACTTCAGGAAAGCTGCAGGACATAAAATGATTTTTTATTATTAATAAATCAGCAAGGTCTCTAATACACGAAGATTTTTTTATTTCGTCTCTGAAAGTGGATCGAAAACTGAGAATTTCTCTGGAAAATAATTCAGATATGTCTTTTTTATATATCTCAACAAATTCTAGAGTTTTTTTAATAGACCAGTGTCATTTAAAACTTTTAAAGTGGAAGGCTGCAAAACACTGAATTTTGAAACAGTTTCATTCATTGGAAGGAAACGCGATTTCAGTTGGTTTATAATGATGTCTAATACTCGATAAAATATGTTCACTTTGAACAAACTTTCCGTATCTTGGAGACGCTCATCTTCACAAAGCTCATCAAAATGGCGTTTTACCTTCCTCTGACGAGTTTTAGAAAATTAAGGGGTGATGGACCATTTTTCTGCTACACTATTTGCTTCCATTTTTAAATTTTCAAATTTTTTTGTGCATTTACATACTTTATCACATTTCTTTCTATAACCTTGGGTCTGAAGAAAGTGAGTAGAAAGGTCAGTGCTCAGAAGATGATGTCTATTGAATTAAAGCGTAAAGTCAAAGTAAAAAATGGGGAAGATGTCTTTTATTATCTTTTTATAAAATATTTGTTATTTATAAATACATTTTTCTTATTCAAAAACACGTAAGAAAAACAATTAGGGGTAGCATTTTTGGGGCTGGAACGGATTAATGGCATTTCAATTAATTTCAATTGGGAAAACTGCTTTGAGATACGAGCAAGGTTACGGAACGAATTAAACTCGTATCTCGAGGTATCACTGTACTTCTACGATAAAATTTAACTCTTATTTGACTATTATGACTAAAAAAAGCAGAAATAATCATATAATGCTTACGAGGTATTATGACATTAGGGTTGTCTTTCCAATTAATTAAAGTTAATTTTAATAGTCGAAATAGGGGTAATAAGCTGTTTATTTTCGAAATAGTAATTTGATTGATCGATGGCATGTTGTAGTTGCGAAGTGGTTGTTAGTTATCTACGTACGTATGTATGTATGTACTTTGCATTACTTAGGAATATTATGTATGTAATAGTAGGCAGTGAACGAGCAGAAGGTAAACGTAACGAAGCTCGTCATATCATCCCTCCTCGTCAGATCGAAAGGGTCGGAATGGGGGCGAGAAAAGGATAGACAGCCGAATAAATTCGACATCAAACTTCAAAGCGTCTCGGCCGATCAATAATGTATAAAGTACGGAATGAAACTTAGCAATACGGTAACACGAGCAATTCACCTTGAAAGATCATAAATATTTCCTTGTGCATTGTAAATAACCCCTAAACGTGAAGACTACAAACTAATGAATTATTTGCGAACCGTTATGCAATATTTACGACACAATTTCGCTTTGCTGCCAATCTCATCCTTAATAATTAATAAACAGCGAGCATACTCTTTTTTTATAAACACAACATAGGTAGAAGAGGTGGAGGTTACCTCTGTGCTATAGACATACCACCTCTACATACGCGCGCGGGAGAGAATATTGATATGCACCGAGACCGCGATATTCTATGCATGTATATTCTTTTCTTTTTTTTATGCTATTCCGTTGAAAGACAAGTGGGGATATTCTTTCGATGTACTCTCACGTCAGTCGTAAGCGAAACCCTAAACGAATGTTACTTTTACCTACTATTCAAAACATTATAAACCCCTCTACCAGTTAGAACTTCCAACGCTCCACAAAATTAGGGAAACAGTGGACAATTACACAAATCAATTTGATACGGTATTTAGAAAAAACGTACCCCTTTTAATTATTTATAAGAATTTAATAAACCAAACAAAATCGAAAGCAATGAATGATAGGGAAGCTTGGGCATCCACCAAAATGAGAACAAGTCAATGCAAAAGAAGACCTAGTGATTACGCCTGAGATTGCATACATGATTAAAGTAATTTTTTCAAATTGAGAAATTTTTGGCCATATAGGTACATGGTATATTATATCAAAATTATTTGCTATTAAATATTTAGTTCAAACTGGAAAAGGGATTGTCTAAATCCTCAGCAGCCTTAGCCTTTTGTCTTCGTAAAATGAAGTTTGTTCTAAAGAAAATTATCTCAGTTCTTCATTAGATTTAGAAGACAGGCTAATAATGCGTTGCACTTGTATGGATATCAAAATCAAAGCGATTTGCTTTGCAATATTTAGTACGAATTGTAGTTAATTGTTCTCCCAAAAATGCAATTTGTCCCACTCTGGTTCTTTTATGGTGATACAGATTCAAAATTATTTGCTATAAATACAATGTTCGCCTATTAATTTACTTCTTCATTCGATATTTTAAATACCGCAAAACAATATTAAGATTTTGGCAGATATTCAGCGTTGAGATTAAAACCAATCCATCCTACGATCCAAGGAACTATTATAATATCTTTAACATACATCAAAACATTTTGCTTTAAAACTTGTGGTGTAAACTGTCAAAAGGGGTTGTCTAAATGCTCATCAGTCTTGGTCCCTTAAAATGAAACTTATTCTAAAAAAAAACTGCCCGGGCTGTTCTTCAGATGTAGAAGATGAAGGTAGGAGTGTCTTCTAAAAATGCGAAAGTTCGCCTATTATTATTCTTCTCCATCTAATTTTTTTTAATTTGTACTGCAAAAAAGGCTATTCAAAATGTTGGCAGTTTTTTAATTTTAGACTGTAGTAACCGGAGTCTAACGTCCTCTAGTTTCGAATTTAATAATTTAATATTTTTGTCAGTACTTCCCAAAACTTCTTAATAGAACTCTGCTTTGGTTTCTATAACCTGAAATCAACGAAAAAGACGATAGAGCGACGCGATGTCGTGGTAGTTCGGAATTCCCGATGGAAACAAAAGGATTGGATAAGAAAGTGATGTGTTTGAAGACAAAAGAATGTGTAGTTTCTAAGGGTCAAAATCTTGTTAATTTGTGATTTAATGTCGAAGGCTTTTTACATGTGAATAATTATTTTATTTGCATATATTCCTAATATAACATTGGAATTGAGGATTTTAACCATTTTTAAAAATGTTATTCAAAATGTATTATCTGAAATAATGTTGTTTATCCTGGAAAGTGCATTATCATTTGTGTAATGATCTTTAATTTGTTGTATAATATTTTGTTTTGTCTTTTAAAATAAGTCTAGGATGTGTAACAATTATTTTGTGATTTATTTGTTTCGAATGTTTTGTATACGTTCTTTGTCGATTTAGGGGGTGGGTTCAGAAAGATGTGGGACTTGTTGATTCTACTGACATTTTTCTCCCGTGCAGGATATTAGGTAAATCTGGGAGTATTCACAAAAGCTGTTTTATTTTTATGTGTCCCATTTTTCTTTGATTTTGAATATTATGTGTCGTCCAGAACATATCCTTTTTCAACTAATAGTCGAGTTATTATTGCCATTCTTATCCTATGGTACACATCTTACAGTTAGATTTGCAAAGCTAAGAACGTGGGTTTGTCTGTTATGCTCTTTCCCCACGCAATTTCTAGGCGCTTTTATTTCGTTTGTTTATTACTAAATTTACCGGAACTTTCCCGATGTTTTGCATTTCAGTTTTGATTAAGTTAGGTTTTTTGCATTTTTCGTGTCTTTTATTTAATTTATACCGCAATATATTTTCTCCCCATATACGTTAATAGCCAGTGTATTGTTCTTTTGACGATCACGCAACCCCGGGTTGGTTTCACTACAAGACTTAAGCTGAGTTCATCTTAAGAACCGAAAGACTGTCATAATATTCTATATAGATATAAAATAAAATTTGCATTGTACGTGCAACTGTAAACTGTCAACAGGGGGTTTAAATCCTCATGATTCGTAGCCTCTTTGTTCTCCCAAAATGAAACTTATCCCGAAGAAAACTGTTAAATAAGAAAAGGAAAAAGTCAATGTGATACAAATTTCCTGAGTTATACTGGAGATTTTAAAGTCATGGTCTGGAATCAAAACCGAAACGATAAAAACAAAAATCCTGATTCTTCTTACCGTATGAATTTATAGGCTATATAACATTGTTATATACAAATTCAACGTTCGCTGTTGTTATTCTTCTTGCATCCGATCGATTTTTTTAATTTTCTAAGAATATTGTTGGAGAATTCTATAGTATTTATTTGATTGCGAAACATTTTAAAGTTCTTGTTATAGGTTAGTCTTTAGGGTAGTTCACAGGTTGCTGCTCTTGTTATACTTTTACTTTTACGTTTTTCAAACGTTGAATACCTAAATTTTGAATAAATAATCAAATATTTGTCACCCCGGAAACACCAATAAAACTAGATAATTCAATTAACGTCCACCCCTGTAGGACAAGTGTTAATTGCAGTGGGTGATCCACAAGTTTCAGGTAGTAATGCATAGCACATAGCACTGTGCAAATTACAATAGGTCTAGAGTACAGGTAAGAAGACGAAACCTTTTATTAGTAACTTTTCTGTATACCAATAGGTAAAGTAATATCAGAATATTTGCTAGTATTGAAAATTCTGATACCGAAAACGCTCAAATCATGGTTTGAAACCTATTTATGGTTGTACCAGAAACCATGAACCTTTGTTTGAACATTAAATAACACAAATTATTGCTATAAATGTTCTCAAATTCACTTTTGGATAGAAAGACACGAAAATATCTTTCTTACAACTAGCGCATTTCTTTTTGCATTTTTACTAAACTTATAATTTACACCTAAAAATTATAAAAACGAAAAATTATGTCAATTCTGAATCCGAATTAAGAAATGGGTTCAATAGAAAAAACTAATAATGTGTAGAGGCAAGTCTTGGTCTTGTTTTTCAATAGTACGTCTTTTAGTTTTGGGAGATTGATTCTTGTTATTGCAAAACAGCAAGTTCGTGATCTTGCGAACACAGGTATGTAAGACCAAGACTATTTTTGTGCACCATCAGAACAGAAACTTTTAATGCTTAATAAAGTTGATTAATAATTTTTAAATACAAGACATTGGAAATATTCTGAAATTTTACAGACCAAAAATAATGAATTTTAAAGAACTAGTTTAGCCCTTTTTTGTATTTAGGTTTAGAAAAATTTTCCTACGATAAAAATTTCCTAGTTTTAGATAAATTTCTAATATACAATTTTAACAATAACAACAGTTACTGAGTATAAGGTAATTCTGTTTAGACAGAAGCATTACTTCATATTTTTTTGTTTCATAATTGGGTTCTAACTAGGGACCTGAGACATTAAAAGTTTCAATTATCGGGCAAATGCAGTTTGGAAATTTTGTTTATTATACGGTTTAAGAAATTTATTTACCCGACATCCGGAGTCAAAATTTATCAAATATATCTTGGAGAAATTTTTGAAAGTCATTGGCTATAATATAAGATCACGTTCGACTCCATCGTAACATTGTAATCTACCGATTTAAACATCCATTGTATATAAAAGTTTATAATTGTAAATAAAATCATTTTTTGGTGTTAATTTTACTTTTTTATAATAGAATTCACTAAGTCTAATTACTTTACCTAATATTATTTAATAATAAATGTTAGGTTAGGTTAGGGAAAAGTTTTCAAATGTTTCAGCAAATTAATAATGATTTTGCGAGGATTTTCTTCCAAGGGGGCATTTATTGCGGGGCTTTTTTCCCGGGGGATTCGTTGAACAGACAGTAATAGAAAACACCAAAATCTTATGAATATGTGGTTTTTAAATTCGACTAAATTAAGTGAAAAGAATTACATGAGAAAAAATTTTATTCCACTAACTTTGTAATTTTTTATTAAGCCGGTATTTTAATTGCACCTTTTGTTGTATTTTTTTGATAAGATTGAATAAAAGAGTATTTGAAAGTTTCAACATTTATTTATTATCACTCTGAATACTGATAATTGTACGACGGAGTGCTTGGGTATCGAAGAGAAGGAAAAAGTATAGAGATAATAGCTAGATTCAGAATGGGGAATGAGTGTAGGTAATGAGAATAAGTTTTGTATGGAAGATCGTTTTTTAATAAAGCACTTATAATGAGAAAAATACTACCCGAAAGAGGGTCGGATAAAATAGGATAGGAAGTAGTAACTATAGATGATAATAATTTTATATAAGATACTAGCAGCAATACCCGGCGTTGCTCGGGTAAGAATACATCACACGTTTGATGGAACATTCTAGAATATTCGCGAATTTAGAACTATCCAGAACATCCCATAATGATTCAAAACATTTTCTAACATTCTGAAACATTATTGAATGATCTTCAAGATTCTGGAACATTCTTGAACATTGCCAAATCGTTCTGAAATGTTATAATAAAACATTCTTTAACTTCTTAGAACATATTTGAACTCCTTGTAACATTCTAAAAAAATATGCTTCATTCTCATCCCCACTCCGTGCTGTTTGCTGGGTGAGTAGTGACATCAGTAGACGCCTGGCGGGGATGACTAATCGATTGATAATAATTGATCAGTTATCGACCCCTGAGAGTTAAAGATTATTACAGTACTAATATTGTTATTCAAAAATTGGGGGTTTGTGGTAGAAGGATAAAAATTAAGGGTTTTATGTATTTTTTAATGCCAAATCACAAAAAAACAAAAATAAAAATTTTTGTCCAAACAAAGAAAAATTTTTAGGGTGGACCACTCTTATCACTCAGGGGTATGAAAAATAGATGTTGTCCGATTCGCAGACCTACTGAATATGCATATAAAATTTCATAAAGATCGGTCTAGCCGTTTCGGAGGAGTTTAATTATTACAAACACTGTGACACGAGAATTTTATATATTAGATAGAATAAAATAAGTGGACATGTATGAATAACTTTTTAGTTTAACAAAGCTCTTACTACTCATATTTGTAATTACTCTTCGTTAATGACCGCCAGGTCGAAACAATTGTCAGAGTTATAATAAATAACTAGTTGAAACTTTCAAATACTCTTTTATTCAATCTTATTAAAAATGTTTCATCAAGATTGCACCACTAACAGTATTATTGGTATTTTATTGATATCGTGGGTTTATTTTCGTTAAATAAAACGAATTTTTCGGCATGCACAGTTTGTTTAATGCTTGGTGGTGCTTCAAGATCATTTATATCAATTTCTTGGTCGTCTTGTTCTTCATAATTTTGCTTCAGTGAATCAAGAATTAATTGGCTACTCAGTAATGTAAACCAAATTTGATTAGGTAGAGATTCACTGTATTTGGTACCCAAATAATTTTAAAACCCTGCATCACCTACCTATTAGTATAGAATAATATTATAATAAGATGCATCCCATTTTTCGAAAACTCACTACCTGAGCAGCCATTCAAATAAACAAAGTCATAAAGAAAAGTAACCGAAAGTGCTATGACTCCTTTTCGGTCGGTAGAACAGCTGTTTTATACTCTTGTTCGCATCTAATTACGAATTTAAAGTAAGACTTATGCATCTTAAAGCGTGTTATGTTTTCTTTTTCCTTCTTCGAATCCCCTCGTCTCTTTTGCTCCTTTGTGTGTAACAGCATGTATGTACGTACGTATATTTTGTACTTAATAAGAACACACGCCAGCAGCCAGTAGTAGTAGCAGCAGCAGCAGCTACACTGGACGTATTTTAAATAAACCATTTTAAAATTCCCAAGGGGAAGATGAATAAAAGATTATATTTGGAACTAAGTATGAACCATGCCATAAATATTTTAATTATAAATAAATTCCAGGCCCAGCTAAAAATAGGTTTCGTTTTTAAGATCGTTGCTCTCGTGTTGGTTGCTCTTGCTGTTGTTCTTGTATAGAAGAAAGAAATCCTGTATGTTGTATAAATATGAAACTGCATAAAACTTTAATATGATTCATGTTTGGTTAACTTTACGCAGCTATTATAAATCACAACAGGAATGGGATAATGTTATTTACTGGACAACAAACTTTATTGCCCTAAATTAATTTTCGTTTGCTTTCTTTTATGCCTTAAACGAACAAGTTTTAAATGAAAAAATATTAACATATTCTGCCTTCATTTTTTGTTAGAAAAATGAATAATTTCTGGATAAATTTATTAATAAAACCTGGTGGCAGCTTTTATTTTTTTTTAAATAATACCACCAACCCCTTTATTAACAAAATTTTATGGTTTCTTGGTTTATTTTCTACCCTTATTACCGTAAGTTTTTCCTTAAAAAGAACCACGAACTCTTCTGTTTTTGGAAATTCAGTGTTCAAAGAAATTTGTAAATTTGTTTCTCTGAAGACTCATAAAATTTGCACATCTGCCTAATTTGATCACGAGCCGCCACTGAAATACTGTAAATATTGGACTTTGCTGTATGGAGCCTAATATTTACCCTCCACTCCCCTAGTTGTATTTTCACGTCTGCTGTAAGATTTTATTCAGATCATTTAGAATAGGAGTTATTAATATAAGTGTGGCTTGTATTATAGATCTTTTGTCAATGTGGGTGCATTGTATTACATATATACATGTACATAAACCCACCCCCAGTACGTACACACAGCGACTTATTACGTCATACTTTGACAATACTTATTATATACATGAATGGGGTGCCTATATACGAACGAGGACGACGCTATTTTATATAATACACGAATATAAATAAAAAATGACCTACAACTACTAGAAGTAGCTCGGAGCAAACTGGTCCGTTTTGTGCTCGAGATTAATCGATATCTACCCCATTACGTAGGGCTTTGTAAACTTTAAATCCCCCCGGCATCACTTATTTATAATGCGATATAGTATTAAGACGCATTTAATAATATATTAGGCTCCTACCTAGCCTAGCCAGCAATCATTCGTTCTCTCTCTTCGCCAACGTGAAAGCTTTGAAACTCACGACAAGAAAACTCGACTCCTGACATGTAGTGGGTACTGTTAAGCTCAACAAGAATTGACAAACGTTACAAACACGTCAATTATTTCACACTGGGATGTGATTTCTTGAAATAATTTTATTTAAAATACTCATTTAAAAAAATTAACTTATATTTAATAAATGCGAGGCCAAGAGCTTCATGCCTTTCTATGAACCGACCAGGGCAAACTTTAAACTGGTGTCAGGGAGCCTAAAATGTTGCATACAGATTTCTTATATAACTGTACCATCCCCTATAAAACGAGTTAATGTATGAAATGGGGGCTAAATCCAAATAGCTAACAAATTTTTAAATTCTTTATAGCAACAACAAAATTGACACAGAAACCGATTTGAAAACTCTTTCCCGACAAATACAATATTTTTATAAATTAGAAATTGTCATGTTTAGATATTTGTCTTTAATATAAGAAGAATTTCTGTTGGAAATCGAGTGTGAATTTATCAATATTTTGTACCGAAATTCAAATTCCAAAAATTAAAATGTATTTTATGTATGAGAGTGTTCTGAATAATGTTGGAAGCAAACTGTTATAATAAGGTACAGGGAAGAAGTGGCTTCAGCCCCAGAACGACCTCCCCTCCTCATGCGATGAAGTTGAACCAGTCCATGCAATTTTAACGATTTCTACTGTATATTTAATTATATAGCAATATTTATAAAAGCGAACCCCCGTAGGTCGGGTGTGGGAAGGAAGAAAGGGGATGAAATATATTGGAGCACTCAAGTAGTAATTCAATTTCATCAGTCCGTGTACCTACTACAACCAATGTAATAAAACAGTTAAAATCTTCGCTTCGAAATTATGTTTTTAGCTATTTATATCTGTATGGGTTAAATTATTTATTAATTTTTTTATTACACAGGATGTTTTACTTGAAAAATATTCTTAGCTTTGTAAAATTATTAGTAGTATTATAAGTAATTGTTATTATAATATTTTTAACAGTTTATAGTCTAAAAGAAGGAAATCCTGTGGACTCGATACAATAAACTTGTGTTCTCTAAAAATAAATTAATTGTGGAATATTTTATGGAAAAGCGGCGTAAAATATACTATATTACTCATACATAGACGGCTGAATTATGAAATATTGCACCGAAATTAGAACAACAGGAAATTGTGTTTAGAATTCGATTAAACAAAAACGAAACAATGCTATCGGTTAGCCAACTATAAAGAAAACGACTACAGAGACTTCGTTTATTTCCCTTCACTTCATATTCATCTAAAAGAGAGTGTAACACAATTTTTATTACCCATGCGATTCCTTCCTTTATTATAGATTTTTTATTTAAATAAGCATGAACAAAAGTTTTGTTTGTAATTACTTACGTATATTTATCGTCTATTATCTTCATTTATTTCATTTTCTTTGAACATGAAAATAAAATATAAGTTGTCTAAATACTATTAAGAGGAGGGGTTTAATTAAGAGAATTTGAACCTTAAAAGGTCTTAAAATCAATACTCCAGAGAGCCCCTTCATAAAAAAAATGCTCCAAGAAATAGAAAGATGTTACATACAGGGATAGATCACGCCTGATATTTATTTTACATTAAAAAGGATATTTTAAAAGGAAAGATTTATGATCAAAAAACGACTTATATTTTTTTAACAAAAATTACTATCTGTAGTTATCAAAGAAATATGTGTCTTGAGTAGTGGTTCAACGAGACGTTTTTCGGTTCCATGGCCCGAGGTTGTCATCGTTGACCAATTTTTTTAATTTTTTTATTTAAGATATTTTAAGTCGCATTACCAGCTAGGTCATGAGCGACTATACATGATTACATATTACTATTAGGTATTAGTAAATTGTAAAACTTAATCTATTGTTATATTTTATCATACATTTTGGTTTCTTGTAAAAATTTTAATACATTTTTGTATAGTTCTGGGTTATTCAGATTTTTATTAAATGACATAGAGAGGTTGTATTTCCTTCTTTGAGTACTCAATCTTGGGCAGTTTGTGATGATATGTTCTACTGATTGGAGAGTACCGGTGTTACATTTTGTGCATAACGGGGGCAGATCGTTCTTCATTAAATGAACATGAGTTAAATTGGTATGGCCAATCCTCAGTCTTTGAATAATTACTTCTTCATTACGTTTGAGATCAGTGGCAGAGAATTTTTTGAAGACATCGTCTCTGACTTGTCGTAGCCTTTTTGGCGGTTTTTTATGCCAATCACTATTCCATGTTGTAACGATGAGATTCTTGATGGCTCTTTTGGCTTCTGATTTAGTTAGGGGGACTATTTCAGTAGTTATTAGATCTGTAACACCTTTTTTCGCTAGTTGAGCTGCTTTATCGTTTCCACGAATACCAGTATGAGAAGGTATCCAAGCTAATATGATTTCTTTACCTAGCTCTTCAGCTTTTAACAGTTCATGTGTGATGTTTTTTATTTGTTGATTTGATTCTACTTCTTCAGTGTTTATTAATTCTATAGCCTTTTCTATGGCATAAGCTTCACATGAAAATATTGAGCACTTAGTTGGTAATTTGAAGTATTTTTCAATTTTTCCCATTACTATAGCACAACCTGCTCCCTCCTCAGTTTTGGAGCCACCAGTGAACATGTATCTAGATCGTTGATACTGGTCACAAATTTCTAGAAATAAATCTTTCGCTATAGACATTGTAAATGGGTCGTTAAGGTTGATTTTTAGTGGTGGACACGTCCATGGTGGTATGGGATCCGGTGCTCCTTCTCTAATTTGAATTGGAGACAGATTACTCATTTCTTGGTATGTTTTAATTCTTATATATAGTTGCTTAAGAATTCTTTTATTATTATATTTGTTTGTGTTAGGGTTCATTAGTGTGCTAGTATATGATGGGTTGTAGGGTTCTGAAGATATGTAGGCAGCGTACTTTAAACTCAGTTCCATTGATATGGCAATTGTAGCTACTTTTCAACCGATTTTCATGATTGAAAAGGCAATTCCTACAGATATATATATTTTAACATGCTTAAAGAAAATAGAACCTTTCCAATAACACTTTTAATACGTACCAAATGGTGTGATTAATAATAAATACTCTTTTAATGAGAAAATGTGAAATAACATATCAAAATGAACGAGATACTCGAATTCATTATGCTGGTATTAGTCACAACCGAGTTTTGATGTGTAAAATTAATTAATTAAACTTAAGCGTCCCCTGGGGGAAAAGAACTAGCTATGGAATCTAAAAATACTCTATTGAAACCCTACTTAAGGACACTATCCTCATTTATTTACACCATAATCTCAGATGACCCATCTTGAAAGATAAATTTTCGGTCGTCCCTTTCAAACGAATTCTATTCGAACAGAGCACATAAAGGGTATCTATCATAACGTTATTCCGATCCCTGGTTAGATTTTTTCAAGGATCTAAATAAAACCCCTTTTCCTTCCGAATGAACTCCTTAATAATCCATCTCCCTTATAAAAGCAAACTCTCAATAATTGGCTTTTCAGTTTGCTCTTATGAGTATGTGTCTCATTCTACATGGAAATTTAGAAAACCACAGCCAGGTCTTAGTGAGGCCTAGATTCTACCATGGCTACCACACACCTTCTGAAACCTAAGAAATACTGTGATGGAACGTTTCTTCCAGTTTTTGAAACAGTTGTTAAAGTCAATTTTCAGAATAGCCTTCAAATCCTTTTTCAATTCATTCTGTACTCCTTCCATAAATCGAGTTAAAACGATGCCCCAAGAGCGATTTCTTGAGTTTAAGGAATAGCTAGAAATCAGAAGAAGAAAAAGAAAGCCAATAAGGTAGTTGCGGAAGTATATGGGTTGAATTTTTGGCTAAGTAGTCATATATGTACAGGATGATTCATTATAATGTCGCCCCCCCCTTTAACTTTGTTATTTGGAGTGTCCCAAAAAAATTAAAGGTATGGTTATGTAGGTACTAAAAAATATTTTTTTTCTATTTATAACAAAAATTTGAAAAATGATCAGTATACAGGGAAAACCTAAAAGTTCATTTTTTTTTAATGGATCACCCTATATATGAATTAATTTTTCGATTCCTCGTAAAATTCTAAGCATAATTTATATAAGTAACATACCGTATACCTAAATTCAATAGTTTCTGAAATATTCCCATTTGAAACGGTATCATCAAATATAAAAACAAACCAAGAAATCTAACAAAAAATAATATAACAAAAACAATTTTTAGTTAAATATTAAGATGCTCTACTGGGCTTCCATTTTCTTCAACACATTCTATAAGGGTTCTTCGCATTTTCTCTTATGAATCTGTTATGAATACTGAGTTATTTACATTTAAATTATTAATTTAATTCCGTGCCAAATCTTTAAGATGATCGAGGTTTTCAATTTGGTGGTCGTATACAGGGTTTTTTTTTTATATGTCACTGTTAGTTATTTGTTTTTAATAAAAAGCGTGATATCCTAGTACTTCTTGATTTGTAACAATTGTTTAATAAAATATTTGATGATACCGTTTCAAATGCGAATATTTCAGAAACTATTGAATTTAGGTATACAGTATGTTATTTACGAGGAATATAAAAATTAATTCATATATAGGGTGATCCATTAAAAAAAATGAACTTTTAGGTTTTCCCTATATACTGATCATTTTTCAAATTTTTGTTATAAATAGAAAAAAAGTATTTTTTAGCACCTACATAACCATACTTTTAATTTCTTTGGAACACTCCAAATAACAAAGTTAAAGGGGGCGACATTATAATGAATCACCCTGTACAACTAATGCAGATTCAAACGGATTACAGATTACGTATGGTGATGTAAAAACCAAAAGTTTTCTATCTATAATTCTGACTGTCTTTTTTATGAATGGGCCTGCTGCAAACGACGCATACTGTTCAAATAATATTCCGTATTAATAATTTGGCCTAGCTGAAAAAAATTATAAAACACCACTCCAAAATAATCGAAAAAATTGAACTCTCAGTATCACTTTGATTTTAGATTTGGATTGACATTCTTTTTTAGGTATAAGCTCACCGTTACCTCGATATTCGTTTGACTCGTTGGCTATTTTCAAGTCCTGCTAGCATATAAATCCATGTCTTATCTTCCGATTCATTGCGTTTTGAGAGTAAGGATGATTGATTTCAGATTTTAGCAAGCGGGGGTTTATTGAAAAAATGGAGTCTGTTTTAGAATTAAACGAAATGAGATGCGTTTAAAGGACCCAAACATGATCTCAGAATCTACTGTATTGACTCAAACGGTATTATTTGTATGACGTGAACTTTTATCGAAGATTTGATCTATGTCCAGTATGGTCCTGGTCTTGGCCTTGGTTTTCAAAATACGCTTGGATCTTGATTTTGTTTTTTGACATATGTCTTCTTGCGAGTTCAGTTCTTACTTCTGCAAGATTTATTCAAAAGTTCAACAATATTTCAAACAAAGTATTCGCTTCAGTTTAACATACTTACTCACTGTCTTGGTTTCGCTTTTCCGTCTTCATCTTTCTTTTTTTTTGTTTTTAATGACTTATCCAAATGATTTACTATATTGGTGTGACGTCAACAAATTTACTATTTTAGACGCGGTGTTGGTCTGGCACATTTAATGATGGTCTTGATCTTGTCTTTTGACATACGTCTTAGTCTTGACCCTCACATTTAGAGATCAGTTCTTATTTTTGCATCACTTCTACATATCTAAACCATATTATTTGTGTGAAGTCAATATGATTTATAATATAATCTTGATCTTGGTCTACCACATTCAGTCTTTGTCTTGATTTTCTTCTTTCGAGATCGGTTCTTATTTTTGTAAGACTTATTCAAAGGGTATTATTAATTGTGTAATGTCAACAAGTTTTCTATTATAGGTAGTTTTGGTGTTGATCAAGCACAGCTAGTTTTTTTTAGGCCCATTGTCCACGAAGCCGATCTGTTTAAAATTGTAATGACGACAGTCGTGCGATTGAGATCCGACACATTTAAACGAATTTTGCAATTTCGACCCGATTCTAATCGCACGACGCGTTTTGTCGACACGATCGCCTCGCGACAGTCGTAACACGATTGGCTCGTATGCCCATCCCCTATTGTGCTAATGGGTAGATTGTAACTGAATTTGTCAAGTACCCATGAAAAAGTTGATATTATCGTCTGATCGAAGTCGTTTCAGTGTATATACTAGTACTTAGGACTTGATCAAAATTATTCGACTTCAATTATCATCTCAGTCGTACGACCACGGTCGAATCAGCATCGTGGACAACGACCTTTAACACACGTGTTATTTTTGCTGCATTGGTTCTCGTTTCTGTAAGACTTGTTCAAACAGTATCTTTTGTTGACGTAACAAATTTCTACAGTAGTCTTGGTGTAGATTTTACCACCTTTAGGTTATGGTTTTGGTCTTGGTTTTCGACATATGTCTGGTCTTCATCTTCTCCTTTCGGGAGAGTATATAAATGATATTTTATGGACACAAACAAGATTTCTATCATGGTCTTTATGTTGGATTGGCATGTTTGGTTATTGCCATTATCTTGTTTTTTTTTGTTTTGATCGTCTTCTGGCGAGACAGATTTTCGTTTTTTCAAGACTTATCGTAGCATATTGGAAAAATTAAATTGGTCTTGGTATGTTCGTTTAGTCTAGGACTTAATCTTAACCAACACTAGGCAGAACAAAAACTATTGAAGACAACTTATTGTTCATTGGTAAAGTTATCTTGTAAAAACACATTGGTGACATAAAAACATATTTTAAAGTTTGTTTAGTATTTCGAAATCATTGCAACAACTAGGAAGTCAAAAAAATTTTTTTGTAATTAAAAAACCTTAAAATAAAATGTAGATTCGCCATTGGTGGTACCTAATTAAAAGTGTATTTTACGGGGTTTTGCAGATGATTTTCATTTAGCGCTTCCCTTACCATATCTAACATTGAAAGTGCATTCCACATCATAGCTCAACCCTTCAATACAGAAACCGGCTGCATTATTACCTACAATAATTAAATTAAAAATACCGCAGATGTCTGTATTAGTTTCAGTCACACATACCTGTGCAGGTACACACACATATGCCGGTCAGGTACACGCACATGCACAATAACCGTATACATGTATCTTTATACATACATAAAGTGGCAACAGAGAAACAAAAGTCTACGCGGGTGGTCTTATTCCTCATAATTGTTACTCGCAACTGTACTGTAAAATTAACGCAAACAAGAAAATGCGATTCGATAATTTAACTGCCATAATTTTCGTAAAACATGCTCGCCAGGACTTGCCCTTTCCCATAAAAAGCGCGCTTTATAACTTTGCACAAGTGTTCAAATAAAACACACGCTCTCGACTACTATAACTCTATTATCCTGTTTTTCTCTTTATTCGATTACTACATCACTTCTCTAACGACTTCTTACTTCTATAATTCATATACTTATTACTAAAGGTGTCGTGGTGTTTTGATCTCGGGCTCAACTAATCGACTAATTATGGTTGCCACCTAAATAGTTATTATTAGTCAAGACAACTGCTGAGAAAACAGCAAGCCAAACGAAATTTTTTTTTGTACGGCATAAAATCGTATGTGGAGTTTCTTTATACTACGGTATACAAGTTGTAAATTGTATATAGGGCAGGGGCGGCTCGTGTTTATCATAAGTACATATTTAGGTACTATCTGTGTTATGTGATATGATTCTAGTTTGAAGAAGTCAAAATTTCCGTCAGGACCTGCTTAACTTACAAGTTAGGGTCGAGTTCAGGAGGTTGGTATAAGCCACCATATTTCTTCTTCTCTAAGCATTAGCAATTGAAAATGTGCTTTCAGTCTTATTTAGAGCGTAGAAGCACCGTAATTTTCACTACTCTGATTACACAGTTGGGATTTATATTTTATAAAAGGCTTCAAGATTTTTCGAAATAATTTGTAATTCGACCGTAAAATATAATTGAGGCCTCAAGGACCAAATCATTGTAAATAATAAGCACTTTGTTTTTAGGACTGGATTTTTTTGATGAGGGTTTTGCATAATTCTAATTTAAGCTGTTTAAACCCGATGGTCCTAGAATATACGTTTTTAACTAAAAAAACCTTCAACTTTATCTACATAACCCGGGGAAGTAACCACTGATTAATAAGATAACAAAAACGATTCCCTGTTGATAATCTTTGCATTTCATGATGTGTATGTTATACCTAATAAGTTTTTGAAGTGAAACTCCTTTGGGCGCGATGAGAGCAAAATCTCAAGGCCATGAAACGACACATTTCGTAACGATTCGTCTCGCGAAGCTGTGACAATAGAAAGGCGCGCATGCGCAAATCGGTATTACAGTCAGCTGTTAGTGACCGGCTTCTCATAGCAGTTATATTACAGTAAGTGTATTACAGTAAATGTTTATTTAACAACAATTAATATTAATTTAAGAGTGGGTATTATTATGTATTAATTTTAATTCCTTGTAGTTATTGATAGTTTACGGTTTCTTAAGTACTTGGAAAAATAAAGGTAGGCGAAAAAAATTTGATGTATGTATGTGTTTTCATTTTTAAAACACAAATCCTGAAAATTCTCGTACTCTCTCTTCCTTTCACCAAACATCCCTTATTCGTTATAAAGGTATAGAGATCGCCAAAGAAGTTTCACTTCTTTCACGTGTACTGAGTTGCACATGATTAATTTTTTTTTCAATATTTCTGAGAGATTGAAATAAAAAAGTACCTATTGGGGTTTGACGAACTAAACCATGACACCTGGTGGAGAGTAGATATTTGGGTAAACAAATTAGATTATTTTCATCAGAGAAGCCACCAGCAAAAACTGTTATTTTATGCAAATGTAGTACTTCGATTTTTTCTAAAAACATATATTTTTTAATGTTTCATTTAGTACCTACCTATCTGTTTCAATTCGGTGAGTGACCATAAAACAGTAGGCATCATTAGTCACTAGTTAAACAGACCAGCAAAACGCAACCATTGCTCATTGTACATGTATTTTATTGATTCATTGCTTATTATATATTTTAGTTTTCTAGTCAAATTTTGATCCTAAATATTTATTTCTCCTAACCAAGAACATAACAAAATTGATATTTTGAAAATTTATACAAATATGTCCGTTTCAGGATCTGGCAAACTCTAATAAATTATAAAGTTCCTAGTAATTTTAAGAAATTAATAAAAAAACTGCTTTTGTGGCGCTCCCTAAAAAAACTCAAATGCTCAAAATTACGAACTGACCTAAAATTAAAGATGTATGGATTAATGTGAGAAACGCTCAAGATTTAGTATTGAAAATATTACTTGGTTCGATAAAAATATTGACGAAAGATCCATCTGAAGGTCCATCGGCGTAGTCTTACTGGATCACAACTAAGTGTAAGTAAACATTGGAAGGACAAACATTCGATGATTTTAATAATGACAATGCTTTACTTTTATTAATTATCCGATTTTAGTTCATTTATGCGATTATAGATTTTGTTAAGTAAGTTTGTTCGTTGTCTTTGTTTAGTTTTATTGATAGAGATTTTTGAAAAATCACATTTGCGACAAGGTAAAAAGTATTCAAACAGTTGGTAAGTATTTGATCTGAACAAATTATAATTTATTGTAATTACACTTGGGAATAAAAATACTTGATGACTGTTTCAAATAATATAAAAAAAAATAACTCTGATAATCTGATATGTTCCGATACAATTATTAAATGAAAATTTTAACATGAAAATACTACCTGGCTCAATCGATAGGATCTATCTCATGAAAAATAAAATTGTTGAGAGACGGTCGAACGGGGTTGAGATTGAAACTTGCTCAGTCACAGATAAATTTAAATAACCATGTAAAGAATAAATAATCTAAGATTAAATAATGTCGATTATTCTTTCGACAACTTAAAATTATAGCAGCTACTGTTTGGTATTTTCAATATGCCTAAACGATGTTTGCATCAGAAATAAAGTTTGTGATATTTTTCATTGATACCCACCTTATTTGGCTTAAAATAATCGAAACTAGAATTACTAAGTATTGAAAAAAGTATTGCGCGAGAAAAATAATTTAAATTGAAAGAATTTTTTCTGATATCTCACTGTTACACGCCAAAATTAATTGCGAGTAAACTGTTTGTTAAGGTCAGTGGCGGATTTACCAGCAGACTGTATAGGCTAGACGCTAGAGCCTAGGGCGGCTCAAAAAATCAACAAAAATAACAATATTTTATTGCTACACAGTTTACTGAATACACTAACGTCTGTATATGAAAAACTACTAAACGCTTATTTATAAAATATACTATTGTGATTTTGAATTTTTAAAATATTCCAAGAGCGTTTAAGTATTACATTTTAAATTTAGTATTTTTACCTATTTTTTATTATTAATTATTGCTATAATGTTTTCTTTAGGTCCACCCACACTATTCAATTAATGTGTAATATTTTTCACAACTTAAATATATATCTATTTGAAGAGAAATGGGATCCGAAAAAAATTGCTTAAAAATAACAATAACAAATATTATATAGATATATATGTTGAAAATTAATACTTTTCTATTGATATTTTTGATGATATTAACAACCTGTTTGGGTGTAAAATAAAAATTTAATAAATTTAGACGTAAAAAATTGCATATTGTTGCACAGAATTTCATGAATATTATACATTTCTTAGAATGATGATAATTAAAAGAAATAATATCTAATGATAATATTGTAATGAATAAAAGCTGTAAATATCCATTCAACGAAAGTTCTTCTTAACATTTTTACATTTTTAATCCTAATGAATTCGTATCAATATTTGTTGATTAGTCTTATAAAAATATAATAAAATCCATAAAGTTGCAATTTCGTTGACAAAAAATTGATTGTGAATTAGGGTATAGAATTGCAGGTGTCAGTAGGGGCGGCAAATTTTGAATAGCCTACGGGCGGCAAATGTGTAGGTAAATCTGCCACTGGTTAAGGTGATTAAAAGAAACGTGGTTTTTGATAGTCTATTAACAACACTTATGCACTACTTATTATAAAAACAATTAATAACAAAACTTAGTAAGCTCTTGAATAAAAAGTTTGAATGCTACTCTTTGACAACTACTTTATGAGTACTGCTATATGAATGCTATTTATTCTTGTTGTGAGTCATTTAAATATTATACATTTTACGTGGGGTTGGTTAGAACCAGCATAGCAACTTAATAAGGCTGGTTCTTCCAGGTATTTGACCTGCATATAAAAGTGCAAACATTCGGCAAACTTTTATGATGGGAAATAAGAATAATAAATGGTACATGACCTTCCAAGGAGACGTTAACGAAAATATAACAATAGATAATAAAATTAATAATACTTAAATTTGAAAAAATAGAAATTATTGTGTACCTAGAATGAATACAATGAAAAGAATAAAGGGACAAGAAATATAATAGAAAGTGCCTGTTTGCTCGTTGATAATTGGCGGTATCCCGCCGAGGGTTCTTTTGGTTAACTTTTTTTGTTTTTTATATAAAACTACTGAATATATATACACAATTTATTTACACTATAATACACTTACACTACTAATTGGTTTTTTGAATATTTGTATTTAATTTGCAATTGGTTTTAAACGTAATTGAATAATCGATTTTTGTTTGTAATCGATAATATTGACTACTTGTTGTATTGACAACTCGAATCGTAGTAATGTTGTTGAGCACGCTCTTGAAGTTATTTTTACTTTATTACGCACCCCCAAATACCTGAGCTGGTAATACCAATAGTGGTACGCGTTGGTATTTATTGGGGTTGTCGGAAAGGCCCGGCTCAGACGGCGATTGTTAGACCTTTTCTTTGTACATGTGCAAGCAGTTTATATACATATATACAAGCAAATAAATGCAAATGTAAATAATATATACACTTAACAGTGCCTGGAAATTATTTTATTTCATAGGGTGCAACAGTACCTAGGCATTCGTATTTACTTCTTGTATCGTTTCAACGCTAAGCATGCGACGGACACTTGGCCAAGTTAAACTTTGGGGTTCGTTTTTTCGATGTTTTCTTTTTAGAAAAATAATGCAAAAGTTTATGCTCGATCGGTTTCGACAAGTGTTACTTATGGGCGAGTGTTTACGCGAATCGCACTTTTAAAAACTTCTTTTTAATTAAATTAAATTGGCCGACAGCCAAACGCGTCGAGTCTAAGTACGTATAATAAAAAAAATCCGTCAGCGCGCGTATACCCCCGACGACAATTTATTAATGCCATTAATAACAAAAATTAAATTCCATCGATCGGACATTCTTTACGCGAAAACTTTTCGGCAGCGTTTCGCCCTTCCCGTTTTCGAGAGACCGCTTTCGCTCTCCCCGTCGCACCGCGACCCCCCTCCCACCCTCTCCGACCGGGTCCTGCACAAGTACAGTTACGAAACTTCTTCGAAAATTTGCACTCGCCGCCGCATATCTCGCCGCCAACTGGCTAATGGCTTGAAAAACAAATTTCCTATCGGCAAATACTAATGGAAAACAGGAAAATTTGTAGTTCACCACTCGATGTTCTGGATCTCGGACAGCCAACGAAATATATTACCTTTTACGATCACCGTTATTTGACCCGACTCGTTTTACTTTGCCCTTATAACATATTATATTGTGACGTGTTCGGTCACAGAAAACACAATTAACAAAACAAAACAACGAATTTATTTAAGTACTAAAGTTAATTTGACTACACTACAGTTATAAACAAGTCTGCACAATTTATTTCACTAAAAGTCTCCTTTAATCGCCGTTCCGGTAGACACTATCTATCGCTCTCTATGAACTCTATCGCCTATCGATCGCTTCCAAACATCAGCTGTCCACTGTCAACTAACTAACTCGGTGTGAGTGTCTCGTCCGCCTTTTATAGTCTTCTCAGCCTTTTTCTAGGGTATTCTACAGCCGTCTAGTAATTCAATTGTTTTCCCATTGATCTTTGCTGGTGTTTTCTAGATGTTTCAGGAAAGCCGGGAATATTCCTTATGTATTCAGGGAAGATGTTCATTAATTATGCTCACACCAACTTAATTGGCAAGTACTCGTAACAATATGTATTTGCACTATGGCCAATTTTCAAACTTAATTTGCACTGTACTAAAAATGTTAGACATTTGCATTCTTCCAAACAAAAGGAGACAAAAATGGTGGCTATAGAATAGAAAATGGCAGAACTATTTGTGTATCTCTTCTTCTTTCAATTTGATTAATAAATTTATTACTTTTAGGTTAATTGCAAGAAATTGTATTCCATTGAATTCACTACTTTTTCATATTATAATAGACAGATCCGTCAAAATGACTTAATCAATTTAAATTTATTATTTCACAGATTTACTATATCCTGTCATAGTAGAGCATTTTAATTTCATAAGATCATTGTTATCGTTAAATTATTTATTATTCGTATTTTTGTACCAATTAAATCCAAGTGTCAGCGTAAACATCTTAGACCATAGCTAGAGAAAAGTTGACTCACCTGGCAAGGCAAAATTCATAAAACATGCGGTAGTCCTACGCCCCAGTTTCAGATCGTTCGTCTCCTCTTCCCCTGCAGTTTCCTCCACACTAAAAAACACCACGAATTCTGTAACAACAAAGTTAAAAATTATTTACTAATATCGAGAAAAAATGTCTGCTGTTTAGTAAATAAAACTCCTGAATAATGCATAATTAAGTAAATAGATAAACAAGAAATTTTTAGTCAAATGACCCTCTGCCTTGTGAAGTTCCCTTCTCTAATATTTCGTATTTCCTTTTTTATTCCTTTCAGTTTTTATTTTTATAAATACGAAACCACGAGATGAAAAGGTCGGTCACATCTCAACAATTTCTTCTTATTTTTTAAAATAAATGAACTCGGCGGCTAGAATGAGGGTAACGTCAAACAGTAATGGCTTAAATTTTATATTTCACGGTCTTTCCACCCGCTAGCTGCCCGAGGAACGACAGCGGGGAGCCAAAGAACGGTTACAAGATTAAAATAAACATTGCCTAGTAAGGTGGGTAATTCTTTCCCCTTTTATTCATCTTTTTTTTATTTTTTGGTTGGTAAATTGTTACGAAGCAGTAAGAAGAAAACGAGACACCCCCTGAATGTCCCCTTTTTAGAATGCCAACCCTCAAACGCGGTTAGATTGCTACTGCATCATGGAATTTATGCCCGGTTATAAAAAAAAGCGCGTCTGCTAAATTTTTACGACATACTGTAATATGGCTTAATCTGTCATTAGATACATTGTGGTCACCTACAAAACTACTTATGTGTACACTACACACACAAGCTGTAGGTATGGATTGTACACCTTGTTTCACAGTATAAAGGTACAAAGTTACGGTACTTATTCCACATTATTGTTCACCAAAATTGACGAAAGTGTGCATGCAAAAAAAATACTCTCGTTTATAAAAGTACTAGTAGCAATACCCAGCGTTGCTCGGGTAAGAATATAATACACGTTTGATGGAACATTTTAGAATATTCGCGAATTTAGAACTATCCAGAACATTCCATAATGAAACAAAACATTTTCTAACTTTTTTTAACGTTCTGAAACATTCTTGAATGATCTTAAAGATAATGGAACATTCTTGAACATTGCCAAATCATTCTGAAATGTTATAATAAAACATTCTTTTACTTCTTAGAACATATTTGAACTCCCTGTAACATTCTAAAAAAATCTGCTTCATTCTCATACCCACTCCGTGTGTTGTTTGCTGGGTGAGTAGGTAGTAACATCAGTAGACGCCTGGCGGGGATGACTAATCGATTGATAATAATTGATGAGTTATCTGACTTACTGAGAGTTGAAGATTATTACAGTACTAATATTGCTATTAATAAATGGTGGTCGGTGGTAGAAGGATGAAAATTAAGGTTTATATGAATTTTTTATTGCAAATCATAAAATAAAAAAGTAAAAAATTTTGTCTAAAAAGTAAAAGAAAAATTTTTGGGGTGGACCACCCTTATCTTACAATTGGACAAATAACTAGATCACAACTTTTTGCTGCCCTTACCTAAAAACTTATTCATTCGTAAGTATTATTAAATCAAATTTTTCGCCATTTTCTAGAAAAGGAAAGCGAAGTGAATGAAAGTGGTACGAATACGATACAATGGTTTAGAATTTTTGAGAATTATTCTTCCACCTGAAGAAGCCACTCACTGTGTGGCGTAATAATTATTGTGGATTATAATAAATTACTTTGTAACTAAAACGTTGTGTTTGCTTTTGCTGTAATTTCAATTATAGAGTGACAAAGTATAGAAGCCTCATCGATTCAATTTTTGAGAATCTTGTTGAATTATTTTCTAGGGAAGACTTCATTGTCTAAGTAGTGAAGTGTGCTGAGAGTGGAAAATGAAAAATAATACAAAGAGAATAAGAAAACTTTCGTAAAACTTATTGTAATATTCAGAATTTTCTAGCATTTTCTACAGAAACGTTCAAAATCTGAGTTGCAAATTGTCCTGTAAGTGAAATATGAATAAATATGACAAAATATTCTAGAAAATTATAGAACAATCGAAGTTTTTGTTCAATTATTCAGAATTTTGCCCAGAACTTTCGAGAAACTTAAAAATTATCCAGAATGTTTTAGCATTTTGTAGAAAAGGCTGCACTAGTGAAGTGATTGGTAAGTGAAAGATGTATGAAATTGGCAGAACGCTCCAGAAAGTTATAGAACTTTCGAGAAACTGGGCAAAGATGGTGAACTGGTGAAAAATAAAAAAAAAACAAAAAATTCAAGAAAACTACAAACATTCAAGTCAAAGTCTTCACTCCCTTAGTAGCGTAGTGTTCTGTGAGTAAAATATGAATAAATATGACATAATTCCTTTAAAAACTATAGGACTATCTAGGAATTTGTTCAATTATCCAGAATTTTCCAACATTTCCTAGAAAAGGCTTTGCTCTAATAGAAGCAAGGTGGCCGGTGAGTGAAAGATCTACGAAAATGATGAGATGCTACAGAAAGTTATTATACAACTTTCGGGAAACTGACAAAGTTATCTAGAATGTTTCAGCATTTTATGGAAAACATTTCACCGACTGAGTGAGTAGTGCAGTGTTCTGAAAGTTATAGTCGAAAATGAAAAAAGATTATTGGATTATCCAGAATTCCTAGCATTTTCTAAAAATTATTTCACTTTGTGAGTAGCGAAGTGTTCTGTGAACAGAAGATGAACGAATATGACAAACTATCCCAGAAAATTAAATTTAACGTTATTTGAATTTTCTAGCATTTTTAGGGTTCCGCGCCTCAAAAGGAAAAAGCGGAACCCTTATAGGATCACTTCGTTGTCCGTCCGTCCGTCCGTCCGTCCGTCTGTCAAGACCCTTCTTCTCAGGAACGCGTTGAGGTATCAAGCTTAAATTTATAGCAAATACTCAGGTCTATTGTCCCTTGGAGCTGTGAAAAAATAAAACTTCTAAGCCAACGCAATTAAAAGATACAGCCGTTTATGCCGTAAATTTCCGCAAATTTTCGAATCAAAACCTACAGGGTAGGTACTTCCCGTGAACTCTTGAAGAATCTTGAAATTTGGTACGAAGCAACGTCTTATAGCACAGATAAAGGAAAAATTGCGAAAACCGTAAATTTTTAGTTACATCATATAATAATAATATTTTTAATAATTTTAAAGTTACTACCCCTTTTCTCATGAACGCGTAGAGGTATAAAATTGAAATTCATATCAAATACTCAGGTCTATAATACCTTTAAGCTGTAAAAAATCAAACTTCTATGTCAACGCAATCAAAAGAAAGAGCAATTTAAGCCGCATATTTTCAAACTCGCAACGTCGCAACTACTCGCAAGGGAATCAAAACCTAAAGGGTACTTCCAGTCGATTTAGAATCTTGAAATTTGGCATGAAGCAATGTTTTGTAGCACATATAAAGGAAAAATTCCGAAAACCTTAAATTTTTAGTTATCACATATATACAGGTTTGTACGGAACCCTCGGTGCGCGAGTTCGACTCGCACTTGCCTGGTATTTTTTTAGAACAGATTTCACTCTCTTAGTAGCGGAGCGTTCCATGAGTGAAATATGTACAAATATGAACTTTTTAGAAGCTTCTTGGATTATCCAGAATTTTCTAGCATACTTATTCTAGAAATTATTTTATTTTCTGAGTAGCAAAATCTTCTGTGAGCGAAGAATGAACAAATATGACAAAATGTTCGAGGATGTTTCGAAGAATTTGTGGAATTGTTCAGGATTTTCTATAACTTACTAGAAAAGATCTTAACTCTCTGAGTGGTAAATATTGTAAAATAATTGTATCTACTATGAGTGAAATATGAACAAATATAACAAAACATTCAAGAAAATTATAGAACTTTTGAGAAAATGTTTTAATTATTCAGAATTTTCTGGGTAGTGATCCATATGTAGCCCTGTAAAGGTTTTCAAACACATTTTTTTAACCGAAAGAAAAACTTTTGGTAAAATACACAATTCCTAATAAGCGATGAAGAGGTCAGTCAATTGATAGCAGTTTTATTGCCTGAGCTGCTACCCTTTTTAAAAAAATTCGACTATTATCTCTGGAGGACTACTATAAGGCCATGGATTGATATTGATTACAATTTGATACGTCCAGTTATATCTGAGTGGAATAGTAGTGTTGATATTGAGGCGTTGACTAACATAGTGATAATATAACAATCAAAATATGTTGAATATTTTGGAAGAAAAAGGCAAAAAGAAATAAAATTATATAACATACCGTTCGATGTTTCTATTAGAATACTTTATATGTATCTCTTTGTAATAAATATTAAGGAAGAATGCAATAAATAAATTACCGTCAATAGGCCATAAAAAATGAAAGATGGGAAACTCTAGTTTTTTTATTGCCGCTTTAACAAAGGAAGTTTTTCAAACTAGGACGCCGACGCCGTGGCCGTCGCTGCCGCCGCGTCGAGTCGTGTTGCAAACGGTTTATTATTTACTCGAAAAGAAAGTTTCCACGAACGGACAAGAGCAGGTAAAATAATACAAGAACGATTTTATCGAACAAAGTGTCTGTGAGAAAGAGAGAGATACGAAGGGGAGGAGGGAGATTGTCTGTAAGAGAGTAAAAAAGATGGAGATATAGCGCCCGGTTTCTCGGTTCGAAAAAGCGAAATAAACTTAGAATTGCAAATACAATAGTAATAAACAGTTTGTTTGCCTTTATAATAAAAGTGCGGAGTTGAGTGCGGAAACACAATAGCCGTTAAATATTCTATTGCAGAGCTGAAGAAACATACTTACATATATAAATATACATATTGTAAGGATGTATTTGTAGGTGTGTGTACACAAAACCGTATCTCCATACATATATAAATACACTGTATACATGTACATACATAAAAGTAAAATAAAACGGACCCCGGGTTAAAGAATTTACATTGAAAAGATATTTAAATGAAAAATTAGAATGGCAATAAAGTAATAAAACACGTTGCACGTTATTTATACCATATATCCATACTAGGTTGCGTCAGAAAATTCTTCTTTATATTATACGAACGTATTATACATTACATTATCTGCAACAATTTAACAAAGGCATACAATATTTTCCGAAAGAAAAATACACCATATTTTATATTTGGAAAACGTCTTTTCTACTATTCAATTAATTTATTGTAAAGTTTTAAGAAAATCTATTGTTTATCAAAAATGGAAATATGTAATCAAGAATCGTTTTAAACACAAAAAGTTATGGTGGGTTAAAAGAGAAAATATTCAAAAATAAGTAAAACCAAACTGATTTTTCAAAAGACATTAATTTCTCGGTCAGCATTGTATTGTAAAGTCCCTACCAACACACATGAAGAAATAATATTTATCGGATTAAATACATTTGAAAAAAGTACAATACTTTAAACTGTAGTCCAGTTTATTAACTGAAGAATGATTTAGCTTGATTACATAGAAGCACAAGGATACGGTTAACAAAGACAACACGAACGAAGTGAGTCTTGTCATTGTCATATCGTTAAGGAACTTGGCATAGCATAAATACCTTACTTTTCTAATAGCCCAGCTGTCCTGTTAGGAGAAAAAAATTATATTAATTAACTATTTAATTTTTATATCTAGTTCATAACATATATTATACAGTCAAACTTTTTAATAGAATTTTTAATAAGTCGAACCAAATTATTTGCCAATAGCATCAATCGCATGCTGTGGCGACGCTCGCCATGCGAAAGCGCCTGTGCGATTCTTCCCCCACTCGGTTCAACTGTGTCGTTTACTTAAGTAAACTAGAAGATGGAAGTGAATTAATTATAATTGTTGTGTACATTTCACCTAATAAAAAAATGAATGATATTTCATTTTTACATGAGAAATTATTTCCGTACAGTCACAGAGGTTCAATAGTTTTTAAAACCAATAAAGATAAATTACCATTGATTTTAGCTGAAGATTTCAATGTCAACAGATGAATCAATGATATTAGTTACGTTCCTCCAAAAAGAATTTTAATTGCAAATTAACAACAATCCAAGAGAACCTATTACCAGATATGCAACAGCAACAACAATAGATGCTGTATTTATTAGATGTCTTGATAATGTTATGTCCAATACTTTTGTAACATACTTCAATTATCCTCGACCAATTATCACAGTAATGCTGTCAGAGACAACATCGAATATAACTATTACTGAAGTCACTGATTAAAAAATTGAGTTGTCGCAACTTGAAATAAATTTTTGAATTAAAAATTTTTGTATTTAATAAAAATAAATGTTTATTAAATAAATTGTCATCATTTTGTGGAAAAAATTCGTAATATTTGATTTTTTCATTACGCCATATTTAGTTCCTGTCGTAATATTGTCTTTCATGCATATTACTTGTGCAAACTTGATGTTTCACATCTGCCAGGCGTCCCGTGACGGCTCACATTTTTTTTCTCATCAAGACGCATTTTAAAAACTTTTGGCTTTTGACCAAAAATTTAATTTTATTAAAAATGGAAAGCGGTGCAGTAGAAAAAAGTGTTACCTATATATCTATACATCTATCTATCTATATATCCGTAACATCAAATAAATACATACAAATGCTCATTTACAAAAAATAAATAATAAATAAGTTTAACATATACATATGTATATGTATTATTACTGAATAACTCGAAATCTTTAAAGATACCTCGAAGTTTTTTGCGTCACTTAGTGGTTCGAGTTATCGAAATTAGATTGTATTATGAGTTTTTGTTTTTCTAGAAATTTTACTTATGGCTAGAAAAGTAAAATCAAGGAATTGAGGGATTGGGGGCCCAAAGAGCAATTTTCTTTTTGATGGTTCAAAATGTGCAGTAAGAACTTTGTCATCTTTTGGAATTGGTTTACGTCTATTCCTGTCCATCTTGAGGAAAATACTGCACGACCAAAAAATGTAGAACTTTACATTTTTGGTCAGCAGTGATCTCTTTATTTCGTTTCAAAAATGATATGAGAGTTTTAAAGTTATATAATACGAAGTTTCCCAAAGTCAAAATACGAAAAACTGATTTTTAACGTTCGCGCTTTCTGTCTTTTTAAAAACAAATTTTACACGGTTTGGCGTATGATAAAAGATGTTGCAAATGTTAAGCTTTAAATTTTTTGTTTCAATACTATGTTACCTTCGACCAATAGGAACAGAGATAAAGCCGTTTCAGTACTTTTTCATTATAACAAAGGGAATTTCCTCCAGAAACCAATATGAAAAATTCAGTTTGACACTAATTTGCTTGATCTCAAATCACAATTTGACTGTACTAATTGAATTTGCATGAAATGAGCAACGACTTAGAGGTAAAAGCCAATCCTCAGAAAGATTTTTAACACGTCTATTGTGAACGAATAAGGAAAAAAACGAATGACTGTGTACACGTACATTTTTTAAAATTGTTGAATATTTTAATAGATAATAAATTAGAATTGATGAGAAACTAATTATGTTTTGTTATACCATCATGATGATTCCCTTGTAAAGTCGAAACCATTGCATTCAACTTCTTGAGAAGGCATCCGCTTCCGTTTATCATTTAATTTTATTTTACCGTAAAGCAATTTTAGTGTATTTTTTTGGCAACAGATCAATTCCTGATAGAGAACGTACACATAGGAACAATATACGTTCATAAACAGGATGCATCACATGTAGAACAGTAACTTATCTCCACTTGGTCAGCTATGTGTGAAAACGTTAAATTAATACAAGCATGTTTCCGACTAATGTAAATGTAGACGTGTATCTTTATTTACATATATCCCATAAATATAGTCTTTACGCAACACTAAATCACAATCGTGAAAACGAATGTATACATTTACTTTATTGTAGCAAATTATTAATTCATAATTGGCATAAAATTAAATCATTCTTCTTCTCCTCAGAATTTTGATGATTGGCAGGAATTTCGGGATATTTGACATAAAAATTCTTGACTGGACAGATAAATTAATTCTGGATTACATCCAGTATTAGTTGTTTTCTTTTTTGTATTTGGTGAGTGTATTTGATCTTGAAAATCCTTTTTTTAATATTTTGTATTAATTTTAAGTAAAAGACAAGGATTCAACAGATATGTCAGTTCATGAATTCTTTCATATTCTCTTCTTAACAACACCATTTTAAATTCTGCAAGTCAAAATCCTCCTTTTCTTTCACGTCGAAGTAATAAAACATTTGGAGCTTCATCACAGTTCTTTGGCATCGACTTTCTTTTAGGAATATTTTTGAGATTAGTATTAAAAACTTGTTGGTCCTCTTACAAACACAGAGTCATAATGGAACACGAAGTTACCAGCTGAGTACACAAAAAAGGAATATTTGGCCAAAGCTTATATCTTCCTTTATTCAAAAAACCCTTTAAAGTTTTAGATTCCTTTTATTTCTCCTAATGGATTGAGTTCTCCGCTTGTGGATTTGGTGAAGATCTTCAATATTTTTTCCCTCGATACATTTATAACTTCGTTCTTTTTTTTCCTTTTTAGTGTATTGTGTAGTGATAGCTAATATTATTTTCCGTTTTAGCATCACGTATTGAGTTAATGGATCTTTGGTCTGTTTGTAAGTTCATCAAGGATTTTAGAATGACATTTTTATTCGATGAACTTCTGACTTTTTTCTAATTTTTTGACAGATCATAAGCTTTCTTGTCATAACATTTTGGGTAGAGCGGATTTAGTTTTTTGGTAAGTTCGTCAAGGATTTTTAAAATAACTGATGCCTTATCCGTAATCTTGGATTTCCTTTCTGATATTTTTGATGTGAAATATCTATAGCCGCGGGTAAACCGGATTGTTGGCGTGGCGATCGTGGCGATTGCATGCCGTGGCGACGCTCGCCATACGCAAGCGCCTGTGCGATTCTCTTCCCACTCGGTACGACGGTGTCTCGTTTACTAATAAAAAATGAATGATATTTCATTTTTACATGAGAAATTATTTCCGTACAGTCACAGAGGTTCAATAATTTTTAAAACCAGTAAAGATAAACTACCATTGATTTTAGCTGGAGATTACAATGTAAATTTTGCTAAAGATGAATCAATGCCACATTAGTTACGTTCCTCCAAAAAGAATTTCAATTGCAAATTAACAACAATCCAAGAGAACCTACTACCAGATATGCAACAACAATAGATGCTGTATTTATTATTTAGTCTTGATAATGTTATGTCCAATACTTTTGTAACATACTTCAGTTATCCTCGACCAATTATCACAGTAATGCTGTCAGAGGCAACATCGGATATAGCTATTACTGAAATCACTTATTAAAAAAATCGAGTTTCACATCTGCCAGGCGTCCCGTGACGGCTCACATTTTTTTCTTGGATTTTCGATTACCTTTTGAATTTTTATTTAATTTCGTTTTTGGTTTATTTACTACAACAATTAACCATAAAAAACCGCTCAACATCTGTGAATTTGTGGTAAAGAGTTGCATTTGGTTTTGTTTAATCAATGTTTCACTTAATACAAACCTGAATTTTCAGTGTCACTCTTTAATATTCTCACCCGATGAACTTCTAACCCCTTTTTAGTTTTCGTCTTTAATGTATTCTTTTGACAGGTCATAATCCGTTATATCATTACATGTTGAGTAAATGGATTTGGTCTGTTGGAAGTTCATGAAGGTCTTTAGAATAACAGTGGCGGCCTTTTAAGATTTTCATTCCATGAACCTTTGACTTCTCACTAACCTGCTTCTCCAGTGCAAGATATACGTGATAAATTATTATTGTTTTTTTGACAGATTATCAGCTTTTTTGTAATAACATTTTGGGTAGAGTGGATTGAGTTTTTTGGTAAGTTTGTCAAAGATTTTCACACTACATAACTGGTGTCATATCCGTAATCTTGAACTTCTTTTCAAATATTTTTTTTGGATTTTCGGGTACCTTTTGAATTATTTTTTAATTCCGTTTGGATTTTTCCATGACATCAGCTACCCTTTTAATTTCTTTGTTTACCACAACAATTTACTATATAAAACCGCTTAATGGCTCAATATCTGTGGATTTGCTTTTGGCTTTACTTATTCAATGTTTCAATTAATACAAATCTGAATTTTCAGTGTCACTTCTAACATCTTTCTAGTCTTCTTCTTCTTCCGTGTATTACAGAAATGATAACTGATAACCGTTTTCGGGTCTTTAAGTCCTTTAAAAATTTGTGGTCTGGCTGATGTAATAACCGCAATTTTAGACTTATCTTGTGACGATCTCTCTCGATTTCCTTTTGAACTATTTAATTCTTTTCTTTTCTCTTATTTGGTTACCTCCGGAATCAACCATATAAAACCGCTCCTAAAATACCTTTGGGTTTATGATGAAAGAAATGCTTCCACTTTTATCCATTCTACATTCTGTAAACTTAAACCTTAAATCTTAAATCTTCAATGTCGGTCGTTAAAATTCTCTTCCGATTATCTTTTGGCATTTTTCTAGTCTCCTGACGTGATAACCGATAATCTTTTGGCATGTCTTCCGTCTTTTTGTCTTAACATATTGAGCAAGTGTTCTATTTTGTAGATTATTATATTTTACTCCTTCCACATATGGATTTTATTGGAAAAGTCACTTATTAATAGAATTACTATTTAGATTTGACGAATTTAAAAAATCCTTATTCAATAATAAGAAGCCTATGTATAACATTATTAAAGAAAGAGACAGGAAATCTGAAAATATTAAAAACATCAAAAAATGTTTTCCTTTGAAGATACGGTCGCGTTTTGCTATGTCCAAAGTACCAACATATATGTACATGTACAGACATGTATTTGCATGTACATGTGAATTTGTAATATTTGTACGTTGGTATGCAGGAGAGTGGCCCGTTTGAAATGACCACATAATTCGATAGCTGGAAAATTGAACGTTTTCCAGAACAAAATTGTTCCGTCCGCTTCTAAAAGGCCCAACGGTTGTTACTCGCCCATTCGTTTATTTCCATAAACGAAATTCTATATTAACATGCCCTTAACTATACGGACTTTGTCATTTCCGAGAGATTTTCCAATTTTCCCATGCAGACTACCACTAAAGAAAAATGCCGCTTCAATCGCATCACGAATAAACAACAACCAAATCGACTTTTATCTGATAAAAATCACTAAACGATATTTGTTTAACGAAAAAGATGAGTAGACTAGTAAACAGATTTTTTTAGATAATTTTGGGTTTTATCTACATTTACTTCTGTTCGTAAATTATTGGTTTGTTTTTATGAAAATGGAAGACGATTTTCTTATAGTGGACAAATAATTCGTCATTGAATTATATATTTCTCATCTTGATCTAATATTTTTGACATTTTTGTGGCAGCGGTATGATTCCACGCTCAATTACCTTCTGATCTTTAGTGATGGTAAAAACTAGCCCAAGGAATTTTTGACGTTTTCATTTGAAGAAACCTGAAACACGTAATAATCCGAATGTGCCAGATGTAGGGAATTTGGAGGAAAAGGATGTAGGATATTAAATCCCATTCGTAAAATATTTTGGCAAGATATGTTACACAATCTTAGTGGAATACTGTACATCTTCAATTGATTAATTTTGGTTATTTCTGGGTAAGTTAGTCGTTCATTTAGAAGGTCCAAGACACAACGATTCTCTCGAATTCCCATCATTACCTTTTTGTTGATGAATATCAGTTTCGAAACTCCTTAAGACGGTTTGTCTGATTTACACCATGAACTTTTGAATTCAATATATATGGACAACTCATGTATGATTCACTTGGGCCCTTTAAAAAGCAAAACAGGCGTTAATACAATCGAACAAATTTTATTGAGCAAGATCGTATGGTGAGTTTTCAGACTTATCGATCAAAGGCGTTTCATCTGATTATAATGAATGTAATCTCTAGGTAATTCAGTTTCAACGGTTATCCAGCATCTTCAAGATCAAAATTGCCGAATTGAAATCCTGCAAATCAGTTTTGGCAGTAGCTTTTTGTAAATGTAATTAAAGATAGTGAAAGGTAAAAGATGCCAAAAAAACTATGACACAAAATCAGATGGGGCCTAAGTGTGAATTTAGTTGAGGAAAATACAACTGCGTCTTCTTTTAAGAAAACCGAAAGTTATGTGCATCCTCCTCACTTATTAATTTTTAATCAACTATCTCGAATGAAATTACGCTGTGTTTGAAAGAATTGACAGTAACGCTACGATTTGTGTAAAAAAAGAAAAGTTCCATTGTACAAAGTGAACTAAACCAGATTCACTGTTATAAACAAAAGAAAGAAAAAGAATATGAAAACGTGAAAGTCAGTTAGCGGTTTTCGAGTTGGAGAAAAAAAAAGATGCGTGTAGTATGGAGTTTTGTGGACGGCACCGGGTACCTCTGCACATACGAATTTACACAAGCCCCTAATTCATTTTTTAGGGGTCCAAGTTCTGGCGATAGCGCTGCACAAAGACGGGAATAAATTTGACAAAACAAAAGGCCGCATTCCCCGAACGTAACAGACGGATATTCTCTGTCACATGTACGTATATACATGGACATTGTACAATTTTCGTTCGTCATGATATAAAGGAAAAGAATTGAATTCGTTACGGCGCAGATTTCCTAAAAGCCCGCACAAATATCAGCACAGTTTTTAATTCGATGCGGTCATAATTTTTTTAACAAGTTCATCAGAGTCTAAGCCGCGTAATGACAAACGAGAACGGGGTTTGCGTGCCTAAAGGTTTGTGTCCGCACAAAGAACCGACGATCCCCTTCTCCCAGTTACTCCTCAAAAAAAAAAAAAAGATGAGCCATTTTTAACGTTTGATATAGGTACATTACGTATGTACATACATATATGCATACTAGATAAAGCATTTGCACAAGTTTCAGTCAATGATACATAATACTTCCGGGCAGACATGCAAATGACATAATTAAATTTCTCTTTACATTTTGTAGTTGTAGCTTGTTATTTTTATTGTCTTCTGGTGGTTTATAATAAATATGTTTATGATTACACGAAAAATAGTGCAAGGAATTGCTTGTTTCATTTCCAATGCTGATGGGCGAGCAGTTTTTTTCGATATATTTTGGGATAATATTGGAGGATTGGGCGAAAGATCCTGGGCAAATTTCTGTTAGAAAACGTGGGTGGTGGTATGATTGATAAAATGAAAGAAGACGATAAATGAAGAATTATCAGTGGAACATTTCTGCTCCAGCATTTACCTAAATAATTCAATAAACCCTCAGAAAAAACCTGAAGTGGGGCAAATGGAACTTTAATGTAGATTGTGAAGATTTAAATAACTAGACGACTCCTCTCGTTTTCAACAAAAACTTTTGGGAATTCTATTTCCACCAATAAGCTGTCCCTCCAACCTACACTCTAGTGCAAAACTGGATGGCGAGGTGGAAGCTTTCTCTAACTTCCTTTTATGAATAGTGGAAGACAAACTTGGAATTAAACCGGTCAGCTCAAGATTTTCATTGATTTCACGTTTCGTTGGAAATTTGCCGGTTTCTATTTATGATTTTAATGCATTTGATTTTAAGTAAAACATTGAGGTCATTATCTTCTGAAATTGTGACGATAATTCGATAATAGATTCGTCCATTTGTCTGTAAATGGCAACAGAATTCGAGATAATGGGTTATTAATTAACTCATTTAATGGCAAGAACCTTAAAGATTTACCACGTTTATTTTATCCTTTGTTCGCGTTCACACCAGCGCACCCACATGTAATTTGAAAAATCACATTTTCTTTTATATTACATCGGAATTGCTATTTTATTTTGTCTTTTGTTTATGGGTGGTCTTCGTTTAATATTTACAATACGTACTGTATAAATGACCAGGCGCGTGGCTTTGACATTATAATTTAAAAATAAACTATTTGTTTAGTTAATGATTAAGTTAAAATGCATATATTTATATATGTATAGTAAATTAAAATCTCCCGTTTCCCGGATACACTTATCTTCCAGAAAAGCCACAGGCTGTCCTTCACAGATTGGCAAACAAATAATGTGAAACCGATCATTCACACTAAACGCCTACAAAAGTCAATATGCTTATCTAAACATTCACAATAAAAGAATATTTTATGGGAACATACTTTATTAATCCACAAAAGTTACTTGTAACACCCAGTGATGAGCAAACGTAAGACCCATCGTGATAATTAAGTTGGTTTTACTTTTAGACAGTACAATTTGGTTTTTGGAAAAGAGTAGATGAACAGATTATGGATGTCAAGAAAGAGACCTTGGTCTTAGTCGTGTTCTCTGACAGTATGTTTTGGTTATGGAAGAAAGAGAGAAAACAGAGGACACAATGGAAGTCTATATAGAAAACGAAATAAGATGGTAAAAACCTTTTATGACAGGGAGAATTCGTTACAGACCTTGGTCGTGATGATTCCAGATTTCCAGAGTAGGTACGTCTTGGTTTTTGAAAACCGTAAGAGAACAGGGAATAATAAAAAAGTCAACAGGAAAAAAGACAGATAGGATGGTAGGACTCCATTTAAGACATGGGGGGGCTTGGTCACTTTTTTCGAAAGTATGTATGTTTAGGTTCTGAAAAGAACCAAGAAAACAGAAGACACAATGGAAGTCTATAAAGAAAAAGAGATAAAATGGTATAACACCTTTTTATGACATTGAAAATTAGTTACAGACCTCGGTCTTGGTCATGCTTTTCAACAGTAGGTACGTTTTGGTTTTAGAAAAAAGTAAGATAACAGCGGAAACTGAGAAAATCAACAGGAAAAATGACAGATAGGACGATAGGACTCCATTTAAGACATGGGAGGATAGTTAGTGATTTTTGTCTTGGTCGCGTTTTAGACTTCAAAAATAGTAAAAAGCGAAAAAAAATATGGTAGGATGTAACCCATTGGAAAGGGAAGAGAATATAACAAAAATGAAAGGAAAAATAATTTACGGGCGATCTCAGGTCGGGAAGGGGAAGAGGGTGAGTTTTTAAGGGAAAAAACGGTTTTCCTTGATTTCCGGAAAAACTACAAGTCTTATTGAAAAAAGTTAAATGGCAAAGTTGTAGGTAATAAAAAGATCTACAACTTTTGTATTTACACTTTTTTCACATAACCTCAAAATTTATGTGAAAAATTCACATAACCAAGTTTTTGGTTTTTTATTTTATAATCTTTTACAAAAATTCTTACGTCAAAATATCTGCTTTTTTAAAAACGTTGGTGGGCTTTTTCTTCGTTGAAATCTTTACTTTCTGATGGTGTGAAAAAAAATATATTATTACGGTAAGTTTTCTCAGGAAATGAAAACATAAAGATTGCAAAAACATGCGAAAATAGTTGTTCTAAATATTAAAGATCTAAAAAATGTGACCGCTGCTATTTTTTTCAGTAAAAAAGTTGTTTTATTAAATTCTAATTACATTTATGTTATAGAAAATCTCATAATATATAAATATACATGTAAATCGTACTATTGAATTGACATACTTTATACTGGTTACGTTATTCATTATAATATTTTTAAAAACATTCATCTTGTTATTTATAAATATCTTATCTCGAATTCTAATCACTTATCCATTAGTTTTTGTCTGTTTGATGTCATTTCTGCATCGGTAGATTCGACAAACGTCCCCGATTCTAGTAGATCTTCGAAATCTTCAAGACAATCACCATCTTCGTGTCCAATATTATTTCAAGTCCGCATTGGTTCTTCATCCACAATTTCATCTGACTCATTAACTTCCTCGTAGATTTTTTTTCCCACATTAGAGCATTTTTCAGAACCATGACAATTTGAGCATAAATTTGTGCATTTTAAGTTTTAGGTAGCCACATTTTAAACTGTTACATCCAGTTCTATTCTAGCTTTTTTAGTTTTTCTGCATTTCCTGAGAAAACTTACCATAGTAATGTATATTTTTTTTTCACGTCATCAGTAAGTAGAGATTTCAACGAAGAAAAATCCCACCAACGTTTTTAAAAAAGCAGATATTTTGACGTGAGAATTTTCGATTGAAAATTAGGGTGCTTTTTCGATATTAAGAAAAAATAAGGTGAAAAAATAAATATTTCAAATCAAAAAAATTACAGCGTGTTTGGGATATAAATAGGTAACTTTTCATCAAATTTCGTGAAAAAAAAATTTTTGTAAAAGATAAAAACAAAAAACCAAAACTTGGTTATTTGAATTTTTCACATGAATTTTGAGGTTATGTGAAAAAAGTGCAAATACAAAAGTTGTAGATCTTTTTATTACCTACAACTTTGCCTGTTAACTTTTTTCCATGAGGCTTGTAGTTTTTCCGGAAATCAAGGAAAACCGTTTTTTACCCTTAAAAACTCACCCCCTTCTCGACCTCAGATCCCCCGTAAATTATTTTTCCTTTCATTTCTGTTTTATTCTCTTCCTTTTCCAATGGGTTCCATCCTACTATATTCAAAAATTATCGACCCTGGTCTATTTTTCGAAAGTACATCTAGATTTTGAAAACAAATAAGAAAACAGAGGACACAATGGAAGTCTATAAATAAATAGAGATAGGATGGTGTAATACCTTTTATGACATGGAAAGTTAGTTGAAGAACTTGGTTTTGGTCATGTTCCTCGACAGTACGTCTTGGTTTTAGAAAAAGTAAGTAACAGCGGCCACTAAGAAAGTCAACAGGAAAAAATAGAGATAGGATGGTGGGACACCTTCTAAGACATGTAAAGGTTGATTGATTGATTTTAACTGATAAGTTTTCTCAATTATGGTCAAATTCAGAAACCTTACCTCCAGTATTTATTAACAGAAGTATTGTTAAGGTGCATGATTTTCAAGACAAAGTGAAGATTAGGTTTCGTTAATTCCTGAAGTAGGGGTTTAATGTCTACAAATAAAACAACGAAGATTCAAAGGATTTCAAAACGTGTGCATCATGTGTGCCAGTGGTATAGTTGAATAATTGGTCCATACGCATTTTCTAAAAAATAATAAGCATGTACTTACCACCTATTTTTTGTAACACTGATTCTTTAAACCCATTAAAAACCAAACATGTTAACTAAAGAAATAGATATCTAAATTATGGTTATATATAATTATATTATAGAAGAGATAAGTGTTGGAATAGATGGACACTATACTTATTATACATTCATTCGATTTAATATGTATAATAATATTAAAAGGACGACAGAGGAAGTACACACATACATGCATACAAATGTAAAAGTACGTCACCCATTTTATATTATGTAAAATAATGGGGTCAGTCACTGAATGACTATGAAATTCCAAGAAGGCTATTTATTTTAATACAGTGTTGGATCCAAATGGCCGCCGCACATTTATTATTAGTTATAAAAAACGTATAACGACAGCTCTATACTTTGTAATTAAAACGCTTAAAGCCCTTATTATTATTACGACCATATTGTATAATATAATGGCCGTATTCAAATTATAACTCCAACGAATTAAAATAATCCTTCGCCAGTGAATACATCTTTGTAATTACGTCACACAAATGTACATTTACGTATTTTACAAACACGCAACATTCAATATAACACGAAATAAAAAATATATATTCACATAGATAGGTACTCTTATTTTATAAAAATAAGTCTGACATAAAAACAACTACTAAATAATTGATGGGATCTATAAATGTGAGAAAAGGGGAAGTTTGACAGGGTTAGAGTTAGTTATATGAAATTTATGGTAGGTATATAAAAATCGGTTCAATTTAAATCTTTAAACACAATTTATATTAATTTGTTTCAATTTATTTAAAAAAGGGCATTAATAAAGATGTAAACGATTTAATTAGTGCTGAAAATTATAACAGTGGTCCAGGTCACTAAGTCGATATGCAGGTAGCGCCCTTTAGCGAGGCGCATCTTCGTGATGTCACGCAGCGTGAATTTTTCAGTCACGGCAATGAATATTGCAAGATGAAGATCGCAGATTACTTTAGCTTTGTAAATGTGCTGATGTGATTTAATAAGATTTAGATTCTTATAGTAATTCAAGAAGTTTTTTTATCAAAATATGTATATTTCTTTATGTTTTCTCGGTTTTCGATACCAATTGAAGTAAAGGACGTAAAGTGATATTTGTAATGGACATTTCGCCCCTTCTCATTTATACGTACTATTGACGTACGGTTGCGTGTGTATTTGTATGCGTGTGTTCAAATTCAAACAAAATGTTATTGTACGTCTATGCATAAGCTAATTTGTAAAAGCGACTTCCCTGTTTAGCTGCAATTATTCTGCGTATAAACATCGTGCTTTGTATATTCTGTATTAATTAATTATTATGTACTCGACAGGTAGGTCATGATTTTATAATAATCGCGGATTGCAAAACCGATATACCTGTTCGACAACGGCGTTGTAACCAAATTGTTAACAACATTATCGTCATAATATTTTATATTTATTATACATATATGTATGTACCATATACGGGCATGCATATTATGCAAATGATAAATTATACTTATACAACGGCATATAATAATCCAATAATATGTATTGCATTAACTGGACGTACCATAGATAATAAATTTATTTAGTAGATGTTTTGTTAATGTCAACTTAATTTTACAATGGATATCGATGAGGAGTTTTAATTAATTTATTTTATACAGTTTTTAACAATAACTCGAGTACATGCGAAGAGAAACGGGGGTCCAGTAAAATCTCATTCAGTCTTTTTTCAATGGAAGGCATCAATTGAAAAGCCAACATCAATTTTTTAAATTTCAGGCGTGGAGAACAAGGCGAGGCCCACATCTTACCTACCAAATCTTACTAAGGGGAAAACATCCCTAATTTTAAAACAAATAAATTATATAACCAGTGGAAGCAGAAGATCCAATTAAGTGGAAACAAAAATGAAGTCAATCAGTGATAACATTTCTTAATAAAATTATGTACATGTACAGGGTTTTTCAAGTTGATGGGCTATTAGAAGTATATGAATTAGTAGAAGGAATTCAATTATGAAACTTGGGCTCATTTGGTGATTGTTTATGCCGCTTCTTTTAAAAATATTTTTAAGTCCGATTTACATCCGGTTATACCGGAAGTCGACACCAACTTTGTTATTTTGAATGGCATGGTATATTTTTTACGCTGAATTCGAATAAAACGTGTAATTCTAAGGTAAGTTTGATAACCAACTTGTACACCTATGACGATCGGTTTCTGAGTTAATTTAATTTATAGAAAAAAAATCGTTACCGCAACTCATAAAAAATCATAACTTCCACAAAATATGACTTAGACTATTGAAATTTACTAGTGATAGCATATTAGTGCGCCTTGACAAAATTGAACTAAATAATTTATACGGGGCGTTCAAAATAAAATTCAAAATTTTAAAATTAAAAAAAACCTCGTTTTTTAAAAAGATTCCTTTTTTATTTTTTTAATCGTTCCCTTTTTTTATCCTCTTTAAAGGGTTTTTCCTAGTATTTTATTTAAAATAGGGGAAGAAAAAATGGAAAATAAAATTCTAAAGTTTAAGAACTTCAAACACGAATAACCTCGTTTTTTCAAATAGCATCTACCTATTTTATTTTTTTAATCGTTTCCTTTTTTTATCCTCTTTCGATCTATATGGTTACTTCCTATTGTTTTATTTGAAAATTTTCAAGTAATTTTGAATTATTACTTAATGCCTTGGAAAAATTTCCCAATAATTTTAAAATGAAGCCAAAAATCCCCACTTTTTGATTAATTTCTGTTACAAAAAATAATCAAAAACGAAAACTTCAATTAAAGTATTTAATTTGTCTCGGATATTTCCCCAACTGAAATAAGCGATAAAAAAGGTTTTACTGTGATTTTGCTTTGATTGTCCTTAGTTGTCAATTGTCTTTATTTTAAAAATTCTAAATTACTCAAAATTCTTCAAATAAAACAGTCGGGAGTATCTATATGAATCGAAAGGGGATGAAAAAGAAATCGATTGAAAAAATAAAATATGGTAGGTGCCATTTGAAAAAACAAAGTTATGCGTGTTTGAAGTTCTTATACTTAAGAATTTTATTTTGAACGCCCTGTATAAATTATTTAGTTCAATTTTGTCAAGGCGCACTAATATTCAGCTATTACTAGTAAATTTCAACAGTCTAAGTCATATTTTGTGGAAGTTGTGATTTTTTATAATTTGGGTTGCGGTAGCGATTTTTTTTCTTTAAATTAAATTAACTCAGAAACCGATCGTCATAGGTGTACAAGTTGGTTATCAAACTTACCTTAGAATTACACGTTTTATTAGAATTCAGCGTAAAAAATATACCATTCCATTTAAAATAACTAAGTTGGTATCGACTTCCGGTATAACCGGATGTAAATGGAACTTGAAAATATTTTTAAAAGAAGCGGCATAAACAATAACCAAATGAGCCCAAGTTTCAGAATTGAATTCCTTCTACTACTTCATATATGTACTTCTAATAGCCCATCAACTTGAAAAACCCTGTACCTATAACATTAATTTTGTAACCCATGTATTCTGACTACAGAAGACACACCACATAAAAAATCACGCCCTACAATGGATCTTAAATGAGTGTAAAAATACGATGCTATCTCGAAATCGATTAGGTTTACGTAAATTTTCTATTGAGCCAAAATTTTTCGGACCCATTCACCCATAATTTTTACAGATTTTCAGTTGACAAGGGATTTATCATAAATAATTAATGCATGCCTACAAATACCTACAGTAAGATTATTGAGTAAGACAGTGGAGTCTATAAGATAATAAATTATTAATTGTAATAAGTGTAACAGAATAATAAAAATAAATCTCTTTTATCTCTTATAACAATGCAAAAGTATCATATGTTCTGAAACTTTATATTTTCTATTTAAATATCATTACATTACGATTTTATCTACTGGCAATGTTTGGTAATAAAATAATTATTTATTAACGTAAATGAATACATAATATTAATATGAAGATAATAAATTGGCCCACTATGAAACCAAACTCCAAACGATTTATATAATTTATAAAAAGTGATGACATTATTAACTTACTTGTTTCTGTAACTGAAATACTGAAAATATCGCTAATTTATTACGTGTTGATGGTATGTAAAAATTTAATAGTATAGTTTTACTGTACAATAAACAGAACATTTTACTATCGCCAAGAAATAAAATAAAACCGCATATTAATATTAAAATCGATCGTGTTGAAAAACGTGAAAAGACTTACAATTTATGTTAATATAAAAATATATTAATATATAATAAAAGACAGCATAATAATAACTATTTACATTTATAAATAAAATGAAATGGAAATTTTAATAGTTAACTTTTTGTAAATTAGAAATTATCAAACTGTAATAAAATCTTTTATTAAATGCTTTAACTGTCAACGTGTTCATAAAAAGAACAGTAACTCAAAACTATTAAAAAAGTATCACACTAACGAAAGGCGAAAGTTTGTGAGTGTGTGTGTGTATGTTTGTTACTTCTTCACGTCTAAACGGCTGGAGCGATTTTAATAAAATTTGGTATGGAGTTAGCTGACACCCTGGATTAACACATAGGCTACGTTTTACTGCGGGAAAATATCTTATTTCCATGGGAAAATCATGAAAATGAATTCGCGGAATATTATAAATGCGAAAGTGACTCTGCCTGTATGCTACACAATCTCGCCTAAAATTTACTGAATCGATTTAAATGAAATTTGGTACAGAGATAGTCTAGAGCATGAGAAAGGAAATAGGCTACTTTTTAATGCGAAAAAAGGGTTGTAAGGGGTTGAAATAGGAAAGTTTGTGCGGAAATTCCGTAATTTTTAAAGATTTTTTAGGCTTTTGATTAGATATAAATAAATACGACATTCAATGTTTGTAAAAATTTTACCCTAAAGGGGATAAAATTAGCCGATGAAAGTTTTTGTGTAATGACGTCGTCCAAAAAGCTTACGGCCCAGAAAATTAAAATATTAAGTGTAAAAAGTTATAGAGGTTTTGTTTATGTGGATCAATAAAAGTAGTTGAATACTAAGCTATATAAACTATTTTAAACTATAATTAAACTATATTAATCTATAATATTATAAATGCGAAAGTAACTCTGTCTGTCTGTGTGTTACGCAATCACGCTCAAACTACTGAACCGATTTAAATGAGCATTTGGTACAGAGATAGATAGTAGATATAAAGCTAGAGGCTTGAAACTTATTTTTTAGGCTTTTGATTTTGACTTCGGCAAAAAGGCTAACGGCCCAGAAAATAAAAATATAGAAGAAAAAAAATTTAAATGCTTCCGAAAGTCACTATTCCCCGCGGACGAAGTCGTGGACATAGCTAGTATAAAATAAATTAACAAAAGTATGCAAATATGCAAAATCTCAAATTAAAATGTAAATATAGTAGAATTATTTTATCCTTTGCATCACGTGACCTATTGTTGGTTTAAGTGGAAAGAGAATGTAATATATCTCTCAGAGAAATTGCAGTGAAAGCAAAATGTATGTTCTTGGAACAATAACCTACGTCCATGTGATATTAGAAACTTAATAGGTTAGGTTAGGACTACTTGTCATATTTGACATTTTCTGTTATTGTGTACACACTTTGCCTAATAATCTTTTTCCTAGTTAGCTAATTTTTCATAAAATGTGCAATATATTGCGAGAAAAACAGTTTTTCTTACATCATTTTCATACAATTGTCTGAAAACACACTGTTTTTAATTTTTTTTTTTGTTACTCAGAGTACGTCAACTCATTCGATTATTTATTAATATAACCTATAATTTTATACTGTCACCCATCTGTCATCATTTGACATACGTGTATGAACTATTATTGTTTTATTCATATACCTCATTCAGGTCACGTGATGGAAAGGATAAAATAATTCTATTATATGTGGCACAAAAGTTTAATTTTTTAAGTACCATGTCCTACAAAATGTTGGCAGAAGCAATCTGCTCTTTATTCCTTTTAATGAATAAGAAAAGAACAGAATCCACAAAAGTATGTGCTGTGTAACTGAATTTATTGGCCAAATACGTTATTATTTATAAGTGCAATTTAAATTTTGTAGAAATTCAAATTAAATCTAATTTGAGTCTTACGTCGTTGATTGTATGACACAAAATTATCACCGTATACAATTTTGAATTTTATGGGGTTAATACAATTTATGGTGAACTATATTCTGTATTTGGTACATTAAGACATTTTCATAAATATCTTTTATCATAGTTTTGCAAAGTGATGTTTTCAAGGTGAGTTACTGTCTAAATTGCCATAGGTGGAAATTCTCATTAATTAAGACACAGATTTGAACGGATATAACTAGTAGACGTAAAATACTAGATAATAAAAAAATGTGGAAGGAATAAAATTATAATAAAAAACGTTATAATATAGGTATGGGTACATGGAAAAAGCGAATTGATTGAATAACAAAAAAAAACATTTTAAGCGCCGCCAAACCCTATAGATAGGTAGCTACTAACTAATCACGTGTCTATTCATTCAGTTTGAATGATGGGAATGAAAAAAAAAAGTTACCCGACCCTGAATGGAGAATAAAAATACAAGTTTCCAGGATATAATAAATTCCAAATTATAACTAATGACTTCCCAAACAATATATCATTTCTGAATAAATAGAGAATAAAAACATAATTAATTCTTGATTGCCGATTTTTTGCTCGTATATTTGTACGCACACTTCGATGCCGTGATTAATGGGACGCATTAAAAAGCCAGTAGTAATACTGGGTCGTCGAAAAAGTCAAATAACAAACAAACAAAGAGGATGAAGACCCTGCAGCTTTATTCACAGACAATATTACTTACTACCTAGGTACGTACTTAATGAAAAAATTAAAGAATTAGTAAAATAGTTCACTCACAACAAATTTGAAATAAAAAATTATTTCAGTCTAGTAGAAGCTTTCAGAAACTGTTTTGAATATGTCTAACGATTTTGGAGAATTTATGAAAGTACTCTGAATTACAGACAGGTGTGTGAATCGATAATAAACAATATGACATCATAAGGCCTAAATTGATTCTAATCTGGAGATCCTACTATGGAGTTTTACAAATATGTATATTTCAGGATTGTGGCCATTTTATGAGAGCATTCTGATTACAGAAAGATGAAAAAAAAGGACAATAAACAATATACGTAGAAAAAAAAGAAATACAGCCATTAATCCACAAAAACATTTATTTAGATACAAATGTACAAACAGCTTGTCCAATCTTTTAGGAAATCCAAAGGACAAAATAGATAGAAAACAAAAATCAGGTACCTATTTATAAAATTAATTGTAACGACTGCGACCAATTTTATGTAGGTTTGACTGAAAGTAATTTAGCGACACGTTATAGGGAACATTTTTATCATGTAAAAAACCAGAATAAAGAAAAATCGGCAGAAGCGTGTCATATTATAGAAACTGGAGACTTATAAATAACAATAATATAGAACTTTTAAAGGAATGTACAAACTACCTCGAATTGTCTCCAACGGAAGCAGCGTACATGTATAAATACCGGGATTTCCTAATGAATTTCGATCTGTCACCCCTAAATAACCCGTTATTACCGCTACTTCACCAACCTTATATTTAAGAAAGATTGTTGTAATAAACTTTGTTACACTGAAGATGATCACATAGTGGTTGAAATGTATACATTTGTATCTAAATAAATGTTTTTGTGGATTAATGGCTGAATTTCTTCTTTTTCTACGTATATCGTTTACTCCATAACACTCCTGTTCCTTAAATTCGAAAATAAACTACTCTGAAGTCATTAAGTCCAAATTGATTCTAGCCTGGAGATCCAATTATAGTTTCACAAATATTCGATTTTCGAAATAAAGCAAAAAAAAAGAAATAATTAGATTAATACCTTTTAATTATTTATGGAAAATTGAAATTTTGTAAAACTGTACCATTGGGTCTGCAGAAAAAATTTAATTTAAACATATAATGTACCATGTTACTTTAGGACTAAGTTTCCAAATCTTTGCTCCTAATCCTAACATCAAACACCTTTTTTAAATTAGTACTTTGTTAAGCTATTGAAAAAGTAATTGAAACTTTGACAGAATTAAATAAGAAATAAAAATCTGAAAAGATTCTGCAATTTTTCGATATCGTCCATAATGACAAAACACCAGAACTACTGCTTAATAAAAACATTAAACTGAAAAAACTACATATTTTAATTATGGAACATTTATAAGTATGCAGGAGGTCAGAACAATTTTAGAAAATATTTCTTGTAGGTCCTTTAATACCTAATTAGAAAACTAAATCATATGAGGGTGAAAAAAGGTTACATTAAAAAATTATATACTCCAAAAGGGGTTCCAAATGCTATAAAACAAAAATTAAAAAGATGCGTAAAATTTAAACTTTTGATGGTGCAACTATTGTGAAACATATTACAATAATAAATTAGATATAAAACACAAGAATTTTTTATTGCCTCGAAAATGTTTCAGCCAATACGGCCATTTTCAATAGTATTGGGTAATATTGGTTCTGGAAATTTATATATAAAAATATAAGAAGAGATTACAGTCGATGTAAGATGAGTGGAGAATTGGACGTAAATATCTCTAAGTAATTATTTACCAAATTAATATTTTTATGGATGGGTTTTCTGATTTCTAAACGATCTAATAGGGATAATTTTCTGAACTTACCTTAAAACGTATGCGAGTAAATGTAACATTTTTGATTTACAATATAAATTTACAGAACCAATTTTTTAACTCAACCCTTATGTACTTTTGAAGATGACCGTATCGGCTGAAACAATATTGCCGAAGAAATAAAAAGTTGTGTGTATGTTGCGTGCTACTTAGAAATTTACCCAAAGAAGAGAAAAAAATGACTCGTCAGATTGTATCGTATAAAGTCGTCTACGTCAAAATAACTCGGTTTCATCTTTGTAATAGATATTGGGTAATAAAAACCTTTACTGTAGGTACTACCTAACATTTTACGTTTTTTTTTTCTTTTCTAAATCATTGATTTATTTAGTTTCTTGTCCGAAATAAACATAATTTGGACCCACTTATATATTGGAAGCACTTTGGTTAACAGTTTCTTCACTCAATAAATGGCGATATAACGGTCATAAAATGAAGTGTTTATAACTTTTTGTAGATAATTAATTTTTTTACCACTTTTATTCGGAACTATACTAGGTACCTAATTTTATATACGGTATTTTCCGAGAAAATGACTGAAAAAATATTTTTGGATTAGTTTATTGTCCTTATGTTACTTTCCTACCTCACAATCAGCCACAATAATATCTGGCATGTCAAAAACAATTCCAATTTCAATTGAACTGAGTAAATTTGATTTCAAAGCTGTTATGACTGGACTGAGTAAAGGTGTTTATTACGACTGGCCCAACAAATGAAGCCAGTATGAGACGGCAGTTATTGGGGCGCAGAGGGTAGCAAATGGAACAAAAATACCAACAGCCTGCATGTTTATCTGTAACTCTAGATCGCAAGTATTATTTGTTAATAAATAGACCTAATTGCCGCCTACTTGTTTTGTTCTCTCTCGACCTCGCTAATTACGCGATTTCAACTTGTTCATACACATGTAAATGTACACATAAACATACATACGTTCGATTTCGTTATTGTTTTGTTCTTTCCTTCTTTATTACAGAGACCTACATCGTCATCGTCAGTGGCTGTATTATAGAAAAAAAAACGAGTTTTAAAATGTCGAATAACTAATATGTACGATATGTATAAATGCTCGCTCAAATACAACAAACGATCCATTAATTTCCATTAAATGTACGAACAATACGGTACGGTAAGGGCGTAGCCTGTTATTTTCCATAATTATAAAGAAATACAACTGTCCCCTTGAAAACAACCGCTGCCGGCTCCGACCCCGAACGCTATATGTAGAGAAAAAAAAAATCAATTACCATTAAATATTAACATATACAATACGTAGGCAACATATAAATATGTATTCATTTTTGGGGGGTGATCAACAGATAACATATTATATGGCTTTCTCGATAACAAGGGACATTTAAAATAAAGACCAGAATATTTTTTTTGATAAAGAAAAATGTCTATGTGTTTTGTTGAATGAACTATTTTGCCCTAACAAGCTGCTCCAGAAACTAGAATCCCTCTGATGGCTATCCAGTTATTATACCTATCCCTTTTTATTACTCATTATAAATTTTAGTTTTGATGTCAGTTGTGTGATCAATCTGTATACAAGGGTCATCTTTTGCCGACTATGTAAGTTGTATCTACTATCTGATATATAAAATTCTCGTGTCACAATATTAGTTACCATACACATCCTAAACGGCTTGAGCGATTTTATGAAATTTTATATGCATGTTCAATAGGTCTGAGAATCGGGAACTAACTATTTTTCATACCACTAAGTGATAAGGGTTGTCCACCCCTAACTTTTTATTTTATTTTTAGGACAAAATGTTTTATTTTATTTTTTTATGATTTGGCATTAAAAAATACATATAACCCTTAATTTTCATTTATTCAATTTTTAATAGCGATATTAGTAGGTGCTGTAATAATCTTCAACTCTCAGTGGTCGATAACTGATCAATTATTATCAATCGATTAGTCATCCCCGCCAGGCGTCTACTGATGTCACTACTCACCCAGCAAACAGCACGGAGTGGGGATGAGAATGAAGCAGATGTTTTTAGAATGTTACGAGCAGTTCAAATACATATGTTCTAAGAACTAAAATAATATTTTATTATAACATTTCAGAATGACTTGGCAATGATCAAGGATGTTCCAGAATCTTGAAGATCATTCAAGAATGTTAAAAAAAAGTTAGAAAATGTTTTGAATCATTATGGGATGTTCTGGATAGTTCTAAATTCGCGAATATTCTAGAATGTTCCATCAAACGTGTAATATATTCTTACCCGGGCAACGCCGGGTATTGTTGCTAGTAATCTATAAAAGACTAGACAAGTATCGTGTGCACTTTGTATCAATAAACCTTTTTAAATTGGAATATAACATATATACGGGGTGTTCGTTTTCAGCTTGCCCCATAGATGTATCTACAGACTGCATTGGAATACCGTTTAAAATTTTGGTCGATTGGGTTTTAAGAAGTGGCCCACCGTTTTAAAATATTTTCGATCTTTTAACACTTCCGGTTATACCGGAAAATTAGTTATAAAGAGGTTTTTGATAAATAGTATTCGTGATATAAAAATATATTTGCATTAACTCTTACGGGGATTTTAAGGAGATTTCGAAGAATTTGTTAAATCGGGGGTTTCGTTAAATTGAGGTTTCACTTTCAACTTCTAAGTAAAAAAGATTATGACTGGATTGCAAAAATATCATATTTTTCGCGAGAAATATTGCAATTTTATCAAAATGAATGTGATATTGGAATTCAGTAAGCTTTAACTAATCAGAATAAAGTTTTATATGTCTAAAACTGAAAAACAATTTGGTCATCTTTGACGTCCCCTGACGGAAAAACTAGCCATGGAATTAGATAACGTTCCATTGAAAACCCTCTATTAATTTCTGTAATACTCTCAGATGGGTCAAACCGAGGGATAAATGCATTTGAGTGATTTTTCTTGGGGTCATTTACATGTTGAAGATGATCGTTTATGTACCAAACAAAAGCAAAACAAGTAATCGTTGGAATATCATCTTAAACGTTAAATTCATTGTTTTAATCACAGCTTTAGTAACAAATGTTTTCTAGTTCGGAGAACAACTGTAACAATTTCAAGATTTTTAATGTATCTACCCACATTTTTAATTAAATTTGTATAGTCTAATGGTTAACTCTCCAAGAAATTAAAATTGTTTGTGCAAAACCGAGTAAAATCGAATTGGAAAATAATGGAGTTAAACGTAGGAGAACATAAAATGTAAGTGTATCACTATACATGTATGTATGTATGTATGTATGGAAGAAGAAAACTGAAAAAGCGACCGATTAAACTTGACGTTAAAAAGCCACGACCAAAGTAATTCTCAATTTACGTTAACTCCAACTAATAAAAACTCAATTAGTGCACAAATTGCAAATGACAGTTTTAATTAGCTAACAGAGCCGAACCTAAATTGCAAAATGGTTAGTTGCGTATACAAACACATTCATAAATATATGTATATTTGTTATATATCTGTATATAGTAAACGTATTCATGACCGTATCGTGTTACAAATTGTTCTTCCGATCCTTTGTATGTTTTATATCTGAATTAATGGGAAAATTTAATAATGTCCCGTCAACATCCGACAGCTACATGTCATCGTGTGCACTTTTATTTTATTATTTTTAATAAAGGAAGACGATTATTATTATTATTAGTTAGCCACACACTGTTTATCACGAATATAATTTAACAAAGTATCAAGGTCTTCCAATTAGCAAAATTCAATTAGCAGCATTATCATATACAGTATATTACGTATTACAATAAAAACACAAATATAATTATCCTCTTTTGGTGGAAACTATGTAATTAACCGATACTACAAAATTGGTATTTATTATCAGGGCCATCCTTGGTACCGTAAAAATACCGCCCCATTGTCCAAATTCTACACAAAATGGATGACAGTTCAGAATACTTTTTGACTTTCCGTTATAAAACCATTATTTATTCAAAATTGAGAAGTTATTTTCAAAAATCGAGTATTCATTAATTTCAACAATTTGAAATAATAGTGCTGTAAATCCCATCAAAATTAGAATATTTGTTAGCAAGAAGTTTCGAAAAACTTTTCTTTTTTTTCATATGAAACGACATTTGAATTCCTAGTGAAATCAAGATTTGGTACTCAACCACACATCTGTTGTGCTTTAAAAATGTTAACAATTGCTGTGGATCGTACCTCAAGCGTTTGGTTGATTTTTAAGATATTTCTGCCAAAATATTAAAAAAAGTAATTTGAAACAATAACCAGAGAGTTTTAAGCTCGAAGAGTTGAATTACTTGCAAATTCGCATGTTTTCAAGCGATGTGAACTCGAAAAAATGAGTTAACTGTTTCTCAGATTGTTTTTAAATAAATCACATAATACATTTGTTGTTGAAAATACGATGATAATGATGATTACACAAAAAGCATTCTTTTTCGCATTAAAAATTATATATTACTAGCAGCAATACCCGGCGTTGCTTGGGTACGAATAGATCGATCACACGTTTGATGGAACATTCTAGAATATTCGCGAATTTAGAACTATCCAGAACATCCCATAATGATTCAAAACATTTTCTAACTTTTTTTAAAACATTCTTGAATGATCTTCAAGATTCTGGAACATTCTTGAACATTACCAAATCATTCTGAAATGTTATAATAAAACATTATTTAACTTTTTAGAACATATTTGAACTCCCTGTAACCTGTAACATTCTAAATAAATCTGCTTCATTCTGATCCGCACTCCGTGCTGTTTGCTGGGTGAGTAGTGACATCAGTAGACGCCTGGCGGGGATAACTAATCGATTGATAATAATTGATCAGTTATCGGCCTCTGAGAGTTGAAAATTATTGCAGTGCTAATATCGCTATTAAAGAATGGGGGTTGCTGGTAGAAGGATGAAAATTAAGGGTTATATGTATTTTTTTAGCCACATTAAAAAAAATTGTCCAAAAAATTAAAAAGTTAGGGGTGGACAACCCTTATCACTTAGAGGTATGAAAAATACATAGTTCCCGATTCTCAGACCAATTGAATACCTACTTATGCATATAAAATTTCATAAAAATCGGTCAAGCCGTTTCGGAGGAGTATGGTAACTAACATTGTGACACGAGAATTTTATATATTAGATAATGACACTTAAATTAAGATATAGTACACATATTTTCAGACAAACAAACGCGCCTGATTTTTAAGTTTGCAAATTGGTCAATTCAATATTCACAATCCAATCTTTGAAGCAACTAAATTATAAATTTAGTGTATTTATATTGATTTGTAAATGCGCACTTTTTTAAGCATTTTTGGTAGCGTAAAAAAATCTTAAAACCCCTGGGAATTTGCCCCTAGTAAAAATCCAGCGCTGTTCATTATTCGTTATTGAGTTGTTACCGATGTATCACATTTAAATTTAAAAATGTCGCCATCTGTTTGTACAACTACGAAAATATTGCTTGCTCTTACACCTAAACCGAACACTAATAATTTTGAAATATTCCTGAGTATTGGCTCGCCCTGTACACGCATTTTGTCAATATCGTCCTAGTTTCTGGAAGGCACAAATGCAGGATACCTATCACATACCTAGTCATTTGTATTCAGAAAACAATAAGTGCATTAATATTAATAAAAGCGTATATAAAAGTTTATTTCGTATTATCAACGACGACAATACGATTTTAATAATGTAAACAGTTCAAGGAGTCTATTTTGTATAAATTAAAAAGTTTTATTTAAATTTCTGTTTTTCAACTTTTATGATAATACAATAGTATACACATTTACAATACATTTACAGGAGAAAAGGATTCCGTTTAAAATTATTGAATGCAAATGCCGACGGGGTCAAGATATTTCTATTGTTAACGTAATATAAACGAGTAAAACAATTAAATAAATGATTCCGTTGTCCAGCCATCAGCGTCCAAAGTCGATTTTAAATTATAATTTCTTTGTTCTGCGTATGTATATTATGATAATAATGCATAATAAAAAGATTCGGCAGTTGACAACTTCCTTTTAGTTTAGATAATTGATGGTTTTTATTTTCAAACCAAAACGGAAGAGCGTCCTTATTTTTCAACAACAAATTAAAAGCATCGACGCAGTTTGCAAAAATACCCAAGTATTGATACAGTAATACTTATAAAACGTACTAAACGAACATCATCCGTTTGCTATTTTGAATTTTTCAATAGTTAATTGAATAATTCAAAGTCACAATGTCTGTTTTTTTCTAATTAATTTATTAGTTAACGATATAAATATTATATTATAAAAGTTGGAATTTTATTTAATTACCGAAAATCGCACATAACGAACAAAGTATAAGCCCCTTCTTGTTCGTTATACCTCATCAAATTCGACTGAAAAGAAGATAATAATTATTTGGTAGGAAATAGAAATGAACTTATTGTCTGACTGTTTATTTTTATTAAACTATAGAAATAATTTATTTTTACAATTTTAAATTTTATTGACGAATTAAACATTCTATAGTTTCGAAAATGGTATGTTACTTTTTTTAATTAAGTAACTTAATTAAGATAAAAAAAAATTTTAAAAAAATATCAATATACACTCGCTGTTATTTCTTTAAAAGAATATCTGTTCGAATGTGCGTTATAACCGGATTTTACTGTATATATTTAAATGGTCACTATTTCGTCCAAAATACATTTTTGTACTTAAACAATAATTTGAATAATTAAAAACAGGAGATGTTTAACGTTTGCATATTTTTCATAATATAATTACTTACTTATTTTAACTGGCTTAATTAAAGGATATGTCGGCTTAATGATTTTTACGAGTTGGAAGGAATGGGTGTAGACATCAGTCGGCCGCTTCAATTACAGGAACAACAATGAAGCGGCCCTTTTACAATGTTAGATAAACTAATTAAGAAATAATAAACACGCCACATCTTCCCGATACCATCATGCATAATGGACATTTCTAATTAAAAAGAAACCACCCGCTCGTTAACTAATGACGAATTATTTTTATTTATTTTTTTTAATTTTAAATGAAGCATCGTATCACATACATCGTAAGTACATATAAATATATTGACATGTGGAGTATATAAAGAGATAGTCAAAACTAACTACAAATAAGAGACGAGGGGTGTCTCTAATTTTTGATATCTAGGAAGTCAAATAACAATAACTCCGGATGAAGAAAAATGCAAAAACTCAAAATCAACAATGGCAATCACTTTCAGTAAAATAAAACCATTTACGAAGGTTTAATTTTATTAAAAGAGTACGCTCAGAGCAATGCTCTAAAAAATATATATTATAAGAGAATAATATATTATAAGAGAGACACCTAGAAGAACAAGGAATAGGTACTATAAAAATCAAAGAGGAAAATGAAAAACAGGCTAGTGGTCGAACAGCAAACACTTTAAACCTCAACGCGAAAAAAAAAAGAAAACGAAAAAAAATTTTAAAGAAAGCATTGAGAAAACGCGAAAGCTCTATAATTAAGCCAAATGGGTTACAATTACATCTAAACGCTTGAAGCAGCAAGGAAAAGAGTCTTAAGTATTTAACGAGGGCTTGAATCAAACTAAATGAGCTTCAACTATATCAAAAGACTTGAAGCACTTATCAAAAGAGCATCAAGCTCTTAATATGGGCTAGATTTATACCAAATGAGCTTCAAATACATCAAAAGACTTCAAGTACAATGAAAAAAGCTTAAGGCATTTAACGAGGGCTTGAATCAAACTAAATGAGCTTCAACTATATCAAAAGACTTGAAGCACTTATCAAAAGAGCATCAAGCTCTTAATATGGGCTAGATTTATACCAAATGAGCTTCAAATACATCAAAAGACTTCAAGTACAATGAAAAAAGCTTAAGGCATTTAACGAGGGCTTGAATCAAACTAAATGAGCTTCAACTATATCAAAAGACTTGAAGCACTTATCAAAAGAGCATCAAGCTCTTAATATGGGCTAGATTTATACCAAATGAGCTTCAAATACATCAAAAGACTTCAAGTACAATGAAAAAAGCTTAAGGCATTTAACGAGGGCTTGAATCAAACTAAATGAGCTTCAACTATATCAAAAGACTTGAAGCACTTATCAAAAGAGCATCAAGCTCTTAATATGGGCTAGATTTATACCAAATGAGCTTCAAATACATCAAAAGACTTCAAGTACAATGAAAAAAGCTTAGGCATTTAACGGGGCTTGAATCAAACTAAATGAGCTTCAACTATATCAAAAGTTTGAAGCACTTATCAAAAGAGCATCAAGCTCTTAATATGGGCTAGATTTATCCAAATGAGCTTCAAATACATCAAAAGACTTCAAGTACAATGAAAAAAGCTTAAGGCATTTAACGAGGGCTTGAATCAAACTAAATGAGCTTCAACTATATCAAAAGTCTTGAAGCACTTATCAAAAGAGCATCAAGCTCTTAATATGGGCTAGATTTATACCAAATGAGCTTCAAATACATCAAAAGACTTCAAGTACAATGAAAAAAGCTTAAGGCATTTAACGAGGGCTTGAATCAAACTAAATGAGCTTCAACTATATCAAAAGACTTGAAGCACTTATCAAAAGAGCATCAAGCTCTTAATATGGGCTAGATTTATACCAAATGAGCTTCAAATACATCAAAAGACTTCAAGTACAATGAAAAAAGCTTAAGGCATTTAACGAGGGCTTGAATCAAACTAAATGAGCTTCAACTATATCAAAAGACTTGAAGCACTTATCAAAAGAGCATCAAGCTCTTAATATGGGCTAGATTTATACCAAATGAGCTTCAAATACATCAAAAGACTTCAAGTACAATGAAAAAAGCTTAAGGCATTTAACGAGGGCTTGAATCAAACTAAATGAGCTTCAACTATATCAAAAGACTTGAAGCACTTATCAAAAGAGCATCAAGCTCTTAATATGGGCTAGATTTATACCAAATGAGCTTCAAATACATCAAAAGACTTCAAGTACAATGAAAAAAGCTTAAGGCATTTAACGAGGGCTTGAATCAAACTAAATGAGCTTCAACTATATCAAAAGTCTTGAAGCACTTATCAAAAGAGCATCAAGCTCTTAATATGGGCTAGATTTATACCAAATGAGCTTCAAATACATCAAAAGACTTCAAGTACAATGAAAAAAGCTTAAGGCATTAATAAAATTGAAGATATAAAAGAATCAAGCTCTTATATGTAGATTTATCAAAGAGCTCAAAAACAAAGACTCAGAAATGAAAAAAGCTAGATTTACGGCGAAAAAAAAAGAAACAATGAGCATAAAAAGCAAAGCTCTATATAACCAAATGTAAATAATCAAAGCTTAAGAAAGAAAAGCTTAGATTAAGGGCTTGAATAAACTAAATGAGTTCAACTATATCATCAAGCTCTTAATATGGCAATTTATAAATGAGCTTCAAATACATCAAAAGACTTCAAGTACAATGAAAAAAGCTTAAGCTTTAACAGGGCTTGAATCAAACTAAATGAGCTTCAACTATATCAAAAGACTTGAAGCAATCAAAAAATCAAGCTTTAATAGGGCTAGATTTAACAAATGAGCTTCAAATAATCAAAAGACTTAAGTACAAAAAGCTTAAGCTTTAAGGGCTGAATAAACAAATGAGCTTCAAATACACAAAAGACTTAAGACATGAAAAAGCTTAAGCTTTAAAGGGCTGATAACCAAATGAGCTTCAAATATATCAAAAGACTTAAGACTTACAAAGAAAAGCTTAATTAAGGGCTAATTAAACTAAATGAGCTTCAATAATCAAAGACTTAAGACTATAAAAAGCTAAGCTTTAAAGGGCTGATTTAACAAATGAGCTTCAAATCAAAAGCTTAAGACATAAAAAAGCTTAAGCTTTAAAGGGCTAATAAACAAATGAGCTTCAATAATCAAAAGACTTAAGACTATAAAAAGCTAAGCTTTAAAGGGCTGATTTAACCAAATGAGCTTCAAATATCAAAAGCTTAAGACATAAAAAAGCTTAAGCTTTAAAGGGCTAATAAACAAATGAGCTTCAATAATCAAAAGCTTAAGACTATAAAAGAGCTCAAGCTTTAATGGGCTAATTTATACAAATGAGCTTCAAATAATCAAAAGATTAAGCAATAAAAAGCTTCAGGCATTTAAGGGGTTAACAAATAAGCTTCAATAATCAAAAGATTAAGTTATAAAAAGCTAAGCCTTAAAGGGCTGATTAACCAAATGAGCTTCAAATAATCAAAAGTTAAACAATAAAAACTTAGCATTTAAGGGGTTAACAAATAAGCTTCAATAATCAAAAGATTAAACTTATAAAAAGCTTAAGCCTTAATATGGGCTGATTAACCAAATGAGCTTCAAATAATCAAAAGCTTAAGCAATAAAAAGCTTAAGGCATTAAGGGGTTAACAAATAAGCTTCAAATAATCAAAAGCTTAAGACTATAAAAAGCTAAGCCTTAATATGGGCTAATTAACCAAATGAGCTTCAATAATCAAAAGATCTTAAGAAAAAAGTAGATTTAAGGGCTTAAAAAAATGAGCTTCAATAATCAAAAGACTTAAGACTATAAAAAGCTAAGCTTTAATAGGGCTAATTAACCAAATGAGTTCAATAATCAAAAGACTTAAGACATAAAAACTTAAGCTTTAAAGGGCTTGAATAACAAATGAGCTTCAATAATCAAAAGCTTAAGACTAAAAAGCTAAGTTTAAAGGGCTGATTTAACAAATGAGCTTCAAATACACAAAGACTAGTAAAAAAAAAGCTTAAGGCTTAGGGGTTAACAAACTAAATATTAAATACAAAAGACTTAAGCATTATAAAAGAGCATCAAGCTTTAAAGGGCTAATTAACAAATGAGCTTCAAATAATCAAAAGACTTAAGCAATAAAAAGCTTAAGCTTTAAAGGGCTTGATAAACAAATGAGCTTCAATACAAAAGCTTAAGCACATAAAAAAGCTAAGCTTTAAAGGGCTGATTTAAACCAAATGAGCTTCAAATACACCAAAAGACTTCAAGCATAATGAAAAGAGCTTAACGCATTTAACGAGGGCTTGAATTAAACTAAATGAGCTTCAACTATATCAGAAGACTTGAAGCGCTAATCAAAAGAGCATCAAGTCTTAATATGGGCTACAGTTAAACCAAAGAGCTTCAAATACACCAAAAGACTTCAAGCATTAATGAAAAGAGCTTAACGCATTTAACGAGGGTTTGAATTAAACTAAATGAGCTTCAACTATATCAAAAGACTTGAAGCGCTAATCAAAAGGGCATCAAGCTCTTAATATGGGCTACAGTTAAACCAAATGAGCTTCAAATACACCAAAAGACTTCAAGCATTAATGAAAAGAGCTTAACGCATTTAACGAGGGCTTGAATTAAACTAAATGAGCTTCAACTATATCAAAACACTTGAAGCGCTAATCAAAAGAGCATCAAGCTCTTAATATGGGCTACAGTTAAACCAAATGAGCTTTAATTACACCCAAAAAACTTCAAGTACTAATGAAAAGAGCATCAAACTCTTAATATGGCCTAGAGTTATACCAAATGAGCTTCAAATACATCAAAAGACTTGAAGCACTAATGAAAAGAGCATCAAACTCTTAATATGGCCCAGAGTTATACCAAATGAGCTTCAAATACACAAAAACTTAAGCTAATAAAAGAGCTAAGCTTTAAAGGGCTAATTAAACAAATGAGCTTAATAACAAAAACTTGAAGCTAATAAAAGAGCATCAAGCTCTTAATATGGCTAGAGTTAACCAAATGAGCTTAATACACAAAAACTTAAGACTAATGAAAAGAGCATCAAACTCTTAATATGGCCAGAGTTATACCAAATGAGCTTCAAATACATCAAAAGACTTAAGCACAATGAAAAGAGCTAACTTTAATCAGGGTTAACAAATGAGCTCAATACATCAAAAGACTTGAAGCACTAATGAAAAGGCATCAAACTCTTAATATGGCCTAGAGTTATACCAAATGAGCTTCAAATACATCAAAAGACTTCAAGTACAATGAAAAGAGCTTAAGGCATTTTAGAGGGCTTCAATCAAACTAAAGCTACAACTACATCAAAAGACTTGAAGCACTAATGAAAAGGCATCAAACTCTTAATATGGGCTACAGTTAAACCAAATGAGCTTCAAATAAGGCTTCATATACTAATGAAAAGAGCATCAAACGCATCATAATGCTTGAACGTTTTGGTGGTTCTCCTAATGTTATAAACTGTTAATCTGCCTTTATTACAATACTTCATTTTTAACTTTGCGTTAGAAACAAAAAAAAAAAAAGAATTTTGAAAAGGGGTTCGAGCACTTTCAAATACCTTAAAACCCTTATTTGAAGTATAAATTACAAAATATATAACTTATTTATCAAACCCCAAATACTTGTTCCTGAAAAGATTTGAATTGTTATAGTGCTCCTGTAAGGCCTGAAAGAACTGGAAGCATCTTGTCAAGCGTAAACTCTACCCAACTGTGATCTCTGATTTTATAGTCAGTTTTATATTTCGTGTTTACCAGTTCGTGTTAGTTGTTTGAAAATACAAAACCATGCATTTATTTCTATTAACAGATAAATAATTAGTAAATATTTTTTGGTGTGAAAATTTTATTCAAAAATTGTATAATTGAAATTGCGAGACGGTCGTTGATTATGAGAAAACGGAGACTTAAAGTTTCGACTTCATCCAATGAATAAAACATTATGGTAGGTATCTTCTATACTTACACATCCATAGTACCATAGGGAAGAAGCGAGATGTAAAGGTAGTGTGGTATATATATAGATAAGTACCTACTATAGTACCTACTATAGAAGTAAAGAAAGAAAGAAGAAGTAGAGAAATAGAAGAATAAAATTAAAGTGGGCACGGTTATATCACGAAAGGTAGTTTATATTTGAATTTTTATTCAGGTAATGGATAGTTATCGGGCAGAAAGATATGATTTGCCGGTAGCTGGCTTGTTAGGTATGTATTTATGTATATATTTGCTGAGAGAGTCGAAATGCACGACCGGCGGCCATTTTGAATTGATTTCCGATCGATATGTCATTATATTAATTCGGATGATAATAAATAAGACCGCGGTGTGCATCTCGCGGCCGATTATTCTGCGATATCGTGACTTTTCGAATCGCGTTCTACTTTTTTTCTCATAGTACTTTCGATGTTTTCGAAATGACAGAAAATTAATATTCGTTGAATGTTCCAAGTCGATGTTCTTTCGTCTGTCTGTGGGTACTCACTCGCCCTCTCCCCACCCCTTCTGGGTTTGTTACTGCACCGCCTTTTTCGGTTTCAAGTACATATTAAAATTCGTGGAAATTATTATTAGCTATAGTTTTTTTTACGTCTTCGTGACGGTGAATTGCAAATCTGAAAGAATTATTTATCGGAAAAGGTCGAATTTTTAACGATGTATTATTCATTCGATAATTAATACTTTTTAACGGACAATTTCAAGTTAATTAAACCAACTGAGACCGTTGAACGCGCTGTTTGCCTTTTGTTTTCTCATTTTGCTACGGAAATATTCAGTTCAATGTACGGAGGGGACCATCAATAGATTCATAAAACACTTTTTATACAAACAAAAAAGGTCAACTATTTACAAGTAAATGACTTTTTCCTCAAGATTTTTTTATTTGTTATGTTAAAGAAGTAAAACGACAAACTTTCTAGAATATTCATTGTTCACTTTTATTTATTTTTCATGATATGCGTTAACTTGAAGGGTCCTTGCAGGATTCGGGATTGAATTTCATTTTCGTTTTATGAAACATCGTGTTCCTGATGATATATAATACACTACGAGAAACAATATATACTCTAATGCAAAGCTGGAAGGTAGGGCGGAAGGTCTCTTAAATCTTCTTTAAGGAATCGTAGTGTTGTAGGGGAACAGAAGAGACCACGAAACGATAACAGAAGGATAGAACTATCATCTATGCAATGGTAAATAGTGATCCAACATTTTTCTAAAGCTTATATATCTGTTAACATTTGACATATGTGTATAAACTATTACGACTTTATTCATACACCTCATTCAGGTCACGTGATGTAAAAGATAACATAATTCTACTATATCTTTCAGAATAATAAGCTATACTCTGTAAATTTTAAGATTGTATGTGAAGAAATAATTAACTTTGGTAACAGCAGTGTGTTGTGTCCTTTACTTTTTTAATGAATGAGAAAAATATAAAGCTAACAAAAGTATGTGTTGTATAACTGAATCTATTTACGAAATACCTCGAAGCAGAAACAATTGTAAATAGTAACGAAAGCTTAAACATTTCTATAAAATGAACATAGAAATAATTTGAAGCAATTCCGCCTAACCAAACTTATGTCACCTGTTTTAACGTTTCGTCACGTATATCAAGCTAGCACGACAAAGTTATTTTTCTGATTTCTGACGCACAATAATTTGTCGCTATTTTGTTACCAAATCCAAAAATTTGTCGCTCGTGCCGTTTAGCAATAATCAACTGGTATGCTTGACATCAAGGTAGAACTACACATAGCGTATTTCGAAAAGGAAATGTCGTAGGATATTACTGTAAAGACCATCAATTGTCACTGAAATGTGACACATTCAACGAATTTGTTGCTAGTCTTATCCCCAACTGATAAGCAAAAAAACTGCTGGAAAGCCATCAAACTCTCGAAAGGTAACATGTTGCCAAACTTGGCGAAATTTAAAACAAATGTAACAAAGAACTCCTTGATTAATTGTTTGATGGTTTTCCAGTAGTTTTTCGCTTATCAGCTGTATCATTTTTCAGCGACCATTTATGGTCTTTACAGTAATATCCTATGACATTTCCTTTTCGAGATACGCTATGTGTAGTGGTAGCTTGATATCAAGCTAGCATACCAGCAGATTATGGCTAAACGGCACGAGCGACAAATTTTTGGATTTGGTAACAAATTAGCGACAAAGTATACTGCAAGTCAGAAACCGGAAAAATAACTTTGTCATGCTAGCTTGATATACGTCGTTTCGTCTGCTTTCTGAAATTTCGTTATTTTTTTAAATCTATGGCAAATTTCTACAACTGTTATTAATAAAAAATCTAAACTTTTAACGGTGCAAGGGTGATGAAGCATATTTAATATTAAACACAAACACAATTAACTTCAACAAATATATTTAATATAACTCGACAATTGTTTCGGCTAGGCAGCCATTCTCAAGAGTACAACCGATACTAATTCTAAGTATGTACATCACAGTTTATATAGATAATACTACCCCCAAACAAGCTATAAGTTCAAAATAAGTAGGGTGTTTAGATAACACAATTCTTTTTGATTATTCACAATATTTTTCTTTTTAGTCATAGCTTTTTTAATTTCTAAAAATTCAAGGAGAGTTAGTTTTCGGCTTTTTTGTTGACAATGTAGTAGTTTAAGATTATTAATGTTAATGTTGTGATTTTTTTGGATACAATGTTCTGTTATACCCGTAGTCTCTTTTTTGTTTCTTATGCTGGCTAGATGTTCCTTAAAACGGGTTTCTAGAGAACGACCGGTCTGTCCTATGTAGATCGCATCGCACTCTGGGCAATTAAATTGGTAAACTCCACTTTTATGTTTGTTATCCGATTTTTTACTTTTATTATTAATTAACACGGTGCCTATATTGAATTTATTGATTTCTGTAGCCGTAACATTTAATTTGTTTAAATAGTTTTTTATTTTGTAGCTCGAATTTTTTATGTAGTTAATTGAACAGAAATTATTATCAGAGTTGGGGACCTTTTTATCGTAAAAATAAAGCATGTTTTGAGTCATTTTGCGTGTTTTTTGAACTAATACTTTGTCAATTATATTTAAGTCATAACCATTATTTTTTGCAATATGTTTTATTATATTTAGTTCAGAAAAAAACTCCTGTTTCTCAAGAGGGATGTTAACTAACCTGTGTAGAAGACTGTGAAAAGTAGACATTTTTATGTTAAAAGATTGATATGAATCGGCAGGTATTACTATATCTGTTGTGGTGGGTTTTCTAAAGATTTTATATTCAAGTTTATTATTTTTATGAGAGATTTTTAGATCAAGGAAATTAAGTTGTTTATCTGATTCGATTTCCATTGTAAACGTAATGTTTTTATTTAGTGAATTTAAAATGTTTAGAAAATTTTGTAATTGTCTCCGAGTCCCCGACCAAACGCAAAGGATGTCATCAACATAACGACAATAGAAATCAATATATTTCGTGTACTGCGAAAATTTGTTGTTGTTAAATAAATTACATTCTAAGTGGTCCATGTAAATATCGGAAAGTACCGGAGATAGAAAAGAAAAATATTGTGAATAATCAAAAAGAATTGTGTTATCTAAACACCCTACTTATTTTGAACTTATAGCTTGTTTGGGGGTAGTATTATCTATATAAACTGTGATGTACATACTTAGAATTAGTATCGGTTGTACTCTTGAGAATGGCTGCCTAGCCGAAACAATTATCGAGTTATATTAAATATATTTGTTGAAGTTATTTGTGTTTGTGTTTAATAATAAAAAATCGTTCAATTCAGATATTACCTACACATATTTATCGAATATTTCAATTATTATATATATAAAATACTTTTTTTTTTCATGATTGAGCTGCATTTATATAGGGCTTTGCACTATTTAATTATTAATGTAATTTAAATTTTGTAGAAATTGAAATAAAACTAAATATGACTCCAAAATCGTTGATTGATTCATACAGTCTACAATTATGATTTTGTAGAGTACAATATAATAAAACACACATATTTTAATACACCTGCTTGCACAATAGTCGTAAGTGAAAATATTTATTTGCTCATTCAAATACATAAAGGTACATATTTATGTATCTACTTGTTTGAAAAGGATTTTACCTGTATGTATGTGATATGTATGTATATATATTATGTACGATGTGGTCATGTCATTTTTATAAACAGACCCTCGGTGTTGCAAGGCAAAAGTATAATTATAAAGATATTAAGAATCGACTACGAAAACACATCGTTCTCATGCATATGTATAATTAAGGGTATTCAGACGAGCAACATGACAGATTTATTCATAATAATTACGATATGTGATTTGCAGTCGGGGCGGACGATTTGAATTAACCGCCTCAAATAATTACGAGGACAGTTTTAATACTTCTTGTTACTCACAACACAGAATTCATTACTCACTACAGTACCCATAAACGAAACGTCGCGATATACGCTTTTTCAAAATATTTAATGTTTTCAAATCTGAATTAAATAAATTAGAATACTCTCCTGCCTAATTATTATTTATTATTAATATTCAATATTTATCATTCATTCAGGGATTTAAGAGCAACCCCCTTGCTTTTCGTTTCGTTTTTGTAATTACTAATTACCCTCATTACTGCTTAATCGCTCACCACATTCCCAAAACATAAATTAAGTCAGTTGCCTGACGGTTCCATTGGCGGGGGTGTGTAGGCACCCCAAAAGTATCTCGAGCGTGCACAAAGTAACACCAATAACTTGCAGGGGGTCGACAAGACTATCAAGACGTGAGTGTCGAAGTTTAATTTCGAGGGTGTTCCGGAGGTAAGGGATCGACCAGAAAAAACGCCCTCGAATATTCGCGATAATTCTGAAGGGAAACTTTATTGGTTTCTGATTATATTGACGTGGGACAACCTCTATTAAGCGTTAACCGTTTCAAAATGTGATGGAGAATATCCCTGAGGGGGATATATGGAAGGAGTAAGGTAAATGAAACGAAACTATATTTGACGAAATATATGTTATTGTAAACCACGATCCTAAGATTTTCCAATAAAACCTAAAATTCACTAATTCTTAATGGTATAAGTCCGAACTGCTCAGTGATTACCACCATTCACTCGGTAAATCTTTGGCTTTACCTCAAAGATACGGTAAATGTTGAAAAATAGACAGTACTCCGCTATGATTAGTGTTTTAAACGCTATGCACCATCAAACAAGTTAGGTTAGGTTATGGTATGAAATGATCGTAATGATTAAAGCGTTTTAAGTACTTAAGTACACCGAAAAGTGCTATGCACCACCAAATATTGGAGGGATCTATTTTTGATGGTGTATAGCATTTCTTCCACTTTATTAATAGCGACCATTTTATACAATAGCCTATTTTTCAACATGAGGTAAAACCTAAGTGAATGGTGGTAAAAGTTTAAAATGAACGATGATCACAGAGTAGTTCGGACTTTTACCATTAAAAGTTGGTAAATCTTAGGATTCGGGGTTTTACACTAACACATATATTAATTAGGTTTCTGTAACGTGATGGTCATTCTCTATTATAAAATATATGATCATATTTAAGTCGAGTTAGAGCTACCACAAAAACAAAAGACAAAGACTCTTAGAAGCAAACGATTTTCGGTATTTAAGAAGTCGGACAACTCAAGTTGAAAAAGTGGTGGTAATATTAAACAACGAAATGAAAAAATCATTTTGTCTAGGACTGAATGGCCAGAAAAGGTCAGAAATGAAGAAACAACGGGAGAATAGAAATACCAACAAAGAATAAGCATGATAAGATGGGGATATATGGGACGTAGGGCATCTTCAGATGCATGAAATTCTGGTTAGAAACAGAACTACGATTAAAGAAGGGCTGAAGAAGATTAAAATAAGGTTACTTTTCGCAGTAGGTTAAGAATGTAGAATATTCTCGTGTTTGGGTAATTTTAGGATTGCCTCAGAAGTCGAGGTGGGTAGCAAACTAGTCTTTAGACTGAAGATTCAATTAATGAGGATAGCTAAAAATGTAGCAAGTGAGAGCAAATCTTTGTGTGTGACGAGTACTTTCCTTTAAACAGCGATGAAAAAACAATGGAAGGAGAGAAAGTAAGGTTAGGGACGCTTTGGGCTCACGATCTTTTCATCTTTATATTTTATTTTGGCTTCAGTATTCAGCACCAGAAATCAATTTTTTAGGGTTTTGCTATTTATGGTAAGAGTTTCACAAGACTCTTAGTTTTTAAGAATTCTTATCTTGAGGTTGTCTTGGTTCGAGACGTGATGAAAACAAGAACACTGACGTAAAGCTCGAAACAAGATTATAATTACAATAAATTGATTTATGACAAGACCAAGCCAAGAGAATCATTTCACGAAATTTTTCAAGAAATTTTGTCAAGAGTCTCGCCATTCTTATGCAGCTTTATAAATAATACCTAAAATACACTAAACTTTGGTACTTAAACAAACAATTCCGTTTCTAACAAGAAGCTAACTTGGTGAACGGACCGTAGAGATAAGCTCCCTTTTAATTAATGCCCAACACCAAGGGTGTAGCAAGGATTTTATAAAGGGAGTCTGGATTGAATTTGAAAACACGATAACAGTAGATATATTTTTCTCAAAAAAAAAAAAATTTTTTTGGTTGATAAAAAAATAAACTGATAAAAGGAACAGTTCAAATTTTTATTCAGAATAAATAAAAAAAACTTACAAAAAACGAACGTGAATACTAATCTTCGACGCATTCGAAAAAATTGGGTCCCTGCCCCTCCCTTGTACGCCCATGCCCAAAACAGTTATTGAACCGCTCCAGTCTAAACATTTCCAATAATGTAATCCGCGTCAATTGATAATTAATAAATATTTTAAGTTCGGAATGGATAGCTATCTTGTCTGTAAATGTTATGCACGTTGTTATAAACAAGATTAGTTTTTTTTTTACAGAAGTTTACAGAATCCTTTTATGTCTTAAGAATTTTTTCCTCCCTGTGTCGATAAATATCGAGACTCTTGATCAAAACTCAAAACAAAAAATTTTTCTTCTTAATTTTGATTTTAAAGTAAACACAAGAGTTGAAGTCGATATCAAGTCTCTTGTCAACTTCAATCACCTGTCTCCTATTACTATTAGTAGAACATTTCAAAGTTTTAATGGAGAAAATATTCTGTCTCATAAGTTTTATTATAGATTATATTTTACATATTGTAGTCAAGTGATCATTTTTGCATTCAAATATAATTTTTTCAGATTGAGTACGTTCAACGACAAGAAAATGTCGAAAATTTTATCGAGCGTAATATTCGAAATGCATATATTTATTGCGTGATGTTAGGGTTGAAATTTGGGATGCGCGCCCCTTTGAAGGGGTTGCGAAACGAATGGGATTTTAACAATATTAATAGTACAAGTGCATCGAATTTAAAGTCTCAGCAGGCGCGTAACGAGAACTAAAAGATAAATCAAAATGAAAACAATGTTCTTGGCCAACTGCGTACGGGAGCGGCAAGTTTTCGTTCGAATCTCATCGACAATACAAGTAAAGAGAAAGAGAGACACTTACGGTTTCCGCGCAGTTGCGTACCAGACCGGGCGGAAGAACCGCGGCTACCACAAAACAACCCCTCGACGAAAGTAATTAATTTTATTATCGCGCAGTTGGTGAAGCTCGAACCTACCGCTGCTACTGCATTCTTCATCCATCATGAACGTTGGAAGACATAATAAAAAATTTCGCATTAACTTCAGACAGACAACGACGTTGTAACTTTCCGAATTAATTAAGTATAAAACATTTTTTACTTTAATTAATACAAACAAGAAATACGTAACTGGATTATTGAATTAAACATTAGTTGCTGAACAGATTTTACGTTAAAATTGCATGTATGTAATAGGTACGTACTGATCAGCAAGCAATCACAATACAGCAGGCTTTCGATTAACTGAAACCCGATTATCCGAATTTCTCGTGTCACAATGTTAGTTACCATACTTCTACGAAATGGCTTGACAGATTTTTATGAAATTTTATATGCGTATTCAGTAGGTCTGAGAATCGGCTACTATCTATTTTTCATACCCCTAAGTGATAAGGGTTGTCCACCCATAACTTTTTATTTTTTTGTCAGTTTTTTTTATTTTTTTATGATTTGGCATTAAAAATACATATAACCCTTAATTTTCATCCTTCTACCACCAGCCCCCATTCTTTAATAGCGATATTAGCACTGCAATAATTTTCAACTCTCAGTGGCCGATAACTGATCAATTATTATTATCAATCGATTAGTCATCCCCGCCAGGCGTCTACTGATGTCACTACTCACCCAGCAAACAGCACGGAGTGGGGATGAGAATGAAGCAGATTTTTTTAGAATGTTACAGGCAGTTCAAATATGTTCAAAGAAGTAAAAGAATGTTTTATTATAACATTTCAGAATAATTTGGCAATGTTCAAGAATGTTACAGAATCTTGAAGATCATTCAAGAATGTTTTAGAACGTTAAAAAAAGTTAGAAAATGTTTTGAATCATTATGGAATGTTCTGGATAGTTCTAAATTCGCGAATATTCTAGAATGTTCCATCAAACGTGTGATATATTCTTACCCGAGCAACGCCGGGTATTGCTGCTAGTACATATATATAAAACTCTCGTGTCACAATGTTTGTGTGGGATAAACTTCGGAACTATTCCACCAATTTTTATGCAATTTAGCTTACTGTGTAATTCGGTCTAACTTAAAAGATGAAATAGTTTTTATCTCGATCATGGAATTATTTCATAAGTTTCTAACAAGATATGTGTTCCAAGCTTCTTTGTCTTGTTAAACTTTTTTTTTATTATAGTTTGTGTTTGTTCCATTTTACATTGAAATAAAATAAAATTAATTATGAATTTAAATATTTTATTTACACTATTATTTGCTTTTTGTATTCGACAAGAAAGAAATTTAACTCCTAAATGAAAACTTAATAAATTAAATGGGTAAGATTTCTATTTTAAAATGCCATATCTTCGATTTAACCATAAGATCTGGTTAAATTCAAATGGTGAAAAAAAGGTATTTAATCATTTTTAATACTTACAGTATATTGTAGGATTAAAAAGTTAATCTAATAAATTTTACTAGACATCTGATTCAATCATGTATTACTCTCTTACTTTAAAACTTTTGGGTGTTTCATTCCTACCAATATTGTTGGGCGGGCTGTCCCCCCCGACCTACACTTGTGCAAAGTCGGAGGGGTAGGGCGAAAGGCTCTCTTCAGCCTCCTTCAGGAATCGTGGGAATGGGTGGGTGGTGGTGTGGGGGAAGAAAGATGAGACGGACGAAATGAAGACAGAAGAGAAGTGAAAGAATATCTGTGGAATATTACTACCCCAGCATTTGCCTAAATGATCCAAGGAAACCATAGAAAAACTTGGACCAGAGTAGTCGGCCCCGGAATCGAACCGGTGACCTCCCGAATGCTAAGCAATGATCTAGACCACTAGACCATGCCGCTCGATCATGTATTACTAAAATTAACTAAACGTGTTTGTATTTGGTTTTAAAAGAAACGTCACTGGCTAAAAACAAAATTCTACAACAATTTTTTTCTGAGTGTAGGTATTAAGTGCTTGAAGTCTTGGATTCTCTTGACTTTGTCTCTATTTTTACATCGGTGCTCTTGAAAATCAAGAGTCTCTAGAAGGTCTGCGTTATCTTTTTTTTAACATTTCTGAAGGTACTCAAAGGTTTAAGAATTATAAGGAGTTGTTTAGTAAATATACAGAACTCCATCTACGACATTCAGCTAGAAATTAAAATAATCTTGTTTGGAGTCTGATATCTTTATGGGCTGGCCACAATTGTAAATTGATATTCGAACTGACAACTTTATGAATAAATCTCCCGTGTTTTGTAATTTTCATAATCGAGATACTTGCAATTCTACTTAAGAAAGCTTACACAGACGACGAAACATATTTAGCTTAGATTTTTAAAAATCATTAGGGGGAATCCCTGAAAGACGATTACTGATGGTTGCATAAAAGGCTTAAAATTCAAATAAGTTGAACCCCAAAAATAGACTAATTATTTTATAAAAAAATTGAAAATTATATGTAGTTACTTTACCAACCTTATAGACAGTAGGACAGTTTGAAAACAAGGTAGTTGTTCACTAAAAATAAGTATTACCTATATTAATCTAGTTAAACGTTTTTATTTTCTACTTCTTCAGAAAAAACCTTTTCGTTTGTAGACGTTTACGTTTGATGTTAACCAGAGCAATTGTCTTTGGATATTGATTCCTCCTCCTGCACCTTTTTACTAATGCGAAATATGTGTCTGATGATTTAGTCGGTATTGATTTAATTGTAAAGACTAGATGTCAATAAGAGAGGAGAAGCTAAATTTGGTCGGACACCCAATTTATTATGATGCATCTATAACTGCATTTTGGGTGTGTGCCGTTGGGAGAACGGTCGATGCTTTTCGCTGAATTACAGGGGAATTGATTAATCTTGTCCTCTGAAACAGAGGCTTTAACACCGACAACGACGAGCATAGGCGTTCTGGGGGCACACACCATAATTTACTCAAATTCGCTTATACCTACACACATACATACAAGTTCACACACACAAACCTATATTTGCACAATTGCACATACACTTGTCTATTATATGCCTTATGTGCTTACATAATATTATATATATATTATTAGATTCCTATATGCAATGAATTTCGTCGATCAATGCATCAGCTCAAACCTTGTTCGGTTCGCTCTCAGAAATACCTACCTATCATATAAGTAAATGACCAAATTTCAAAATTAAATGTGAAATATTTAAAGAATAATGTATGATTTTCACAAAATATTTATTAATTTAGCAACACGTTTCGCCTTAACTTAAACTTCTTCAGGGTATTGAGTATTCTACTTGATCTCGAAATTTTAATTAAAACTATGTCCTTCTACAGTTACATGGTTCGCATAGGTTGAATCTGTTTTGTTTTTTACATAATTTTTTAAATGTTCTCCCTGTTTAACCAATGTAGACTTAAGGGGAAGACCCACAAGTTATCTTATAAACTCCTGACTTATTGTCTTTTTTTATTGTAACTTTGTTGTTTTTAATCAATTTTTCTAAAGAGTAATTGGCTTTATAAGCAATATTCAACCCAATGTTTTTTAAATGCAATTCGATATTTGAAATACTCATTTAATATTTATAAATATTAAATTTGTAGTCAAGGGCACTGTACAGGGCTGTAGCTAGAGTCGAATTTGAGGTAGGGCAGCATTGGTTACAGGTAGGGCGGAAGTAAAAAATTCATAATTGATCTGCCCTCGAAGCACGGGCTCCTAAATCAATCACCATGTATATCACTGACCTCTAGGTCAGTGATGTACATGCAATAGCTTTTTGTAGACAAATAATTTCTGTGACAGAGCATGAGCATGTATCTAAGAACTATTAAATCCTCAATGATGAAGAACAAGCGAACAAAATGGTTGAAATTCCAAATTTAGATGTAGAGATCCACGTCTGAGTGAGAATGAGGTAATAATTAATTGTTGTTTGGTGTGATACGAGTAAATAGTTACGACCAAAAATACCATTTAGATCATATTGTTTCTGCAAACTTTGTGCAATATCAGAAGGAATACTATGGCTAACATTATCAACATGTGTTGAACAACCTGTTGCCATGGACCTAGGAGTAGCGATTGTATTTTGTGCTTCCACCTGTTTTGAGCAGTGAAGTTCTTCATGGTCAATTTCCTCTTCAACTCTCCGTTTTTTTCCAAAGAAAACCCGTATATCCATCGCGAAATCAATGAATCTTCAATTTATAGCAATAAAAATAACAATTGTATCGATTTTTGACTAAAACACACTTTACCGTACACTTCACTTAACCAAACTACAAACAATAATAAAAAATCTCTAGTTTATGTTTATTTTAGTTTAAAAAGGGACTCTCCGTACCATATATTGCAATATAGCCTATGGGCAATATATGCTACGGGGAATCCCCTCTGCGTTACAGATATTATAATTAAATAGACCCATCGCTTCATGTGATGGCGCTTTAAATGCCGTCTATACACAGAACAAAGAATTATTACAATATAAAATGAATGTCACAAACTGTGGTATGTTCCGAAAAGTTTAGATATCTATCGCTACAATTTTTTTTATCCCAAAGTATGCACAAACAGTTTAATTATAATAATTTATCTTAGTTTTTGGTATTTTTAAAGTAGGGCATTGTGATTTCAAGGTAGGGCATTGCCCCACAATGCCCCCCCCCCCTAGCTACGGCCATGGCACTGTAACTTCTCCAAGTAAAAACTAAATCATAACTACAATTATAAGAGACAACGAGTTATGTTTAAGTAAAAAAAGTATAAATAATACCTAAACTAGTAAGATACAATTTTTTACGGTTAGATTGCAGAGGGAGTCTCGAAAAGATAGCCAATAGCCAATAAATATCATCACTTTGCTGGCTAGCTGGCTGGGGAGAGGGGAGAAAACTGTAAAAGAAGCAACCGATAGCAGTGTTTGGATGGTGGAGTGCTTTATACCGGAGGGGGAGACAATAACAGAATTTGCCTGATGGAGATGGAAGTAAAGTGTTTGAGCAAGTTGAAGAGATAGGCAATAACGAGACGTAGCTCATGAGAGGAAATGTACAGGAGGAGTAGTTTATGGCAAGATTAAACTGTGGGGAGTTCTAAAAAAAAAAAAAAGCAACTGATGACAAGTGAATATGCTGTGGCAAAACTTTTTTTACAATTACCTACAACTAATGACTGAAACGCTACAATTTGACATCAAAATGGAAATAATATTTAGCTATCAAAGGTTTATTCCCGATGAAAAGTTTTAATAATAAGTTTGTACTCTTAAAAATGACCTTTTAGAGGTCGAAACAATATTGTCGAATGTAAATAAAAAATTTTGTCGAAACATTCTTTTTTATGTTTTCTTATGAAATAATCTTTAGCACTCTTTCTAACGAAACATTTTTTTTACAAAAAACATCCTATAACGTAGGTAAACAGGACAATTCAAGATAATAATTAGCCCCTAAATACGTGATGTACACTTTTGATTTTCGTTCATTAAATATTGATGATTGTGTGCTAGCTTCACCTGAAGTTGACAGAACAACGCTGAACATTCAATACTTGTTTTTAATAGTTTATGAGCCCCTGTTTTTTAACTTAGCACTATGTGAGTTTTCGAAAATACTCTAAATTTTGATATCATTGAAAATTATTGGATTTGTGGGTGGTGGGTGCAATAAAAGTGCATCATTTTATTTTCCTTTTTGACGGCAATAAAGTACGAATTGAGGAAGGAGTGAGATAAACACGTTTATTTCCATAAAGGATCACAAATTTACAGATGGCCACTTTCATTTCACATATGAAATACTTATTATCTATAGTTAGTAGTTTATGAGCCCCTACTTCTTAACCAAGCACTAAATGAGTTTCTAATTTGGTTATTTTCGAAAACTATTGGACTTGTGGTTACAGCAAGAGTACATTATGAACTTTGTTTTCCATACGTCTCTATCTTACATATGCTTACATTATCATATTCTTAATTCTAACCTCTCTCTCTTCCGCGCCTAAATCTTCTTTTCAAATTTCTTTACCAACTTAAGTATTTTTAACTAAATGAAAACATAACAATAGTTTTTACAAACTTTATATGTCGTATTTATATCTAATCAAAAGCCTAAAAAATACGTTTCAAGCCTCTAGCTTTATATCTACTAATCTATCTCTGTACCAAATTCTCATTTAAATCGGTTCAGTAGTTTGGGCGTGATTGCGTAACACACAGACAGACAGAGTTACTTTCGCATTTATAATATTATAGATTAATATAGTTTAAAATAGTTTATATAGCTTGGTGTTCAACTATTTTTATTGATCCAAATAAACAAAACCGCTATAACTTTTTACACTTAATAATTTCATTTTCTGGGCCGTAAGCTTTTTGGACGACGTCATTACACAAAAACTTTTATAGGCTAATTTTAGCCTCTTCAGGGTAAAATTTTTACAAACATGTCGTAAGTATTTATTTATATGTCTAATCAAAAGCCTAAAAAATAAGTTTCAAGCTTCTATCTTTAAAAATTACGGTATTTCCGCACAAACTTTCCTATTTCAACCCCTTAAAACCCTTTTTTCCCATTAAAAAGTAGCCTATATCCTTTTTCAGGCTCTAGACTATCTCTGTACCAAATTTAATTAAAATCGGTTCAGGAAATTTTAGGCGAGATTGTGTAGCATACAGACAGAGTCACTTTCGCATTTATAATATTCCGCGAATTCATTTTCATGATTTTCCCATGGAAATAAGATATTTTCCCGCAGTAAAACGTAGCCTATGTGTTAATCCAGGGTGTCAGCTAACTCCATACCAAATTTTATTAAAATCGCTCCAGCCGTTTAGACGTGAAGAAGTAACAAACATACACACTCACACACTCACAAACTTTCGCCTTTATAATATTAGTGTGATAGTGTGATTAGTGTGATATTTAAGATCAACTAAGTCGCAAGATAGACTCAAGCTTAAGAACTTTATCCACTAAACATGAAATAGCACCAGAACTTGACATTACTGATATTCTAAATAACTGAAAACTTTGTCAGAGTTGAACGTCAGAAGTATTTTTCGGTAACAAAGTTACCTTCTTCAGGGACTGAAGTCAAGTTCAGTTTAGTTTCGTTTTTTGGCGTTGGGGTTTGAGAGATTTAGTACTACGTCCTATTACTGACATTATTAAAGAGTTTATCAGAAAAAGCGAAGAGTAGATTATTGTATCAAAAATTTACTAAATGAATATTTGATATATCAATATTATTATTACACACATATATAAGCATTTATAACTTTGTTGTGCGATATCAAAAGTTATCATTCATTGGTACCATTTTACACAATAATTACTACGCGGTACTTTTATAACATAATTATGGTTATAAAGAAACAATATAATAATGTCAATCAGTGCCATATTTTAAAAACATAAAGAATTTTATATTGCATAATTCTTCCCCTGATTGGAATCAACAAAATAATCTAAGCCTAATAGGGGTACTAAAAAAATTTTTTTTTATTTTAAAAACGATCCCAACGTTTCGCCTATTTTTTGAGATCTTATCAAGGTAGTTTTTATAGGTCGATGAAAACAAATAGGTACAAGAAACGTTGGGTTCGTTTTTAAAATAAAAAAATTTTTTGGTACCCCTATTTCGTTAAAAAATGTTGCTCTTAGAAGGGCGCCGCTTAAAATTTGCTGAAGGGCACCAAGAGTGCTAAGACCGGCCCTGGACTAGCTAGTATTAATTTGAGGGTTAGATGGAAATGTATGGGTTAGAGTACGCGTTTCGTGCTTTCAAATAATAATATATAGGTACGTATCGTATACCTACCGTGACGTTTCGCATTTGAACGAAACGAAGGAAGAGAGAAAAAAACGGGCGAAATTAATCAAATATAATTCGTAAAAATTACAGTGGATTGTTGTATTGTGACGTGACCGCTGACGGCGTTGCATACGTAATTTGTCTGGTGAGGAGATTGCGATTCGAGATACATACATATGTATGTATATAGATATGTATATGCATGTATCTTTGTTGGTACGTGCAATGATATAAAATATCGCCGTGCATGATTACTGGATTTCTGCAATGTATTAAGGCAATTACGTATTTTTGCGAGCCCACGGGTCTGTCCGTCCGTCGGCTGGCCGGTCGGTCGGTCCGCGCCGCGTCGCTCGCCCAGGCTACTGTACATTTCGATAGATATCTAATTACACGTCGAGATACACGTACCTCTAAATACGTATTCGTACGTAACGTAACGTAGACGTCAGTCGGTTATTACGAGTGGCGGTTGTTCCCTTGCCTGTGTTCGTCTAGAGCGCGCGGGACGGTCATTATGTTCGACATACGAACGCATTTGCCAGTATTATTATGATCAGCAAATTATCGTAGATACTATCGCGCGCTTTTCGACTTTATCCTCTCCTCATCCCTCCGCCCAGGTTGCTGCTGTACTGCGGTGCCGCCCGATTCTTTTTTAAATAATCACGAAAAGTACTTATTTCTTTTTAACTGATCATTAACTAACTAATTATTAACCGTTTACCATTTTCAAAGAATCATTGCGGACGGATGTGGTGGGATGTAATTTTTGTTAAGAACATTAAGTTCTCGGTCAGCAATTTATCGAAATTACCAGATGTCGATCGTGATTTCTCATCACCATACCATTTGTATTTCCCATAAATTGCTGAATATAAATAGTAAAGGAAGTGGCAGTATATCACCAAATCTATAAATTTTAAACCTTTTCCCAGACTATTATTTCACACTTTCACCCTCATCATTTTCATTTCCCGTCACCATAAGTAAACATCTTCTTAGTGTACTATAAGGCCATCATCCCTTCTCCTCCGCCAATTTTAAGACTCTCTCACTCTAATTTTTACTTTTCCATTATTGCAATTAACTATTATGTACACACATAGCTTTGTTTTCTAAACAGAGGCTCCTTTAGAACAAATCGTCAAACGCGTATGACAGTAATTATACATTATATTGCGCTATTAGAAATGAACTTTGATTATATCATACAGTTGCATAAATGCAACAGTTTCCGGGTTAAATTATGACGAATGTTACCTATTGTTACTTTAATTAACGTCAAATTAAAAGGAAACTAAGCATAGTTTAAGAAGAAATACGAATGCTTATTGATTTCTGATAGGTATATGGAAAACTTGTTGTTGGTAATTGCACATTTTTACTAGGGTAGGCAATAAACACCTTCTATAATATATATCATGTTTACAACAGCAGTGGGAAAACGTAAGTATCTATGTATATGCTACATAAATATATTGTTTAGAATGCAAATACGTGTTTATCGTTTATTCTGAAAGCATTTATTTTCACAGCGATTACCCCTTTTCAAAGATACAAATTGTTTTTACCTGTTGTCAAAACATAACAAATAAATATAGATACTTTCGAGTTTTTACCTTATGATAATCGTAAACGATAAAAAAACAACGGACATTTTTCTACAAAAGATATTACACAGAACTATTTAGTGACAATTGCGAACGTTAAACGCGAAGAAAAACCGATAGAATTGGGCAATTATTGATAGGAATAAGTCTTTACATTTACTAGATGGCATTCCGGAATTTTCACAACTGTTTACTTGGAAAGATTTAAAAGCACCAGTCGGCACCACCTTGTTTACCATCAGGATAAGATTCACAATTGGTACATTTTAGCAATAAAAGTTAGGTATGATGATGTGTTTTGGGATACATAAAGTAGGCATGGGTAACACACAAAATTTTAGTGTGTCGATACAGTAACACTGATACCGTGTGCTGTATCAACACACTGTTTCAACACAATTGTTTCATATGACACAGTAAAAGATTCACATACGCAATCGCAGTTTTGAAACGATTGCTGTAACGTGCTGAAACAGCAAGCGACACTTGGCTTATATTAAGTTCTGCATAAACAGAGACAGTTCTCACATAAAATATAAAAATAGTTTGAATTAGAAAATTATTTATTAGAACGATAAGTAAAACATTAAATTTGTGTTAAAAAAATTAAGTGTGAAACTTGTTAACTTAAAATAAAAAAATAAAGTATAAATACAAGACGGATTATTTATTTACTTATACCTACATAAATAAAATATTGTTTTGCATTATTGTTTCTTGTCAGTTTCACATATCTATGGTTTCATCTTTTTAACCCACACTTCTATTATCTATGGGACTGGCTTAAAGTTGTTTCGTTCGTAACTTGTAAGTAGGGAAATTCCCAAAAAAATTGAAAATAAATAAACATCCCGAAACTGCGATGACAAAACCCATAATTTTTTTAATGAAAACAACAATAATAGGTATATTACGTTCTTCAACATACGCACGCTACAAATAAAAATGAGGATAAGGACCATATAAGGACAAAGTCAAAAGACAACGAATCGCAAAACTGCGCAAAACGCATACGCACATTTGGTTGGTACAAAACAACGCACAGCGCAAGCTTGCGACTGTCTGATACGAAACGACAAACCGCGAAAAACGACATCAACCGATACAACACGACACAATGATACACTCACTCTATGGCATCTGAAACCGTCTAACACTGACGACACGATGACACCCAACGATACCCACTGATTCCCATACAAGCGAACCTCAGCTCGCTCGTGTGTCGCAACTGTGTTAAGTGTCATTGGTTTCATATGAGCTGTTTCAACACACCTGACACACTGAAAAGTGTCAACACTTTTGTGTGATACGACACTGTGTTACCCATACCTAACATAAAGTCTACTTACAAAGACGTACCTACAATTAACTTCTGAATCAATCAATAAAATGGTATGATGGATATCAGTCTCCACCCCTCTTAAAGGAGCCCAGCTTTAGCTCTATCGGATTTTTACTTGTTTAGTCAACTAAATGAAGCATTACTAGGAAATAGTAGTTCTATGAATTTCTAAGGAACTGTCTTAATACTTTAGACATAAACATCTTTAGGGCAGATATAAGAACTACTTGCAAACAATAATCTAATTTAATAAATAGGTAGAGAGTTTAAAAACAAATTTGGGTACAAGTTTCACTAATTTATTGGTCAATACTCAATAATATTATTTCGACATTCATGTCATTTTCAAGAGTAATATGAAATTATACTAAAGTTAAACAATATTAAGCTACATATATATACAAACATGACTATGCGAGAGATAAGAATTAGGAAATACCACCAATTAGAAGGGGTGTGTTTATGGTGTGTAATTCTATTTGGTTGTTGACAATGTTTGAGTTCGTCTTAATAGCTAATCTTATTTCTAGACTTTCCATTAAATTTAATTTTCTACTTTTGCTAATACAATGTAGATTTTTTACGTTATTTACATCTATCGAATGTGAATTTCCAATACAATGTTCTGATATCCCAGTTGTGCATTTATTATTTTTAATAGCTTGTAGATGTTCTTTTATTCGAATATTGATGGCCCTGCCTGATTGGCCGATGTAAAAAGCGTCACAGTCTAAGCATGAAATTTTGTAAACACCACTTTTTTCCAAATTATCAATTTTTGTTTTATTATTAACTTAAAGGGTTTTTAAGTTAACTTTGTTTACTTCTATTGGAGCTAAATCTAGTTTTCTTAATCTATTCTTAATTTTACAGCTAGTTCCTTTAATATAATTCAAAAAACAAAATTTTTTATTATCAGAAATAACAGTTGTTTGGTTGAATAACAGATTTTGTATATACAGTCTTTGTTTCTTAGTTAACATAAAATCAATTAGTTTTGGTGGGAATTTATTTTCAAGAGCTATTTGTTTAATGGTTGTTAGTTCTTTATTATAACTTTCTGTGGACAAAGGTATATTAATTAATCTAAAAAGTAAACTGTGAAAGGCTGTGTGTTTTATTCTAGTTGATTGATTTGAGTCAAAAGGGATTATATTACTAGTGGTTGTAGGTTTTCTATAGATCTCAAAGTTTAAACAATTTTTATTACGAATGATTGTTAAATCAAGAAAATTTAATTTTTGTCGGATTCTAATTCTGACGTAAACTGAATATTATTATCAAATGAGTTGAGGAGTTTTAAGAAATGACACAATTGTCTTTTGATACCTTCCTAGATACAAAAAACGTCGTCGACATATCTATTCCACATAGTTACATTTTTTACAAGGGCATTATTTGAATTAAATAGCGAATTTTCAAAATCTGACATGTATATTTCTGCTAAAACTGGGCTAAGTGGGGAGCCCATTGGGACTCCGTCAATTTGTGTATAGATTTGTTTGTTAAATTTAAAATAGCTTTGTTCTAAACATGTTTTAATAAGGAGTGTTAAATCGCCTTTTTTGTATCGTATCTAAAGAATTGCATGTGTCAATTTTTGATTTAAGTATTTGTTTTAGATTATCTACAGGAATGGAAGTGAACAGACTTTTGACATCAAAAGATACAAGAGTGGAATCTAATTTAAATATTCCTAAAAATTACAATTCTTAAGTCTGATCAACTCAATGTAACTTCATTAGGTATACGTAAACAGATGACTGCAGAAATGACGAGATCAAGGATTTGTGAGGAACTGTCTCAAAACTTAAGACACTAACTTCTTTAGAGCATGGCATTTAGATGTTTAACTATTTTCAACGTATAACGTGATTTAGGTATTCCCAATGATACTATGTAAATGTCTGGTTAATTGAATGGAACATTACTAGGAAATAAGAGTAGGTAATAATGACGAGCGCGAGGAATTTATGAAGAACTGACTCAATACTCTAGACACAAACTTCTGTAGAGCTGTTGAGGGTGGAAGCTGATAAATCTTGAAACTTATTAGCCATGTTGAAATTTAAATAAAAATACTGTTTTAAAAAACTTTCTATTTTGTAGACACTACAATATTGATTCACCAAACAAAAAACTGACTCAATACCCTGGACACAAACTTTTCTAGAATAAGCATAACTCTAGTTACATGCAATTAATAATAATTTAATTAAAGTCTTTCTAAGCACTCTGTGCTAGGAGATGAGTTAAGAAATGACAAAGTTAAGGATTTGTAAAGAGCTAACTCAAAACTTAAGACGCAGACTTCCTTAGAGCAGGTACAATTTTAAATATTTACAAACTATAACCTGGCATTCAGCATCCCCATTGATACTACGCAAATGTTTAGTGAACTCAAAGAATCGTTACTAGGAATATTGCAGCCACGGCGAGGTAAAAGAATTTGTGAGGAAATGACACCATTGAAAGGACGAATTATTACTTTGGGGATTGGAATGTTTTATTCTTATAGCTTAGGGTTCCCGTTTTCCTATACCCCTTCTTATAAGCCTTAACCAGCTTTTCATGTTTTAAAAGATATTATTTTTCTTGTTTTCCATCCTTCTTCGACTTCCTAGATATCGAAAATTGGCGACATCTAGTTTTTCGTCTTTTTATATTACCTACATAGTTTCAACCCTACATTCACCATAACAAAACAATACACAAGTCAAATTTAATGAACAGGAGTGTTGTGGAGTAAACAATATACGTAGACAAAGAAGAAATTCGGCCACTCATCCACAAAAACATTTATTTAGATACAAATGTATATCTACATTTCAACAACTATGTGGTCATCTTCAATGTACCTTAAAATAGAGAAAACTTTAACAAAGAATTGAAACATATATTAAACATATCTTCAGAACACGGTTTCAAAAAAGGAGAAACATAAGGTCATTAATAATCACAAAAAGAAAACTTAATCAAAGATAGTACAACTTTAAAATATATCAAAAACAATAATTACATAAGGAGGAGGTTCCCATACAACCATAAAATAAGAAAAGGCCTAAGAAACATTTTTAGATATTATGATATTGAGCTCGTTTTCACCAATAAAAGCAGTTGTCCAATCTTTTAGGAAATCCAAAGGCCAAAGTAGATAAAAAACAAAAATCAGGTACATATTTATAAAATTAATTGCAACGACTGCGACCAAGTTTATGTAGGTTTTACTAAAAGGAATTTAGCGACACGTTACAGGGAACATTTTTATCATGTAACAAACCGGAATAAAGAAAAATCGGTAGGAGCGTGTCATATTATGGAAACTGGACACTATAAATAACAATCATATGGAACTTTTAAAGGAATGTACACACTACCTGGAGTTGTCTTGAACGGAAGCAGCGTATATGTACAAATACCGGGATTTCCTAATGAATTTTGATCTGTCACCCCTAAATAACCCGTTATTACCGCTACTTCGCCAACCTTATATTTAAGAAAGACTGTTGTAATAAACTTGTTACACTGAAGATGACCACATAGTGATTGAAATGTACTTATATATTTAAACTAGTTTTTAGATAGAACGCGTTCTTCCTAGTTAGAACTAGTTTTTAATGTATGCATTTGTTAATACTAGAATTAACTAATGCTCAAATCGAATATCAGTTAAAACTAATTCTTACTAGACAAAACGCGTTTTTCCAAAGCGAGTCAGTTAAAACTGTTCGCGTAGTAGATCCTCATCCTTTTTTAAATTTAAGTTTGACTGATTAGATTTTATTGTGAGTTAATCAATGTTCTTCAACAATGTTTCTTTTTGAAATTTTATGGTTGTGTTCTGTTGATTTATTTGATTATTTTATTTACCTACTTATAATTAATATTGTCATCTTGATGGCAACTAATTTAAGTCGATGTTCCCTAAAATGTTCCTTTAGTGCTAGATTATTATTTGGTTCTCAGTGTCTTAAATTTTTTCAATAAATATTTTTAAAACTAGGTATATCTTGTTTTCAGTCCAAAATTAGTTTTTCTAGTGCTAGTTTTAACTACAGCTCGATGTGACAACTAGTTTTATCTGAAAATCAATTATATCAGTGGTAAATTCTAGTTTTAACAAAGGCATTAAGTAAAAACTAGTTTTAACTAGGGAAAACGAGTTCTAACTAAAAACTTGTTTTAACTCTAACATATACATTTGTATCTAAATGAATGTTTTTATGGATTAGTGGCTGAATTTCTTCTTTTTCTACGTATAATACATAAATCAATTAGGTAGCCATTTTTTGGCCTATTTTATACTAATTTGAATTTTATTTACCCTATTTACCAAAAATACAATAAGAACAAGTGTTTTCGTTAAACAGTTTTTTTTTTTTTTTTCGTTGGTTCGGTTAAAAGTTGTAGTAGGTAAGTCTTGGCAAATTACTGCGGTTTATCCGTTTCACGGAGCACTAGTAGTAGCTACTTGCATATAACAGTCGTGATTTAGTAAATTATTCAGCGGACAATGAATACACACGGACAAACAGACAGACATTCGCACATACACACATGGACCGGTAAAAGCGATCGTGAATCGAATCGAGTGTACACTTGCTTATGGAAGAGAACAATGACTAGTCAGTCCAAGAACTTCTATGTCGTGTTTATAGAAAAACCTACATCAATTTCGTGAATAAGAAATAATGCACTCGATCGGAATTAAATGTATAGATGACGATCGCGTGCTCACGACGCTATATGCGATCGTATTGTATCCGATATCGACGTGTATGTGTACTCTTGTATTACATTTAGGTATGTCTGCCTACTCTATTATAGGTACGTTACTTGACAATTGCTCCTGATGACTGGTTTTTAGCTTTTCAAAGTCTGATTAGATTCTTTGAAGAGTTTCGAGAGCTAATAATGTGAAATTTTGCCGAAAAAATTGTAAAATAATAATCGTAAAGGATTTTTAATTTAACAAAATCGAGTTCAAAATTCAACCAATAAAACCAAGATTTTAGGAGTGGGCTAAAAATTGCTTTAAACATATCGAGAACCTCTGATAACCATATAAGTAGAAAACGGGTACGAGATGATTCAAACAGTTAGTTAATTAACAGTTATTGTGTACAATTGCTTTAATTAATTAATAACCATTAATAAATAAAATATATTTCGTTCAAATAAACAATTAGTAACCAGAAAGTTCGTTTTAAATAATTTAATTTGTATAAGTAGGTTCATACCTAATTATTTACGAAGTTCGTTTTATTTTGTGTTGTTGTTTGTCAAAAAATATGTAGGTACAGTATCAAAATTTATTCAAACAATAAAAATTAAAGAAAATTAAATCGTGACCTTTGTCATCCCTTCATCGTTGCAACAATGTTGTCGAAACATAATTCTGGCTCGTAGGATTTAAATTCGATTCACATTTTTGAATATAAGTATGTCGGCTTTTTGCATAAAATGAGCTTAAACTACCGGTTTACGTCAGCTACATCTTATTTATGCTAAACATAATATCAAAGTGGGCATTGATCACTACATTCATCTTCCACGGTCAGATCGTTTTCATGCTCTCATGCAGGTATTTTTTTCAATCGCACTCATTTCTTATTGAGAATATGATTGCAGAGTAGTACTCAAACTATTATTATTCCTTGTTCTCTGATTTTATTCAGATAATATTTATTGATGAGCAGAAAGAGTGAGCTATAGGAGACTTAACTAGCGATAAGTTTTATATGACTTTACTTCAACCCCATAATAAGAATAAGAAGTACATGAATTATTGTTTTGATTTACGAGCATCATTTTGAATTTTTAAAATATCAAAAAGGTAATGCAAGATTTCAAATTAAAAACTTCATAATTTTTCGTTCCATGCTCCAGAATGTGATGTAAACTGTTTAATAACTTTTCAATTGATACTGTAATTTTATATCTAGTTAATGTCGAAAATAATAAAGAAAATCGTCAAAAAATTGGTTTTTTAATTTTTCGTAACACGTTTCATCCATTTTAAAAAATCGGAGCAATTTATATAAAAATGACCACGTAAAATCCCGTGACCACTTAGAAGTCTAAAAATTTATCAAAAAGCCTCATTTATTACTAGAGTAAAGTCGCTAAATGTGAAATAGTCTCTTAATGTGGAATACCCGTGTTTTTAGAGAACTGCTAGCTGTATCTACAATTTAAAGGTATAAGTATCTATCTTTTTAGACTTAAGAATTGGTGCGATATATAACAGAATTCTAATTTCGATCATAACCCCAAAAACGTGTCGAAAGCATGGTTGTGTGTCCATGAGACTTTTACAGGCGAGTACCTACAAAAGTTTTAGTTTAGCTTTTTCTAAAAACCATTTAGGTGCGCCAACTATCAGATAAAGTAGTAAAAGGATTGTTTTATTGTATTTTGAAGTCAGTTCGTTAGCTGGAATCTTTCTTGATAGTTTTGTGACTAGATTTTGTTATATCTGAGGTGACCTATTGTGGAATAGGACTGCGTGTGCAAATATTCCACTTTAGGGAACTCCATAGAGTATATTACATTCTTTTACTAGAGGGATATTGTATTTTTAAGCAGGTTAAAATAAGGTTCGGTCTAATCTTGATGCTAATAAAAATACAAGAAGACCAACGAGGCCGTTCTTTTTCAAGCTCTGACGCATCTTCTTTTAGCGTCCATAATTCTACAGACGAAGAAATATTCTCCCTACAGAATCCCACAACTGATGCTACTTGCATTTTTTGCGACAGAAAGTTTTTGAACGACAGGCGAGGGGAAATTTGGGTTATTGTCTTGTGCCAATGCTAGGCTCATGAAGAATACGCGGGAGCCGAGGCTGAGGTTTGTGTCTGCGATTTTTGCAGAGGAGGAGAATAGTAAAATTTATCTTCCATTTTTTTTTTTTTATTTATTTTTTTTAATTTATTTTTTCTTCCCCTACTGTTTATAATAAAATACTCAGAGCTTTAAGGGGTAAAGAGTTCATTTATTATAAAAACGTTTTTATTTACATAGTTCCCTAACAATTCTGCCTAAACGCTGATTGTTATAAAATATCCTGTTTTGCTCCTTGAAACATAAATGTATTTGCATTAGGATACCAAAAATTTGACTTTCAAAAACGTAGTTGTTTTATAAAAATCACTGTACATTCTTTTTACAGAACGGAACTACTAATATACACTTATGTCTGCTTTAGAAATAGTCAAGTATTTCATATGTAGAAAACTATGTATTTGAAATTATTTTTTATAACCTATTTTTTAATAAACAAAAATGGTGTTCCACATTTAGCGACTTTACTCTACTCATAGCACGATTATTACTTGTCGATTTTCAAAATGGCTAAATATACTTTTTACAAACTTATTCAGCAAGGACCTAAGATGGATGGTAAATATTTACTTTGCACTATAATCTAATTGACTATTCTTAGAGAATTTAAATGTCTATGCAGCCAATTGTACATCTCGTATAGATAGATAAATCTGCCCACTTTTGTTGCAATTGATTAGTTCCAAAATTGCCAATTTTTGTTAAGAAGTCCTGATCCTGCTTTTTGTAACTTCTGTAGGTCAAAAGCACGTAAAATGAACTTTATTTATTTCCTTTATCATTAGATATATGTAATTAAAATGTAAAATTTAATATATAAAATTCTCGTGTCACAATGTTAGTTACCATACTCCTCCGAAACGGCTTGATAGATTTTTATGAAATTTTATATGCATTTTCAGTAGGTCTGAGAATCGGCTACTATCTATTTTTCATATCCCTAAGTGATAAGGGTTGTCCACCCCTACCTTTTCTTTTATTTGTTTGACATTTTTTAAATATTTTTTATGATTTGGCATTAAAAATACATATAACCCTTAATTTTCATCCTTCTACCATCAACCCCCATTTTTTAATAGCGATATTAGTAGGTACTGTAAGAATCTTCAACTCTCAGTGGTCGATAACTGATCAATTATTATCAATCGATTAGTCATCCCCGCCAGGCGTCTACTGATGTCACTACTCACCCAGCAAACAGCACGGAGTGGGGATGAGAATGAAGCAGATTTTTTTAGAATGTTACAGGGAGTTCAAATATGTTCTAAGAAGTAAAATAATGTTTTATTATAGATTCAAAAATGTTCCAGAATCTTAAAGATCATTCAAGAATGTTTAAGAATGTTAGAAAATGTTTTGAATTATTATGGAATGTTCTGGATAGTTCTAAATTCGCGAATATTCTAGAATTGTAGCCTTCTATCCCTAATCCATGAAGAAGGTTTCGATTTTTAGTTGCAGGGATTGGTTTCAAAAGATAGGGGGAATCAAAAGAGTGTCACCCAAGAGGACTAAATTCTAGAATTTCCTAGAAGGTTCAAGAATGTCTAAGAATTTTCCAGAAAGCTCTAAAATGTTCTAAAAGGTTCGAGAATGTTCTAGAAATTTCCAGAAGGTTCGAGAATGTTTCAAAATATTTTAAGAGGCTTGAGAATGTTCGAGAACTTTTGAGAAGGTTCTAAAATTATTCAGAAGATTCGAGAATGTTTTTTAATTTTCCAGAAGGTTCGAGAGTATTATGGAACTCTATAAATGGTTCGAGAATCTAACAATTTAATGCCCCTGAACATTATAGACTCTGCCATACGGCCAGAAAAAATAATTTTTATCAATGTGGCAAAGCAATATTTTTAATTTTTTGTAAATAGTTTGTACATTTTATTTCAAATTTATATTTCTTACATTTGTAAATATCACTTCAATGAACTTCTTATCTTGTGCATGCCTTTGTTTCCTTTCTATTGTTCCGCTATCGCTATTACTACTTTTACCTAAAATTTCACTTTCACCTGTACCTGCATGCACCCCTTACTAATAGCTGGTTTTACCCTTAATTGCTTTCTTTTGAATTCAGTACTATCCTATCTATTCAATTCTACGTATTTATACAACTAGTGTCATCAGCCTTACTCTCAGTACATTTCTTTCTATCACATCTATTTTACTAACAACCCTTTTGTATAAATACCCCTAAATTTACTGAGGTAGAGGGGGTTTAGTCGGTAGGTCCGAGGACACCTTCCTCGGGAATCCGACACTACCCAGTCGTACGGACGGCTGGGTGTCTATGAAGATTTCCCCTCTTCCACGAAAACATAAAAAAAAAAAAAAACTTTCTCAATACATTCTACGCTTCGCTCCTGAACCAGTAAGTTGCCTTCATGGTTTATGTTTTTTTTGTCGTCTGTGTTGTTTTATTCCACCATTCTTGTTTGAAATTTTGTTACTTGTTTGTCTATCTTTTTTGTATCTAGCATCTTTGTTATTGTATATACATCTTCATTTATTCGTTATTCATCTCTGTACATAAACTGTTATTTTTATTGCTAGTGTTTTTTTTATTAGTTAATATTTTTATTAATATTAACTTTAAAGACGCTAAATGAAAATGACAATTTCTTGGTGCTGATTTTCAATGATGACTGTGCATGATTAATACTTATTTAAGTGCATACCCTAATAGAAATCCGCTGATGACTTTTATCAAGTACTTCATAATTGAAAAAATCTCCCACAAATCTACAATAGTTACAAAATTAGTGAAATATTTATGTGGTTGACCACCTTGGCACAACCATCGCTCGTCAGTGAAACAAGTCCGTGAATTAATAGATTAAGTTAACGTGTTGTAGGAAAGAATATTTTGTCGCGGTTAAAGGTATTTAATGACGATTAGAGTCGGCCTTTGCACTTCTGACCAGGTGGCCTCTTGCGGAGCCAAATTTTCACAAACACATACCGGTGGTAGTAGTATATGTTGTATGAACTGGTGGTGGAATTAGTGACCACCGAAAGGAAAAAAGAATAATTTACGATAGACGTGACCACCGATATGAAATCTTTCTCTCCTCAGCACCATCGGTTCCGATTCAATCCTATGCATGGTCGACAATACACGAATATTATTACTGAAAAATCAAATTGACCTTGGCAGTCCGCGACGGCAACTAGTGCTCAAAGCGTGCTTTGCGGCACGATTTTTTTAAAGAAATCTACCCCCCACCTGCCTTCAACCCTCGCGACGCTAGCCGGCGATAATCGTCCCGCCACGCGAGAAGGTCCATTAACTTTTTCAATACTAACGTGACGTTTATTGGAGGAAATCGTTTCAAATCAAAGACTCGCCGCAACTAAATACCATCTGGTTTCACCGCCTACTCGATTTGGTAATCTTATTACCGAACATATACATACTTCCATACATAAATAAGAAAGATTGGTAACTTTTTTATTGTTTAAAATAAATGGTTGTCGAAATTAAAATATTCTTTTGCCCAGAATAATGAAATATGTATATTAAAGAAAAGCGTTTTCTCGAGACGATCAAATCGTAAAAATTCTTCTCCTCGTATAATAAATAGCTACATTATTCGGGATGAATCTGACTAATTTAATGTCTAATTAAAAGATTAAAAGATTCCTTAGTCCTACTTTGGATAGCCAGGATGTTATAAATTGATCAGGATTTATAAATAAAACGCCACCAGTTTGATGTTTCTCAGTTGGAACTGAGCAATTGCAATAAAAATGGGCGGAGTCTCTATTAGGTGCATAATTGGTTACATAACTACATACATTACGTTCTTTTAGAATCAGGTTAAAGTACAAAGGAGTTGCCAAGTTTAAAAGATTGTAAACGCATCTGAAAATTTATAGTTTATACTAATGTATTTTTCTAAAAGCTGTAAAATACCATAAATCACAAATACTTTCTAAATAATCCCTGATTTAGATTGAAATTTCCACACATTCGCTGGTTTCCCAACGAGTAATCATTAACCACCCCGTTTTTGCATTTTTGGAAATCTCAACTGCAACAAAAATACTTTTCGAATAAAAATTGAGGACAAAGAAAGAAGGGCTCTTTTAATACTATTTGAGCAGTTACTCGTTAAATGAAGAGAATGGGCGGACGGCGTGGCAATAAGTAGAAAATCGTTGAAAAGAAAAGGTAAAGGCCCATAAAAATTTTCGACATTTGTGAAGATGAGCCACTCATCTATAACATAAATCGTCCGCAGAAACATTAATGTCCGAAAGTGCACTAAATTACGGTCAATGTTTATAATTATTGCTGCATCTTGCGCCGCACGCCAATATATTTTAAAGATGAATGCAATCTATTTTTACACTCGTCTCCACATATGCACATGAATACATCTATACATACAATATATAAACGTACGTTGTGTACTTGAACTTTTTTGCGTCCGCATTTATATTCAAGAACTCATTTCGGTGCGTTTATATTTAATAGAAAGCATACATCTCGGCTGGCGTATACATACTGCACCTATACCTTCCTATTACGCTATGTCACAACTTCAAAATTTATTTTAACAGCAATATGTTGTCTACATTTTTGGAATATTAAAGGATATAAAATTACAAATCATTAGAAAATACAGGGTGTTCTATTATTATCACAAGCGTAGATTATCCAGCTAGGGATCAGCAAGTTGATGGGAATCCCCCTTCGTAAAACAGTTATCCTAACCCATCCAAACCTAAACCTTACTAATATAGTAACTAAATAAAAGTATGTATTACTGATATTTTCAGTTATACTTTTATTTTAAGGGGCACCAACGTGATGGAGACTCCAAATACTGAAGAAAGATGTGTCCGAAGTTTAAAACACTAATCCTAACCTAACCAAAAAAGACATCTAATTAAAAGTACATCTGACTGTTGTCTTTATTCACAATTTTTTTAGGCCTACTGACTCGCTGGTGGTCTAAAATATCGAAAAAAGAGGAGTTCCATTTTGAAATACTAATGTTAAACTAATTAAACTTATTCTAACCAGTTCATATGTTACTGTAAAACTTTGAACACTAAGATTCTCCAGAAAAACCTAAGATTTACCAACTCTTAATGGTAAAAACCGGAACGGCTTTGTAATCATCGTTCATTTCGAACTTTTACCACCATTCACTCGGTAAATCTTAGGTTTTACCCAAGAGATACGGTAAACGTTAAAAATAGACAAAAGCATAGTCATGTATTATATCAAGCTAGCACGACAAAGTTATTTGTCAGATTTCTGACTTGCACTATAATTTGTCGCTTATTTGTTGCTAATTTGTTACCAAATCCAAAAATTTGTCGCTCGTGCCGTTTAGCCATAATCATAATTATGGCCTTTATTACAGTATTATCCTACGACATTTCCTTTTCGAGATACGCTATGTGTAGTGCTAGCTTGACATCAAGCTAGCATACCAGCTGATTATGGCTAAACGGCACGAGCGACAAATTTTTGGATTTGGTAACAAATTAACGACAAATTATAGTGCAAGTCAGAAATCGGAAAAATAACTGTCGTGCTAGCTTGATATACGTAGCTTCGTCTCGTACTTGTGGGCAGTCAGTAGTCCCCAAGCTATGGAATGTTCGCTATGATTAGTGTTTTAAGTGCTATGTAACACCGAAAAGTGCTATGCACCATCAAAAAAGTTTGATTAGGTTAATGTAGGAAATGATCGCAATGATTAAATTGTTTTAATAAATAAAACAAACTTATTTTGCACTACTGTCACTAAATTTATTTTCAACTGGACATGTTTCAATTTACAAAGTCATTCTCAACCGTAATAATTAATAGTAAGTATATTCTAGAATGTCTAGTTTTTTTACGTTTGATCTCCTAATGTGTTGGTGTGATTGTATTGCCAAATGTATGATTATTATTATAGAAGTGTTCCGTAATGTGTATGAGCTTTATTGAAACGAAGAAGTTATTTATACAGATAAACAAAAACTTATTTTATTCTAAATCTTACATAAAAATTTTATCATGATATATTAATACTGAGTACTCCCCCTTTTTTTTCTTCTTTTTCTTGTCTTTCCCCTCCCTCCATTTCCTTACCTGTTTTTCTCCTCTATTCACTTATATAGTATGAGCTTTATTGAACAAAATTCTATCTTTTCTAATTTCTTATTTTTTTTTCTTCATTCAAATAAACAAATATTATCACCCATCTTCCCCTTTGTTTTCTACCATCTACTATAATTACTCCCTTTTCTATTTCATTAACTTCAGCCTTTATTTCTTTTTTAATTCCCACTAACATTCCCCCCTTTGCTCTTCCCTTTTTCTTAATCCTTTCCGCCCTATAATTTTTCCAATTGTACCCCCCCCCCGTCTAACTTACTCTCTAAACCTTCCATGTCTTTGTCCTCCACCCACGTTTCACTTAATAGCACCATTTCATAGTTTTTTATCTCCTCCCAAAACCATCTTTCCTTGTTCTTTAATCCCGCCACGTTCCATACAATTGTCGACATCTTCTTCGTTCCATTTTTTAATTTAGGTTCATACTTTGTCCTCCAGCTCTTCTTATCTCCTGTCGAAACCCCGTTCCTTTCTTCTTATCTTCCCCTTCTTCCAATTTTTCGATTCCTTCGTTCCATACCCATACTTGATCTTCTATAAATACCTTCTTATATCCCGCTTTGATTTTAATATCTGGTTTCTTTCTTCTTTCTTCCCTTATCCTTTCTTCTATTTTTTCTCTAATCCTTCTCTCTTCCTTTGTTAGATCCCAATTTATGAACACATTTGTGCCCTTAAGATTCCTACTGTTCCTTATTAAATTTATCTTTTCTGCATAATTTGCTACTTTTGCTCCAAACATCGCGTTCTTTATTTTCCATACTTTTTGTATTGTTGTCTGGACTCCTAATTTCTCTTTTATGTATTCTTCTATCTCCTTTTTCCATTCTCTTTCACCAAATTCTAGTCCTTTTATGATGATGTTTGTTTTCCTTTCCTCTCTATTTATTCTTTCCATCTCTTTTTCCACCTCCTTTAATCTGTTCTCATACTTTTCCTGTTTTCCGTTCTCTCCCCTTTTTCCATGCACTCTTTCTTTTAATTTATCCATTTCTAAGTTTATTTCTTCTAGTTTCTCCTTAGTTTTTTTTTCTAATTTTGGTATTCTTTGTTTAATTACTTTATTTTCTTCCTGTATTTCTTTGATCTTTTGGTTTAAATTTCTCCATCTTTTTTCCTCTTCTTCAGCTTTTTTTTCTTGATTTTCTATGTTTTCCTTCCATCTTAACGAATTTTCTATTCTCATCTCCTCTAGGAACTTCATAATGTCGTCCATATTATCTTCGTCATTTCTCGCCAACCCACTGCTATTTTGTTGCCTGTTTTTCTTTTTTATTCCTTTTTCTTCTGTTATCAACCAGATATCCTACAGAGATCCTATTTTTATTGTTTTTACATCTTATAACCTGTTAGACACAATCAGACACTCAATAGAGCCTCATGTTTAAGAATAATTTATAATTTGCAATTATTGACAGAATCCGTTTTTCAGTTTTATTAATCATAAAATATAGTTTAAGTGTGACGAAATTATAAGTTATGTTGTGTTTTTGTTCTTTTGAAAAGAAAAGGTTTTAGTGTTTATTATTTTTAGTATCTATTCGCACATTTGTAACCAAGCCAAAAAGATTTTTAGATTAATTTAACTGAATTATGACTAACCATACACTTAGTTTTAAGATGATTGGACGAGAGGAAAGATTAAAAATGAGGTAAGCAGCATGGTGCATTTCAAATTAATAATTGTACCTACCAATAACTAATTGTAACATTGTACAGTAAATCAAAATATTGAACAGAACCTACATAGAGATTGTTAATAATGTACCTAATCAATTTTTTATATAAAACAATGTAATTAACTTTTAAGTAACTAACACAACTTGATTTTGATTTAATACTATATATTGTAGTTGCTGAGGAAACTATAAATAAATAGCGAAACGTTCAACGAAATTTTAAATAGTTTTTCTTCGAACTTAATATTTTTGTCCAATTCCCTATTATCACAATTGTGGAGATTTTACCTAGCACCATGGACATGAAACAAAACTTATAATGCTGTTATCTTTTTCAAATTCGAAGGTGAATTTACTTTGTTTTATTTATTAAAATAATCATTATGATCAGATCAGTCACAAAATAGAAAAAAAAAACTCCGAAAAGTGCTATGCACAAGATTTGGTGGTTTATAGCACTTCAAACACTTTCAACATAGTGACCACTTCATACCATAACCTATATTTCAACATTTACACTGTCTCTGAGGTAAAAGAGGGTTGGTAAATCTTAGGTTTTGTTGGAGAATCTTAGGATTTACCGAAGTTCGGAGTTTTACCGTAACACATACACTAAATAAAAGTACTGATACTTTCATTCACAATTTCTATTTCAGGTGGAGTCTCCGAATACCAGCAAAAGGTAAGTAAGTGTAATTTATAACAGTACCTAACCAAACCAATAAAGATCAAATAAAAGTACATATTATGTAATCATTTATAATTTTCGTATAACACTATATATTTGGTAAAGTTGATGATGATCATGGCATGCGTGGATTGTACACCTCTACACTGATCAACCGATTTCAGTAGCATATTATTATTATATGAGATGTTCCTCAGATATAATTACGATGTCCTAATAGACTTTTGGTCTGGTGATTTAACCATTATCTTCAAGCGTCATTCGAAGTAAGAACAAAACCAAAAATCTGAGACAAACTGTACATGCATATACATGGGTGCAGTAATGTTGCCTATACACATACACACATAAAATGTAGAATCAGAAGTAAGTGCCTGCTTAGAAACACTCATATACATATACGTAAGTACTGATATTTGCACGGCCATATATAACATACGTATACATATAGAATCTACCTCTTTGCTCCGATTATAAATAACTTAGTAACGTGTATCTTGTCTTCGTTCAGAACCAACATTGACCCCAGCGTACGATACCGTAAGGCTCATTGCTTTGTGCGTGAAAACGCGTTAAAGTTAAATGAACGAGATGCTGTGTCACATTTCGCGATTAAAGAAATGACACAGGAAAGAGGAAATGTAGGCAATAACAACGCTCTCGCATTCGAGAAACAGAAAACCATCATCATAAAGGACGAATTAATTTCCTTTCTAATTTACAATAAATAAATAAAGAAGTTATGGCACAAACACTTGGACAAGATACTTAATAAATTACCTGATAATGATGAGATACGAACATTAAAATAAATAAATGAAAAAAAGACAGGTTCACTTCTAACAGTATGATTTTTCTCTGCCTCTATTTTTTTAGTTTGTCAACAAGGTTTCACAACGATGATAAGGGTCTTGATTGATTTTGACGTCCAACTTTTGGCTTCTCTTGAACATCAAGATTAAGAAAGTAATTTTTTTGCCCATTATTTATTGTCTTGAGTCAAGAGTCTCGATATTTCTCGACACAGAAAGAAGCATATTTTAGGTTTTAAAAGGATATTGTAAACTTAAGATCCTATTAATAACAAAAACCTTACAATGTGTAAAACACTTACAGATAAAAATAAGTACTCATTTACGGCCTGAAATATTTAATAAATAATCTACCCGTCGACGCGGATTACACCTTTGCGCATGTTAGACTTGAGCAGAAATTTAGTATGTACTTGTTTTAGGCGAATCTAAATAACTGGAAACTTGTAGAACGTACTAAATAGCTCAAACCCCAACGGTAAAACACGAAACTGAATGTCCTAAACACTTTTCGGTAACAAAGAGCTAGGTATAGGTTTTTTGTCACTTTTGAGAGTTTGATTTATTTTTATAAATAAACATACTTTTAAAAATTTCTGTCAAATAATAATTTCTCATTTCTTTAACTAATTTAAGATTGTCAATATTAATTAAGATATGTTGAGCAACACTGGATTTTTCTACCGAAACTGGCATGAGCTAAATGTTCTTTAAACCTAACCTGAAAGACAGATAGTTTAGTTTGTTCTACATATTTCTTATTACAGTCTTTACAATCAGTTTCATATATCCACGTATATAAATCTAGCACGACAAAGTTATTTTTCCGAATCCTGACTTGTGCTATAATTTGTCGCTAACTTGTTACCAAATTCAAAAATTTGTCGCTCGTGTCGTTTAGCACTACACATAGCGTATCTCGAAAAGGAAATGTCGTAGGACATTACTGTAAAGACATAATTTGTAGGTGAAATATGACGCATTCAACGAATTTGTCGCTAGTCTTAACTCCAGCTGAAAGCGAAAAACTGCTGGAAAACCATCAAACTCTCAAAAGGTAACGTCTTGCCCAACTTGAGGGAAACAGGGAAAACCTAATTTAAAAAATTTGGTAAATAAATCCGATCTCATGAAACGAATGTAACAAAGAACTCCTTGATTAATTGTTTTCCAACAGTTTTTCGCATTCAGCTGGAGTTAAGACTAGCGACAAATTCGTTGAATGTGTCATATTTCACCGACTAATTATGGTCTTTACAGTAATATCCTACGACATTTCCTTTTCGAGATACGCTATGTGTAGTGCTAGCTTGATATCAAGCTAGCATACCAGCTAGTTATGGCTAAACGGCACGAGCGACAAATTTTTGAATTAGGTAACAAACTACCGATAAATTATCTATAGTGCAAGTCAGGAATCGGAAAAATAACTTTGTCGTGCTAGCTTGATATAGGTCATATATCTCGGACTATTCAAGAAAAGGAATTTTATCGTTTGAGTTACCGAGAGGAACTTGAAGTAATTGGAATTTAAACTATAGGTAATACGAAAACCAACTTTATGGAAAATACCTTTGAGTCCTCGGGTAAGTTTTGGATCGTCTGGCATGGTAATAAACTTGTTTGTTAAAAAAAAAAAAGTTAAATAACTTCTATTAGGCATTTAGTAAACTGCATAAGGATGTCGAGATTTTTCTTGGTCTCGAACATTCTCAACGTGATTTTCTAAATTTTATCTCGATTTTTTCATCTGTGCTGTAGTCTTAATCTAGTCTTGTCTGAGACACATAGAGACAGAGACATACATAGACATGAGATGAAGACAAGCAGCCAGAGATCTATATACAGGAATAGACAAACATACAGACAGCCAAAAATAGACAGACAAATCGACAAAAGGAGAGACACAGAGGTGGAGTCAGACGGGTGTAGACGGACAGAGAGCGGCCAAATGAGACATACAGAGACAAACAGGCAGAGAGACAAAAACAAGCAGGCGCATTGACAGAGATACAGACAAACGAACAGGGACAGGTAGATAATCTGCAGAGACTCATAATTACAAACACAGATAGTCAGAGGCAAAGACAGACAGACAGACAGACAGGAAGGCAGACAGGCAGATAGAGACTTACATACAGAAAAAAGACAAACATGCAGATCGTCAGAGATATACATACAAATACACAAAAGGATAGACAGACAGGTATAGATAGACAAAGAGAGTCAAAGGGAGACAGTAAGACAGAGGCAGTAGACAGATTGATATGTAGAAAGACAGAGACAGACAAGACATTCACAGACAAACAAGCAGTAACGCAGACCTACATACAGACAGATAATGTTAGAGACAGAGGCAAGCAAGTAGACTGACAGAGACGCACAAATACCAACACAGATATATGTATAGAGATAGAAAAGACATTTCATTATAGCTTCTTAATTTTATTTATATATGTATTATGTGGATTTAGATGAATATGTAGATAGACAAATTTCAAATGCTGTTTAAAAGAAGTCGCAAAGCAACGGAAATAAAAAATTAAATTAAGTAAATACTGTTTGGGTACTTGCTTAATATTTCTTTCGAAAAAATAAAAAATGGATCGCATATTTGTAATCTCTACATCGGCGAGAAATATCAGGATTCACATCAAAAAGCTCCTTCCGGGAAATTGAAAAAAGTAGACTAAAAAGTTTGTATTCGACATCACACAGAGAAAATAATTCATTAGATATCTCTCCGCCCCAATTTCAGTAAAAAAAATAAAAGAACAAACAGAAAAACGCTCGTGTAATTTCTATTCGAAACGCAACGTTCGGATTCGAACAGTTTCGTCGCATAAATAGTTGATTATTGAAACACAAGGTCGGACGAAATAGCGCGCGCGATCCGATGCGATGGGATGCGATGTGATGCGTCGCGACGCCGAGCGACTGTGATGATGCATGCACATACGGGAAAAAAAGCTCGAACGCGAAAATTAAACCTTTTTTTTTCGTCGTTTTCGGTCGCCGACCGGAATGGGAAAAAAGTTATGCGTTCGATTTAAATGAATTTAATGTAGAATTGGAGGAACGTTTTTTAATCGAGCAGCTCTGATGTTTACATTTAATCATGTGTGGAATTAAAGATACATATTTCAAGTATAGAACGACGCGGCCGGTGGAAAAAGAGAACTTTTCAAAAAAATAAAAAAGAATGTTTCGAATCTATTTATTCCGCAAACAGAAACGAAAAAACTCAACTGACGATCTCTCGTATCATACGAAGATATACCTATCTACCCATAAAAATACGTATACGTATATACAATCTACACAGATACATATATATTTATATGATGTAATTTATTTCAGAATTCGGAACACATGGGAAATTCAAAGCAATCGATAGTTTAAAGTTCAGAATTAGATTTAATATCGTATTTTCATAGAATCCACACCTAGTCCTGCGCATCCACCAAAATAGAAATCCTATTGTATGTACAGTGTACACCTTACTTGTAATTAAATTACATATAACAAATAATATAGACCAAAGTGACAATATATTTTAATATGTCAAGAGGTCAACTCATTCATATAATCACAAATGCAAATGATTTAATTTTTAATAAGTAAATTTAAGTCAAACTATGGAAAAACAATTTTAGTTTTTATTACCAACAAACTGATGCTGCATTTTTTAGTAGATACCTATAAGGATTTTTCGAGGTATTTTAGAAAGTCACAGAAACAACCGCTAAATTATAAGTTTACAACAATTAAAAAACAACTCAAAGATTGGATAAATAATTATACAAATTAATACTCTGCAGGCCCTTTCGCTAATATTTTCAGGGCAATGATTTCCCTTAAGCAACTACATCAAGACCGTTTTCATTCGTTAACTAGTTTTAAGTTCTTATATTTTTCTTTTATTCTTTTGTTACATTGCTCCTGTGTAATACAGGTACCTACGTGTACCTCCTAGCAGACTAAATTGTTGCTCAAATGCAACAACACTGCAGGTTACAAATAGCACTATTGAAATACTGGTATCATGTAATTATAATATATACCATTTTCTACAGCAATAAATAAATTTTAAAAAAAAAATTAAAGTTCACTAGGTACTTTATAAAACAAACATCACACATTTCTAAAAAATATATCTTCAAAAAAGAAAAAAAAAGATAAGTAAAGAACAAATGGAAGAGTGGAGAGAAAAGGGATTGAATGTTAGTAGGATGGTGGGGAAAAGAATCAAGATACGCGAAAGGTATGAGGGAGTTTATATGGGTAGAATGGCAAGGGGATGAGGTGCCAGGATATCTAAGAGTAGGAAAAAGTATAGAGATAATAGCTAGATTCAGAATGGGGAATTAGTGTAATGAGAATAAGTTTTGGATTGAAGAAAGTAAGAGATTGTGTAGAGTATGTGGAAAAAAGAGTGAATCAATGGAGCATGTATTAGAAGAAGCAACGGAGAAGAATGAGAGGGAGGAGCTCGAAAGGATAATAAATGCGGATGGTAGTGGTCTGGACCTATTGAAACAATTTTTAAAAAGAAGAGGTGTGGAAAGAGGGGGAGGGAAAATATACGAAAAATGAATATAAGGGAAAAGGAGGAGAAGTGCTTAGTTTAAATATTTTAATTTTTGTAGGTTGGAGAATATAATGTTTCTTTTTTTTCCTTTTGTGTGTGGAAATGTAAACATAACTTTTTAGTTTCAATAAAGGTCTTACTACTATTGCAACAAAAGAAATAAAAACATTCTCTTTATTAGTTGATGTAACTAAAAAAAAATATTTGATGTGGTATTTAACTATTTTGGCAGTAACAACAAGAAGTTTATTTTAGATTTTGTTAAACATGAATTGTTTGTTTAAATATCAAATCTTAACGAATTCCTTGAACTGTTTATTCGAAAATTCTTGACATAATTTTGTTGATATTGTCTCGAGGCTTAGCTTATGAACACCCTAATACCAATCGATAGGTAATTAAAAATACATCTTCTGGTATGTAAAAAACTATGGCGTTCCATTTAAATTAATCAAGTTACAACCCCTTGAAGTTCATACTTAAGTAGTATTAATTTTTGGACATCCTGTATAAAATGACGAGTTTATTATAATTGAGATATAAAATATGATCTATTGTTACACTTCATTGTAAATTTCGCTTACATAACTTAAATACTTCTTAAGTATTTGATACATAAAAATTAGATTAGATTTTGATAAAATTCAAATTATTTAAAAAACCTTAAGGTTTAGGTGTTATAAACCTTATCAAAACAAACACTTATTTTGATCGAAGAATCCAAAAATGCAATAATATACAGGGGGTTCCATTAAAAAAATGTAACTTTGATACTTTTAGGGCATTTTGAACACCCTGTATAGATGAAAATAATTTGAAAAGGTAACCATAATAGACCCCTATATAACACAAAAGTTAAAGTTTTTGAAATTTTCATATTTTGGCCATAATATTCCGTGCCGTATAGCGTGAATAACCCTGTATATGGTAAATTGTAACCTCATATAACCAAACAAAAACGTTACTTTGGAAAGTGTCACTACATTTTTAAATAAAAATTTTCCTTTCTTTGATTAAATTGGATAAAGGCCATGTAATTTAAAATGTTTAAACTACGTATAAAAATTATCTCCCTCGGTGCAGTTTTATATAATAAAAGTATTTATTGTTTGTGAATCATCCCCCTCATTTTTCAACCCATTAAAATCCCTTTTATATACACATACGTAAGTACGTATAGCATAGGGGTCTCTCTACAAGAATAGCACCCGTGTTTATATTTCGTGATACATCGTCATCCAAAAAATGTGAAAAATGTTTTGGTTTCATTTTAAAACAAAACATAAAGATAAAGCAGTTAAAAAAATCCCTGTGGGGAAAGCAGATCGTGTGTAGGTAAGTACTGTGGGGTCCAGTTAAATTAAATATTATGGATTTTTATTAAATCGCTACAGGATTTCAATGACATAAAATAAAAGGTAATTGGTTTCAATGTTTAAAAAGTTTAATAAAGACGCTGCAGCTAGTCAATGTTTTAAACAGCTAAGAACTGAAGAAATGAAACACAATGGAAATATTGATAGCATTAATAAAAACTTTTAAACATAATCAAGTAGGTATGAATGAATCTAAGAATAACATTATTACTTCCAGTGAAAATGTGAGAAAGCACAGCACAATGTGTGGTATTGATGAATCTGGTAAAGTAGTAACCTCCATCCTTACTATTTAGGATAATTGAAATTATAATTATCTTGGGTTGTTGAGTCAAGGTAGGAGCTACGATGAGATATATTTGTTGTTCAATGAAAAATGTACTGAAAATCTAATTTCACGGATAACTGTGAGTATATTTCACAAATTTGAAGAGCATGGAAAAGTGCGGGATCTACTTAAGGACGTTCCCAAAGAGCAGTTGTGTTGAACTTTTTAAAAAATTTCCCCTTAGTAAACTACCATGACTACAATAAAAAATAGTTGAGATACAGTACATTCTTTCGCCTCTGCTCACATGCGCAGAACTACAAAAATGATTCCATTGCGTCGTTTTTCAGATCTGGCAGCATTGTATTTTTACTGTGCTTAAGATACGTGTTGTTTATGTAGAGAAAAAAATAAGTTACTAGTATTTTATGTTAATTCAAAGTTTATGATGTTAATATGCTACTTTTTTACTTGTTATAAAAATTAGCTCATTTTTAATATTTTTTATAACAAAACCAATACCGCTTGTCATAGTAATTTTTACAGAAAGATTCTCAGTTTTTTAAAACAATTGTAAGAAAATTTATATTGTTATTTAATCAAACATTCGCTTTAATATCGATCGGGATAGGGTTCACATCTTAAATATGCAAATTTTAATAGTCAATATTTAGAAATTTACTACCGCGAGAATGATTGAAAAAAATTCCTACGTATAAAGGACACTTATATGTATGTGTATTTTAAGTTTCAAAAGAATCGTAAGAAAATTGATTTTTTTTGGGAACGTCCTTAATAAAATAATAACCCTGATACACTTATATTAGTAAATGAATAGCCACAATGGTTTCCACACCTTGCACCGTTGGATTTCTTTCTATGGGAATATTTGAAGGAAAGCGTGTATCAAAATTAATAGACCAAACAGCATTGAGGACCTAAAAGACAAGAAATAGATGCATGCTACTAATTTACCAGCTGAAAATATTCGAAGTAATACAGTTGATATTTTTTACCACAGATTCAGTGCATGTCAACTAGAAGAGGGTCACTGATCACAAGTGATTTATTTCGAACTGTTAAATTTAATTTAAAAAAGTGTACGAACTGTTTTAACCCATACTTTGTTGGCATTATCGGATTGAGTTTCAAAAGAGCTTCTTATAGTCCCCACATGACCTAGGTTGCCATTTAAAAAAAAAAAGGTTGCAGGGAGGAGGTTGAAAATATCACAAAAGACGAACAAAAATTTAAATCAATTAGCGTTTCAGTTCTTGTACAAAGAGGAAAAAAGGCACCTACAATTTAAGCCTCCAATATTTTACTAGCTACTGGTTCCTGATTGCCATTTTAATTTATTAACATTTGAATTTTATAGCCTAGTAATGGGAAAACATACATATTATTAGTCTATACCAACTCACTTTTATGTATAGCATTCAATTCCCTACAAAAAAATACCTTATAATTTTTTGGAATATTAAATATATATGACCTTCGTTCACAACATTCAAGGCACGACGGAGTTGGTTAAATGTGGACTGCCGGATTATTATAACAATCTGGAGTACCTACCTACGAAACTCTATTTAGAAAGTTCAAGCTTTCATTTGGTGTTTTAATGACAGCTGCCGTTTTCTATCACAAATGAAAACCTTTATATACCTAGTATCCGTTTGAATACTTTGGGGTTGCTAGCATTAAATGCAGTTTACCGGATTTTTTTAACAACGTAAAAGTAAAAATTTCAAGGTTTTAAGCTGTCACTGTTTGACATATAGAACACACCAATTTTAAGGTGTTACTGGTGAATGTAAAATCGGCAATTCCCTATTTTAACCCGTTCCAATTTAATTTTCGCGACAAAAAGTAGCCTATATGTTTCCTCTACATCTAATCTAAGTCAATCAAAATTGGTTTAGAGGTTTAAGGTTTTACATTTATAATATGTATTAGTGTTATGTTCATAACAATAGTAGTTTAGTTGCTATTCAATTTTATCTATAGTTAATATTTATTTTGTTTGTAAAACAGGTATTTACAATATTCTTTCAACATTTATACATTATTTCGATATTGGCATCTGGTTTGCAGATTTCTATCTTTTTGTATTATTTGTTACCTAGATTATATTTGTCAGCATACCATTTTCGTAGGTTTCAAACAAGTCCTTTTTTTGTAACTCGACAAGCATCCATCTTTAGTAAAGTTTTAGTTAAAGTACCTACTTGAAGTGTTTTATTTCTTTCACGTGTTCACGAAAAATATTGAAATATTCAAGTATCACAATGATAAACTTGAAAGCGTAGTCACGTAAAAAAAACATACATCGCCCTCAGAACAAATAGTATGGATTTTTAATATTATCAGTATGTAGAAGGATAGATTATGGTTAGGTTAGGTTAGATTAGGTTAGGTTTGAAATTTAATCATGCTCGATTTTAACATACACTAAGTATAGAATTTAATCCAAAAATGAAATGACACCAAACTACTTTTTCTACTAAAAATCCTTCATACTATTTGTCCGAAGATGAGAGGTTTTGAAAATTTCTTGTTGCTGATTAAAAGTCTTTTAGTCAAAAGTTTAGCAACCAATTTCTCTAATAACTATAATGTAATAAGACATACCGAATCCTCGTGCTATTTAGAAGTAAAGCCTTTTTGTTTTTTCTTCATTTACTTAGATACTAATTTTTAGTTACTTGGCAAAGATCACCTTTAAAATTGTCAACATCAATTGAACAAGGGTGTACCGTAGTTGACAATGTCCGAATATAAATTAGGGTGGCAAAAATAAATAAAAGGGGACCAAGCGCGGAATCGATAAAAATTTTCGTGTTCATGTACGTGTGTTTGAATGAATGTAAGTAACTATTTGTTTCGCAAGCAATGTGTATGTGTGTATGTATGTATTGAAATTGCATGGCCGCATTTTTACAAGCGAAAATTCTCCGGAGAATTTAGTTCGAATGAATTTTATATGACAGGGCAAATTGCCTTTCGGATGTGTCCCATCCCATTTTTCGTTTTTTCAGTTTTTTTTCAGTTTTTTTTGCTTTTTTGTTTTAGTGATGGCATTTTGTACACACGCTCGTAATTTCCTTTGCAAAAAATAACGTCCTTCTGTACACATGTATGTATGAATGTATGTACTGACAAAAAATTATCACCGTTTCCTTTGTAAGCATGTATGTTTCAATTCAAACGATGAACGAGTAAAAAAAATGAAAAAACAAAGCACAAAAAACGACCGACGCTAGAGCAAATGTCATCCGGCGTCTGTCGATGGCATAAATTCCGTATCCGATCATTTTCTATACCACCACGAGAAAAATATATTATCATCGATTGCAATCTTTCTACTAGTGTAGGATCTCTTCTACGAACCGACATTTTCATCAGGACCAGAAATGATAAACTACTTTTCTTTGTAAAGGCCATAGAGTTCACTAAATTGTCATAATTACGTAAAACAACAAAAAAAGATTACAGAAATGGAACACAAAATTAAACCACAAAGAGCAGTTGTAAGATTATTTATTGATATAAAACCGGCAGGGTTTAATTTTAAAACCTCTCTTTTTTGGCTTGATTTGCTGTTCGACATACTAAATTTGGGAAAGAGTGGAAACTAGAGTTATTTAAATTATTTCTTACAGAAAATAATTTTTAAAAATGAGTTCAAGAGTCAAGTATACTGTGTAAAAAAAGCAGTTTGAAACAAATCAAACTAACTAATTGTACGAAACTGATCCAGAACGTTTTATTTGATAATGGATAGTGAGGAATAAAATAAAACCAAAACAAATTCAAAATCCAATCAGAATCAATAAAGTTTGAAGATCAAATAAATTGATGAAAATCACACACTTGTAAAATTGTTAAAAAATATTTTTTGTCCGATTTTTAGAATTAATTTTCTAATTTGTTTCATTGAGTCATTCGCGACAGTTTTGTAAGACAAAACATATTATGCAAATTTACTTTATTACGAAAATGGTAAGTAGAAGTAACTATACAAACAGTATTTTTCTAAATACATTCATACTTCGATGACTCGAACGCCGATAAGTTGAAATTGGTTGGCAACGGCACCAACTATGGAAAATACCTGTAACTTTTACCTGATAACTCGAAGATAATAATTATAACTTCAATAAGTCGAATTTTCTGGGCAAATCCGTTATAATAATGTACGATTTTAACGTCTCTTTTTAATAGCGGTACTATGCAGTTCAGCTTCTATTTTATTCTATTTATTTGTCAATAAAACGTACTTTAAAAACTTTTGACCCAAAATTAATTCTTGTGTTACATTGTGATTCGAGTTATCGAAGTTCGACTGAAATTATTAGAAATAAATGCTTTCCCAATTTGTTAGAAACCGTTCAGCGAGTAAGTCGTTCAAAATTTGTTACGTTTTTTGCACGAAAATTAATCAGAAATTAGAGGTACAATTTCTGTACCCCCCATAAGAATATTATAAAGAATAAAAACAATCATGTTATAAATATTTTTTTAATTTTTTACTGGGAGGCACAAAAGAGAGAAGACCACAAAAATTGGGTAAGTATATAAAAATATGGTTCTTGAACTTTATTTAGTTCTCCATGTTTTTTGTGGTTGTTTACTAATATGAGTAAGAATATTTTGCGTTTTAAATAACATGCATTATTTTTAAATTACCTCTGCAATTGTTACATGCTTTACTACAAGAAATCCATATGTTAAATTATTAGGTAGTATCTTATTGTGAAACCTACCTTAAGGGTATTTTACCGTTTTCTACAGACATATACTAATTTTATTATGCCCATTAATATCATGTGTAGTAGTCGTCCTTTTTATTTTATGTACTAAACTGGGAATCAAACCCAGATCGTTTTGAATTGATGAAAGGTTACCTTAATAGATAAGGAAATAAATATACAAAGCAACAAAAAATAATTAGGGGCCGTTCATAAAATACGTTCGCATACAGGGGGGGAGGGGTCTTGCTGAGTGTGAGAAGATGTGACAAGGGGGGACAGAGGGTCTACGGCAACGTGACGTTCACCGTTCATCAAAAAATTTTACTGAATTTTACAGAATCCTTGGACTTCTGATAAATAGAAATATTTTTTTTTTGATCGTTACAAAAGATATTTATTAATTTATTTAGATTTTATTATGAAAATAAAATAAATGTTTTTGACCATCAAAATTTGTGTATTATCAATCAAAATTTATCATGTTCAGGGGGGGGGGTTAGTTTTTGTGACGAAATATTTACAGGGGGGTTACAGAAAGTGTGACACAGCATGACAACCGGGGGGGAGGGGCTCAAAAAAAGCTAATTTTAGTGTGACGTATTTTATGAACGGACCTTTATTTAACTTATATGATTAATTTGTAAATAGATATAAAGCGATTGAAAACTCACCAAAAGGCCTCTGCTCTTGCAGAATTTCAACTGTCTCCAAAGGATCTGCGACAAGTAACAAATAAAAAATATTATTCATTTATAGAAATATTTATAAAAGCAATCTAACTTCTTAATTTAATCCAATTGTTATGTTTATTTCTTATAGGTACCTAATAAATTTTTATTTCCGTTGTTTTAAGGTTATCGAGTATTGATTATTATTTGTTTTTTTATTAACTGTACTTTTATAATAAACGCTTTTTTTAACACAAAGTTTTATTTAGTATTAGCTAAATAGATATTTAGTTAATATCAAAAGATTCCAACAAAAATACATTTAAAAAATGAGAATCAGTTGTTCTGCTGGTGCTATTATCAAATTGTCATTTGCAATTAAATAAAACATCTATTACAAATGTCTATTAATCAATTAGTGCTATTTTTTATATTTACCTACAGTTAATGATAAAAATGGGTATTTTATCAGAAAATTAATTTATGCAATTATCTTCTCATGAAATGTGACATTTTACAACAGCAGAGGGAGGAAAATTTGTATCAATCGGTACATTTTATGTAAAAAACAGATGCAGAGTGCAATTAAATTTTGTATTAAAAATGTACCTGTCACAATGTTAATTAATTAAGCCCTTTAATTAAATTAATAAAGTCAAAGCACACCACTATTATCTACATCCCTACATGACATTGTTATTTTGCAATAATACTGGGCGAAATGCAATTTCGTAAAAAATCGACATGAAAAATCTTTATCGATCGATATCTTTTTAATAATAAATAATGAGTATGTACATAGGTACTATAAATAAAATACCTACGCGTCATATTGTCGATTAATTATCAAAGTTTTTTAATTAGATCAAAACACTTTAATTAAACACTAAACGAGAGCACACACTTTTCAAAATTGGCCATGTTTAAAACTGGTTGCTTAGTAACCAACGAAGAAGTTGTTGAAAAATGAGGCGTACCTATCACAGCTGACGCCAGTACATAACCTATATATATCTCTACTGTATATATACATACTCATAGTGAACGACTGACTACAAGAAAAGTTCTGATCTACAGGTTGTTGCATGTATAATATTTGTATTTGTAATGCTTGAACGTCTACAAGTCCTAAAAGTAATTACTGTACAAAATGTCACGTCATAGACACCCACCAGTCTTCGGTAAAAGTTTCAAAACATGGGCGTCTAAGGCGTCTTATTTCCCTACTTAAGTACATCAACAAAATACATGTAAACCAGTGCAGTATAAAACTTACCCCGTTAGGTAATTATAAAACAGCAATATAAGGTAACAATTGCAAATTCTGTTATTCACTATAATTCACAAAAAAACACTAGTTTTGAGTATTAAGAAACGGTCAAGGAACCGTCGCAGTGCTGGAATGCAGTTTAAGCAGGTGGAGGGACGCGTCGTGTCGCGGCGGCCGTCGGAAATTGCGGCGCTGTCGTCGCGGCGCCCGCCACTTGTTGATTTCATTCAAAACTTGTATAAGTATACCCATTAAAAATCAAAAATTTGTCACCCATTTCTCAAGTCCTATCCATGACAACACCTTTGTTTTGCCCGCTATGCCTTCAACACGTGGGTTTGACAATTCAACACGCGGTTTTTGTTTGTAATATAAACATTGACGGCGACACTTCTAAACTCTGGCGCTAATTGGTGCGTCTTTTTACGATTGGCAACAGTGCTCCCTACCTTACCGATTCCTAAACTGTTAGGTTATGTTATTTATTTGTTTATAAACAAAGGGTTTAAAAGATATTTATTTATTAATTACGTGCAGTAAAAAGTATCTATTTTATAAAATTAATTGATAATTGAGAATATTTTACAATATGAGAAACGATAGAGTTGGTGTTGGTAAAAGCGAAGTAAATAAGCGTAGAAGCGTGAACTTAAAACTTAAAATAACGAATTATAATTATAATAATAATAATAATAATAATAACGTGTTAGGTTTATTTTGAAGGAAAAACTATAATATTCATTAAAAAAATGTGCTACGCTATGAAATTAATTGTATAACTATTTACATTTCTTTTCCTTAGAGTCTGTTTATAAACTAAATTGTGAAACCTGTAAAGCATTATATATAGACCAGACTGGTAGAATGTTTAAAGAAAGAGTTAATCTGGTAGTATCTCCTGATGCGTTTGGTACATGAATCGTCTTTGTAGCTTCTACCGTTCCTGAGAAAAGTGTCTCCAAATAGAGTACATATGTAAATAGGCCTTATTTTTGTCAAAACCATTCTGTTTACTTTTTAGATTTCAGCCTATCTGAAGACATCAATGGGAAAATGTTGATATTTATTTATTTTCAGTATTATTGAATATTTCTATTAAAGTAATAAAATACTCGACTTCTTGTTGAGGTAGTTTATTGAGATCACCCAAAGCGCACTAAAGTTTGATTTATACATAAGGTTGCTCCAGTTTAATTTTGGTTTTAGATTATAGTCAAAATTTTAAGTTTTTAGTTCATTTATTATAGACAAAATAAATAAATTAGTCTGCATACTTACCTCAAGGAATAGAAAAGCTATTCTAGTAACAGGTAACGAGCGCTAGAGAATTTTAAGAACTTTCTACGTATTTAGACAGTTCATAGTCTTCCTCTTTTTTTAATTATTACCTTTTGCTTCATGAATCTCTTTTAAGTGGCTTTGAGAAAGATGCAGAAAATTTATAAAATAATTGCAGTATTCCTTACCTGTGAGTAGCCAAGAAATATGTATCAGAGTCCGACTCTTCCAAGAGGTATAATATGTGTACAGACTGCTGAATTATATGGTCAGTAATAAATAATGTAGTAAACGATTACAATTTTGATTTAATAATCCGTAACCTAAAAAATTAAACTGGAGCAACTATATGCTACTCTGTAGGTCTTAAAAAACTAGGATGTAAAAGTTTATATAAAATGTTAATGCATTCTTTCAATTTGCAAAACATACAAAGCATTCTACATATATATTTCGTTAACTTATAAAAGTTGTTAATGTTTATTTTGTTGTTACTTGAAACTTAATTTCTTTGATTTGCAATAAATAACAGTTATGGTTTTGATCGAAATTTTTTATTTAAAATTTTGGGTACAAAACTTAATATACAGTTAATTAATATATTCCCATCAAACTACAATTACATACCTCTAATAATGTTTATCATACATATTGTTTTATGCAATAACAATGCTACCAATTAATTATACCTCTGTCTTTTATGTAAAATACAATTGCATTAGCTGCTAATAAAGATTTAAAAATTAACGTTCTCTTTTATTTCATACCATATACCAGTTTAAATTATCTTTTTCGTATGCTTAACTAACAGAAAAAAAAAATAAAATAAATAATAATAGGTGTTTCATAAGTACTGGTCATGCAGATTACATTTTTGAAAATGGCATAATTAACATACAAAAGTGAAAATACATTTATGTAAAAAGTGTTTGATAAATAAAGGCAAGATTTTTTTTTTAAAAGCTGTAGTTTTCTTCTAAATGCAAACATTTATGACACATTTTTTACTTGAGATTGCTGAAAATCAAGAAAGATAACCAGAAATCCCTTCAGTGTAGACTAAATACTATTTCACACTGGAGGACATTTAAATATTAAGTAAACACATAAATGAGAGAATGGGGTTCGGTTTTTTCTTATTTTAGTTAATATAATTTGGGAAATATGCTTCTAAAAAAGCAAGCTTACTGTAAATCGGTAAAATTTTGTTTACGTAATATTTGACTGCTCCCCTAGTTAAATAAAGTTGTATGGTAGTATGTGGTTTCCCATATACTACCATACAAACTCCTCTTCCATTTTAATAAGAAAAAATTAGCCATTGTCAGAATGTAAACTTCAAGTATTTTTGAGAAACTGCAGATTTAGGGTATAAATTATTGTTCATCCTTATCTTTGGCTCCATGCTTTAAAATGCGAGTAAATTCAACATAATCAAAGAGGCCACTTTTAATGGGAGCCTCACGATACATCTCATCAACCTCATCATCAGTAAAACGATCTCCCATTGTGGTTAAAAGCTCTCTTAAGCGTTCTTCATTGATAATTCCATTGTTCTCCTCATCAAAGCAGCCAAAAGCATTTTTAATCACATCTTCAGGGTCTGTGCCTTGTAAACGTTCACCAAATAATGTCAAGAACATGGTAAAATTTATAGGACCAGGAGCTTCCATCATCATGGAGTCTAGATAATCATCAGTAGGATTTTTTCCTATAAGAAAAACATACATTATGGGTTTATTTATGAAACTGACTGACACTTGTCAATATAAATTGAATTGTTAGTCAATAATTAAATTATAAAACTCAAACTTACCTAAAGATGCAAGCATGTCATGGAGGTCTTCCTTATCAATAAATCCATCATGGTTTTGATCAATCATATTAAAAGCTTCCTTAAACTCTGCTATCTGAGCTTGATCGAACATTGCAAAAACATTAGAAGTAGCTCTTTGTGCCCTTTTTTTTGAGGTTCCGCGACGACTAACAGTTTTTCGTGACGACATCTTTCTAATAACAACAATATTAACATTGTATTATTTGTATTTATACTATTTTTTTCTTATTTTGATGAGGCAAGAAAATGCACCAACATAAATTATTATAATAAATACAAAGTAAGTAAAAATTAATTAAATTGGTTTGGATAAAACAATAGTAATTTCTTTTATCAGCTATAATTAGATATAAAACATGAAAAGTTCAATGGACAGAAGTATTTGTTTAGAAATTAGTCAGTATTTCTATTTTAATTTGAGTATATTTTGTAAAAAGAAGCATATTAATTAAAACTTACCGTTGTAGTGTTTGTATTATTTATAAAAGAAATAAAATATTTATTATTTAACAAAAAATCACTAACAATAAAAACTGGAATAACGAATTCACTGTCCTATTCAGTCTGAATCAGAATAAGAATTTGGTTATCCCAATTTATGACATTTCACCACACCTTTCAACTCTCCAGCCAATCAGAGTTCTATTTTAAAGCGCTATATTTAAATATAGATTAACTATTTTACCGTAATATTGAGTAATTGAGTTCATTTATTGGGGAGATTATTTTGTCAAAATATAAGTCTATTATGAAGCAACTAGTTTAATACTAGGATAATATCAAGATTTTTATTAAAAACTGTGACATATGTGTAATTAGTTCACAATGGAGACATAGACGTTTCACATAAAATCTACAATGAATCGTTTAATAAAAAATCTATCATACAGAATTATTATTCATAATTTATTGTATTACGTATTTTTTTTTAATAAATAATAACTAGAACATATGATACAATTCAAGTTTACATATGGATAGGGTACTTTTTATAAAGATAAAAACTTGTACTGAAGAGTAACATCATATGCCGCCACTGTTTTTTATTCACAAACCGCAATTAAATTTTATTTGAATTGAGGTCACCTCACAGTATTACCAAAAATGGTAAGAAATTCGCGCAATAATTTTTTTTGCTGACCATATGGATGTTTCAATTACATCACATAAATAAATATACGAAACGGGAAAGACAAACACGTTTTTAAATTTTATAAAACATGTTATCTTGGAAAGACAGGGGTTAAAAAGTGTTTATTGGAAAAACATTGAAAAAAATTAAATACTCTCTTTACTTACTACTTATTTTCATATTTTAAAATTTAATAATTAATTTTTTATTTATTTATTTATTTAGAATATAAACGGGCGAACCCTTGTACAAGATAATAAGAACTTGAAGTATAAAAAAAATTGCACATATTTAAACATGAAACAAAATACAAAATAGAGTTATATACAGTGAAAGGCATTACAATGCAGACTCATTTGTTGGAAAAAATATATCGCTTTAAATGTAATTTGAAGATGGGATAGCTTAATTACCAATCAATGTCTAACTTTGTATTGTTAAATATATTTATACCTCTAACAGTTGGGTCCCTAAACTGTGAGTTCACTGGCACAACAAAAGAACGGTTTCTAGGTCTGACACTTCTAGTTGGTTAATTTTTTTTCCAATTCATACCAAACTTTTTTCGTTTGTGGGGCCCAAATGTTAATAGCATAAGTTAAGATTGGTCTAACATACGTTAAATATAGTAGGATTAAGGTTTTAACATTTTTAAATCCTTTAGATTTGAGAAATATATATTACAATGTTCTATAAGATTTGTTTGTAATCTCAGTAACATGATTTACGAAAGTTAAGTTCAACATCAAAATTAACACCGAGGTCTTTAAAATTTACACATTTTTCAATGATAATATTATTAACCGAATAGATAGTAGCTAATAAATGATTCGATCTAGAATAAGACATAGTTTTACATTTTTCAGCATTAATAGAAAGTAAATTGCTTTCGCACCAATCTTGTACATTATTTACATCTGATTGGAGCTCCAATTAATTTTTTCAAATGCATAGGGAAATAAGCATATTACAACTGATCTGAAAATTTTAGACACTTATTAAACTTTTTAGTTGCCAAAATACAGATGTTAGTTACAAATACAAAAAAAATTAAGCATTTATAATTATACTTAAGAACTGTTTCAGGTAAATTGATGTTTTCCAATATGTTTTATTTATTTAAAAACTAATTGACTTAATTCTGAAGATAATTATGTACGCGATTATTAAAACCCTTGGTACATTTCTTCGATATTTGTTATAAAAGGAGAAAAAAAGTATTGTTCTACAGATGTGCATAAAATAAAAATAATTTGGGCATGTTGTCATTAAGGCAGATAACTTTTTATTTTTATTTATTAATTACTTAAGTGGTAAAATGCTTGTCCAGCACGTGGACAACTTAGACTCGATTTCCAATCGAAGCAAGACTTTTGTACTGAACATAAGTATGAATAAATATGTAGATATGCTTATTTCTCTATAACTTTCATGGCAATATCAAATAGTTTTTAAGTTATTTCCAATTTAGTCACTTGCTAATGTAATACTTATGTAGTTTTTAAATTTTTTATAGTCGTCTTTTCTAGAATTCATTTTCATTCATGTGGATTTTTATTCAGAGAAAAATGTTGACTACTATTAGGAATTAATTAGTCCGAAAGAGAAAAGAGAATTCAGTTCACTCAATGAATGATAAATTTAAGTTTCTTTTTATTTCTTATATACATTATATCTACTCTTTTATTTTCCAAAGTAGTTGTGGCAAAACGCTGTAATAAAAAATTATTAATAATTAATATTAGTAATAGTTGTAATAATAATGATAATTGTTAATTAAATGTAGCCGCTTATATTTACAAACGGTCTGATCCATAGAATCAGGGGCGGACTAAGGCCTAGGCAACCTAGGCACGTGCCTAGGGCCTGTAATTTTTGGGGCCCGAAAATTAGGTTTTTAATTTTTTTATTTTAATTTTTATTTAACAGAAAAACGTGATATTAATAATTATTGATGAAACGTAGCAGACTAGCAGATCACGATAAAGTGGCAAAACGAAAAGATCGTTGGACAAATTTTTAACTGTAGATGGATAACAATTACAACAATCGTCATGTTCACAAATTTCACCTGCTCAAACTCCAGAAACATCATTTGTGTCCGAAACTATTCTGCAAAAAGACCAGTAGAAAAACCAAGCAATTCCATTTGTGAAGATGGAACAAAAAAGGAGAAAATATAAATTTAAAATCAACTCAAAGTAATGATGAAACTGAAATGTGTCTTAACAGGGGGTAAGAATGAGGATATGTTGGGAGTGAAAATGTGTTTGGGGTTGGGGTGAGAATGAGCTTGGGGATTGGATTAGGCTTGGGGGTGAGAGTGAAGGTAACGATAAAGGTACATTTATGAGCTGCATCGCAATAAGTAAGTACTTACAATTTGAAATTAAAATTGGTTGAATTTGCATTGGGACATTGTCCCCATCGCAGCTATTGGAGCTAAGGTAACCCGCACTCATGCTACACAGAAACTATTTGTTTCTTTTTTTAACTGGTAATGTATTTCTCTTTATAGGCTTATGCCCATAGGGACAATTTGAAACTTTCTTCACGTGGGAGCAATAACCTTTCAGTTGTTTTAATTAAAATAAATAAACAAGATATTATTTGTACACACAACAAATACACATTGTACGCTATTTTGACAATTAAAAATAAATTATTCTAAAGATAAAATTTCATATCGCAGAGCGGATTTGATGGGTAGGTAATTGTCCAAATGACCATAAGGAGAAACCGCCACTGCTTCTATCAAATTTTCAAATCTATAATTCGCTAAGCTTTCCTAAAACGTCTAAGGCACATCTCAGTTTGAAGAACTTTATTGTATGTTGTTTTAATACACAACATGAAAATTTCAGATTCCTATTGTAATCACAAATTCTTTGAAGTAAAGGAAAAATGTAGGAAACGCAGAAATGAGTATAAAAACTTCTTTAAAAGAGGACGAACAAGACAAAATATTAGTATGAGAAATATATGGTTTAATAAATGACAAGAGTTTCTGTAAAGTTACTTTTTCAATATATGTTAGGGTTTTCTTTTTTTTTTTTAATTAAGAAGTCATAATATTTTATTTATTTTTATTTGAAACACGTTTAAACATAAAACAATAGAATACAAAATTAATAACAGGTAAATTATAAATCAAAAACCTTAATTATTAATGGTTAAATTTTCAAGATCACATGCAACAAAATGAGTTTTAAAATTCAAAAAGTCTTCTGGCTTTTCAACAAAAGCACATTCTTTTCCGGTATGTAAAGGGCAACTTATTGGCAATGCTTTACCTATGTATCCCTTTTCTTCTAGCAATTCTCTAATTGAGATCCAGACTTCATATTGCTTACACAACTTTTCCATGTTCCCAATCAAATATAGACCTCTTTTACTTCTACTTAAGGCCACACGAAGTCTAGTTTCTCTGGTTAAAAATGACGTTAAAAATGACCTGTAATGTTCATTAATTTCAAATGTTGACAATAAAATTATATCATTTTCAAGGGATTGGAATTTATCAATTGACCAACTGTTAATTTTTTGTAGAGTTTCATCATTTTCTTTAACTTTATCGAATTCAAGAGCTTGGTATTTAGTAATTGTAAGAATAGTTATTGATTCAGCAGGGACATCTCTGGACAATAAAAACTTCACTAATTGCACCAAATATTTAATTTCATATAAATTTACAGCCCTTTTCCAGTTAATAAATTCGTATCTATCATCCTCTAGACAATGATTAATAAAAAAAACAGGCTTTGGAATACCAGGGACATTGGAAATTCTTCCAACAGAATCATCATCCATCATATCAGGATAAAATAAAGTTTTGGATAAAAAGGCGATTTCAGATCTCATTCTGTACTGTTTCTTTAGAGGCGTAACAGGGTATTTATATTCTGATAAAATATCAACTAAGCTATGGTTGTTACTTATTTCTGAGATTTCAGCTGCGGGTTTGGTATCTCCTATTAAAATTAAATGTTTACATGATTTCGGGATTGTCCCTAGAATATGATAATGTTCTACATCTGAAGCTTCTTCAATGATAACTATTGATGAGTTCAAAGCATCTATCAAAGGTTTTCTAAATGCTGCACCACAAAATGTTAAGCCAACAACCATTTTCTTTTTTAATTCTTCAACATTCACTTCACAATCTGCTTCATATGAAATTTTATGTAAAATTTGTTTCTGTTCCATTGCTATATTCAGTTTTTCTTTAAGCTTTTTTGCATACTGATCAACAAGATAGAAATAAAAGCCCCATAGCTCATTTCCCGATAAGTTTTGTATATTTTCATAATCGACGCCGTTTTGGGGATAAAACTTTTTATGCAGTTCTTTATGAGCTAATCTCCACTGAAACCAATCAAGATCACTGAAGATTAAAAATTATCAAATTTTTAGAATATAGAATCTGTTTTTGATCACCTCCCTTTATGTAAAGAACAATGATTTTTTAATTTGTAATGGTACTTTACTTTTATTTTTTTATGCGCTTAAAGGTTCATCTTTTTTGATTTTAAAATCATACACATACAAAATTTAACCCATACTCTTTTTATAATAGTTATAATGCTAAGTAGATTTGCATTATAAAATAAAAAAATGATTACCTGTAAGTAACTGTTATTTTTATCATGTTCTGCTTGTAAATCTGAAACAGTTACGTAATAAATGTGTGAATAGACTGGATTAACATCAGTTAATAAACTTTCTTCGCCATCCAAAACTTCATTCATCTTTAAATAAAAATTATACAATACTCATTTTTTGTCCAATTTCTATTTTCAACTTACTAGGACAGTTCGTTTTGTATCGTTATTTTCCATTAACTTGCCATAAACACACTTACTAGTAATTTTTGAAACTCCAAGATAACCCATGTTGATAATACCACTATTCATTAAGACAGCTCGCGTTTCCTTAGCGAGTTTATTAATTTCAACTGAAATTTTATTTATTTTCTTTCTTATGTCTAGTGAGATCTTTGACACATGTTGTACTTGAGAATTCTTCAATATTTCACTGGTTGTTTGTGTGCCAATTCGAACTATGGAATCAGTAAGTGGAAGTATTTTCTCCATAAAATTATCCAATGTTTTATTAGTATATGTAAGAATTAGTATAGGTCCTGGATTATGTTGGCGCCATATTGGTTTATTTTTCAGGAGCAAATTGATAAATTTTAAAACCATGCGGGTTTTCCCTGAACCTGTAATATTTACACATATGTTATGGACACAAGAAAAATGTATTCATTTTATTCCTTACCAGGATATCCTTTTAATAGTGCAAGTTCACTAGTTATCAGATGTTGAAATGCAAGGTACTGCTCAGCATTTAAATGGAAATATTCTTTTGATGGCCATGTATTAAAATCAAGTGGTTTAAATTTTAAATCATCAATAGTATATTCTGAACTCTCTTGTAAATAATTTGGCCTTTTAATGCAATCATTTCTACCAAAAAGTATATATTCTTTAAATGGTAAGTCATTAAAAAGATTTTTTTTGATTGATTCTAAAATAATTTCTATTGCTCTATAGTAAACTCCTTTATAAATTGCCATTGAAAATGGTTTACATAATAAATACGGATCAACACTGATCAAAATTACATGTAAAGGAAATGCTTTCTGTATAATTCCAAATGTATATGTTTGATAATTATCATGTGAAAAACATACAAGGCATCCTGGTTTAAATTCTTCATTTTCAAAATGCTTCTGTTTGCATTCACCCATAGTAAGAATTTGCAAACCATTTCGGTTTATTGCGGCAGTACAGTTTAATATTATTTGAAATTCATCATCATTATAAGAATTTAAGTCTTCACGTAAATGTTTAATTGATTTTGATAATCTACGAATGTATTGGCTTCTGATCTCTAAATATTCCCATTTAAAATATTCTTTAAAACTTTTAAATTCATTTAAGTTTTTAAATGTTGTGGCCTTTTCTACATTACACTTTTCTATTTCACCATCAGACAGATAGACATTAATAGATTCTATTTCATCTACATCTAAATATGTTTTAAGATCATTTTTAATGGATGCAGGTATTTTAGGAAGACTAAATGTCTCAACATTTTCCTTGCAAGAAATGAATTTTTTGCAATTCATATAAATCTTTACAATATGTTCTTCATAGAGAGGATCATTTAACTTAATAAGCTCTTGAATTAATTCAAAAATTGCAAGCCAAAAACTTTCTAGACTATCTTGATGTTTAGAATTTCCTGCAAACGGCATATATGTGACAAAAACTATAAGTTGTAATGAAATTTCTTTAAGAATGATTGAAATTATGGTTGCTTTGGTTTTAATGTCTACATTCAATTTTGAGATACGCAGGAGCAAAGATACGCTATTTATTATTTCATCTGAGCTAAGCACATTTCTTAACAATTGAAGAAAATTATCTATATTTTTCTGTAAATTTGTACATACTTCTTTATCGGGCATTTTCCAAAGGTAATTCAAATAAGACAACAAACGACTTTTTTGCATGGAATGTCCTTCTGTTGTAACATAACATTAAGAGTAAAACGAGAAGTAATGCATCTAAATTAGAAAACTCACCTGAATTATTACCCTCATATCTTCTTTCTCTATTTGAATACATTCTTGGCATTCTTGCTATTGTAGGATATTTGGATATTTGAACCTAGATGACGATTTGTATTTGAAGGATATTTTGTTTATGTCTGATCATAACCTGATCCATAGATTAGTGATGGGCACTATCGAATAAAAACTATCGAACTATTCGATAGTTTTTACTATCGATAGTAACTATCGAATAGTTTTTCTTAATGAATGAAAATCACTATCGATAGTAGTAACTTCTATACATCGAATGTAGTTACTGAATAACTAGTAACTAGTAGTTACTTTTTTCATTCGAATACTTTCCAACTATCGAACTGAACGTTGGAGTCGTGGTTGGGGTAAATGATACGTTTGCGCATTGGCTACTACTTCGCTACTTCCTCGTAGCAGAGCCGAATAATATAAACAATTCGATATTATTAGACGGTATCTATACATACATACATACTTTAAAAACATAATTTTCTATGGCGCCAATTTATACTAGTTAAATATGAGGAAAAATAAAATGCAAATTAATCATTAATAATTTTTAAATTAGTGTAGTTAGGATTTGAGTCATAAATACTTAGGTACTATATGTTTGTACTGCGTACTTATAATTACCCAAAAAAAAAATTAAATAAGTGTTCAATAACAATACAAAAAGATCGCTTACCTAAGTAAATAAAAATTTTATCAAAGTAATAAGATTTAGAAACCATGTTTTAAGTCGAGGTTATTTATTATTTTCAGCATAACCTGTATTTTTATCTATACTAGCATACGAATCGTATATTGGTCGGTAAGTATATCTATATGTTCGTATATTTGTAGGTTAGTGATCGAGCTAACCGTCTGCTGCCTGACTATCGTGTAATTGAAAAAATACGCTAACGAATAAAAACTATCGAATGAATTATTCGATAGTTATTCAACTATCGATAGCTACTATCGATAGTAAAAACTATCGATAGCGCCCATCACTACCATAGATAAGAGATATATATACTATCATAAATAATAACCATGTATTTGTATCAATTTTTGTATTAATTGGGACATAGGGCGCCCTTTAACAGTATAATACAAAATTAATTCTCTATGTTGAAGGAAATCTAACTTTAGTTCGTATGCGGAGCTTTAGATGACGCCCATAGTCCTTATTTAAATTTAAATAAAATCAAAATTTCACTCAAAAACTATAAACCTAATGTTTAATTTTGAGTTTCAACATTCTATTTGTGTTTTTTATTTTTATTTTCTTATAATTAAAATTGTTTTGGCTCTAATTTAAATATTATGGTGGGTGTTAATTACTTATGTAAAGTATTTTTCTATGTTTTAAGATATTACATTATTTTTTTTGAGTACAACAAAATATCGCATACTACCACGCTCCATCAAATCTCACTTGAATGGAGTGAGAACTATTAAAAATTTTCAAAAATGCAAATTTATTTTATTTAGTTGAAAATAGCCTAATACATTTATCAATTTCAATTTTAACAATAACAGCCATTTTTAGGTCAATTAACAATAAACTTCTTTGTACATGCAATAATTAATGATAATATTTTGAGATTAATTTATTAATGTACATTATTATGTGCAAATAATAAAAAAATATTTTTTTTGGGTTGTCTTCTTTTACTTATGAAAAATTTCTTATATTTATTGAAAATATTTATTAAATAAATAATAAAATATATTACACTTTTGATGGAATCATTACCTTCTTTTCAATAAAAAATTAATTTATTAACGATGCAATAAAATACCTTTAAACAGGGCCGGATCTACCATATGGCTTTTTGGGCTTCAGCCCAGGGCCCCCAGCTAAGTCAAAAATAGACGATAACGCGAAAGAATCCATAATATATTATAATATAAATAAAATATTTTACTGTCTTACTTTTTCTATACTTTGAGTAATTAGGTCCGGCCCTGCCTTTAAACGTTTCAGGACACACATTTCCGAAAAATTTTAGTGATTCTGAAACATCCTTAAACGTTCTAAAATATTCGCGATAAATCAGGAACATTCCAAAATATCTTGAAATGATTCAAACCATTCTTCAAAATTTTTAAGAGTTGTGGAACCTTCTAGACAATTTTTGAAAGATCTTGAAGGTTCTGGAGCATTCTCGATCATTCCAATTCATTCCTGTAAAGTTCAGAACATTATAGATCATTCTAAAAAAATCGGGAACATTCCAGAACCTCCTGTAATGATTCAAAACATTCTCTTACAATTCTGAATTTTCTGGAACATATTATTCTTGTAAGATCTTGAAGATTCTGGAATATTCTTGAACATTCCAAATTATTCTGGAATGTTATAAAACATTTTTGAACACTCCAGTAAATTTTAAAATGTTTTGGAAAATTCTAATACGTTATTGTCAATATTTGATTCTCTTAAAGCCGCTCAAAATATTTTTGACTTTATTCGTAGAAAAAATAGTGTGTTAGACAAAGACAGATAGATGTAACATATCACACATTTTTACTACTCACGCCCACTCACATCCCCCCCTGAAACCAAACTCTCTTTTTAACAAATAAAACAAAATGTTCAAGGTTTTTATTAAGGAAATAAAAAAAAAAAGAGTAAATCTCTTGAGTGAGAAAGAGAGGATAGCATTGCATTTAATTATTTACACCAAAGGGAGATAAAGGGTCCGCACACCCCTTTTCTTATTTCCTTTATAAAAACCCTTAATATATTCTTTTATTTGTTCTTGAAATAATAAATATTTTCAACACATGAATTGCGTTTGCAGCAGGGTTTTTGTGAAACATATTTGAGGTAATACAGAGAAAGAATTTAAAACTGCCTTTTTGTTACACCCTGGAATTAATTGGTTTTTCTGCAATTGTTTCGGCTAATTAATCCGTAGGGCTTCCCTTTATTATAAATATTTTCAGTAGATAACAAGAATAAATTTTTTGTAAAGTAAAAGAAGACAATACCAAAAAAAGAATTATTTTTCTGTAAATGTACTTTTCTTTTAGTTAAAAAGTTGAAGCGAAATTTTTAATAATTCCCTCTTCCTTTAAATGAGTTTTGATGAAACTTTGTGGTAAGTTGTGGTATTTTCTGGTTCTTAAAAGAAAATCAATTCAATGCTTTATAACAAAGAAAAACATTATAAGTATTGTTTGGTCCAGTTGTAGCTATTTAGGTCATCGGAGACTCGTATATTAATTAATAAATTTTATTTGATAAAATAACAAATAAGGAAATATTTTTCTAGTAAATTAAACATTAATATATTTTATTAAATTAATATGAAATGGAGCGTACTAGAGTCAATATAATAACCAGTAGTCCCACTTACGTTATTAAATAATAAATACCATTTATATAACTGAAAATTCAATAGCCGTTATCACATATAATTGTATGTATTGTAAGAAATAATTGTGTACATAAAGATTTCTCAGGAATTATCTTGTTAGTCATTCTAAAGCAACTCTTCGGCCCATAAACTGACATGTAAAATGTTAATTTTGAGTTATTATCTTTTGTATTTAGGAGTTACAAGCCTTTAATAACTGAAAGCATTGCACCAATTATAAAATTCCTTTATACCCTTATTAGAGTATGGAATTCTGAAAAAGTCACTATCATTATATAAAGTAAACAATAATAATTCGGTGTTTTGTATCAATAACGTTACAAATTGCATTCCCAGAAAACACAATTAGTAGCTCGGCTGCCTGACCACCCGATTCCAATATTTTTTTTAGAGTTACTTGTTTTTTAATTATTAATTAGGTTTTACGTGCTTTCTGGTTTTATCTATTTTCCTTTGCCCTCTACGGCATAACCATAATGAATGTTTGTTTGTATCCACAATTTTTTTTTCTCAATATTTTATATTATTTTTGTTAATCTTTGCCGTAGACTTTTAGGGTTCCACCCCTCAAAAGGAAAAAGCGGAACCATTATAGGATCACTTCGTTGTCCGTCCGTCCGTCTGTCAAGACCCTTTTTCTCAGGAACGCGTGGAGGTATCAAGCTAAAATTTATACCAAAAACTCAGGTCTATTGTCCCTTGGAGCTGTAAAAAAATTATACTTCTAAGCCAACGCAATCAAAAGATACAGCCGCTTATGCCGCAAATTTCCACAAATTTTCGAATCAAAATCTACAGGGTACTTCCCGTGAACTCAGAATCTTGAAATTTGGTACGAAGCAACGTCTTATAGCACAGATAAAGGAAAAATTGCGAAAACCGTAAATTTTTAGTTACATCATATAATAAAAATATTTTTAATATTTTTAAAGTTACTACCCCTTTCCTCATGAACGCGTAGAGGTATTAAATTGAAATGAATATCAAATACTCAGGTCTATAATACCTTTAAGCTGTAACAAAATCAAACTTCTATGTCAACGCAATCAAAAGAAACAGCAATTTAAGCCGCATATTTTCAAACTCGCAACTACTCGCAAGGGAATCAAAACCTAAAGGGTACTTCCAGTCGATTTAGAATCTTGAATTTTGGCATGAAGCAATGCTTTGTAGCACATATAAAGGAAAAATTCCGAAAACCTTAAATTTTTAGTTACATCACATATATACAGGTTTGTGCGGAACCCTCGGTGTGCGACTTCGACTTGCACTTGCCCGGTATATTTTTTCTAACCCTAGGTTTTCAAACGTGCCCGCTATCCATTTTTTTATTTTCCGCCGCGAAAAGTGCATTAAAAGTACCTAAGTCTTTTATTAAGGTTACTTTTCAACATTCCTTTAACATCCCACTATCAACACCTCTTTATCCCAAACCTCGCTAGGTACTACTGGTGACTGGGATTAGTATAAATATCCGAATACCTTCCCCATCACAATCGGCTGAAGAGGACGCTAGGTGCGGTCCTATAATTGCCTGAGGGGGAGAGGTTTTAGTCGGTGGCGGATTTACCAACAGGCTGAATAGGCTTAAGCCTAGGGTGGCAGATTAGGGGCGGCAAACTTTACTCAAAAATTTTTTTCTTACAGAAATAAAAAAGTTACACGGAAAAAAACGAGGCTCAAAAAATCAACAAAAATTACAATATTTTAGTGTTATACACTATACTGAATACACTAACGTCTGTATATGAAAAATGACTAAACGCTTATTTATAAAATATACTATTGTTGTGCAGTCGTGAGATAAAAAATTACCCGGAGACCACTCGGAGTTGCATTAGTGAACCCCGTTCTACTAGAATGTTTTTAAAGGAAAACTAGTAGCGATTTTGTTTTAATGCGTTTAATGAGAATGCTTCTTACATACTATCTAACAACATAAATTTTACTTAAAACTAGAAGAACGAAGTGAGAGAGGGGTGAAAACAAGTTTAGGTAGAGGTGGTTAACATTTGGGTTTTCCTGAATATCACTGAAGAGAGGGTGCCGATTGCAACCAGCCTGGAATTTCTAAGAACGATGGTTCAGAAAAACCCTGTTTGTAGCATCACGAAATATTTGCACATTCAGGTAAAGAGTGGACTGTATGCAACCATAAAAATATTTGAAGAAGGTACTGAAATTAACTGAAGGAAGCAAAGAACAAGAAATTTATAATTTGTAGAATTAATAATAACACTAAACGTAAAACTGAATTCAAAATGTTCTGACTTAAAAATATGAATATAAAAAATAAGAATTTGTTTAGTGACACTGAACATCCCGCCGCCTTTGAACTATTAGAGTTCAATAAAAAAACACACACGCACATATATACACAACACATTCGGAACCTTAGTCAACGGGAAGAATAGTCAATGCCTTTAGGGGTCGAACGAACTCTCCATTTTTTGTGCGGACGGTTACGGTTCTCACGACGCCATCTTGTCCGGGATGAGTCTTCGTGATGCGACCTAGGAGCCAACATAGTGGAGGAGCAGTTTGATCCCGTAGGACAACCATGGTTCCATTGCTAATGTTGGACGAAGTAGTTCGCCATTTCGTTCTCATGTTTAACTCGTTGAGGTATTCCGAATGCCACCTTTTCCAGAAATGCTGCTTCAGTTTTTGCGTGTGCTGCCATTCTGAGAGACGATTGGACGGCGTTTGAACAAAATCTCTTTCGGGAAGGTTAGTCAATAAGTCGCCAATAAGGAAATGACTTGGGGTTAATGCTAAAAGGTCATTTGCATCAGAGGAAAGGGGTGTAAGGGGGCGCGAGTTAAGTATTGCTTCTATTTCTGTTGTAAAGGTATGAAGTTCTTCATAAGTTAAAATAGTGTTTCCCAGCACCCGCAACATATGGTACTTAAAAGATTTAACGGCGGCTTCCCACAAGCCACCGAAATGAGGCGCCCTCGGTGGCGAAAAATGCCAATTGATGCCACGATTTGCAAGGTTTTCGAAAATCTCGTTATTGTAGCTCGGCGAGGTTAACAGGGCCTTGATTTCCGTGATTTCCTTTTTCGCTCCAACAAAATTTGTTGCATTGTCTGAGTATAGGTTTTTACATACTCCACGGCGGGCAACAAATCGGCGCAGTGCAGCGATGAATCCTTCTGATGTGAGGTCGGTAACAATCTCAATGTGGACAGCCTTCGTTGCAAAACATACGAAGATTGCGGCGTATATTTTTAACGTCTTTGTATTACGGAACTTCTTTTCCTTCATAAAAAAAGGCCCACAGTAATCAACACCTGAGTTGAGAAACGGTCTTGCTGATGTAACTCTGGTTTCAGGTAAGTTTCCCATAAGGTATTCAGGTATTTTGGGTTTGGCTCTAACACATTTGACACATTTTCTAAGGACATTTCGTACAGTATTGCGACCATCTATAATCCAAAACTTCTGTCTAATTGCGTATAATGTAGCTTGCGCTCCTGCGTGCCAAAAACGTTCGTGTTCGTGGCGGATAATGAGTGTTGTAGCGAACGAGTTTTTGGGCAAAATAGCGGGATGGCGTTGTTCATAGGATATTGCTGCCCTAGTTATTCTACCACCAACACGAATAATTCCATCTTTGTCGATGAACGGATTGAGTGGTAAGAGTTTACTATTAGAAGCAGTGTTTCGACCTTGTATTAATTTGTGAAGTTCTGATGAAAAGGTTTCCTTTTGAATTAATTTAATGATAATGAGCTCTACCGAATTTAATTCATCTGTTGATAAAGGTCCAGTCATTTTCGCGCCCTTAGCACTGTTTCTAACAAATCTCATGCAATATGATAGGATACGTATTAATTTCGTCCAAGAAGAAAATTTTGTTAAAAGAGAAAAGTCGGAAGTTACAACATTGAGTGAGATGGTAGATCTTTCTTCCAAAATTTCACTGGGACGGATATGATGTTTCGGCCAATGGATTTCTTCTTTCAGCAACCACGGGGGTCCTTGGTTCCACAAAAGGCTTGATTTAAATTGCGTTATATTCTGGCCACGGGAAAGAATATCAGCGGGATTGTCTTTAGATGGAACATGTCTCCACTGCTGAGGACTTGTGTATGATTGGATATTTGAGATCCTGTTCGCTACAAAGGTTTTGAGGGTGTGAGGAGCAGAATTGATCCACCAAAGTACTATCTCTGAATCGGACCATAATACAATGTCGTCAATTTTTAAGTGTTCTAATGCCTTGACGGTTGCCTTAACTAATTTAACTAAGAAAACAGCTGCGCATAATTCCAAGCGTGGTAGCGAGATCGTCTTCAAGGGTGCTACACGTGATTTTGATGTAATTAACGTACAGCACCTTTGTCCATTTGATGAAATACACAGCAGATAAGCACAAGCTCCGTAAGCCTTCATACTGGAGTCACTAAAACCATGTAGTTGAATTAACACTGACTTAGGAAGCAGAATGCATCTTGGTATGTTGATTTGATTCAGTTCTTGTAAAGTTTTTACATATTCCAACCATTCATTATAAATATGATTCGGTAAGGAATCATCCCAATCAATTTTTTCCTGCCAAATGTGCTGCATGATAAGTTTCGCTTGAACTATTGCGGGACCCAGAAGACCTATAGGATCAAATAACCTAGCAATATGGGAAAGAACTCTTCGTTTAGTCAATCGGTTTCGAGTGAATTCGTAATTACTAACTGTATAAACAAAGTTATCGGTTTTTGAATTCCAGTAAATCCCTAGTGTTTTCAAAGTGCCGCTGTCGTCTAGTAATAACTTTTTATTGACTTCTGTTCTCGGTAATGATTCGATTAACCGAGGATTGTTGGAAGACCACTGCCTTAAGTTAAATCCGCCTAGCTTTAAAAGATCGATTAATTCGTCACGTAGTAAATCAGCTTCTTCATATGTTTCTGCTCCAGAAATTAAATCGTCCACATAGAAGTCGCGCAATACGGCTGTTGCTGCTCTAGGATGTGAGGATTCGTGTTGCTTGACCAAGGTTTGCAACGCTTCTATCGCTTGATAAGGTGACGATTTTAGTCCGTACGTTACTGTTTTTAAAACGAATGTTTTTAATTCGTCTTCGGGATTTTCTCGCCACAATATGCGTTGGTATGTGTAATCTTCAGGATGAATCCAGATTTGTCGATACATTTTCTCGATATCTGCGGAGAAAACGAGCGGAAAAGAGCGATATCTTACCAACAGTGTGAATATGTCGTCTTGTACTGTTGGACCAGCTAATAACACGTCGTTTAGAGACAAACCCGTTGAAGTTTTGGCAGATCCATCAAAAACTACCCTCATCTTTGTTGTCGAGCTGTCTTCTTTCATTACTGGATGGTGTGGAAGATAATAACCTTTTTTTTGCTTGTCGTTTTCGTTGATTATTTCCATATGTCCTAAGTTGAGGTACTCGTTCATGAAGTTGACATACTGAGTTTTTATTTCTGTGTTTGCTTGCAATTTCTTTTCTAATGAATAAAACCTGCGCAACGCTGCTTTGTATGATTCTCCAAGGTCATCTACGTTTTCATTGAATGGAAGTTTTACAATGAATTTCCCACTGCTGTCTCTTTCCGCATGTTGATGGAAATGAGCCACACAAGCCCTTTCTTCTGGCGATTTGAATGTTGTTTCCTGTCCCTCTTCAATTTCCCAAAATTTGGACATTTCCTGTTCTAAATTGTTCGTGTTAAAATGGCAAACAGTTTTTTGTTGGCGACTTTCGGTGTAAGCTCGTCCTCCAAAAAGCCAACCAAGTTGGGAGTTTTGTAATACTGCTCCGCAATTTCCTAGTTTATGTTGACCTTCACATAACATGCTGTAGAAAATTTCCATTCCTAACAGAACATCTATTTTCGCGGGAACATCAAAGGAAGGATCAGCAAGCGGTAAATTGGGTAATCGAAGTTGACCTAGGTTGATTGACTGCCCTGGAAGCCGCTGTGTTATTTCAGGTAGGACCAAGAATGTGAGCTTCCTGTTATAATCTGTATGAATTGACTTTATTGTGCTAATAACTATAGATTTGATATTGGTAGGAACTTGATTGAGGCCTGTAACTGGAATCTGAGTTCTTTTGTGTGTGAGTTGTAACTTGTTAGCCAAATTTTCAGTTATGAACTGTGACTGGGACCCGGGGTCAATAAGTGCCCGGCAAACATGATATTGTCCTTGTTTATCTTGAATTAAGAGTCTTGCTGTTGAAAGAATTACTTGAGAAGGTGTATTAGAAAGCATAGCCACACTTGTAGAAGGCTCAACTGTGTTGTCTGACGTGTTTTGCGTATCGGAATGCAACAATGTGTGATGTTTTCTGGGGCATTTTCGGCAATGTACGGACCGACAATCCCGTGCTTGATGGTTTGACCTTAAACAGTTCACACATAGCCCCTTTTGTTTAGCGAAGTTCCATTTTTCTTGTAGAGTTTTCTGAATAAATGTAGGACACTCTCGTAGATAGTGATTTTCCTTACACAATAAACAATTAACCTTTGCATTCGACAAATGAAAGTTCTGCTGATGAAAATGAGTATTTCGATTCTTGTTTTTGGGATTATAAGTGGAATTGACGTTTTTTTCTTGTGTCTTCGTTTGCGTAGCTTCTAGTGTTTGTCTGCGTTTGTCCAAGAACTCCATCATTTCCTTTATCGTTGGCATTTGTGTCCCGACTAAAGTTTCTTCCCAGCGATCACGTGTGTCCTTGTCAAATTTTGGCAAAATAATGCCTATCAGTAGTGCATCCCAAGAATCTGTGGGTTGTTTTAGTGTTTTTAAAGCCCTTATGTGTCTCTGGAAAGTTGTGATTAACTGCCCAAGGTGTGTTGCGTCTGACTTTTTAATTGGTACTGCTGTTAATATTTCATTAATATGCTTAAGGATGATTACGCGTTCGTTATTGTAACGTTCTGTAAGAAGTGTCCATGCAACCGTGTAATTGTCATCCGATAACTCTAACGAGTGAATAATGTCCGCAGCCTCTGCTTTAACACACGAACGTAAATAGTGCAGTTTTTGAATAGTTGGCAATGCAGAATTTTTGTCAATCATAGAAACAAAGGAATCACGAAAATTGAGCCACTTGTCGTAGGATCCATCGAAAGTTGGAAGTTGGATCTTCGGCAACCTGCAACTTACGTTAACTTCTTGTGCTGTAGATGAGGATGACGAATTTCCAGGTAGTTGGCGTGATACAGAGTTTGCCGATGAATTCTCAAGGCGTTCTATAAGTTCGTTCGCTGCCCCTACAGATTGGCACCAAATGTTTTCAAATTCTGCCCGTTCTGATTGTTGTTCTACGGTTGATGATGATTCACCAGCGTTTTCGATTTCCAACAATTCAATTTCTGTTTGAACCTCATTGAAATTCTCCCAAGTTTGCATGATGCGGTTGAGATGTACCTTGAGTGCGGGAATTTGTTTGGATTCTTTACATTCTGCTACTGATTTTTGAAATCTTGTAAGCGCCGCTTTACAAAGGCCTCGTCGATGGTTTAGGATTCTAACTCGTGATTCAGACATGATGACGATTCGCAAATTACTTAACTCGCGAGGACAAAAGGAGACAAAAAAAGGAAATAAAGACGACTTAAAGACTTACTACTGAGAAGTTCTCTGATGGCTGCCTGGATGGTCGAAACTGGAGAAGAATAGGAGTTGCCTGGCTTTGAATCTTGTCGAATTGGTATCCTAATTACTGCTTCCTGGTGTAATCCAATTCACATAGAACACACAATGATTTCTTGCACGAAAGTCGTAGCGCACTTTTACCGAAAAATTGTTTTTTCGCGATAATAACTATCGGCGTAGCTGTATAACTCGAATTTGTTTGTATATCCGGTTCTGTATATCCGTAGATCCGGCTCGAAGGACCAAAAAAATGTGCAGTCGTGAGATAAAAAATTACCCGGAGACCACTCGGAGTTGCATTAGTGAACCCCGTTCTACTAGAATGTTTTTAAAGGAAAACTAGTAGCGATTTTGTTTTAATGCGTTTAATGAGAATGCTTCTTACATACTATCTAACAACATAAATTTTACTTAAAACTAGAAGAACGAAGTGAGAGAGGGGTGAAAACAAGTTTAGGTAGAGGTGGTTAACATTTGGGTTTTCCTGAATATCACTGAAGAGAGGGTGCCGATTGCAACCAGCCTGGAATTTCTAAGAACGATGGTTCAGAAAAACCCTGTTTGTAGCATCACGAAATATTTGCACATTCAGGTAAAGAGTGGACTGTATGCAACCATAAAAATATTTGAAGAAGGTACTGAAATTAACTGAAGGAAGCAAAGAACAAGAAATTTATAATTTGTAGAATTAATAATAACACTAAACGTAAAACTGAATTCAAAATGTTCTGACTTAAAAATATGAATATAAAAAATAAGAATTTGTTTAGTGACACTGAACAATTGTGATTTTGAATTTTTTAAATATTCCAATAGCGTTTAAGTATTATATTTTAAATTTAGTATTTCTACCTATTTTTTAAATTAAATATTGCCATAATTTTTTCTTTAAGTCCACCCACACTATGCAATTAATGTGTAATATGTTTCACCACTTGCAATTAAATATATCTATCCGAAGAGAAATGGGATCCGAAAAAAATTACTTAAAAATAACAATAACAAATATTATCTATATAGATATCTATATATATGGAAAATTAATACTTTTCTATTGATATTTCTGATGATATTAAATTGAAGCAATTGAAGCAACCTGTTTGAGTCTAGAATAAAAATTTAATAAATGTATACGTAAAAAATTGCATATTGTTGTACAGAATTTCATAAATATTATACATTTCTTAGAATGATGATAATTAAAAAAGCAATAATGATAATATTGAAATGAATAAAAGCTGTAAATATTCATTCAACGAAAGTTCTTCTTAACATTCTTACATTTTTAATCCTAATGAATTCGTATCAATATTTGTTGATTAGTCTTATAAAAGTATAATACAATCATAAAGTTGCAATTTCATTGACAAAAAATTCATTGTGAATTAGGGTATAGAATTGTAGGTGTCAGTAGGGGCGGCAATTTTGAATAGCCTACGGGCGGCAAATGTGTAAATCCGCCACTAGTAGGTGCGCTCCTCAGGGCGAATCCGACACCAGTTCCAACGAGCGCAAGGGTATCTTTAGAAGATTTGCCCTCCTCTACGAAAACAAAAAAAAAACCAGCACAAGAAAGAGTCATCTATGGTCCTATGACGGCCTGAGGTAGCTGCGTGCCTAAGAAGATTTCCTCATTTCCACGAAGACATAAAAAAACCAGCACAAGACCGAGCGGCATGGTCAATTCGTCTTGATCAGAGGTCGCTAAAGTGGTCTATATAGCCCCAGGAGTTTATTTAACAAAAGCGGGGGTCGATCAGAATCGGAAGGGTCGATTGCGGGTCAAAGAGAAAACAGTTCTTAATGCGCAAATCACACATATCTAATTGAGTATGTAGGTATAAATATAATGCAAAAATATTATGCAAAACTTTACGAAATAGCTCAGCCATTTATGCTAGCATTTCCAAGTTCCTATATGGTTGAAGTGAAGAAGCAATAAATCTGTAGTTACTTTACTTATTATTTCCACTTATTTATAATTACTTATTATTTAATAAACATTAAGGTATTTAAATTTCATCATTAACATATTTTTCATAAAACTATTGTTACACAATGTACTATTAATTTAATAAATGTTTAAAATCATAAAATAAATGTACAACACATTATCTAATAAAGTTTTACTTTAATTAACAGAAAATTACTTTTACGGGGGTCGATGGAGATTTCGAAAATTTATGTAGGGGTCGATGATCAAAAAAGTTTGGCGACCCATGGTCTAGATCATTGCTTAGCATTCGGGAGGTCACTGGTTCTATTTCGAAGTTTCCTTGGATCATTTAGGCAAATGCAAATGCTACGGATGGTCTTTCAATTCTTTTCTGTCTTCATTTTTCTTCACCAAACCACCACCCATCCATTTCCACGATTCCTGAATGAGACTGAAGAGGGCCTCCGCCCTACCTTCCGATTTTGCATTAGAGTGTATGTCCAAAGGACAGCCCGCTCACCAAAAGTTTTTTCCTTACTACACACACACACAACCTAAATTCACACAATCATTCAACTAAACTACAAATCACAAATACATGGCTGAAGAGGCTGAAGAGAACGCTGCATACGGTCCTATTGCCATAAAGAAGAGCGAATTTTGTATGTTTTTTTGTAAGATTATTAGATTAAATAATGCTTTACACAACAAATAACACTTAAAAACCAATTTTATAGATTATAAATTTACTTGCCTTAAAACTATTAACTAGGGGTTGGTAATGGCAGGGACTTTTGATAGGACATTAAGGTGAGTAATAGCGATCAGCCGCTATACCACCCTAATAACCCTTCTCATTCGCTGGCTCGATCTTACTTTCTTACTCCTGGCTGTCTGTCAAAACTAATTCTTTTATACTTACCCACATAGTGCTCTTTAAGTTACCTCCAAATGGGACTCGCAGTTCCGTGTTTCATAAAATCAACACGTTGCATATTTAAATTGGGAAAATTGTAACTAATGAAATAAAAAACAATTAAAGGAAAATATTATTTTGGAAAAATATGAGCACTATGTGACATTATAACGGCCTGAGTTAGAGGGGTTTTAGTTGGTAGGCACCCTTTCAGGGTGAATTCAACACTATCCAGTCGTACGGACGGCTGGGTGCCTTTTGAAGATCTCCTTTCCTCCACGAAAACAAAGAAAGCATTCATTTCCTGCATACATCTTTTTTTTACTAATTATTGGTGTGTTTTAATTCATAGTTAGGGTTATATATTGTTGTGTGTTTTTTTTATATTTATATTTGTTCTTTTAAATAAATAAAATTTTTCATGTTTCTATAGGATAACTCAGTAAGTGTAAGAAATAAGAAAAATAAAAGGAAGTTTCTCTAGCTCTTGTTCTTTTGAGAGGCAAGTTGACAACCTTTTAGGCTAATTAAGCCAAAATAAAACATGCGTTTTATTATGTAATTGGCCGTGAAAAACACGACAAAAATGGTTAAAAAATTCCAGGTACTATATTTTTCGAGATATTGAACCAAAAATGTAAAAAAAAATCATTTAATTGAAAATAGTTCCACTTTTCGGTGGTGCATAACACTTCAAACATAGGGACCATTTCATACCGTAACCTAAGCAAAACCCCTCTTGGTTGTGCATAGCACTTTAAACATTTTAATCATAGCGACCACTTCATACCGTAACCTAAGCAAAAACCCGCATAGAGATATCGATTCGATACCACCACCAACATGTTCAACAGCCTCGATTTACCTTTATAGGACCATAAGTCATTTCTTTAGGCTTGTAGGGTATATGAGTGTGCCCACGGAAACAGAACTCTTGCCCGACCTTCGATCTATGATATCTCGATAACAAAGCGAAATATCGAAAAATTTTATTCTTAATTTTCGTTTTATTTTGGCTTATTTAACCTGGCGCTCCAGAAATCGTACTATCCCCCTTTGAGACAAGTATAGTAGGTGTAAAAATTGCTATCGTTTTTTGTTTCTGAACTATAAACAAAAATTAAAATTTTCGAGTGTTTGCTACATGTGCATATCTAAGTTGTTTGTAAAGATAAAAATAACAACATTCATGTTTTTCAGGCATTTTTATATAAAATACAATGTACTTGACCCTTGGGTTGTAGAACTATATATATATTTACAACAAACAGTGACTTAATAGTTTTGTATCGTTATCTGCGTATAGATTTTTTAAAGTTAAAAGGACAGATAACAGATATGCAAGTACCTATTAATAAAGTAAATAAAACTGTATCCTGTTTTTTAGGTAAACTTCGACGTTTAATCAAGCTAAAATCACTGATAAAGATGTTGTGCATAAAAATATATCATGTAGATGTCTTCAAAAATCATATCGATTAAATAATTACGTTTCAAGGAATGGATGATGACTGTTGACTAAAAAATTAAGGTTAGGGGATGTCAGTTTATTATGTGAGTTGCTGTTTGAACCTCTTCCTCCATTTAGTGAGATGGAGTAGTAACTTCTATCTCACGCGACAACAATTCTTGAAATTAAAAAGTTGCCTTGACATTTTTAATGAGGTCCTTATTTTTAAATGAGATTTCAGTGGTTTACTCCTCCCGCCCATTTTCAGCTCAAATAATTAACAATGAGTGCTTCCTTTTTATAATCAGGAGAATAATTTATTATAAGACCTGAATTTTCAAAACGAAATTTTTATAGAATCTTTTTTGTTACGGTAAAATTACTTAAAAGGGAACGTTTATAAAATACGTTCGCATACGGGGGGGGGGTTCTTGCTGAGTGTGACAAGATGTGACAAGGGGGGGACAGGGGTCTACGGCAACGTGACGTTACAAAATATATTTATTAATTTATTTTTATTTAAATTTTATTTATTACTTTCAAAATTCGTGCATTATCAATCAAAATTTATCATATTCATGGGGGGGGGGTTAGTTTTTGTGACGTAATATTTACAGAGGGGTCACAGAAAATGTGACACCGCCTGACAACCGAGGGGGGAAAGGGGTCAAGAAAAGCTAATTTTGGCATGACGTATTTTATGAACAGCCCCAAAGTAGAAAACATGATACCTACTTTCATATTCAAGAATGGAAAATGAATTATAAAATCGAAAAAATTTGCCCCAAAAATATACATTTTACAAACCCTAAATAAATAGGCCAAAGTACCAGTTGTTCTGGAGATAGAATAAAAGAACACAAAAAAGGTTTGAAAACAAAAAGCTTAATTCTGTTTCGCATGTGAAAAAGAAAAAATTAAACCCCAAAATGTGGAAATTATGAAATTAAATATAATTAACTGATTCAACTTTTATTGGTGAAAATTCATTGTATGTAGTGAAAAAATTAATAAACGCTGTTATAATTTCCACAAACTCTGATTCACTTGATGTACGTTTCTTTACGTTGCAGCTGTAAACTTCTGAAGAAGTTTCAATGTTGGTCAAACGTATATCAAGTGAATACCAAAATTTGTGGAAATTATAAGTGTTATTTTTTTTTTTAATTTGGATTTATTATATAAACTAAATCTTAAAACACTAAATAGCAATTTAAAATCTGCAATATTTGACAAAATAAGACATTAATAAAGTACTCCTTTTTTTATCATTGTCAATTTATTATTTAATTGATTTTCTTTCGATCGATATTATTAGTGTACATAACACGTATTAAGTAAACATAAAATATATACAAGTGGCATCAGGAGTGTGGACTGAAAAATCGAGCACATTAAAAACTATCGAATACATGGTGATAACGAATGCCGTGATTGTGATTAAAAAATATACACAGATATGTTCATACTGGTTTTAACGGATGATTCCTACTGCATTTAGTCTACTTTTGTACGAAAGGTGGGAAATACCTAAACAAATTGTGTATTCTTGCGGTAAGCACAAATTTAAGATATTTATAAAACAAAATTAATATGATTAACATAATAAAATCAGGGCCACAGTAGGGGTAGTAATAGTTGTTTAAGTTTTAACAAATATTAAACTTAAACCCTACTTACGAAATAAAACAATTTTAAGGGAGTGGTGAAAACTTTTTTAATAAAATTGATTTACGTTCTTCAATGCTATGGTAGATATAATTATTGTGTACTGTAACCGCTCATTCCCGAGTCGGGTCAGAACTTGTTAAAAATGCTGTCGGACGGGTAAATATAAATAAAACAAACAATAAACCTTCAAAAGTTATTTATTTTTAAAAAAGAAATGGGCAGTGATTGTGATCGTCAATAGTGGTAGGACCTTTAAAATTACGTTGTGTGATAGTAGTAACATAAATCAGATTATTTTATGAGTTTCGTACAAGCTATTATGTGATAACAAGAAAATACAAGCGTTTGAGTAATGTTTTTATTATTTGCTTTGTTTTATCTTATCTGGGGAACCTGAAATGATCCAATGAAAAATTTGCGAGGATTGGGAAAACCCCAGCAAAACCCAACCAGGCAGTGGCGTAACTATACCATCTGGGGCCCGTGGCAAATTCTTTTGATGGGGCCTATGAGTAAAAATCGTCACGTTGTACTCAGTTTAATTTTAATAAACTTCGAGATTTTCAGCGTACTCAATTACACGTTGTATATTGTATATGTCCCACTAATGGCCATAGGCCTCCTCTCTTAGGCGAGAGGGAATGGTCTGTAGTCCCCACACTAGCCCAATGCGTATTGGAGACTTCACATTCATCCATAGAACATAATATCTCAAAGCATTCATCATCTATTCGCTAGCTTTTCGGTGAAGGAACAACATCGTAAGGAAACCTGCATATATTTACAATGAAATAAAAATAACAATTTATTTCAATAAGATATTTATTAAAAAAAATATTTTTTTCGAGTTTTCTGTTCCGCAAAAGTGTCTATAACATCATCAAAGTTTAAAGATTGGGCCATGGAATTTTCAATAGACAGAATAGCCAAGTGTGACAATCCTACTGTATAGTAGAATTGTTGAAGAAAACCCAAGATGCAGAGCTTCCAACAGTTTTATTCTTGTTAATATATATATAATAGACACTTACATGAGTCGAGTTGATGAGTGAGTGCTAATACTACTACACTGTCTGTTATACACTGTTCTGTTACATTCTGTTCATGATAATACACTAATGAATACACTGATTGAATCGCTTTGCAAAAGCGATCTTTTATATTAAAATTTGGTTCCGTCTTTTGGAACGTTACTGGTCATGATATTACCAAAACAAATGGTATTTTAAAGAAAAGTGAACACTATTGGTTTTGCAATAATAAAAAGTAAGTGACCCTTAAAGAAAAGGTGATATAGTAATAAATCAAGTGACCTATGGGTCCAGCAATGATAAAATGGTTAATAAAAATATACATAAATTAAGAAGATAAAAATAAGATAAGCGACCTTACGGGTCGAGCGGTATACATTAAATAACATGATAAAATTGGTAAAAATACTATGTATATACAGAATGTTGGGTAAATATGTATATATAGGGTGGATCCTAACACACCCCCCGCCTAAGAGTTTGGATTAAACAATATATTAGAATTAATCCAAACGAAACCTTAATTTAAATTTTTACAGATGGGTCCTTAACTAATTTACGAGAACGCATACTTGGTGAAGAATATAATGGTTCACTTAGTTCTTCATGAATTGAACGAATAGATCCCATAGTGTTTTTAGGGTCAAGTTCACTTAAACGCACTGTTGGTTCATAAACACTTAGATCACTTCCAGAACTGTTTCGATTATTTATGCATATTATTTTTGTACAATGTTCGTGACATTGTTTCGGAAATACGTTGAACCAATTGAAATGTTTAAAACATGAGCACTTGCAGCAACAAAAATAACATAATAACAATAAGATTATTACGATTATACTGGCAATGACAATGTTGTACCATTTTTCGTATTTGCCCATGAATGGTTTGTTGATATTAGCTTGAAGTATTTCATCAAACTGTTGTAATTGATGCTTTGCAGTTCTAAGCTGATTTAGATCGATGTTTGTAAGACGTAATGGTGACATTTCTTCATCCTTAAGGTATTCTTGTTGTTTGATACAACAATCGTCCTGGGTGATGTCGATTGTGGGTATGTAATTTGTAAAATTCCCAGTTTCGTTAAACGATGAAGTAAGAATAGTCTCGGGTGTATAACATCTACATTTGGGTGACATTGAAAGAACGCCCGTTCCGTAGAGATGGATTTCCATTATTGGATTAACCAAATCCTCACAGGTAATGGTTCCCTTGATCGGTTCCGTTAAAACGAACAGCCAATGATTTTTAGTAAGGGGATGCCAAATTTCCATCGTAGTTTTTACTATACGAGTTGTGCAATCCGAAGGAAGTGAAGACAATGAATGCAATTTTAATTTGACTTCGCATGTAGGATTATCGTTTGTTCCATGAACTGTTATCTCAGAGCAAATAGTGTTCTGACTCTGTAGGCTCTTGCAGCTGTTTAGATTTCGCATTTTTCCATAGTACATTTGATTTGTACTCAACAGAAGATAAGGATAAGGTGGATCTATATAGGTATAGATAGTGGAATTCGAATAACGATTTGGTAAAGGGATAAGGAAGTAGAGTTTATATATTTCCTTTGTAACTACTGGTAGATGAATTCCGTAAATTAATAATTGTTTATCATAAATGACATTTAATATACTGATAGTATAATATTGGTATATTTCGTCATAATTATGAACATTGATTGGGAAATCGTAATTTGGAATAAAAGTTACTTTCATCAATTCCTCACGTAGTTGTTTTGGAGTTATAATTGATGGATGTAATATATTTTGTTTAGCGAATAAAATTGAAGATATTATTTCTGAGAAATTATCTTCTAATTCAGATATTAAATTTCTTAGTAAATTAAAATGTTCTATTAGAGTTTGTGAATATGTCAATTGATTTACGTGTATGGCAGTAGTAGTGGAAAATTTATTGAATTTTTGAATATTTTCATTTAATTTTTCTTCATTAATTTGAAGTGCAATAACCGATTTATTATAATCAGAAATCGCATCTGAAATAATATGAACTTGTTGTTTGAGTAGCATTTGTACATCATGATTTTGAGATCTTAAGGCATTAATTGCGTCATTATAATATTCTGCATCATCCGCAGAAGGAGTACCGAAAAGCCATTTAAAAGCTGAGGAAACTCCGTTAATTACACCTCGTTTACGCCTATTCAGTGTTTCAATGTTATGTCCTGTTAAATGACATATTGATTCATATTGTTCTTTTAATTTGTTAATGTCTTTTTGAATAAATTCCATTTGTATTTTACATTTATGTAGAACATAATATGTTTGGTTCGTATTAGATCCTCGTGAACAAAGATAATTTGATTTATCAAAAATTGTTACAATACTTTGTAATTGTTTTTCATAGACACTAATGTTTTTGAAACTTAACAATCGATAGTACGTGTTTGAAATTCGTGCTTTACCCAAGTCATGATAAAATAAACCTCCAGTAGAATTTAAATTTTGAATATTATAAGTGGGTGAAGTAATTATGAGAGGTAAAATTATTGGAAATATAAAGAGAATCCAAATGTCCATCTGTAACAAATGAAATATATTTTGTTTTGTTACTTTCAGGAAAGAAGTAGATATATTTTATTACTTTTACAAAAAAAAAAATAATATTTATTTTAATAATGATCTAGATAGATTGTATATGAGTCTTCTTAATAGATTTTGGTATAAAGATTAAATAAATTTTATAAGTAAATGTACTTAATTGTTGTGATTTATATAAGGTTTTAACATATTGTGGTGATATACTTGGGTTTTTGTGGAAGTTAATTGAATTTCGTAAGTATTATTGTGATTTACTTTGATTATTTTAAAAGGTCCTTTCATATTAGGAGACAATTTTTTATTTTGGCCAAAACTTATTGCATTATTTTTTAATAAAACTAAATCGTTAATTTCGTATTGATTAAGATTAATATTTTTATCATAATATTTCTTTGAAGTTTCTTTATTATTAATTAAATTTTGTTTTGCTAAGTCAAAAGCTTGATTTAATTTTAACTTGAGATTATGATAATAATCATCATAAGTATAACGAAATTCTGGTTTTGTTGTTAAAGAATTAGGGATTTGAGCTTTGTGTCCAAATATTAACTCATATGGAGTAAATTTTGTTGATTGGTGTATATGCGTATTATAAGTAAACATAGCTAAATTAACATATTCATCCCAATTAGTTTGTTGTTTGTTAAGATAATGTTTTAAATAATCTTTTAAAGTAGAGTGACTACGTTCTAATGCACCATTAGTTTGAGGATGATATGGACTAGCAAAAATATGACGTATTTTAAAAAGTTTATTTACTTCTTTAATTATGCTTGATGTAAATTCAGTACCATTATCAGTTAAAAGAGTTTCTGGAATTCCAAAGATAGTTATAAAATTAACAAGTTCATTTGCTAAAGTTTTCGCCTCGTGATTTTCAACTGCAACGGCATAGGAAAATTTTGTTAAGTCATCTTGCATAGTCATAATAAATCTATTTCCTCTTTCGGTAATAGGTAAAGGTCCTACAATATCGATTGCTAATCTTTGAAAAGGACGACTACTAGTTGTGGTAATTTCCATGGGTGCTTTTGCTTTTATATTTTCTTTCTTGTTTAATTGACATGAAACACATGATTTTACTAAATTACGAATGTCTCTTTTCATATGTCCCCATTTGTAATTTTCTTTAATTCTGTAATAAGTCCTTTTGAAACCTGAATGTCCTGATATTGAAGATTCATGATTTTCTGAGAATATTTTCAAAATATCTTCTTTATTATTTGGTTTAATTTTAGGATTGTTAACAAGAATAATTTTGATATTGTGTTTGTTAAAAAGAAAATCAATCATTTCTTGTAACATGTCTAACTTCAACACAGTATTATTTTCTAATGGATTTTTAAGATACAGAGTGTTAACTTGATTTTTAATTAGTTCTTTTCTTAAATTTTGAAGAGAATAAAATATATCATTATATGAAATTTTATCAAAATGATTTAACTTTGCAAATAAGAAATATGTTTCATTTTGATCTTGTGATAAAGAAATGACATCATATTGTTTGATGTCCTGTGGAATCGAATTTAAGTCATAAATTTCACTTAAATTTTGGAAATATGGATTGTTTTCATTTAAATCCTTTGAATAAAAGAAACCATTAGGTCGTTTTGAACAAATATTTTCCTTAATTATTGGAATATTAATTGTTTGTTCATTAGTATAATGGAATTTAATAAATTCACTAAAACTTTCTTTATTTGTTTGTATATTACAAACAATAGGTGGATTGCGAGATAATGCATCCACATTAGAATTAATTCGACCTGGTTTATAACGGATTTCATATTGAAATTCTTCTAATTTAATTCGCCAACGAGCTAAGCGACTATTTTGATTTTTGCAATTAAATAACCATGTTAATGGTCGATGATCAGTAATAATTGAAAATTTGCGACCATATAAATAAGGTCTGAAATGTTCAGTAGCCCATACAATAGCTAATAATTCTTTTTCTATTGTTGAGTAATTAATTTCAGCAGAATTTAACGTACGAGACGCATATGCAATTGGAAGATCTTTACCTATTTCACCTTGAGATAAAATAGCACCGATAGCAAATTTTGATGCATCTGTTGTTAAGATAAATTCCCTTGAAAAATCTGGAAATTGTAAAATTGGTTGTGTAACTAAAATTTCTTGAAAATGTTTAAATGAACGCTCTTGAGTTTCCGTCCATTGAAAAGAAACGTCTTTCTTTAATAATGACGTCAAAGGTTTTGCAAATTTAGAAAAATCTTTAATGAATCGACGATAATAACCAACAAGTCCTAAAAATTGTTTTATCTGTTTAGCATTTTTAGGGCGAGGATAATTTTTGATAGCAGTTACTTTTTCGGGATTAGGTTGAACTCCATTTTCGTTTATTAAATGGCCTAAATAATTTACTTCTCGTCGCATGAATTCACATTTATCGGGCTGCAACTTAAGATTATTATCTCTGAGTTTTTGAAAAACTGCTCGTAATTTATTATTATGCTCTTGTATTGAGCTTGCATAAATAACTATATCGTCGAGATAAACAAAACATTGCAATCCTTGTAGCCCGCTAAGTGCTATATTCATTGCTCTTTGAAAAGTTGCCGGAGCATTTTTAAGTCCAAATGGCATTCGTAGATATTCAAAATGACCATTAGGTGTGGAAAAGGCCGTTTTGGGAATGTCTTCTGTTTTTACTTTTAATTGATGGAAACCGCTAGCTAAATCTAAAGTTGTGAAATATTTAGAATGTCCTAATTGATCTAAAATTTCGTCGATTAGAGGAATAGGAAAGCTGTCGCCTATCGTCACCTGATTTAATTTTCGATAATCAACGACTAAACGCCACTTTTGTTCACCAGAAGCATCCATTTTCTTTGGAACAACCCATAATGGGGAATTATAAGGACTCACAGAAGGCTGTATAATTTTTTGTTTTAGCATTTTAGAAATCTGTTTTTCAACTTCCTTCTTATGGCATTCTGGGAAACGATAAATTTTGGATGTTATCGGAGTAGGGTCAGAGACATTGATAGCATGTTGTAAGACATCAGAGTGTGTTAACTGTTCGTCGGGTAAATGAAATATATCTGAATACTCGTAAATTAATTTTGATAAAGTATATTTTTCTTCATCATTGAGATGTTTAAGTCTTAATTGTTGATTAAGTACTTCGAGTCTATTTGTTGAAAATGTTTTTGTATTTATGTGAGAGCATAATAAAGATGATGAATTTTCACAAAACGTTTCAAGTTCCGTAAATATCGGAGATAAAGAATAAGGTTCATCTAATGTATTTAAAACAGTTGTGATGCTTTTATGATTATCTACTTTTAATAGGGCCTTAGCTATATAGACACCTTTATTAATTTTTATCTCGGGACAAATTCCTTCTTTTAAATCATTGATAATGTTAATTTCAATTATAGTTTCTGATCGTGGTTTTAAAATTATAGAATTTATTTTTGATTGAGAATCTTTGACATTAATAGATTCTTTACATGTATTAATTGTATTATTTGTACTCTTTTTGCTACAAATATTATTATTTGAGATCTTTTGTAAAGATCTAACCGGATTGTCTACGTGAGACGTACGGCATATATTTTTATCTGAGATCTCTTGTGGAGATCGTACCGGGTTATCTTTATAAGAATTACGGCATTTATTATCAATTATGATCTTTCGTGAAGATCGGTCCGGATCGTCTGTATTAGACTTACGGCACTTACCAACATTAATTATTTTTTTTCTTGAAGATTGAACTGAATCGTTAGCACACTTGGGTAACATACAGGGTTCATTTATTTTAGATACATGATAATTATCAATTTTTATATTCTCCTGTGGAGATTGAACCGGATTACCTTCAATGGATTTACGGCAATTAATTTTATTTGTGGTCTCTTGTTGAGATCCAACAGAATTATTTAAAGATATATTATCATTATCAATATATATTTTAACAGAACCCTTTTCCCAAAATAATACTTTTGAATTAAAATCAATTTTAACATTATTTTTTATGAAAAATGGTAGGCCTAGTACGCCATCAAAGGGTACATTATATGCCTCCTTTAGAATATAAAATTCAGTAGGAATTGTAAAAGGTATTTCAATTGCTCCTACTGTTTCAACTGAAGCTTCACCTGTGATTCCATGAATATTTATTTTTCTATTTGGAAAATAATTTAATTTTGTTTTACGTACTTTCTCTCTCTTAATTAAATTAACGCTTGAACCAGTGTCTAATAAAAATGTAAAATCTTGTCCATCATAATGTGCTTTCAAATAAAATAAAGGTTAAGTGGAATGATTATAAAATGAGTATTGTACGTCTTTATTTAAACTCGATCTGCAGGAGCGACGTCCTCCTGAGATTGAATCTCGTTTTTTGAAATAGAAGAATTTGAATCATTTCTTCCATTTTGACAAACAAAATTTTGTGATGTATTTGGACGATTACGACATTCATTAATCAAATGGCCTGGTTTCTTACAAAAGTTACAAAATGTAGAAATTGATTGTTCATTTGATTTCTTTTTAAAACAATTGTGAATCGTATGACCAAGTTTATTACAATAAGAACATTTTAATTGGGTATTAGTGTTATATGTACGTTCGTGATTAATTTTATGTTTAACTTTAGAAGAATCGATTTTAAAATAAGGTCGTGAATTTGAAGAGGATTTTTCCATTAACAACGCTCTTTCTTCTGCCAAAGCAGAATTAAGTGCATCTGGTAATGTTTTATGATCTCTTCCACGTAAGAAGCGAGAAATTTCTGGTACAGAATGGAAAATAAAACGCTGGTAACAAATTTCTTGAATGGTAGCAATTCTGCCTTCCCTTTGATTTAAATCACAAATGAGAGAATTAATAATACGCGAATATAATCGCTCAATACGATTATAAAATAATAAAATAGATTCACTTTTGTTTTGTTTAACAGTGTTTAGTTCTTCCATCAATGTACTGTAATGTTTTTTGTCAGAATAAAATTGGAGTAAAATGGCTTTTAGGTCTTCATATGAATTTATTATCTTGTCACGCAATTGAACCTTTGCGACCCCTACGATTCGAGATACTACAAATGCTAGCAACGCGCGGTGTTGACTATCGTCTGCCAATAAAAATGCGTTATCGCAGTTACTTAAAAATTCATAAAGTTTTCCACGCGTGCCATCGAAAATAGAATGAATGAGTGAACATAAAAATGTTAATTTGAATGAAGTGCCTATACTTTCGTCGTAGTTAGGCGTTACCCTGCCTGATTGATTTGGACTCGACATATTAATTAAGATTAGATAGTACTAATATTTCCCAAAAATAATATCACTCAATGGTGATTTAAAAAAAAATATATATATCAATATGTATATATATACCTATCACACTATCGTGATTTCAAATAAAATATGGTACACATCACACAAAGGAAATACACAATTCAAAAAAAATAAATTGGGAAAATATTATGGAAAAGAATTACTTACTGTTGAGTAGCTTTGACGAATCAAATTTAAACTGCGAACTTGGATGTGATTCGTTTCCTTTTTCCGGAATTGAAATTCCAAAGCCTGGGGATGATTTTCCAAAAGCCCAAAAGGAAATCCTACTGACTGCGCCAATTTATATGTGACAATCCTACTGTATAGTAGAATTGTTGAAGAAAACCCAAGATGCAGAGCTTCCAACAGTTTTATTCTTGTTAATATATATATAATAGACACTTACATGAGTCGAGTTGATGAGTGAGTGCTAATACTACTACACTGTCTGTTATACACTGTTCTGTTACATTCTGTTCATGATAATACACTAATGAATACACTGATTGAATCGCTTTGCAAAAGCGATCTTTTATATTAAAATTTGGTTCCGTCTTTTGGAACGTTACTGGTCATGATATTACCAAAACAAATGGTATTTTAAAGAAAAGTGAACACTATTGGTTTTGCAATAATAAAAAGTAAGTGACCCTTAAAGAAAAGGTGATATAGTAATAAATCAAGTGACCTATGGGTCCAGCAATGATAAAATGGTTAATAAAAATATACATAAATTAAGAAGATAAAAATAAGATAAGCGACCTTACGGGTCGAGCGGTATACATGAAATAACATGATAAAATTGGTAAAAATACTATGTATATACAGAATGTTGGGTAAATATGTATATATAGGGTGGATCCTAACACAAGTTACATAACCTGTCTTGTCTCATAGGGTTTCTTAAATAGGTTTTTATCAATTTTAGTTTTGAAAATGATCGTTCAGCACTAGCTGTAGTCACAGGAATTGTAAGAAATAACATTAATGCAGTGCATACTTCAGGAAAGCGGCAGGACATAAAATGATTTTTTATTATTAATAAATCAGCAAGGTCTCTAATACACGAAGATTTTTCTATTTCGTCTCTGAAAGTGGATCGAAAACTGAGAATTTCTCTGGTAAATGATTCAGATATGTCTTTTTTATATATCTCAACAAATTCTAGAGCCTTTTCTAATAGATCAGTGTCATTTAAAACTTTAAAAGTGGAAGGCTGCAAAACACTGAAATTTTGAAACAATTTCATTCATTGGAAGGAAACGCGATTTCAGTTGGGTTATAATGATGTCTAATACTCGATAAAATATGTTCACTTTGAACAAACTTTCCGGATCTTAGAGACGCTCATCTTCGCAAAGCTCATCAAAATGGCGTTTGACCTTCCTCTGGCGAGTTTTAGAAAATTAAGGGGTGATGGACCATTTTTCTGCTACACTATTTGCTTCCATTTTTAAATTTTCAAATTCATGTCGATACCTTTTTAATTCTTCTAGACAATTTTTCAAACGTTTTAAGGCATTTGAAAGATCGGTGGCTTTAGACTGAAGTGCTTTAGAGGCTGCATCGATAGTAAGTAGAATCTTGCAATGGAAAACCAATCACATAATAAAATTGTAGTTTTTGATCTTATTTTTGAGCGAAACAGTTTCATTTCTTTCATCTGATTTGCAATTTAACAGAATTGTTTTCGTTAGCGCTTTTTGGACTTCAACAAACCGAACTTTTAAAGCAAAAACGGCATCATAACGTCCTGCGCATCTAGTAGGGTTTAATGTTTTTAATGTTATTAACTTGAATTTATATTATGGTCTTTAGTTGTCTCACTTTGGATTTTAAGCAGAACTTATAAAAATATACTTTTCAAATAAAATAAAATACTCAGGTACAATGTAAAAAAATATTTTTGAGCTCGCGGCCTCTTGGGTCAGGGGCCCGTGGCATTTTGCCAGCCCTGCCACCCTATTGTTACGCCACTGCAACCAGGCCATTATAACTCAATAATGTATTTTACAATTTTAATATGACCAATAATTTGGTAACAGTTAGGGTAGACGAGCACATTTCGAATTTCGGGGTGTAACAAGTATGACATTGTTAAAAAAAAAGTACCAAAATATATAGGGTGTTGCTACAAAGTTCTGTCAGTTAGAACCCTGCGCCAACTAATAGTGTAGCCCGGCCTTTTCACATGTTCATCTTGACCCGGGAGGATAGAAGTCGTGTCAGACGGGACTATAACTGTGATTATAGCCACACCTGCTGTAAGCCATGGACTACCGGGGGACTTAGGTAGTACATGTTAAAAGTACTTGTTGTCTGAAGTTCTCATGTTCACGGTAATATAGTATGTTTGTTTAGTTGGTATATGAGAGATGCCACTTAAGGATTCATCGCCTCTACCAGTAAGTTTGGGACATGCCACTTAAGGTCATCGCCCCTATTTTATGATAGTTCAGAACAACAAAGTACGTCACTTACAAAGAGTTCCTCTTCTCAATCCAAGAGTTCTTCAATAGTAAGTTTCGGCTTATAATTTGGACAAACTTTAACTAAACAATGCAGTAGTCACACTTGTTACCAGAACAAAACCTGAGATACGATATATATATATATAAACCAAGTATAAGAGATGAAGAGATGAACAAACCACAAGTGAGTGCTGGTCAGACCTATCTAGTACCATTCCATTGAATTTTATGAGTTAAATATTGAATTAAGTCGAGGCATGCTACTTAAGGTCATCGCCTCTAAATCGTGCTCGTTTTAATGGATATTGGGCCTACAAGTTATCCATGTGAAATTGCTAGTATAATGAATAAAAAAGCTGAGTATACACTTCACAGTGATAACGTCTCACGGGGTCATATTACATAGTATATAGATTAAGATTTAAAAATTAATAAGTAAGTAAGATTATAGTTAACGTGCATAGCACATCGCTATTACTTACACCTGTTGTTGTAAACTTTAAATAATAAAATTGAAAATCAAAAGTTTTCTTTTTTTAAAAAGAGTTTTTTTAAATACAACAACGTAACTGGCGCAGTCGTAACGGATTTCATGAACACTGACTTTTACCAAAATTCGTTCGTAAAATTTTCGGAAGAAACGGTCCGTGAACGTGCATCAAATTTGGTGTGAAGGTGTAAAGTTCGGTGAGAAATCCAAAAAGAACCTCAGCGAAAACAAGAATTGGTTTGCTGACATCCACAACGAACGAGAGCATAGTCCTTTTTCGTATTCCAAATTGGATCAACCAGCACCGCTCCAAGGATCCTAGCCAAGATTGACCTCCGAACGAAAAACTACAACGAGGACGGAAGTAGTCAACTGGACAATCAGGATACTTCTTGAAAATCGCTGTTCCAAAGGAAAGAAACGCCGAGAAGACAACCAACCCTTCTCAACAAAGGTCAGAAATTTTTGCTAATTAGATTTAACGTATTGTTGAACTGCAGAAACTGACTTGACAATTTGGCATAGCCGAATTGAACAAAATTTCGAAACAGCAAAAAATCAAATGTATTCATTTCTTTAAACAAAAGAAATTTTCCAAATCAAAAGAAATCTTTATGAATAATTCAGAAACGCCTGAAAACGAGGTGGAGAATTTAAGTTTAACGTTTGGTTCTATAACACTAGATTTAAGTGAGTCTAACCTCTCAGGAGAATTGTTTTACGGTTTTGAAAAAGAAACAACTGTAAATATGCCTAACATAAATTTAGAACAATTAGTCAGTAGCTGTAAGAATTACGGAGATATTTTACCCAAATACGATGGTAAAAGTGGTAATTTAGAAACCTTTATAGTTAGAATAGATAAATTTTATGATAAGTATGGAACATCAGAAGATCAAACCCTTAAAGATTATGTATTTTGTCTAATTTGTAGTAAACTAATAGGAGAAGCTAACGATTTCATTTCATGTAGACCAGACATTGATAATTGGCCAAATTTAAAAGCTGCTTTACGAAATAAATTCGGTGATTTTACGGATAAAAAGATCTTATCTCATCAATTTAAAACTTTAAGAATCAAACCAAATGAACCTCTTAACGAGTTTATCGAAAGAATAAAAACTTTACAAAACCAATTAGATATAAAATTTGAATTAGATTTGAGTGTTACAAATGAACAAAAGGTAATTTATAAACAAATTCACGAACAAACTGCTTTGGAAGTTTTATATAATAACTGCCCATCTCTTTTGCAAACTATTTTGGATGTAAAAGACCACAATTCTTTGACTGAAGCCACTGGCACAGTTTTGAATTATATTGCTAAACACCCTTCCGAAAAACCTAAACCAAATGCTTTACCAAAACCCAATTTTAACCCGGTCCGAAATCCACGATTCGAAAATTTAAATATCTCTAACAATCCAGCTCGTAATATCCAATTTCGAAACATGACTGGCACAATTCCCAGAACAAATTATGTACCCAACCAAAATACCCAAAATCAATTGCGTAATCCAAATTTTACAACTAACAATCGGATTGGACGGTCATTTACTTCCAATTTTCCGAATAACAATAATGTAAACCCAAATAACCCGTTCAGATTTCCACAACCAAACACTCCGTCATCCCAACCAAATATTCCAATAAGATCAGGTAATCATAGTAATAGAACAAATACAAATTTTTCAAGGACAGCTTTTCGCAACTGGCGACAACCGCAAGTATCTCTAACCGAAATAGAACATTCAGGAAAAAATTTTGATAATTTCGATAATGACAACTCTTCCTACGACAACTATGAATATTACAATCAAGGTGTAGAATTAGATGAAAATGAGTATAACAGTTATCCAGATGAATTAGTTAACCCAAATTTTGACGAATATGATGATGTCAATGAGAATGAGTTAGGAGTAGTAAATTTTCAGCTGCCTGCCTCGGACAAATAAATACATATATATATAACAATTCTAGGTACACATCTTTACCCTGTATAATAATTAACCCCTGCGAAAATGTTACTTTAAAAATCCTTATAGACACCGGAGCGACAAATTCTTTAGCAACTCCAAATATAGTTAATAAACATTTTGCCGATTATACTTATACTGAATCATTTTTATTAAAAACTATCACTACCGAAACCAAACATGACAAATGTCTTAACGTGGATATTTTTGAAGAAAATCAATTTATGAAATTTTTTATAGTACCCTTTCACCAACAGTTCGATTTATTGCTAGGTTCAGATAATTTAGAACTAATGAAAGCCAAAATTGATTACGAAGGAGGAACGATTATTTTAAATAACATTAATTATCCGTTAATAAAATTTGACACGGCTTTAGCCAATCAATTCAATACATATACATTTCAAATACCTATTAGGAAAGGCCCAGTTCTTATTCCAGAACAGGAAGTTAGTGGGGTCAAAATTCCCGAATCTCTCACCATAGCAAATAATTTCCATTGCGAAGTTCCCATACATGGCATTATCCCCAAACAAGACAATGAAATTAAAATAAAAGCTGAAAATATTAACACCCAGTACATGAATCTATGTAACATATATAATAGTAACAATCATCGTGAGAAAAACGTTTCTGCTGAGCTAAGTCATTTGCATGAGAAACAACGCGAGATAGTACAACAGCTTTGTAATGAATACTATGAGATATTTTACAAGGACGGAGATATATTGACATTTTCTAATAACGCAAAACATAAAATTCCGTTAAATTCCCAAGAACCAATCTTTTCCAAACCTTATCGTTTTCCGCAAATTCAGCGCGAAGAAATTAATAGACAGGTAGAAGACCTAAAAAGACAGAATATAATTGTAGAGAGTGAATCCCCATATAATGCACCCATTTTCTTGGTTCCCAAAAAGCCCAATAAAAATGGCAAAATTGAATATCGAATGGTAGTAGATTTTAGAAAGCTCAATGAACACACTATTGAAGATAAATATCCCATTCCAAACATTTCCACTATATTAGACTTACTAGGTAATTCAAATTATTTCTCCAAATTAGACCTAAAATCAGGTTATCACCAAATCGAAATAACACCGGAAGATCAACACAAGACGGCATTTTCCACGGAAAAAGGCCATTGGCACTTTGTGCGTATGCCCTTTGGCTTGCGCAATGCACCATCATGCTTCGCACGAGTTATGAATAATGTTTTGAAAGGACTCATAGACAAAATTTGCCTTGTATATTTGGATGATATTATAATTCTTGGTAACACATTTGAACAACATATTCAAAATTTGAAAACAGTATTTCAGCGTCTAAGAGATAATAAATTTAAAGTTCAATTAGAGAAATCCGAATTCGTTTTGAGAGAAATAGAATATTTAGGACACCTTATCACTACAGACGGAATTAAACCCAACCCAAAATTAGTAAACAAAATTCAATCAATTAAATTGCCCAGGACAGTAAAAGAAATAAAATCATTCTTAGGATTAACCGGATACTACCGGAAGTTCATTAAAAATTACGCCACTATAACAAAGCCAATGACACAATGTTTGAAGAAAAACTCAAAAGTAACTCATACCACGGAATTTGTCAATGCATTTGAAACAATCAAACGGATCATCAGTAACCCTCCAATCCTATCCTATCCAGATTTTAATAAGACTTTTAATGTAACGTGTGATGCCTCAAATGTGGGTTTAGGAGCAATCCTTTCCCAAGGTGACATAGGAAAAGATAAACCGATAATGTTCATTAGTAGGACGCTTAGCGATAACGAACAAAACTACTCAGTTATTGAAAAAGAGTGCCTCGCAATAATTTGGGCTACCAAAATCTTTAGGCCATATATTTACGGTAGGAAATTCAACATAATTACAGACCACAAACCACTGCAGTGGCTGTTTAACATAAAAGAACCAAATTCAAAATTAGTTCGTTGGAGATTACGTTTAGAAGAATTTCAATATAAAATAATTTACAAGAAAGGTAAAAATAATTCGAATGTAGACTTTTTATCACGCATAGAGGCAAATCCCATCGAAACAAACGACGACCTTTTGTCGCTATTTAACAACCCTGGTGATGTAGGAGAAAGAGACTATTTAGAAATTCAGGACATTGACGACTATCTTTCACTTGATCAAGAAAACCATGAAAAACAAAATAAAGACCAAATTCTAAAGTCTAATAAAATCAAAATTCTTTCGGATATTCAAATTAAGCCACCTACATCTGAGTTAATATTAAATAACGAAAGTGATGACCATCATGAAACGGTAACGCAACATTCTCAAGAAGAAAATATTAACGCTAAATTACCTATAATCGATAAACCCATTAATTTTTTTCAAAACACAATTTGTAATATCATTTGCACCACAACCAAGTATTAAACAAATTAAAATATTCAATAAAACACGACATTTAATTAAACTCAGTCATCAAAATTACGAGAATGAAATAATTAACATTTTGCATCAATATTTAAATCCGAACGTTATCAACGCAATCACCTGTAGAGGAATACGATTTTACGAAGAATTGGCAAATTTAATTAATACAAATTTTGATGGACAAATTAGGATTGTTTATACCCATTTAATCTTAAAAGATATAACCGAAACTCAAGCACAACAAGAACTTATGCGACGATTACACAATCCAGACCATCGTGGAGCACAGGAATTAACAACAGAAATATCTAGGTATTATTATTGGCCTGACATTGCCAATAATTGTCAAAAATTTGTGGATGAATGTGAGATATGCCAACAAGCAAAGTACGAAAGGCACCCCACTAAATATAAGTTAATGTTAACCCCTACACCTAGACAACCTTTTGACACGGTCTTTATTGACATTTTCTCAATTAGCGGTAAAAAATATTTGACAGCTGTGGACGCATTTACTAAATATCTTATGTTTAATAAACTAGAATCGAACAACCTTCCAGATATCGTGGAAGCATATATTAAAATTTTCTCACAATATAAAATGCCTAAACTAATAATTGCTGACAACGAGTTCAATAATCCTTTATTCATTGAAATGCTTAAAATTCATAAGGTACAATACCATTTTATAACACCCAAACATCCTAACAGCAACGGAACCATCGAGCGCGTACATAGTACACTTATAGAAATTATCAAAACAATAACTTCAGCTAAAACTTCAATTCTCAAAAACAATTTATTTGAAAATGCGGTCATTATATATAATAGAAGTATACATTCCCAGACTAATCTAAAACCGATCGAACTACTCTTTGGCCATATTGAAAATAACGACATACTAGAAGTCTTTGACGAAAATTTCTATCATCAATATACTGCTGAAAGTTACGATAGAATTAAGGCCCTTTACGAAGTAATAGCTCAAAAACAAACTGAAAACAAAGAAAAACAAATCACTCATCACAACATTAAACGATCAGACTTCCTACCGGTTCGCGAAAACCAACAAATTTATTTGAAGTTACATACCAGAGATAAGAAAGCACCGCGCTACCGAAAAGAAGTCATTAAACAGGATTTAGGCAGTAAAGTAAAAACGCAGAAAGATCGAACTTACCACAAACAAGAAATCAAACCCCTTAGAAAGTCACAACTTACGTAGATTTATTATTTGTTCCAGATGTCGTGGATCATTAGCCTTCTTATATTAACCATCTTACCCAACGTATTACCCCAGCGCGTGGAAATTAAAAACTTGGACAGAAACGCAGGTATTCTTCCTTTTAGATTAGGAACATCAAGAGTTCAAATAACTTTTCATACCTTCCTACATAATTACCCTATAAAACCTCTAGCTGATGAAATAATTAAAATACAAAATAATGTACAGAAAGTTGAGACAACCAAAATTAATGATAGTGACATGATGCTAGAAATCACTTATTTACAATTAGAAATTAAACACATTAAGGAACAACTATTAACTATTCATCCCGATATTTTTAACGTAGATAAGACAAGAACTAAGAGAGGTCTAATTAACGCAATAGGTTCAGTTTTTAAATTCATATCTGGCACCTTAGACGCCGATGATGGGGAAAGATATGACGCGATTATTAAAGAGTTGGAAGGAAATCAACGAAATATAGTTGATCGGGTCAATAAACTAGTATCTATAAACAAATTAATGATTCAGAATTATAAGGATAACATGAAAAACATTTTTAAAACCTTTGAAATAATACAGAATACAATCAATGAAGTTAGGGAAAAGGAAGCAATTGTACGTTACTTGTATCTTATAAGATACGAGATATCAGAAATTAAATCAATTATTACAAATCTACAAACAGCAATCGGTTTTGCAACGCTAGGTCAACTCCATTTAAGTATAATTTCGGAAAAACAAATACTCGAAATAAAACGCATTCTATCAAAATCACATCCTAGTAAAAGTTATTACGATTACGATGATGTTTTGCTAACCCAAACAATGTCTGTAGAGTATTACATAACACAAGAACACATTGTATTTGTAATCCATGTACCAATCTTACATCCTGAAAGATTCCAATTATACCATCTTTATTCAACACCCACGTCCCTCAATACCACCATTATTTCACCAACATCTTACGTTGTTATGACAGACAAGGACATTTTCTATTTGAAACAAAAATGTAGGTCCATCCAAAAGGAATACTTTTGTTCATCAAACGACATACAGAAAAACTATCAAATGGATACATGCATTCAGAATCTATTAAAGGTAAAAAATGAACCAAAATGTAAACACATTCCAATTAATATTACCGACTCTGTTGTTGAAACGATCAATGACGAAAGATACCTATTAATTTTACCCGAACGAACCCTTATTCATACAAAATGTGGTACAGAAGAAGTCCACCAATTACAGGGCACATTTCTATTGACACTACCATATACATGTTCATTTGTAGCCAAAAATTTTAAATATATAAATTTAGAAAGAAATTTAACGGAAGAACCCGTCTATTTACCTTTGACGATCGATTCGATCGCAGACGTAAAACCAATTCAATTCAATCTAAAAGCTATCGATTTGGACCAATTGTCAAAGATAACGCTACAAGCGCAGGAACCAATTTTTCTAAATAAATTACAAAATGATACTAATGTTTTTACTTATGTAATTGTAATTTTGATAATATTAATTATTGTAATTCCTTTTGTTGTTATAACGGCCAAAAGGGTGTTATTTACAAGTTCATGTAATAAATACAAATTAAATAAAGAGAGTGAGAACTCAAATAAAGAGGAATTTGTTGAACTGGCTTTTCCAACACCACCTAAAAGAAACTTGTAGATAATAAGTTTGGCAATTTCATTAATCATATTATATATATTTAGCTATTAAGATTTTTAACATTTTGAATTTTGAATTATTGTAAATGAAACTTTATTTTATAAAGTTCCATCTTAAGGGCGGAGGAGTTATCCATGTGAAATTGCTAGTATAATGAATAAAAAAGCTGAGTATACACTTCACAGTGATAACGTCTCACGGGGTCATATTACATAGTATATAAATTAAGATTTAAAAATTAATAAGTAAGTAAGATTATAGTTAACGTGCATAGCACATCGCTATTACTTACACCTGTTGTTGTAAACTTTAAATAATAAAATTGAAAATCAAAAGTTTTCTTTTTTTAAAAAGAGTTTTTTTAAATACAACAACGTAACTTACAGGGAAGGAACCAGACCATATTTTGGGACGTTAGACTGCACCTTACAACAGTCTATTATTTCCATAGCTGAAAAAGTCGTATTAGTACGGTGAAGCTATCTCAGACCGAAGTGCAGAGCAGGCCATATATTTGACCCTCGTCTCGCCACAGCCAATTAAGTTCCTTCAGAGAGCAACAATAACAGCTCTCTATGAGAGTCTCCCTCTTCCTTGCCAGGGTAGGTGGATTGTTGGAGACCTCCTTTCTGTGGAGATCGTTGTTCCTTTTATACCAAATTTACTTTAATCAAAGGAATCAAGTAAATTTTAATTCGGATTCGATTCAAAACTGGTGCAATAGTTTTTTTTTTACAAATAAACAAATTTACGTACATATAAATATGTTAAGTGTGCGTTTGTTAGCTTTACTATGTGTCCTTTATTTTTACCGTGTGTCTATCATTTTTACTGGACTCTTTATATTTTTGGTTTAAGTACGTACATTTTTAATTTGATATTATTTATATATTTATTAACGTAACTCAACTTTAAATACATATCATAAACAAATTGTACTTTGTTTTGACATGATATTTTTTATTTTCATTATATTTCGTACATAGAAAAAATACCAGATAATAGATTTTGTAATAATGAAAAACGCTTTGTAAATTATTATTTGTTCTGTTTATTTTATTTTTTTAATTATCGCCTGTAGCTGTATAAAGTTTGTATTTATTCGTAGTGAAATAATTGTTTCAAAGAAAAATGTCCCGAGCTTGGAAAAGACCAGAAAACGTACCATTTCCATCAGTTTGGCATAGATTTACAGGAAGAAAAGAAATAAACGGAGTATTACCGAAATTTTGGGTTCAAGACATGACAGAAGAGTATTACGAGTCTTCAATTGCAATGATGTGCGATGCCTTTGTGAGCGATGAGCCTATGTGCAGACATTCAAGTAAGCATCTACAATAAACTCATTCCGTTTTAAAATAAAAAAAAACTAAAAATATTTTGAATATTATTATACTATATTTTTTATACTAGACGCCAAAGCAGACCCACTATTTATTGACGATATGATATCATTGTGGAGAGAGTGCCTTAAAGACAAAGTTGCAATAATATGTTTAATGGAAAATCCTGATCTTAAAGGGAAACCAATTGTGGCAGGACTGAATATGACCTTAGTGTCATATAAAGGGGAAGAAAAACCGGAGGTAAATTATTTTTCCAATTACGCCAAAAGAGGTCACTCCGTTAAAACAATAATGTGTTTAATATTTAAACTTTATTGAGTGCGCTTTTTGTGAAACATCTTCAATAGATAACTTAAATTAAAGAAGACTTGGTAAAATATCACTAGAAAATTTATTGCCTCGACAATATTGTTTCGAGCTATGCGCTCATTTTGAAGAGTATGCTTATACTAAACTTAAATAATATACAAATCATAATTTATAACCTACATAAAATAAGGGGGGGGATGAAAAAGTTTCTAATTCTAAGTTATTAAGTTTGTTGATTGATATAAAGCTTTGTTTATTTCAAGGGATGCAAGTAAAGATGGTTTCTTTCCTTTATTTACATTAGTATGTAAGATCATTATATTTTCCAAATCTAAAGAATGATACAATGGTCAGAACAACAAATTTTTTTCAGTTTTTTGATGCTGTTCACATGTTCATTGATTCTAATGTATAGTCCTACCAGTTTAACCTAAATAGGAGGCATTACAATTTTTACAGGCTTCTTATAAACTGCATTTTTTTGTCTGATGTTAATTTTTGATTTGCTGTTTACTAACAAATTTTTGAGTGAACGGTTATTAACTTTACTTTTAGTATAAGCATACTCTTGAAAATGAGCGCATAGCTCGAAACAATATTGTCGAGGCAATAAATTTTCTAATGAAACTTTACCAAGTCTTTTTAGACCAGTCAAAATAGAATTTATTGAAGAATTAATTTCCAGTAAGCTGGAAATCGTTTTAATACCTCCTTTTGGTCATAAATGCGTGTAATCTGAGTTTGCACCATCCCAGTAGGTGAGCTTATCCTTTGGCAGCCAAAAAACCGCAAAATGTTGATAGTGCTTGTAACCCGGAAACGTTGCGTCGGATAGCAAAAGTCATTTTATTCAATATTAAATATTAAGAGAAATTGTCTGAGCTTCAGCAGAATGGACCCACTGTAAAGCTATGGGTAAGTATTTCCACATGGTGTCCATTGTCAAGCAATTCATACAGGCTGAGCGAACTGGCAATTGGCAACTACATCTACAGTCGGTACAAGGAATGTTGCCCTATTTCCATTCCGGCGTTCACTTATATACTAAATAATGCCAATTGTACCTCCAGGGCATGTTGGATTTGGAACAAATGCTCTTACTTGATGAATATGACAAATTTACGAAGCAAGGCTTCTTCACCATCAGATCTGACAAGTTCTGGTCTGGTGATCAGACGATTGAGCAGGGCGTCATGAGATCTCTGAAAGCCCAAGGTGGGCTGTCACATGGACGAGGCATAACGGATAGTACTCTGGTGATTTGGGTTGCCACAATCCCTACCATCTTAGAAATTGCCGTACAAGTGGAAGACTTCTGTGGCGTGACGTATGGTACATCAGAGCAGCACGTGATATCACTTCTGCATTCTATCGCCAAGGGAAGTTGAAGTTTGTCAAGCTTCTAGAAAAGAACACGGCTTTACAGGAGGCTGTCAAAGTTTTCCACCATGCATATGCTGATCCTGACGCCGTCATTTCAGCAGGTCAACTGTTCCTGGCAGCCCTCTATTCACCTAAAGCCGATGAGACCTCCTTGGACAAACTTCGCCACGCGATCTTCTTCAAATCCCTCATAAAGCCAACTTTCAATCTGGCCTCTCTACCCCAAACAAATACAGCTGCCGCCCAACATATTCTGCGGGTCTACCTCCAAATCCAGGCCTGGTATGATAGACCAAAGGATCCTCTCAGCTGGGGTTGGAGGAAGACGAACCATGGCCTGTTCCCCATCATGAACACAAAGGATCCAGCTCCAACTCAAATCTTTAACACAGTGTCCTGCGGATGTACGAAGGGGTGTACAGAGAAGTGCAGCTGCCGGAAAGTAGGCTTGAAATGTTCAACAATTTGGTTCAACTGCCGAGGCCAGTCATGTTCGAATTCAGTACCCTTCGCGGATGAGGATTAGAGGGTGTGTCCCACATGCCGATCGGCGTAGAAGCAGAAATAGTTGAGGATAATTCATTTGACGGTGATCCCGATGACGAGGGCCTCGACATGCCACCGCAGCTTGAGGGCTTTGTAAAAGAAGGGCCATCGATCTCTAACAAAATGAGAACAATGTTTGTGCTGCATGCTTATAGTTTTCGATGACATGTTTACATACATATTTAACAATTACATGTCAGGTTTACGTTTTTGTTACTTCTTTGCACCTCAATTACTAAGATTAAGAATACTAACTTATTCATTCATTTATATGAATTCAAAATTTACAACTTTGTTAAAAGGAATAATGTTTTTTATTCGTATTACCTCAAATCCCTACTTAGATTGTTATTTTGGTGAAACATTTCGACAACTTTTGTTTTGGCTTAAATGAATTACCATTTTGCGGTTTTTTGGCTACCAAAAGATAAGCTCACCTCCTGGGATGGTGCAAACTCACATTATACGCCGTTAGGACCGAATGAAGGTATTAAAACGATTTCCAGCTTACTGGAAATTAATTCCGCAAAACGCTTTCTTTAGATCTATTTGACTGGCCTATTTCTTTATATTAAATAATATGTTTAAATTAGGTATATAATAAAGTAGTGCTTGAAATATAATCAATTAGAGATATTTTTCAACTTCACTGAAATACATCCAGAAATAAATACTAACATTCTGAATACGCTCATAAGAGTGTAAAAATTTCAGTTTTTAATTAGAACTTACATTAGTAATATATAAATCATGGTTTTTGGCAAGTGTTCTGTCGAGCCGCCAGACGTAAATGTTGAACTATTGTAACGAATTTTCTAGTCAAAGATATTTATTTAACTAATTATTTATTTAACACTATTTATATAACACTTAAACACTAACTTAGAACTACTATTTATATCACAACTATTCACTTATTTATATAACAATTTATTTATATCACTTTGTCTATTATCGGTTTTAATTCGCGCACTGATGCTTTCTTTCAACTACTGTTCTTCGGTCCAAAGATGATCACTATAATACACCTTTCGAACTTTCTAGACAATTCGAAAAGGAAATCCTGACGATTCTCGAATGATGAGTAATAATTAGAAAGTCCTCGATTATTCCAGAATTGAACTTGTTACTTGTCGCCGGAGAATGATTTACATCTTGTAAGTTGATAACACGAAAAGTACCGTGTGCGGTGTTTACGCCGTAAGCATGTTAGCGATAACAAATACATGCCACAAATTGTTATCGCACACACGTACTGTGTCGCTGGTCGCTACAGTATGTAGGCGGAATCCTTACAGATGGCGTTTTTTGTGCTATCTATAGTAATTTTTTAATCTTGTAATATATATCTATATATACAATTTAGATATTCAAAACAATTATAAGTTTTTAAAAACTGGACTGAATAAGAATTTCAATATTTTCAAATTTCAATGTCGTCTATGTCATCGCTTAAGTGCAGACAGATCTTAAATTCCTTAGGACCCCAAAGACTATTTTATATACAGTGGATTTCATTTATAATAACGACTTCGGTTGTAACGACCTTTTGGTTATAACAACATAATACGTAAGCCCCTTGTATTTAAGAAGTAATTTAAGAAGAAAATTTGGCTGTAACGACTTCGGATGTAACGTCGATTTCGGTTTTAGCGAATAATTTTAATTACAAGATGCTAGAAATCTCATACTGATATTGCGATCGAGTCTCACAGATATCAGCAGTTGTACTTAGTAATTGTTTATAAATGTTAAGGTTGATAAAGTTAAATCTAAGAATCAGTTACTGAGTACTTTTCTTGCCTAATTTCCTTCTTTCATTATTTCTCTCTTTCTTTTTATATAGCGACTTCCGGATATAGCGACAGAATTTAGTGGTCTTTTCATCATCGTTATAAACGAAATATACTGTATTTTAATTTTTTATATTTGAATGCTGATCGATGTAAGAAAGGTTTTTAAAAATTTACAGTAGTCCACCTGTTCTTTCTGTACAGGTAGGAAAAACATTTTGATGCAAAATGAAAATCTTTTTTATTTTTTGTTCAACCCTTCATGATTAGACTATGGTTAAAGCGGTTTCTCAATGATTTTTAATCAGCTTAAATATACACCCTACAAGGTACACAACAAATAAAATTAATTAAAACAATCTATTGTTTGAAATAAAGGCTTACGTATGGCACTCAGAGTGCGAAAATATACATGTTGTTAGTGGGTCATTCCTTGTTCCCAGGATTAGCAGTATCTAATAATAGCGGGGAGATACACCTCCACCGGCTCTTAGGAATTGTGTGAAGTCACATAAGTACATACTTAATTAAGATTGCTTGTGTATGCAATAATCAGTGTTGCAGAAGCAATTTGTCTCTTACTCGTATTAATTAATCATTAAAAAAATGAGAGAAATCGTAAATGAATCGATTTAAGAAATACCTAATTGGCCATTTATACATAAAAACAGAAACAACTTGAAAATAGTGATTAGACGATAGAAATAATTTGAATTAATACCCTCTTACCCAACTTATTTCATTAATTCTTCAACACCATGTTTATGTCTTTAAATAAAAAAATTCGTTATTTTCAAATATTATTAATATTTACCGACTAAGTATTATAGTTTTTATAGTACGGTAAAATATTTATTTTCATGTTTGAGCCTACACAGAGGTACATTTAAATATCCTATTAGTTTGATGCTATTTCAAGAAGTACCTACCTGTCACTTTTGACAGATGCAAATAAAAACTCCTTCTGTTACATTTATTCGGATTGATGCCATTGACGTACAAAAATAATAAAAAAAAAAGTATTTAGTTTTCTCTAATGTAGCAGATATATAGGCATAGTAAATTTGTGGTTTCTAAATCAACATAATTGACAGATACTTAATGCAATAAATTATAATATAGGTAATGATTTCAGACGTTTTGAAGAAGAGAGCGGCATGACTCTCGAAACGTTAAAATAAGTAAACCGACAACGTGAGAACCAGCCCGGAAACCATTCGACAATATAATGATTTCGTTTATAATTATTGATTAGTTTACCGCAAAGATAAAGTACAAAAAGTATACATCCTGAGATAAATGATTTATGAAATTTACTTCTTGAAATAGCGGCAGACTAATAAATGGCTTTGCACTATATAAATACAAACTAAATTTTAAATAAATTGAAAACAAGAAACTTGATTTGAAGGTTGTTGATTGATTGCCACAGTTTGGATTTATGGCCACAAACAATCTTAAATTTTATAGGGTATATATTGAGATTCGCTATGCCAGGTTTCTCATTTTCGTAACCTGTAGGTATATAAACTTTACTGGAGAACTATATGAAATGAGTAGTGAGTTGTGTATAATTACTCATGCATTTTTATAATAATTATCTTTTAATATACAGGATTCTTCACGTTATACAGCAAGGAATTTTATGACCAATATACGAGACTTTCAAAAACTTTAACTTTTGAGTTATATGGGGGGTCTATTGCGCTTACTTTTTAAAAATATTTTCAAATTATACAGGGTGTTCCAAATGTCCTAAAGCTATCAGTTATGTTTTTTTTAATGGGACCCCTGTATTGTTATATTCTTGGATTCTCCGAAAATATGTGTCTGTGTTGATAGGGTTTACATAACGCGAATAACCCTATATACAGGGATTTTCAAGTTGATTGGTTATTAGAAGTACATGAATTAGTAGAAGGAATTCAATTCTGAAACTTGGGCTCATTTGGTTATTGTTTATGCCGCTTCTTTTAAAAATATTTTCAAGTTCGATTTACATTCGGTTTTACCGGAAGTCGACACCAACTTTGTTATTTTAAATGGAATGGTATATTTTTTACACTGAATTCGAATATAATGTGTAATTCTAAGGTAAGTTTGATAACCAACTTGTACACCTATGACGATCGGTTTCTCAGTTAATTTATTTTATAGAAAAAAAAATCGCTACCGCAACTCAAATTATAAAAAATCATAATTTCCACAAAATATGACTTAGAGTGTTCAAATTTTTACTAGTAATAGCTGATATTAGTGCTAACGCCTTGACAAAATTGAAGTAAATAATTTATACAGGACGTTAAAAATAAAATTGTAAAACGAATAACCTCGTTTTTTCCAATGGCACCTACCATATTTTATTTTTTTTTTAAATCGATTACTTTTTTTATCTTCTTTCGATCTATATGGACACTTCCTATTGTTTTATTTGAAAATTTTCGAGTAATTTTGAATTATTACTTTAATTAGCCAATTTTAATGTTTTTCGCATAAAAAGGTGTGCCTTGAAAAAATGACAACTAACAGCAATCAATGCAAAATTTTTCACAAAATCGCATTTTCGATTAATTTCAGTTACAAAAAATAAGCAAAAACGAAAACTTCAATTGAAGTAGGTATATTATAAACATTTGTCTCGAACATCTCCCCAACAGAAATTCAGCGATAAAAAAAATTTTACTGTGATTTTGCTTTGATTGTCGTTAGTTGTCAATTGTTCAAGGCACACTCTTATTACGCCAATATTAATGAAATTATCTATTCATATTTTAAAAATTCTAAATTATTAAAAAATTTTCAAATAAAACAGTAGGGAGTATCTATATGAATCGGAAGAGGATAAAAAAAGGAATCGATTGAAAAAACAAAATATGGTAGGTGCCATTTGAAAAAACTAAGTTATTCGTGTTAGATGTTCTTAAACTTTAGAATTTTATTTTGAACGCCCTGTATGAGTTATTTAGTTCAATTTTGTCAAGGCGTTAGCACTAATATTCAGCTATTACTAGTAAAAATTTGAACACTTTAAGTCATATTTTGTGGAAGTTATGAGTTTTTATAATTTGAAGTGCGGTAGCGATTTTATTTTTCTATAAATTAAATTAACTGAGAAACCGATCGTCATAGGTGTACAAGTTGGTTATCAAACTTACCTTAGAATTACACGTTTTCATTCGAATTCAGCGTAAAAAATATACCATTCCATTTAAAATAACAAAGTTGGTGTCGACTTCCGGTATAACCGGATGTAAATCGAACTTGAAAATATTTTTAAAAGAAGCGGCATAAACAATAACCAAATGAGCCCAAGTTTCAGAATTGAATTCCTTCTATTAATTCATATACCTACTTCTAAAAGCCCATCAACATGAAACCCCTGTATACTTGCATGTTTGTATTGTTAAACTATTGTTATTATTATTGCAGTTCAAATCGGAACTATCAACCAGAATTATCGGAGCCCTTGAACACGTGACACATGCCAAAGATCCTTACGAAACATTGAAAGTCAACGAATATTTAAATGCCATGGGACTGTTGGTTTTGCCAGAGTTTCGGGGGCAGAGTCTAGGGTTAGAAATTTTGAGAGCCAGGTAAGAAATAAAAACGTTAATTGGAATAATATTGTCTTAAAAAATATTTTGCTTATATTAGGGAACCGTTATGTAGGGCACTTGGTTTGAAAGCAACTGTGACATCATTTACATCCATTATTTCCCAAATATTGGCTAAAAAATGCGGATTCAAAGTATTGTGCGAAATGACTTACGAAGAAATAGCAAAACAAAATCCAAAAATATTTTTTCCTAACATTGAACAGCATACGAAATCGTTAATAAATATGTATATGTTATTTGAATAAATTATATACTTAACTTGTTCTTTTTTTGATTATATTGTTATGTAAAACAGGGATAACAGTAAACATCCTGTTGATAATTTAACTATTTTCCAAATTCCTTTCATATGTTTGTTTTTAAATAAATTATAGATAATTAATAATTATACAGTGTGGTAAAATGGGAATTTTGGCATTGAGTTGAAATGTGCCGGTTTCATCAAAAGCAGTAAATGGGGCGGTACGGCAGTGCGCACATTACGACTGATGGTTGCTATTGGGAGTTGCCAGGAGTCACACCCCATGTACGAGCCTAGATTTGTAGGAAGTGGCAATGGAGAAAAGAATTTCGTAAACAAGGAAATTTAGCATTAATTGGAGAGGGGCTGCCTGAGGGAATTTGAATAAGGTTTTAAAATCGATAAAGACCTTATTATTAAAAAAACATTTGGAAAGTTTGGAGTCAATTTAACCTACAGTATTATTTTATTTCTTATAAGGGGCTGTTCATAAAATATGTCACACTAAGCTTTATTTTGCCAACTCCCCCCGGTTGTCTCACTGTGTCACACTTTCTATGATCCCCTTGTAAATATTACGACACAAAAACTAAACCACCCCCCTGAACATGATAAATTTTGATTGATAGTACACAAATTATGATAGTCAAAAATACCTATCTATTTTATTTTAATAATAAAATTTAAATAAATTAATAGTAGACCGTAGACCCCCCTGTCACATCTTGTCGCACTCAGCAAGACCCCCCCCCCGTGTATGCGATCGTATTTTATGAACGGCCCCTAAGTAGATGCTAAAATTTTGCTTGAAAAATAATATTCAGGTTCCAATCAACTCTTCTGCAAAGACTTTATGGTAAAGAAATTTCATATAGGTATGAACAAAATGATTAGTAAATATAAAAAAGATCTATAAAATGTCAACGGCTTTTTATGTTATATTTAATAACATATGATATGAATTAATAATAATAAATAAATAAATGAATAAATAAATAAGTTGATATTGTCCCCATGGAAACAAAATTACCCCATTTTCCTAATATAAATCCTGCATGAATTTTTGAGTTAACAACAGACCAATTTTATTAATAAACTAGCTGCGAAACACGGCGTTGCCCGGGTTAAAATACATCGCATATACAAATATTTGTACTATTAAACGTACGTTGTATATAATACAGTCAAACACATTCTTTAAATTTGTTTAGTAAGTCCTCGTAATCTCGTACCTAAGTTTGCCTCTAATCTTTTATTGAAAAACAAGCCATTGTCTTTAAGGGACTTTTCAAAGTCTTTAGAAATGCCAGAACATGATTTATTAAATAACTTATCAAATAATTACTTCCATTATCTTTTGATCTTAGCTTAGATTACTGACAAAAAAGCATTAAACTTGTACTTATACAGGGTTTTTCAAGTTGATGGGCTATTAGAAGTATATGAATTAGTAGAAAGAATTCAATTCTGAAACTTGGGCTCATTTGGTTATTTTTTATGCCGCTTCTTTTAAAAATATTTTCAAGTTCGATTTACATCCGGTTATACCGGAAGTCGATACCAACTTTCTTATTTTAAATGGAATGGTATATTTTTCACGCTGAATTCGAATAAAACGTGTAATTCTAAGGTAAGTTTGATAACCAACTTGTACACCTATGACGATCGGTTTCTGAGTTAATTTAATTTATAAAAAAAAAAAAAAATCGTTACCGCAACCCAAATTACAAAAAATCAATCTTCCACAAAATACGACTCAGACTGTTGAAATTTTTACTAGTAATAGCTGAATGTTAGTGCTAACGCCTTGACAAAATTGAACTAAATAATTTATACAGGGCGTTAAAAATACAATTCTAAAGTTTAAGAACTTCAAATACGAATTACTTCGTTTTTTCAAATGGCACATACCATTTTTCATTTTTTCAATCGTTTCCTTTTTTATCCTCTTTCGATTCATATAGATACTCCCTACTGTTTTATTTGAAAAATTTTGAGTAATTTAGAATTTTTGAAATATAGAAAATTTCATTAATTTTGGCGCAATAAGAGTGTGCCTTGGACAATTGACAACTAACGACAATCAAAACAAAATCTCAGTAAAACCTTTTTTATCGCTTAATTTCTGTTAGGGAGATGTTCGAGACAAATGTTTCTAATAAATATTTCAATTGAAGTTTTCGTTTCCGATTATTTTTTGTAACAGAAATTAATCGAAAATGCAATTTTTGGCTTCATTTTGCATTGATTGCCATTAGTTGTCATTTTTATGCGAAAAATATTAAAATTGGCTAATTTAAGTAATAATTCAAAATTACTCGAAAATTTTCAAACAAAACAATAGAAAGTATCCGTATAGATCGAAAGAGGATAAAAAAAGGAGTCGATTGATAAATAAAATATGGTAGATGCCATTTGAAAAAACGAAGTTATTCGTGTTTGAAGTTCTTAAACTTTAGAATTTTATTTTGAATACGCTGTATAAATTATTAAGTTCAATTTTGTCGAAGCGTTAGCACTAATATTCAGCTATTACTAGTAAAAATTTCAACAGTCTGAGTCGTATTTTGTGGAAATTATGATTTTCTATAATTTGGGTTGCGGTAGCGATTTTTTTTCTATAAATTAAATTAACTCAGAAACCGATCGTCATAGATGTACAAGTTGGTTATCAAACTTACCTTAGAATTACACGTTTGTTCGAATTCGGCGTAAAAAAATATATCATTCCATTTAAAATAACAAAATTGGTGTCGACTTCCGGTATAACCGGATGTAAATCGAACTTGAAAATATTTTTAAAAGAAGCGGTGTTAATATCATAAATGCAATTTTCTAAGAAATCTATTCAAGTTTCACAACCCCCATAAAACAATATATTTTGTATAGTTTCGGTGTCCTTGGTCCGGTCACGTAGTCGTCCGGGCAAGGGGCACAAAACCCAAATACTCAGAAAATGTTTACAACCCCCATTGTCACCACCCCTGCGGGGTCAGTTATATCTGTAAATATTGTATATAGTAGTTGGTAGGTAGTTGGTAAGAATGAGAACCAGAGTATTCGTTAGTCGTTAAACAAAAATCAATCAGTAACCATCTTGGTAACAAGTAACAACATATAGCAATTTTAGCACAATCATATATCACATCTCTTCGTAACAAATATCATGAACATATAATCATCACAACATATTGTTGTCTTTATCATCGTGTTTTATTATAATGAATCAACTTAGTTTTAATTAAATTGTAAATAATATTCTACTGGAGACTTTTATTTGGTTACCTTCCATTAGAAGAAGAAGTGGCACAACGGTGCACCCATCAAAATACACAACAAGCGGCATAAATAATAACCAAATAAGCCCAAGTTTCAGAATTGAATTGCTTCTACTAATTCATATACTTCTAATAACCCATCAACTTGAAAAACTCTGTATATTTTCAATGATCGAAATTTTTTGTTTGAAAAAATTCTAGGCCGATAAAAATTTTATTTTTAATAATTTAAACAAATCGCCGGCCTGCCATGTTAATGTATGCCTTCTGAGAAATACAACTGCACTATTTTATCTACCTTAACATTTTTTTGTTCATTTCAGGTGGTTCGACTAATAATAATCATTAATATTAATCTAAATCTAAATCTAAATCTATAATATATATATAAAATGCTAATGTTCGTACGTAAAGACAGGGTTTTCTCTACCTACTCCAATCAACTTCCTGTTGGGGTGGTAAATACCCCTTGGTCTCCAGGTGGGAGTAAGGGAGTTTGGTCGCGGTGGGTGGAAGTGGGTGGTTGTAGGTGGCAGAAAGGTGAAACGAAATATTTCTGTCCTTTTTTAAGTCATAAGGACTTCCGGAAAGATCTCAAAATTTCTGAAATAATCTAAAAAATTCTAATATGAGCGCAAACTGTTACTATCGACTTAGAATGTTTGAGAAAGTTCTAAAAATTTCTTGAATGATCTAGAAAGTTTCAAAAAGTGTACGTCTACGTTTCAAAGTGATGTACAGCTAAATATTCTAGAATGTTCTGGTACTAGGAATTTCGATGTTCGATGATACATAAATCAACATTCAATGACTTTTTGTCAGTTAAATTGTGTTTGCAGTCGAATGAAGATCAATTGGAAACAAGAGCGAACAGTGACCAAAAGAATTGAAGTGATTTCGACAAATGAAAAAGAACAGACTATTTGAATGTTCTAGAGTGTTCCAGAATCTTGCAGATCATTCAAGAATGTTTGAGAATGTTAAAAAAAGTTAGAAAATGTTTTGAATCATAATGGGATGTTCTGGATAGTTCTAAATTCGCAAATGTTCCATCAAACGTGTGATATATTCTTACCCGAGCAACGCCGGGTATTGCTGCTAGTATAATATATTTACGATTCATTTATTCGCGTTAGACTGCAAATGTAAAATAAAAAATATGATAGTCAATAGTATTTTCTAAATGAGAGTAGCTAACAATTTTAAGTATTTGGAACAGTCTGGAAAATCTGGAATATTCTAGAAAAGTTTTCATTATTATCATTTACAAACGCAGTTAACGCCATTCCGCACAATCTCGAGTTTATATGAGCCGTACAATGTGTTAGAAAAGGATTGAAGTAGGTATCCCATCACACATTTTTACCACCCACATACGCCCATTCTAACTAAACTCCCTTACTTGCAAGTGCACACCAAGGGCCTTCTACTACTGTGGGTGGCAGTGGGTGGTCATGGAGAAAAGGCTGGGCGTACTAATAAACACTTTCCTTTTATATATACATCTTTATATAAGCAACAATAAAAGTAAGCATTTTTCTGCAATTACTTTTGTTTAGGATGTAGGCACTTATTTTTTTTTTTTTTTTTTTGATTAAGGCTGAAATTTGGCTACTATTTTTATAAAACCTTGTTTAATAGAAAGCACTTACCTATTATGTAGTTCCTACGTAAATATTTGCTACAATAGAACGGTTGACAAAAACATTTATTCATTTTCGGTGTAATGCAGGTGCTTCACATACATATTATGAAAAATATTGGCTGTGCTATAGATTATAGATTAGATAAAATTCTTTTTTATATACACCCATAACTTACGAGTTCATTAGTATGTTTACTATTATCGGTTGGTTAAAGCGTTTATTTAAATTTGTATTTATACATCGAATTAATAGAATTTTATCTGACAAAGGTAAAAAAGGTAATATTAATAAATTTATAGAGGCAAATTTCTAATTCGTATTTATTTGGTACAAGATGACTTCAGACTGGAAAAGACCCGACAATATTCTTTTTCAACAGTTTGGCACCGGTTTACTGGAACAAAGGCAATGCCAAATGGAGAATTCCCAAAGTTTTGGATCCAAGATATACCCGAAGATCTGTACGATGTAATCACTAATTTAACGCTTAAACATCTAATGAAGGATGAACCATTTAGTAAATTTTCAGGTGCGATACTTGACAAAGTACATATCTAAATATAAACAAAAAGTAATTAAATTTGTTTCCCCCTTTAATTAGGAGCTGTAAATAATCCAGTGGCAGTGGAGGAATGTCGACAATTTACACAGGAAGCACTTATTCATAGACTTGCTTTGGTGTGTTTGATGGAAAATCCTGATAAGGATGGTGAACCGATTATCACAGGATTTAATATAACCAGTGTAGCCATAAAAGGTGAAATACGCCCGCAGGTAAATATACAGGGTTTAGAACAGATCATTAAGAATATTTTCATCTAAAAGTAATAGCAGAAGTAGTGGTGTTTTCTCAACAGTTTGTGAAGTAAAAGATTTCCGATTCTTTCTTGGAACCTTTCTTAAGTTTAGTTGTAAGTACTTACATAAAGGATAAAATACGTTCGCATACAAGGGGGGGAGGGGTCTTGCTGAGTGTGACAAGAGGGGGGACGGGGGGTCTACGACAACGTGACGTTCGCCGTTCATCAAAAATTTTTACTGAATTTTTACATAATCCTTGGACTTCAGATTAATAGAAATATTATTTATTTTTTCGTTACAAAAGATATTTATTAGTTTACTAGCAGCAATACCCGAAGTTGCCCGGGTAAGAATATAGGTATTACACATTTGATGAAACATTCTAGAATATTCGCGAATTTAGAACTATCCAGAACATTCCATAATGATTCAAAACATTCTCTAACTTTTTTTAACACTATGGAACATTCTTGAATGATATTCAAGATTCTGGAACATTATTGAACATTGCCAAAGCATTCTGAAATGTTATAATAATAGTCCGGTCAAATTACACCAAAAAATAAGAGTAAAGCTACATAAATTCCCACCAAGCTAAAATCAATGAGATTGTTTAAAATATGATTAAAAATAAAATTTGAAAGTTCCCTATCTTTCCCCTGTATGGAAAAAAATTTATTTAAGGTGAAAAGTCAAAAAAATGAGATTTTCACGATTTTCAGCAAAACGGTAAGTTTTATCATAAAATTACCCCAGACAAAAAATGTAGATCATAAAATTATCTATTTCACATTGTATGTCATTCTTTTCATTTTTACGAAAGATATTCTTTAGCTTTGTTTATAACAATTTATGTTAATTCATTATGATAAATGAATACCATAGGCTGAATCAAAGTTATAAGAATTTGAATAGCTTATTAACTAATTATTACATAGAAACTAAATTTATAAAGTAACATAAAGTTTGAGGAAGCAGATCATTAATAAATTCTTATTATTTTGATTTAAACTAACAATGAATTTAGAAAAAATACATACTACAAATAATGCCAGACTTGCTTTTGTTAAAATAAAGAAAAGAACAGGCCGTAATTAATATTATTGAAAAAATATACAACTTTGCAATTTCCATCCACTACTTATAGTCCGGTCAATTTAGACCAAAAAATAAGTAAAGCTACATAAGTTCCCACCAAGCTGAAAATCAGTGAGATTGTTTAAAATTTAAAATATGATTAAAAATAAAATATGAAAGTTCCCCATCTTTCCCCTGTATGGAAAAAAATTTATTCAAAGTGAAAGGTCAAAAAAATGAGTTTTTCACGATTTTCAGCAAAACGGTAAGTTTTATCATAAATTTACCCCAGACAAAAATTGTAGATCATAAAATTATCTATAAAATATGTATCTCTAAAATACCCCAAATAAGCTATGTGACAAATAAATCCCCAAGAACTAGAAAATATTTAGTGCAAATAGAAAAAAGATTGTAGAGGAAAATTTTTCCCCAGAAGAATTCTCCTGAAAAATATATCCCCAAAAAATACTCCAAAGGAAAAATCCCTATTTTTTGGGGAAAATATCCTAATCTGGCAACCCTAAGACTAACAAACTTACATAAAGCGAGTATAGGACCTTAGCCACGCATACAATTGAACAGGAGACAGATGTTGTCTCGAGGTTACACTGGCGTATAAAATAAGGGACTGGATTCCATTTTACCTGATATCTCAGAAACGGTGGGCTCTTAGGAAAAAAATATTGATACATATTTTATAGATAATTTTATGATCTACAATTTTTGTCTGGGGTAATTTTATGATAAAACTTACCGTTTTGCTGAATCGCGAAAAACTCATTTTTTTGACCTTTGACCTTAAATAATTTTTTTCCATACAGGCGAAGGATGGGAAACCTTCAAATTTTATTTTTAATCATATTTTAAACGATCTTACTGATTTTCAGCTTGGTGGGAATTTATGTAGCTTCGAATGTCTAAATTGACCGGACTATTAATGTAATTGTGTTATAAATAACTTGTTTTGCTAAAGTAATACTTAAAAAAATTTAAAAAAACTGGAGATATATTTTCTATATTGAAATGTCGAAAATGATGTTCGTGTGAGGTATCGTTGTAAAGGTAGAAAAGAACACTTTTGAAGCATTGAACAAAATGTCGAGGTCCGTATAGGTACAAAAAAAAAACGATTCTACTGGTTGTATCTGGAAATCTACAATTAACACAAAAAAGCAAATAAATATATCTGGGTTTTGCTTTGAAGTTATTTTGAATTGAAATCCCCCCTCCCGACCACACTGTAAATGAATTAAGAATTGCCCATGTCGTCTAATTTAACCGAAGTTGTAGCTCTTATACCGTTTCTGAGATACCAATTCACATCCTGTGTACCTAGTGTCACAAATTGCTCATATTTTCCCAAAATTTTATTTTCCATTAATTGTTTTATATTTCGTTCTAATTTCAATGTGCAACATGTTAATTTTACGAAACACGATACTACCACACAGCACTTCGACGTACCTAGTTGCACGGAATAGGTATGTAGGTCGCGACCAAATTTCAAAGTTTCGTTTTGGGGGGTAAATAAAAGAGCACTCACTATGTGGATCATTATAAAACAACAAGTTAATTACGTAGTTTTGAAGAAGCCTACAGTAAGGCCAGAAGCAAGTCAGAAGGGTTAGGGTGGTGTAGAGGGTGATCGCTACCACTCACTCTAACATCTCAAAAGTGCCTGTCATTATCAACGCCCCTAGTTGATAGATAAATAGGCAAGTAGTTTTATGTATAATTTTTAATTAGTTTTTAAGTTGTTAGGTATTTAGTGTGTAAATCAGTATTAAATTTATTTAGATAATACTTTTAAAACCATATAAAATTCGCTATTATTGGAGACAGTAGGTGAAGAAATATTTTTGTGACACCGTTGAATAACATTAGAAGAAAGAAAACTTTGTTTGGGGAAATAATAATAATAATGAAAAGAAAGTTGTTTTTTTATGTTTCAAAGAATTTATGATATCCATACAATTGTTTCGCCGTACAATGTATACTAAAGCTAAAAAAGATCTTACTGCTATAATATATCTACTTCTATCTAATATATAAAATTCTCGTGTCACGGTGTTTGTAATTAAACTCCTCCGAAATGGCTCGACCGATTTTCCTGAAATTTTGTGTGCATATCGGTTATTTCTGCGAATCGGCCAAAATTTATTTTTTATCCCCCTAAATATTAAGGGTGGTCCACCCCTAATTTTTGTTTTTTATTTTTTAGACAAAATGTTTTGTTTTTATTTTTTTATGATACAGCATACCAAAATACATATAACCCTTAATTTTCATCCTTCTACCACCAACCCCCATTGTTTTATAGCGATATCAGTACTGTAGCAATCTTCAACTTTCAGTGGTCGATAACTGATCAATTATTATCAATCGAGTAGTCATCCCCGCCAGGCGTCTACTGATGTCACTACTCACCTGGCAAACAGCACGGAGTGGCGATGAGAATGAAGCAGATTTTTTTAGAATGTTACAGGGAGTTCAAATATGTTCTAAGAAGTAAAAGAATGTTTTATTATAACATTTCAGAATGATTTGGCAATGTTCAAGAATGTTTCAGAATCTTGAAGATCATTCAAGAATGTTTCAGAAAGTAAAAAAAAGTTAGAAAATGTTTTGAATCATTATGGGATGTTCTGGATAGTTCTTAATTCGCGAATATTCTAGAATGTTCCATCAAACGTGTAATATATTCTTACCTGGGCAACCAACGCCGGGTATAGTAGCTAGTAATTATATAATAACTAGCAGCAATGGAAGGATCATGTATGTTTGAAGGCTTTCACGACCGGAGTCAATAGTAGAAAGATTTTCCGGGCTAATGAGCCGTGGTCCAATGGAATTTGTAGATTTTCCAGACGTTTCGTTCGGATCTGCGCCGAACATTTTCAATGGAGACGATGATGGCTTCGAAGTATTCTTCTTGAAGAGTCAGGAGCGTCTGAGTTTGCATCGACCGTGTCGGCCGTATTTATAGTTATCGGTGGTGGGGAATTTGTCTCGCTTGGCGCTGATTAGTCGGGCGCCGGATTCGCTCTGCTAGCATCGTTTGTTGAGTGGCCTTGGGGTTTTTTCTTTGTTCGTATTAGGGCTGGGTACCAAACGCTGTGTAGTCTTACGGCTTCCTCCTTTCTATTAAAATTATTGCCATGTTTATAAATCTCTATGGCTTCCCTGTAATTTCTTGGGTAGTAGTAAGATGTCGTGGAAAGCACGTCCGTTTCCTCAAATTTTATAATGTGTTCATTCCCAAGGTAGGCATGTTCTGCAACGGCTGATTTTTCTGATTGGCCTAAACGGCAACAACTCCGATGTTCTTTCAGGCGTGTTTTTATACTCCGTTTTGTGGTACCAATGTATACAGACCCACAAGTACAGGGTATTCTGTAAATACGTGCAGTAGATAGTTTTTCCCGTCGGTCTTTAGCGGAGCGGAGTAAATTGCCCATTTTGCTAGTGGGATTGTAGATGGCCTTCACGTTGTGTTTCTGCAAAATTCTACCTATTCGATCCGTGACCTTGTGTATATAAGGTAAAAATGCTGCAGCTGTAAAAGTTTGAGCTGGATTGGTTGTCGCAGTTTTTCGAGGATGTAAGGCCCTATTTATTTCCTGTTTTGTATAACCATTGGCTTGAAGGGCGTGGTTGAGATGTTGTAACTCATGTTTCAATTCTGAAGGTTCACAAATGCGTGTAGCACGATTAGTCAGTGTTTTAATGATCGTGCGTTTTTGTCCTGGGTGGTGATTGGATGATTTGTGTACGTATCGGTCCGTGTGTGTAGGTTTTCTGTACACTGTGTGCCACAACGTACCGTTGGGTTTTTTGCTGACTAAGACATCTAGAAATGGCAGCCTTCCGTCTATTTCCTCTTCCATCGTGAACTGAATTTGAGGATGTATGCTATTGATATGTTCCAGGAATTCAGGTATAGTTTCTCTTCCATGACTCCAAATAACAAAAGTGTCATCCACATATCGATACCAACATGTGGGTTTGAGTCTGGCCGTGTCGAGAGCTTTATTTTCAAACTGTTCCATGTAATAGTTGGCAACCACTGGGCTAAGAGGGCTGCCCATTGCCACACCGTCAACTTGTTCATAGAAGTTATCTGCGACCTGGAAATACGTTGTGGATAGCACATGATGAAACAACTTCGATATGTCCGCAGGAAAAATTTGTTGTATCTGCGTCAGAGCTTCGTTTAACGGAACTTTCGTGAAAAGCGACACTACGTCAAAGCTAATCAAGATGTCCTTGGGCTGTATGGTAAGCGTTTTTGTTTTTTCTACGAAATCTCTACTCTCTCTCTCTCTCTACGAAATCTCTACGAAATTTCTACTAATGGAAGGATCGTTGAAAAATTTTCCGGTCGGTGCTCGAGGTCTTCTTCCTCGATCCCTGGCACCGACGTGACGTGTGTGTGTGTTTTTCTGTTCGTGTTTTTTTGTTTCACGTTATCATTGGGTGAACCTCTTAATTTTTGTTAATATTTCACGTAAAATTATTCAAATTAAGTATTTCATTTAAATTTATAATTTTCTCAAGGCACTCTTTTGTATTGGTAATTTTTCTTAATTAATTATAATTTTTTTTTCAAATTTTCTTGTTGCCACGAGGCATTTAATATATCTAATTTAGCCAGTTGGAGACTTTGGTCTTTAGTCTTTGGGGTCACCTTATAGTTTTTAGATTTGGTTTTTGGAGGACTTAGAACGAAGAAATAAAACTAGATAACGATGAAATAACGGTAACAACAACATATATTTACAACAATGAAAACGATGAAAAGGACTTATCTCTAGCAAGATTCGAGAGGAACTCCTCTTTTAGAAAAGTTGGAGTCCTTGGAAAATAGTAAAAGAGAAGGAAGAGTAGTAGATTGAAGTGGGGTATCAAAAGAGCGGAATGTGAATCATGGAAATTATAGAGATCGGAAATACTAAGAAAGTCGTGTATGTGGCGGACTGGCCTCTGTAGTCGCCGCATGGACGCCATTCGTCGCCTTCCTTCGGGACCATATGGAGCGGAGACGACCAACAGCTTTGGGATGGCCTGACGGTTCCTAACTTAAGCATGGCGTCGAATTCTCGTTTGGCAGCCTGTAGGCGATCTGGGGCGAGCCGTCGGGGTTTGTGCGCCACAGGTGGTCCTGGCGTCGTCCTGATATGGTGCTGAGTGTTGTGTTTTACCATACCGGTTCCGTTTGGGCGTGCGACGTCCGGGAATTTTGAGAGAAGGTCTAAGTACGGCGACGATCCGTTGATAATTTTGACGGTTGGCACGGTGTTGTCAGCTGTTTGGCTCTGTGTTGTTATTTTGGTGGTGCCGTCGATGAGCTTTCGGTTCTTAGCGTCCACTAATAACTCGAAATGTGCCAGAAAATCGATACCAAGGATCGGCCAGTTGACATCTGCAACCACGAACCTCCAGGTGAACTCCCTCCGGAGTCCCAAGTTTAGAGTCCTTGTTGTCGTGCCGTATGTTGTAATCGGCGTCCCATTCGCCGCGGAAAGTTGGTAACTGCTCCTTTCTCGAGGCTGTCGGAGTTGGGAACGCGGAAAAACGCACAAATCAGCGCCAGTGTCTACCAAAAATAATGTTTTGGTGTTGAGGTCTTTCACTAGGATGCGGCGGGAAGTTGTAGGCCTAGGGTCGTCTGCCGCCATTAACGACTGGCCGTTAAGTTTTCCGCACTCGCGAACTTGCACGGTTGTTTGCACTTTATCGCTCGATTACCGAATTGTTCGTGATACCAACACATGCCGTCACCCGCGTATCGTCCGCGCGATTTTGATCTGCCACGTGAGTTCGATCGCCCGCGAAAACGCGACCGTTCGTGCGCACCTAAAGAGTTCATCGTTCGAAACTGGTTCGATCGCAGTTCTGAAATCTCTGCGCGGAGGTTAGCGATTTCCTGCTGCCAGGCGTTACTCATGTCCATCCGCATCTGACGTAATTGTTCCGCGAGTATGTGAGCTAGTGATGACGGTGTATCACTTACTGCGGCTGATGTTGCTGTTGTTGCGGCGATTGTCGGCTTCCTAGAGATAGATTCATTACTTTATCCGCTAGGTCTGCCACGTCCTCCAAGGAACTGTTGTCTTGTGCAGCGAGTATTGGCTGGATACAGGGCGGAATTTCGGTTGAACCATATGGCTCGGATGATATTATCGGGAACCGCTGCACCCGCGAGGCCTTTTAGGTGCCGCAAAAATTGCGACGGCTTGCTATCACCTAATTCTTCGTTTTCGAGAAAACGGCGAGTCTTTTCTTCTTGCGAAGCGCTGAGTCGTTTTATTAGTTCCGTTTTGAGCGTTATCCGCCACACTAATTTTATCTTTTTAATCCTTTGATAATGCCTAAATCGTGGCTTTGGCCTTCTCTCTACTTTTAAACCCTGTGCTTTCTTTTCATTGCCTATACCTAGAAAGCAAACAATGTCAAATAGAATGCTTTGAGTTTATTGTAAAATGGGCACTTCTTCAAAATAAGTAACACAAGTTAAACTACAACGTATTGATATCGTAATGATGTTTGAACTTTTTTTTTAAGAAAACTAATTTTTGTGAATTTTCGTGAAAAATGGTAGACACTATAATGATTAACTTTTTTTAATACATTCGTTCATTTCTATTAATATATTTTTCTATTATTCAGCCTGTATCTAAACAGGGCCATCAGATTACACAAATAGTTGAGTTATTGTCTAAACTGAGAGATCCCTTTGAAACCCTTAGTTTAAGCGAATATTTAACGGCTTATGGTTTATTGGTACTTCCAGAATATCGGGGAAAAAAATTAGGATTGGAATTGTTAAAAGCAAGGTATTTATTTTAGAAATAATTAAACGGAACAAGTTCCTCTTTTCATATGAAGACTGTTTGGAATTTTTGGATATTTTTGGCCATTATTTATTAGTTTTAGGATGTTTAACTAAACATTGCTTTTATTTCTGTTCTAATTATGTTTATGCTGGAAAGTATCAGAATTTTGGCATCCATTCCTGGGATAGCTCAACTACAATAGAAACTAAAACCCAATGTGGTCTGTTCATAAACTGATACTTGAAAATTTAATTTGAAGTATAATGAAAGTAAATGTGCATTATATCAGCGTAATTTTAGTTTATTTTTTTGTATATTGGGGGAAATAGAGTTTTATAGATAAATATAAATCAAAAAGATTTCCTAAATATATTTGTTTTTTCAGAGAACCTCTTTGTAAGGCTGTAGGACTTAAAGCTACAGTCACAACGTTTACCTCCATTGCATCTCAAAAGCTTGCAGAGAGAGCTGGATTCAAGTTGCTTAGTGAAATTACGTACCTCGAATTAGCAAAAATAGACCCTTTTCTTACCATTCCTGGCATACATGAACATACAGAAAGAATAAAAAATATGTATCTTGTTTATGAATAAATTTTTTGACCACTATAGTACATAAAATTATTGCAAAATACTTTCTTAAGTTACTTCCTCAAAATCCATGTAAATAATTAAATAGGTAGAGGTGGATATTCATTTATGCAATCTTTGTAATTTTCCAACAAAAATATAACAAATGAAAAAAATATTATCTGGATATATATATATATATATATATATATATATATATATATATATATATTTCATCTACGAATTTAAAATTAATAAGCTAAAAAATCCGTAAAAGATCCGCCAAAAACTAACGGATACGGATACGGATCTTTCTTCTCCCTCGGATATCCGCGGATACGGTTACGGATATCCGGCACATCACTAGACTTGAAGCGGTTATTGACGAACCCATTTCACAATTCCACCTTTTCGTGCGGATTAAAACTATTGATGAAATACTAAAAGGGGCGAAAGGTTGCAGATTCGTCCGACCCAATGAAGCTTTATGCAGCTCAAAAACATCTACAGCACATGATGTTTCAAAGAAAAAAATAGAAAACCGCTACTTCCGGTAAGTACTGTGCTTAAATATCTTTATCTCTACATAATAAACCGTAGATGATGATTTTTAGACATTTTTTATTACAGCATTGGGTTCAACGTAGATACCGGAAACACCTCCCCCAGAGATACGTAAGCGTTTATAGCTATTAGCTACAATTTCCGGTAAGTGTTCTTGAATTTTTTTTATTTTTGTTTTTTGTTACCGTAATTTCATTTTCATTTTTTGTACAGGTGCCTTTTTGGGGGTGAAATCTGAACTGCAGGTTTCTCGCTCGTTCTCCCATGATACAACACAGTAAGTGCCGCGTACGAAATTAACAATAAGGCAGTTATTACTATTTGTATTTCTGTATTTTTAGATATCAACAACAACGTCCTATAACGACGTAAGGTAGATGGGTTTTAGTTGGTAGGCCCTCCTCGGAGAGAATCCAACACTACTCAGTCGTACGGGCGGAGATTTTTGAAGATTTCCCCTCTTCCGCGAAAACAAGAAAACAAAAAAAAAACGATAGTAAGTATATAAAACTGTTACTATGTCCTTCAGTTAATATCCATGGGGATGAAGGAGGTATTTGAAACCTACAATAACCATTGCATCCTCTGCAGCTCATGTACACTGCCCAGTTCTTCGGTATGAACTAATTTAAAAGTTTTCTATTCATATAAAGTAACATTAATTTTTTTTGTACTTAATGTCGTTAGAGTAAAATGCAATAATTTCATAAATGGAGTTAATATAAATTAAAAGAAAAAAAAACTTTTTTTTTTTTAAAAGCTTTTATTTCATACCCATATTGTAGAAGTGCATAAAAAATAACTATTCCTCCATCTTGGATGGTCCGCCATATTGGATTTAGAATGACGTCACACAGCGTTTCGTGTATTGTCATCCAAACTAAACGTGTATACAAAATTTCAACTCAATCGGTTGAAGATATCTGCTTCAAAATTGAGTAGCAAGATTCCACCCGAACAAACATACATTGCAAGTTAAATAAAAACTTTTAAAAAAGGGATGTATTAAGGAAACGAGAAACTTTGGAAGTAATTTATTTCAAACTCGAAAAAGATAACAATTAAATTTCTCGCAGACAAAATTTCCTGATCATATTTTTAATTTTTTACTTTTATTTCCACATGAGCCCTGCTTTTTCTCCAGTTATGAGTTAAAGGCAACAATAGCCATAAAATTGTGCTTAGTTTTTACGATATGTATCTCTTTTGTAACATACTTTTGTTTTTTATCTCATTACTGTTTAATTATTTCTTAAATGTAAAATTTGTTTGAATATTCTTTATACACATTACACTTAACATAAATTCACTATTACAATATTTTTAAGGTGTAATTAATGTTTTTTGAAATCTTATTTATTTCAATAAATACTTTTTTAGTATTAATTCTTAACTTTTCATTTATTGTGCACTTTAAGCATGCCATTAAGTGTAAAATTGACAAGTGACAATGTATTTTTTTTCCGCACCTCGAAAGGAAAAAGCGGAACCCTTATAGGATCACTTCGTTGTCCGTCCGTCCGTCCGTCTGTCTGTCAAGACCCGTTTTCTCAGGAACGCGTGTACGTATCAAGCTAACATTTATACCAAATACTGAGGTCTATTGTCCCTTGGAGCTATGACAAAATCAAACTTCTAAGCCAACGCAATCAAAAGATACAGCCGTTTATGCCGCAAATTTTCGAATCAAAATCTACAGGGTACTTCCCGTGAACTCAGAATCTTGAAATTTGGTACGAAGCAATGTCTTATAGCACAGATAAAGGAAAAATTGCGAAAACCGTAAAATCAAACTTCTATGTCAACGTAATCAAAAGAAACAGCAATTTAAGCCGCATATTTTCAAACTTGCAACTACTCGTGTGGAAAATATAACAGTACGGCACTGCGAGGGTCCTTCGCGTCGTGAGTGCGAGGTGTAGATAATAAGAATGACATCAGTGATAGATACAGTTGTTTAGTCTAATATAGTACATAAGTAGCGGTATTGTAAAGCCGCCAGAAAGACAATGCCTTTTTTGATTCATATTATAATAAGTTAAGTACCAATTCAACTTTTGTAGGAAGAAGATGTTTTAATGCAATTGTTAAATCCCGATTTATTAATAAAGAGTTTCAAACTACTACATTTTGGTGCCGAAACCCGGGAAATAACGAGTGACCTTTAACGTAACGAGCGGGTGTTTAACAAAAAAGAAACGAGTGCTTTAAAACAGTAAACGAAAATAACGAAAATGGATATACAATTTAGAAAAACGTGCCGTGCGAAAGTCACAAGGATAATAAACGAAGCAGAAGAATTACTAAATGACGAAACGTCGATTGAAGAGTTAAGTGTGATGTTAGACAGACTAACAGTGGCTAATAACAATTTAAAACAAGCAAATGAAAAAGTGTTACCACAAGTGAAAGAAGAAAAATATGAGGAAGAATTCGAACAAGTTCTGGACTACGAGGACAGGGTGGCCATTGCGACTTCTAGATTGAAGCAGAGGGTAAATAAGCAACCGCAACAAGGAACTCGCCAAGATTCAACTTCGATGGAGGATTTCCAGCCTAGGAATGGTTATGACCCACATCAGCAACCAGTGACTCAACAGGAACGGGGAGCAGGTGGTAATGGTGGAACGAACGCAACTTTAAATATGGTGAGACTACCCAAATTAAATTTAAAAACTTTCAACGGGAACTTGCATGACTTTATTCCGTTTTGGGAACAATTTCGGAGTGCCGTCCATGAAAATAATTCACTAGATAGTGCCGCGAAATTTAATTATTTAAAATCGGTACTAACGGGAAGGGCCCTCGAAACGATTAACGGTTTAACACCATCCGAAGCGTGCTATAACGATGCAGTTGAAATGATAAAAGACGAATACGGTAATAAAGAACGAATTGTTGATAGTTATATACAGCAACTAATAAACCTAAATACAGTAAAAAGGCAAAAATGACGTCATAGGGTTGCGAAAATTGTACAATATTACATCAGCTGTAACACGTTCACTAAAGACTTTAGGCATTTCAGCAGATAACTACGGGTTAATGGTAAAAACCATTTTAATGAAATCCTTGCCATTTCAATTAAAAGTAGAATTCAATAAAATGTCCGAAATCGATTCAGATTCAGAAGAATGTCAAGAAAGTCAAGAAAGTACAGATTCAAATATAACAAAATGTGAAAAACAAATTGAAAAGCTTTTAAAATTTATAAAACGCGAGGTAGACTCCATCGAATCTGCTCAAGCTACATCAAGTACGACCAGTGGCGTATCCAGAGAAGAACGAAACAGTATCGGACGAAATAGGATTGATAGATCAAATCGTCCGCGAACGGTTTCAGAACTTTTTACAGGAGTTACGAATAATGAATGCGTATTTTGCAACTCTAATACGCATAATACATTTAACTGTCGCAATAAAACATTAACAATTGAGCAAAAGCGGGACATTTTGAAACGAAATTCGAGATGTTACAAGTGTACTAAACAGAATCATAGAGCTCGCGATTGTAAAAGTAATAAGTTAACATGTCAAAATTGTAAAGGTACACATTGTACAGTAATGTGCGATCCAGACTACAAAAAACGTTTGGACAAAAACAAAAATGGGCGAAAAGAATCGCAAGATTCATCAATCCACCCAAATAGTGACGCAGGCGATACAAGAAATAATGATCAATCGGCAACATTAATTGCAAACGGTTGTTATAACGATGTATTATTACAAACGGCGTGTGCATTTATTTCTCCAACGAATGAACAAAAACGAAATGAAATATTCTTACGCATGGTACTCGACGGAGGAAGTCAGCTAACGTTCATCAGGGAAAACATTTCCAAGAAATTAAAATTAAAGATAGTGGGTGCACACAAATTATCTATTATCCCATTTGGTTCAAGCGACAGAGGTCCACCGCAAAACTGTAATAAAGTTGAATTTTATTTGCGAAGTCAATATACAAAACAATATGTTAAATTGCATGCAATTGAAGTCCCTGAAATATGCTTTGATGCTTTAAGTACCCCGCCTACCAATATCAGAAAACTAAAAGAATTCGAATTAGCCGACGCTAGGCAAGAAGGTAGGGAACCTGTTAAAGGAATATCAATATTGATAGGAGCGGATAACTATTGGAAATTAGTAACCGGTGAAACCGAAAAAATAACGACGGACCTAACGGCTGTAAACACTCTCTTTGGATGGACATTGCACGGGCCTACTCCTGTAGATAGTTATAACGCAAGTACTAATATAATTACTGTTTTGCACGCGAATGTTCAAGACTCAGACCGAGAAGAACCTTTCAATTTAAAATATTTTTGGGAGTTAGAAACGATAGGAATAGATAACCCTGATAATTCAAATAGCAAACTGAATGAAAAGTTTACAAAAACGTTTTGTGAAACAAATATTAAATTTAAAGACAATATATATGAAGTGGAATTACCTTGGAAATCAGATGATTTTAAATTAAACGATAATTACAATCAAGCACTGATAAGAGTAAAGACTTTGACTAGAAAACTAGCTAAGGATTCCAAGTTAATTGAATATGATAAAGCTGTTAGAGACTATTTATATTCAGGATGTGCTGAAAAGGCACCAGAAACTCAAATTGAGGGTAGAACATACTTTATGCCCCATAGACCAGTTTATAGAGAGGATAAAGACACCACGAAAGTCAGAGTTGTGTTTGATGCTTCAGCGCATGCACCAGGTTTTGCATCCTTAAACGAAAGTTTACTTTGTGGTGACAACCTGATTCCTGATCTAGTAAAAGTATTGTTGAATTTTAGAATCGGAAGTATTGGATTATGTGCAGATATAGAGAAAGCATTTTTACAGATTTCATTATCGGAGAAAGATAGAGATTCCCACAGTTTTTTATGGTACAAAACAGAAATTAAAGACGAAGAGAATTTACCCGACATAATTGGTTATAGAATGAAGCGTGTAACATTTGGGGTTACTACAAGTCCATTTCTTCTTACATCTACAATGTTTAAACATTTAAACGAACAACCGGCAGAATATAGTGAAACGTGCGAGATTCTGAAAGAGTCTTTCTACGTAGATGATTTTGTTTTTGCTGCAGAAGGTACGGGTCAAGCTTTAAAAATATTTGACGAATCTATCAAGATTATGCGTATCGCACAAATGAATTTAAGAAAGTGGATAAGTAATAATGAATTTTTAAGAGACATTTTCAAAAGGCAAAACGTACATCACCCAAGCACTTGCCCCAAAATACTAGGTATCTTCTGGTATACTTTACAAGACGAACTGGGAGTAAGCTTAGACTCGGTAATTGATTGTGTCAATGAAGATCACGACATTACAAAACGAAACATTTTAAGAACGATTTCAAAAATATACGATCCTTTAGGGTTTCTGGGCCCATGTACAATAATACCGAGAATATTGTTACAAACCATCTGGAAGGGAAAATATGAATGGGATACCATACTGTCGGAAGATATTCAAAGAGAGTGGAAAGTTTGGATTAAAGATATAAAGGCCTTAGACGAACTCGCTCTTTCAAGATGCGTAGCACAGAACCGACAAACGCCGGTACAGCTACACATTTTTGCGGACGCAAGCCCAAAAGCGTATGGAGCTGTTGCATACATAAGAAGACATGGGGAAGATGTTAGTCATTGCAATATATTTATGTCAAAATCCAGAGTTGCGCCGATTAAGCAAAGTGAAAATGAACTTTCTCTGCCTAGACTGGAGTTAACCGCTGCAGTTTGTGCGGCAAGATTAAAAAACTATATAATCAAAAATGTCAAACTAAACGTAAAATCCACATACTTATGGACGGACTCTAAGATCACGCTGCATTGGATCAGCGAGAAACCAGAAAGATGGAAACCATTTGTAGCTAATAGAGTCCGAGAGATACAATCGTTGACAAAAGATTCCGTGTGGAGACATTGCCCAGGACAGGAAAATCCTGCTGATTTAGTCACGAGGGGGATTAAAGCAAACAAATTAATAACGTCAGAATTGTGGAAATATGGTCCTAGCTTTTTACTAAAATCGGAAGACAATTGGCCTGAAGTTGAACAAACGGTGGATGACTATCGAGAAGGTTTTGTATTGAACACACAAACCGTTAAAGAAATATCCGAACCTTTGTTTGATTTGAACCGATTTAGTAACACTGATAAAATTTTAAGAATAACTAGTTACATTCTGCGATTTATCAATAACATGAAATTTAAACAACGAACCTTTGGCAACATAAATGTAGAAGAACTGGAAAAGTCCGAGTTATACTGGCTAAAATATATTCAGAGCACGGAGTTTCCAACGGAAACCAAGTCGCTAAAAAATAACGAACCTTTACCCAAATCTTCTAAGATCTTATCATTATCACCATTTATTGATCACGATGGGGTAATGAGACTCGGAGGGAGGCTACAACAAAGTGAATTGCCTTATGAAACACAACATCCTATTATATTACCAAAGTCAAGTCCTTGGGTAACAAAACTTGTCTGTGAAACGCATGAAAAGTTACATCATGGGGGTGTAAATATTGTCTTGACTAATGTCCGAAAAAGATTTTGGATTATAAGGGGTAGACAAAAAATAAAATCGATTCTAGCAAGATGTGTGATTTGTAAAAAACTTAGGGGAAAACCTGGGGATACGCAATTTGCTCCACTACCGAGAGATCGAATTCTAGCAAGTAGAGCATTTGAATTTATAGGTACTGATTTTGCTGGACCTCTTTATATAAGAGAAAACGAACAATCAAAGAAGGTTTATATTATGCTGATTACGTGTGCCGTAACACGCGCAGTACACTTAGAGTTAGTACCGAACTTATCTACGGAATATTGTATCAGAGGTTTACGCAGATTCATGTCAAGACGAGGAGTACCGAGTGTTATTTATTCTGACAACGCGAAAACTTTCAAAAGAGCAGCGCTAGAGTTGGAAGAACTTAATTCACTTTTAACAAGTACAGTTGTCCAGTCCTTTGCATTGAAAAAGCGTATAACTTGGAAATTTATTGTCGAAAGAGCTGCATGGTGGGGCGGATTCTGGGAACGCCTTGTAAAAACTGTAAAAGACTCTCTGAAATTTGCTATTGGAAAAGCTGTACTTGAATTTGACGAACTACAAACAATCCTTATCGAGGTAGAGGCGATCGTGAACTCTAGGCCATTGACGTACATTGACGACGATCCAAATAACATATCTATATTAACGCCTGAAAAGTTTTTAATTGGTGAGGCTGTAGCCGACATAACAAAAGACATTCGCGACTCCACAATTAAACGCAACGACCTTTTGCAAAAATGGAAAGCGCGCGAGATGAATTTAAGTAAATTTTGGAGAAGGTGGTCCACGGACTATTTACAACAGTTAAGAACGGCCCATCATTCCGATCCGAAAAAATCTACTTTATTTGAAACCGGAAATATTGTCTTATTACACGACCAGAGCGTTCCGCGATCGTTATGGAAGATGGTTCGCGTAACAAACATTTACCACGGGCGGGACGGCAAAGTGCGGGCCTGCGAGATTAGACTTCCGAACGGAAAATTATTGAAACGACCAATCAGACTATTATATCCGCTAGAATTAAATGAAAGTAAAGTACTCCGTACTTCGGGGCCCGAGGATTATGTGGAAAATATAACAGTACGGCACTGCGAGGGTCCTTCGCGTCGTGAGTGCGAGGTGTAGATAATAAGAATGACATCAGTGATAGATACAGTTGTTTAGTCTAATATAGTACATAAGTAGCGGTATTGTAAAGCCGCCAGAAAGACAATGCCTTTTTTGATTCATATTATAATAAGTTAAGTACCAATTCAACTTTTGTAGGAAGAAGATGTTTTAATGCAATTGTTAAATCCCGATTTATTAATAAAGAGTTTCAAACTACTACAACTCGCAAGGGAATTAAAACCTAAAGGGTACCTACTTCCAGTCGATTTAGAATCTTGAAATTTGGCATGAAGCAATGTTTTATAGCACATATACCTTAAACCTTAAATTTTTAGTTACATCACATGTTTACATCACATATATACAGGTTGATACGTAACCCTCAGTGCGCGAGTTCGACTCGCACTTGGCCGGTATTTTTTTTTTATAAAAGAAACCATCCGTTTTCTTTTATAACAATAGAAAAACATTAAAATATCAGTGGATGCACCTAAATAATGACATAATGGACATTTACATGCTACAGAGGCTGCATGAGATTTTTTATGCTCTATTAAATGTTGCGAAACTTGGAATTCAGCATCACGACGTAAACATTTATGCTTCCTAACTTCTAGTGGTGCCAGTTCATTTAGTTTATTTACAAATAATTCATTATTAGAGCTTTATTCTATTAACGCAAATCCTTTTTCTTGACATGGAACCTTCAATTACTAAAGCTCACAAAGGTTTTGCTGGACTCATGTAACATGTACCTTTGAACTTGATTTAGTTTTTCTTACTTTTTGAGATAAAGTATCTGCTTACCCTGAGACAAAAGAAAATAATATTATTATCTAATATATATAATTCTCGTGTCACGGTGTTTGTAATTAAACTCCTCCGAAATGGCTCGACCGATTTTCCTGAAATTTTGTGTGCATATCAGTTAGGTCTGCGAATCGGCCAACATTTATTTTTTATCCCCCTAAATGTTAAGGGTGGTCCACCCCTAAATTTTTTTAAAATTTTTTAGACAAAATTTTTTGTTTTTATTTTTTTATGATACAGCATACAAAAATACAAAAAACCCTTAATTTTCACGCCTTTACGATCAACCCCCATTTTTTAATAGTGATATTAGCACTGTAATAATCTTCAACAGTGGTCGATAACTGATAAATTATTATTAATCGATTAGTCATCCCCGCCAGGCGTCTACTGATGCCACTACTCAGCCAGCAAACAGCACGGATTGGGGACGAGAATGAAGCTGATTTGTTAAGAATGTTACAGGGAGTTCAAATATGTTCTAAGAAGAAAAATAATGCTGTATTATAACATTTCAGAATGATTTGGCAATGTTGAAGAATGTTCCAGAATCTTGAAGATCATTCAAAAATGTTTCATAATGTTAAAAAATGTTTTGAATCATTATGGGATGTTCTGGATAATTCTAAATTCGCCAATATTCTATAATGTTCCATCAAACGTGTGATATATTCTTACCCGGGCAACGCTGAGTATTGCTGCTAGTTATAATATAAAAAAGTAAGTTGTAAGTGCCCTAACAAATAAAATAACAATTTTAAGGTAAATATTTATATGAGGCCCTAGGCTGGAATTATTACATTGCGCCATTTCCAAATTGTACTGAATTCTGAATTAAACTGACAATGAATTGTATCCAACAGTCTTTATAATTTTTGTAAGTTAAGTTAGATTTTATTGCCGCCAACACTTTTTCGATACTCAACTGACACATTGCGTGACATTGCGCTTGCGCGCGATTATGAAATCCACTCTACTCTAGATCTACAGTTAGACGCTAGATGGCTAGATCCTAATAGTGATGGGCGCTATCGATAGTTTTTACTATCGATAGTAGCTATCGATAGTTGAATAACTATCGAATAATTCATTCGATAGTTTTTATTCGTTAGCGTATTTTTTCAATTACACGATAGTCAGGCAGCAGACGGTTAGCTCGATCACTAACCTACAAATATACGAACATATAGGTATACTTACCGACCAATATACGATTCGTATGCTAGTATAGATAAAAAAACAGGTTATGCTGAAAATAATAAATAACCTCGACTTAAAACATGGTTTCTAAATCTTATTACTTTGATAAAATTTTTATTTACTTAGGTAAGCGATCTTTTTGTATTGTTATTGAACACTTATTTAATTTTTTTTTGGGTAATTATAAGTACGCAGTACAAACATATAGTAAGTATTTATGACTCAAATCCTAACTACAATAATTTAAAAATTATTAATGATTAATTTGCATTTTATTTTTCCTCATATTTAACTGGTATAAATTGGCGCCATAGAAAATTATGTTTTTAAAGTATGTATGTATGTATAGATACCGTCTAATAATATCGAATTGTTTATATTATTCGGCTCTGCTACGAGGAAGTAGCGAAGTAGTAGCCAATGCGCAAACGTATCATTTACCCATTCCAACCACGACTCCAACGTTCAGTTCGATAGTTGGAAAGTATTCGAATGAAAAAAGTAACTACTAGTTACTAGTTATTCAGTAAGTACATTCGATGTATAGAAGTTACTACTATCGATAGTGATTTTCATTCATTAAGAAAAACTATTCGATAGTTACTATCGATAGTAAAAACTATCGAATAGTTCGATAGTTTTTATTCGATAGTGCCCATCACTAGATCCTAATCCTGGTTTACACAGGGTTCACACTTCGCTTGCTTTCCATTCGCTTAATTCGCTGTCCATTCGCTTCCTAATTCGTTTCCTCGCTTGATACTAGCGTGATACATTTAGTTGTAACCTTTACTTATTGTGTATTTGTAGTGATATTCGCTGCCTTAAAGTACAGGATAATGGATGACAAAGATATAGCATTTATAAAGACAGTTTCCTCAGAAATGAGGAAAACGATGAATATAGAGTAAGTTTATTTTATTTATTTAAGTAGTTTTATCACTAATGCACTAATAAATATTTTTTTTGGAACGATGGACTGTCAATCATTTATCTCCAAAAATCTCTTAATTTTTATCATTATTCGCACAGTATTAATACAAAAACATTTAAATTTCTTCATAAATAATAATTTATTCCTAATTAATCGATTTTTCCTCAACAAAAAAGTAGGTTTATATCTCAGTAATTTTTCTGTAAACAATTATTCAGTTTAACTATCAAAAATAATTTATTTTTACTAATTTTTACATTTATATGAAAGAAAAACAAAATAGCAATGATGGACCTTTTGATATTAATGTTAAGGCCTCAAATTTTCAACAGATATTTTTTTGTCATTGAATATTTTCGATATAGATATCGTTCCAAAAAAAGTCTTCATTTTTTTAGCCCATTCTAATGTAGGTATTATTGTTTACATTTACACCAAAATTCATAAGTAATGAAAATAATTAATTACAGCTTTTGCGCCAGGGAACCAATTTTTACCCAGAAGTTGAACACCGCTTCGGAGTATAATATAAAATTAAGCGACAAGTCTCTTTTGGTAAGTTACGAACCTATAAGGTACATATTATTTGTTAATTATTTTATCAATTTTTACATAGGTCACAATGAAACTTAATGAAGGTGATGGTGCGGTAACCGAACGGAAAATCGAGAACACGATTGATTTCGACGTCACCATAGAAGTAATTAAGAATAAATTACTAAACATTTATTTTGGAAATTGCGGCCACCATTCTACTGAGTTTCTAGACTCTTAAATATGTTGCAAATATTTTAAATATTAAAATATTTTAATTATACACTACAAGTACGTGTATAATTAAAAACATTATTCCAAATAAATAAATAAATAAATAAAAGCTTTTTATTTAATATTCCTGCAAAGAATTTTATTCCTTTTAAATTAAAAAGGAAACAATAATGCAATTGATGATAAACTAAATCAAACCTACTACATATTAATTTGAAGTCATGTGTAGTAGGTTTGATTTAATTTTTATTTGATCATAAATTATCAATTAATGTATTAAAAAAGAAACGAATAATAATAGAATATTTTAAATAGGTGCAATCTTAATATAAATAAAGAGCATTTTTTTGTTTCAATTTTGTTGTGAATATGAAAAAAATTCCTGTAGTCAAATTTATTGTTAAAAAAAAGTTTTTTTATATAATTCAAACAAAATTGACTTGTAATGTTTGCGAATAAATAAATTACTGACATTATTTTAACTATGTTTTTTTTTTTTTACAAATATACCTACCACAGTTTATAATATAGGTACGATATATACAGGGTTTTTCAAGTTGATGGGCTATTAGAAATATATGAATTAGTAGAAGGAATTCAGTTCTGAAACTTAGGCTCATTTGGTTATTGTTTATGCCGCTTCTTTTAAAAATATTTTCAAGTTCGATTTACATCCGGTTATACCGGAAGTCGATACCAACTTTGTTATTTTAAATGGAATGGTATATTTTTCACACTGAATTCGAATAAAAGGTGTAATTCTAAGGTCAGTTTGATAACCAACTTGTACACCTATGACGATCGGTTTCTGAGTTAATTTAATTTATAGAAAAAAAATCGCTACCGCAACCCAAATTATAACACATCATAACTTCCACAAAATACGACTAAGAGTGTTGAAATTTTTACTAGTAATAGCTGAATATTAGTGCTAACGCCTCGACAAAATTGAATGAAATAATTTATACAGGGCGTTCAAAATAAAATTCTAAAATTGCAAAACTTCAAACACGAATTACTTCGTTTTTTCAAATGGCACCTACTATTTTTTCAATCGATTCCTTTTTTTATCCTCTTTCGATCCATATAGATACTTTCTATTTTATTTGAAAATTTTGGAATAATTTTGAATTATTACTTAAAATAGAAAGCTTCAAATTGTAATGAATCTTTAATAAACAGTTTTCATTTTTCTGTGTTGTTTTATTTCTTTTTAATTTTAATACAGTCGTTTTCTTTCAAATTACACATCGATCGATATTTTCTAAACAAAGCAGTAATTATGTATTCTCCATTGCCATTATCGCAATCATATTGCAAGCTTGGTTCGTTTCTACTTTGACATCTATTTAAATTCCCGCTTAAAAAGGATCCACTTTTAACGTGGCGGACCCCTCTCAAGGTCACAGACACGCGCTACGCGAAAATCAAAGGAACCGACAGTTATGTCCCTACTGCTTAGAAGTATACTGTGGTACCGGCTAGAAGCTAGTAAATTACAATTTCATATTCATTTTGTTTACCACCTAAACCTGCTTCGAACTACTTATATTATAGTTTTATAGTTTTAGTAAGTATAAGAATACAATAATGAATCCCCGTGAAGTAAAAACCTGTAAGTGGGAATTTAAAGTCGGTAGGTACCTTTTTTTGACGATGTATTTTTTAGTTTTAATATTAGAATTTATAAGGCATATTTCACCAAATTAATTTTTCAAAAAATCAAATTAAAAAAGCAATTTGTTCATATATTAATTTTTCTTTACAGAGAAAGTTGAAAAAAAGAGGACCCCTCAGGGTGATTTATCAGAAAGTAAGAGCAGCCAATCTGTGACAAAGGAGTCGACGGAAATAAAAAAACAGTAAGTTTTTTTTATATTTGAATTTTTTTAATTTTATTAGTATAACGGGCTAGAGCCCTCTTACAAAAATTATATCATAATAAGTTGAAACTATCAAGCAAGAAATTAACAGTTAATGTATTTTGAAATTTTCGTATCTGTTTCAGTTAATTTGTTCCCGTCGACTTCACAGCCAGAAAATTTTTACTGTATAAAATTTATATACATATGCTTAATTAAAATGATTTAATAAAAATATCAATGGGATGTTTTTGTCGTTTTTTTTTTGGTCCAAACCGAGGGCTTAAGTCAGAGGGCCATATGAACCATTCAGTAAATTTTACAGGAAATAAAAAAAAAGTTTCAAAATTGCATTTTTGGGAGAATCCACACAAAAATACATCACGTTGAGTTTTTTGACACTTTTTATTTAATATTCCTGTAAAGAATATTCCTTTTAAATTAAAAAAGAAACGAATAATAATAGAATAGGTTAAATCGGTGCAATCTTGTTGGAACATATTTAATATAAATAAAAAGACAGGAGCTTTTTTTGTTTCAATTTCCTTTAATATTCTAAAGTATTAGTTAAGCTGAAATTTACTTCAAATTTTTATTTAAAATTACGTTACTTCAGACGTTTGCTAGCTTTTGCTGCAATTTGCGTTGTAGCGGATTTCATAACTAATACGTTAATAGACTAAACAATTTAATGAATTTTAATATAGGTAATTTATTAATATGTAATAATGTGGTTGTAGTAAATTTCTGAGAAAGTAAAGAAAAAGAAATCAATTAAACAACTAAACTATGAGATAGGAAGAACATACTACATCAATAATTAATAAAACTAAATATCTACTCTTTATTTTTTCTAAACTTACTAAAATATTAGACATAAAAACACTTATGATTGTCTACTATGCACTCTTCCATAGTATATTTACTTACGGAATTATTGCATGGGGTGGCACTAATAAAATTCAGAATAAAATCCTTAAAATAATAACAAAAAACAACTTTATTATAGATAATTACTCACTGGACATTAAAAAATCTTTTGAACTAGCCTCAATTCATCATCACTATTGCAATTTGAGTAATCAATTTAAACAATCCAATAGCATTACTAGGAATAAACTGATTATTATTCCGAAATGCCATCTCAAAGTCAGTAATAAATCTAGCTATCTTAATGCAATAAGGATATTTAACAATCTGCCTCTAGAACTGAAACAACTTGATTTCAATAAGTCAACCACAAGAAGAATACTTAAGTAATGGATTATATCAGATTAAATTTTTTTGACAATAAAAAAAAAATAAAATAAAAAAAGAAAAACATTGTTTTAACAACTAATATTAATAAAAAAAATACTTTAACTAAAAAAAGGCCAAATAGAGGGATCAAAAGAAAATGTATTGAAGTAAAATTTTTGAGTCCCCATTTTTAGCTTCTTTTCCATATATTAAATCAGACGAAAAAAATAAAAAAAATAAATTAATGAAATCTAAATAAATTATTATCTACTATCAGTTTCTCAGCTTCTTTACAGAGACGTGATTATAATATGGACCGAGCGTAAACAATATTCTCTGTATTACCGAATGATACTAATAGGGTATGCAACACACAAAGCACATTAAGGGACACGTATGTAAGTTTCACATGCGGTAAGAGGGCATTCGCGGACTTTAAAGCTTGGAAATTATAAATAATATAGTAATAATAGTCTAATACATAGAAAATATAATTAAACATACCAAAAAATAAAAGAACAGTACTGTTTATAATAGTATATAAGTACTTATATACATCAATTATAAAGTTAAAAAACATTTCTAGAAATGCATACGTTAACGTAGCCAGAACTTTTGGAAAGTACCTAACATACAAAAAATAAAATATACAAACAGTCTAATTAATAAAATATCAACGTTAAACCTCTATACTGTCTAGTGTTAAAAAATTTAGAGTACTTAATATCTAAATAATAAAAATAACGGTTAAAAAGTGAATTAATAGGGTATTAAAGGCACTACTGATGTTTAAATAATATGAGCTTCGTATATAATTGTCTTACCCTAACACTTACTTCCTTTACAGTTTTTGTAGCATGATGAACCTTAATAGTAAAATAAACTGTTTATATTATATTAAATAATTGCCTAAGAAGGGTGTTAAGCGGATCTTGATCTAGTAATAGTGGCAAAATCAAAATTTACCTTTCAGGATGTACTATACTGGGAAATAATATAACATTCTGTATTAACGCAGAAAAACAAAAACAACAGTTACAAAAAATTATTTATTGTACCACAATGTACATTTCGCCACACCGTAGCTTCTTCAGGTCCTTAAATACTAAAATACAATGGAGGGGAGGAACTAAACATACTACTCAAATACTTAAAATTACAAATTTAACAATGGAGAGTTGTTTACATCTAACTGATCATTAATTATTAACCCTTTCTTATTTAATTTGTTAATCTCTAAATATTCCAATAAACATCTACCTGTCTGATGTTTTAAAGACCGTATCCAAGAACACAAGAAAAGTTTTGAAAAGAAAAACTCAAATTCCACCTATGCTCAACATCTATTAGAAAATGATCCCAATTTTGACGAAAATTATAAAATTTTACATTCAGAAAATAAAGGATTAAAATTAAATTTATTGGAATATTTAGAGATTAACAAATTAAATAAGAAAGGGTTAATAATTAATGATCAGTTAGATGTAAACAACTCTCCATTGTTAAATTTGTAATTTTAAGTATTTGAGTAGTATGTTTACTTCCTCCCCTCCATTGTATTTTAGTATTTAAGGATCTGCAATTAAGCTTATCATGTAGAACTTCTCCACCTGAAGAAGCCACGGTGTGGCGAAATGTACATTGTGGTACAATAAATAATTTTTTGTAACTGTTGTTTTTGTTTTTCTGCGTTAATATGGAGTTACAATATCTTAAAGGTTCCTCAATTCAATTTTTTACATTCTGTATCATAATGATCATAACTTTACACATTCAGTTTGTTACTTACTGTTTGGTACGTCGAGGTACTACTTTTTTAATTAAATGCTCAGGAGAATCAAAAATACTAGGAACAGCATTTGGATTTAATTGTCTTTTTCCTACGAATATTAAAAAATCACTCTTCAAAATGCTTACTGCAAATAACTGAATGCTTTGTCCGTGTGAAATTTTCGCGCCTTACTGCATTCACCCATTTTTTTTTCATTCGGGATCTGTAGGGAACCTTAGAAGAAATTATAAATGCATCAGTGTGCTTTATGTTTGAAATGTATTTACAAATGAAATGAAATGGAGGAATCTTTAAAGGATCTTTCACGGCAACCGTATGCACAACAAAAGTTAATCATTGTTCTTATATTAAAATAGTTTTATACTAATTTAACTAAAAATAACTAATTCACAAAACCCTATGTAAAACAAAAACTGTGTCTCATAACATTTATCTTAAATTATCGCGCTCGACACTTCGACTATCTAAAACTTTCTGAGTGAAGTTGCGGTAGCTCTAATAAGTTCAGCGTTTCTGTCCCTTAATGCGCACGATTTGGGGTTGCCTACCCAAATAGTATCCTGAAACTCCAAGACTCAGTCTAGCTATAATCACGTCTCTACTTCTTTATATAACAAAAGTACTTATAATACTATATATTACAAATTTCATTGTTAACATAGAACTTATATTATGACGAAAAATGTGATCAATAAACATATTTTTCAATTTTGTTAATTAGGTTCCTATTTCACTGCGCAATTTTCGGATTTTGTTTTTGCTTTCAATTCCTGATTTAATTTTGTGTTCGATAGTGTGAAACATGTAGCTGTGTAAGTACTTGTTTTACTGATATTTTATATTGTCCTTTTAAAGTGTGTTTTTATTTACTGTACTGGGGTGTATTTATGACTGTTTTTACATATTTACGATTATCATTTCTATACTGCGACCAACATGTATATCTGAGATAACTTTCTTATTTACAATTTAATAATAACTAACTTTTAAACCTATGTTAGTACCACGGATTATTAATACATATTAGAATAACTTATGATTAAATGTATTTTTGCTTTAAAAAGACTACAAATCCAGTTATTGGTTTTATAGTAGGTAATTAAAAAAAATTTAAACTTTAAGTTTTGATTTTGATTCTGTTTAGTTACAAATGTTAAATAAATTAAAGAAATATGTCAACTTACATTTTGCATTGCTATAAATCCTTCCTGTTGTAACAGGAACATACCAGTGGAAATGATGTACATACCTACATACTTCTTTCTAATTCATTCAATTACCGCAACATCCTTAATAATAATATGATAAAGCAATTAATGCTTTGTAACATAATAATGATATCCACAATCCAAATAGAGTTCCTGTAAAATAAAACATTATGAAAATGTATGCAGATATTAAATCATGAGTGATAACCAACATTTCAATTTTTAATTAACTTTAATTTAAAGGTAAAGAAATACGAAAATCAGTGCTAATACGTAAAATATATAAATAGAATACTTATATCCACTACTTTATGTAGGTTTTTAGTTAAAAAATTCAACAGCGCTTTAAATTATAGGAGTGAAGATAATAATTATAAAAGAATTTTCTTTGATTAAAATTTGAATAAGTATTAAAAAAGCAACCAACAAAATACATATGCTACACTTAAAAGAAACTAAGTAGTTTATTTAAAACAAATCCCTTAAATAACATTCTCAGACATTACAAAAAAATACAATTTCATTCTGAAGGGATATCCGAGTACAATTTTATCAAACATCTAATTTTTTTCTTTTTGTCTGCATAAACAATTCAATAATTGTTATTGTATTTAAAAAAATTCTAACAGACTGTAATAATAAGTACCTGTTCTGTTTTAATCTTTCCTTTTAGTTTTCAAAAAACCAAACAATCATAAATGAATATCCATTTCAAGCAATTTATGAATGAACAAATATGTAAATATCAGTAATTAACATTATGATTAGTATTATCTCTTAGTGAAACATTTCTTGTGTAGGTTTCACAGATTATTAAAAATGTTTCACAATCGATGCACAAAACATAAAATATCGATGCAAATAAAACATTTTGTTTAATTAAAATTAAAATGAATGAAAAATACAAAACCAAGTGTTTTAATTCTAATCATATTTTTATATAAATACTTATTGTAATAATATTCAACAGACAAACCTAAAACATGAAAAACATTCTTAAATTATCTTCCTTACCATGTATATTTCTCTGTGAACTCCTCATGTGGTACAGTAAGGGAACAGTTTCATGTCTCAAAGTCCTTATTTAGCTATACATTTCATGTGATATTTATCCTTCTGTCCTGGGAAGAAAGCCACGCCACCAAACTAATTCATTTTTTGACCTAGGTAAATGGAAAAGAAAAATTACTACTTTAATTTATTTTCTTTATAATTTTATAAATGTTTACTTTCAAGTAAAATATTGATTATAGGTGATCAGATTAATTATTTACTTGTTCTTATTTACATGATTACATTACCAAAATTAAAATTATATTTACTGATAGTATCTCTTACCAACTATTTTGTACTGCAAACTCCCTACAATAATACATTTCACATTGGGGTATTTGCTATGCAGAACTGTTGTCTGTACAATTCGTTGCGCAGACAGGAAAACTGGTGTATTCCGAAATTCATACATCTGTGAAGAGAAATAACAAATGAATGAAAGTACAACATCCCAATATCAACTTTACCTTAAACAATATCGTAAAAGTATTATTAAAACCCAAAATACCTGCCAAAAATAATAACTTTGAAAAACAGTTTAGCCAATAAATGAAAATAGTAATCAATTCATGGGTTTCAAAAACAACAATGCATATTATATGTTATGAGTTCAAATGATCAAATTATCTTTTTTAAAAATTGAACATTTATTCTACGATGTACAAAGTGTACAAAGTCTAGTCTAAAGCTAGAATGTCCTATCCTGGCGCCTAAGGCAATTTATTATTTCGTATATGCCTAGTCAGCAGAATAGTACATTTATTAATACAAGCATATTATCTTAGTATCTAACATATATATTGTAGCGACCAGTGACACAGTACGTGTGTGCGATAACAATTTGTGGCATGTACTTGTTATCGCTAACATGTAAACACCGCACACGGTACTTTTCGTGTTATCAACTTACAAGATGTAAATCATTCTCCGGCGACAAGTAACAAGTTCAATTCTGGAATAATCGAGGACTTTCTAATTATTACTCATCATTCGAGAATCGTCAGGATTTCCTTTTCGAATTGTCTAGAAAGTTCTAAAGGTGTATATATAGTGATCATCTTTGGACCGAGAGACAGTTAGTTGGAAGATAGCATCAGTGCGCGAATTAAAACCATGAAAGACAGAGCTGATAGCCTTTTTCTTACGGGACACATAAATGGGAAACGGTGTTCGTTTCTATTGGATACCGGAGCGAGCAGGACAATTATACGAGCCAACGTGATGAGTACAAGTAAGCTTCAACCGACTCAATGGAAGCTACGTACGGCCACCGGAGAAATGGTAAATGTCCATGGTGAAAGCTACGCCAAGATCCGCATAGGAAAGACCTCCTTCCGACACTGCGCTCTTGTAGCCGAAATTAAAGACGTCATTCTGGGCTTGGACGTGCTTCGGAAATACGACTTTTGCCTGAGTTTCCAAAGAAAAGTCGTGACCTTAAACGGAGAAGACTTCAAGCTAACTACTCAGGACACTGTAACATCTCAAGTCAAAAAGCTACAAACAAGAACGGAAGACGCGCAACGCCTACCAGAAGCCTTGACGAAATTGCGCCAGGAAGCAGGAGGCAAATGTAATCTTAACCAACGACGCCAGATAGAAGGATTACTAAAAGAATACCAAGACGTCTTTGAAGTAGAAGGTGGCAAGAAGGGACGAACCAACGCCGTCCTGCACAAAATAAATACTGGCGAAGCCCAACCCATCCGTCAGCGACCCAGGAGACTACCACTGGCCAAGAGAGAAGAAGCTGAAAACATCATAAGCGAAATGCAACGGGGTAATAGAACCATCCACTAGCCCCTGGACATCGCCGGTAGTTCTGGTCAAGAAAAAGGATGGCTCGACACGCTTCTGTGTAGACTACCGCCAATTAAATAATGTGACGAAGAAAGACAGCTACCCATTACCACGAATCGATGACACCCTGGATACACTGTCAGGGTCGACTATATTTACCACCTTAGACCTCAAGAGCGGATACTGGCAAGTGGCTTTGGACAGAGATGCCAAAGAGAAGACAGCGTTTTCCATTGGAACGGGGCTGTGGCAGTTCAAGGTGATGCCGTTCGGGTTGTGCAACGCACCAGCCACCTTTGAGCGACTGATGGAAACAGTCTTGGTTGGCTTAATTGGGAAGACTTGCCTGGTATACCTTGACGACATCATCATAGTCGGGAAGGACTTCACCGACCATCTGAAAAATTTGGAGGAAGTTTTCCGAAGACTTCGTGATGTCCACCTAAAACTGAGCCCCAAGAAATGTCAGCTATTCCAAGAGACCGTCAACTACCTGGGGCATGTAGTATCCGGAGATGGCGTTTCAGTCGACCCACAGAAAATCAAGGCCGTGCAAGAGTGGCCTGTACCTGCTGACGTCCATCAAGTCAGAAGCTTCTTTGGACTCTGCACCTACTACAGACGTTTTGTTCCTGGATTTGCAAAAATCGCTAAGCCTTTGGCACGACTCACAGAGGAGAGTAGACCATTTTGTTGGGAGCAAGACTGCCAAGCTGCCTTTGAACAGCTGAAGAAAACCCTCTCTGCTACACCTGTGTTGAGCTATCCCCTACCAACTGGAAAGTTTATCCTGGACACCGACGCTAGCAATATTGGAATTGGCGCGGTTCTGTCACAAATACAGACTGGTGAAGAGAAAGTGATCGGATACTTCAGCAGAACTCTATCCAAACCCGAACGGAATTACTGCGTAACCAGACGCGAATTGTTAGCTGTAGTAAAAAGTGTGGAACAGTTCTACAAATACCTCTACGGAAGAAAGTTTTTGCTACTAACTGACCATTCCGCGTTGAAATGGCTTCTGAATTTCAAAAATCCCGAGGGCCAAGTAGCCAGATGGATAGAGAAGCTGCAAGAGTACGACTTTGAAATAGAACACCGAGCGGGAAGTAGCCATAGAAACGCCGACGCCTTATCCAGAAGACCTTGCCCGGATAATTGTAAACACTGTCAACGCGTCGAGGAACACGAAGAGGTCAGGAGGATAACTATCCTGGACGAGCAGTGGCAGCCCGACAACATAAAGGCAGAACAACATTCATACGTGCTCCTAAAATGTTCCTGGACTGGAAGAAAGAAGGCAGAAGACCAACCTGGCAGGAAGTGGCTGCCAAGTCAACAGAAGTGAAATCGTTGTGGGCCCAATGGGATTCCATTGATGAAGAAGATGGTCTCCTGAAGCGCGTCGTTGAGAACCAAGATGGCACCGAAAGCAGACGTCAGCTAGTGATACCGAGAAGCTTGGTAAAGGAAGTCCTGCAGTGCCTCCATGACAACTCTTCAGGAGGACATTTTGGTGTAAAGAAGACCCTTGGCAAAGTACGAGAACGATTTTACTGGGTCAACTGCAAGAAGGACGTGGAAGATTGGTGCAGAAAGTGCACGACGTGCGCCGCCAGTAAGGGACCTCAGAAGCGACAGCGTGCTCCGATGCGGCAGTATAACGTTGGCAGCCCATTCGAGAGAATTGCCATAGACGTTGCCGGACCATTCCCAGAATCTGAAGATGGGAATAAGTACATCGTAGTGGCAATGGACTACTTTACGAAATGGGTTGAAGCGTACGCTCTTCCAAACCAGACGGCAACTACAGTGGCGGAAACGCTCGTGAAAGAGTTGATTAGCCGATTCGGAGTACCACTGGAGCTGCATTCCGACCAAGGACGAAATTTCGAGTCAGTCATATTCCAAGATATTTGTAAGATATGGGGCATTCATAAGACTCTAACTACAGCCCTACATCCCCAATCAGACGGCATGGTAGAACGAATGAACAGGACCATTAACAAGTACCTGTCCAAAATGGTCTCCAAACATCAGCGAGACTGGGATCGTTATCTGCCATTGTTCCTTTTGGCATACCGATCTTCCATACATGAAACCACTGGACAAACACCAGCCAGGGTACTGTTCGGTCGAGAGTTGCGACTACCATGCGACTTAAAGTTCGGATGCAAACCTGGCGAAGACGAGGCTGGAGAAGATTACGTCAGTGAACTCCGAAGACGATTGGACGACATCCATGACGAGATACTTTCCCATATGCAGATAGCCAGTGACCGGATGAAGGACGCATATGACATTAAGGCCACTGATGGAGGATTCCATGAAGAAGATTTGGTGTGGCTTTATAATCCGAAGCGTCAAAGGGGTCTTTCGCCGAAGCTGCAACAAGATTGGGAAGGCCCGTACAAAGTTATCAAACGAATCAGTGACGTAATCTACCGAATTAGACGTACTCCCAATGGAAAACCAAGAGTAGTCCACTTCAACCGACTGGCTCCATATGCTGGGGACAACCACGAGGAAGCTCGAGTTAGAGTTGTGCAGGCTCGATCGCCAGAGCCCCAGTACGAAGAATTTATGGCCGAACAGAGCTTACACCGTAAAGCCCGATTTGGAGTCACCACCGAAGTTCAGCAGGACTTATTCGCCGTCCCGAAAGAATGCTCGCTGGCTCATTGTGTGGCAAGGGATTTGGACATGAGCCGTGGGATTGCCACGGTCTTTCGGAAGAAGTTTGGGCGACTACCGATGTTACTCGACCAGGTCAAAGATGGTAGAAAAGTACTACAGTTACTCGATGGGACCCAATCCACCAAAAGCAAGTCGTCGGAGAAGCCTTCCTACCACTCCTTATGGGACTCCCTGATAGAACTAAGAGAGAAATTGCTGCAGGCTAACATCCTGAAGCTAGCAATACCGAGGATCGGATGTGGACTCGATGGGCTGGATTGGAGGGTGGTCAGAAACATGCGTGAGGTTTTGTTCCGATACACTGGCATAGAAATCTTGGTGTGCGCCGGAAATCCACGACGAGGACCGTCACCATTGAAGACCGTTGACTGCCATTTCCACCTGACAACCGGATGCCGAAGCGGATCCACCTGCAAGTACCGGCATGATCCTCTGAAGGAACGGCAGAATGTGATCCGGGACGAATCACCCTTAAGGAGGGGGTAGTGTAGCGACCAGTGACACAGTACGTGTGTGCGATAACAATTTGTGGCATGTACTTGTAATCGCTAACATGTAAACACCGCACACGGTACTTTTCGTGTTATCAACTTACAAGATGTAAATCATTCTCCGGCGACAAGTAACAAGTTCAATTCTGGAATAATCGAGGACTTTCTAATTATAACTCATCATTCGAGAATCGTCAGGATTTCCTTTTCGAATTGTCTAGAAAGTTCTAAAGGTGTATATATAGTGATCATCTTTGGACCGAGAGACAGTTAGTTGGAAGAAAGCATCAGTGCGCGAATTAAAACCGATAATAGGCAAAGTGATATAAATAAATTGTAATATAAATAAGTGAATTGTTGTGATATAAATGGTAGTTCTAAGTTAGTGTTTAAGTGTTATAAATAGTGTTAAATAAATAATTGTTTAAATAAATACTCTGACTAGAAAATTCGTTACAATATCTACTTAATTATACAATAATAACTAGCACCAATACCCGGCGTTGCCCGGGTAACAATATATTACACGTTTCATGGAACATTCTAGAAAATTCGCGTATTTAAAACTATCCAGAACATCCCATAATGATTCAAAACATTTTCTAACTTTTTTTAACTTTCTGAAACATTCTTGAAGATCTTCAAGATTCTGGAACATTCCTGAACATTGCCAAATCATTCTGAAATGTTATAATAAAACATTATTTTACTTCTTAGAACATATTTGAACTCCCTGTAATATTCTAAAAAAATCTGCTTCATTCTCGTCCCCACTCCGTGCTGTTTGCTGGGTGAGTAGTGACATCAGTAGACCCCTGGCGGGGATGACTAATCGATTGATAATAATTGATCAGTTATCGACCACTGAGAGTTGAAGATTATTACAGTACTAATATCGCTATTAAAAAATGGGGGTTGGTGGTAGAAGGATGAAAAATAAGGGTTGTATGTATTTTTTAATGCCAAATCATAAGAAAATAAAAAAGAAAATTTTGTCCAAAAAATAAAAAAAAAGTTAGGGGTGGACAACTTATCACTTAGGGGTATGAAAAATAGATAGTAGCCGATTCTCAGACCTACTGGATATGCATATAAAATTTCATAAAAATCGGTCAAGCCGTTTCGGAGGAGTATGGTAACTAATATTGTGACACGAGAATTTTATATATTAGGTTGCTGGAAAATCCTAGATAATAGTCAATTACTGGAGTACATCTGAAGACTGTATGATTGTTGGTAACATGTTTGTCAACAATGTGTTTTTTAATCTCTAATTGTTCTAACAGATTTAGTTTTTTACTTTTATTACAATGTTCACTTATACCTGTGTTGGTTTTTTTAAGTGATATATCTCTAAAATGCTCCTTATTCCTAATTTCTAAATTGCGTCCTGCCTTATTATTGTATAAAATGTTTCATAAAACTCGTACTGCATTATTCGTAAATATTTATTTGGGGTGTTGTAGAAAACAGTAAGTCAATGTCAAAATCCAATGCCAACCCGGTACACCAGAAGTCTGAAATAGTGTAGGTGATGAGCAATGAACAAACGCAAGACAAAGGCAATGCATAGTTTTTGGTCTAGCACGCTTTTCTGGGTCTTGGTTTTGCTTTTTGATAATGCCTAAATCGTGGCTTTGGCCTTTTCTCCACTTTTAAACCCTGTGATTTCTTTTCATTGCCTATACATACATAGAAATACGATGATGTTTGAACATTTTTTTTAAAGAAAACTCAGTTTTGTGAATTTTCGTGAAAAATGCTAGACACTATAATGGTTTACTTTTATGAATACATTCGTTCATTTCTATTAATATATATTTTCTACTATTATTCAGCCTGTATCTAAACAGGGCCATCAGATTACGCAAATAGTTGAGTTATTGTCTAAACTGAGAGATCCCTTTGAAACCCTTGGTTTAAGCGAATATTTAACGGCTTATAGTTTATTGGTACTTCCAGAATATCGGGGACAAAAATTAGGATTGGAATTGTTAAAAGCAAGGTATTTTAGAAATAATTAAATGAACAAGTTCCTCTTTTCATATGAAGACTGTTTGGCATTTTTGGATATTTTTGGCCATTATTTATTAGTTGTAGGATGTTTAACTAAACATTGTTTTTATTTTTGTTCTAATTCTATGTTTACGCTGGAAAGTATCAGAATTTTGGCATCAATTCCTGGGATAGCTCAACTACAATAGAAACTAAAACCCAATGTAGTCTGTCCAAAAATTAATACTTGAAAATTTTATTTGAAATATAATGCAAGTAAATGTTCATTATAATTTTAGTGTAATTTTAGTTTATTTTTTTGTATATTGGAGGAAATACAGTTTGTTTTAGATAAATATAAATCAAAAAATATTTCCTTAATATATTTGGTTTTTCAGAGAACCTCTTTGTAAGGCAGTAGGACTTAAAGCTACAGTCACAACGTTTATATCCATTGCATCTCAAAAGCTTGCAGAGAGAGCTGGATTCAAGTTGCTTAGTGAAATTACGTACCTCGAATTAGCAAAAATAGACCCTTTTCTTACCATTCCTGGCATACAAGAACATACAGAAATAATAAAAAATATGTATCTTGCTTATGAATAAATTTTTTGACAACTATGGTACATAAAATTATTGCAAAATACTTCCTTAAGTTATTTTCTCAACATCCATGTAAATACTTAAATAGGTAGAGGTGGATATTCATTCATGCAATCTTTGTAATTCTGCAACAAAAACATCACAAATAATTTTGTTTGAAAAGAATTTTTATCTAGATACCGTTATTACTTATACAGTTAAAACAAGTTTTTAGTTAGAACTCGTATTCCCTAGTTAAAACTAGTTTTTACTTAATGCCTTTGTTAAAACTAGAAATACCCAGTTAGAACTAGAATTTACCACTGATATATTTGATTTTCAGATAAAAGTAGTTGTCACATCGAGCTGTAGTTAAAACTAGCACTAAAAGATCTAATTCGGGATTGAAAACAAGGTATAGTTTTTAAAATATTTATTGAAAAGATGTAAGACACTGAGAACCAAATAATAATCTAACACTAAAGGAACATTTTAGGGAACATCGACTTAAATTAGTTGCCAAGATGACAATATTAATTATAAGTAGGTAAATAAAATAATCAAATAAATCAACAGAACACAACCATAAAATTTCAAAAAGAAACATTGTTAAAGAACATTGATTAACACACAATAAAATCTAATCAGTCAAACTTAAAGGGTCTAGCCGTACTTCCATAGCAAAACTGCCCCCGATAGGAACCTATATCGTAACCTATGCTATATTGTAGAGGGTACTAATATTAGTTGATCGAGTAGATTCTAGCTCTTTATCTCAGTTGATTGAGGATCTATTTGAAAAAAAGTGTCTGGAGACGACTTTTTTCAAAGTGATATATCTTCGAAGATATTCGGCGTAATTGGTGTAACTGTGCAAATGGAAATAGAACAGTTGGGTGTTGCTCTCACGTGGCGGCAATTATATGTTATTTATCAAATGCAAGATATAAATCTCATATAGTACGCCCAGCAGAAATATTATCAAGGGTTTTTTCTATAAATAGCGATCACGTTGTAATTAATGAAAATAGTGATGATTACTACTAACGTTATGTTTTATGAAAAAGCTTTTAATTATAACTCAGAAAAGATCGTTCCCTTTTTTTTAAACTGTACATGCCCAATATTGAATAATTAAAGATGTGAGTACCTATGACAATTTAAAAGCGTCAATATAGTGGTTGTAGGGTGGTCCACAGTTTAATTTTTTCAACAAGTTGCACCTTTTGGATTTTAATAAAACTTGGCATACTATTAGGCAAGCTGTAGACAATTATCATATATTTTTTTCAAAGTGGTAATTTAATTAGATCTGATTGAAATCAATTTAAAAAAAATATATCTGCATTTTTTTAATGTTTTTATTTTGGCTTGCCCCATAGAAAATTACTATAAAACAAACCGTAAAGTGTACCATAAACACTGAAAGTGGTTTTATTTTCCTAGCTTTAAAATTAACGAAGATATATCACTTTGAAAAAAAGTCGTCTCCAGACACTTTTTTTCAAATAGATCCTCAATTAACTGAGATAAAGAGCTAGAATCTACTCGATCAACTAATATTAGTACCCTCTACAATATAGCATAGGTTACGATATAGGTTCCTGTCGGGGGCAGTTTTGCTATGGAAGTACGGCTAGACCCTTTAAAAAAGGATGAGGATCTAATACGCGAACAGTTTTAACTGACTCGCTTCGGACAAACGCGTTTTGTCTAGTAAGAACTAGTTTTAATTGATATTCGATTTAAGAATTAGCTAATTTTAGTATTAAAAAATGCATACATTAAAAACTAGTTCTAACTAGGAAGAACGCGTTCTATCTTAAAATTAGTTTTAACTGCAACATATATATATATATATATATATAATATATATATATATATATATATATATATATTGAAATATTTGGGTTGAGATTAAATTTGTTTATGCAATTATTCATTTCATTATTAAACAAGAAAAAGCTTCCTATGAGAGTAGGTATGTACGGAAATGCTTCGTTAGATTAGTTACAGCCCTCTAAAGACGAGAACGAAATTTGCTTTTCACTTCTTTATTACAATTAGAAATAAACCGAAACATTAGTTTTCTATTAAAGGGAATACTTCTGCAAAACTTTTTTACAAATATTCTTTATTAATAGGTACAAAAAGTGAAATTAGCAACCCCTTTTTATTATTTTTTTTTTCTAATAGAACTCTTTTACCAGTTCAAATTTTGTAGTAAACAGTATGCCCTCAAAAGTTTGATTTACGTTTAAATTTTTCCGACTCGTCATTTTGATGAAACTGTTTGTTTTTTCAATAAACAAATAGAATATTTACCAACGAGTTCGTTTCAACTTCTTCAAGATCCTCAACATTGAGAAGTTGAAAAAAAATCAGTAATTTAATTTCATCCCTATGCAATTCTAAATAAAAGTAGATTTTCAGACTTTATCAAATTTATAGTAAACACTTTATTATTATAAGCATTTAAATAATTTTAAATTTATAGACATAAAACTTTAAGAAACCATTTGTATTTCTGATAGAATCATTAATAGTTTTAAGACCGTACTTGAAGGTATATCGATAATAAAATCATATTTTTTACTTTATTGCTTCGGCAATTAAAAAAAAAACCTGCTGTTAAATCGAGGTCATCGCCTACATGCGTTGGTTTGCTCTATATTATGGTTACTGACAAGATCAAATGGGTTTAGAATGAAAAAGAAAAAGAAAACAAAGTGACTGTGGTATCCAATGGTCGTCTTTAATCATTCAGATATTTTACGCACGCTTCTTAAAAAAAAAATTTTTTTATAGTTTTTCGATCATGGTATTACAAAACTTTTTATCAAATTTCCTGATAACTTTGTGAATATTTACTTGCATTTTACGTGAGTAAAATAAATTAAACAACCATATGTTTTTTTTTGTGGTCTGCCTAATTTCTGCTGGTGTTCTGTCGTTTCGCACACATGGGGTGTAATAACCATAAATACTCTTGAGCTGACGTGAGACCTGTTGTGTTTTAGTAAAAATTTTTGTGACTTGTCTCGTAGATCGAGTTCCTGTGGGAATTTTTCTTACATACGGCGTGGGTTCGATTGGTTTTGATGACGTGTTAGAGGGAGTCTTTAAAAGGGCTGCGAAGTAACTTTTAAAGCATTCAGTTCGATTCAATTTCAAGTCATTCAATTCTGATTCAGATTTCAACAATCATATTCAATTCAATTCATTTCAAATTCAGAGATTATAAATAATTTGTTTTGTGTCTTTATTTGTATTTTGTGTGTTTGTGTATTTTCTTTGTTTTGAGTTTTTGTTTCAAATTGGATTAATTACTTACATTTCTAACAGGTATGATAATTATTTTATTATTTTAAATTAATATTATTTTGTTTATCATTTTTATAATTTTAATTGTCCAAATTTAATTTCACTTTTTATTATTTTCTTTTATAACTATGGGAATTATGTTCAAATGTTTTTTTTTTTTTAAATAATTTCAATTCAAGTAAATCATACTAAATAAAATAAACTATTTTTTTTTAAATAATTTCAATTCAGGTGAATCATACTAAATAAAATAAACTATTTTTTTTTAAATAATTTCAATTCTCACAAAATTAAATAAATTACATTTTTTTAAATAATTTTAATTCAGGTAAATTTTACTAAATTATATTTTTAAAATTATTTCACTTAAAAAGGTTTTCAGGCTAAACATTAATATTTCATTTTTCAATTTATAATAATTTGTGTATATTTTCGAAAGGGGTAAAACATTTTGTGGTTCAATCTAAGTATGAAATGCCTTGTTGTAAGTACTAATATTTTCTCCCGTGTGGACGTTGATGGGAGTATAACAGGGGCTTTTGTTATATTGAGAGTTTTATCGATGATGCCTCGCTCAAACAGAAATGTCTAGGCTAGATAGAAAATGCAAACAAACATTTAGTCGTGTAGCCCGATGCGTTCCAACGATCAACGTTATCTCCAGACCCCTAAATTAACTAACAAATATGTTTTTGGTTTTAAAATGTACTGCTGTTTGTAGGGATTCAATTTCAAATTGTGTCAAAATTTATCAAACATTCGGGAAATTGGGTTTTGTTTACATTTAGTGGATTTCACAAGTTTTTCTAAATTTTCTTACACAAATTATTTTTCATTTTTGTTGAGCCTGAGAACTACAAAATTTGAATTTATCTTTTCCAAGTTGTTTCTGATTTCATTTTATTTGAAAATTTTTAATTATATTTACAACAATTTCTTATTGATTATTTTACATACATTTTATTTGGTTTTTGTCTTATTTTGTTTTTACTCTTTTATGTGTATTTGTGTGTCCCGATTTATATGTGGTTTATTGAATTTTCTTTTTGATTGATTATTTTTATGTGTATTTTATTTTGTGTTGGTTTTACTCTGCAATTACATGTTCTACCTGATTTTATTTTTGCATTGGATATTTTGGTTTACATGTGTTACACTGGAACTTATTTTTTTATTTTTTTTGAATTTAATATTTTGATTTACCTGTTTTACTTGAATTGATTTTGGCATTGATATTTTGATTTACAATTTTACTGGAATTTGATTTACCTGTGTTTTACCTGAATTGATTTTTTTCATTGGATATTTTGATTTTCATGTGTTTTATTTGAATATAATTTTTGCCTTTGATATTTTGATTTACATGTGTTTCACTGTGTAAGAAAATCGATAATAATAATTATTCGAATGTAATAAAATAATGATGATGATAAAGATGAAGATGACGATGATCGATGATAACGACGAGGGTAACGATGATTGATAATAACGAATATAGATATATCGATTTATGTATGGATGTATGGGTATGATGATTTATAACTATATTAACACTTATTATAGCTTATACGAAATATTGTCACAACACTAATTATTAATTATACACTAATAAGAGTCAGGTCTCTCAACGTCTCGAAATAATCCGTCAGGACTTACCACCACGGCCAACGGTAATTGCACGCTGCGTTGCTGTTTTGTGATATGGCAGAGCTAGATAAAAGAAAAACAATCATAAGTGTCTAGTCCTCCAAAGGACAACCCTTACAGGAAATTAATAAATCAAAACGATTTGGTCTGATATTCAATTATCAAATCATTTACATGTGGCCCAAAACGACTGTCCATACCTTCACATACAGGTATCAATTTAATCTAAAACAATTACAATGCTTCAACCCAAAGCAAGCACGTTGGGGTCTGCTTGACCTCCGCGTAACCCAGCAACTAGTATGCGGCGCGGTCCAGGTGTGCAGGTCTCACTACCTCACACCCAGCGAAACAATCAAATTAACAAATACCGGACTCTCCAAGGTCAACCTCACTGTTGACCTCAGTCCACCAAGTCTAGCAGCCACTACCCCTAATCACACGGACAGTCGATCCAGAAAACCACCCTAGTTGTCGCACACGTGGCTTTATATTTAATTAAGTAAGCTCATGGACCTATCTTATCCAGATTATTATCATTCAATAATTTGACCAAAGCTAATGGTAGTAATTTACTGTCTTTTACTCAAAGTACATGCCAGAAACCAATAGTGAATTCTAACATAAACATTAATAACAAAACGGTAACTGCTTCACCTCCGTCCACCTCCTACTAGTACAGGTGCAACGGCCCATTCCATGCGAGGTTAGCTCAACGCGATGAGCTCTCGTTTCACACACGCAACTGGGGGTAAAAAGTTGGACTCTCCCGAGGTCAACACCTACGCTGCTGACCTAAGTCCCCGTGTCAGGGTCCACACTGACACGCCAAGCGGAGCAGTACCCAACACTAATTACATAAGACAGTAAAATTGACCACCATCCTATTACTAGCACACGTGGCTCTAATTTGCTTAAGCATTTTCCCTCAAACATCTGATACTATATCATTAAGCATTAAATCAACTTAAATAATTTATAAATACTTAATTAAGCCTGGCCTAAGCTATATATCCTAATAAAGAACTAAGACACTTAGTGAGTAGGGACTCACCTGTAAAAACAGTAATTAATCCAAATTATTGTGATATCACAAAACAACAATTCACAAACACAGTGTTAAGTTTACGATTCAAAAACACGTCTCGATCGGGATTCTATCGAACGGGAACTAGTTCGAATATTCCTCAAATATTATCGAACTCCCACGGTTCGTTCATATACACATCTGTTTAACATCAATCCAACCCCATTGAACAAGTGGTCCTGTTCGAGGGATTATAAGATATCGCTGGACCCACATATGCGTGAGAATCTTGCTTTCGTGAGAATTTTACATTCTAATAGGATTTTACTTTTTCCACCAAAAATTATATTTCAAAATAAACTTACTCTTACAACTGGAACTTATTTTTTATATTTGATATTTGATTTATTTGTGTTTTAACTGAATTTATTTTTTTTACATTGGATATTTGATTTATTTGTGATTTACTTGAATTTGATATTTTGATTTTTATGTTTATTTGAATTTGTTTTTAAATCTTTAAGTGGCTGAGATCGTGGTTTTCTCTGTCAGGCTCTTTTTGCACGCTAGCCACAGGCTGAGTCTGACAGTCTCATTTCCAAATTCACATTCGATTTTGCATTAAAAAGTAGGAATGAATTCACTGTCTTTTATTTAACCTTGTTCCTCTAATGGTAAACCCGTACCAGAGTACAATTTGTCATTTTTGGCAAGATCTGGCTTTTCAACACAACGAAGGGTAAGAAGTTTTTGACGATCACGTTAGCCTAGGCAAGTTACACTACAACTTACCGTCAGTTGTAAACATTTCCATCTCGCACAAGGGCAATGATCCTTCCACTCCAAATAATCGAAGGAAGACGAATTGTCTTGTTTAACTAAAGCACTAGAAAGATAGGTACGCTCGTCCGCCATTTTGTTTCCATCTGATGACATTTGTCAGTGTTTGTTACAGATGTAAACATCGTAAAAAGGTGAGTCTATTGACGTTTTTTTAGTTAAAAGTCGTGATTGTTAATAATTATTATACGAAAAATGTTTCCCAAATACAGGGCAAGTGTTTGAAATATTGAAATTTCGAGGACATATTCATTAAATGTTGTTATTAATACTGTAATTTTTGAACACCGAAAAAGGTCTATTGTTTACATTTAATTTTATTTTGCATAGATTTCACAATAAATTTATTAACGAAAACTCTAAATATATAATTTTCAACGGCGTTAGGGCATTGGTAGGGGTCACAACCTTTTAATCGTTGCGTGTAAACCGTGTAAACACAGCAATAGCCACAGAACCAACAATAATATAATTTTTAATGTATGACATTGCAGTATTTTGTCGATTATAATTTCTGTCTTCTTTCTTTTTGAGTATAAAATTACTGGATAGTACATATTTCAATGCTGCATTTGTATATTTTTTTCTAACAGGTTGAACAGAAATTAGAAAGCTGTTGTTTTTACAGGACGATGACTGGATGTTCGTCGGTTGCCTGTACAAACAGGTCTGAAAATGGACACAGAATCCCAAAGGATCCGCAGAGGCGTCATTTATTATATACACTGAGCACCAACTTCTTCTTCACATCTGGATTCTTTTGTTGATATGTATCTCCTTGGACAGTGTATATATTATTTCATTTAAAAAATTAGCTACATGTATTATAAATTTACAATATGTAGGCAATGAAACAATTATGTAACGACGTATCATTAAAAAAAATAATAATCATAATTACATGTTTTTACAATTTTTATTTTTGTCCTTTCATCATTTAGCAGTTTATAATTTTAGTTGAAAAAATTCAAAATACACATTACTTAGGACATATCACTTTAGCCTTTTTCGTGTTCGTAATTCTGAAGGTAATTCAATTTAACTAGCCTTCCGCAATTACTGAATGTAAATTATATACGCCAATACAATCACTGAATAATGCAGAATAGCTCAAACCCAATATTTGTTGCTATTCATATTTTATAAACAATTTTCACTTACGTCTCTCTGTGTTTTAAATAGGCTGACAGCTGAAAGTAGGAAACAAAATGGCGGACGAGCATACTTACCTTTATAGTGCCTTAGTTTAACCACGTACGTACAGGTTTTTGGACGAAAAGAAAACAGTTTGGCCTTACGGAGCACATACCGGTTATTGAGTAAAAAGTTCGAATTAACTCCGGAGAACAAAATTTAATAAATATTTTTGAAAGGTTTCAAACTGAGGCCTAGTGATAAGCAAAGCAAGACCAAGACCAAGACTCGGATAGTCTTGGGCTTGGTTTTGCTGAATTTCCTCTGGTCTTGGTTTTAGTCTTGGTGTTACAATAAGGTCTTAACGAAAATTTTTCAAAAAATTTTGTAAAAATGTTTTCATTTGGCATACATTTTTAAATCTAAATTCACTATCCACAAATTGAAAAAAAAGTTCATTAAGACGTTATTGCTTATTATTATTCAATCATAAAAAGATAGTCTAAAATCAATTATTAGGGGAGAGTGGGGGAATTCCGCGCACCTAAGGAAATGTCCTCATAAAATGTTCCTATCCTATCTGAAAACTTTCATAATTTGACTGCTGATTCCTACCTATGTTTGACACATTACCTACCACAAAACAGGAATGTAGAATCAACTAGTTTTAAAAAAAAAATTAAATTCAAAATACTGTCATTGCGCGGTATTTCCCGACCTACTGGGTAATGCCGCGCACCTTGTCGGGCAATTTCGCGCAGGATTGAAATTAACACGAGTAACTCCAAATCGATAAAAAAAATTGTTATTATTCTCATTTAAAGTAGGACAAATATATCAATCTGTTACGAGCAAGAAGTAACCGCAAATAATTAAAAAAGGTTTACCATTGTAAGTTAAAATAAAATACAAAAATGAAAATGTTACAAACTCTTAAGCTACATATATGAATACATATTATAGAACAGTATTTAACTTTTTTGTTTTCTTCTAAGATGCATTGATGCACATGTCACACGTGTAATTGTCCGGCGAGTCCCAACCGCTGCACTCTGAATGTGACCAATTGGCACACGATACGCAGCGATACCAAATTTCCTTATCGCGTCCGAATTCTCCACAAACCAAGCACATATCATTGTCTTGAACAGCCCTTAATTGCTCTTCTGTACATTTACACTTTTCGGTTTTCCTTACATAAGTGCGGGGCATTTTGAAATCTAAAAAGAACACACAAGTAAAGTTTCAAATTTCCGCGTGGTTAATACCGCGCAGCGCGCCATTACCCCGACTGAGCTGCGCGGGATTCCCCCAATGTGCATAGTCAGATATAACCTAACACAGGTCATGAGCGACTACGTATAATAAATTGATTATATCCAGAAAATTAAGCGTATGGATGAAGAGAAATGACCGTGCGAAAATTACACTGCAAATAAATAAATATAAGCACCACTATATGAAGATCACACAAATCTTACATCAGAATCGCGAACAGTAAACATAGACCCACCACATCTAAAAGAACTGTACTATTGCAACACAAATACGGGCGCATGTTCGCTAGTGTGCTACAAGATAGCACCATATATTCAAACCTTAGAATAATTCGGGGTTCTCCTAAAACACTGGTGCGCGGTATTACCCGCTGCGCGGAATTCCCCTGCTTTCCCCTAATTTAGGGAGTACTTTAGTGATGAGCAAAGCAAGACCAAGACTAAGACTCGGATAGTCTTAGGCTGCGAATAAAAAAATACTTACCAGATATAAAACTAAAATTCCGGAATCTATTGTGATATAAATTTTATATGTAATATCACTTTTTCTAATATTTCTTATTAAAAATGCAAATAACAGCAACAGATTCAACATGCAATCGTAGCAGTGAAAAAACAAAACTATTACGTCATTATTGACGAGATTATAATTAATGTACCGTCTATCACTTTATTTTGCTAAATAGTTGCTGATTGTTGCAAAATTCAACTTATAAACACATTTTTATAAAATTTAAATATCTCCACTGTAAATTATTATAACTGCTATATAAAACAATAAATAAATAATAAATAAACAATATTGTAATTTATTAAACAATTAAAAAGTACGACTGGTAACGAGATTACGAGATTATCCGCAAGTTACCGAAGTCGTCGAAAGGGAGCGCCGTAGACAACAGGAATGCGCGCGCGGAAAACTTAAAATTTTAAATTAATTAATCTCGTATATATAACTTAAAATGATATTATTATATAATTTGTTTTGAATGTAATATTTGTTTTATTTATTTATTTGATAATTTGATTGATATTGATAAAAAAGTTTCTATTAATGTGAAACAAACATCTTACGCTTCGCCTTTTAATGTAATGTCTTTTCAAAGCTAAAAAATACAGAATTTAAATTATTGCTTTTAGGAATTAAAAAATTACTTTGACTATAAAACGTGTACCGTTTCGTCTTGTATTGTAGGATTCTTTACGACTAAAAAATACAATCAATTATAAATTGTCATGTAGCGTAAAAAACTCTTGTTATTCACTGGAATTATTACAAAATTCAATAATTCAGATTATTAATGTTTTGTTATACAATTTGCACGCTTTAATAATATCTCAATAAAATTATTACTGTCTCTCAAGGTTATTTTATTAAAAATGTGATATAGTACGAAAACAATAAACAATGCAAATACAAGCTTAACTACCTACGTGTTATGCTTGTACATTTTTGAAATGTTGCCTGTAGATTAGATAAAACATTTGGTAAATACCCGCATTTTTTTATGTTATTGGTGCGTCAGTTAGTATCATCTGGTTCAAGTGATTTTCATTATATTTATTAGTAAACACACTTTTACATTTAAATTTAATTCTTATATAAGTATTTGAACATTACATAAAAGTCGAAATTTATAATTACAAAATTATTTTGTACAGGATGACTTCAGTAGATTGGAAAAGACCTGAGAGTATTCCTTTTCCAATAGTTTGGCACCGGTTTAGTGGAACAAAGGCAATGCCAAATGGAGAATTACCAAAGTTTTGGATTCAAGATATGCCCGATGATCTGTACGAGTTAGGTACTGAATTAATGTTAAAACATTTCTTGAGAGATGAACCCATTAGCAGGTATTCAAGTACGATTTTATGAGCATTTCAAAACAAGAGAATTAATAAATCTAATTGTTCAATTATGCAGAAGCCATGGATAACCCAGTTTGTGTGGAGGAGTGGCGGCTTCTTCTGAAAGAGGCATTTAAATATAAACTTGCTTTGGTATGTTTTATGAAGAATCCTGATAAGAATGGAGAGCCGATTATCACAGGATTAAATGTAACCAGAATAGTCAAGCAAGGAGAAACACTTCCAGAGGTTTATTAAATGGATATATATAGAGTAGATAAAGATTTTTTTCATATATGATTGAATTTAAAGTTTGGTTTGTAGTAGATTACTTTTTAGAAGAAACGGGGATATTTTAAATGTACCTACTTTTAGAATCTTTACTTAATTATTTTATTATTTTTCATACTAGCAATTTAATTGCGTAGACCTCATAGTTCTGTCAATATACCTGCGTGTCAGTGTGCCCAATAAATGAAATACTGTTAGTCTCAGGGTTGCCAGAATAGGGGGTTTTCCCCAAAAAATAGGGGTTTTTTTCCTTTGGGGTATCTTTTGGGGATATATTTTTCAGGGGAATTATTCTGGGGAAAATTTTCCTCTACAATCTTTTTTCTATTTGCACTAAATATTTTCTACTTCTTGGGGATTTATTTGCCACATAGCTTATTTTGGGGTATTTTAGAGATACATATTTTATAGATAATTTTATGATCTACAATTTTTGTCTGGGGTAATTTTATGATAAAACTTACCGTTTTGCTGAAAATCGCAAAAAACTCATTTTTTTGACCTTTAACCTTGAATAAAGTTTTTTCCATACAGGGGAAAGATGGGGAACTTTCAAATTTTATTTTTAATCATATTTTAAACAAACTTAATAGAGTCTACTGATACTTGGTTAAAATTCATTTTAAAACAATTAATAACACATATAATTTTCAACAGGTTTATTTCGCTTGACAATTGTTTCGCCACAACTTTCATGTAAAACTTCTGATGAAGCCAAAGTTGTGGCGAAACAACTGTCAAGCGAAATAAACCTGTTGAAAATTATATGTGTTATTAATTGTTTTAATATTTTAAACAATCTCACTGATTTTCAGCTTGGTGGGAATTTATGTGGCTTTACTCTTATTTTTTGGTCTAATTTGACCGGACTATTAAGCATCACGTCAGTTTTTAATAATTAGTATTAAATAATTGATGGAACGTGATTTTATTTGTCATAAACATGACGAGAAGATCATTATTATCGAGTTCAATTCTTCTTGTCCATTAGAATGTACTAGTAGATGCTGTAATTCTCAATTTTTCACAAGCCAAAGTGTTTTACGATTTTACTTGAAACTTTCTTTAGGTGGATTTATTTTGATTCTGATGTTTATAATTTTTCAATAAGAATTTATATTTTAATTTGGAATAAGTAGACCATTTTAATAAAATATTCTTATTCAATTTTTTAGCCGGTGTCTAAACAAGGGCGCCAACTTAAAAAAATTGTTGAATTCATATCGAAACTGAAGGATCCCTTTGAAGCTCTTGGGGTAAACGAATATTTAGCGGCGTACGGTTTATTGGTACTTCCAGAATTTCGAGGACAAAATTTGGGACTGGAATTGTTAAAAGCAAGGTACTTTAATAATATTTATTTAATAGGAACATTGTCTTCTCATATTATGACAGTATATCATCAATAAATTAATTTTTTGGAAAGAATGCACTAAATATAAATCTAACGCCAAAATTTTTTGTTTCAAAAACTAAAGACAGCTTTTAGGATGTTGATGTCTCACTTTCTCATCATACTTATATATGTATTTCCAATTGACTCGATTCCAGATGGAAGCTTATCATGTGCCTTTTTAATACGGGCTTTTTTGCTGAGCGCTCTGAACCTGTTTTCCAAGTTAGGGAGTAACCTGAGCTTTGAGATCCTTTCTATTTTCGCACATATTAAGAACGTTAAAGAATTTTGGTTTAATGTTGCATTTTCCTTCCAGACTGTTGATGGTCTTATATTTAGAAACACTTCTATTTTATCAAAATTGAAAATTAGAATACCTAGTTGCGCCTCAAACATTCAACAGATCAAGTCCGGAGTCCCTCAAGGTTCTCACCTGGGTCCCTTGCTTTTTATTCTCTTTATAAACGATATTTCATCGTCATTAACATCTGTAAAATTTTTACTCTATGCTGATGATATAAAATTATATTCCCTCATAAATGATGTTTCCGACACTGTCAATGTTCAAAACGATCTAGTCGCTCTTTATAAATGATCATGTGATAATTCATTAACAATCTTTGCTTCCAAAACGTTACATAATTGGCAATACACAAATTTCAAGACTGGATGAGATCTCGGATCTTGGTATCATTTTCACATTCTCTTTATCTTTCACCAATCACATTCCTGCAATATTACGCCAAGATTCTACGATCCTAGGTTTCATCTGTCGTACAACCAGAGATTTTTGCAAGCCCGGTTCTCTGCGCCACCTGTACGTTGCCATGGTGCTCCCGATTTTCTCATACTGTTCCATAATCTGGTCTCCGTACACAGCTAATGACATTAATATTATAGAAAGTGTTCACCATAAATAAACTACTTCGACAGTTATGTTTGAGATTGGGAGACCCCACGTCTCCTTTTGTCACGACTACGATTCTGCTTACCGTACTTTTACTATTGTAACCGCTCATCCCCGGGTCAGGTCAGAACTGGTAAAAATTGTGTCGGGACAAGTAAATTTAAATAAAACAAACAATAAACCTTCAAGTCATTTATTTTTTAAAAGAAAGAAATTGGCAATGATTGTGATCGTCAATAGTGGTAGGACCTTTAAATTTACATTGTGTGATAGTAGTAACATTAATCAGATTCTTAAGAATTCCGTACAAGCTATATGTGATAACAAGAAAACACAAGAGTTTGAGTAATGATTTTATTTGCTTTGTTTTATCTTGTCTGGGGACCTTAAATGGTCCAACATCTGTTGCGAGTATTTGGGAAACCCCAGCAAAACCCAACCAGGCCATTATAACTCAATAGCGTATTTTACAAATCTAATATGACCAATAACTTGGTAACAGTTAGGGTAGACGAGCACCTATTGTATACATTCATTAAGAATTTCGGGGAGTAACATATATGACGTTGCTAAAACCAAATACCAAAATATATAGGGTGTTGCTACAAAGTTCTGTCAGTTAGAACCCTGCGCCAATTAATAGTGTAGGCGTCCCTTTCACATGTTCATCTTGACCCGGGAGGATAGAAGTCGTGTCAGACGGGACTACAACTGTGATTATAGCCACACCTGCTGTAAGCCATGGACTACCGGGGGACTTAGGTAGTACATGTTAAAAGTACTTGTTGTCTGAAGTTCTCATGTTCACGGTAATAAAGTATGTTTGTATGGTTGGTATATGAGAGATGCCACTTAAGGATTCATCGCCTCTACCAGTAAGTTTGGGACATGCCACTTAAGGTCTTGCCCCTATTTTAAGGTTGGTCGGGACATGTCACTTAAGGTCATCGCCCCTATTTTATGATAGTTCAGAACAACAAAGTATGTCACTTACAGAGACTTCCTTCTCTCAAACCAAGAGTTCTTCAATAGAAAGTTTCACCTTATAATTTAAATAAACAATGCAGTAGTCACACTTGTTACCAGAACAAAACCTGAGATACGTCCAAGTGTAACAAATGAATAAACCAAAAGTGAGTGCTGCTCAGACCTATCTAGTACCATTACATTGAATTTTATGAGTTAAATATTGAATTAAGTCGAGACAGAAGTGCAGAGCAGGCCATATATTTGACCCTCGTCTCGCCACAGCCAATCAAGTTCCTTCACAGAGCAACAATAACAACTCCATATTAGAGAGCAACAATAACAACTCTCTATGAGAGTCTCCCTCTTCCTTGCCAGGGTAGGTGGAATGTCGGAGACCTCTTTTCTGTGGAGATCGTCGTTCCTTTTATACTATAATTTCTTACTCCTTTCTTGCGTAATACAGTGGCTATCCAGACTCTCCTGTCCCTTTCTTTTGCGTAAGTTCGTGGCTAACGAATTCCCCTTTCTTCCTGTAAACCGCCGTTGTCTACGAATCAAGTGGAGTTAGTTGGTCGGGGGAATATTTCTTGTCCTCCTTCTTTCATCTAGTTACAAATGAACGTCTCTCTTTCTTACAAATTTTTGAGCGGGCGGTTCCTGTGTTCCACAATCTTCCCCTTACCTATTGCACCTCGAAAAATCCCGTCTGCTGGCGTAAACAGTCGTGTTACATATCGAGGAGTCCCGGTGCAACGCGGCTAGACAAACGATCGTCTGGAATGCGTGAGCTGACCAGTTACGCAGGATTATAGGTTGTAAAATACTATGAAGTATTTTATTTTTGCCAACATTTACTTGAATCAAATAAATAGAGAAGAAAAAATGAAATATATACATCATTATCAATAGAATTGCATTCAAATAAAAATAAATATTAAGAAAAATTTCAAAATTTATAGCACCCGGGTACGGGTGGTTACAATATCAATAAGATTAACAATATTTTTTCTTATTACGACTGTATGTTCGCCTACAAAATTTACCGCAATTTTTTCAATTGTGATTAATTGAATTCTTATTTTATCATAAGAAACTTACCCTTATTCTGTCAGGAACACTAGAAAGATACTTGAAACCTCCTGCTCTAAATCTTTTTATTCTAACTCTGCTTCCCCAGACTCAAGCGTTAATTAACAAAAATTTCTTGAGTTACAGTTACAGTTCAGTTTTTTCAGTGTACGTTCTCTCTGTTGAGCTTCGATCAAGTTCATCGATAGGCGTTTCAATACACGTTTAAAGAACAGTCTGGGTATGGCATGAGTTACTCATGCAACAATTATGTTCTAAACTCCGTATTAACTCACATTTTGTTTTCTATAAAATTTATCATTGCGTAACAACGTTTATAATTGCGTGCGTCCCACTCATTTACCACCTACTTGATCTGTTATACTTTGTAAAAGAGCTTTTAAAGCTCGTTTAAGTGAAATAAATAAATAAAAATCTCCATATTATTCAGAGATTGAAAGGAGTTTTTCAGATTTTGATATCTATCTTCTTTCAATCTATTTGATAGTCTTCCAGATGGCATCGTGCTTGTGAGGTTCTTCTAAATACGGGCCTTTTTACTCAACACTCAACATTCTGGCGGTCTTTAAGATGGTAGCTTACCATGTGTCATAAAAAATTGAGGTTTAAAGTTCGTCTTTATGATCTCTTCAACCTTGGCGTTTAGACTATTTGTATCTTATCAACTTCTACATGTTGTTCAGGGACCCAGGAGAGTTTTTGGGATGTCGATATCAAATTTTCTTGCAATCGTTTTGATGACCTTTCATAGGTATTAGTAACGCGTTCGTTTAGTTTTTCTAAATATGGATGTTTTTGCTCAATATTGAGGATTTTAAAATTCTTTTCTATGGTTTCTCCAACCTCGTCATTTAGATCTTTTTATCGTATCATATACTGATAATTTTTCAAAGATCGAAGAAAGTTTTTACGATATTGATGTACCATTTTCTCTTCATCATCATTTTGGTGGTCTTTCAAGTGATTACCTTATGGCTTTTAATATGGGCGGGCCTCTGCTTCAGAATTTGGGACTTTTTGTTCTTCTTAACTCAATGGCCAGATGTCTTTTATCTTACAATATTCTCTACATATTCTATTCCATGTGGCTCAACAATCTTGTCTAAATTCATCTTTATAATCTCTTCAATTTTGGTCTCAAGATCTCATCAATCATATCTACCATCTCCTGCATATCCTTTAGGGACAGTGGCGTAACTATACCATCTGGGGCCCGTGGCAAATTCTTTTGATAGGCCCCTATGAGTAAAAATCGTCACGTTGTACTCAGTTTAATTTTAATAAACTTCGAGATTTTCAGCGTACTCAATTACACGTTGTATGTTGTATATGTCCCACTATGGCCATAGGCCTCCTCTCTTAGGCGAGAGGGAATGGTCTGTAGTCCCCACGCTAGCCCAATGCGTATTGGAGACTTCACATTCATCCATAGAACATAATATCTCAAAGCATTCATCATCTATTCGTTAGCTTTTCGGTGAAGGAACAACATCGTGAGGAAACCTGCATACATTTACAATGAAATAAAAACAACAATTTAATTTCAATAAGATATTTATTAAGAAAAATATTTTTTTCGAGTTTTCTGTTCCGCAAAAGTGTCTATAACATCATCAAAGTTTAAAGATCGGGCCATAGAATTTTCAATAGACAGAATAGCCAAGTTACATACCTGTCTTGTCTCATAGAGTTTCTTAAATAGGTTTTTATCAATTTTAGTTTTGAAAATGATCGTTCAGCACTAGCTGTAGTCACAGGAATTGTAAGAAATAACATTAATGCAGTGCATACTGCAGGAAAGCTGCAGGACATAAAATGATTTTTTATTATTAATAAATCAGCAAGGTCTCTAATACACGAAGATTTTTCTATTTCGTCTCCGAAACTGGATCGAAAACTGAGAATTTCTCTGGCAAATGATTCAGATATGTCTTTTTTATATATCTCAACAAATTCTAGAGCTTTTTTTAATAGGTCAGTGTCATTTAAAACTTTAAAAGTGGAAGGCTGCAAAACACTGAAATTTTGAAACAATTTCATTCATTGGAAGGAAACGCGATTTCAGTTGGGTTATAATGATGTCTAATACTCGATAAAATATGTTCACTTTGAACAAACTTTCCGGATCTTAGAGACGCTCATCTTCGCAAAGCTCATCAAAATGGCGTTTTACCTTCCTCTGGCGAGTTTTTGAAAATTCAGGGGTGATGGACCATTTTCTGCTACACTATTTGCTTCCATTTTTAAATTTTCAAATTCATGTCGATACCTTTCCAATTCTTCTAGACAAATTTTCAAACGTTTTAAGGCATTTGAAAGATCGGTGGCTTTAGACTGAAGTGCTTTAGAGGTGCATCGATAGTAAGTAGGATCTTGCAATGGAAAACCAATAACATAATAAAATTGTAGTTTTCGATCTTCTTTTTGAGCGAAACAGCTTGATTTCTTTCATCTGATTTGCAACTTAACAGAATTGTTTTCGTTAGCGCTTTTTGGACTTCAACAAACCGAACTTTTAAAGCAAAAACGGCATCATAACGCCCTGCCCATCTAGTAGGGTTTAATGTTTTTAATGTTATTAACTTGAAATTGTATTATGGTCTTTAGTTGTCTCACTGGATTTTAAGCAGAACTTATAAAAATATACTTTTCAAATAAAATAAAATACTCAGGTACAATGTAAAAAAATATTTTTGAGCTCGCGGCCTCTTAGGTCGGGGGCAAGTGGCATTTTGCCAGCCCTGCCACCCTATTGTTACGCCACTGTTTAGGGACCTATGAGAGTTTTTGTTCAATTTTCTGTCACTCGTTCTGATGTTTTTCAGATGGTAGCGTACATGTTAGATTCTTGTAAATATCGAACTTTTGCTTAACATTGAGGGTCTTTATGTTCTTTTCCATAATCTATTCAAACTCCCTTTTCCAATCATTTTTATCGTATCACATCCTGTTAATTTTTTTGATTGAAGAAAGCCTTTACATTTACAATGTTAGTGTCCCATTTTCTATTCATACTTTTGGTGGTCTTTCAGGTGGTAGCATCCCTTGTGGCTCATAATATGGGCCTCTTTGCTTAACAATCTGGGATTTTCGGTTTTTATTTTTGATCTCTTCAATCTAGATGAAGAATTATAGATGACGTGATGCACGCCTTCCATGTGGACATTATTTCTGTTTACCGCAATGTCTGTAGCTATTTGTTAAAAGGGTTTTCCTTAAGATGAACTAATTTAGGTACTTTATGTTTTCCTTTTCAGAGAACCCCTTTGTAGGGCAGTAGGACTTAAAGCTACAGTTTCAATGTTCACCTCTATCGCTTCCCAAAAGCTTGCAGAAAGAGCTGGATTCAAGTTGCTTAGTGAAGTTGATTACCTCGAATTAGAGAAAAATGACCCTTTTCTTGCCTTGCCAGGTGTAGAAAAACATACAAAAACTGTGAAAAAGATGTATCTTGTCTATGAATAGAAAGTTTTAATTTTTACTATTTGTTAATTATATAGAATTATGTAGATAAGTAAATAAATAAATATTTTTTAACTCTTTGTTTCCTACAAGAATTGAAATTAAATGTGATTAAATATTCATATATGTATAGAACTATTTTATCAATGTAGAACACCAGGAATATTTATATTTACATTTTTGTGGCAGGTCTCAGATTAGATAAAAATAGTTTTTGTGTTCATTCACATTCACATTTCCATTAGTTTGTGTTTTGTAGTGATTGTGAGCCACTTCTTCTTTATATCTATTTCTTCTTATTTAATCGTTAAATTTCATTATAATAATTCTTATTTAAATGAACATTTGGGCGCAATAGAAAATTTAATTTAACAGGTAAAATTCAATAAAAATAATAACTATTCTTCTTCTTATCTTAATGTTGTATACGTATGTACATGTAGAATGAATTCAGAGTGGAGAAGACCTGACAATATTCCCTTTCCGACAGTTTGGCACCGATTTACTGGAAATAGAGTAATGTTAAACGGAAAGTTGCCAAAATTTTGGGTTCAGGATTTGTCCGAAGATTTGTATGAAGTAGCTATAAATATAATGCAGACATATATTTAATGAGAGACGAACCTCTTAGTAAATTTTCAAGTAAGATATTTATATTATACAGGGTTTTTCAAGTTGATGGGCTATTAGAAAGATATGAATTAGTAGAAGGAATTAAATTCTGAAACTTGGGCTCATTTGGTTATTGTTTATGCCGCTTCTTTTAAAAATATTTTCAAGTTCGATTTACATCCGGTTATACCGGAAGTCGATACCAACTTTGTTATTTTAAATGGAATGGTATATTTTTTTACGCTAAATTCGAATAAAACGTGTAATTCTAAGGTAAGTTTGATAACCAACTTGTACACCTATGGCAATCGGTTTCTGAGTTAATTTAATTTATAGAAAAAAAATCGCTACCGCACTTCAAATTATAAAAAATCATAACTTCCACAAAATACGACTTAGAATGTTGAAATTTTTACTAGTAATAGATGAATATTAGTGCTAACGCCTTGACTAAATTGAATTAAATAATTTATACAGGGCGTTCAAAATAAAATTCTAAAATTGAAAAATTTCAAACACGAATTACCTCGTTTTTTCAAATGGCACCTATTGTTTTTTATTTTTTCAATCCTATTTTAAGTAATTATTCAAAATTATTCCGAAATTTTCAAATAAAATAGGAAGTATCCTTATAGATCTAAGGAGGATAATAAAAAGAATCGATTGAAAAAATAAAAAACAGTAGGTGCCATTTGAAATAACGAGGTAATTCGTGTTTGAAGTTTTTCAATTTTTAGAATTTTATTTTGAACGCCTTGTATTAATTATTTAATTCAATTTTGTCAAGGCGTTAGCACTAATATTCAGCTATTACTAGTAAAAATTTCAACACTCTTAGTCGTATTTTGTGGAAGTTATGATTTTTTATAATTTGGGTTGCGGTAGCGATTTTTTTTCTATAAATTAAATTAACTCAGAAACCGATCGTCATAGGTGTACAAGTTGGTTATCGAACTTACCTTAGAATTACACGTTTTATTCGAATTCAGCGTAAAAAATATACCATTCCATTTGAAATAACGAACTTGATGTCGACTTCCGGTATAACCGGATGTAAATCGAACTTGAAAATATTTTTAAAAGAAGCAGCATAAACAATAACCCAATAAGTCCAAGTTTCAGAATTGAATTCCTTCTACTAATCCATATACTTCTAATAGCCCATCAACTTGAAAAACCCTGTGTTAGATTGCTTTTGAATGGCAAAACTCGAAAATAGTTATGACACTCAACTTTTCTTGGTGGGGAGTAAAATATAAAAACGTTGGATATTAAACCTTAACAAATATATTTAAACATTAAGGTTTGACACAAAGGTACAAAAAAACAATGAAAATATGTGTTCTGTTGAACAACTTATATCGTAATGAATGTAGTCTTTGAAGGTTACTGACTCCCTCCTTGGTAAATGTGAGGGGGTTGACAGACCGTCAAGCGACCCTGGTTACAATAACTGTCCCATTGCAGGTAGCGGGCAGTATCATAAAATTAGTATTCAAAAATTTGGAAGGTCAGTGACAATTTTGTAGATATTATAGAAGACTGGATATTGAATATGAAATAAAATAAGTAAGTCCTACTTAATAAATATTAAATGTATATTTCATACTTCTCACAGCTTTTTATATAGCAACAATAACTTTAAAGCAGGACAAAGATTTACATAAGCTGTTAGTTGCCACTGATTACGAGTACAAAAAGTTTATAATGAATCTAATTAGGGGCATTTCATTCATTGTCAGAATATTTTTCTGAACCTGTTTTCCTCGTATTTCTACTAATTTTACAATTATTTATGCGCATATCCATACTATATCACTATATGTCTTTATTTTAGTTGCTATAGTCAATTAGGGTAGTATAATATATAAACCAATTAATAACCCATGTTATCCAGCTGCAACACTGCTCGGCCAACAAAAAAGAATTAATTTACATATCGAACATATTCTGGCTATCCATAAGGGTCATCTTGAATAATTTTCAATAAAATTAAGCGTAAAGTGCCCTTTTTTCTTATTATTATAGAAATTCCTAACTAGATGAGGTAATAAAAATGGTTAAAAATATAAATTCTCAGCGATCAAGGCAACTGATTGGAAGACAGTTAATTTATTGAAATGGATCTAGTCGAAAATGTTTCCGCACCAGGGGGCCCGTGGAGTTATGCATGAACATGCTACTGCGAACTAGTCCTACTTAACATTCTGCCCCCTTTGAAAACTGTAAAGTTTTTGATTAACTAAAGTAATGTTGAAATTAAGCTGCATGATAAAATATAATTAAAATTATTAGTAATTCCGTTACTAAGTTTATACGGCACTTCGTTTGTTCACTAAAACGTATATTAACACTCGCACATCTAATAGGCAATATCCACTGGTAACACACATAGTCTGTTTACCGAACGTTTGATAGTGGTTTGCGATGTTTTGATTGTTGCCACACGTGGGACGTTGTCTTGGCCACAATGAAGTTCCAGGATTCGTCCAAGAGTCCATTTTAAAGGTGGTAAGTTGTCTTCCCGGATAAGGACCAGACAGCCTTTCTGTAATACATTTGGTACCTTCACTTTCCATTTATTACGGGATTGGAGTTCTGATATGTATTCTCGGCTCCGTCGTTTCCAAAATTGCTGTACCAGTAATTGAGTTCGCTGGAAGCGTAACAGTCTGCTCTCGTTGATTTCGGTGACATCAGGATCAGGAAGCGAAGTAATCGGTCTTCCGATGAGAAAATGCCCAGGGGTTAAACAGGAAAGATCGTTGGGATCCGAGGATAATGGGTATAATGGGCGACTATTGAGGATTGATTCAATCTGTGTTAATGTAGTGTAAAATTCCTCGAAGGTTACATGTGCATTTCCCAAAATGCGTTTTAAATGTCCCTTAACAGATTTGATACCTGCCTCCCATAAACCCCCAAAATGAGGAGATCTGGGAGGAATAGTATGCCAATTCACGTGGTCTTTTATTAATGAATTTGAAATAATGTTTTCATGTGATTTTAAAAAATTTGATAATTCTTTTAGTTGTGCGTTTGCACCTATGAAAGTTGTAGCATTATCTGAGTATACATTTTGTGGTCTACCACGTCTCGACACAAATCTTCTAAATGCTGCTAAAAATGTTTCGGTGGTAAGATCACTTACTACTTCAAGATGAATAGCCTTTGTGCTAAAGCAAATAAATAAACAGATATATGATTTTATTAATTTTGGATTTCGAGTCTTTCGATCTTTAATTAAAAATGGGCCTCCATAGTCTAGACCACAATTAAAAAATGGCGGATTAGGCTCTATTCGATTGTTAGGTAAATTTCCCATTTGATAATGAATTGGTTTTGGATTTGTTTTATAGCACATTATACATTTATGTACTGTTTCTCTAGCGATATTTCTCCCTGAGAGAGGCCACCACTTTTCTCTAATGGAAGCTAATAATAAACTTGGGAAACAATGTAATAATCGTCGGTGTTCATGGTTAAATATGAGTTTGGTTAAAACATGCTTTGATGGTAGTAGTATAGGAAATTTTTTATCATAACCAAAATTGGAATTACTTAGCCTACCACCTACACGAATTAAACCTTGTTCGTCAATAAATGGGTTTAGGCATAATAGTTTACTTTTGTGACCTACTACATTATGGTTTTTAAGATGAATGAAATCGTCTCTGAACACTTGTTGCTGTGAAGCTTTGATCAGTAAATTAAGAGCATTCTCTAATTCTTGAATCGTTAAAGAGCCTGATTGTTTTTCGTTGGGTCTTTTACATTTGTGTATAAATCTGATACAATACGCAACTGTTCGCTGCAATTGAGTTAGGTTAGAAAATCGTGTGAATAATTCTGATTGGTCAGGAAATGTTGCTAAGTTCACAATTACCGTGTTTTTCCGCCTTTCAGGTAAGTTTTCGAGATATGTGTTAACGTTAGAGGTTTGTTCAATTGGCCACATTGACGCGTCACTATTTAACCAAGATGGTCCATGCCACCAAATTTGTGAATTAATTATATCAATCGTATTTACGCCCCGCGAAATCAAATCAGCTGGATTGTGTTGAGACCTAACATGTCTCCAGTCATTGCAATCTGTGCTGCGTTGAATTTCTGCTACACGATTAGAGACAAAGACCTTCCATTGATTTGAAGGTGCCTTTATCCAACCTAAAACTATTTCTGAATCACACCAATAGTAATATCTACTTATGCATAATTTTAGGCTATTTGTTACTATATTAATTAATTTTGATAATAAAACAGCACCGCACAATTCTAAGCGAGGGACGTTTTGGGTGCGCAAGGGAGCAACACGGGATTTAGAGCATAATAAATGTATTTCAGATTTAAGGTAAAGTCGCCAAATATCGCATCCTGCCCTAATACCGCACCCTACGTTATTTACAAAAATAATCAGCGGAATCTTATGGGCGAATGCTGCACTACTGGACCGTTATGCCAGTTGGTCATTCTGAACAAATGAGCAAACAGCGATCGCTGTAAGTGGTGTGCAAAATATATTAATTTATTTACCAAAGGTGAGTTTTTTCCTTAAATATTTGTGTTGCAATATATATTAGTCATTTATAGACATTCTTAAACGCTTAAATGCTAGTTTTGTGCGGTATGCTTCGAGATGAGTGTAGATTTATTTGCGTAGCGATTGTACGCATGTTGTTTCGAAGAGAAACCACCCTGTTGGATTGTATAAAAGATCCTAATACCGCCCCCTCCATCGTGCATAATATCGTCTAGGGGGCGGTATTAGGAAACAAGTATACTAGATTATATATTAAATATCGTCTACGGTTGTGTTTTTTTATTAGATGCCGAAGAAGACGTGGGATCATGATGCCATGATTAAAGCAGTTGATGCAGTTCGGAAAAAAGAAATGGGTTACAAAACAGCAGTAAAAATATTTAATGTACCAAAATCTACGTTGAAAGATTATATTATATGCCTAATACCGCCCCCGGGGGCGATATTATGCGTAAAAAAATAGAAATGAGTAAATTACGTTCCTTTGTTATTATTTTTTTCTGAAAGTATATTACTACAAATTCACTAATTTATGTTCGTCTTAATAAAATAATTACTAAGGTATATTTTTGTGTTTTTTTTATCGTAATATCGGAAATTTGAGCATGTGGTGATCAAAAAACTAAATGGGGTGCGATATTTGGCGACTTTACCTTACCGTCGCTACGAATTGATTTAAGATAAACACAAGCACCGTAAGCCTTCTCTGATGCGTCAGAAAACCCATGTATTTCAAAAGATATGGCATCATCGCAAATGATACGACGTGAGAGCTTTATACTATTGAGTAAAGGAAGCTGATTTCTAAACTGTTTCCAAATTGTATGCAAATTTGTGGGAATAGATTCATCCCATGACAACTTTAGTTGCCACAATTTTTGAATAATTAACTTAGCTACAACTGTGATAGGTCCCAATAAACCTAAGGGATCAAATATTTTTGCAGTGGTGGACAATATCGTTCTTTTTGTTATTTGTTTTTCGTCTCCAAATGTACCGTCAAAATGAAGAGTATCTGACACTGAACACCATACGATACCTAGTGTTTTTTGCTGTTCATCGCTACATATTGTTATAAATGGTTCTTTGCTATTAGTGTTTCGTATGCTGTTTTGTATTTCTGGACTATTGGCTGACCACTTACGCAACTCAAATTTGGCTTGGTTTAATATAGTTGTCACTTCTGTTTGTATTTTTGTGAGTTCATGAAACGTGTCTGCCCCTGTCAGGAGGTCATCTACGTAAAAATCATCACAGATAATTTCACATGACTTTGGAAACTGAGATTTATTAATATTTGCTAGTTCGTGCAAACATCTAATTGCTAAAAATGGGGCTGACGCAGTGCCATAGGTTACGGTATTTAGTTCAAAACATTGTAGTTTGTCTGAAGGATTATTTCTAAAAAATATTCTTTGCATTTTACGGTCATCTTTATGAATAAGAATCTGCCTATACATTTTTGTTATGTCAGCTTTAACAACAAATTTATATTTTCTGAATCTGAGAAGAATGGAGAACAAATCACTTTGAAGTGTTGCACCTACCATTTGACAGTCATTTAGTGATAACCCGCTATCTGATTTAGCTGAGCCATCAAAGACAACCCTAATTTTTGTGGTTAAACTTGTGGTTTTTACTACCGCGTGATGAGGTAGGTAATAATTTAATGTAGTGTCACTTAACTCGTCTCTTATTGGGGACATATGGTTCAAATCTACATATTCCTTAATGAAATTGGTATACTCCTTTTTTAACTCTACATTTTTTTGTAATTTACGTTCAATGCTGTTAAAACGACTTATTGCCATTCTTTTTGATTGCCCTAACTTTGAAACATTATCTTTGAAGGGGATTCTTACGACAAACCTACCATCTTCTGCCCGGGTTGTTGTTTCTTTAAAGAATGTTTCGCATTTATTTTCCTCTGCTGAAAGATTACGTTTATTATTTATGTCGTTACATTCATCTAGTGCCCAAAATTTCTCAATTTGATCGTGTAATAATTGATTTGTATCTAAATTAGTAGTAACACAGGAAAAACTTTGTTTTGGAATTATTCGAGAATGTACAGGACCTGCTACCACCCATCCTAACTTAGTTTTTTGCAAAATTGGTTTACCTTCGCCTAATTGAACTTGGGCTGCGCATAGTAGATCCCAAAACAAAACTGAGCCTATTAGCATGTCGATTTTATTCGGTTTATTGAACGATGGGTCAGCTAACACTAAATTATTTGGAATATTCAGTTCTGAATGGTTGAATGAATTGGTTGGTAAATAATCAGTGATTTTATTTAATATAAGGCAGGATAAACGATGAGTAAAGTTGTTACATTTTGATTTAATTTCTAGATCTGTTCTATACTTCACATTCGAAATGGATTGATTGATTCCCATGATGGAATAGTCTATTTGAGTTTTTTGTAAACCTAAACGAGTGCATAATTCTTCGGTTACAAAATTGGATTGAGATCCGGAATCTAATAGCGCTCTACAATGTAATAGTTTTCCTGAGGCATCCTTAACATACACACATGCTGTTGATAACAATATTTGCGAAGATTGTTTGTTACCGTAAGAACAATTGGAAACTACATTATTCTGTGAATAACTTGGCTCACTTAATTTGGTTTCATTCGGTCTATTGTCAATGTTTGATTCATTCGAGTCGTTTGAAATATGCAATAGACTATTGTGACGTTTTTTACACGACTTACAAGATGTATTTGACTTACATGCGCTACTAATATGACCCTTTCTTAAACAATTGATACAAAGACGTAGTCTTTTTACTTCTGTAATGCGGTCGTTAATTGCTAAGCTTAAAAATTGACTGCAGTTATAGATTGCATGGTTACTTTTACATGAAGGACATACTACTTTATTTGTTACAAAATAAGCCCTACTATTTTCAGATTTTACCTTAGAGCATGGAGATTTATTATCGGACTTGTTTATGTGAAGTGCTTCTAATAAATCACACCTAGATTTTAAAAATTTGTTCATATCGTGCATAGTTAACACTTTATTTGTCGAATTTATTTCTTCCCATTGTCGCCTCGTTCGAGGATCTAATTTCTTAACAGTTAAATGAATAATTAAGGTATCCCAATGCTCCACTGGTTCATCTAGAGATTTTAAAGATCGCAAGTGTTTTGAAACATTATCGTAAAGTTGTCTGAGACATGAACTATTTTCTCTGTTTACTGGCGGTAAATCAAAAAGTGCATTGACATGATTGGACACTATTAACCTTTTGTTCTCAAATCGTTCCTTCAGAAGATTCCACGCTATTTCATAATTGCTTGCACAAATTTCTAATGATCTAATTAGCTCGGCTGCTTCATTACTCAAAGAGGACTTTAAATAATAGAATTTTTGAACATCACTCAACGTTTTATTAGTATGAATCAAAGAATGAAAACAATCAAAGAATTCTAACCAATTGTCGTAGGAGCCATTAAATTTTGGCAAATCAATTGTTGGAAGTTTTACATGCTGTGTACTAGGAATTAACGAATTATCGTTTGGTAAAGACTGAACAGGCTGATCTTTTATGAACTGAGAAATGATCTGATTTGCGGTCGCGACTAGCGAAAAATACTCATCCTCAAATGATCCACGTTCTAAATTATTTGCTTCAATGTCGCCGTCTTTTGAAATAACCTCTATTTTGAACTGAACTTCATTAAATTCTTGAAGAAGTGGTTTTATAGTATCTAATCTATCCTTTAATACAGTAATTGTGATCTCAGATGCACTCTTTTTGTCAAAATGTTCAACAAATGTTCGAAATCTAGTTACTTGACCCTTTATAGCATCCCTCTGGGTGCTTAGTTGTTTAGAAGACATTGTTATGATAAAAATATGCGTAAAAAATGATATACTAAAAAACAGAGAGTAACCTTTGAGAAACCCAACACAAACAAACACAGATTGATTGAGAATGGAAGGAAAAGAGAATAAACTTACAGGATGTGGAACTGGACTCTTGAAGATTGACCTTTCGACAGTCACCTGGAAGGTGGAACTGGAATGCTGCTTCCTTGGTCGACAGTCACCCCTTTGACGGTATGCAGGTTTTCACTTCCGATACGTTTAATGTAATGTCTAATATCCGGCTCGAAGGACCAATGTTAGATTGCTTTTGAATGGCAAAACTCGAAAATAGTTATGACACTCAACTTTTCTTGGTGGGGAGTAAAATATAAAAACGTTGGATATTAAAACTTAACAAATATATTTAAACATTAAGGTTTGACACAAAGGTACAAAAAAACAATGAAAATATGTGTTCTGTTGAACAACTTATATCGTAATGAATGTAGTCTTTGAAGGTTACTGACTCCCTCCTTGGTAAATGTGAGGGGGTTGACAGACCGTCAAGCGACCCTGGTTACAATAACTGTCCCATTGCAGGTAGCGGGCAGTATCATAAAATTAGTATTCAAAAATTTGGAAGGTCAGTGACAATTTTGTAGATATTATAGAAGACTGGATATTGAATATGAAATAAAATAAGTAAGTCCTACTTAATAAATATTAAATGTATATTTCATACTTCTCACAGCTTTTTATATAGCAACAATAACTTTAAAGCAGGACAAAGATTTACATAAGCTGTTAGTTGCCACTGATTACGAGTACAAAAAGTTTATAATGAATCTAATTAGGGGCATTTCATTCATTGTCAGAATATTTTTCTGAACCTGTTTTCCTCGTATTTCTACTAATTTTACAATTATTTATGCGCATATCCATACTATATCACTATATGTCTTTATTTTAGTTGCTATAGTCAATTAGGGTAGTATAATATATAAACCAATTAATAACCCATGTTATCCAGCTGCAACACTGCTCGGCCAACAAAAAAGAATTAATTTACATATCGAACATATTCTGGCTATCCATAAGGGTCATCTTGAATAATTTTCAATAAAATTAAGCGTAAAGTGCCCTTTTTTCTTATTATTATAGAAATTCCTAACTAGATGAGGTAATAAAAATGGTTAAAAATATAAATTCTCAGCGATCAAGGCAACTGATTGGAAGACAGTTAATTTATTGAAATGGATCTAGTCGAAAATGTTTCCGCACTAGGGGGCCCGTGGAGTTATGCATGAACATGCTACTGCGAACTAGTCCTACTTAACACCCTGTATACGATTGTTTTTTAAAAAATTAGACAAATTTGTTGAATTTCTTAATTAGAAGCCATAGACAACTCAGTGGCTGTGGAAGAATGGCGAATGTTAAATAGAGTATTAAAAAACAAACTTGCTCTGGTGTGTTTTATGGAAAATCCTGAAAAGGACTAACAACCAATAATTACAGGATTAAATAATACTAGTATTGCAAGAAAAGGTGAAAAACAGTTTAAGGTTTGTTAAATATACCAAGGCACTGAAAATATTATAGTTTGAATTGTCGTTAAATAAAAGATTACAATTTTACAAAAAAAAAAGAGAAAGTTTTTAACAGCCTGAATTTGCAGAGAAGATCAAACGCAAGACCAAGATTAAACCGGTATAGTCTTTTTCCTGGTTTGGTCTAAGGTCTAGCACATTTTGGTTTTGGTCTTACTTTGGATATGATGTCTTGCCCTTTTAGTTTATTTTAAATATGATAAATGTAAACATCAGACGACTTATTCACAAAAATTGTAATTTTGTTTTGTTCATTTAGTGTTGGTTTTAATCTTGCAAGCACAACTGTAAGCTTCATATTTGCTAAATATGCAAGATCAAGACCACGATTATTCTTGGTCACCACTACAGAAATGTTTTAGGGTTTCTTAAGTATGCACGGAAATTTTTTTACTTGTTTATTAGTAAATTAAAACTGATACTTGTAAATATGTGTTGTATATATTGCATTATGTTCATTTAATTGTTTTTTACTCTCATGTCGTATTGGAAAGTTATTCAAGCAGGCTAAGGGGTTGTAAAAGGTCACTTTATTTGTTGGAAAGTAATTGTATTTGACTTAAAGAGGGCAAGTGAATACATTATATATATGGTTCTCACTTTCTGTAAAGCAGTCAAATATTGTCATATATGTATATGGGAACGTACCCATACTACGGGACCCATTTAGTTGGGGGAGGGAGGTCTTTAAAATACTACGTTCATTCACAGGAGCGGGGTGGTGACTTAGATTTTTGTCACGTAGTCGAATTTGCCGAGAGAAATCTCGCGCTTTTTCGAACTAGATTTAAATATGGCGCGGAGTGTTTAGTGCTTGTAAGTATGTATACAGTTTTATGCAATAATTATAATTATAATTATTATTATCAGTAATGACAAAAATCAGCTAAATTATTTTTATTTGTTTCACTTTCTGCGTGCGAAATGATTAAAATTCACATTAGCAGTACCTACTGCGTAATAAGGGGTGGAGGTGGAGGGATGTCATAGCCAGTGGCGGATTTACACATTCATCACAATATCATCAGAAATATCAATAGAAAAGTATTAATTTTCTATATTTTAACAAAACTATTACTTGGGTTTTGAAAATATTAATAGTTTGTTTAAAAAAAAATTAATTAACATGAAATATTAAAAAGAAAACGTGCTCGGGCGCCACTTTGTCAAACAAAGAAAAGAATAAATGAAACGACAACTTTATTGGGCACCGGGTAGTGCATCGGTGGTTCCTGCAGAATCCTGAAGCTTTAGAGAGCTCGAAGCTCTCTTAAAAAAAAACAAATAAAACTTGAAGAGTATATTAACAAAAAATTACACACAACAAAATAAACAACAAAACTTACAATTACACATGTAGCCCACCAAAAAGAAAAGTTCCCTGCTCCAATGTAGGGACTGGAAGCTGGTTTCAGGGTATAATCGGGGATTTATCGTGCTGTGTTGTGAGGCAAGAGGATATCAGCGAAATAGCTTCATGGACCAACCTTTTAATCTTCAGGGGGCCGCCTGCAGGAATTTATCGGCCTCTAACTGGTTATTGAGATTAGTTGGAAACCAGAGCTTTGTCTATTTGCCTTTATAAAATAGTTTTCAGGATGTCTTCACCCCTACCCTTTAATCCCAGCCCCCTAATCCAACTGGAACCTATTCTAAGAAAATTTCAATGGGCTGACAAATAAGGGCACAAATAAAAGTGCTGATAAATTTCCTAAAACTAAAAATTATTAATCAAATGTTAAAAAGTTGTTCGCATTGAAGATGCTTAAAAAAAAAACGGATAAAAAGGGAGGAGTAGGGGTGTCTGTCGTTAAACCAACAAGCACTCAAGATACACCTCAGATACCATAAAAAATTTTGACTATTAAAAATATATAAATTAAAAGGTGAGAAAAATTAATTAAAGAGAAAATTTATAAATTGGCCACAAAGGCCCAAAGGATTACAAATATACAGTTAGATATTAAAAAAAAAAAACCACGTGGTAATAAGGAAAATTTCGTAAAAATTAATCAAAGTTACATCAAAAATAAATATTGAGTGAATAGCAAAAAAGATTTTAAAAGAAATAATTAATTTGAATGAATTTTACATGAACTATTAAAATGCAAAGGTAAGTGGATCCCAAAAAAACTCTCAAGCAAAACCAAGCACAGAACACCAACAGAAAAACACACATACACGTCACGTCAGTGTCAAGGATCAAGGAAGAAGACCTCGAGCACCGACCGGAAAATTTCATCGATCCCTCCATCGATCGCCTAGTCCTGCGCGAATGTTGTTAGCCTTGATGATAAGACGGAAGGTCGATCAACATTAAGAAATAATCAACAAAACTGAACCAAGACAAACACAAACTGAATCGAAATAAATAAAACTTCAGTAACGGGATTTTTCATAGAAAAAAAACGTTACAATATATATATCTATATAATATTTGTTATTGTTATTTTTAAGTGGTGAAACATATACACATTAATTGAATAGTGGGGGTGGACCTAAAGTAAAAATTATGGCAATAACTAATTTAAAAAATAGGTAAAAATACTAAATTTAAAATGTAAATGTAAACGCTATTGGAATATTTTAAAAATTCAAAATCACAATAGTATATGTTATAAATAAGCGTTTAGTAATTTATCAAATACAGACGTCAGTGTATTCAGTATACTGTATACCACTAAAATATTGTAATTTTTGTTGATTTTTTGAGTCTCGTTTTTTCCGTGTATAAGATAATAATTTTTTTTTATTTCTGTAAGACAAAAAAATTTTTGAGCATAGTTTGCCGCCCCCTAAAATCTGCCGCCCTAGGCTCTAGCCTATTTAACCTACTAGTAAATCCGCCACTAGTCAAAACATATACTACGAGTGGTCATCGAGGGGGTTCGGAAAATATTAAAAATAGGTCATGTAGTATGGGTACGTTTCCTATCCTATACTGCAATTTTCAAGAAAAGTTGTTTTGTTTTTTTGGGTAGGTAGTCTACGATTTCAATTCTCGTGAAAATTTACGCCCTTTAAGAATTCTCGGTTTAGAATAAGCAGGTAAGTACATTTTTTTGTTCAAATAATTTTGTGTTTTAGTCAGCTTCTGAACACGGTTGTCAGGTTGGTCAAATAGCTCAAATTTTATCAAAAATGAACGATCCCTTTGAAACTCTTGGTGTTAATGAATATTTAACGGCGTATGGCTTAGTTGTACTTCCAGAATTTCGGGGACAAAATATAGGACTGGAAATTTTAAAAGCAAGGTATTTTATTACATTTATATGAAAGAAATATTTACTTTTTTGAAGCTACGTTTCTTATGGCATGCCCCTCCCTCTTGTCAACGACCGTTTTGTGGTAGCCAGTGAATGTGGCCACTACATTAGTACAGAATATGTAAAATGAAAACGTTATTTATTTTATTAGTAGATACCGTATTCATTGTTCATCCTTAAAAAGTAGAAGTTACTAACAATGCCAAAGAAGCGTAACTTCTCTCGAGCGTGCTACAACGCACACATTTTATTTTAATGTAAGATTTCTTGCTGCATTTGCCCTTAATAATTTACTAAATTTTGGGATGCCGATACTTGTTTAGCTTTTGTTTGTCCTCCAGACATCTTGCTGTTTGGCTTTTCTGTATATGATCCCCTTTGGTTAGCTTTGGAGGCCTATACTTCCTAGTTGGTTTCTATCATCTGTTGATTAAAAAAAAATATTTTTTTAGAGAACCACTTTGTAGGGCTGTGGGACTTAAGGCTACAGTTTCAATGTTTACTTCCATCGCCTCTCAAAAACTCGCAGAAAAGGCTGGTTTTGAAGTACTTAGTGAAATTTCTTACCTCGAATTGGAGAAAATGGATCCTTTTCTTACCCTTCCTGGTATTGGCAGCGTGCAAAGTCATGGTAGGGGAGAGTGGCGCTGATTGTCGTTTTAACACGTAGTCTTATAGAAATGTCCGCTTTTTTCGCGGACGGTGGCCACTGAACTATTTTCAATCCATAAGATTAAACATTAAAAGTCCAACTTTTTGGGGGCAGCACCTGTCTTGCACTCTGCCTATACACGAACATACAAAAACTGTGAAAAACATGTATCGTACTTATGAATAATTTTTTTTATTTACCTACAAGACACAATTTTAAAATACTTTTTTTAATAAGAGAACATAAATGAATATGTAGAACGTGTCCTAAAATATGTAAATATCACCTGTCTTGACCTAACACTTTAGATATATAATTTTAAATGTATTCCAGATGGTAGTTTACAAAAAAATTTTAAGTTTCTGTAGGTTTCAGGTTGATGCTGCTTTTAGTTCTTGGTACACTGGGTATTAAAGTGTGAATTTTTGCATAGGCTCATATTTCGTTTTGTTGTTGTTATCAAGTTATCAAAATGTCAATTAGTGTTTCGACTAAAACTTCTTTTTTTTATTGTTTCGAGGTCTTAGAATCCGCAGCTTTTGTGATTTAATTTACTTCATTTTTTATCATTGTTTTATTTTTCCTACAAAGTTTTTTTTTATTTGGTTTGCATTACTGTTTTCTGTTGATGTATTCTATTTTTACCAAAGCAGATTAGAATACCATCATAATCAAAATCAAACCTAATTTAATTCAATATAATATCTTCAGTAAAAAACCTTTAGTGATTATTGTTAGGAATTCCAAATAAAAGGCAAAACCCCCTTTGAATCCGATGAAACCTTTTGTCATACTTTGTTTAGTGTCATTTGCTTAAATTAGCATTTTTTGAACTTCTTTAATACAAATGGCGTTTGCTGTGCAGCTGTGCTGTCGGTATTTATTTATCAACGCTACTTCATGCCAGCTGGCAGATTATTCGTTGTTCGGCGTGCTGATGAGAACTCTAAACTGTTCGCGATTCATTCCAGACAATCTTAACAGGATAATATTTTTTTTCTGAATTTTTATTGAAGCATTTAAGCAAAACCTAATACCACAAGAATCAAAAGCAACTTCAACATAAAACTTAAGTATGATTAACTTATTATTTTTAATTACCTCGTAAAATGGAATATTTTGATATAAAAACCATGAAGATTAATTAATTTTTCGTCTTCTATATTATTAAAAAACGATTGATTGTGAAAATGTAGAATTACTATTCCCTGTAAGGGTGGCATAATTCAATTATGTGTAATGTTGTAGTAGTATTTAATTACTGATTTACTTACCCTGTATATACTTTTAGATAGTATGGTGAAGTATTATATAAATAACATATATTTATTTTAAAAATGTTCATACATATTTTAAAATTTAAATATATTCTTTTAAATGTGTCAGCTTATATATAATTTAAAGACATTTTCTATAATACATAAAAAATATTTACACAAAAGTTAGAAGAATAATTATGTGTAATAATAATAACATAACAATTATGTTATAAATAAGTATAATGTACATGCAAATTTTATTTTCCTGATTTGTTTCGTTACATAAATATACAGGGTGTATGAAAACAAAAGACACTCCATTTTCAGCTACCTATTTAAACAGAATAAGAAGTATTTTTAAATTAATCATAAGTATATAAACTTACCACCTGTATATTTTTCAGTACCTTATCTATCGAACACTTCCATTTTATTTTATTTATAAAAATCGTAAGTGATAGTCTTTGGTAAAACTGTAAATCTACACTAACAATCCACTTATAAACTTAAAATAAAGTAACGGATAAATTATCACATAAAATGACAAGTGTGAAGTGTAATTGATAATAACAATTAAAATAAAGATTTTATAGTACCTACTAAAGAGACAAATTTGCTAAAAAACTTTAGGCGGAAATTTGTTAGATTTATTAAATAAATATACTAATGAAATTAAATTATTATAAAAAACTCAGCAAAGCAAAATGATCAGATAATTGTTTCGTAGGATTGAAATAAATTTTCAAAATAGTCTAAAGGAGAATAGTTTTCTTGGCTTAATAGTGAAATCTATAGAAAAAATCAGTCATCGTTGTGACTATACTATTTTTTATTAAATCGTTGCAGCTCATGAGCAAACTGAAGCTTAGTTATTAGGTATACCGTATACTGAGGAATTGAAACCATTCGAAATTCAGGTTTTAGTGAATGTTCGTGGCTGAACGGAGCAATAGTAGTACTTTGCTCATACAAGTTAGGATGGTGTCAGTTATTAGATACTATGTGGCATTTTCCAACCTTTAGTATAAAATTGTGTTGGTTTTGCAATGAAAGAAATCAAGTGATGAAAAATATAAATCAAATAATCCAGTCAATGAAATTTTATAAACAAACAAATAATATTTAAGTAATGACGTTCTGGCCATATAATTTCTTGCCTTTCTCAAATTACCAATTATTACATTAAAAAGATTTAGAATCTAAAGTAATTTATAGCATAATAATGAAATATCAAATTGTTTAGAATTACTAAAATTTTTCTAGATAAACATACCTGAAGATTTTGAGTAGTGGTTGGTGCCAGTACAAATATTGTTAAAAAATAATTAAAACTAGCACTAAATTTTTAAAAACCAACAAATAACATCACCCAACCCCCTTACTTTTTAAAAATTTTAAAACTAATGTAATTAGTAATTTAAGAAGGGTAAAAAATGATATCGTCAAAACGTCATTACTTAAATATTATTTGCTTATTAATAAAGTTATATTGAACGGATTGGACGATTCGTATTTTTCTTCTTTAGTAGATATAAAAACAGATGAGTGAGCAATGATGGTTATTTGCTCGTCCGAGCTACGATGGTGGGTAACTTTGCATTGGTCGACTAGAAGGCCGGAAAAATAATTAGTTAAGTACCTAACTTAAGCTATGTTAAGTTAGGCGAAGAAGGAAAAAGTAAATTTAATATTTTATAAGAAATAAAAATTTTATCTTTTTTGTTATTAAACTAAAAAGAAACTTTTAAATCTTCGTTTGTTATTATTATTCTCTAAATACTTAAAATGCCTAAAATATGATTGTAAAAGAGGATATTAAAAAAAATTGTTTCGCTTGTTTGATAAAAATCCTTAAAATGATCTAAAATAGGATATATCTATAAGGACATATACAAAGTTTTCTTGGCTTAATAATTGTGGGCAAACTGAAACTTTTTTTGTTCAGTTGTTAGATATAATGTGGCATTGGAGAGGCTTGAAATGCAAGTTTTCCCACCTTGAGTGCAACAATAATAGCTGAGCGGAGCAATAATAATTCTTTGCTCATTCAAACCACGATAATTGGCAAGTATGCATTGGTCGATCGAACTATTAAGTTAAGTTAACGTTACCATTGGTCTAATTTTTAACTATTAAGCCAAAAGAATACAATCAAACCTTATCTTCGTTTATAATTATTTTGTCAATAATTTAAAAAAATGGTAAATACTGAACTTGCTGAAGGAATTGCAGTTGAACTATCAATTTCTACTTCTTTCACTTACTTTTACATAAAGTCATAATTTACACATTTTCGTAAAAAAACCCTCTTCGTATCCCTTTTTTTTTAACAGTCTTACGAAACTACTTTATCCGTAATACATTCACATATTCATGTCACTCAACCGACTTCCATAATATTGTGGTAACAACAAAGACGAAACACTGTTTATATCTACACCACCCTGATCAGATGTTAATGTATGTATTTTAAAACACCAACCAAAGCTGTCCTAGTCCTGTTCATCGTACAGCCACTCCATTGATTGTTACCATGGCTCCATTGGTCTTCCCAACAGGTTCAGGTTCGTAAGTTCCACTATCTCTCCCGGTTTCTTCGTACGGTGAATCGTACATGTTATCATCATGGATATTTTCGTAAATATCCGGTGGCATTGGACCATGCATGTACCCATTCCGATCACTAAGGGTTGCATAGCTCATAACGGCTGCGTTTCTGTCTTCTTTCCTCTCGGATCCCACCACGTTTTCAGTGTTTTTTACAGGGGTAGCACGACGACTGCAAATTAATATAAGAATTTCAGAAGAACAAATATTTATAATTAATAAAATCAAAACAAGAAGAATTACTTACAGTTTGAGGTAAATAATTCCCAGAAGGATAAGGAGGAAGACAACGATTCCTGCACCAATTCCAATGTTGGTACCAACTGTTGAGTTGTCTTGAGTGTCTTCAACTGCCACTGCAAAGAAATAGTTTAGTTGACAAAGATGGGGGCTTAAATTAAGTTTTCACTTACGTTCACATCTTGGTTCTTCCCCTGACCATTCGCCATTTTCTAGGCATTTCCTCAAATATGGTCCTATTCTCTGGAAATGTGGAATGCAGTGGTACTCAATGGCACTATTATACGTTGTACCATTCATTACCAGAACTCTTCCATTTTCTATCGTTCCTGGATTCTTGCAGTCAACAGCTGAAATAAATTACTCGTTTTATTTAAAGTTAAAATTCAATTAAAACAATTAACTTACGTATACAAGTTGGTGCCCTTCCACCCCAGTTCCCTTTGATCAAACAAGTTCTTGTAGAGTTTCCTTGCATGGTATGACCTCTTGGGCAAGAATAATGGGCGATTCCTCCAACACTGTAAGTACTCACACTTACCATAACTCCTTCCAAAACATCTGGATCTTTGCACTGGATTTCTAGAAGTTATCCCAAAAAGGATTATCAACTTTAACAATTATATCATATCTACTAACCTTTGCAAACTGGTGGATCCAAACTCCACGTTCCATTCTCCTGGCACAATCTTCTTGAGACTCCATCCAGTTCATAATTAGTATCACAATAGTACAGGGCGAGGGCTCCATAGTAGGTGGCATTTGAAACCATGGTCACCTTACCATTCGCTATATTCTCTGGAGGACCACAATCAACGTCTAAAAATAAAAAGTACCTAGGTATAGTAAAACAGTTCACATCCCCATAACTCAAAACTTACAAACACATTGTGGAGTGTCACCACTCCATTTTCCTGTATCTTCACAAGTACTTAAAGGTTCACCAACGACTTTGTAACCCCTTTCACATCTGTATTTTACGATGGCTCCTATTTTATATGTGGTTGAAGCAGCACTTGTTGTTTCTGAAGTCCTTATCAAAGTTCTTCCATACATCCTATCATTTCCGGTGACAGAAAGGATGCTGTGGTCTGCCAAAATAGGTTCTGCACATCTAATTTCTAGAAAGTGAAAAACTTGATCATATTGAACTAATTTAGGAATAGTGTCAAATACCTTCACATTTTGGAGCAGAGTCGCTCCACATCTTGCTCTCCATACAATGTCGTTTTGGGACTCCTACAAGTCTATAATTCCTCACGCAACTGTAAGTTATTTCACTTCCCAGATACGTGGTATCGTTTGTGTATGTTACACTACCATACAATATTGTTGGGACCTTTCCACAGTCAATATCTTCAAAGAAGAAGAGAATGTTATTATACAACAATGTTATTTTTGGGCATGGGATTTTATAACTTACATTCACAGAATGGCACTGACCCTGTCCATTCTCCATCGATGTCGCAAGTCCTTTGGGATTCTCCCTTGAGAATATGCCCAACTTCACAATGGTATTCGATGGTCGAGTGGACATTAAAGTCGTAACCAACAACAAAACTACCAGCTGGTACTTCTGGTTCTTCACAAGATATCACTACAAATGTATAATAAAAATCGATTAGTCATTTAACCCAATTTTTCAATGTTTTCCTTTTTAACTTACAAAGGCAAGAGGGTGCATCAGCGGACCATTTCCCTTCTCTAGTACATTTTTGGGTCTTTTCCCCTTCCAACCAATAATCATTATCACATGTGTATCGTATAATACTCTCTACGGATGTGGTACCATTTATAAGTTCGTATCGACCATTATCGATGTTTGGAGGTGCTCCACAATCGACATATTTACATGTTGGTGCTTTTCCAGACCATTCTCCTCCAAGTCCACACGACAAAACCTATTGTTCCGGAAATAAACAACACTAATATTTAAAAAAAGAAAGAAAATTACATTTGTCCCAGAACTTACAGACTGTCCAAAGAGAATGTATCCTGATTGGCAAGAATATGTTGCTGTGTCTCCAGTTCTTTTACCAGAAGTAATCACAAGACCTCCATTGGTGTCTGGTGGATCTGGGCACCAGTCGAACAAACACTGTGGAGCTTGTTCGTTCCAAAGACCATCTTTACCACAGGTACGATACTCGTGACCTATAAGGGTGTAATTTTCATGGCAAGTGTAATGAGCTTTAGCACCAAATGTTGTTCTCTTATCGATTAGCGAGACGCTTCCATGTTTGAGCTCATTGAGGGATCCACAATCAACATCTAGAAAATATGATTAGTTAGTATGTAAAGTTGAAAAATAATGTTTTTAACGTACATTTGCAAGATGGTGCTTCTCCAGACCAAAAACCATTTTTCTCACAAGTTCTGTTTTCGTTTCCTATGAGTCTATGACCAATGGGACAATTGTACTGAATTTGGGATCCTACTTCATAATTGCTTCCTATTATTGTTGTATTTAGTTTTTTATCTGGACTGCCACAGAATAAGGGTGCTAAAAGAAATATAATTATAAATTTATTTATTTTTGATTAATTTTGTCGAAATGGTGAATATTTTTGTAAAATATTCAGCTTGTAAAGTGAATTCGTTTGCAAGTCTCTCGTTAAATATATGAAATACAAAAGTTAACAGTCGATGGTAAAATACGTAGAGAGAGAGCTAGAGAACTAATTAATTTATTGACAATCAAATGTTTAAACAATCGAGTTTTTTGGATATTTGTTCTCTTAATGAACTTCTTTGAATAAGAATAAGATCCTTAAGCTGAACATTTTTATTTTAAAATTTGAAATATAATAGAATATGTCCAAACAAAAATTTTGTTAAGGACGCAGTTTATTATTTCAAATTTAAGATGTCCATCATCGAACCTAAAGCTTTTCCATTACAATAACAAGGAAAATAGCCTTTTTTATGTTGTTTGCTTATGCAAGCTATGAATTTTTTTTTTAAATCAATGAATAAGCCATATTCAGCATTAAATTTTCAAAAAATAGAATTTCTATCATTAGTATTTTTACAGACTGAAATTTACAACAGTTTTGAATACCATATGAGGCACTACAAAAAAGCCTTGAAATAATTTTTTGGTATTGTTGATATTTACCAAGCTACAGACTGTTAAGTATTCTCTTTTTCTAATTGTTACTTTTATTATGTGAATTATTAATGACAGTTAAAAAAATTAATAGAAAGTTTTTAGTACATTATATTTATTACAGAATTGTACAGTAGAAGTTTCTTGTATAATCAACAATTAAATGTTACAAGCTCTTCAAGTTTTATTTTTATGATTTTTTAAATATGTGTATTACGTAAACCAGTGACGATACACAAAAAAATCGATAATAATTTTAAAGTAGTAGGTATGTTCAATTCTCTACAAAATTAGTCTTGGGCAACTTTTTAGGTATATCATCCAGCCGATGATAAGCCTGCGAGCGATCTTGTTACGTATATCAAGCTAGCACGACAAAGTTATTTTTCCGATTTCTGAATTGCACTATAATTTGTCGCTAATTTGTTACCAAATCCAAAAATTTGTCGCTCGTGCCGTTTAGCCATAATCAGCTGTAGTGCTAGCTTGATATCAAGCTAGCACTATACATACCCTATCTCGAAAAGGAAATGTCTTTAGATATTACTGTGAAGACCATAATTTGTCGCTGAAAGATGACACATTCAACGAATTTGTCGCTAGTCTTATCTCCAACTGATAAGAAAAAAAATGCTGGAAAGCCATCAAACTCTCGAAAGGTAACGTGTTGTCCAACTTGGGGGAATCAGGGAAAACTTAATTTAAAAATAATAAAATACTCAGAGCTTTAAGGGGTATATTGTAATTATGTCCTGTTAGTGTTACCACGTGGTTCTGTAAACGTTTTTAACATAACTTATTTATTTATTATTTTATTTATACAAGTTTTTAGTAGTAATAATAATTATTGTTTTATCGTTTTAAATGTTGTTTGGGGTTAATCGTACTATTACACCAAATATACAGCTTATGTTTCTTAAAATATAACACAAAAAACCACCTTGATAAAGGTTCACATCTGAACCGAAACGTTGGTGTTGTTTTTATAATAAATTAACTCTTTACCCCTTAAAGCTCTGAGTATTTTATTATAAACAGTAGGGGAAGAAAAAATGGAAAAAAAAAACTTAATTTAAAAAATTTGTTAAATAAATCTGATCTCTTAAAACAAATGTAACAAACAACTCCTTGATTAATTGTTTGATGGTTTTCCAGCAGTTTTTCGCTTATCAGCTGGAGATAAGGCTAGCGACAAATTCGGTTAATGTGTCATCTTTCAGCGATAAATTAGCGACAAATCATGGTCTTTACAGTAATATCCTACGATATTTCATTTTTGAGATACGCTATGTGTAGTGCTAGTTTGATATCAAGCTGGCATACCAGCAGATTATGGCTAAACGGCACGAGCGACAAATTTTGGATTTGGTAACAAATTAGCGACAAATTATAGTGCAAGTCAGAAATCGAAAAAATAACTTTGTCGTGCTAGCTTGATATACATGATCTTGTTATTATTTTTATGTCTATTTTTTGAATGAATATCAAAATGTTGCAAATAAAGTTTCATGATAATAATTGTTTAATTATTTTTCATAACATTAATAGTTCACATATCTAATATTTTGATTCTGTAACTTTGTAAATATTAACAAGACGAAAAATTCTTTGAAATTCTTTTGCAGTGCTGAAGAGGGTTTATTCGCTGATTTTGTAAAAAAAAATTAATAACATGTTGAAGTTAGTAGTATAAAACAGGCTTTTTTTGTGTAATACGTATTTGAATAGGAAATTAAAATTGAAATAATCAATAAGCTTCGTATTCGATTAAAATTTTGGGAACTACTATATTAAATACGACGTTTCGATTTCTTTTACTTTTATTACTATTAATAGCTACGTATTTTATTTATCAAAACGTTATAGGCATAATTTGTTTTAAACCTAAAAATATATTACATCTGGATCGATTTTTAATGCAATAATAACAAACACATATTTACTAGTAATCTACTAACGGGTAGTTATAACAATTAAACTATTTTTTTTAAATATTTTATTGCACTAAAAGGGATGTATCAATTTTCCGAGTTGAAACAACAAAGATATGAAGAAACTACGTAAATATTACGAGCAATATAAAATCAAAAAGTAATTAAATAAAGTAAAGTAAAAGCTTTTTAATTTTTCAAAGGATTTATTAAATCTCTACAATTGTTTCGGGTGGTTAGCCCTTTATCAACAGTAGGTAGCATAAATCCTTTGAAACATTTAAAAGCTTTTATTTTACTTTACTTAATTATTTTAACAAATGTTTTTTAAAAATGTAACCGAAATTATTTCCATGTCTTTTATTAAAACCAAGAAGTGTTTAAACATATAATTGTTAGGGCTCCTAATATTTGCAATTTTTATTAGTATGATTTGAGTTACATTAATACATTAAGTTGATTCAATTCCAGTATCTATTACTTTGAGGTATTTCGTGATTTAGTCTTTACTTTGTTTCGCAAATCGAAAGTATTTTATACTTTCACTCGTGCTACATTTAACAGTATTTGTGTTGTATAAAACATACATACTTACCTATTTATTTCTTTGTTTGGTTTATAAAATGTATCTAATAAAAGTAATTTTTTGATGTTATAAAAACCATTTAGCCACTAATTTTTTTGAACGTAAGAAAATATTTTATAGGAATTAGAGAAAATTCAATTATATTAGTAGCTAGTTAATTAAAAAAAGAAAAGAAGTTGTGGTTAAAGCAAATAATTTGATATTAGATGATTTGTAACGGTTGTAGTGATTTTGATTTCGTTTTATTTTTGGAGAAACTTATTTCAGTAGGTATCTATTTCAGTGGTTTTAACCCATTCGTTAATAAATAATTTGGTAACTGTATAGAATTAGTTAATCGCCATTCAAAAAAAAAAAATATTGAAAAAATTGACAATTTTGTAATTTAATTAGGTATTTGTATTTAAATATTTATTGTTCTGTTACATATTTAAATAGATATATCTAAGTATTAAAACCACTTCAATACCTAACAAAAAATTATACCTTATACGTTATTGTGTAGGTGGATTATTTTTGCATAAAAAGATCTCACTTACAGTGCTGACAAATCCAGTGTAAGTAATCTAGATTACATCCTACATCATTCCAGAGCCAGCTGCGACCTCCATCTAATACGACGCAGTTTTGTTCACCATTGTAATTGTTGGGTTGATCCTTGCCCCATGATGGACGTGAAATCAGGTCGCCTACAGAAAAACGGTACACATGAAGAACAAGATTTATGAGATTGTTTCAGCTTTTACTATATAGAAATTCATATTAAATAGGTAAGAAATATAATAAAACTCTATTAATTTTAGTAATCTTAACATTGTTTCGCCCAACATAAGCATCTTCAGAAGACTAAATTATGTGCATATCTTACCTATATATGAATATATAAACTAACTTAATTTTGGGGTGGTAGAGGGGATTGGATGATTTTGTTTAAAATTGTAGAATTATAAAGTTGATGTATTTCCTCGTGTATCCAGGCCGTTTTCGTTTTTTTGATTGCAACTGTATAGTCCAGTCAAAATAGACATTTGACTTAAGAAAATTTCGCATAGAGCTGATAATTGGCAGAGACGTTAAATACATCATTATAAATAAAATGTCAAAAATCCCCTTCGATCCTACTTCTGCAAAAAAAATTATACAAGGTCAAAGTGCAAAATTAAGTTTTTTCCATTTTTCTGGAAAACGGTCAATTTTATCGTGAAAATAGATCAGACAATTCATATTTTGCATAATATGCACTTAAATGCAGCCTGTACACGTCATCGGACGTTCAATATAAATAAAAATAAGAAACTATTGATTTGTGTTACTTACACAATAAAACTTGTATAAATTGAATTATTGTTTTAAAATAAAAGACTATACTGTCAGTCCCTAATTCCCTTCATCGGTAACCTTGTGGCAAGTGTGGTTAGGCAATGAGCTGGACCCAGAAGAATGGGGTTGGAAATGAACAAATAATTATTTGGAGCCAATTCAAACTACTCCCGCCTGTTCCAGAAAAACTGCTCAATGCTATTTTTTTGTAACTGCAAGACGGATTGTAGTAAGAATTGTGGCTGTCAAAAATGGGATTATTTTGTTCGCCAGTACGTATCAATTGTCAGAGTCATATTTGCTCCAATATTGAATCAAAAACAACTGATGAAAATATTTATGATGTTAATGAAGAGACAATTGATGCATCCCATTTCTTAGAACAGCGAACAGAAATTCTGCAAGAAGAAGAAAATGAAGATGAAGAAATAATTGTCGAAGTAGAATTAGACAATTATCTATTATAATAACATTTAGAAGAAAACAACCTATTCCACTTTGATCGTTAGCAATATTACAATACTTTCAATCAATAAGATACGATCTGATTTAAACTTTCTTTATTATTAAAGATTTAAGTGCATATTATGTAAAATATGAATTTTGTAATTGTTAAAACTGCAATATCTCAGGAATGGTGAGTCGTACGAGAAAAAGTGTCTGGATCATTTTTGTAGAGAATTGTATGGTCTACAACTTTTGTCTGATCTATTCTCACGATAAAATTGACCGTTTTCCAGAAAAATGGAAAAAAAGAACTTAATTTTGCACTTTGACCTTTGATAAATTTTTTTGCAGAAGTAGGATCGAAGGGGATTTTTGACATTTAATTTATAATGATGTATTTAACGTCTCTGCTAATTTTCAGCTCTATGCGAATTTTTCTTAAGTTATGACTTTTTTGTCTATTTTTGACTACTAGTAGCGGCTCTACTGTTCGTGTTGGTCTTGATATGCACATAATTTGGGAAAACTTTAAACTTTTTTGCACTCTTGATTAAACCAAATGTGTTGACACAAAAATCTCACTCTTAAACTTAATTTAAAATACCACTCGGCTTGATCTGCCAAAGTGCACTGTTTCAATTGTTGGATTGTTTAGCCTTTACTTTATGGAAATTCATATAAAATAGGTAAGAAATGTAATAAAACTCTATTAATTTTCCACTAATTTATTTTAGTAATTTTAACAATTGTTCCTGAATTCTGAAGATGTTCATGTTGGGCGAAACAATTTTTAAGATTACTAAAATAAATTAGTGGAAATTTAATAGATAGTTTTATCACATTGTTTACCTATTTAAGATTTATGAGTAAAAATTATATTTGTGAATCAGTTTTTATTAAATAAATTTAATCTTAAATACTAATTACAGAATTGTATTAAAGTTAAGAGGGGGAACTAAGATGTAAATTGAGAAGTGGCAAGTTATTTATTTCTGTTTGATTATTAAGAATTATTCCTAATTTATTGATTTCTAAACTTTCTAAAAGATTTAAATTTTGGCTTTTATTTGCTAAATGTCAAATTTTAAACCTGATGAAACCCAGTGTGTAGGGAAACGTTCGTTGTGGACTATAAAAATAAAAATCTTGAAACTTTAAACAACTTTTCTACGAAGGCGTAGAAGGGACATTTATAATTTTTTTTGTTATAAGAACTACACATTAATTTTGGTTTACGAAACATGAATATATTGTTTTTTCAATTAAAATAATTAATTTCGTATTATGTTACACGAAATCAATTATTTTTAAATTATTTTCATGTTACGTAACACATAATTAATTAGAAAACTCTTATTAATTATATTAATTAGGTTACGGTGTGTAAAGGTTGCCCTCATCCCTCTTTCTACGAAACGGACGTTGTTTAGAAAAATGTTTTCTTCTATGAAATTAATGAACCTAACCTAACATAACCTAATCCACATAATTAATAATAATAATTTCCTAATTATTTATGTGTTACGTAATGTGGAAATAAATTAAAAACAATTTGTTTTGTGTTACGTAACACGAAATTAATAATGTTAACTGGAAAATAATTCCTTAATAAAGGGTATAGCCGGATTATTATGGGAAATCTGCCCCCGCGGCTTTTTCGACTCGCACTCAGCGGGTCGATTTGGTGTCGAATAAAAATAATTCACCTCAATTTTTAGCTCTTTAACTCAAACGGTTTTCGAGATTTTATTTTTATTTTTATAGTGAAATTCAAAATTAATTTATGATTTTTTTTCTAATTCCTATGAGTCTAAGACATGAAAAAATATGATCATGATTCATAACGAAAAGCCGATTTTTAGGGGAGGAAAGAAAATAAACATCTTTATTTCAGCCTTTGTGAAATATGTCACTCACCAATAATCGTCAGAAAATGTATTTTATACTCCTTTACACTCAGGATTTTTTTTGAATTTTTTGAAGTGGTGGAACAATATGAAAAAAATTAAACTCATTTTTTTTCTAAAATCTCGCGTTTTAACTAACATATATTTTTGTTTTAGTTAAGAAAATGCATAGAAAGTAGTTTTTTACTTAAAATTCACAATGACATTGCTTATAAAAAATTTTCAATCATATTTGCCACACATTTATTACTTAAAGACTATGTTTTTTAAAACTCACGCCAAGCTGACGCATTAAACGCTAAAGTAATATGTGTAGCAAATATGATTGAAAATGTTTGATGAGCAATGTCAGTGTGAATTTTAAGTAAAAAACTGTTTTCTATGCATTTTTTTAACTAAAACAAAAATATAAGTTAGTTAAAACGCGAGATTTTAGAAAATTCAAAAAAAATCCTGAATGTAAAGGAGTATAAAATACATTTTCTGACGAATTTTGGTGTGACATATTTCAAAAAGGCTAAAAAAATAAAGATTTTAATTTTCTTTCCTCCCATACAAATCGGCTTTTCGTTTAAGAATCATGATCATATTATTTTTTCATGTCTTAGACTCATAAGAATTAGAAAAAAAAATCAATTAATTTTGAATTACACTATAAAAAATAAAAATAAAATCGAAAAAACAGGTTTTTTTGAAAATTTCGAAAACCGTTTGAGTTAAAGAGCTAAAAATTGAGGTAAATTATTTTTATTCGACACCATATCGACCCCCTGAGTGCGAGTCGAAAAAGCCGCGGGGGCTGATTTCCCATATTAATCCGGCTATAACCCTTTATTTAAAACGGAATTTCAACAAGTAAGTGCTAATACAGTGAACAGTTTGTAACGATTTTTTAGTGCCAATTGTTATTTAACTAGAGTGGTTTAAAAACCGGTTATAACGTACACGAGGTTACCTTAAAAATTGCTACCTGAAGTTCTTAAAAAAAGAATTAGCCTATACTTTCTTTGCTTGCATTAAATACTTGCTTTTTCTTGCTGTTTCACTGATTTTTATTGATGAACCCTACCTACCTTTAGGCTCACGACTTACTTATAAATTGTTCATTGAAACAGAAAAATTCGAAAAATGGTTGATCCTATGTCAACCCGGAAACATCCCATTAATTTGGAAAAATCGCGTTTTTTATTTTTAGAAACAATTAGGTTTATGGGGGACTTTAAAATCACATTGCCATCCGGGCCCTTTACTCCCAGTCCGTTCTTGCCCGTTAGTTTAAGTGTCTGCCTTTTTTTAGGTATGTTTACAGTCATGGCAAAGAAGATTTTGAAGGGAAACTGTAATTGTTTGAATTTGAATCGAAGATTATTCGGAATTAAAGGAATTAGTGGTAAAAATACGGTTTCCCTTTGCGCTTACTAAGTTAAATTCCTGACTTCTACTATATTGCGAAGTAAACCTTTGACTTTCTGATCAATACAAAATGATTAATTAAGACTTTTTTGACTTCTTATGTTCAAATGTAATCATTTTCAAAATTGGTGACAATTACGTGATTAACTCCTCACAACTTTGAAAATAACACCCATGGTGATTTTTAAACTCCCTGAAAAGTTGTTTCTGAGGAAATAGGACAAAACATTTGTTTATTTATTTGTTGTTAAATCGTTTGGTAAAAGTATAAACTACGATATGAGAAATACGTGTAATTTTTACTTTATTTATAACTCGAACTTCTATTACTCGAATCGAATATCTCGATAACTGTAAGATAATATTTGACGCCAACTTCGATAAGTCGAATTTTTTGGGGGAATCCTTTTATCATGAATTTTAACATCTCTTTTTAAAAGCTGTAAGATAGTTCAGTTTAAAATAAAAAAGTGGAAAGCGACGAACTAAAAGAATTTACTAGCTACTCTATAAATCTATCTGTAACATGAAATAAATATATACTGTAGCGACCAGTGACACAGTACGTGTGTGCGATAACAATTTGTGGCATGTACCTGTTATCACTAACATGCTTACACCGCACACAGTACTTTTCGTGTTATCAACTTACAAGATGTAAATCATTCTCCGGCGACAAGTAACAAGTTAAATTCTGGAATAATCGAGGACTTTCTAATTATTACTCATCATTCGGGAATACACAGGATTTCTTCGAGTTCCTGTCTAGAAAGTTCGAAAGGTGTATATATAGTGATCATCTTTGGACCGAAAAACAGTTAGTTGAAGAAAGCATCAGTGCGCGAATTAAAACCGATAATAGACAAAGTGATATAAATAAATTGTAATATAAATAAGTGAATTGTTGTGATATAAATGGTAGTTCTAAGTTAGTGTTTAAGTGTTATAAATAGTGTTAAATAAATAATCGTTTAAATAAATAGTTTGACTAGAAAATTCGTTACAATTGGTGTCAGGTGTGGGGTCTGCGAATCGACCTCCAGAGAATTTTCTAGTGTAATAAAAATACAAAATAAATAAAAATTGCCGAAAAAATTGTTCGAGTTAAAAGTCGCCGAATTGAAAAGCGAACTCGAAGAGCGAGACGAAGACACGTCCGGTACGAAGAACATCCTACAGAAGCGGCTCGAGGAGGCTTTAATACAAGAAGGCTTCGATCCCAGTACGTATGAATTCGAGGATGAACTGGAAAAGAAATTAAAGGAAAATTCAAAAGTCCTGGAAGAAAAATTAGAATAATTTGAAGGAAATTTGAAAGAAGAACTGAAAAAATTCGAAGAAGAAACAAGAGAACAATTAAAAGGAGTAAAGGTGGAACAAGAAGAAATAAGCAAAAGATTGGCCCAGCTGGAAGAAATGGTTCTGAATCCGAAAAAACGAGAGACCAGTCACCGACCCACGGAAAAGAGGCATAGCGTGGTTGACAGTAAAGAAATCCCCGACGTAAAAGAAGAACAGGTCATCTCCTCCAAAGTGCATATGAAGCTTCCTACGTTTGACGGAAAAACATCATGGACAACGTTTTTGACGCAATTCGAGGTAGCCGCAAAAGCCTACAAATGGACGTTAGAAGAGAGAGCTTCTTCACTTGCCCTTGCTCTACGAGATGGTGCTGGCGAAATTTTGAACACGTTACCACCGGAAGAATTACTAGACTACCATCGGCTAGTAAAAAGATTAGAGATGCGATACGGCCAAGCACATCTGACGGCTGTGTACCATGTGCAGTTAAAGAACCGACGACAGAAGACAGGAGAAAGTCTTCAGGAATACGAGGCGGATATCGCACGGTTAGTCCGGTTCGCCTATCCGGGTACGGCCGACGATACCCTGGAAAGATTGGCCGTCGACGCGTTTATTGACGGACTAAAAGACGACGAAATACAACAGCGACTCCGACTGGACCGGCCGAGGACTTTGGTTGACACATTGGCCCGCGCACTGGAATACGACGTCGTCAAACAGGCGTCGCAACGACAATGTCGAGTGCGAGAATTAAAAGAAGAGTCAGCCAGTCGGGACGATAGACTGGATAGACTGGAAGAGATGATCCGCCGAGAAACGACCAAAGTAGAAAGGAAGCCCAGACAAATCAGGTGCTGGAACTGTGGTAAGCTAGGCCACGTGAGAAGCAGCTGCAAGAGTGAGAGATCTGCTTCTCAAGAAGATAAGCCCCGCGTACAGGAAAACTAGTCAGGGTCGGCGCGGCGGGGCAAACGTCGATCCCGGAGCAAGAAGCCCCCGGTCTAGTTGCACTAACAAAAACCATGAAAGACAGAGCTGATAGCCTTTTCCTTACGGGACACATAAATGGGAAGCGGTGTTCTTTTCTATTGGATACCGGAGCGAGCAGGACAATTATACGAGCCAACGTGATGACTACAAGTAAGCCTTAACCGATTCAATGGAAGCTACGTACGGCCACCGGAGAAATGGTAAATGTCCATGGTGAAAGCTACGCCAAGATCCGCATAGGAAAGACCTCCTTCCGACACTGCGCTCTTGTAGCCGAAATTAAAGACGTCATTCTGGGCTTGGACGTGCTTCGGAAATACGACTTTTGCCTGAGTTTCCAAAGAAAAGTCGTGACCTTAAACGGAGAAGACTTCAAGCTAACTACTCAGGACACTGTAACATCTCAAGTCAAAAAGCTACAAACAAGAACGGAAGACGCGCAACGCCTACCAGAAGCCTTGACGAAATTGCGCCAGGAAGCAGGAGGCAAATGTAATCTTAACCAACGACGCCAGATAGAAGGATTACTAAAAGAATACCAAGACGTCTTTGAAGTAGAAGGTGGCAAGAAGGGACGAACTAACGCCGTCCTGCACAAAATAAATACTGGCGAAGCCCAACCCATCCGTCAGCGACCCAGGAGACTACCACTGGCCAAGAGAGAAGAAGCTGAAAACATCATAAGCGAAATGCAACGGGGTAATAGAACCATCCACTAGCCCCTGGACATCGCCGGTAGTTCTGGTCAAGAAAAAGGATGGCTCGATACGCTTCTGTGTAGACTACCGCCAATTAAATAATGTGACGAAGAAAGACAGCTACCCATTACCACGAATCGATGACACCCTGGATACACTGTCAGGGTCGACGATATTTTCCACCTTAGACCTCAAGAGGGGATACTGGCAAGTGGCTTTGGACAGAGATGCCAAAGAGAAGACAGCGTTTTCCATTGGAACGGGGCTGTGGCAGTTCAAGGTGATGCCGTTCGGGTTGTGCAACGCACCAGCCACCTTTGAGCGACTGATGGAATCAGTCTTGGCTGGCTTAATTGGGAAGACTTGCCTGGTATACCTCGACGACATCATCGTAGTCGGGAAGGACTTCACCGACCATCTGAAAAATTTGGAGGAAGTTTTCCGAAGACTTCGTGATGTCCACCTAAAACTGAGCCCCAAGAAATGCCAGCTATTCCAAGAGACCGTCAACTACCTGGGGCATGTAGTATCCGGAGATGGCGTTTCAGTCGACCCACAGAAAATCAAGGCCGTGCAAGAGTGGCCTGTACCTGCTGACGTCCATCAAGTCAGAAGCTTCCTTGGACTCTGCACCTACTACAGACGTTTTGTTCCTGGATTTGCAAAAATCGCTAAGCCTTTGACACGACTCACAGAGGAGAGTAGACCATTTTGTTGGGAGCAAGACTGCCAAGCTGCCTTTGAACAGCTGAAGAAAACCCTCTCTGCTACACCTGTGTTGAGCTATCCCCTACCAACTGGAAAGTTTATCCTGGACACCGACGCTAGCAATATTGGAATTGGCGCGGTTCTGTCACAAATACAGAATGGTGAAGAGAAAGTGATCGGATACTTCAGCAGAACTCTATCCAAACCCGAACGGAATTACTGCGTAACCAGACGCGAATTGTTAGCCGTAGTAAAAAGTGTGGAACAGTTCTACAAATACCTCTACGGAAGAAAGTTTTTGCTACGAACTGACCATGCCGCGTTGAAATGGCTCCTGAATTTCAAAAATCCCGAGGGCCAAGTAGCCAGATGGATAGAGAAGCTGCAAGAGTACGACTTTGAAATAGAACACCGAGCGGGAAGTAGTCATAGAAACGCCGACGCCTTATCCAGAAGACCTTGCCCGGATAATTGTAAACACTGTCAACGCGTCGAAGAACACGAAGAGGTCAGGAGGATAACTATCCTGGACGAGCAGTGGCAGCCCGACAACATTAAGGCAGAACAACATTCCGACGTGCTCCTAAAAATGTTCCTGGACTGGAAGAAAGAAGGCAGAAGACCAACCTGGCAGGAAGTGGCTGCCAAGACAACAGAAGTGAAATCGTTGTGGGCCCAATGGGATTCCATTGATGAAGAAGATGGTCTCCTGAAGCGCGTCGTTGAGAACCAAGATGGCACCGAAAGCAGACGTCAGCTAGTGACACCGAGAAGCTTGGTAAAGGAAGTCCTGCAGTGCCTCCATGACGACCCTTCAGGAGGACATTTTGGTGTAAAGAAGACCCTTGGCAAAGTACGAGAACGATTTCACTGGGTCAACTGCAAGAAGGACGTGGAAGATTGGTGCAGAAAGTGCACGACGTGCGCCGCCAGTAAGGGACCTCAGAAGCGACAGCGTGCTCCGATGCGGCAGTATAACGTTGGCAGCCCATTCGAGAGAATTGCCATAGACGTTGCCGGACCATTCCCAGAATCTGAAGATGGGAATAAGTACATCGTAGTGGCAATGGACTACTTTACGAAATGGGTTGAAGCGTACGCTCTTCCAAACCAGACGGCAACTACAGTGGCGGAAACGCTCGTGAAAGAGTTGATTAGCCGATTCGGAGTACCACTGGAGCTGCATTCCGACCAAGGACGGAATTTCGAGTCAGTCATATTCCAAGATATTTGTAAGATATGGGGCATTCATAAGACTCTAACTACAGCCCTACATCCCCAATCAGACGGCATGGTAGAACGAATGAACAGGACCATTAACAAGTACCTGTCCAAAATGGTCTCCAAACATCAGCGAGACTGGGATCGTTATCTGCCATTGTTCCTTTTGGCATACCGATCTTCCATACATGAAACCATTGGACAAACACCAGCCAGGGTACTGTTCGGTCGAGAGTTGCGACTACCATGCGACTTAAAGTTCGGATGCAAACCTGGCGAAGACGAGGCTGGAGAAGATTACGTCAGTGAACTCCGAAGACGATTGGACGACATCCATGACGAGATACGTTCCCATATGCAGATAGCCAGTGACCGGATGAAGGACGCATATGACATTAAGGCCACTGATGGAGGATTCCATGAAGAAGATTTGGTGTGGCTTTATAATCCGAAGCGTCAAAGGGGTCTTTCGCCGAAGCTGCAACAAGATTGGGAAGGCCCGTACAAAGTTATCAAACGAATCAGTGACGTAATCTACCGAATTAGACGTACTCCCAATGGAAAACCAAGAGTAGTCCACTTCAACCGACTGGCTCCATATGCTGGGGACAACCACGAAGAAGCTCGAGTTAGAGTTGTGCAGGCTCGATCGCCAGAGCCCCAGTACGAAGAATTTATGGCCGAACAGAGCTTACACCGTAAAGCCCGATTTGGAGTCACCACCGAAGTTCAGCAGGACTTATTCACCGTCCCGAAGGAATACTCGCTGGCCCATTGTGTGGCAAGGGATTTCGACATGAGCCGTGAGATTGCCACGGTCTTTCGGAAGAAGTTTGGGCGACTACCGATGTTACTCGACCAGGTCAAAGATGGAAGAAAAGTATTGCAGTTACTCGATGGGACCCAATCCATCTTCTATCTAGTCACCAAAAGCAAGTCGTCGGAGAAGCCTACCTACCACTCCTTATGGGACTCCCTTATAGAACTAAGAGAGCAATTGCTAGACGCTAACATCCTGAAGCTAGCAATACCGAGGATCGGATGTGGACTCGATGGGCTGGATTGGAGGGTGGTCAGAAACATGCTGGAGGTTTTGTTCCGATACACTGGTATAGAAATCTTGGTGTGCGCCGGAAATCCACGACGAGGACCGTCACCATTGAAGACCGTTGACTGCCATTTCCACTTGACAACCGGATGCCGAAACGGATCCACCTGCAAGTACCGGCATGATCCTCTGAAGGAACGGCAGAAAGTGATCCGGGACGAATCACCCTTAAGGAGGGGGTAGTGTAGCGACCAGTGACATGCTTACACCGCACACGGTACTTTTCGTGTTATCAATTTACAAGATGTAAATCATTCTCCGGCGACAAGTAACAAGTTAAATTCTGGAATAATCGAGGACTTTCTAATTATTACTCATCATTCGGGAATACACAGGATTTCTTCGAGTTCCTGTCTAGAAAGTTCGAAAGGTGTATATATTGTGATCATCTTTGGACCGAAAAACAGTTAGTTGAAGAAAGCATCAGTGCGCGAATTAAAACCGATAATAGACAAAGTGATATAAATAAATTGTAATATAAATAAGTGAATTGTTGTGATATAAATGGTAGTTCTAAGTTAGTGTTTAAGTGTTATAAATAGTGTTAAATAAATAATCGTTTAAATAAATAGTTTGACTAGAAAATTCGTTACAATACAAATGCTCATAGACTCATACATATACCTACTACTATATATTTATTCATTCTAATATACTAAAAAGGCAAAGAAAATCAAATGACTTTCTCACAGTTTCTTTTTCCCAACTCAAGTTCGTTCATTTATTAATTATGTTTTTTAATTAGCCTTTCAAGAATTTCTTTCTCAAACAACAATGCCTATTTTTACGTTCACTTAAATAACAAAACAAGAAAAATTCTCATAATGAAAAAAATATTAAATAAAACATAAGATATAACCATAAACATCGCTGTCAGCTGTATTAGAGTAAGCAATAACATAGTAAATTCAAAAGTAGAAGTTCTGAAAGTTGGGACTGCCAAGCTACGAGTTTTTGCATTTATTAATGTTACAAAGTATTTTCAATTAGGCCTGTTCATAAAATATGTCACACTAAAATTAGCCTTTTTGACCCCCTTCCCCCGGTTGTCACGCTGTGTCACACTTTCTGTGACCCCCACTGTAAATATTACGTCACAAAAACTAAATACCCCCCCCCTGAACATGATAAATTTTGATTGATAATACACAAATTTTGATAGTCAAAAATGTTTATATTATTTTCATAATAAAATTTAAATAAATTAATAGATATCTTTTGTAACGAACAAATAAATAATATTTCTATTTATCAGAAGTCTAAGGATTCTGTAAATTCAGAAAATTTTTTTGATGAACAGCGAACGTCACGTTGCCGTAGACCCCCCGCCCCCCTTGTCACACTCAGAAAGCCCCCCCCCCTTGTATGCGAACGTCTTGAATTTGTATTTTGATCTTGCGGGCATAGGTTTGTAAGCAACATGTTCAAGACCATTATAAGACAGGACAAGAAATGGCAAGAACAAGCCAAGCTCTGAGGAAATTTAGTCGAAGGGACATTAATTTATTTGTGTTCCCATGACCATGTTAAGGTTGCTTTAAATTTGCTGCAATGGTTTACATGAACAGCACTAAAAGATATTGGAGGCCCAAAGTTACCGAGTTCATGAGAAGCATCTACTGATCAGAAGCAATAATATGAATGTTATTAAATTATCTCTCTTTAAGAATTCTCAGAACTCTAAATAGTTATATGTACACTTACACTTAATTACTTATTTATTTTGTGGTAGAATGGCAACATATTTAGCAACTTTTCCTATAATATTTTTTATGGAGTATCTTTGTCAATGTTCTTGTGGTAACACTTTTGCAACTATCACATGTTGCAATTATAATTTTATAAGTAGGTACGGTACGAACCGGTGCATATTTATAAAAAAAAATATGACCATAACTTTACGTAAAAGACAATGCGTTAATTGATTTTTTAGAGTTGAATGGATTGCACAAACAGTCCTTCATAGTTTTTAGTAGATAGGTATTGTAAGTATTCAATCATAATTAAGTAACAAAGTGTAAGTAAAATATAAATAATTTTTACTGTTATTTAGATAAACCTTACTGATTATTATTTAATATCATAGAGGATAAAGATGATTGTTAAATAGAAGATCCAAACTACGAAACGATTTTCTTATTTCAAGTACTATCAACAAAATTTGTATTTTGTTATGGTATACAAAAAAACAATTAGTCAAGTGTTGATCGCCAAAGGTAAGACACGTTTTTTAGTAGTATATAAACTTAAAAGTAAAAAAAAAAGTGATTGCACAGACCGAGAATGGAACCTAGGCAGATATATCGCCTGGGTTGCAAGACGATCGCTCTATAACATATACGTAGGGGTAAGGAGACGTGTAGACAACCCACCATACACCACAATCTCAATTTGTGCATAAATGTAGCTAGGAAATTTTTACAAAAAGCAATCCATTGTGACTACTTAAATTTTATTAGTCTTCCAAAAAATTTCTTTCGACGCTCTCTGGGTAGGTATCTTTTTCACCCTTCCCCAATCTTAACCCTGTGTAGCAAAACACAGAGCCTCAGTTCTAATTTAATTTTTCAAATTTTTTTTTGTAAATATCGAAAATACAATAAAGTTACATCTTTGACTATTTCACAACCTTTGGACTCGACTTGTGATGATGTGATTATTGGATGAAGTTCCTCAAAGATTTATGTAAATGTCATTGTACTGCTAATTACGAATTGGCACGTTTCTAATTGCATAAAAATGACCGTTATTAAATAATGCTTGCGTGTTGATAAAAGTCAGTAATTTACGAAGTAGCATTCTAATGCAAACAGGTGAAAGCATATAATTTAGAATCGTCAAAAATAACACCTATCGTTCAAACAGGAAGGTAACAATTTCCATTATAAAATACTACAAACGTTAGTTCATTTACATACAAATGTAAATATGTGTTTTAGAAATAACTTCTGTGATTAAATACGTATGTACATTATAAAAAGCGAGAGTGTTACTTCACTTCTCATAAATGATAATAAAGCATATTTTTAAAACACACCACATATTTATAATTATTATGGGAACTTTTTACTACGATACCTACCTGGTTATAGTTATATATGAGAAAAAATATTCTTTGAATTCATTTATAAAATCGAAAAGGAAAAATATACAAGGCGAATTAATAAAATAACTTGTTTGACTCGAAGGCGTATCTGGTTATAAGTTACTTTATGAGTAAATCAGAGATTTTCTCTTGATTTTTATTGAATTAAGGAAAAATTTTACATGAGGGAATTAATAATAATAACCTGTTTGGATCTATTAAAGTAGCTGATAAATAAAATAGTTTAAACAAAATAATCATGTTGATTCATTAATTAACTTTTGGATCTTCAGAATGTTATTTTTTTTTTAATGAGGGTGTATATAAATAATACCCCTATGTTTGGTTCGTACGTTAGCAGTAGTGTAGATAAAATAGAGAGTAATAAACAAAATAACATTTTTTGCAACAAAGTAAACAGTAAAAATTGAAAATCTCAAAATGTGTCATCCTTAACTGTGCTACTTAAACAACAAATTACTTGCGGATATTCCTGATAACTTATCAGTTATTAGTCAAGGTGCTTTATGGTACACTATTTATATATGACACAAGTTGCAAAATTATTCTTTTCATGAAAACAAAAGACTACCTACTCAAGTTGTTGCAAATGATTGTTATCATTTATAGATAGAGATAATATACGAATATATTCAGATATTAAATTGACGTGACTAGAGAATATTTTGCAAAAAGGAGGAAAAAGTAAGTTAACAAAGCAAAAAATTGGAAACAAATAAAAATACCTCTAGTTTTTAGAAAAAAAAAATGTCTTTCATTGTTAAATTGAATTAACAGTAAATGAAAACAAAAGAAAACCTAACAAAAAACAAAAAAACCCTAATTTTTAATCTACGTTTTTTTTAATTAACTCAGAAAATATTATTTTTTAAATGACTGTTAACACGTCATCGGTTAATTTTTAAATAAGAAATACGATATACAGGGTGTCTCAAAACTTCGTGGACATGAAGCAACCACAGCTTCCTGGGATCAAAATAAGTCAATTTTATTACATTTATCTATACACTAAATTGCTTCGTTTACGCGTGAGAGGGTGACAAAGGTAAAAAAAATCGATTTCATTCGATTAATCAAGAATCAATAATCCTCAGACTATTGGAATTTTTATACTAGTAATAGCTGAATGTTAGTGCTAACGCCTTGACAAAATTGAACGAAATAATTTATACAAGGCGTTCAAAATAAAATTCTAAAATTTAAGAACTTCAAACACGAATAACTTCGTTTATTCATATGGCACCTACCATTTTTTATTTTTTCAATCGATTACTGTTTTATCCTCTTTCGATCTATATGGATACTCCCTACTGTTTTAATTGAAAAATTTTGAGTAATTTAGAATTTTTAAAATATAGATAATTTCATTCATTTTGGCGTAATAAGAGTGTGCCTTGGACAATTGACAACTAACGACAATCAAAGCAAAATCACCGTAAAACCTTTTTTATCGCGTAATTTCTGTTGGGGAGATGTTCGAGACAAATGTTTACAATAAATACTTCAATTGCAGTTTTCGTTTTTGATTATTTTTGGTAACAGAAATTAATCGAAAATGCGATTTTTGGCTTCATTTTGCATTGATTGCCGTTTTTCCAAGGCACGCCTTTTTATGCGAAAAATATTAAAATTGGCTATTTTAAGTGGATAATAATTCAAAATTACTCGGAAAATTTCAAATAAAACAATAGGAAGTGTCCATATAGATCGAAAGAGGATAAAAAGAGGAGTCGATTGAAAAAATACAAAATGGTAGGTGCCATTTAAAAAAACGAAGTTATTCGTGTTTGAAGTTCGTAAATTTTAGAATTTTATTTTGAACGCCCTGTATAAATTATTTAGTTCAATTTTGTCAAGGCGTTAGCACTAATATTTGGCTATTAATAGGTGTACAAGTTGGTTATCAAACTTACCTTAAAATTACGTTTTATTCGAATTCAGCATAAAAAATATAGCATTCCATTCAAAATAACAAAGTTAGTGTCGACTTCCGGTATAACCGGATGTAAATCGAACTTGAAAATATTTTTAAAAGAAACGGCATAAACAATAACCAAATGAGCCCAAGTTTCATAATTGAATTCCTTTTCCTAATTCATATACTTCTAATAGCCCATCAACTTGAAAAACCTTGTATATTAAAGTTAGTATCATACAGTAGTGAACAATGATCATGTATATTTACACCCAATTACAATTTGTTGCCTTTTGAATATTTTCTCCTGTGTCCCAAATAAAATTTTTCACGAATTTCCACTGATAAGGCTAACCACGTATAACAAAATAATTACGTAACAAAACCTAGAAATGCAGTAATATTTATTCTTAAAGTGTTTATTTACACTTAATTTTATCCTAGTAATAAGTTTTGTGGCAAACAGGCTTATAAGGGGTTTTCTTTTTCTTTTTAGGGACGGTCTTATTTACCTTTCTCTTGAAGTTATCGATTAGGTACTTACTTTTAATTTTAATTCTTGTGTAATTAATACGTAAATGTTTCTTACCGTTCACCCATTTCCAGGTCCGGCTCGTCAAACCAGGTTCTTTTTGGGCACCTATCCACACCAACTGTGTTTTAAGATTAGGTTTCCTCCGTTCTAATTCGGCATGTAAAAAGTTCGTTGTAGCAAGTCCCATACCATGAACAAGGTCCCCTCCTGAATTATTCTTGCATGAAGCCCTTGCTTCCGCAAACGATCCACCCCTTTGAACTCCAAACTCGTAACAAATTCCAGAAAAGGATGAAACTTGAGTATCTTCAGGGGCACTTTTTGGAAAACAACGATCAACCGAAAATTCTGTAAAAAAAAGATATAAAGAAACTTAAGTAATTAATTTATTAGGCAACGTTTCGTTAACGATTTTGTTTCAACTTCTTCAAGATCTTCAATCGAGAAGTTGAAAAAAAAAACCAGTAATTTAAGTTCTAAATAAAAGTAGATATTCAGACTTTATAAAATTTATAGTAAACACTTTTGATTTAGTTTAATTATATTATTATTACAAGCATTTAGTCGATTATATGAAATGTTTTGTAGACATAAAACTTTAAGAAACCATTTGTACTTCCGATGGAATCATTAACAGTTTTAAGAACGTACTTGTAGGTATATCGGTATTAAAATCAACTTTCTTTACTTTATTGCTTGGGCAATTAAAAAAATTATGTTGTTAAATCGAGGTCATCGCCAAACCCAATTATGGTTACTGACAAGATCAAATGGGTTTAGGACGAAGAAAAAAAAGGAAACAAAGTGACTTACCGTCAGTTGTAAAAACTTCCACCTCGCACAAGGACAATGATCCTTCCACTCCAACTAATTAAAGGGAAAAGACGAATTGTCCTGTTAAACTACGTGCACATGTAAATGTTTTTGTCACCCCTTCATCTGAAATGAAAATATTATTTTTTATAAATATAAAAATTCATTTTTGGTAATTCACAAAATTTCGATTCTCTGAATATTTTTTTGATAATTAAACGTTTTAAAGGAGTAACTTTAGAAGCCTTGAATAAAACCGTTAGGGCTTGAATGGCAGAAGAATTGAATAAGTGACTTATTTTTTATGATCATATCACTTTTTATCTGATAGAACAACAAAATTTTCTGCGGATGTGTACGTCAAAAAAACCTCAAGGACCTCAACTAATGTGCCTAGTGACCTAATTAAATTAAGAGTAGTTAACTATGACATTAATTATTCGAATCGAAAAATTATAATTTCTTTGTTTCCGGTTGACAATCAGCAAAAGGAAACGAACAGGTGATCAATCAAAATTAATTATTCAAATGTATGTACCTACTGACTGAATTTCATGGCCAGGACTGACAAGAATATTGGGCAATAGGTACAGATATGTAGGTATCTGATATTAATAACAAAACGAAAAACTGACGTTAGAATAACAATAATGGAAGTTAATTGCGTTGTTAAAAGTCACGGAGAAATTCTGAAGAATCAGACCAACTGATTTTTAATATTTTCCTCCAGTTTTAGTTGCTTGAAGCATAACAAAGACTAGTTGTTACTAGAAGTAACTGTATCATTAGGTCCTTGACATAATAAATGATGAGCAAAAGTAGTCTTGGTCTTGCAGTTTTATCTTGTCTTGTCTTGATCAGACCATTTAACAAGACAAATATCAAGAGAAACGCACAGGCATGCTAAAAAATTAGAAAAACGATTAAATTAGTCAAAACCATATTAAATGTGCTAGACCAAAACTAAAATTAAATGTGTTAGGCCCAGACTAAATGTGCTACTAGACCAATACTGAAGACTAAGACTAAATTTGCTAAACCTAAACTAAAATTAAATGTTCTAGACTAGGTTTAAATATGTTAAACAAAGACAAAGATTTAATATTCGAAATTTGGACTAAGACTGAATATGCTAGACTAAGGTTAATATAAAACGTTCCTGACGAAGACTAAGTCTAAATGTCCTAGACCAACATTAACACTAAGTGTTTTAAATGAAGATTAATAGTACTACTAGTATTATTTAATATTCTAGATCAAAACTAAGACTAAATCTGCTAAACCTAGACTAAAAGTAAATATTCTAGGTTATAATTAAATGTCGCAGACCAAGTGATTTGGTCGAAGACAAATGATAAGTGTGCTATAGAGTAAAGAGCATGTCTAAATATTTTTGACGAAGACTAAGACTAAATGTGTTAATCTGCTGGACCTAGACCAAGATCAAAATTGAATGTGCTGGATCAAAGCCATAAATAATTGATTTACACAAAGACAAAGATTAACAAGACAACAAGACCAAGACTAAACCAAATCTGCTTGACTAAGACTAAGGCGAAGACTTATAATACACTAGACCAAGGCTAAAACTAAATGTTCCAGAAGAAGGCCAGAACCAAATATACCACACCAAGATTAAAACTAAATGTTCTAGATTAGCATTAAATGTATCAGACCAAGACTAAGACCAAGTGTTCCAGACTAGGACAAATTATACTAAACGTCTAAGATAAAGGCTAAAACTACGCAGTATTGATGAAGACTAAGACTAAATGTGTTCGACCAAGATTACTGCTAAACGTTCTAGACGAAGACTAAGACTAAATGTGTTAAACCAAGACCAATACCCAAATCACAGGTGCTACACTAATTGTAAGACTACCACATAATCTGCCGGATCTAGACCAAGGTAAAAATTAAATGTGCTTCGATTATGATTAAATATGAATGATTAACATCAACATGAATAAGATCAAGGCTAAACCAAATCTGCTTGACTAAAGACTAAGGTGAAAATTTAATGTGCTAAACCAAGGCTTAGTCTAATTGTTCCAGAAGACTAGAATCAAATATGCCACACCAAGATGAAAACAAAATTTTCTAAACTAAAACTAAATGTGCTAAGCCAAGACCAAAAACAAATATATTGTAGTAGTTCTGCCTTTGTTTTGTGTCTGCTTACTATTAGAAATAATGCGGACTAAACATACCGATTTCAATCAAAAATTTGTAAAAGTACTTAAACAAAAAATTATTTGTAGATACAAATAAATACAAGTACTTATTTTATTAAAGTTCCAGTTTCAAGTTTGCAAATAGAATTGATGAATATGTTAGCGGGAGAGAAATATAAAAAAAAAAAAATGTGAGCCGTCACGGGACGCCTGGCAGATGTGAAACATCGAATGAAATAAAATGATGACGGTTTGTTTATTCATTTAACGTTTATTTTAATTAAATATAAAAATTTTTAATTCAAAAATTTATTTCAAGTTGCGACCACTTAATTAATTCTTTTACTCAGTGACCAGTAATTGTAACACTCGATATTACCTCTGACGGTATTAATGCGACAATTGGTCGATGATAACTGAAGTATGTTTTTAATTTAAGTAAAACACAGGTTATGTGTACTATAAAACAACACCGCTTAGCTGATTGTGAGTAGGAAGAGAATCGCACACTACTCCGCATAGACTGTATATATATATATATATAACCATCCTATAGCGTGGCGAGCGTCGCGAAATGAATCGCCACGCATTGCCATGTCAACGATCAGTTTAACCCGTGGCTATAGATGTTCCACATCAAAAAAGAGAAGGGTAATATAGGGAGATTTTTAGGGTGTCATGGTATCATTTGATATTTATTATTTCCATTAGTTTTACTTATTGGTAATTATAGATCTTAAAGGTGGGTATTATTAGGAGAAACAACAATATTAGTGTTATGTTCATAACAATAGTATTTCAATTTCTATTCAATTTTATCTATTTACAATTTTATTACGGTATTTCGGCATCCTCAAATCTAAAGGTACCTGAATATTTCCGAAAACCTCATTAAAAGCCCATCAGGCCTTTCCATATTTATGCATTATGCGATTATATATTGTCATCTGGTCTGCAGATTTGTATCTTATGGTAGTATTTGTTACCTAGAATATTTGTAAGCTTATCATTTTGGTAGGCTTCATACCATATAAACAATATCTCGAAACAGTTCGAAATCAGCCCTCTTTGAGGCAAGTCCTTTTTTGTTATTCAATCATCTTACCGTAGATTTAGTAAAGTTTTAGTTAAAGTATTTGAGTGTTTTATTTATTACACGTGTTCACAAAAAATATTAAAATATTCAAGTTTCATAATAATAAACTTGAAAGGGCATCCACGTAAAATACACATACGTCGACCCACTACATGGTCCTTCGAGCCGGATCTCTGTTCGTATAGCAGTGTTCCAAAATCATAAACTGTTTAAAGTGATTAACGTGTTGTAAAACATTCAATTAAAACATCATTTCGGTGTGCCTAAATCGTCAGTTGTTTCTACGCTCGGGTTAATTCCCGTTTGGATAATACGCCGTTCCTATCGAGCAGGACAACTATCTTCCTAATCAAGGACTTCCCGTTTGGAAATTTCCTGGATAACATTACAAAGGTCGCCTACAAGTCATTCATCTTCAATTTCATTAAATCTTCGGTAAGTTCTAAGAAATCTCCAATTTTTCCTACCATTCCCTTTATATTTAATTGCATTCAATTTCACTATACATCTCATTTGCGAACTCATTTTGATACATTTCTTAAAACATGGCCGAATCAGTAGAACTAAAAGCTTTAATTCTAAACCGTGGAATAATTAAAGGTAGCATTACGCGAATCATTTCGTATTTTGAAGACAACATTTCCGCTCCACTTGATGAAGTAGAAGTTAGAAAATTAAAACTAGAAGAGGCTTATGCTAACTTTGCAAAAATTCAAGTCCAGATAGAATTACTGTCATCAAAAGAAGAATTAGAAATTGATCATGACTTATACATAAGTCAATTTGAGAATCATTATTTTGAATGCGCGGCTATGATACGTAAACGCTTGCGCGAATTAAATCAGTTGCCTTCCACAAGCTTTAATAATTCCCGTTCCTCTACGCCAAATCATGTGTCATCACCAATAACCATAAAACAAACTTCGAACCTTTTACCCAAGATAGAGATTCGCCCTTTCGACGGAAACCCTATTAATTGGTATAGCTTTCATGATTCCTTTAAAAACTTAGTGCATGATAATGACGAACTCATTCCAGTTCATAAATTTTATTTACTTCAAAATGCGCTTCAAGGTCCGTTAAAATCTATAACAGAAAATCTGAACGCGTCTGAAGAAAACTATAAGGTAGCTTGGAAATCTCTAAAGCAAAGATGTAACAAGCCCCGACAAATAATACAAACCCATTTAAATCTATTATTTGAAATACCCTCAATCACAAAAGAATCGCCTGCTAATTTAAGGTCATTAATTGAAAAAAGTCAAGTGCATATAAACGCCTTAAAGGCACTAAAACAGCCAATTCAACATTGGGACACGTTGCTAGTTTTCATAATTGTTAAAAAATTGGATAATGGCACTCGTCGTGCTTGGGAGCGTACCTTAGAAAACGAAGAAATGCCAACTTTTGAACAGTTAAGCAAATTTTTGACAAAACAAGCGCGAGGGGACGAAATGGACAATAATCCTACAAGAAAATATAATAATGTTCAGTCTTACGTAAATACTCAACCAAAATCATTATGCACTATATGTAATTCAAATCATTTAGTATACAATTGTCCTAATTTTTTAAAATTAAACGAAAAAGAACGTTTTGAGAAAGCAAAAAATTCAAAACTTTGTTTAAATTGCCTACGAAACAATCACATTACTAAAAATTGCCTTGTTAATGTAACTTGCAAGAAATGTAACCGGAAACATCACACTTTATTGCATTTTTCTAATCAAAATAAATTGTTCACTCAGATTCCTACTGAAAATAAATTACAAAATCAAACACATAAAACGCAAACAATAAATGCTCAAGACTCTAATTCATTAACTACTTTAGAAACTAATCAAATCGTTCAACATTCTGTAAACTTAGCAGCAGTCAGTCAATCAGAAATCTTATTAGGCACTGCCTGTGTCAAAATTTTAGATAAAAAACAAAACGAAATCCCCTGCAGGGTACTTCTCGATAGTGGCTCGCAGACTCATTTCATTACTGAGAATCTAGCTGAAAGATTAGACTTAAACAAAACAAAATTGAACTTATCATTTTCTGGTCTAGGGCAACTTACAACAAATTCAAGATACACTGTAAAAACAACCATCAAATCACGAACATCAACATTCTCAAAAGAACTAACATTAGTAGCTTTACCTACGATCGCAGGTCTTTTACCCGTAAATTCAATCAACAAATCACAATTATTAATTCCTAAAAATATAACCTTAGCAGATCCAAATTTTAATAAATCAGCACCAATTGACGCTTTAATCGGCAGCGAAATTTTTTATCAATTATTAAGCATTGGTCAAATTAAATTGTGTAATAATTCTGTAATACTCCAAAAAACGCTATTGGGATGGATAGTAACTGGTAAAGCAAACATATCAAATAACCCTCCAATAAAATCGCAATCATGTTTGTTAACACTGTCATTAGAAAATCAATTGCAAAAATTTTGGGAAATAGAAGAAGTTCCTCATAAGAAACATCTGTCAAAGGAGGAATCCGCTTGTGAAACACACTTTATTAATACGATTAATCGCGATTCAAACGGTCGGTATCAAGTTCGTCTACCGTTTAATGATAAAAAGGAATTCATCGGTGATTCTTATAAAACAGCGTTAAAGCGTTTTTATACACTTGAAAAGAAATTTGAAACAAACCCTGAATTAAAGAAAAGGTACTCAGAATTCTTACAAGAGTACGAAAATCTAAATCATATGACGGACATAACGGCCACTGATAACAAACAAGAAGGTTTTTACTTGCCACATCATGCCGTGTTCAAAGAGTCGAGTTCGACTACAAAAATCCGCGTAGTTTTTGATGCATCCGCAAAATCAACCACAAATATCTCTTTAAACGATACTCTAATGCAAGGCCCTGTCATTCAAGACGACCTAATTTCAATCATTTTACGTTCTCGTGAGTATGAGTATGTTATCGCAGCCGACATCGAGAAGATGTTTCGCCAATTTTTAGTTCCCCCCCAGGACGCCATATTTCAAAAGATACTTTGGCGAAATAATGTTCCTGAACAAATTAAAACATTCATATTGACTACAATAACCTACGGAACAAAATCGGCTTCATATCAAGCAACGCGCTGTCTCAAACAATTAGCGTTAGACCACGCAAAAGAGTTTCCTCTAGCAGCATTAGTTCTAGAGCGTGATTTTTATGTAGATGATCTTTTAACCGGCTCAAATGACCTAAAACAAGCAAAACTGTTAATCGAACAAATAAGTCAATTATTAAAATTAGCCGGACTAAATTTAAGACAGTGGGTTTCTAATGAGTCATCTTTATTACAAAATACAAATGAATCAGCTAGTTCAAACACAATTTGCTTAGAAGCATCAGATACAAAAAAGATACTTGGGATTCAATGGGATCCAAATAAAGACTTAATTAACTACAATGTAAAGCCCTTTACTTGCGATAGTAAAGTCACAAAACGAAACATTCTCTCTGAAATCTCACAACTTTTTGATCCTCTGGGCTTATTAGGTCCAGTAATTATCAAAGCTAAATTCATGATGCAAAGTTTATGGAAAGCAAATTTATATTGGGACGAATCAGTGCCACAAGGGTTACATACAGAATGGGTCAATTTAAAATCACAATTACCTTTGTTAAATAATTTCTCTGTAAATCGCAAAATCTTAATAAAAAATGCCGAAAATATTCAACTCCACGGCTTCTGTGACGCTAGTGAAAAGGGTTACGGAGCATGTATATACGTAAGAAGCACTGACAACGCTGGTAATCATTTAGTTAGCCTAGTATGTAGTAAATCACGGGTAGCCCCCATAAAAGTTATCTCCCTACCTAGGTTAGAACTTTGTGCCGCAAAATTACTCGCCAATCTATTTTTATCATATACTACTGCATCTAATTTAAAATTTGATAAAATTAACTTTTATACAGATTCTACAATAACGTTAAATTGGATTAACAAATCGCCACACACCCTCAAAACATTTGAAGCTAATCGTGTATCCGAAATACAAAATTTAACAAAACGAGAAGATTGGTATCACGTTTCGAGCGCTGATAATCCAGCAGATTATATGTCGCGAGGTAAAACCCCTCTTGAATTATTAAAAAATCAAACATGGGTAAACGGTCCCTGTTGGCTTTGTCAAAATGAAAGTAATTGGAAATACACAAAACTACCTATCAATGATACAGACACCTTTAAAATCTCATTACATACTTCTAGCATCAAAGAAAAAGTCAAAACTAACTCTCAAATCGAACTTTTCGAAAGGTTTTCAGACATTTGTCGTCTAAATCGTTTTGTAGCATTGTGCCAGAGATTAGTTGCAAACAAAACTCGCAATTGTAAAACAAAAGGTGAAATTACAGCAAACGAAATTTCTAATGCACATTTAAAAATAATTCAAATTGTCCAAGAAAACGAATTCGCAGCAGAAATGAAGGCTTTGAAACAAGGAAAAGTATTAAATAATAAAAGTGATTTATTAAGATTAAATCCCTTTATAGACGAAAGTGGCATTTTACGGGTCGGCAGTAGACTACGAAATGCTGATATTAGTTTTGAAAAAAGATATCCAATTTTATTACCTCGAAACAGTCATATTACAAAACTAATTATTAGAAGCGAACATGAAAAACATTGTCATACAGGCATTCAAAACACTCTTAACTATGTTCGACAAAAATACTGGCCTATAGATGGCAAAAATAGGGTACGTTTTATATTACGCAAGTGCATCAAATGCTTTAAAGTAAATCCTAAGCTCCCTGACTATCTGATGGGTGACTTACCAAAAAACAGATTAATACAAACTCGTCCTTTTCAAAACACAGGGTTAGATTACTGTGGCCCATTTCTCATAAAAGAGAAAAAATTCAGAAATAAAAACAAAATAAAATGTTACGTGGTAGTTTTTATCTGTTTTTCATCTAAAGCAGTTCATCTAGAACTCGTGACGGATTTAACTACGGAATCATGTTTAGCTGCGATAAAGCGATTTTTTTGTCGAAGAGGCAATTCTCAAAATCTGTATTCGGACAATGCAACCAACTTTGTCGGTACTAAAAACGAAATAGTAAAATTAAATGCATTACTTTTGTCAAACGAACATAATAATAAATTAACTCATGATTTGGCAAATGAGGGCGTTAATTGGCACTTTATACCACCAAGATCACCACATTTTGGCGGCTTGTGGGAGGCAGGTGTGAAACAATTCAAAGCTCATATGTATAAAACAGTTGGCGATGCTCTTTTCACTTATGAGCAATTTAACACATTTATCATTGAAATTGAATGTATATTAAACTCCCGACCTCTCGTTCCTTTATCTTCCGATCCAAATGATTTTTTAGCCCTAACTCCAGCACACCTTTTAATTGGAGACTCTCTTACGAACTTACCTGAAGGTAACTTACACGAAATTCCAACAAATAAGTTGTCACTATGGCAACACATAACAAGGGTCAAGCAGCATTTTTGGAAAAGATGGCAAAAGGACTACTTAAACCAATTACATTTAAGAAGTAAATGGAATAAACCCAATTCCGATGAAATCAAGGTCGACGCTCTGGTCATGATGAAAGAAGACAACAACCCACCAATGTATTGGCCTTTGGGTCGTATAATCGCGGTCCACCCAGGAAAGGACGAAATTGTGCGCGTAGCAACAATTAAAACGAGTAGTGGCGTATTTAAACGTTGCGTGAAAAAATTGTGTCCGCTACCCCTCGAGTTGTGAGCGCAAATTAGTGAAACAGCACTTCAAAATAACTCTATTATGACTTTTAGTATGATATCAATTAGTTATGAGTAAACATAACACATTCTATTAACCTTTCTAGTTCTTAAGCATTGTATCTTGTACTTATTTCGCTTATATCCTTTGTGTACATATTTAATTGATTCAAAACTATTATTTATCCATATCATTTCAAAACTGTTGAACGTAGCCGTTCAAGGCGGCCGGTATGTTATGTTCATAACAATAGTATTTCAATTTCTATTCAATTTTATCTATTTACAATTTTATTACGGTATTTCGGCATCCTCAAATCTAAAGGTACCTGAATATTTCCGAAAACCTCATTAAAAGCCCATCAGGCCTTTCCATATTTATGCATTATGCGATTATATATTGTCATCTGGTCTGCAGATTTGTATCTTATGGTAGTATTTGTTACCTAGAATATTTGTAAGCTTATCATTTTGGTAGGCTTCATACCATATAAACAATATCTCGAAACAGTTCGAAATCAGCCCTCTTTGAGGCAAGTCCTTTTTTGTTATTCAATCATCTTACCGTAGATTTAGTAAAGTTTTAGTTAAAGTATTTGAGTGTTTTATTTATTACACGTGTTCACAAAAAATATTAAAATATTCAAGTTTCATAATAATAAACTTGAAAGGGCATCCACGTAAAATACACATACGTCGACCCACTACAATTAGAATTGAAAAAATATATTCTTGTTGGAATTTGAAGGCAATGTTTGTTTTCTGTTGGAAATGTAAAAGGTAATTGTAATAAGGAGTATCTAATAAAGTTACTACCACTACTACTAGACCCTATTCAAACTTTGTTCATGTAAAATTTGCAGGCCAACTTTTGGAACCCAATGTGTGTACAGGCTTTTGCCTATATGCCGTGACGTACATTTAAATCTTCGTAGTAATTGAAATTTCGTTTGATACTCAATGAAACATAAATTTTTATATTTTTATGTAGGTAAATAATTACAATCTACATGTTTATTAGAAAATACTCTGTTATTTTTCTCGATGCAGCGGTATCTTTTATCCAGACTACCTGTCGTGTTTTTGAACATTTGTTAGGAATAACACTGTTATTCTTATTTTTTTTTTTTTTTTTAGTTAAAACGTGGTCACCACTTTGTAAATTGTTCCACAAAAATTTATTTAATGGATTTCTCTAACAATTGTTTCGGCAATTACACCATTTTAAAGAGTTACGTATCAACTAAAGGTACATTAAAAAAAAACTATTATTTAATAAGGCTGTATTTATCTCGGCTATTTTAAGGAGGTTGAGCAGTTGACCTTTATTCTGATAATGAAGTAAATTTACATTTGTGGAGTCAAGTGAATGGTTGAAAGTAATACAATTAGTCTGCAATCCGGTACATTTTTTACCATTTTTTATAGATCTTTCGTGCTGATCGATGCGTTTTTTTAGTGCCATACCTGTTTCCTTCACAATTTTTACAACTAATTCGGTATACACCGTTTTTATTTAAAATATATGTTTTATGTTTATTATTTACAAGTTTTTTTTTCCAAATTATTTTTGTTGGAGGATATAGAAGATAGGTTTAGTTTTTTAACCTATTGCAAATCTTATATCTTAGGTACATAATTTAAGTAACAGAATTTTTTATTACTGTCGTTGATATCTTTTTCATTTGGCGTTGAGTAAAGTTTTTTAAACATTATTTTTTTCTTATTTTTGTTATTTATTATTGGCTTACTATTACATACCGTTTACAATAATCTTATTTATTTTTGTATTAATTAAGGAGTGTCATAAACTCATTAAGTTCCTAGTAGATGGTAATAGTAATAAGTAATAACTAACGATACTCATGTAGCAGCTACAACACGCCTTTTTATACCAATTTTATTTCCACTTGGAAAAACTTGCAAATACTAAAAACAATACCCTTTGACTGGTTATTAAGTTTTTGTCTTTTCTTTTTCAAGTCCAATATTTGTGCATATTTACGATGGGAATTTTATGACATCCTTTAATGCAAACCTAAATGTAAATATTGCAAATTGCATCTAATATATTAGTAAAAAAATTAATAATAATAATTCGAAAGCATGATCGGAGGGGGGGGGGCGTTAGTTATAAAACACTACCTCACTGAAAAATTTGTCAGAGGTTTTTGTAATACATTTGCGCGTTTTAATTAATCAATGATATAGAAATGTTTTTTATGCATTTTACAACTTTCAATTTACTACAAAGATTTCCAAGTACGCCATTGTATATATGCGAAATTCTGGATTGAGCCTTGCGTTCCGAAAAATAACCTGCCTCGTTTCTGATAACAACAAAAATTTTCAAATATTTGAGAATTTATTTTACACTGACTTTATGGAAATTCATTTTCATAGCTTAAGCAATGTATTACATCTGAAGAAGCTTATGTCAGACGAAACCATTGTAGAGTTTATGGCATATCAATTTATTTGGAAACTATTATTTTCTTACCTATGGTTCCAGGAAACCAAGCACACAAAGGATTCCTCTGCAAATCGGTACTGCTGTTTCCAACCCTGATTTCTATATCTTGAAGGGGTTGATGACCACAGCAACCTCTTGTAGTCACTCTCACGACCTTAATTGGATACGGCCGTAATAAATTCACTGACCACCAGGGACTTGGTTCTTTTTGCGTTTCTGTACAACGTTTACCATCGTGGTCAGTACTGGTATCACCATCGTTCGCGTTAAGGGCTGCTCCACCTCTTACTGACGTTGATTGATTCGCAGGCTTACGAAATGCAACATTAGTACCTGAAACAATGAAAGAAATTAATCACCTAACTAATTTATCAAAAATGAGTGTATTTTAAGTAATGATCGTCTTGTTTTCGACTGCGACTGGTTCAAAAACTAGATCATTTTTAGTTTTTTGAATTCATATGCTTAATGTCGATCTTTGAACCCTTAATATTATCATTTGGTAGTTATTGAAAACAGAGGGTGTTAAGGAATCAAAAAGGAAACTGAGACATATAATAAGGAAAATACATTCTGAGACGTTAGGGGTTAGTTGGAAATATATTAGAAGCAAATAAAAAGTCAAGAGAGACAGAAAAAAACATATCCTGAATCAAGATAAGAACACGAGATACGAATTCTTGAAAAACAGTGGTAACGTGAAATCGTAATTTGCAAACTTTTAATGAGGTGACGGAACAGGAAACCATCATAAAAAGAAATATATCAACAATTTGTGAGTTAGAAATACCATAATATTTAGGTCCTGTCGTAATATTGTCTTTCGTGCATATTACTTGTGCAAACTCGATGTTGCTAGGCGTCCCGTGACGGCTCAAATTTTTATGAAACATTTTATACAATAATTATAAAAAGAAAGTTGCTTTTTTATGTTTCAAATAATTTATTATATTTCTACAATTGTTTTGACGTCTTACGTCTCGTCTTTTTCAAAGAGTACAAGGTATACATCGAAACAATTACTGTAGAGATATAATAAATTCCTTGAAACATAAAAAACAACTTTCTTTTCATTATAATTGATTTTTTTATAGAAGCTATGACAACACTTGTAAACAGTGCACAGTTATTTAAATTTTTTCTGAAGAAAAGCTATTTAGAGTAGGTATTTTCTTATCAAACCTCGTATGAAAAATGCAACTTACTTGCTAAGTAACAGTTATGATGATAAACAGAACAAAAATGTTTATCTATTTCCTGTGTATCTAAAATAGGTTACCTTTACCTACCTACATACATTTTATGCATATAATTTTTAAAATAATGAAATTAGATTAGAGATTATTATTTGCATGTATATTCATGATTTATTATGACGTCAGTGCGTGTACTATTATAATCTAGTACCTACAGATGGTTTTCATATGTATGGTAAGTTTTGTTTTAGTAATAATTTTTTAAATGTGTCTTTGAACGTAACAAATTCAACTGTTGTATGACACAATTACATACAAAAAGGTAGTATCACAACTTCTACTGTGTATACAAATCTTTTCTCAATGTTAGTTTTGTGTAGGATGGTGTCAGACTGGAAAATACCTGACCATATACCTTTTCCATCAGTATGACACAGATTTACTTGAAAAAAGGCAATTTCAAATAAAGAATTGGCAAAGTTTTGGGTTTAAGATTCTCCCGAAAATCTGTACGAAGAGGCTATAGACCTAATGCACAAACATTTTATGAGAGACGAATCTCTTAGTAGATTTTCAAGTAGGATATATCGACTACTAGTCTAATCATTTGGTAGTTTTACCTGGAAAGTTTTCCGGGAGCTTTAAAAATTGGTCATTTTATATATTTGGCTTGTTTTATGGAAAATCCAGATAACAATGGTCAACCGATTATTGCAGGATTAAATATGACTAATGTTAGCAGAAAAAATGAGAAAAGTCCAGAGGTTTGTGAATTTCTAGTTTTATTGAGGAATTATGGTAAAAGAACAACAGTTCTAATCTAATGCTATCTTAAGACTCAATATATCTTTTAAAAAAACAGCATCTCTTTGCATTTGCAAACTCTTCTTCATTTAATCTACGCATTTAAACAATTTTGAATAATTAATAGTTTTTTAAATGCTCTTAATTTTCGAGCTCCTTTCAAAAACTTAGGTCTGGGGGGATTCACCCTTTAGTCGTATCTTATTTACGGGCCAAGATTCAAATAGATAGATGTAATGTAATTTTTTTTGACACTATTTCTTATTGGAATGATTAAATATTTTTTATTACAAACAACTCTGTTTTTAGCCATTATCTAAACAAAGCCGTTAGTTTGTTGAAATAACTGAATTTTTGTTAAAGATGAAATACCCATTTGAAACCCTTCGAATTACTGAATATTTATCGGCATATGGTTTGTTGGTACTTCCACAGTTTCGAGGACAAAATTTAGGGTTGGAAATTTTAAGAGCAAGGTTAGTTTTGCAACTTTTTAAAATACCTACAATAAACGGAGGTACTTGTTATATGCAAAAAAAAAGGATCCATATAGTTTAGTTTTTAACAGAAGTCATTGAACAAAGCCTAGGATATCTAGCGCCATTCTCACCAAAAATTTCAAATGTCTATACTTTTTTCCCGATGAGATAGACAACCCTTTTAAAGGTTTTTTGTCGATAATTTTTCTTGCACTATCACGTCGTTTCGAGCGTTCACTTGAGTCGGGCGTACCTTGTATATATTTACATAATATTAACTAGCTGTTGCTCGCGACTTCGTCCGCGTCAATTTCTGTTATTATGATCGCGATTAAGAAGCTTTTAAAAGAAAGGTTTTGTCTAAAAAATAAAAAAAAATTAGGGGTAGACCACCCTTAACATTTAGGGGGATGAAAAATAGATGTTGTCCGATTCGCAAACCTAACCGATATGCACACAAAATTTCACGAAAATCGCTCGAGCCATTTCGGAGGAGTTTAATTACAAACACCGAGAATTTTATATATTGGATTTTGCAGAACGAACAAAATAGCTCAAACCCCAACGCCAACACACGACACTTTTGTTGTCCGAAGCACTTTTCGGTAACAAAGTCACATTCTTCAGGGTAAACTAAACCTAAAAGTGAACTAATCCTAATATATGGTAGATATATCTACTAATAGTTGTTAAAGTTCAGTGAACACGGTTCAGCGGCAATAGTGATGATGTTCAATGGACCTTGACAATAACAAAAAATAATTAAACTAGACTAAATAGCGGAGATCCAGGGATAGGACCCTTGTCATTGCTAAGTAAAATTTGGTTATTTTTACAAATGCATAAACTTTCAAAACTATCTAGTAAACAATTATTCCTAACTCCCTTAACTAATTTAAGATTATTATTATTAATATTATGTTCTTCAGTAAGAATATGTTGGGCAACACTAGATTTTTCGGCTCTTCCAAACCGTGCATGAGCTAAATGCTCCTTGAACCTAGTTTGGATCGAGCGTCTAGTTTGTCCAATATATTTTTTACTACAGTCATTACAGCTAATTTAATATATCCCCGACTTTTCTAAGAAAGGAATTTTATCGTTGGGTTTACCGAGGAGAGTTTGAAGGAAGTTACCACTTGAACTGTAGGCAATGCGAAAACCAAGTTTACGAAAAATGCCTTCGAATCCTCGAGTAAATCTTAGCTCGTATGGCATAGTAATAAATTTGGTCTTACTGGTGTCTGTTTGAAAAGTCGAAGATCTTGAAACCAAATTCTTGAATTTAATCTTATTAACTACCTTATCAATAATGTTACAATTGTAACCATTGTCAATCGCAATTTTCTTAATTGTACAGAGTTCCTTGTGATATCTACTTTTACTAAGAGGAAAACTAAGCATTTAGCTCATGCACGGTTTGGTAGAGCCGAAAAATCTAGTGTTGCCCAACATATTCTTACTGAAGAACATAATATTAATATTAATAATTTTAAATTGTTTAAGGAAGTTAGGAATAATTGTCTACTAGATAGTTTTGAAAGTTTATACATTTGTAAAAATAACCAAATTTTACTTTACAATGACAAGGGTCCTATCCCTGGATCTCCGCTATTTAGTCTAGTTTAATTATTTTGCTCTCAAGGTCCATTGAACATCATCACTTTTACCACTGAACCATGTTCACTGAACCTTAAAAAGCTATCAAAATATATTAGGATTAGTTCTCTTTTAGGTTTAGTTTACTTCAGTCCCTTAAGAAGGTAACTTTGTTACCGAAAAGTGCTTCGGACAACAAAAGTGTCGTGTTTTGGCGTTGGGGTTTGAGCTATTTCGTTCGTTCTACAACAACCACCATAGTTTTTCCAGTCTTCATTTTATTAATTTTGCAACTTATAAGCAGAAATACTTATCCTTATCATATTTATTTTAGTCATATTACCTTCCACTATCAACAATTTATTAATTTTTGGGGTGCTGATACCCAGTTTTCTTCCTATAATTAGGCGGCATTCCAGGCGGAAACTTGCTTTGTAGTTTTTATGTATAGAACTCTAACTTCTCGCTCAATTTTCTGGGTTTATCCATTTTACACATCATGAGCTCTCCAATTCAACATCTCGGTTTCTTATATGTATACCATCACATAATATCAATTTTGCTACTTTTTGAATTTTTTTCCCATCAACGTATTGATTTATTGACACATAATTCCAAAATTTCGGGGGAAAATTTAGAATTGAAATTTTTTTTAAAACAGAACAACTTATTTAAAAAACATTTCTTTTAGGAAAAATATGTTCTTCTTGTATACGCAAAATGTCATATTATCTTCCACTATGGAATGTTGATGTCTAGTTTTCTCCCTATCATATGGTGATCTGCAAGGTGGTAGTTCGCAATCTGATTCTATTTCATAAACCTCTTAATTTCTCCAATTTGAGTAGGTATCTGAATCTCTTATTTTATCTTAACATATTCCCAATTTTACTATTTTTTGAAGTGTTTATCTGCAGATGTATGTCTTACTGATACTTTCACGAGTTTTGGGGACAAATGAGATTTAAATTTTTTGAATAATTTAAAACTCAACAGAATTTGCGAACAGTTCTTCGTATGAAAAAATCGCTTTCGTACGATATAATTATTTATTAAAGAATTTTTGAAACTTCTGTTAAATATTTTATTTATATTGATTATTGAAATTATCAATAATCTGTTTTATGGCTGTTGCATTTTTAGACAGAATTGTTAAATATACATTAAGATAATAAAATTACTTTTTTTAAATAAATGTAAATACTTAAGTATAACAAACAGTAAATGTAACTTCTGATAAGAACTGACATTTCGTTATCTTGTTATTAAATATATGCAGGAACATGCTAATTCTTAATCTCTTTTAATAAAGATTACAGACGACGCTGCTTTTGTAATAGAATAAAAATGACATAATAATTGTTTCTTCTGGGAATACTTAATTAATTTTTACGTAATATATGTACAGGTATACATTTATAGGCCTGAGATTAAAAAACTTATATTTATTATTAATTCTTGTTTAAATGATAGTTTGAATGTGACGGGGTTATTATGCAGCTGAACTTCAATTCCTCCTATTTTATTTTTAGTAAAATATTCATACTTATAGGTACCTATTATGCAGTTAAGCATGTGAAATAACAAAATAAAACATCATTGGTTTGAAATCCACCCCTTCATATACTTTTCGGCAATTGAAAAAAGAATTACCAAAAACTACCAAACAACATATTCCATTCGAAATTAAAAACAATATATAAATTTTCTTCTACATTGGTGTAAAAAGAAACTGGCCAAGTACGAGTCAGACTCGCAAACCAAGGGTTCCGTATAATCGCAAAAAGAAATATTTTTTTGTGATGCAACTACAAATTTAAAAGGCGCGGTATCTTTTGATTGTGTCGTTAGAAGTTTAATTTTATCACTGCTCCAAGGGACTGCAGACCTAAGTATGTGATTAATTTCAACTTAATACCTCCACGCGTTCCTGAGAAAAAGGGTCTTGACAGACGGACAGACGGACAGAAAGAAGGACAACGAAATACGGAGTACGGAATATTTTGATTGTACTATTTTTGTAAGTCTTAGTCCCTTATCATTTTTTTTATCATTTCCCCTCTATTCCACCCTTTTCTTTCCCATTTCCCTTAGCTTCTTCTGATTTATCTTTAACTACCTCAGTGCATGTTCCTTTTTCCTCCCATATTTGTTTTTCTTTCCAATATTCAGTAGGTATTATTTTTTAATATCTCCTTCTTGTAATCCCCCCATTGTTCTCTTTTTAATGTTTTCTCTTTCATTTTTTTGTTCTTATTGTATTTGTTTCAGTTGTATTTCCCCAACAGCCATTCACCCTTCCTCAAGAGTCCTAAGAAACTTATTTTTCCATGAGTTAACGATACATGAGATGCAAAACAGTTTAGCAGTTTTTTAATTTGTGCACCTACTTTAAATGCGGCATTGGCTTGGGGATTTTTTAAGTTGTTATTATTGTTATTTTTCACTATCAAGCAAATGTTTCATATTGTGACCGACGTGTCATTTTAAATGACATTTACATTCGCCGACTGCGAGGGTTGAATGAACGTTACCTATGACGCGTTCCAGAAGGTTCGAGAGTTGCTAGATGTTTCGAGAATCACCGAGAAACGTCCATAACAGGAACAGCGTTGGACAGTTTGACAGTTTTTGATAGAAGAGAGTGACAGAGATAAGTTCGAAGTGAAGAAAAGCGATTAAAAAGCGAAATAGATATTGAGTTGTTGTTGTGAACGAAATAGTTATTGAATCGTTGTTGTGTACAAATTAATTTAGTAAAAGTGTTGAGAAAAATACGTGATATTGTAAATTACGTAACAATTGGTGTCAGGAGTGGGATTTATGCCAGTAACAAGAAGTCAAGCGGCAAAAATGGAGGAGCAGATGAAAATTTTGATGGAAATTCTTAAAGAAATGAAGGCAAGCCAGGAAGAAATGAAGGTAGAAATGAAATCGGATATAAAGAAAGAACAAGAAGAAATTAAACAAAAATTGGAGAAAGTACAAGAAGGATTGAAAGAACAGTTAAAGGAAGTAAGAGTAGAATTTCAAGAAGAGTTGAAGGAAGATAGAGTAGCAGTTCAAGAAGAGTTAAAGGCTGTACACAAAAAGTTTAAAAAAGAGTTAGACGATATGAAGGCCAATCTGAACGTTCAAGAGTACCCAAAACTAAACAAAAGCGAAGAAGGAAGTGTAAGAATGTCGAAAATAAAACCACCAACATTCGATGGGAAGGTCTCTTGGTCAGTGTATCTTAAACAATTCGACGCTGCTGCCAAGGCAAATGAGTGGAATGAGATGGAGAAAGCCACTGCCCTGATCATAGTATTACGTGGGGAAGCTCTAGACGTTTTGCAAAGTATACCAGAAATGCAGCAAAACGATTTCAAAATTTTGGTGGACCGATTGGAGATGCGCTACGGCGATAAACACTTACAACAAATGTATCAGGCTCAGTTAAAAAATCGCTATCAACGAAGCAGCGAAAGCCTTCAACAATTCGAAGCAGACGTCGAAAGGCTTGTGCGGTTGGCTTATCCTAGTGCCCCTCAAGACTTTACAGACCAGCTGTCCACCCAAATGTTTGTCAATGGAGTGCGAGATGTCGAAATACAGCAAGCCCTGCGCATGTCTCGACATAAAAGTGCAGGCGAAGCTTTGTCGCACGCACTGGAATATGAAGTAGCCAAACAAGCATCCAAAGGACATGTTAGAGTTCGACAGGCTGGGTTCAATTTGGATGACGACAGCAAGATATTTCGACAAGAAGTTGTAAAAATAGCTAAAGAAGTCATGTCTTCAAAACCGAAAGAGATGAGTGAGCGCCCACGCTGTTGGACTTGCGACAAACCGGGGCATCTTTCACGCGATTGTGTCAAGAGGAAGCGAGAAGTTACATGTTGGAATTCTGGACGTAGGGGGCACTTGAGCAGCGTCTGTCAAGCTGGTAGAAGACAGACGTCAGCCGCAGAAGGAAACAAGCAGGGAAACTAAGAATAGCCTTACGGGGCGAAAGCCGGCTTTGCGTCCCCAAGCCCCAATCATCATCTCCGTATCGAAAACAACCACTGGTAATTCACTTACTGTGGATGGTTTTGTGGAAGGTAGAAAATTAAAACTGATAGTGGAAACGGCGCATCAAGAACGATAGTTAACCCTCGAATAATCGGTAAATGGAGGTTTCGACCGCTAACCATAAATGCTGTCTTAACAACTGCGGCAGGGGAAACAACATCGTTTCATGGAGAATGCGAAGTAGTGATCGGTCTTGGAGACGCAAGCCTATACCAACAAGTGCTGGTGGCCGATATCACCGATGACATAATTTTGTGGCTCGACTTCATGGAAAGTAACCGAATCCAGCTAGACATAGGAACAAAATGTTTACGAATAGGAAATCATAAACTGCCACTAGAAAGGAATGGGACTTATCACCGAACACTACGGGTTGTTGTTGCTGAACACCAAGTTTTACCCGGACCGATTAAAAAGCGAAATAGTTATTGAATCGTTGTTGTGTACAAATTAATTTAATAAAAAGTGTTGAGAAAAATACGTGATATTGTAAATTACGTAACAATATCTTGGGATAACTACTGTATTTAAAACGTAGGTTTGGTACAAAACTAAGGGTAAAAAGTGTATTTAAAGGTATATAGTTATACCTATACCTGTGAGAAACAGTAGAGTATCTACTTTAACCTTATTATCAAATTTATTATTTATGTTACAATTATAACTGTGCTTTATCTTTTTTTGTTTGTTATTAATTTTGTTGTCTTTTATATTTAGGACAGTATCGTAAAGTACTACTAAAATCGGCGTATAATAGAGGGAAATTAATCAATTTTTACCTTTAGGAAATAATTAAAAGTCAGTTTAGTTTTTTGGGACTGATAAGATAATTGTATCTGTAACTATACGAATCCTGGAAATTTAAGGCATTGTCATTTTCTATTTCTAAAGTTTAATCGTAGACAGCGGTGTCTAACGATTTAATGAAATATAAAAAACGTAAAATATGATTAGGTAATTGCTTATGTGTTGGTCTACATATTTACAAAAATATATCATAGACACATCAATGCCAGATGTTTACTTACAAAACTGTCGTTGTTGTTATTATATTAAGATAAAAATAATACCAACTTCTACAAGTTTGAAAAATACATTATAAAAATAACCTAATGAAGAAGCAATCGACCTTCATATAAAACTGAAAGTAACTTTAATGTAAAGGATCTTACAATAAAACAAAAAGAACATCTTTGCAATTAAAACTTTTTGTTCTTTCTTTTAGTAAAATTTAATGTAATAATTATTTAGGGATTTTTGGTGCTATCAATAACGAATTTCAAGTCAATTTTCTTGAAAATAAAATTATGAGATGAAATGAATTAAAAAGTATTTGGTTTGATATCTTACCGCAAAAGGGTAGGTCACCTATCCATTTTCCATTAGCTGAACAGACTATTTGTGTGTTTCCAAAAGTCTCGTATCCTTCATCACACAAATAACTTCCTTTTGTGCCAGGAAGGAGATCTTCAGACGTGAGAGTTATCCTTGCGTTCACTGGAATAGCAGGATGTCCACATTTTACTGTTTCTTAAAAACAAAAAGAATCTATAAGCCATGAACGAAAAGAAACTTGGCACAAAATAAAAATATAAATTCTATAATAACTTTGATGACATGAATTTAAGAAATAATTGTGTCACACATACTTATTGCTTGTTTCCTTTTCGAGCCAAAATCTTTGAAGAACTGCATTTTTTTTTAATTCAGAAAAAAATCAGAAAACTACAAAATTAACGGAATATAATTTTGTCGGTTTTTACAAAAATGGGTTCTAAAGAATTTACAATAAGACTTTCTATGTGCAGAGGTTGAAAAAAATTGTGGAAAATTGTTTATAGAGAAATGTAAGTTTAAAAATGGGCTTTTTGATGTGAAACATCTATAGCGCGGGTAAACCGGATTGTTGGCGTGGCGGTCGTGGCGATTGTATGCCGTGGCGACGCTCGCCATGCGCAAGCGCCTGTGCGATTCTTCAATGTAAATTTTGCTACAGATGAATCAATGATATTAGTTACGTTCCTCCAAAAAAAAATTTAATTGCAAATTAACAACAACCCAAGACCAGGTATGCAACAACAATAGATGCTGTATTTATTATTTATGTCTTGATAATGTTATGTCGAAATACTTTTGTAACATACTTCAGTTATCCTCGACCAATTATCACAGTAATGCTGTCAGAGACAACATCAAATATAACGATTGCTGAAGTCACTGATTAAAAGAATTGAGATGTCGCAACTTAAAATAAATTTTTGAATTTTTAATTTTTGTATTTAATAAAAATAAATTTTTCTTAAATAAATAGTCATCATTTTGTGGAAAAAATTCGTAATATTTGATTTTTTCATTATGCCATGTTTAGTTCCTCATGCATAATATTACTTGTGCAAACTCGATGTTTCACATCTGTCAGGCGTCCAGTGACGGCTAATTTTTTTAAATTTTATTTCTATTACTTTGTTTCGGTCGAATCTAGAGAAAAAACTTTTTAAATTAAAATTGTTAAGACCTACATGCGATGCGCTTTTTCAAAATCTACAAACTTTTACGGAACAAGAGGTTTCTTTGAGAAAGTTAATTCCACTCAAAGTTCAATTAAACTTTAAGGAAAGAAAGGTTTTTGATGCTATTTTATCTCCCCTTAAGCTTAAAAAAATTGAGAAAATTTTAAAATAATTAATGAAAATTTCTTGGGCGTAATGTAAAGAAAATATACCTTTATAAAGTACAATTATTAGAAATATTTGTTATTGTTTTCATGACCAGTTTTTCAGTAATTTTTAATATTTTTTAATTTTGAAAAAGGGAAGTAAAGGTCTTGCTGAGACCTTGAATTTGAGTTTCTCTAAAATTTTCTATCGTTACTATATTTTGACTGAAGATTGCGGTTTTGTTTATTAACATGTTGACTCGTTTCAATGCTTAACAAAAACCGAAAAGTTTATACAATTTGCATATACAAGACTATTATATAGACGAAATGGAATTCTGGCTTGGCTTGGTTTGTGAAACTTGTGAAACAAAAATACCAAGTGTTTTTTCTTTTGATCATTATTATATAGATATATGTTTTTTAGAACCAATTTTCCGCAAGAAATTAGACTATAAGTGCTATGTACATAACTAGCTTATTGTTATTAGATTGTTTATTCAAACATTAACATTTTGATTACTGCAATATGCTCCTCACTTTGTCGAAAAATATCTAGGACAAAAAATAGCACAAGACAGGAAAAATACTTCTTCATTCAAGTCATAATTACATTTGCACGTCACGATCAAGATTATTGTTTTGGGAGAAACCTCACAGTGGTTAAGACTGTTGTCTGTAATAATGTGAACGACGCAGTGATTTTGGTTCGTTAGTACTTTTTTATATTTTTACTTAAGGTATTTGCAGGTAATATGGTCATGGCTGACAATATGGCCAAGTCGGCTTTTGTTAAAAACTACAGCTACTGAAGGCAAAAGTTCTCCATGTGTATTTAAAAATTAGTAAATAATCAAACCTAACCTAACCTACCTAAACGCTTTTACAATTTTCTATTGCTGGTATTTTGCCTCTTTGTCCCAAATATATTATTGTTGTGTGTATTTCTGCGGTTTACAATTAAAATACTTAATGGCTGCTCTTTTTTACATAAATGTGAATAGTTCTATATTTGGTGTACATGGAACTGTAGCTTTAACGTTCAGGTTGCTTTCACGGCTGGCGTTCGTATTGTAACCAAATATTTTCTGGGTTGTTATTCCGTGGTCCCGTTTTCCTCCTTTAGTAAACTTTTCGCCAGTCCCGACTGCTGGCATTCTCAGTAGATTTCTGCTGCTCCTGCTGCTTCTTCTGCTGAGACTCAGCCTCAGCACGTTTAGTAAAGGAGGAAGACAGGACCACGGCATAACAACTCGGAACATACTTGGTTACCATATCCAATGAGGTTAGTTTTTAAGTTTCTTTGTAATCAAAAGAAAAAATCTATCTAAGTTCGAAACATCAGCAGTGTTGAGCAATATGGCCAAAAATTTTGTTTAACAATATGACTATGGTAAATTGCTAGACATGAGAAAAAACATATGTAACGGCCTTTCGATATTTTATTATAAATTACCTTTGTAGCAAATTTTTATTTCTCTTTTTTAATCAGTAAACCTAATTTGGTGGAATATGTGAATATAAATTTTTTTATTTATCAATTTTTTGTTCTATATGTTTATCTGCATGTATCGTTTTCCTCATTTATGTGTTTTATCTATGTTTAAGAAAATTAGCCTTCTTTTCTATGGCAATATTGCCAACACTATGCTGGTAATATGCCCAACTGTAATGTTTTTATTAATCGTTTAATAAATTTAGAAAAAGTCACTAAAGTAATATATATTCCCAATCAATATGACTTTGCAGTGGGTCTTTTAAATGAACTGTGTTTCATAGTTTAGAAATACGAGTATCTGTAACAGTTTAGCACGGCCATATTAGCTGCAGATATTGTATTATTTTCATAAACTATTAAAATTAATACCTATATAATACATAAGAGGTGCGAGTGTCCACACCGAACTTTTCGCACGGTATTTTACTGTGCATTGTCATAAAGAAGAGCGAATTTTATATGGTGTTTTAATGATTTAATATATTTAAAAATGTTATAAAATCCACTAAAAACTCGTTACAAATATATATAAAACTACTTGCCTAAATAATTATCAACTGGGGGCGTTGATAATGGCAGGGACTTTTGGAGCGTTAGAGTAAGTGATAGCAGTCACCCTTTTCACTTGCTTGCTTGATCTTACTGTCTTTTCTAATTAACTTGGTTTTTTATATAGATAGTGCTCTTTTAGTTACCCCCAAAACGGAACTTTGGAAGTTGGTCATGGCCTACACGTACCATGCAACTATGTCGAAGTTTCGCGTGGCGGTTCCGTGTTTCTAAAGATCAACACGTTGTATATTTAAATTAGAACAAATGTAATTAATGAATTAAGATACAATTAAAGGAAAATATTATTTTGGAAAAATATGAGCACTATATGGCAGTAAAATGTTATTTATACTGCAAGCGGTTCACACGGTATTTTGCCATGTACCATTTTTCTTGTGCTGCATTTCTTTTTCTCAGGTTGAGATATTGGAACTAGAAAAGTTTAAGATAAAAAGCTTTTGTTCTTTTAATGGATTTCGTAGATAAGTCGAGTCTGGCTCTTGTTATTCACAACATTTGATTTTCTTTTGAATAAAATAAATAATTTATAAACATCTCTGTTTTTACCGTCGTAGTGTTTCCACACTAATACCGACTGGTTGTACTGATATACCACATTCAATTTTGTATTTTTTCGAAGGACCAATAAAACACTCGTGCAACTTTAAAACTAATTTACTATTACTTTATAATTTACACGAGGTCTTATAATTAAATTGGGAATCGTTCCCCGAGAGGTTATTAAAAATAAACTCTTAAAATAATTAGAATGAAATTTTTATTATGAGCGATGTACACTCACCGAGTCTACCATATATGCAGAACTGTCTTATAGATAATCTTTTGAAAACTACAAACTAGGTGATAAAACTTGTTTTGTGCCAAATGGGCCTGTTGCTATCACAATAACAACCATTCCTTTCTGAGGCTATAATATTAATTTGGGAATCCCAATGTCCACTCTACGTGACCGACCAAAGGGACCCCGTGTACCTTCTGGTAGCAATAACCGATCAGGTACCCATTTCCTGTATACGATTGAAATTGAATTCTTAAATTAAAAATTGGAAAAGGTCTTACCCCTCATAACCACAACACTTTTAAAAAACGCGGACACGTGTTTCGCTCACTTACGAGTCGTGAGCATCTTCAACGCAAGACTGAATTTTGATTACCAAGGAGCCTTAAATTTATATGTAATTTTAAAAGGGTAAGGGCGGGGGAAGGATTTTGAGGAAACGTGAATACGTTCAATGCCATAATCAAAAACTAAGAAAACCCAACATCGGATCGTAGTTAAACGTTTTTGATTTATGTATGCTTCGACAAACACGTGCAGGGAATGTATGGTTTAGGGGAGCAATTAGCAAAATGAAGGTACCGCCATGGGTAATAGCTTATCCCCTTTCATCGCGAATCTTTTTATGAGTAGATTCGAAACTGATTTTAAAAAAGATTCTAAATATTTCCCAAGGGTATGGGTACGCTATGTTGATGACATTTTCGCGGTGTTTGACACAAGACAATACGATATTGATAATTTTGTAAATGATCTTAACTCTAAATTTCCTAGTATTAAATTTACGATAGAAAAGGAAAACAAGGAGCAATTACCATTTTTAGATGTTTTAGTAATTAAAAACAATAACGCATTAGAATTTGACATTTACAGAAAGGAAACCAATGTTAATCGTTTTATCCCATCAGATTCCAACCATTGTTTTCAACATAAAATGGCTGCTTTTAATTTTCTCATTAATAGGTTAATAAATTTCCCCTTAAGTAAATTTAGGTTTGACACTGAACTATCTTACATTAGAGAGATTGCACGGTTTAACGGTTTCCCTTCTGTTATTGTTAAAAATCTATTAAGGAAAAGACAACTTAGGGCCAATATCAATAATTCCACGACTTTAGTTAATTCATTAGAACTTAAACCAAAATATTTCAAATTACCTCATCATAACATTTCGGTTGGTATTAATAAGATCTTTAAAGAATTCGGTTTTACACGAATTTTTAAAACTAATAATAGCCTTAAAAATTTCTTAGGTAACACGAAAGATAAGATCGACAATACACAAAAGTCTGGAATTTATGAAATTAGTTGCGAGGCGTGTGAACTAAAATATATTGGGCAGACAAAAAGAGCTATTGTTACAAGATATAAAGAGCATATTGCTAATTTTAGACTTAAACACATAGAAAAATCAAGTGTAGCCCAACATATTTATAACACAAACCACCCTATAGGCCCTAATTGTTTAAAACTTATAAAAGAAGTCTCTTGCAAAACTGAACTCGATGCACAAGAAAGTTTACACATTCATAAGAATAAAGGACATCTAATGAATTCAGATCTCGGTCCTATTCCAAATTCTAGTTTGTTTCAGCTTTTGCAAAAGACTTAGTTTTACATTAGTTAAATCTATTTTTTAGTTAGTTCCTAATTGCTCCCCTAAACCATACATTCCCTGCACGTGTTTGTCGAAGCATACATAAATCAAAAACGTTTAACTACGATCCGATGTTGGGTTTTCTTAGTTTTTGGTTATGGCATTGAACGTATTCACGTTTCCTCAAAATCCTTCCCCCGCCCTTACCCTTTTAAAATTACATATAAATTTAAGGCTCCTTGGTAATCAAAATTCAGTCTTGCGTTGAAGATGCTCACGACTCGTAAGTGAGCGAAACACGTGTCCGCGTTTTTTAAAAGTGTTGTGGTTATGAGGGGTAAGACCTTTTCCAATTTTTAATTATTTGGTTTTCCACAGTCTCCTTTATATTTATTTTTTGAATTCTTAAAACTAGACAAACAAAATGTATAATAGTATAATATGATATATATTAAATAAATTGTCTTTGATCCTGAACAATCTTTGTTTTAAATATAAATAAGAATAAAAAGTACCTATAATAAAATTTAATGAAGTAAATCATATGAGGACAGGCTTGACTCTATATCTTAAAATTTTATGTATAATTACTTACATAAACTCGCACTTGACTTTTGTAATTATATTTAATTAACCATACAGTTTCACAAAAACTGTATCTACTGCAACTACTTTGAGTTACATATGCACGGCACGTACTTATAACAAGTAAAGAAAGTGTAGTAAATAAGGTAATTAGAAATACATAAGTAATATTATTTCATTGTTATTGTTGCGGAAGAAATAGATTATTTTTCGAAGCATAAAAATAACTCGTGTGTAAAATTACTATCTAGGAGTATTACCTACTATAACAGAAAAAATATTTTACAATCTCTCCAAACACCAAGTGTTTCCTGCCGGCAAATTCATTAAATTAATACGGTTAGTTTTGTAACGGAAGTAGAACGGTCACAACCCATTAGTTTCAGATCCTTCCATATTAAAATTATATTTATTGACAAATCGTAGCAAATATCTCTATTTACTCCAATTAATAATTAAAGTAATTCGAACCATTTCTAATTGTGTTAATTGTCGTTTAATCAAGCAAGAAATCGGATTTTTATGCGACTTAACACGAAAGTAAACCGTACGAAAGATGCCAAATAAAGAAAACTTTAACAAATCTTTATTGTTGGAATTGCTTGTTTTGTAATAAGTACCTATGTTTTGCCAACTTTCCATTTTCCTTATCTTACACACACACACACACACACACACATAAACACCACACTTTCTAAAGGTAAATAAGTAGATACGAGTATATAGGTGCATACTATTTTAGCAGAATTCCGGAAATTATAATTTAAACGGTACACACGTATATGGAAATCTATTCACTTTCTTTTGGAATTTATTTGCATGCATAGATTCTGAATGTAAAAAGAAAAGCAAATTTTATGATTTTGATTCGAAAATGGAAAACTCAATAATAACTTCGCAAATACTTCTCAATAATATATGTATAATAATAATCCGCTTTTATATTTTAGTTTACTTATAAACATAATAAAATAAATATTTATTGTGGTATTAAGCAGGGGTGGAAAAAAAAAACAGTTTTTTATAAAACAGTTCAAAATGTTTAAAACATGTGTTCATACGTTTCATATCTTTAAACTGTTTTTCTCGTTTATTTTAGACACTTGTTTTAAACTGACAATTCTATATACAAAACGTTTACTGAACATAGATATTTCATTGGTATTTTGTTGATTTGTGTCCCACAAGCACTTCACTTTGAAAATTGTTTTAAATTAACCGAATTCTCAAAAGTTTTTGAACAAAGCACTTCTCGAACGTTTTAAATTGCATTTGTTGGACATGCTTTTTTTATTTTCTATATGAAAAAAATGGATAAAGATATTTGTACGAATTTACCTATGCCACGACGTATTTTTCAAGAAAACCACGAATTCTAGATCCAAAAACTACAGTCGTCTAAAAATATTTCGTGAGTAGAATTATTTAAACTATACATAAATGAGGTTTCTTCTAGTAACGAGTGAGATTGTTTCCTTATTTCGTACCTAAAAACAATAATTCTTCTCTAGCCAAATGAATTTAAAGAATTAATTAATTTAAATTAAATTAATGTTACTTTTTATTTTTGTTTTAAAAACACTTTAATTTAAACCTTGTTTCATTTAGATTGTGTTTTAAACAGAGCTTGAAACACGTGTTTTAAAACAGTTTGTTTTAAACATGCCAACCCTGGTATTAAGTATCCATAAGTAGTAAGTACGTTGAAGTGAAATAACTATAACAACTGTTGTTAAAAAAACAAATAAATCATTTTGAATTAATTATTAAGTACAGAAATTTCGCTGGTATGTTTAAATTTATGCAAAAAATTGCACATATACTTACACAACAAATGGCGCCTCCTAGTTTATACTCATAAGAGGCCAATTTTAATAACTTTTGTCCCACTTTAACAGTAACATTGTCTAATTAATTCATTTCTGTTGAAAGCTTCTCTGCTAACGAACATTGTTGGAAATGCTCCAGTTTTGTATTATAGGCATGAACAATAGAAGACAGGAGCAAAAATTTAAAAAAAATTGCAAAATCAAAAAGTGACCAAATGGGACCCGGCGGAAATTAACATATTAATAAGTAGTTATTAATACGAAAATTAGTATTGACAATGCAACTTATAACAATTATTTCCGTAAACGATAGATAAATATTGTCAAAAACATTGATTAACGCAGGACTTGTGATATTATAACATTCTTTAGGTGTTTCTAAAGCATTTTGATATCCCGAAATCAAATCTCGAAACAGTCATAGTTACCCTGTAAAACGAAAAAAAAAAACGATGTAAGTAATAACAACACTATTCTAGAAAAACGTTTATGGAGAAATAAATAAACCCTACAAATACATTGCAATCAAATTTATTTTGAGGCCGGTGTAGTTTTCGCCCAAGTTGTATCTTCATTAACTTAATAATCATGTCAGAAGTTAGTACCTCATTAGGGTAGTCTTCATATCAAATTTTATTCAAATAGTACGATGCATATTTGGGTTCTTTCAGAAAATTCCACTTGCTAAGAATTGTTGTCGCCAATCAAAAATGCAAAAAACCTTTTTTCTTCAAAAGTGTTATAGACTCCGAGACAGAAAATGAAGTCAAGAAAACAAAAAAAATGGGACAATAGACACAAAAATCGGCAATTTGTATAAAAAACTTAAAAGTCCAATAACTTGAAAACGGTTAAGTTTGGATACGGTCTTTCATAGTCAAATCAGTCAGAAATGAGGGAAGCTACAACCTCTTAAAGGATCTAGGTCGACTTAACCTGTAACCCTAGGTACTATAACTACATTTCTGCTTTCTCTTGGGAGCTTCTTTTATCGTTACGATTTCATAAAACCTTCTGTAAACTATTTGATGGGCAATGGACTGCTGTTGATTCAAACTTTGTAACTAAAGTTGATAAACCACTTGTGGGTTCAACTGAGCAGCATGGTCTAGACGTTTAGAACATTGCTTATAGCATTCGGGAAGTCGCCGGTTCGATTCCGGAGCCGACTGCCTTGGTTCAAATTTTTCTGTGGTTTCTTTCGATTATTTAGGCAAATTCTGGGGCAGTCATTATTCCACAGATGATAGTCTTTCAATTCTCTTCTGTCTTTATTTCGTCCGTCTCATCTCTCTTTCCCAACTACCACTCGCTCATTCCCACTATTCCTAAAGGAAGTTGACGAGGGCCGCGGGGACAGCCCGCTCACCAACATTGGTGAGAATGAAACACCCAAACATTAAAATTTTTTGTGAGTTTGGGTTTGAAAGAATTTTTATAGTATTTTTTGTTTTCTTAACTAACTTGCGTTTGTAATTTTGAAATATTTTTAATTTGTTTTCATCATTTTGACTTCCTAATGATATACCTGACCTACTGCTTTTGATTCGAATCCATTGTATTGTGCAATTTTTCTAATATATTTTAACTTGTTGGAGTATCCTCCTTTGTTGAGTGGATAATTGATAAGACGGTTGATAAGAAAATTATTGGATACAATGATTTTAACAAAAAGTTATAAAACGGTCAGTTGTAGGGGTTTTCAAAGATTTCAATTTCTAGATTTTTTTTCATAAAATCTAAACATCCAGGAAAGGTATTCTCATAAAGAGTGTGTTCTTCTATCGTATTCTCTCTTCTCCTGCAAATAGTTATTAAAAAATAAAATAAAATTTTACGGAAATGATAGCTACAATTTTGTTAACTTTGCAAATAAGTAATAAACGTCGATACTCTACTGTAATGCCAATATCTTTTGCTATGGTGCATAAAAAGTTTCGCTTCAATAATAACGTGCATTCTCTTTAAACCGCTCTCTTTGTAAGTATCTCTTTCTACCGTCAATATTTTGCAACCGAAGCAGTCGTGACTTAAAATACAAAAGTACCATTTCGGAATTGAAAGGTAAATGACCTTTCCACGATTTGTTATGTAATCGTTATTGACAAAATATCTCGATACCTTAGTTACAATAGATATTATTACACAGCATGAAAATTATTATTTAAGTATCTATTATTTTTGTTAAATAGACATTATTTACCTCACAACACTCAGGGGGTTAGAATTATTAACATGTCTTTTATATAGAATAAAATGTCAAAATTACAAACTAATGACTAAGCTAATACATATATTTTATAATAAAACGAAAGAAAACTATGAATTGTTTTTTTACAAAGGTTTCGAAAAATTTGTGTCATCGAAAATATTTACACTCTTATTCATTCGGTGTGAGCAGTACATAGTCGTGCACACTTTACATAAAGAATTCTTGTTTTAATAATTTTCTGCCATAAAAATTAAGTATGTAGATACTAATTTAAAATTAATAAATCAAAATGTACATACATGTACCTAGCTACATACATATTTTCTAAAATAATAATTGATTGACGCAGTAGTGAATAATTAGAGATTAATTTCAATTGGAAACTTTCGAAAGTGATCGGAAAATAGGTACCCACGTAAACTTTGGTCATTTGATACAAGCAATACCTTCACTTTCTAGATTTATATGCAAAAATGTTCCGACAGAATTCACCACGTTTGGAGCTACTTATTGAACGATCTACTTTCACATTTAATGGGAAAAAGTTAGAATAGTACATGACTACCACATATGTAAGCACAAGCGAAGATTAATTTTTGAGTGAATTAGACAGTAAAATTGAACAAAAACAAAAAAAAATAAAGAACAAATTGAAGGTAGTGATGAGCAAAAATAACGTTGGTCTTTCAGTTTTGTTTTGTCTTGGATTATCTAGGTCCTCACATTTAGCAAACGAACAAGACCAAAAGCTGTTAGGATCCACTGTGTATATGTATTTCATTTTAGTAGGTACATAACATTTTACAACTGTTTTAATTACTATTTTAAAACTATTCCTTAAACTCATTTTATTAACTCGTGATAAATAATAACATTTTTATAACTAACTTTTTTCGATAATGTGAATAGTTATAAATAGTTGTTACGAGTTATAAAGCAAAATCTCAATTTGAATTACGGTTTTTAAATGTTAACGTGCAGATGTCGAAAATTTTGAAGAAAAATAAATAACCCAAAATCAATATTTTCGGGGTGGTGCCTCCTATAAAATATGCATGAACTCAGTTTTTCTATCGGAAAATGTAAAAAAAGTCATTCCATTTAAAATAAGAAAGTTAACATCTGCTTCCCATATAACCGGATGTAAATCGAAAAAGGAGTCGATTGAAAAAATAAAAAATGGTAGGTGCCATTTGAAAAAAACGAAGTTATTCGTATATGAAGTTCTTAAACTTTATAATTTTATTTTGAACGCTCTGTATAAATGATTTAGTTCAATTTTGTCAAGGCGTTAGCACTAATATTCAGCTATTACTAGTAAAAATTTCAACACTCTGACTCGCATTTTGTGGAAGTTATGATTTTTTACAATTTGGGTTGCGGTAACGATTTTTTTTAAATTAAATTAATTCAGAAACCGATCGTCATAGGTGAACAAGTTGGTTGTCAAACTTACCTTAGAATTACAAGTTTTATTCGAATTCAGCGTAAAAAATATACCATTCCATTTAAAATAACAAAGTTGGTGTCGACTTCCGGTATAACCGGATGGAAATCGAACTTGAAAATATTTTTAAAAGAAGCGCCATAAACAATAACCAAATGAGCCCAAGTTTCAGAATTGAATTCCTTCTACTAATTCATATATTTACTTCTAATAGCCCATCAACTTGAAACACCCTGTATACAATTGCTAAAGAAAAATAAAAACTTCAAAATAAAAAATTTAAAGAGAACGAAAATAAATAAAGTAATTCTTTTGACCTGAAAAGTAAAAAGAAAAACAAAAAGGACAGGATTTCTACCAAACCCTATTTTTTCCCAATAATATCTTTAAAGGGAAATCCTAAAGTAATCATTAAACATTTTGTATTTCAATAGGTACCCTTTCTTTTTTTTTAATGATTTGTTTTAACAGGGTCAGACCATTTTCTTTACTTAACACTCTTTTACATTTTTCTTCTTCTATCCTTTCGTCACATCCTCCCAACACATGCATTTATGTTTTCTTTTTTAATTTCAAAATGTTTAAATGAAAAAGCTTTAAAATTTTCATAATGGTTAGGAATTTCTTCATGTAGCGGTTAACCGAACTAGTGAAAAGTTAAGATGAGATTGATAGTTAAAATACAAGGTATCCGTTTAAAGTGGATACTGTTTTCATATATATATATATAGTAGTGCGTAAATTAAATTAAATATAATATACGATACGTGTCTTTTGGCAGGACACAAATATAACAGTATTTTCTGTAAATAAACCAAGCGTTTTTAATTATTCTTTTTAACTAATATGCACTCGTACCTACACGTTTCAGGTAAGTTAGTGTTTTACGTAGTTTCATGTAACGGTGGACGAGCACGATATAAAACAATTATTTCCCAGGCCCGAATTACAACATCCTAGTTAATAATTATGACAGTAGACAGTTGCACAAATGTACTTGTTGTATGTACCTATGTGAACTTGTGAACGTTTGCAGTAGGTAGGTACATTATTAGTCATTTAGTTTATATCAAGTGACTATAAAAGTAAAATGTTTTGTACATATAATTACAAAACGTGTTAGATGACCATTGGCTAATGAGTACCTGTATTAAAACTAATTAAAAAGAAAAAAATTAATAAATAAAATAAACCAACTGTTCCATAAAAAATCATAAAAGCATAAAAACACTTTTATATGATTTTCACAAATTATTTATTAATTTAGCAACATGTTTTGCTTTAATTTAGTTAGGCTACTTCAGGTTATTGAGGATTCACTACTAACTATGAAAACTACTTCAGATCCCTAAATAGCTACTGATAATAGGGGATGGTAGAGGGGAGTTGTTACATTCTACTTGGTCATTTAAAATTATTCCTAGTTTTTTTTTATATCTGTTTATTTCCAAGTTTTCTAATAACGTTAATTTTTGTCCTTTATTATTTAGTAGCTATGGCCGCGACTTCGTCCGCGTGGAATAGTGACTTTCGGCAGCATTTAAAATTTTTTTCTTCTATATTTTTATTTTTTGGGACGTAAGCCTTTTTGCCGACATCATTACACAAATACTTTCATTCTGTGACGTGTTCGGTCACGGAAAACACAATTAGCAAAACAAAACAACGAATTTATTTAAATACTAAAGTTAATTTGACTACACTACAGTTATAAACAAGTCTACACAATTTATTTCACTAAAAGCCTCGCTTCTACTATAAACACTACTTGTCGCTCGGTATACCATAGACACTATGACTTCTATCGCCTGTTTTTCGCCTATCGATCGCTTCGCTTTCAAACATCAGCTGTTCACTGTCAACTAACTCGGTGTGTGCCGTTTCCGCCTTTTATAGTCTGTTCAGCCTTTTTCTAGGGAATTCTACAGCCGTCTAGTAATCCAATTGTTTTCCCATTGATCGTTGCTGGTGTTTTCTAGATGTTGCAGGGAAAGCCGGGAATATTCCTTATGTATTCAGGGAAGATGTTCGTTAATTATGCTCACACCAACTTAATTGGCAAGTACTCGTAACAATTCCTTATTTTTGCCCCCTTTAGGGTAAAATTGTTACAAACTTTAAATGTCGCATTTATTTATATCTAATCAAAAGCCTAAAAAATAATTTTCAAGCCTCTAGCTTTATATCTACATACTTATCAATCTCTGTACCAAATTCTTATTTAAATCGGTTCAGTAGTTTGGGCGTGATTGCGTAATACACAGACAGACAGAGTTACTTTCGCATTTATAATATTATAGATTAATATAGTTTAATTATAGTTTAAAATAATTTATATAGCTTAGTATTCAACTACTTTTTTTGATCCAAATAAACAAAACCTCTATAACTTTTTACACTTAATAATTTCATTTTCTGGGCTGTAAGCTTTTTGGACGACGTCATTAAACAAAAACTTTCATCGGCTAATTTTATCCCCTTTAGCGTAAAATTTTTACAAACATTGAATGTCGTATTTATTTATAGCTAATCAAAAGCCTAAAAAATAAGTTTCAAGCTTCTACCTTTAAAAATTACCGAATTTCCGCACAAACATTCCTATTTCAACCCCTTACAACCATTTTTTCGCATTAAAAAGTAGCCTATATCCTTTCTCAGGCCAAATTTCATTTACATCGGTTCAGTAAATTTTAGGCGAGATTGTGTAGCATACAGAGAGAGTTACTTTCGCATTTATAATATTCCGCGAATTCATTTTCATCGATTTTCCCATGGGAATAAGATATTTTCCCGCAGTAAAACGTAGCCTATGTGTTAATCCAGGTTGTCAGCTAACTCCATACCAAATTTGATTAAAATCGCTCCAGCCGTTTAGACGTGAAGAAGTAACAAACATACACGCTCACACACTCACAAACTTTCGCCTTTATAATATTAGTGTGATATGTAAAATCTTGAAATTTTCATTCAAACTATCTCCTACAGTTACATGGTTCGCATATGTTGAATCTGTTTTGTTTTTTACATAACTATTTTTGTGTTCTATTGTACGTTTTTTAAATGTTCTCCCTGTTTGACCAATGTAGACATATATATAGGGCATATTTTTTGTGAAAATTTCGAGATTTTTCATATAAATAATAAAGGATAAAAATTAACGTTATTAGAAAACTTGGAAATAAACAGATAAAAAACTAGGAATAATTTTAAATGACCAAGCAGAATGTAATAACTCCTTTCTACTGAATTTGTTTTAACCCAATACCACCCCCAATTATCAGTAGCTATTTAAGGACCTGAAGTTGTTTTCATAGTTAGTATTAAATACTAATTAGCCTGAAGAAGCCTAAGTTAAGGCAAAACACGTTGCTAAATTAATAAATAATTTGTGAAAACCATATACAAGTGTTTTTATTCTTTAATTGTGGATTTTCATTAAGTAAAGGTCGAAACTATTCAATAATCATAAAAGCATTTAAGTGCTGATATACCTATTTTTAATTTAAAACAGATCCTTAAAAGTTTTACTATCCTTAAATATTTTTCTTCAAACCGTACTAATTACAATTAACATTATTGCTCTATTTATCCACCCATCACAAACAACAAACAGTACCTAGCAAGAACAATTTACAATTAATGTTAAAGGGGTCCTCTAAGTGACAAAAACATTTTGACGGTTTTACATAATAAATGCATACAAGTACAACTTTCTCCATGTACATAATATGACATGTAAATCTTCTTCTTAAAGCATATACATAGGTACATATATTTTTTTTGAATATTTATGTTCTTCTTTCGTAACAGTAAATAAGGTAGTTGATCTTTAGTGATTATAAAATCAGCAGCAACCCAGATTTGTGTGTCAAGGTCAGAATAATTAAAGAAGAAAATGATTTGCGTATTTGAGGATGGAATAAGAAGCATAGAAAGTTGTTTCATAAACGCCCATTGTCAGTACAACTTTATTAAATAAATATTTTTTTTTGTTAAAACATGAACACACTTTTTATCCATTGTATCTTTAATTTTGGCATTTCGTATACGTTTTAAGTAAATTCATTGTAAAAAACGCTCTAGAAAAATTATCATTATTATCAATAGTCAAAAATTTATTCTTAGAGTTCTGGAACCAATCAACTATCTAAGACTGAAAAAGTAGTAGGATTTGTCAGAGTATTGAAAGAAACAGAAAAATATTTCAAACTACCAATAACATACCTAGTTTTCTCTTGTGAAGCTTATTCTAAAAAAAAAACACTGAACTAATAATTACAAGTAAAATAGAATCTTCCTTAATTATAACAGACTCTCTGAGTGTACTAAAAGTCCTTCAAAATCGTCTACAAATCAACTAACAAATACAACACATTGTGAACGAATTATTAAAAGCTGATGTGCAAGGCCAAGAAATTAATCTGGCTTATTGAATTCCATCGCACTCAGGCGTTCACGAAAGAAGAGACCCTAAAATAATTTCCCTTACCAAAACAGAGGCTACGCGAATTATCGAGAAGCAAATTATTACAACACGGAACAGAAAATGGTAAGAAGATTCCAAAAAAACCTAAATTGAAATCTCCAGCTAAAATCAATGGTAGTTTATCTTTATTGGTTTTAAAAATTATTGAACCTCTGTGACTGTACGGAAATCATTTCTTATGTAAAAATGAAATATCATTCATTTTTTTATTAGGTGAAATGAACACAACAATCATATAATTAATTCACTTCCATTTTCTAGTTTACTAGAGTAAACGACATCATCGAACCGAGTGGGTAGAGAATCGCACAGACGCTTGCGCATGGCGAGCGTCACCACGGCATGCAATCGCCACGATCGCCACGCCAACAATCCGGTTTACCCGCGCCTATAGATGTTTCACATCAAAAATACTGAAAATACTTAATATTGGGAGGAAAACTAGATATGAGAAGGAAATGGAAATAAAAATAGAATAGGGGCAGCTAAATAAGTGGGAAATAAAAATTGATATATCAGGTAAATAGTAAAAAAAAATATGTGGGGAAATAATTAAAGGGTAAGACTTGAGAAAAATAACAAAATCGGAATATGCTTTGGCATTGAAAGATATGCGAAGTGATTTACTGGTATGATATTAAGGAGGTGACGAAGAGTTAGGTTTAGAGTAGGAAATTAATACAAAGAAAGCAAATATTGGAAGAAAGGGGAGGAACGTAAATGCGGACTGGTAATTAAAAGATTCTTGAGTGGATGTGAGAAAAGAAGATCAATGAAAGAGTGTGATGGTGACAGATGATTTGATATATATCTAAGGTTGGGGGTGGTTTACACCCTTGTCATAGTTTAAAAGAAATTGATTTATGATTCAGAAAGTAGTATCCTTTTTAATTAATTTAATTTAAGTTTATTAAAATCACAACAAGCGTTTTTGATTAATTGAAGGAAAACGATTTTTCTTTTCTCGCCTTTGCTACCCTCTCACGGGTAAACGAAACAATTTGTTATATAGATAAATACGATTAAATCGACTTATTTAGGCTCCCATGAAGCTGTGATTGCTCTACGTATACGGAGTTTTAGACACCTTGTATAAAATCTTGTAAGTAACAAATAGTATATAAATACACAAATGGTAAGTTTTATACAAAACTTCCTAGACATTAACTAAAATTTCTTCATTCGATAATGGTTCAGAGACCCAAAAGGTTTGTCAAGAAATGTTCAAATAAAGTTTATTAGATTTTCTCGTAGTGTTTTTAGTATGTATTCAATTTACAATTCAGTATCTAGTAATAAACCTAATAATGTTTCACAGTGATTTCACCATACACAGTATGATTTGTATTAAATTACATACCTGCATATTAACAAACCATTTCACGTCATATTTATTCGTTCCTTACTATAAAAACTCATATTATTATTTTTTTTCTTTCAATTTTCCCACAGTGATTGTTGTCAAAAGTGTATATTGCCTACTCTTAAATCATTGTTAATTTTTGCATAAATTAACCTGTATTGAGTCAAAAGATATAAAAACATACATACTGCTATAACTACTAAGAATAATAAGAATAAGTACTTATTTGCATACACAAGTTTCAATGAAACTATTAATAAAACTTCTTGTGCAATGCCTGAACACAAATTATTTAAGAAGTACAATTTTAGCAAATATTAGATATTACAAAAGAGGACTACAGACTGGAATAAAGCCCTTCAATAATTTCTATTGCTATTTAAATAAAAATGTTTGGCAAAGGAGTAGAAATTTTTGTTACGTCACTGTTGTATTAGATATCTACAAGAAGTTGTACCTCGATTGTGTATTACATGATCGTTCCGTAAAACAGTTTTGTGTAATAGGTGCCCAATTCTTTCAAGGAGATCTAGAATTTAAATTAACCGTGGCCAAAGAATTGTTATTGAAACACATGTGTACACAGTAAGTACATTGGTACATACATGGTAGTTTAGTATGAATGTAGAATATGTTAGTAAGTAAAGTTCACAGTATGAAGTACGTGATATAGGCAAATGTCCAAATGAAATTTAACCAATACAACTCAAATACCAAAAATGAAATCGTTTTCTACCATTACTTCTACCTACTTATAAAAAAATAAAGAAAAAAGAATCTAGAATTTAAATAAATCAATGAAAAATAAGCACATAAGGCCCCGTTTACACTTTGATTAGTGATTAGGCGAGTTCCAACATTTTCCGCGAGGTTTCCAGAGGGAGGCAGCTGCCCCTCTTGTCTCTCCCCCTGGGTACGCCAATGATGCCATTGAACAATAGGGTAGGTGACTGATATTGAATATTATATATTTATTTAGATAATATGTTAATATACGTAATACTATAACAGAATTCGGAATTAAATTTCTTATTGGTCAAGAAATAAAAAAGTTATAACACATTAAAGTTTTTTGTCTATCTCTTTCTTGCAAAACAAAGTTTTGCGTGTAATTTATACGACGGTACAAGACTGTGACGTCACAATTCAGTATTTCCCTCTCTGTCTAATTGTGATTTTTAAACGTTAATATCATTTTTATTTTTTTAAATATTAAATTCCTATTTGTACGAGGCTATTTGTAGGATAAAAAGGCTTCAATTTAAATAATAAAAAAAATTAGTCATATACCCAATTACATTTACCTAACATAAACAATGGATATCTTTTTTCTTCAGGGACTCTAATTATATAAAGAAAAATTATTCTTTATTTTGGGATATTTGTTTTTAAAATTTTTATATAGGAATTTTATAAATATTCACACTATTATTAAAAAAAAAAATTATTTTGTAAGTTGGCTTTTTATTAATATAAGACCCTTTAATAAAAAACTAGTACGAATGCATTTATGAATTAATAAGAATAGATTTATACAATATATCAGAAATAGTAAAGAATTTGCATCACATATTATGAGAAAACTGACTGAAATGTTTGATTTATTCGAAAAAAATACATAAAATTTCTTCGTATTTAAGAAACATTGGGTTGAATATTGCTTTTAAAACTAATTACTCTTTAGAAAAATTGATTAAAAACAACAAAGATACAATAAAAAAAGACAATAGGTTAGGAGTTTATAAACTAACTTGTGGGTCTTGTCCTAAACTCTACTTTAAAAAAACGTATAATAGAAAACCAAAATAGTTATGTAAAACATTCAACATATGCGAACCATGTAACTGTAGAAAGTACATAGTTTTAATGAAAATTTAGAGATTTTACATATAAATAATAAAGGACAAAAATTAACGTTATTAGAAAACCTGGAAATAAACAAATTAAAAAAAAATTAGGAATAATTTTAAATGACCAAGTAGAATTTAACAACTCCCCTCTACTGAATTGGTTTTAACCCAATACCACCCCCTTTTATCAGTAGCTATTTAAGGACCTGAAGTAGTTTTCATAGTTAGTAGAAATACTCAACAGCCTGAAGAAACCTAAGTTAAGGTGAAACATGTTGCTAAATTAATAAATAATTTGTGAAAATCATATACAAGTATTTTTATTCCTTACATAATACATATAACTTAGTATTCAAACAAACAATTTTATTTTTTACTAAATCTTAGCGTGGTGCATGCCATGATATGTTTCGTTTTATTTAATGCCTGTAATAGTTAGATATTAAAATTCCGCTTCGATTTAAATATGCGCAATGGTGTAATGCGTGTCTTGGCTGGTAGATTAATAAATGTTTTGAGCTCTAAAAAGGTACATATCTTTTTAAATAAGTATTATGCGCCTCTTAAACTTAAGTTTCAAGTCAAGACCCAGGAGGACTTTTTTCTTACTTAGTAAGAAATAAAACACAGAAATTTCCACAAAATTAGTTTAATAAGCTTAACAATTGTTTCACCTAACTTAGGCTTCTTCAGAAGTAATGAAAGAAGAAGAAAGAAGAATGAAGAAGCCTAAGTTAGGCGAAACAATTGTTAAGTTTATTAAATTAATCTTGTGGAAATTTCTGTGTTTTATTTCTTACTAAGTGTTAAAATGAGTTTCCATCAAGTGAATGTAGAAAGAATTATTCATATTAGACTTTTTTTCGTTGAAACCCTGGTTATGAGCGCAAGATTATAAATCAAATCTGAGAAGTTTAATACACAATTTAGAAGACCTTATTTTATGGAGAATATGTTAAAATTATTTTTATTAATATTGAATCCTGTATTCAAACCAAATACTGAGGCTAACTTTTATTAAATTGCAAATTATGAATTAGATTAAAAAAATATTTAAGTACATACAGCAATTATGTATTCACTTTCCTGAATAGTTAATTACCTAATAGTCGTTGGCCAAGTTCTTTAAATAAAACAATAAAAAATATATATGACATCTTTTATATACATACGTCTATCTAAATAAATATAAGATAATATAACATCACAGAAGAAAGTTCTTGTAAATCCCTTAAAAGAAACCTTGTTCAAGACGTCTTGATTCCTGAATGTGAGAAAAAAGCTTTTTATAGAATACTTTGCTGCTTACAGTCCACTGTTTGTAACTCTTCTTGAATATCTATACTAAAATCTTAATAAGAAAGAGGAGAAATCGTCATATTTGCATATCTTGGTCCCCATTATAATATAAATATAAATAAATGTTAAAATTTAAAATATTCTTAAAACGTTCCTGTAGTTTTAATACGATATATGCAAATGCAACGTTTATGTATATGTAAATTTCATATACAGATTTTATCGGTTTAGTGATGAAAGTTTAGTTATTGTACTTAATAAGTACATACAAGTATTCATACGCTTTTAATAATAACAGTTCTGCAGTCGCTATAAAGTTTATACATAATAAAACTTCCTGAACGAAAACTGCAATAAATACTTGTTGTTGTATTAGGTAAACCTTTTTTAGTGTCAACTAAGTATTACATGATCTTTGTAAGTTATTGGAACCAATAGGTACTATAAAAACACAATCAATTAAATCGTTTTTTTCTTTTTACGTGGTTTAAGTGAATTTTGCTTCATCATACCTTGTGGGTAAGAAATTATGTATTTTATATGCTTCATGACGACTTCCCAGTTCGTGACCTCAGTTTATTTGTTTCCCATTTCCTGACCTTCCTTGTTATCCACATTAACTCACTTTGCAGGACATAAGACTATTATATCTTATATACACAGTTTAATTTTATTACTTTTATATACATAAATCTATCTAAAGACATGACAATTAAAATAACTTCTATTTCATAAACAAAGAGGCTTTACACTCCATAACCTGGCTTATATAATACAATGAAATGAAGCAACAATTGTTTAATATTCAAGAATTCATCACTACATTGTTAGACAAAATCACTTTTGAATTATTTTTGTAGTTTAAGGTAGTTTTGCCTGGTTATGAGTTTTGCCTGTTTTATACAGGGTGTCTCCAAACACCGTGCACATAGAGCAACCATAGCTTTCTAGGATCAAATTATGTTGATTTAATAGCATTTATCTATATACCAAATTGCTTCGTTTGCCTGCGAGAGGGTGGAAAGGGTGAGAAAAAAATATTTTTTTTTCGATTAATCAAAAATGCTCGGTACAATTTTAATATAATTTGGTACATAGAAAAGTCTATCAGGCTACTAATTTTTGAAGTATAGATCAATTTTCTTAAACTACTACAAAGGTGTAAATAACCCCCACACTGAGATATAATTGTTCCAAATTTTTAAGAGAGTTTGTTAACAGCTGTAATTTTTTTAGGAAGGATACATGCCTTAGCTTCATTTTCTGTATCTTATTAAAAATCGATATTTGTAACAATTTTGGAATGAAAAGTTTTTTGTATCGATGATTTTCGACAAAAATTCTTAATACTTAAGTACTATTTGCTGAAATAACTCGAAGATACATCGCGCTATTTGAATAAAATTTGTTATGAAGACTACCCTAAGGACGTACTAACTTTTGATATGCTTATCAAGTTAATGATGTTACTATTTGGATGAAAACTACCACCACCCTTAAATGCATTTGATTACAATGTAACTGAAGAGTCGATTAATTTCTTCAATTAGTTTTCTTTTGGAAAAGTGTTACTGCCTACATTTATTATGTCTTAGTAAAAAACCTCATCTACAGCAATTTGGGAGAAAAAAGAGATTTTAATTAAATAATGTTTAAGAATACCCAATATTTTAAATATAGGTAATAAATGAAAAACCTTACTGAAAAAATAAGTCAACTTGTCAAATACATTGCAATCAAATTTATTTAGGGGTGGGGGCAGTTTTCTTCCAAGTGGTAAACATTTCAGTAAGTCTTCGGGTAGTCTTTATATCAAATTTTATTCCAACAACACGATGCATCTTCGAGTTAAACAGTTTTGAACAAATATATCTAAGGGCGGGGGTGGTTATTGTTGTTTGCTTGGCGTAGTTTAAGAAAGTAGTACCCTTACAGGCATTTCTATGTACCTACCAAATTTTATTACAATCGTACCATACATTTTTGATTAATCGAGGAAAAATGATTTTTATTTCTCACCTTTGCCACCCTCTCACGAGTAAACGAAGTAAATAAATGCGATTAAAACAAATAAAACAAACGAAAAAATGTTCACCAATTTATTAATATACCTACTCGACACATGTTTCGGGCATGGCCCATTATCAAGAGTAAGATTTGGTAATGGGCCATAGTAATATGTTTCACAAAGAGTGCACCGTTAATAGTTTAAGTTTAATTAAAAACGCGATTAAATCGACTTGTTTTGATTCCAGGAAGCTGTGGTTGCTCATGTCCTATAGCTATACAGTATTCTTTAGAATCTAATGCTACTAACCTGGCAAACAGTAATTTAATTTAACTCGTCTCATTTGAATTTATTTATTAAATTAAACATTAATACCGGCCTAAGTATATACTTAATTTTACCATATAAAGTCACGAATTGGGAAGACCGTTATTTTAGTCTATCAACCTCTAGTAAATATGATAGATTTTTACAATAAAAGTTGTAAATAATTATGCGTGGTAAAGACAAAAACCCGACGTATGTAATTATTATTGCGAAATAGAGTGTTAAACAATAAATTATTTATTACGAATGGAGAAACGCTATATTAACTTAATTAGGATACAAAAACTATGTAATCGTATAAAGTAAAATTGTTAATTCATTTATATAAGTAAATGTACCTACTTAATTTCTTTGATTCAATCGTTAGATTTATTTCTTCCTTCCACCATTAAATAATTTATTTCTTCCTTGAATCATTAGATCTAATTGTTGTACAGTGTGTTTCACATCTAACTTCAGTGAAATGCTTTATTGTGTGGATCATAAGGAAATAGTAAAATAAAACGTTTTTTAATTACGAAAATGTCATGACATACTTGTGTTTAGTTACGAGCGATAACTGAATGCAGCGATCGAAACGTTGGCACTTTTACACCTTTGTTGATAATCAACAATGGAGGTTGTAAATCTTATCTGGATGTTACAAGAGTACATGTTATTTTTAACTTGTATTTCACTAATTGTATGTCATATTTGATTATTTCTGTTCAAATAATTGTATATACAAGATGACACAATGTCTTTACAAGATTATTTTGTTGTGTATTTCTCACTGCATTATGTTCTATCAAATCTTGTTCAAAAAACTTTTATAGATTTATTTATTTTTAGATTAAACAAATAACATTTGTAATTAAATGTAATTGAAAACCGACTCGGGACCATCACTCTCATCAACGCAAGTCTGGCAAACTTGTGGCGAATTGTTTCAGTTACACAAATCCTTTTTAGTTCTTTTAAAATAATAAAAAAATAATGTTACAATGATAAATGGAACTTATGGAAGACTTTCAAAGAAATTCCTAAATATTCTTTGTAAATATACATAAGTAACTTGCTAATTTAATCAGCAGTGGGAAGGGATTGAGTATAGAAAATATGGGGGACGGATTTCTCCAATGTAGGTAAATGAGTTTTGCCACAATTTTTTAAACTCCTTGTAAAAAATGGTCACTAGCTGTAAGGTGAAAGAATGGCATTTTTTTTGTTAGTAGGTACCTACATCTAGAGGGATGAGAAGTTATTAATAATTTTATGATAAAACTTACCGTTTTGCTGAAAATCACGAAAAAAACCTTTAAAATTTTTTTGGGGGTGGGGAACTTTAAAATTTTATTTTTAATCATATTTTAAACGATCTTACTGATTTTCAGCTTGGTGGGAATTTAAGTAGCTTCGAATGTCGAAATTGACCGGACTAAGGTCTAATTACGGTATTAATGATCAACTGGACATAAACAATTCCCCTTTGTTAAACATTTAGTAGATTGTGTACTTTTCTATATCCCCTTACTTGTGAATTAGTATTTAAGTGAATTGTAATTTAGTTTAAGGGTATTATCTTCTTCCACCTGAACAAGCTACTGTGTGGCGAAATGTACATTGTGCTAGAATACAAAGTTTTTGTAACTTGTGTGTGTTTGTGTTTTCTTCATTATTGAATGGAGTTACAATATTTGAAAGTTTCAGTTTTTATTTTTTACGTGAGGAACCCCAAAAACAGTTCAGTTCTGTTTACTACCTTCCGCCGTAAACAATTAAAATAAAATTATATTTTGAATTCACTTAATTAATTGTTTTGATTATTTTAGAGCAACTGTACCGTTTAGTTAGATTTAGGTTAGGTACAAGTAGATGCGGTAAAATTGGGACAATGTGTAAGTATGTACAGAAGCGTTGAAAATCCGTTATACAGGCGGCTAGGAAAGAATTCTTTCACAACTAATAAATTTTCAACACAAGCCTCCTAATTAAATTAAAACCCGTATACGCTCCAGTGTTCCAGTTTGTGGCTTACATAGAGTGACTTTAATGCGTGTCTTTGATAAAGAACAAACGATGCATTGCACCAAGCACACAAACTGCGTTACACGTACGAGCACCTTTATTCTGTTGTTTTTTTCTGGTGCCAAAGTCGGTAACTAGATCCCTCCTTGAATGTAACTGTAACTCACCTTGTCTCCGTTTGTTATAATCGTGTGTACATCGCACGTAAATGCCATATGTGTGTACGTATTTGTGCAACCGCGTGTGCGTGTAGCCTGTGTTAAGTAATTCGAGTAAATCCTGGTTTCGTGTACACAATATTTAATTTGTTATTTGCAATTACTGTTTCTTTTGGACTTGTCTCGTTTTTTCGTTTTGGAAGGATGCAGAACTATTTTTTTGCGATAAATAATACCTAAAAGGAAATTTTACGAAATGTTAATTAAGTAATGAAAAAGAGATACAATCACATTATTGAAATTATGGCAAGTGGAGCACCTCCAAAAAGAAAGACACTTACTTAACTTCCTTAATTGAAACTAATTATAATAGATTGGATTTTTTACGTTTAATAGTAATATGTTCAATCAGGTTGGAGTTGGACATGTAATAATTTCAAATTATTTAATCCTATGTATAATGCAATGTTTGGCAATATTTATTAAACTTGATTTAATATTTTTAAAATAATATACTTAGTACAAATTGAAACCAGGCCTACTATTCTGTCCGTTGTAAATTGCATCACAATTACTACATTTGATTTGATAAACGTAATTCTTACTTAATAGCTGAGGTTTTTGTGTACTGTTTACCGAAAATGTTTTTATATTACTTAGATATAGATATTGTTCACCGAAACAACCTGATTATTAAATTTGAAATTATTTTGTAATTTGTTATTTCTAAAATGTCAAATAAAATGGATAATTTTTAAAAGGTTAGGTATCGTTACACAGAAAAAAAAACTATTTTAAAACAAGAAAATATATTGCTTTGAAGATATTTACTCATTTTAAATAAATAAATACTTCTTTTTTGTATTTTGCTTTGTGTTAAGAAAACAAGAATATTTCCTTCAACACTTTTATTTACTTACTGCAATTGATTTAAAGAAAGAATTTTTGTTTTGAAACAAATTTATACAGGTTTCTATCGAAGACTAACTCTCTTCTTAAAACAAGTCAAGGAACTACTTGGAATGAAAATGTTTCTTTTGCTACAACTTTTTGAATGGTTTAAACAAAAAGTAATTTCTTAATTTTAAGACATTTCTGTTTTGAAACAAATAAATATTAATTCTATTCAAGTAGCCGAAAACTGGATTGGATAAAGCACTTCTTCGAAACAAAACAGTTCTGCTTTCGATAAAGCATTATCATTTTATTTTAAAGAACATTTTATTTAGTACAAATATGTGACGCTTTGATGAGCTCCATATTTGTCTCCCGTTTCGATTTTCAATATATTGCGTCATACGTTAATGAACTATCAGTGTAAAGTGAGTTGTTGGTGCACAATAAAATTTTCTGAAAAAGCAGAGGTATATTTTTATAATAAAATGGAAGAATTTTTAAATAAAATTGGCTTTGGAGAAGCATTTGCAAGTAAGTACCATTAAAATACTTAATTTTTACGAATTTATTTATTAATTATATTTAAAATAGAAGTATGAAATAATGCAAAATTTTGCATGGTAAATATGTAATAGAGCCGCAATATTAGAATTAAGTTTTTAATTCATTCTGTATCACGTTATCTGCTGTATATAGGTACATAAATATCTACAAATCAATTTTATCCACAACGAATCCTCAACGAAGTAGTGGTAAAATAAAACTGTTTTTTAAATAGCAGTAGGTATCTACAGTTTAGCAAAGTTTGTAAGCGCGCTTTCTCTCGATAAATAAAAAATGGCTACTACCTACTGCTATTTGAAAATCGTTTATTGTGGATTGTATATGTATAGAAAAGGTTATCTATAATAGAAAATTTACACTTTTAGCAAGTCGATTGTTTTATGATGAGAATCGTTTGATCGATAAACCAAGAATTCTAGTTTTGATTTTAAATTAAAAACAATAATTTATATTACAGCTACTGGAATAATTTGGACTAAACAACTTCTTATCAAAATGGCAAACTTGAACAATTACTACGTTACATTAAAGAGCTTATATGAGGTCGAATTAGTAAATGGAAGTAAAGTTCTTATCATGGATAAAAATAAAAAGACGCATTTTCCAGTCATGATGCGTACACTCCCTACTGGTGAATCATACGTAACACTAAAATGTCTTAAGGAATTTTTTTAGTTCCTTTCATACTATTGTTCATGTGTGTATCGTTGTCCTTTTTATTATTTTATGTTCAATAAAGATATGTTACAATAATCACATCTTATTTATATACCATTCCATTGATTTGTAAAATTGCTTTATTATTAAAAATAAAAAATTAAAAAAAAATTAAATTTTCAAACAAATTTTTGTTATTTTAGTATGAAAATGTTTCATGTTTAATACAAAAATATACCGCTTTAAACTCAAATATTAATCGTGTTTATTATGAAGAAGTACCATCTTAAATGGAAACATCCGTTTCTTGTGTTGAAGAAAAATAGTATTTTTCCAAGCCCGCAAATCTTATTTTAAGAAAACGAAATTGTTGAAATCAGTAGATAAATATTCTGTTTAAAGGAATACATTATTCTAACGAAGAAATATTATGGTCTTCGTAAGTAAACTCTTTTTCGCTTCAAACGTTGCTGTATTTAACTGAAAGTATATATTCTTAAATGAAACGTAGCATTTGATTACCATTAAAACTTTTAAACTCTTTATTCAAGAAAATATTTATTTGCGTATATATGAAACAAAGATTTTCTTGAATGAAGTGTTATTTATTCACATTAAATATACTCTTTTTTCCGTGTATATTAGGGGATATTTTTGTTTATAAAAGATATAGTGTAGGTACCATATTTTACTGCGACCATGGAAGTTTATTGTTTTTTCCTCTTTGATATATTTTGTGTAGAACTGTAATTTACCTACCTGTTATTTGTAATTAGTAATCAAGTTATATATATTTTATATTAAATTGTGTACGTGACGATTTCAAATTTCTTATCTCTAGTGTAAGTTTCTTGTATTTATTCTTCCCATAATTGTTCAATATTGTAACCAAACAGTAACATCCGCTACAAACAATAATTTCTTAATTATCATAAACCAATAAACGGCCATGTATTCAATTTTTTCTTCAATTTCAGCTCATCAATCATTATCATTTTACTTGTATGTATATATAATTCAAGCAGTGGCGTAGCTAGGTAAATAAAGGCCCTGGAGCAAAAATTTTAGGGGCCCAACTAAATTATTTAAAATCGTTTGTTCCGTATTCGTCGTGTTCCGAATTCGACGTACCTACTTCAGATTTGTCATAATCCAGATTCGTCGAACTCCAGATTCGTCGTAATATAGTCGACTCCATAATAAAATAAAAAACCAAATACAAATTGTAACTTATTTTAATGAACAAATTAAAAGTATTTTATGAAAATAAAAGAAAATATCTACCTGTTACCGTTCAAAAAATATGGTCCTGTGACAGACACACAGACAGACAGCGGAGGCACGTTAATAGGGCCCCGTTGAGCACCCTTTGGGTACGGAATCCTAATTAAGTAGGGATTTTTAATCCAGTAACACCACTTTCTTGACCGACTATAGGTACGTTTTACGACGATTCTCGGTTACGACAAATCAAAATTTTATCAATACAACTCAAAATATAAATATGTAGTTACATTTAAATACTTTAAAGTTGCAAAGCTACTTTATCATTAGTTCTTTATTGTGCATAGCAAGGCACGTCCTGGTTCTACACGCAGAGTTTAGGAATGAATAACTGGATAAATTAATTAATATAGGTTTTTTATAATAAAAGTTACTGAATATTTCTAACACAATTTATAGTTTGTAAGTCAGAGTCCGAGTGGCCCCTTGAGCTTGGTGGCCCCGGGGCACTGCCTTGTCTAGCCCTATGGTAGATACGCCACTGAATTTAAGCCAGTTCTCGTTGATTATTTTTGTCATCAAGTTCTTATCAACTTTCGTCTCTCTCGTCTTTCTATTGCAACTATTCAATAATCCAGGTCTAGTTATAAGTTGTAAAGTTAAGCTAAATAAATAATTAAGAAAACCACCTCCAACGTTTTCGTTCCTACTGGTTCCATTTCAGAGTTCGAAAAATAATGTAATAGTGAGTAACCCTGGTCTAGTTTTAAATTGAAATGAGACAAAAAGGACAGTCTTTTTAATAAATTATATATCAAATAATTATTATTAAATATCGAGGTTACTGTAAGAGATACATTTTCACAGTAAAAATAAAATTAATGACTTAATTAATAATCGAAATAGTTGATATTACTTAATTATTAATAACGCCAATTTTAAAATAAACATCCGCTTATTTTTTATATGGTAGGCATTAAATAACTTCTAAAGTGCTAAAGTTCGTTTCCCTTTCCAAACTAATTAATAATTTTGTAGAAAATCTGTTTCTTAATTATATTATTACTTTATTTCATAAGAAACACCACACAAACAGCGAATTTTTATTATGCAGTTATTACATAATACACCAAAAATATTTCTGTAGGTAATATTGAGTACAATTATGCAATACATTAAAAGTTGGCTAATTAATTAATTATTTATTTATTTCGAATATTATTATGACCGGTTTATATGTATTTATGTCACTGACATCGCTAATAACTTCTTATTGTGAATTACGCCTATAGGCGGTTTTGAATGCCATATAAATGGTTTCAAAAGCAGCTTCTCTTAATAACATTTAGAGAAATCACTATAAAATACTATATAAATACGTCGAGATACGAGTTTAATTCGTTCCGTAACCTTGCTCGTATGTCAATTTGCTCGTATCTCAAGCAATTTTCCCCATTGAAATTAATGGAAATGCCAATAATCCGTTCCAGCTCCAAAAACGCTACCCCTAATTGTTTCTGTTACGTGTTTTATAAATGACAAATATTTTTTACTATGATTTTACACTTTATTTCAATAGACATTATCTTCTTCTGAGCACTGACCTTTCCACTCATTTTCTTCGGACCCATGGCTATAGAAAGAAATGTGATAAAGTATGAAAATGCACAAAAACCTCATAGCCCTACAAAAACTTAGCAAAGATGTTTTAACAGCGTATCCTCGTATCTCAAATGGCGCTCGTATTTCAAAACAAAACTTCGCTCGCTCAACAGCTCGTATCTCAAATAACTCGTATGTTAGGGCACTCGTATCTCGAGGTACCACTGTACACTAATATTCAGTTATACAGTGTAGTCGCTCTTAGAGTACATACCATTGGGATATCCGAAAACAGAAAATAATATTTTTAGTAGGCCTGGACATTAGACTACATTTTGAAAGGGAAACAAAATGTGGGAAAATGGTGGAAGATACAAGAAGGGGGGCTGTAAAATTTAAAGAAAAATTGGGAGAATTACCGGAAGAGGAAATAAGAAAGGAGATATGGAGGGAAAAGGTACTGGGGATCGGGACAAAAAATAAATATGATGTGGAAAGCCTTAACAGAAATGGCAATAAGTAAAGAACAAATGGAAGAGTGGAGAGGAAAGGGATTGAATGTTAGTAGGATGGTGGGGAAAAGATGTAATGAAATAGTAAGAGGCGAGGATCTGAGAAAAATTTGGGAATCCAGATACGCGAAAGATATGAGGGAGTTTATATGTGAAGAATGGCAAGGGGATGAGGTGCCAGGATATCTAAGAGAAGGAAAAAGTATAGAGATAATAGCTAGATTCAGAATGGGGAATGAGTGTAATGAGAATAAGTTTTGGATGGAAAAAGGTAACAGATTGTGTAGAGTATGTGGAGAAAAGAGTGAATCAATGGAGCATGTATTAGAAGAAGTAACGGGGAAGAATGAGAGGGAGGAACTTGGAAGGATAATAAATGCGGATGGTAGTGGTATGGCCCTACTGAAGCAAATTTTAAAAAGAAGAGGTGTGGAAAGGGGGGAGGGAAAATACAGAAAAAATGAATATAAGGGAAAAGGAAGGGAAGCACTTAGTATAAATATTTAAATTTTTGTAAGTTGGAGAATCTAATATATTCCTTATTTTTTTCCTTGTGTATGTAGAAATGTAAACATAACTTTTTGTTTTAATAAAGCTCTACTACTACTACTAGTAGGCCTGGACAGGTTTTGATAATTTAATTAGAAATCCAATTGTCAATAATATAAATGTAGTAGGTTACTTTCAAAATTATTTTAAAATGCATAAAAAAGTCACGAAAGAACTTAAAAACGAGTTGAATTATCTTAGGTTTCTTTTCAAATTCATGAAGGATGTTCAAAAACGCACCTTTTTTCTAATTTGAGCTTCGCAGTATCTCTTTCCATTTTGGATATCCCAATGATATGCACTGCAAGAGTGACCACCCTGTATACGTGCTATCGTCAAAAGGTAGCTTCATCTTTAAAAAAAAGCACGTTCTATAGAAAATTTCATTCAAGTATGTTTAATGTATAATTTTTATGTTAGTGAACTTTTGCCTTACCTGTATAGCATTTGGTATTGTCTATAGCAGTGCTCTCCAACATGATGGCCTCTGGGCCATTTTGTTCTGTTAGACACAAACCAATTCAGTGAAAAATTTGAGCTCGGCTACGACACAGACATTTTTGTTCAGTATCTCAATATTTTGATAGCATTCGACTCACGATTTTCGAATTTTAAAAAATTTCATTTGGCATTCAAGCTTTTGAAAAATCCATTTGTTTTCAATCAAAACGATATTCAAAATTTGTCCGATCTTTTCAATACAAAGAAAAACTCTCTTGGAGTTTGATATTTCGCTAATAAATGAAGAAACTCATTTGCCAAATGAAATGAGTGATGCATTATGGAAGCGATTGCTATTTAATTGTAACTTTTTGGTGTTCAAAAATAATATACCGAAATTTCTTTGTATGTTCGGCTCAACATATGTTTGTGAGAGCACATTTTCCAGCCTTACACGATGCAAAAACAAACTCCGCAATGCATTATCTCAGCAAAATTTAGAATCGGAAATTCGTTGCGAACTTTGTGAATCCAAGCACGATTTAACTAAATTGACCGAATATAAAGGTTGTCAACGATCTCATTAATGATTAAATAAAGGAACTTCAACTTTTTATCGACATTTTTGGGTTTTTTCTCATTACGGGGAAAAGTGGCCACCGGCTTTATCTCAGGGCCACTATTTTGGCCACAGCAAAAAACAAGTTGGACAGCACTGGTCTATAGACTTACTAGAATCTATTAAAGAGAATACACCGACGAAGATAATATTTAACCGATCATATAGTATATAATTATTATGGATAGTCCCTTCCACAAGGTAGCACCAAAGTGTAACCTATCAAAATGCTAAACATCATTGCAATTTTCCGGAACTTACGTAGGTACTTCCTCACTTTTTCGGAGCAACCTACTGCGTATGCTCATTTAGCTTAAAACGTCTGTATTTTGGAAGAGTTTAAGCCTCAAAAATGTTCCATTTGAAATGTTGAAAAATATTCTTGGAGTTACATATTATTGTCCATAATGAAAGACAAATTCATTCTACACTTTAGCATTAATTTCAATTTTAAGTTTAGTTGACTCAAAGATATACCATAGTGCGGTTTTTACTTAAATATTAAAAAACCCTACCTCCGCGGGATCTTTTAAATATTAATTGACAGTAGAAGAACCTTTCATGGTAAATCTCAGGTCCGTATTGTCAAACTATATCAAATAAAGTAAGAACTGTCGGTATCACAAATAACAATTGTATATTAAATTGATCCCAACACTGACTGTGGAGGTACGACCATAATTGAAATATTTTACCACATAAGAGAGTATTGTAAATTATTTAAGATGTATAACAATGTACCTACAGTAAAATCTTTTTAAAAAGGGAAGTTCCCTATAATAAGATTCTATTAGCCAAGTTGATAAAATTTTCACCTTACAACACATAGGAATTTTAATTAAATTTATAAATAAAATTTTGATAATAAATTGGGTTAAATGTAAGTTCCTAATTATGGTAATAAATATTTTTTTATTGTTTATAACTTGTTTATAACCCTAACAACCATAAGGTTAAATGAGCACGTGAAAAACAAAAATTACGCTATAAAATAAATAGAACAAATTAATTAAGAAAAATTGCTTTTAGTTTTTATTATTCTTTTAATTGGATCACGACTTCAGAAATTTAACTACATACATAATTAAATTCTTATGTGGAACCTCAACTTCTGTAATTTTTAAGTATTTGAAACACTTTTTTTCTAATTTAACATGTCAAAAACTCATTCCAAAATTAGTATCTAACAAAGAAGCATTAATTATAAAAAATAAATTTTAAGAAATGGATTAAATACGTTTATTTTTAACACAAGTAAAACATTTTAATCTGTAGTGCAGATAAGTTACTTTATGGGCCCTGCCAAAGGGATCCTATAAATCAAAATTGAATTATCTAATCTTTAGAGAATTTAATTGATTCTATCGATACTTGGTTGAAATTCATTTAAATTTTTTACGATTAAAAACACACAAGTTTAAAAATTTCAACAGATTTAATTAATCAACTTTACAATTGTTTCGCCAAACTTTGTCTTCACCAGAAGTTTACTATTAACTTAAACCTAAAGTGATAACATATTTCTTTATATACTATTTTGTTAATGGTTAGCATAACTGGAGTCTGTTTTATTATTCAAGAATGATCTTTTATGTTCTTTAATTCTTATGCCACAATATCTACTAGTTTTTCCACAATAAAAAATATTACAAGATTTGCAATTCAATTTGTATACTCCTGTTTTTTGTAATTTGTCCGTTTTGCCGTTATTATTTTTAATGTATTTACTTAAATTGTTATTGGTTACGTATTTAACATTGTAATTATTTTTATTTAGTTACATGGAAACTGTATTACTCGGTTGGTCCAAAAAAGTTATAGTTTTATATTTTCTGCTTTCTTTTATGGTGGGGTAAATTTAACTTATTATTTTCTTGTAGGTCATTTTCTTTAACAAAGCGTCTACTATGGTGGTATTATAATTATTGTTAATAGCAATTTCTTTTATTATTTCTAATTCTTTATTGTACTCGGTTTTACATAAAGGAATATTAAGTAATCTAAATATCATGCTATTGAAGGAAGCTAACTTATGTTGAAATGGGTGGCATAAATTGTCGGCTTTAGAAATTTTAGAAATTAACAAATATAAAAATAGTAGTCTACTAATTAACGAATAAACTGAATTAAACCAATATGCATTACTGAATATGTTCCCTGCTCCCCCTCCCTTAACAAAACAGTATACGTGGGCGGATCAAATATAAACGAGCCTTTTTAAATTAAGCGCCGGATAGTTGTTCAAGGCGCATACAGGCGTTAGCAACTTGAAGTGGGGATTGTTTTCTTGGTTAGTAGCTATCACAATATCACAATGAGTGAGAAAGAGATGCATAGCAGCGTTTCGCAACGGATTATTATTAAGTTTCTTACACGTGAAAAGGTGAAACCAGCTGAAATTTTGCGCAGATTGTTAGCACAGTTCGGAAATGAAACGCTTTCGTGGCAACGGGTAAAAGTTTGGTGCAAAGAATTTAACAAAGGGCGTAATCGTGTCGAAAATGTAAATCATTCTCGTCGTCCGCGCACCAGCATATCGCCGGTTAACATTGCACGCGTTAGAAACCTTATTGAAGGGGACCACCACGCCACTGTGCTGCAGGTATCGGTTGAATTCGGCTCAGCTATGGGAGTGTCCACACAATCATAACGAAAAACTGGGGATTCCGAAAAATTTCAGTTCGTAGGGTCCCAAAGTTGCTGAGTGAAGATCAAAAAGCTGTTCGAGTTCGCATCACAGCTTTAACGCAGGCCCAAATCAGTGAAATGCACTAGACTCAGTCGGAGCACCATCCATATAGCCCAAACTTATCCCCTTGTGATTTCCACATGTTTGGGCCCTTCAAAGAATCACTAGAAGGCGAGCGATTTCAGACTGATGAACACGTGAGGCGTTTGTGCGCAACTGGATGCTTCTTTTTGTGAAAACGAGATGAAAAAACTATCAATCCGTTGGGAAAAATGAGTAATCAAACAAGGGGGATATGTCGAAAAATAGAGAAATTTGTTTTTGTGAAAATTTTTAAAATAAATGTTTTATGAACAAAGGCTCGTTTATATTTGATCCATTCTCGTATAAGGAAATATGTTATCACTTTAAGTTTTAGTTAATACTAAACTTCTGAGAAGCCAAAGTTTGGCGAAACTATTGTAAACTTGATTAATTTAATCTGTTGAAATTTTTAAATTTGTGTTTTATTCGTAAAAAATCTTTATAGAATAAAAATCGTTATGTTTTCTATACTGCCCAGATGAAAAAGATAAGTATAAAAAAGTAGAATTAAAATTTGGGCTAATTTATTTTTCAAATTGAACATTTAAATTCATTTTGCTTAATGAATGAGAAAAAACAGAAAGCTTTTAATACACAAAACGCCTTTATAAATCAAAGAATTGCCACTGTTGCACTATTTTCAATAACAACAAAACCTACTCTTGTAATGTTTATCCAAAACTCCAGCTGGTTATTTTTTCTCACATTAAAAAAATGTGAAACTCCCCACAATGATGATGACAATGAAAAGGTGAACAACCCAAATTTGGGAGGCACGCTTAACATTTCAAGTTCAGTAACATAATAATGTACCTAATCCTTGTGTGAGTTAAGTAAGGACGTTGATGGATCAATAGCAATGAGATTTTAATACAGCAAGTTCTCTAGATTAGATTCTTTAACTCCAAGCCGCAAACGTTTAAGGAAATTGCGTAGTTGAATTTATTTTAAGGAACACCCACATTTCTATTATGGAAACTTGCCTTGTTAATAACTACAGCTACATAGTAGGTGCACATGTAACGTTTACAGACGTTTGAAAATTTAAGGCTAAGAATAAGACTTTAGTGTCGCCCAAATTACATCATACAATGTGAAATAATTGAGCATTGAGTAAAAAATAAATGCACAAACTAAAATTAGATGGATGATATTGCTATTATAAACAATTAACAAATGCCATAAAAATTTTCTTTATTAAATTTGCCATCAAAGATAGCATTTTTCATCATATTAATAACAGAAGAATGTTTTTGTTTAATTGCTTAGGTTGGGCTGGGAAAGATAACACAAATGAAGTGCTTATTAAACGATCTTTAAGTATGTGTTACAAAAGCTATTATGATAAAAGTTTACGAAGATATAGACATTCAAAGTAAGCCATTTTTTCAATAAAAATCTTGTTTCATTCAATAAATAAATTATTAAGAACCTAATTAATAATAATTAAGTCATCATAACAATGAGCAGCACTCCTACAAACGTATTTAAATTAAAATATGAAATTAAATGTAAAGTTTTTAAAATTTATAATTTAAAAATTGTTGATCATGCAAAAATTAATTTTCTTCACCATTTGTATCAGTATGTAAATACCTCTAATTTTTATTTGAATGATTTTCTGATAAGTAATACGTTGCAATTGATCTCTGTGTGTATAAATAGTCTTTTTATTTAACAAATTTTATAAATTTAACCTCCCCATGAAACCTGAACTCTTCAGTGAAAAAACACAATACGAATATTAACTTTTTAATTAAAATCAATTAATCAGAACTTATCTGTGTTACCTATTGAATGCAGTTTTGGTCCATAATAATAAAATGTACACCATCAAATTTTTTTTAATAGTGGAGGCTGATTCTTGTTGAAACTCCATTTTTACTTAACATAAAATAAAATAAAGTACACACTTTTTTGAGTTTCAAATTTTTTATTTATTAACGTTCCACGACTATAGTTTCGTCAGGTGGATGATGAAATAGACAAAAATTTAATAATAACTATTAATATAAATACTAGGTGGTATGCAGTAAAGTTTAAAGAGGGGGTAATTTTAAGCTTAACAGTGGTGAGTTATTTATTTCTAACGTGTAATTTACTAAAACATTATTTTTGTTGTGTTTGTTTATCTCTAAATATTCTAACAAATTTAACATGTTACTTTTGTTTATGATAGTCCGGTCAATTTTGACATTCGAAGCTACATAAATTCCCACCAAGCTGAAAATCAATAAGATCGTTTAAAATATGATTAACAATAAAATTTGAAAGTTCCCCATCTTTCCCCTGTATCGAAATTTTTTTATTCACGGTCAAACGTCAAAAAATGATTTTTTCGCGATTTTCAGCAAAACGGTAAGTTTTATCATAAAAACACTTGAGACCAAAATTGTATATCATAAAATTATCTATAAAATATGTATCAATATTTTTTTCCTAAGAGCCACCGTTTCTGAGATATCAGGTTGAATGAAACCCAGTCCCTTATTTTATACGCCAGTGTAACCTCGAGACAACATCTGTCTCCTGTTCAATTGTATACGTGGCTAGGGTCATATACCTGCTTTATGTCAGTGTGCCCAATAAATGAAATACTGTTAGTCTCAGGGTTGTCAGATTAGGGGATTTCCCCAAAAAATAGGGGATTTTTTCCTTTGGGGTATTTTTCGGGGATATAGTTTTCAGGGGAATTCATCTGGGGAAAAATTTTCCTCTACAATCGTTTTTTCTATTTGCACTAAATATTTTCTAGTTCTTGGGGATTTATTTGTCACATAGCTTATTTTGTGGTATTTTAGAGATACATATTTTATAGATAATTTTATGATCTACAATTTTTGTCTGGGGTAATTTTATGATAAAACTTACCGTTTTGCTGAAAATCGCGAAAAACTCATTCTTTTGACCTTTAACCTTGAATAAATTTTTTTCCATACAGGGGAAAGATGGGGAACTTTCAAATTTTATTTTTAATCATATTTTAAACAATCTCACTGATTTTCAGCTTGGTGGGAATTTATGTAGCTTTACTCTTATTTTTTGGTCTAATTTGACGTAATCTATAAAAAATGTCTGGGTTAAATTTATGATTATTTTTTATTAGATGCCCTGCATAGCTGGAGTCTGTTTTTTGCGATTCATAGTTTCTATATGTTCAATTATACGTTGTTTGAATGTTCTTCCGGTCGATCCAATATACTTACACTTTATTGCAGTCACCACACTTTAACTTATAGACACCTGATTTGGATCTTTTATCGAATTTGTCTTTATCATTTTTTATAAAAATTCCTAGAGAGTGATTGGTTTTGAATGAAACTTGACTTTTAGATATTAATTTTTCTTAGTTCTTTTCCTAATTTTACGGAAATATTTCCTATATATAGGTTATACTATTATAATTAGAGATTTTATTTTAATTTTTTGTAGGATAAATGGAATTTAATGTCCTTTTTTGTATTTTGCTTTTTAGTAGGTTGGTAATTAAGTTTCTTGGGTATCCATTATTTTTAGCTATACAGTAAATTCTATCTAGTTCTTTATTAAAGTTTATTTTTGAGAGACCATCTAATCTCCTGAACACTATTTTGTCAATGCCTCGTGTGAAAGATTTTAAAGTCCTCTTCTTACTTCCTATGGTGTTACTGTTTGTCTCATTTGCATTCAATACACAGTATTCATTAGCTCTTTTTATTCTATTCTTTTTGATCGATTCGTATACTATCGGATCAATTATTTTTAACCTTGAAAGTACTTTAAGAAAACGATAACGGTGAAGTAGAATTCTTCGAGTTGCCACACCTTTTGACGGATACCTACCACAACACATCTACCCACGAATGAAAAAAACGGACAAAGAACAAAAGAGTGTCGTGCAGAGATACTTATATTACATACATACACATACATACATAGATACCTATCTTTCTGATGCGAATAAACAAATCTTCCTTTTTCAATTTCCATAATTTATGTAGATCTACTAATAGCTGATTACCGATATGCAATATGCTATGTATTTGAAATTGTTTTATTTAAGTAAAAGGCAAATACTTAGAAATTTTCTAATAGAAAAATATAATTTTCCTTCACACTTTTCGCCTGGTTTTGTAATCTGTAACCACGTCCTTTGGGTAAAAAAGTTAATAACAACACTGCAACTAGATAATAATTCGTAATATATATATAGAATTCCAAATAATCGTCATAATATCTATAATATTAAATAAGTTTTGTTAATTGATTAGCACAAGCATGATTAATAAAACATTGAAGTGAGTCCGTATAAAGATTCCATATAAGTATATAACAAGTACATAGGTATTTGAATACAATCTAGACATAGGGTCGATTTTGTCCCGGAATCTTTAAAACTGAATCAGAACAGTTATGAATAGAATTATCTAGTCATTTAAGAAACAAACTGTAAGGTTGTCGCTGTTGCTTAATTTTTTTAATGTGGCGCCCCAGGCAATAAAACTGCCACCAAACGACTGTCCTTATCAATGCCTATAATAGCTCGAATTGTCTTTTATGGCATAATTAAAATGAAACACGTTTTGAATTATTTTTACCACTTGCGCCTGGAAAGATTAAAATAGTTTGAAAGCTTTTATAGGTCTAATTTCAAAGGATTGGTGATAATTCGGTCCGAAATACCTTTCGGTAAATATTTATCATGTAATACGTAAATTCGGTTCTATTTAATCATGAATTTGGCGCCAGTAGTAAATAATTTGACATTAAAAATTTTAAGATTAAAATAAAAACTTTATTTAGAAAAAAAATGGAGTTTGGCCTAAAAAGAAAACCCAATTTTGCTTAAATTCTAGACAAGAAAACATTTTTTTTAGAAGGGGGAAAGGGGAACTTTCACATACCGTAACCTTACCCATATATCGAAAGACAATAACGAGTCATTAATATTTTAATCCGCAGGTTGGTGCCGAGTTCAATATTGCAGAAGGTAGCCTTAATTGTTTAATTTAACTTCACACACGTAACACAAATTAATGCTAAAATTATGAACTTTTTGTGAACTTAAAGGGCCTGTCCACAAACTACGTTACCAATTCAGGGGGAGAGGGAGTCTTCGTAAAAACTACGGATAGTAATGGTGGGGGAGGTGGGGGTCGGCTCTTAGTCAACGTTACATATGCGTGTAGGTACGCTAGCGGAATCCTTTAAAGATATCAATGCTTATAATCCATGATATTAAATCATGGATTGTCGAAGGCTCTTCATTTGAAGATGTGTAAATTAAAAAAGAATTGTTTTGGAAATAAAAAAAATTATTAATTTTATCTTCTCTGAAAGCGTACGTTACTTTTATGGGGGGAGGGGGAGTTAAGGTTTATAGTATTATTGTCAACGAATGGGAGGTGGTGTCTAAATTTCCCAAAAAATGGTAACGTAGTTTATGGTTAGCCCCTAAGTATAGAAGAGAATTTACACTGACATGCTGTATTGGGAGTGAATGTACGTTTTTCGATTTCAAATAAGTAATAAACGGTTGCAAATTCTGGAAGCAATTACCGTAATGACGTTTCAAGTAAAATGGGTACCTAAAAGGTTACCATTTGCAAAGTTTTACTGCCTGAACCGCCGTAACTTTAAAAAATACGTATTTTATATTTATAGTGTAAAATAGAGGGGATTGTCTCGTATTTTATGTCATCACAGCAAAAGTTAGTGTTAGTTCTAAGGATGTGCCGTATTGTACTTCTTAAATTAATTAAACTCCATATAATGATATAATAGATTTAAATTTATTACGTATTATATCCATAAGGATTTGAGAAAGCAGCAAAGAAAGAGAGAGGAGGGATATTTTTAAAATAAGAAGTTCTGCTTGTTGCTTAATAGCATTCATTATAAGATTCTACTGACATTTAACGCGAGAAAGATCATGCCTACAAGTTGGTTATCCTTGGAATCGAATGAGCTTATAATTTAAATTATAGAGCACAATTTGCCTTTCTTAAATTCATTCCATATAAATAACTACCTTAACAAATAAATATATGTATGTATTTATATCTATATACGATTAAAGAGTAAACAAATTTAATCTTTACGTATTGTACAAATTTAAAATGATTAAAAATGTTTAATACAATTTTGTCGTAGAAAATGTCAGAATTTTTAATATCAATTTTCATGCAATTAATGATGCAAAGTACGTAGGTATTGCATGAATACTTAATTAATTAGTTAATGTGATTTGCAAAGTTAAGTAATTTTTGGTTTGGTTTTGTTTACGTCTATTTGAATTCGGTTTGAAATAATAAATTGATTGGTTTTGTACTTGATCTTTTTAAAAAGTTGTTTTCTGATTTTTTATTTAATTTCATTACACTCACACTAGAAACTTTTTTATGTTCCATATAGCAATTCATTTTGGAATTTTTATCATATTTTAATTCAAAAATACATTTATTAAGTGTATGGTGTAGTTACTTTACGAAAATAGTCTTCCACTATAAAGAAAATTTATCTTGAAAAAATGTGAGACGTAGCCCACACCTTTAACTTGTTACACTCTTTAATTTTAGGAAATGTAACTCAAAAGAAAAAGCCGAAACATGGAATCAAAACATTTTTAAGTAGGAACTTAATCTAAAGGAATCTGTGTTCTAAAATAGCATTTTATGAAGGCACAACTAAAGTCTAAAATACTTAAATCATCTAAAACATGATTTATATATCATATCAAATAATACAATAATTGTTTATATGGGCTGAAAAAATAAATGAATGTATGCTTCTTATGTGTATTTAATTTTGGTTTGATTAAAGTTGTAATATGTGGAATTTCTTGTTGGAAATAAATCTAGCGCGTAAGTCGGGCAATAACTGTAATAACAGAATTAATGTAGGCTAACCTGTTAGTCATTACCCGATATAACCATCAACCAACGTTCAGATAGTTAGTTGCTTTAATAAGTCAGCGATACGGTAATTATTTGCATTTTGACCTTCTATGCAATCCGAGGAACGTCACACATTAGAATATGAATACGTACTAGATACTTTTAAAATTAAAATTTTCTATATACGTAACACATTATATTACTGTTAAAATTTAAATTTACCACACGTTATAAACATTAATTGCATTTTAACCTAAAAAAAGTAATGGTATTTATGTTAATTAAAATATACATGTGTTAAATTAGTAATCATTTAATTTTGTTTTTACAATTTCGCATATTTAAGAAGAAATAAAAAATGAAAGATAAAATATTCCTCTTCTTTGCAGACAAGAAAAGGGCTTTTGGGAAACTTAAAAGAGACTTTAGGAAAATTATAAATAAACAACAAATTAAAACAAAGGGTACGAGAAATGTACGGTTAAATTATTAAAAAAGAGTGTAATTGTAAGCACGAAACTTTCAAATACAAAGTTTATTTTAAAAGAAAAATTAAGCACAGTACAAGGAGATGTAAATAGTATGTAACTGTTAAAAGAAAAATCTACTCAGTTGGTATTAATAACAACTCACTAAAGAGGACCAAACGAAATGCTAAGAAAATTTAATAAATACGTTACAAATAGAGGGTTCAAATGAAATACCAATAAGTTAAAAATTATAAGGAAAAAAATCAAGAAGAAGAAAGAAATGGATTGAATTCCAATGGAAGAAAAAATAATCATAGAGATTGCAGTTTCACTGCCTTAGATTTGTATTGGAAAATAAAAGAGTAAATGGAGACATAAAAATGGAGAAGAAGAAAGCATTAAATATAATAAAAAAGATATGGAAAAGAGAAGAAAGAAATTTTAAAGAGAATTAGAAAAAGAATTCCTATTTGAGATATTCGCAAAGAGGGCATTGTTGTAGAGAAATCTGAAGGTGGGAAGAAAGAAAAAAGTCGAAATCATTCAAGACAGATACATTTAATGAATTTTAAAAGCAGAGAAGAATACAGTAGCGAAATCAGAATATATATTCAAAAGGTGTACGAATAAAAAGTGTTAAATTCAGAAAAACCCAAAGAATCTATAAAAGTTAAGGACAAAGGACGTTTATGTTGTGTTCTATTTGTTTTTTAAATTTATCATGCAGTTCCACAAAAATTGTACCAAAAGCAGTTTGTCTTTTATTAAAGACAAAAGATCATTGTTTATAAAAGAGAAAATCATAAAGGAAAAATACCGGTCAAGTGCGAGTTCCGTACAAACCTGTATATATTTGATGTAACTAAAAATTTAAGGTTTTCGGAATTTTTCCTTTATATGTGCTATAAAACATTGCTTCATGCCAAATTTCAAGATTCTAAATCGACTGGAAGTACCCTTTAGGTTTTGATTCCCTTGCGAGTAGTTGCGAGTTTGAAAATATGCGGCTTAAATTGCTGTTTCTTTTGATTGCGTTGACATAGAAGTTTGATTTTGTTACAGCTTAAAGGTATTATAGACCTGAGTAATTGATATGAATTTCAATTTAATACCTGTACGCGTTCATGAGGAAAGGGGTAGTAACTTTAAAATTATTAAAAATATTTTTATTATATGATGTAACTAAAAATTTACGGTTTTCGCAATTTTTCCTTTATCTGTGCTATAAGACGTTGCTTCGTAACAAATTTCAAGATTCTGAATTCACGGGAAGTACACTGTAGGTTTTGATTCGAAAATTTGCGGAAATTTGCGGCATAAACGGCTGTATCTTTTGATTGCGTTGGCTTAGAAATTTGATTTTTTCACAGCTCCAAGAGACAATAGATCTGAGTATTTGGTATAAATTTTAGCTTGATTCCTCCACGCGTTTCTGAGAAAAGGGGTCTTGACAGACGGACAGACGGACGGACGGACAACGAAGTGATCCTATAAGGGTTCCGCTTTTTCCTTTTGAGGTGCGGAACCCTAAAAATGGAAAAAAGAAAGCTTTTTTCAAATAAAAGAGGATGGGCAAGCAAGTACTACAAGTGGAATCATATACCAGTAGGAAGTGTGTGAAAATCACTAGGGCACCCAGGAACCATTAAATAAAAATTTTAAGGCTTCAAGTTACAATGATAACCCGGATTCAATTGGGACCAAATAAAAAACGTTTAACAAAATCTTAGTACTTAATTTAATGAATTATACTATAGTTTACTGCAAAGTGATTTTGACATTAAAGGCTTCATAAAATCTAACTTTCCTTAGGAACATTAATAACTTACTTTCATTTTTAAAATTTTTAAACATTTTACAATTGAAATGAACTGAGACCTTCTGTCAAGTTTTCTTCTAATTGAACTGAATCGAAAGAATCACATTGTTAAATGTCTTGCTCTTGCTCACACGAGCAAGGGCTCATACAATTCTATAAGCTGATTAATCGTCAGTTCTTGAATATGTGAATTCAGAAGTTAAACAACAATATTTTTCTTTAGATTTATTTAATTAGAAAATCAGATGGTTATTGCAAATTTGGTAGAAGGCTTCTATTCAGTTCAATTGTAAAAGGGTAAAAATAGAAAAACCAAAAATATAAATATTTTTATGAAGTAGCTAGTAGATCTTACTCGACAACTAAATTTAGAGGTGGTGATGATGTTCAAGAATTCCTGACTTCATACAATTAGAAACTGATAAATGATGGTCTTATAGAGTTGTTTGGCAAGAACGTAGAAAGACATTGAACAGCCTGATTCTTTAGACTGATTTCAACTAGAAAATCAAACAAAGGACTGCAAATTTATCAAAAAGTTTTCATTTCATTCGATTGCAAAAGGGTTATAAATAGAAGAACAATGAGGACTCAATGAGTTGAAAAACACAGAAGAATGTAAGAGTTAACAATACAAATACTCTCACATTCTCCCTAAAAATTTCTACTTTTTTGGTCCCCAATGATCAGCAGGGCTGTAGCTAGAGTCGAATTTGAGGTAGGGCAACATTGGTTACAGGTAGGGCGGAAGTAAAAAATTGATCATAATTGATCTGCACGGGCTCCTATAGCTAACTTTATCAACATGTGTTGACCAACCTGTTGCCATGGAATTAGAAGTAGCGATTGTATTTTGTGCTTCCACCTGTTTTGAGCAGTGAGGTTCTTCATGGTCAATTTGCTCTTCAACTCTTCGTTTTTTTCCAAAGAAAGCCCGTATATCCATCGCGAAATCAATGAATCTTCAATTTATAGCAATAAAAATAACAATTGTATTCATTTTTGACTAAAACACTTTACCGTACACTTCACTTAACCAAACTACAAACAATTATAAAAAATCTCTACTTTATGTTTATTTTATTTTAAAAAGGCATTCTCCGTACCATAGATTGCAATATAGCCCATATTGCAATATATGCTACCGGGAACCCCCTTTGCATTACAGATATTATAATTAAATAGACCCTTCGCTTCATGTGATGGCGCTTCAAATGCCGTCTATACACAGAACAAAGAATTATTATAATATGAAGTGAATGTCACAAACTGTGGTGTTCGGAAAAGTTTAGATACCTATTGCTACATTTTTTTTTATCTCAAACTATGCACAAAATATTTAATTACATATAATAATTTATCTTAGTTTTTGATATTTTTTAAAGTAGGGCATTGTGATTTCAAGGTAGGGCATTGCCCCACAATGCCCCCCCTAGCTACGGCCATGATTGATCAGTATTAAAATATACATAAAATTTTAGATGTATTAGATTTTGCTCAACAATTAAATTAAGAGGTGGATAGTAGTGACGTTCAAGAATTTCTGACTTCATACAATTAGAAGCTCATAGTTGTTGAGCAAAAGCATAGCAAAACATTGAACAACCTGATATTTTAGACCCATTCCAATCAGGAGATTAAGGGCTGCAAATTTATCATTCATTATTTCATAAATGTAATAAATAAAATACAAGTTTTTTAGGTGTTTCAACAATAATTTAATGTCCTCGACAATATTGTTTCGACCCACATGTGGTCATTATCAAGAGTAAACAATCACTAAAATTAAAATTGCAAAATTGCGTATATATATGTACATCAATGGTGGGGATACAAATCTGAAAATTGTTTTACAATTTTGTTAGTAGTAGCGGGGTGTTATTAGTGGCTAATTCTATTTGGTAATTTGTTATATTTTTATTCAAATTTACAGCTTTCTTAATTTCTAGGGATTCCAAAAGGTTTAATTTTTTACTTTTTGAAGCTGAATGTAATAATTTGGCCTTATCTAATTTATGGTTATTGACAACACAATGTTCTGCCATTCCTGTGCTTAATATTTTATTATTTATAGAGTATAAATGTTCTTTTAGCCTAATCCCAATCGAGCGTCCACTTTGACCTATGTATATTGCATTGCAATCAACGCAATTTAACGAATAAACACCGCTTTTTTGTAGTGGGTCTGATTTGGGTTTGTTATTTACAATAAAGGATTTAATGTTGTTTTTATTGGAGGAAACTGCTTGGACATTGAATTTTTTGAAGAATGAATCTATTTTGTGGTTAATTTTACTATTAATGAAATTAAAAGAACAATATATATGATCAGTCTTGGTGGTAGGCGTGTTAAAAAGTAAAGATCTAGATAGCATGTGAGTTTTCTTTATTAATAATGTAGTAATTAGTGAAGTTTTATAACCATTACTTAAAGCTATGTGGTTTATTACATTTAATTCTTTTTCGAAATCATCACTTTTGAGAGGTATATTTACTAATCTGTGCAGAAGGCTATGAAAAACTGCAAGCTTTGACTTATAAGGATGATTAGAATTAGCTGGTATAACAGTATATTATAAAACTTCACTAATTACTACATTATTAAAAAAGAAAACTCACATGCTATCTAGATCTTTACTTTTTAACACGCCTACCACCAAGACTGATCATATATATTGTTCTTTTAATTTCATTAATAGTAAAATTAACCACAAAATAGATTCATTCTTCAAAAAATTCAATGTCCAAGCAGTTTTCTCCAATAAAAACAACATTAAATCCTTTATTGTAAATAACAAACCCAAATCAGACCCACTACAAAAAAGCGGTGTTTATTCGTTAAATTGCGTTGATTGCAATGCAATATACATAGGTCAAAGTGGACGCTCGATTGGGATTAGGCTAAAAGAACATTTATACTCTATAAATAATAAAATATTAAGCACAGGAATGGCAGAACATTGTGTTGTCAATAACCATAAATTAGATAAGGCCAAATTATTACATTCAGCTTCAAAAAGTAAAAAATTAAACCTTTTGGAATCCCTAGAAATTAAGAAAGCTGTAAATTTGAATAAAAATATAACAAATTACCAAATAGAATTAGCCACTAATAACACTCCGCTACTACTAACAAAATTGTAAAACAATTTTCAGATTTGTATCCCCACCATTGATGTACATATATATACGCAATTTTGCAATTTTAATTTTAGTGATTGTTTACTCTTGATAATGACCACATGTGGGTCGAAACAATATTGTCGAGGACATTAAATTATTGTTGAAACACCTAAAAAACTTGTGTTTTATTTATTACATTTATTAAATATGTTTCACCAAATGGTCACTATTGATAGTTTGAATTCATTATTTCATTCAATTGAAAAAGGGCTATAAATAGAAGAACAATGAGAACTTAATGAGTAGAAAATCTCACTAGAACGTACGAGTTAGCAATATAAATACTCTTACATTCTCTTGATTTTTTATGTTCTTTTGTATATATAAAGTAGTAAACCTTGCTCAACAATTAAATTTAAAGGTGGTTGACGGTAACGTTCAGGAACTACTGCATATATACAATCACAATCTAACAATGATGAGCGTATAGAATTGTAAAGACGTTGAATAATCTGATTATTTATATCAATTCAACTTAGAAGATCTAATGACTTTTGCCAAATTGACAAAAGGTTTCCCTTGGATTTAATTATAAAAGAAAAAAAAATTGAAGACTAAAAAAAATAAAAAGAAACAGTAAGAGTATAATTCCCATTCATTATCCTAAGAATTTCTATACTTTTGGTCCCCAATAGTCCATACCTGTGATACCTTTGAATACATCGTGAGACTCCAGCACACTTACAACCAGTGGCAGATTTACACATTTTCCGCCCGTAGGCTATTCAAAATTTGCCGCCCCTGCTGACACCTGCAATTCTATACCCTAATTCACAATCAATTTTTTTTTAATAAAATTGCAACCTTATGATTGTATTATATTTTTATAAGACTAATCAACAAATATTGATAAGAATCCATTAGGATTAAAAATGTAAGAATGTTAAGAAGAACTTTCGTTGAATAGATATTTACAGCTTTTATTCATTACAATATTATCATTATTGTTTTTTTTAATTATTATCATTCTAAAAAATGTATAATATTTATGAAATTCTGTGCAACAATATAAATTTTTTTACGTGTAAAATTATTAAATTTTTATTCTAAACTCAAACAGGTTGTTAATACGTATCATCAGACATATCAATAGAAAAGTATTAATTTTCCACATATACAGGGTTGCTCATTAGTGCGTCAAAGGTCAATATGGCCTTTATTAAATCAGATTGGACATTTTTTTTTATGAGAATGATACAGTATCAAAAGACGCATATTTTAAAAATAGTTTGACATATACAGGGTGAATCACTAAATCGGAGCACGTTCCAACATATTTTTTTAAAATAAAACACCCTGTATATTATTTGTTTTTCATAATCTACTTAAAATTGTCTTTTCAATGATACAAAGATTTTTGGGTTTGGATGTTGCATTGTTGAGTTAATAATGAAAATGTAAAAAAATTGGTTGCAACAGGGTTTAGCTTTTTAGTTCAATGCACGAGTATTACGATTAGTTGAGATGAAATATTTAGTAGTTATGCTGCCAACGGATGTACTAAACCTAAAAAATAATAAAATCATAATTTTATTATACAGGATGTTTTTAACGGTACAGTCAATTGAGCAACCTTCAAAGAGCGATTTCTCCATTTTTTCACATGGAACACCCTGTATATTATTGAATTTTTGGAATGGTGCGTTAATTCTGCTTAATGTTTCTTTTTAATATTTTATACCTAAACTTCGTAATTTCAGAGATATTTCACTTTCTTCATTATTACCAACTAATTATTTGATCTAGTGTGCTTATCGGTCAGATTTGGTAACTTGAGACAATTAAATCTTTCTATCATTGAAAAGACAATTTTAAGTAGATTATGAAAAGCAAATAATATACAGGGTGTTTTATTTAAAAAAAAATATGTTGAAACGTGCTCCGATTTAGTGATTCACCCTGTATATGTCAAACTATTTTTAAAATATGCGTCTTTTGATACTGTATCATTCTCATAAAAAAAATTGTCCAATCTGATTTAATAAAGGCCATATTGACCTTTGACGCACTAATGAGCAACCCTGTATATCTATATAATATTTGTAATTGTTATTTTTTAGCAATTTTTTTTCGGATCCCATTTCTCTTCGAATAGATATATTTAAGTGGTGAAACATATTACACATTAATTGAATATTGTGGGTGGACCTAAAGAAAAAATTATGGCAATAATTAATTAAAAAAATAGGTTAAAATACTTAATTTGAAATGTAATACTTAAACGCTATTGGAATATTTTAAAAATTCAAAATCACAATAGGTAATATATTTTATAAATAAGCGTTTAGTAATTTTTTATACAGACGTTAGTGTATTCAGTATACTGTATAGCACTAAAATATTGTAATTTTTGTTGATTTTTTGAGCCTCATTTGTATAAGATAATATTTTTTTTTATTTCCGTAAGACAAAAAATTTTTGAGCAAAGTTTGCCGCCCCCTAAAATCTGCCGCCCTATGCTCTAGCCTATTCAGCCTGCTGGTAAATCCGCCACTGCATACAGTAAAAATCAAACACAATATCAATTAAGTCAGGATCTGGCATTGTTTCAGCTGGGTTTTGGTGGTATGAAGAATGAATATAATTCTTTTCAGGTGATTTTTATTTTGTGAAATTTCGTTTCAAGATTGTCCAAGAGACGAATAGCACAACTTTTACTTAATTTAATATCTTATGTCATTTTCTTGAGACATTTTTGTAAAGCAGAAAAAATAAAAATTGCCTGTTTTGCTTGGTTCCCCAGTTTCCCATCCGTATGTGTTGATGTTGAAAACATTAACAAATTAATTTACATTTGTAAGAGAAAATTATGTTGGTCAAAATTTGTTTATGCTTTTAATTTCAAACTTTAATTCTTCTGTTCCAAATATTACATTGTTCGTGCCTTTAATAATTTAAGTTTAAGTCAATTGAAATCAGTTTATTCTTATCGTTCACATGTACAAACCGATTAATTATAGTTGGTCATTACAACAAAAGACATGAATAAATAATAATTTATTGGTAGGTAGACTGTCCTAAATACCGTTTATTTATTTGACATTGCCAGTAGAAGCATATTGTAATTACTTTTTATTTCATGAATAGCGACAAAAACAATATTATTGTAGTGTTACATTTTTGTATCAACGTTACAAAAAAGTGAAATGTTGGACTATGGAGAGTCTAAAGCCATTACTTTTCGTCATGCACTTGTTCACCTTGTAAAAAAGCATTCACCAGAAAGCGGCAACGTTGTGTCGGATATAAAAATATTTATACCTGTATAGTAACAGTAGGTAACTAAATATATAAATATGTATCTACATATGTATGCAAGTTCCAGGTTCCAAATATCATTTTAAAGGTTGCTAGAACTGTCACACATTCACAAACTCACACAGATCCTTGATATTTTTATACGCTTGTTGTGTATTGCCTACTCCTTATGCATATCCTTAAATGGGTATACACTGAAGGTAGGTATTGTAGGCAGATATATAAAACATTTTCTTGCTTTCTTAATCAGACTTAGATATATAGTAAAATCGAAGTCAAAATTAAAAGTAAACTACGTGTAACATTTACATACTGGTCATTTAAAAAAAAAAATGAAAATAATAAAACCTTTTTAATTTTAATATTAGTTAACTCAGTTTCTAAGCTAATTACTGTCTAATTTTAAATTGGCGCCAAACAAATAAATCAACAAATTAATTATCTAAAGTTGATTAGGTATTTTGTTACGTGGTTTATAGATTTTCGTTGATTGTTTGATGCCGACTGAAAATTAGTTACTTTCATTAGTTTATTAGTAACTGTAAAGTTTATTCAGATTTTATATTTTTTTGCATAAATACCTAGGTATGCAGTTGCTGAGGTAACAATATTCACACTTCTAGTCAAATATACAAACATAGTGTAGTACATTACATAAGTTATATATATATATATATATATGTATTACATTACCTTATATTACATAATAAACCATTAATATTTTGGCAGACCTTTCTTATTTCTATTAAAATTATTTTGTATGCAGTAGTAACAATTCAAGTGTTTCAGTGTTCCATATAAAAAAAAAAACTACAATTATTACATAAATACTAAACCGTTACCATTAAGGTCGAAAAAAACAATAGATACCGAAAAATTTGAATACATTACTTGGCAAAGAATCCCACACGCAATTTTCCAAAAATTTTACCATTTGTGTTTTTTAGTAATTTTTCATGAATTTATTATTTCGTGGTTGACAGTTATATTAAATGAACATACAGAAAATGAATTGTTTTTTATGTTTCAAAGTGTTCATTTAAAAAACCTCTACAATTGTTTCGGCATATTATGCCCTTTTCAAGACTAAAAACAATCAATTATATTACCTAATGATTAGGTTTTATATGACAACTTATTAAAGAAGATTTTGTAAATATCTTGATACTTAAATCGAAATCTCAACACCAAAAATAGACCCGGAACTTCGTCGTTCCAAAACTTCATCATTTCTGTGTTTGAGACACCTTTCAACCTTCATCAATTTATATTCTGGTTAGAAGGTGATTGAGGCTTTCACGACTGTCGTATAAAAAAAACTTTTGGGTGTTTCATTCACACCACTGTTAGGGGGGCGGGCTTCCCCCCCCCCCCCGACCTACACTCTTGTGCAAAGTCGGAGGGGTAGGGCGGAAGGCACTCTTCAGCCTCCTTTAGGAATAGTGGGAATGGGTAGGTGATGGTTGGGGGAAGAAAGATGAGACGGACAAAATGAAGACAGAAGAGAAGCGAAAGACTATCTGTGGAATATTACTACCCCACCATTTGCCTAAATGGTCCAAGGAAACCACAGAAAAATTTGGACCAGAGTAGCCGGCCCCGGAATCTAACCGGTGACCTCCCGAATGCTAAGCAACGATGTAGACGACTAGATCATGCTGCTCGTATGAATAAACTGTAACTTAACCTAAAGATCTAACGTATTCTTGATGAAATGCCCAGTGTGGTGGATCATGGGTCGTCAAAAATGTCCGACGTTTCAACCCTTACCATAAGGGGCATCTTCAGAAACTCCACATTGTCGATGTAGAATCTTCAACTTTCTTGTTGTTTGAGTTTTAGGCACTATTGGGTATTGTATGACAAATTCATGATGAAGACATTCCATATATCTAAACATTTTCAATGTCTTTTAATTAAATCCGACTCTTGGCCCAAAAAATTTTTTCAAAAACCTTATCCTTTTTGTTTTTCAATCATCTTTTATCAATTTACTTAATGGTTGTTTGAGTTATATTTATGATTACGACAACTTCTTGAAGTAAATTTTTAGGAAGAATGAAGAATACTATTTGAAAACACAAAAGCAGAATTTCGGGGTGGGAGGAGGGGGTACAACCTGACAGCCCCTCCCCCCGTTGCGCCACAATATCCTATACTTAAATCGAATTCTCCACCCAAAAAGTAGGACTCAAAACATCATTTTTCCAAACCTAAAACATTTCTGTTTCTGAATCACTTTTCCTCAAATTATTTCAACTTGGTTGATTGACAATGAGTTATAGTAACGTTAAGTGTTGTATGACAATTTTTTAAAGAAGGATTTTGTGAATACGTCAATGTCTTACAATGAAATCGAACTGTTAATACAACTAGTAGGAGCCAGGACATATTTTTTCCTAAAACTTCATCATTTCTGTTTTTTAAATATCTTTATTCAATTTAGGTACTTTCTGGTTAACTGACAATGAGTTTAGCCATTAATAATAATTGGGTAGGTAATATCTAACAAATTCATAGAGAAAGTATTGTAAATATACATTATTTATGTGTCATATTCAAATCCAACTCTTATAGCAAACATTATTCTTACAGAAACTTCTTCATTTCTGTTTTTTGAGCCATCCTTCGTCAATTCACTTCGTATTTGACTGATTGTGAGTTATATTAAGGATTAAGTACCTACTGCATAACGAGTTTTGTAAATATATCAATATCCTTTATTTACATTGAACTCTCAACCCAAAAATTAGGATTCAGAACACATTTCTAAAAATCTGATCCTTTATGTTTTTTCATCACACTTCATCAAAATACTTCACGGTTGACTGGGGTATACTCATGATTACCTGGGTAGTGAATGATAAATTTTTGAAATATTTTAGAAATATGAAAATACCTTATACTTAACTCGAAATTTTGACTAAAAAAAAGTAGATGCTACAATTATCAAGAGTACCTAATTAATACTACCTAATATTTACAAATATTTACCATCTATATAGGAGCAGTCAAGTTTGATTATTTACTAGATTTAATTTTGAATGTTTTGCTTTTTGATTTCTAAATTTTCTAGTAATGTTATCTTTCAGCTTTTATTAATATTTATATGAAGGATTTTTACATTGTCGGTATCTATCCAAATTATGTTGGGAGGTTATGGAGTGATCTGAAAATCCTGTCTTTTTATTTTTGATATGAAACAGCTATAGCCGCGGGTGAACCAGATTGTTTGCGTGGCGAGCATGGCGAAAGTGGCGATTCAGTGATTTTTAAAACCAATAAAGACAAACTACCATTGATTGTAGCTGGAGATTTCAATGTTAATTTTGCTAAAAATGAATCAATGCCATCAATTACGTTCCTCCAAAAAGAATTTCAATTGCAAATTAACAACAATCCAAGAGAACCTACTACTAGATATGCAACAACAACAACAATAGATGCTGTATTTATTAGATGTCTTGATAATGTTATGTCCAATACTTTTGTAACGTACTTCAGTTATCCTCGACCAATTATCACAGTAATGCTGTCAGAGGCAACATCGAATATAACTATTACTGAAATCACTGATTAAAAAATTGAGTTTCACATCTGCCAGGCGTTCCGTAGGGCTCACATTTTTATTTATTTATACAATAAATATGTTCTTTTATACGAGTTTTAATAACCTTTCCACTTTGTCCTATACATTATATTTTTTTATTGTTATATTCAGTTAGATCATAGGCGCATTTTTTAAAGTAGACAATGATAAATATGGTATATATATATAAATAATTCTTAAGACATGAGCTTCATAACTGAAATATGTTCTTAAAATTTTCAAATACTTACTTGCGTAATAATTTAAGAGCATTATTTACTACTTTATTGTTTACTTTCACTTATTCAAAACCACATAGCTAAATTAAAATTGTTATCTACATGTACATGTACCTGCCTAATTACTAACGAGCGATGAAAATTAAATTACATAACAAATTAATATGGAACCAATGCAATACAGGATGTAGGCATTATCGGTAGGTATACCCAATTGGACGTAATAATTCTGTTGTAATCGATACAATTATTTTTTATCAAGTATCTAGTTTGTATTCAGTCAAGCACAGTACAGTACATATTCGTGATACGAAACCATACATAGAAACTTATGTAATAAATACTGCATGCTACCTCTTCCACACCCCCATATTCATACGTTTAATATGTCAAAGCTAATCTATTTACAGGGGTCGAAATTTTGATAATTTAATTTAGGAGAAGAGGATTTTCTGATTTTATACATCTTCAAACATATTCGGTTTGAATTTAAATAACGTGTCGAACTTATTTTTCTTTTTTTTTTGTTTAAAAAGGTAAGTATATGGAGATTTGTCAAATAGACCAGGGTCGATAATTTTTCAAACAAAAAAAAATATATAGTAGGATGAAACCCATTGTAAAAGGAAGAGAATATAACAGAAATGAAAGGAAAAATAACTTACGGGCGATCTGAGGTCGGGAAGGGGAAAGGGGTGAGTTTCTAAGGGTAAAAAACGGTTTTAATTGATTTCCGGAAAAACTACAAGTTTTATGGAAAAAAGTTTAAAGGCAAAGTTGTAGGTGATAAAAAGATCTAGACTTTAACTTTTGTACTTACAGTTTTGTCACATAACCTCAAAATTTATGTGAAAAATTCAAATAACTAACTTTTTAGTTTTTTATTTTTATCTTTTACAAAAGAAATTATTTTTTCACGAAATTTGGTGAAAACTTACCTATTTATGTCCCAAACATGCTGTCATTTTTTTGATTTGAAATATTTATTTTTTCACCTTATTTTTACTTAATATCGAAAAAGCATCCTAATTTTCAATCAAAAATTCTCACGTCAAAATATATGCTTTTTTAAAAACGTTGGTGGGCTTATTCTTTGTTGAAATCTCTACTTTCTGATGGTGTGAAAAAAAAATATACATTACTATGGTGTTTTCTCAGGAAATGCAAAAAAACGAAGGGAGTTTGATCTAAACAATGTGACCGCTGCTATTTTTTTCAGTAAAAAAGGTGTTTTAATAAATTATAATTACATTTATGTCATAGAAAATCTCATAATATATAAATATACATGTAAATCGTACTATTGAATTCACATACTTTCATTATTCATATACTGATATTTTTCCCCCTAACCACACCCAACTACATACATCACATATGTATTTTCTTATATTCAATTAGTTGAATAATAATTATTAACTATCAGAATAAATTAAGTAAGAAAAAAAATTAATGTTTAATAAACGAAACACACGTGTACCTAATTAATTAAAAATGTAATATAAGCCAATAACTTAAATATTACATTAATGTTAAAATGCCCTGCTAATTAAATTGTCATTTAAAATGTTTAAAAGTGCATTATAGTCTATTAATGTCCCAAAATATCGCAATAAAAATCTTGTTGCATGTTTTAAATGTTTATAATTCTTGAATATTCCTAAACGTAGGTACTTTCATTTAATTGAAAAGATTCGTTTTTACATTCCAAAAGCGTAGCAGTCACTATAAATAAAGGATAGACACTTTTAAATGGACTTCCTACAATAATAATCACTTTCGTCGACGTAAGTAACTACACTACGATTGCAATTATGGCACTAACTAGAAAGTTACGGTTAATTATTATTCTTTACGCTTGCTATCAAACTTTTTAAGGTATTCCTTCACAACGATTACTACTAAGTACTGGTAATGAGTACTGAGTGGCAAATATGTACTAAACAACAAAACCTTGTATTGCTTCTTACTTATTACTGGATATTTGGCCATGGTAAAATTTACAAAATGGAAAATATAGGACAAATGTTAAAAGAAACAGTTTTATAGTATGATTAATTCTTTTTACATTCACTGATGGAAACTCATTTTAAAACTTAGTAAGAAATAAAACACAGAAGTTTCCACAAAATAGGTTTAATAAACTTAACAATTCTTAAACTATATATAGATAAGTAGCTTTGTTTAGTTTAATAGTAGTACTTCTGAAGAAACCTAAGTTAGGTGAAACAATTGTTAAGTTTATTAAACTAATTTTGTGGAAACTTCTGTTTTATTTCTTACTAAGTTTTATAGTAGACTATATTGTATATTACAAATTTATTACAATTAGTTCGGATGGGGGTATATTTTTATAAGCAGCAAATTTTTTAAAATGGTTCTAACAGTTTTAACGAATTTCATAGAGTAAAGTTAAAAACACTTAGGGTTTACTAAAAAGGCCTATTCGCAATTTGCAAGGTCAGTTTTTTAAATGTCTATTTGTTTTTGAATTCTAATTAATGGCACAGTATATTAATAAAAAAATATAGAAACCTTTTTCACAAGCGATTTAATCCTCTTAAGGTAACTGAAGCTCTTTTGGTTTAATTTATACTCTTATGGTATGCTGAATACCTTCTTCACAAGTGCTTCAATCCTATTGAATTAACCCATGTGTTTTTTGTTATTCAAACCCTTATGGTGTGCTCAAAACCTTTTTCTCAAATGTCTCAAGTTTTTAATGTATTTAAGGCCTTTTCGGTTTAATTTAACCTCTTATAGTAGGCTCAATACCCTTTTCACAAGTGTATACATCCTCTTAATATAATTGAAGCCTTTTTGGTTAAATACAAGCCCTTATGATGTGCTCAAATCCTTTTTCACAAGTGTTTCGAGTCTTTTGATATTTAAGGATTATTCAGTTTAGTTTAAGCCCTTATAGTAGGCTCAATACCCTTTTAACAATTATATCAATCTTTTTAATGTAATGAAGTCTGTTAATGTAATTGAAACCTTTTAGGTTAAATCTAAACCTTTCTGGTGTGCTCAAAAGATTTTCATAAGTGTTTCAAGCATTTTCATGTATTTAAACTCCTTTTGGTGTAATTTAAGCCCTTGTGGTATGCTCAATACCCTTTACATAAGTGCTTGAATCCCTTAGGTGTAATTCAAGGCATTTTAAATAAATTGAACCTCTTATTTTGTGCTTAAACCCGTTTCAAGCGTTCTCAAGTATTTAAAGTTCTTTTAGTGTAATTTAAGTCCTTATGGTATGCTCAATACCCTTTTCAGAAGTGCTCGAATCCTTTTGATATAACTGAAGGCATTTTAATTAAATCAAGTTGTTATTTTGTGTTCAAAACCTTTTTCACAAGTGTTTTAAGCATTTTAATATATTTAAACTCCTTTTGTTGTAATTTAAGCCCTTGTAGTATGCTCAATACCCTTTTCATAAGTGCTTGAATCCTTTTGGTGAACTAAAGGCATTTTGATTAATTCAAGTTTTTATTTAGTGCTCAAAACCTTTTCCATAAGTGTTTCAAGCATTTTCGTGTATTTAAACTCCTTTTGGTGTAATTTAAGCCCTTATGGTATGCTTAATACTCTTTTCAGAAGTGCTCAAATTCTTTTGATATAACTGAAGGCATTTTAGTTAAATCAAGCTCTTTTTTGTGCTCAAAACCTTTTTCACCTGTTTTTCAAGCATTTTCATGTATTTAAACTCATTTTGGTGTAATTTAAGCCCTTGTATTATGCTTAATACCCTTTCATAAGTGCTTAAATCCTTTTGGTGTAACTAAAGGTATTTTGATTAATTCAAGTTCTTATTTTGTGCTCAAAACCTTTTCCATAAGTGTTTCAAACATTTTAGTGTATTTAAACTCCTTTTGGTGTAATCTAAGCCCTTGTGGTATGGTTAATACCCTTTCACAATTGCTTGAATCCTTTTGATATAACTGAAGGGATTTCATTTAAATCAAGCACTTTTTCGTGCTCAAAATCCTTTATGCATTTTCATGTATTTAAACTCCTTTTGGTGTAATTTATGCCCTTGTGATATGCTTATTACCCACTCACAAGTGCTTGAATCCTTTTGGTGTAACTAAAATCATTTTGATTAAATTCAAGCTCTTATGTTGTGCTTAAAATCTTTTTTGCAAATGATTCAAGCTTTTTGATATATTTGTACTTTGTAGCCCTTTAAGTTTAATTTAAAGCCTTATGATATGCTCAATACCCTTTTAACAAGCAATTCAATACTTTTACTGTCATTGAAGACTTTTTTTTATTAAATAAGGTACCTGATACAAATAAGGCCAATGCTCAAATAAGGCCTGTAGTGCGGAAAAGTCATTTAAAATATATTTATATCAAAAATACTTTACACACGGATAGACGACAGTCCCACGACTCAGGAAACAGTGCGCAAGAGGCCCGCTCGCGCTCGCAGCGACACTTGTGGCCGGTCGTTTGTGGCGGACGAGCGTTTTCATTGCGCGTTATTAATTTGTCGTTATTTCTATCGAATTTTAATACGTTATTCTTTGAAGTTTTGCTTCAAGTAATGTATACGGATCACAATATAACTCATCAAAAATATATCTAAGACTTTAAATTGTAATTTTTAGAATATGCGAATTAAATACTGCTGATAACATTTATGAAGTACAATGTACTAAATAAAGCCTACTTTAAAAATAGGCCTTATTTGCTGACCCTAGGCCTTAATAGGAATTCTGAAATATTGAAACAGATACTGACTCACGTCAGTCCTATCTCCCGCCACACCTGACCATCGAGTATTTTCATCTGGCTCCCCCATAGAACACGTACACCACCTCGAATAAATATTAATAACCAAAATTGTCTCGAAAATTATGGTACTTATTAAGTTCCAAGGCCTTATTTAGTTACCTTGTTTAATTAAGGCCTGTGAAAAAAAAATTTATTCTTCAATATTTAATATTTTTGAGAAGATATGTTCATTTTCTAATTTTTGTTTGTTTGAATACCTTTTTTTGTATATTATTCTCTATTTCTTGTTAATATGCGACTTCAAGTCTGACTAACAATTTAAGCATAATATTTAGTAAAATAACTTACAAAGTTGTTCAAGGATCTCATGGAAACACTTGATAAAAGGCTCAGAAATATATATTTTTATAGATTAATACTCTAATAATAATATTTCTATAATTTAAGGATATAGGCTTTGTTCAATCACTATGTTTTAAAAAGGCCCAAGGCTAAGGTTCCATAATTACCTGTTTTTGAGTAATTTTTGATAAAAGATTACAATATGTTTTGTTAATTACTTAAAATATATGAACCAAAGAATAATGCCTCGCTTTTATTTATCACCTTTTCCATTAATTTATCAAGATTTGAGTGTTTGAAATTAGGTAGGCCTTATTTGTATCACTTACCTTACAAGACCTCATGGTGTGCTCAAAACCGTTTGAACAAGGATTTCAAGCGTTTTAATGTACTTAAAGCGCTATTGATTTAATTTAAGCTCCTATGGGCTGTTCAATACCCTTTTCAAAGTGATTCAATCCTATTGATTCAATTGATGCCCTTTTGGTGAAATTCGAGCATGTAGATGTGCTCAAAGCTTTTTTCTTTGGTAATTCGAAGTTCTAGAATTTTAAAACGTAATTGGGACTTCGAACACCAAAGCACTTTAATAAGGATGAGAACTTTGCGTTGAGGATTTGAACCCTTTTTGGTGACAACTTTTCCCAGCTCTGTCACCTTTAAGGGAAACATACATATGTATATAGGAACAAGTCGTATCAAGAAAATTCAAGGAATTTATGATCACCACCTGTGAAGCATTTGTCACATTAATTAAAAAAAAATTGCAAATATTGATATGATTAAATTCTAAAATTTTAAATTACGAACGTTACTAATCATACCAGTAATCTTGTGAAAATAAATTATAGACATTCGAAGATAGTAGGTCATATTCAATGTACGTGAGAAGATTACCTGCTCAGTTATTTACAATCTTTTCTATTGGAGTATAAGAAGAGGAGAGAAAAAAACCGTCACTAATTGATGAACCTCACTGACCGAATTCTACAGCTATTACCCGAAGGTAGACGTTCGCTACTGTCGTAATCATACTCCGTGTTTTACGGTAAATACTTCTACAATCTACTAAAAGAAAAACCAAACACTACTTAAGTATAAATAGTAAATGCAAGTACATTTTAGTAATATAAGTTTGCAAGTGATGATTGTTCAGAAAAGTAAAACTTTAATAAAACGTTTTTTTATGACGTAAGCACCTACTAAAAATGGGTTTTGAACAATTTAACCCCTAAAAATATAAAATATAGGTACTTTTACATATTGAATAAAATAAAAACTTCTGGTCAACCAAAACAATAAATATGTGAATTACATTTTACAAAACATAATTTTTAGAATTAGTAAAAGTAATCCCACCAAAAACATTCTCTAAAAAACTAGTCAAGTCTCGATGGATCTGCTTGTTTATTTCTAAAAAGTAATGAAATCTAAACAAAGTCGTGCCAAGTCTAAGGTTCCTTACTGCGATTTCTTCATTATTATAGTTAATGTTGTGTGACTTGGCCGTTGAACATTCTTTATACGTTAGTGGGTACAAGTCAATTTTGTTATATCTGTTGTAACTACCTATGTTTGTTAAGCGAGATAATAGCCCATACTGGTATTGGTAATTGGACGCTAGTGTCTCATTTTAGGCTGTTGTTTATTGTGCAACACATGCATTCAGCATTGACAATGCTGACTTCTGCTCTCTTCTTTTTTGAGCGTCAAATCGACCACCGATCTAACATAAAATAGACGTACTTCTATCAATGATTAGAAGTCCGTCTGTACTGAAAATAATTTTTTATACTGTTTGTGTCAGGCTCGCCTATACATAAGTATTATTGAAATACGCAGCTTTATCAAGCTTACAATTGACTGGTTATTGAAATAACGTTTTCCAAGTGGCAATTCTCCATCCTCAATGAGTAGCGGTTCTGGCGACAGATTGGTGCAATGGTTTTGTACCCTTGTGTACCCTTCAACGGCCAAGTCACACAACATTACTATAATAATAAAGAAATCGCAGTAAGGAACCTTAGACTTGGCACGACTTTGTCCAGATTTCATTACTTTTTAGAAATAAACAAGCAGCTCCATCGAGACTTGGCTAGTTTTTTACAGAATATTTTTGATGGAATTTCACTTCTTTTTGTAGAAACGTGGGCATATTGATTTATTTTATTAGATTTTCTTATTTGACACATTTTTTTCTTTTTAGGAGTAGTTTTTTTATTATTACAAATCTTTCTTTTATTCTTTTCCGGTTCTGATTCTTGTACAGTAGCAACAGTTTTTCGTATTGCCCATTCGCGTTCATTGTTTATTCTTTTAGACGGTTTAATTTCTGAAAGATCGGCGCGGTATTTACGCCTAAGCCGTTTGTATTCGGTGATCGCTGAAGCTTGAGCTTTTATACTCTTGAAGTCAACATTTATGAGGTACACACCATGAAGATTGGTTACTCGTGAAAGCGCCACGTAGGCTTGGCCACAAGAGAATATGGAGGTGCCAATGTCCATGAGGCACACAAATTGGGAATTGTTCTCTGTACACGTATGCCCGGGGTATGATCTCAAATTTTGACTTAATAGGCAATAATTCGTGAATCAAATTATTATTAGCGAATTTTACTACCAATTGTTTAGGCTTTGTTTGGTCTTCCGGGTCCCACCTCACTTTTTGTACAACGCCTATCGACCCATTCACTAAACCTAAACTAACATCAATGTTTCTCCTAAGCTTTAACTTAGCTCCCTCTTTAATGATTATAGTTTCTTCCAGTCCAGCAGTCATGAAAATACTTCAGACCTTCAATTTTTGACATCAAATGAAGCGGCCCACCAAGTTGAATATTTTTTGTAAAGGCGATATGTCGATCTCTAATAGTTTGGCTGGGCTCTTGTGTTTTCTAATCAGGGTCACCAGGTATTCCAGATCTTCGATTATCCTAGTTTTTATAGTTTTCCCTTTATGTGGCCATTAAAACCTAACTCTGTACCAAATTTCAGCTCTCTGAGTTTATGGGAAGTACTAGTTCTGTTCTGATGATCATGAGTGAGTGAGTGAGTGAGTGAGTGTCATAAATGCTAAACTTTGCTTTCGCTTAACTTCGGAACTAAATGACTTACAAACTTGAAATTTTGGATTTTAAGTATGTGATTATAGCTTACTGAATGACGAAAATTTCTGCGTTATGGTCTTATATAGAGGTTCTCAAATAGGGGACTGAAAATGCGGCGAAATTGTTCCAGTAAAGGATAATACGGCAGTGTTTGCTTCGCGCTCGACTTGGCGGGGGCACTACCGTGCCCCCCGATAACACACGATCACAATAATTACAAAATTTATTTATTTTTTCCACAATAATTATTTCGCCATACAATGGCTTCTTTGGGTGGAAGAATGTATAAACTTAAGCTAAATGCAATATTGTCTTATACAGGGTTTTTCAAGTTGATGGGTTATTAGAAGTAGATGATTTAGTAGAAAGAATTCAATTCTGAAACTTGGGCTCATTTGATTATTGTTTATGCCGCTTCTTTTAAAAATATTTTCAAGTTCGATTTACATCCGGTTTTACAGGAAGTCGACATCAACTTTGTTATTTTAAATGGAATGGTATATTTTTTACGCCGAATTCGAATAAAACTTGTAAACCTATGACGATAGGTTTCTGAGTGAATTTAATTTATAGAAAACAAAAACTACTACCGCAACCCAAATGATAAGAAATCATAACTTCCACAAAATACGACTCAAACTTTTGAAATTTTTACTAGTAATAGCTGAATATTAGTGCTAACGCCTTGACAAAATTGAACTAAATAATTCATACAGGGCGTTCAAGATAAAATTCTAAAGTTTAAGAAGTTCAAACACGAATAAACTCGTTTTTTCAAATGGCACCTACCATATTTTATTTTTTTTAATCGATTCCTTTTTTTATCCTCTTTCGATTCATATGGATACTCCCAAACCAATTTTAAATTTTAGAAAAATTTTGGCAAAAATTTTAAATTTTTGGATATTTTAAGAAAAATTTTTTAATATTGTGGCGTAATAAAATGTGCCTTGGACAATTGACAACTAACGACTTTACGCATTCTTCCACCTGAAGAAGCCATTGTATGGCGAAATAATTATTGTGGATATATTAAATAAATTTTGTAACTATTGTGATCGTGGTTTATTATTTTTATTAATTCTGAAAATGGAGTTACAACAAGTAAAAGCCTCATCGATTTTATTTTTACAAAATTATTAATTAAATGGGATATTTTCAAAATTAAATCCATTTGGAGATGAAAGAATAGTCTAAAGTTTATATAAAAAATAAACAAATAGAAACAAAAAAATGTACTTATTAAAACTTTTCAAACTAATGGAACTTCAATTGATACGTTTCAGGCTCGATATTGTACCACAAATTCATGGATATCATCAAAGTCCAGACTATTAAAAAGCAACTTTAGAAATGTGATGCCAAAATTATTTTTAGGACCTTCTTTTAAGTATATGGATGTATCATTTACTTTGAAGATGGTGGTACAAAAAGAATTTTTTTTTGTAGTAGAAAGACAATTAGTACCGTATTTGTATTCAGCATCTAGGTAATCCGCATCTTTTGGAAAACAACATGTTCCTCAATAATCAAACCAAAGTTTCCTTTAATCACGATTCTTAGGAATAATTAAAATTTTAAGATTTTGAATTCGACAATGCTTTGTTCATTATCACATGGGACAGGGACAGAACTTCTTCTAGTGCTAATGGGTCTTCTAATTATGTTCTTCTATTTTTAAATATCCAACAGCATCTGAAGAACTGCGAAATGCCTTATATCAGTGCTGTCCAAATTGTTTTTTGCTGTGGCCAAAATAGTGGCCCTGAGATGAAGCCGGTGGCCACTTTTTCACGTAATGAGAAAAAACCCAAAAATGTCGATAAAAAGTTGAAGTTCCTTTATTTAATCATTAATGAGATCGTTGACAACCTTTATATTCGATCAATTTAGTTAAATCGTGCTTGGATTCACAAAGTTCGCAACGAATTTCCGATTCTAATTTTTTTTGAGATAATGCATTGCGTAGTTTGTATTTGCATCGTGTAAGGCTGGAAAATGTGCTCTCACAAACATATGTTGAGCCAAACATACAAAGAAATTTCGGTAAAATATCTTTGAGCACGAAAAAGTTACAAGTTAATAGCAATCGCTTCCATAATGCATCACTCATTTCATTTGGCAAATGAGTTTCTTCATTTATTAGCGAAATATCAAACTCCAAGTGACTTTTCTTTGTATTGAAAAGATCGGACAAATTTTGAATATCGTTTTGATTGAAAACAAATGGATTTTTCAAAAACTTGAATGCTAAATGAAACTTTTTAAAATCCGAAAATCGTGAGTGAGTCGAATGGTTTAATCAAAATATTGAGATACTGAACAAAAATGTCTGTGTCGTAACCGAGCTCAAATTCTTCACTGAATTGGTTTGTGCCTAACATAGGAAGAAAAGTATAATCTTTGTCGCTGATTTCATTTTTAAGCGCAACCAATTTCAACTTGAATTCTTGTATGACAGTATCAAATTCATTTTAAACCATTGAAAATTCTATATAATATTAACATAATAACCAAATCTTCTCGTGGCGACTTGAAATTGTCCCGGTGGCCACCATGTTGGACAGCACTGCCCTATATGATAGAGAAAAAACTGAAATACCCTTTATATATTTTTTTATGTTAGTTCGAATCTGGTCTTAAAATTAAGATACTTATGGGCTGTTCATAAAACACGTCACGTTAAAATTAGCTTTTTTGACCCCCCCCCCCCGGTTATCACGCTGTGTCACACTTTCTGTGACCCCCCTGTAAATATTACGTTACAAAAACTAAACCCCGCCCCCCCTAAACTTTTGATTGATAATACACAAATTTTAATAGTCAGAAATATTTATTTTATTTTCATAATAAAATTAATAAATATCTTTTGTAACGAACAAATAAATAATATTTCTATATATCAGAAGTCAAGGATTCTGTAAAAATTCAGTAAAATTTTTTGATGAACGGCGAACGTCACGTTGCCGTAGACCCCCCGTCCCCCCTTGTCACATCTTGTCACACTCAACAAGACCCCTCCCCCCTGCATGCGAACGTATTTTATGAACGGCCCCTTACCCAACCTTCAAAAATTTTCAAAAAAAGTTACTTTTGACACAAAGCCAAGAAATATCATCTTTGATATATAAATATTTTTCTGTAAAAGTTCATTGCCTGCATTAGTTTTTTAATTATTTAAGCAGCTAATTTTTCCAGTTTTCGTTTTTTCTTTAATTATTATCAAAACGAAAATTTTCATAACGGCTATTTCTTTTTATTTGTTACAAGGCAATAATTGCTCTTTCTGATAGTTACCTTTACTGCTTTTAAATTAGAAATTCTGTTTTTGTTTCCCCACAAAGAACCGTGTAGATAGTGTGTTAAAATTTCACTTCACAAAAGCAATAAACAATGTCGACCTTTTACATCGGTAACTAGCAAAGAATTGCACCTACATAACGTACAATATACAATAGGTACAATAAGCAGATGTTTAATAGGAGTAGAATAATCTTCTTTCTATCAATTAAGAAATTGGGAATAGCCGTGTATCTTAAGATTATAATGATCAGCATACATTTTTCAAATTCTTTAAAATCAAATTATTACGTGAAGATCGATGAAAAATATTATCCAGTGTGAAAATTCAAGTATTATTATGTTATGAATACATATCTACCTTTTATCTTTTAACGTTGTTTGAAACATTTTATTTTACATATGTAAGAAAAATCTGAAATTGTTATTTGTATCGAACTTGACCTCTTGTTTACATTTATATTTTTGTTGAAATATAAATTTTATTAATTACTTGTTATTGAAACAAAATTATAATAATGAACTAAGATACGTTCGAAACTTTCCTGACTTCTTCCATCTCCTTTTTGAACCACTCACAAAATTCTTCTCTTACCTATTAACTTTAATTCACTGACAGTATTTCATTACAGAAAATGACCATTTAAAGGGAAAACTCTAGTAATATCTGAGTTGAGAGATTTTTTTCGTTATGGGATGTTTATTATAGGGAGCTCCCAAATACAGTGTAAATTCTTTATAACAAAATTCAAGGGTCAGAGCATTTGTTATCGTTATATGGAATGAAGAAAGTAAAATCACCAAATCCATTTTAATACATGTGTATTCAACAAATAACGTCTGTTTTGTTTTAAATAAATAGAATAGGATAATATTATAAAGGTTTTAAGATAAACCAACCAAATTATGCTCATATTTACGTTATAATGAGTTTAACGTTATAACGAATGACGTTTAATAGGATTTTTAATAATAAATACAAGTATAAAATAAATCACGATTTTGTTTTATAAAATATAACAATATAATATTAAGTGAAAAGTCCTTTATAAACCCAATTTATACCCTTTCCCCCCGCACAACGATTTAATGCCACAAGGCCAAAAGACTAAAACATGTAATTAAAAATTAAAATTAAAATTTGTACTTATGTACAAGGTTTCGTTGAAACATAAGCACGATCTTCATTCTTCATTTATTTTCGATCATTTATTAATCATTATGGTCGTAAAATCGATTCTGAATACATGCAATAGATCGATAAATTAGTAACCTTGTGTTGTAGGAAGTTTTTGCTATTTTAATTTAAGAATTAATTAAGTGTTTAATAGGTAACAGGGCCTTAGACAGGGAAATAATTAAAAAAAATATATTTTGGTATCAATTAGATGTTATGTAATTATAACAAAATTTATTTTACTAGATCCAAAATAAATATATAGAGACCTAGGTATTCTAATACTTGAACATTAGGTATATTATAGAAAATAAACCACACAATGGATTAAGTAAAAAATTATAAGTAGGTACATACTCTAAAAACTTATACGTGTAGTATATACCTTTTTGTAAATAAGATCCTAGATGGCTAAGAAAACATGCACCTACTTATGTACAATTAGATAGTATTTTATTAACGTATCGATTTTTACCTTGAGAACTAGCCCAGTTACAAAATCCAAGAGATACCAGCACAATAGAGCAACAATACTTTTTAATAACACACTTCACAGACCACATTGTTGTGAAACTTTTTAATAAACGAGTAGAGTACTTAGACGACGCTTTCGAACGGTTTGGGTTCGTCGCTTAATCCATCGTCCAACTGTCCGCGACCGATGGGCGCCCGAAACAAAATACGGTTCTCAATTGTTGTCAATTATTATTATCTACTGATTGTTGAACTTTTGCCAACTGCGAAACAAAACAAACGCACTGTATTAAAACTTTAAAACAAAAAATAAAAAATGAAACGCGAAGTTCTGACAGAAACAAACACCAACACTGACAATATCTGAGGTTATATAGATACGTGTAATATTTAAAAGAATGCGAATGAGAATGAGTACATTGTTCAACAGTTACCGCCGAAATGAGAAAGTCTAAGTTAGCTCCGGTCTCCAACGCTCACTTTACCATTTCTACTCGAATGCGTTAATGCCAGACAGGTGAGTTCCCTTCCCTGACGTCACAGCTGAATGACCAGACTATTACAACTACAAACTACCTAAAGGTATAGTAAAGGTAGTTACACAGGATTATTATTTTTGTTGTTCTTGTTCAACAACCGATGATTGAAAAATAACGGTATTTGGTCCGAAACGGTGTGAAGGATGATGCCGATGAGTCATTATTATTGAGTGGGTAACGTAAAAAGCTCACTTGTGCTACTGATCTTGTTACGGTATTAATTAAAGTGGCACGTGCCGGGTGATTATAATAAATAGCTGACTAAACAAGCATCACATGCAACAAACAAAAAATAACTAGGTTTATTAAGTTTTAATAGTAGTAATACCGAAAAATAGATGAAGAAAAGTGGTGTAATCGTTTCGGGGTGACAAAAGGTTGTGATAGCAAAATAATATATTAGAATAGGGGTAGATGAGGAAGGAACGACTGTAGAATTATACTTTTTTATAAACGGAATAAGGTCTTTATCAAAGAAAAAGGGGCATGTGGGTAGAATGGAATACCGGGGGAGCTTTTGGTTATACGCTAAGGACATTTTGGGTGACAAACTATTTTGTAAAATATTTAAAGATACGTGGGAATATAATAAATTACCAGAGGAGTAAAATGTCGAGCCATCGTGCTAGTAGGTATATAAAGGGGAAGATGTTGGAAATTATGGGGGAATAACAATAATTTCCTGTGTAGAAAAAATTATTCTTAACAAAACGCAATTCGAGTATAGGAAGGAAAAGTGAACTATTGACACAATTTTTCTTTATACGCTATACGGCACGGAATATTATGGCCAAAATATGAAAATTCAAAAACTCTAACTTTTGGGTTATATAGAGGTCTATTATGGTTACCTCTTAAAATTATTTTCATATTATACAGGGTTTTAAATTAAAGTATCAAAGTTATGTTTTTTTTTAATGGAACCCCCTGTATATTATTGCATTTTTGGATTCTCGATCAAAATAAGTGTTTGTTTTGATAAGGTTTATAACACCTAAACCTTAAGGTTTTTTAAATAATTTGAATTTTTACAAAATCTGACCTAATTTTTATGTATCAAATACTTAAAAAAGAAATGTATTTTAAGGGTTAATTTTTAAGCGAAATTTACAATGACGTGTATCAATAGATAATATGTTAAATCCCAATTATAATAAATAACACGTCATCTTATACAGGGTGTCCAAAAATTAATACTATTTAAGTAAGAACTTTAAGCGGTTGTAACTTGATTAATTTAAACGGAACGCCATATTTTTTAATATATCAGGAGATGTATTTTTTAATTACTTATCGATTGGTATTAGGGTGTTCATAAGCTAAGTCTTCGCGTTTTTTCAGGAAACGCTAAATAATTGTTTTATGCCCCATTTGGCACAAGCAAATAATAAATGAATACGTAATGCCTCTAATACATCTAATAATTTAATACGTTAAGCGTGCTGTATTAGTGACTATTACAATTATTTTTGCATTATTGTCATTGTCGTATCATACCAGTTTGATTCGGTTCGTAGTTTTCCTGAACAATTTTTGCTTGTCACATATTACTAGGGGTTTTAGTTAAGTCGGTATTATGCAGTTTGAGAAAAACGAACTCGTTGACATGATTTTCATTATGGGATCAGCTGAACAAAAACTTAGCGAATGTATGCACAGAGATATCCTAATAGAAGACAACCTTCAGTTAGCAGTTTGGAAAAACTTAAGGAAAGGTTCACTGGGACGGGAAATGTCAGTTATGAGAAATGTGAAAGGAAAAAGAGAACAAGTGACGAAGAAAATTTGAATGTACTATTATCAGTAATTGAAGAGCCATCTACTAGTTCGACAAAAATATCAAAAGAAATGAATGTACCACGATCTACTGTAAGCAAGATATTGAAAAATAATAAATATCATGACTACAGTATCTCCTTTCATCAAGAACTGTTGGAGCCCGATTTCGAGACTAGAAGGACATGTTTCGAATGGGGATTGGAAACTGAATGGATAACACCTAATTTTTTCCAAAAAGTGTTATTTACCGACGAATCTACATTTACTCAGAGTGGTATCCCGAACCGTCATAATTTTCATCATTATGCAACTGAAAACCCAAAAATACTGAGATCGGTTGATAAGCAGAGACAATGGACAGTAAATGTTTGGGGTGTTATTATGGGAAACTTTTTATTTGGACCACATTTCTTTCATGAACGTTTAAATGGTGCACAATATTTGTATTTCTTGCAACATGATTTACCTCGGCTTCTGCAAAACGTTCCTCCTGTTTTAAGGGAAAATATGTGGTTCCAACACGATGGTGCTCCAGCACATTTTGCGTTAACTGTCAGAGGGTTCATGAATCGACAATTCGGAGATAGATGGATAGGTCGCGGGGGTCCTATCAGTTGGCCACCTAGATCGCCAGATTTGACGAAACTCGATTTTTTTCTATGAAGCCACATAAAAAATATTGTATACAAGATTCCTTCAACTACAGCAGACGACATGAGGCAACGTATAATCTATGCCTTTGAAACAGTTGAGATGTTACAAAGAGTGCATAGATCCTTTCTGTCAGGGGTGCAAATGTGTTCCAATCAGAATGGAGGAACTTTGAACATTTACTTTAAATAGTAAACGATATTAAACTTTGACCATCTATTTATTTATTTACGTTTTAATTGTCTCCACTTACCAAATCTGACCGATAAGCACACTAGATCAAATTAAAAACAAATAATCAGCTGGAAAAAATGCAAAAAGTGAAATATCTCTGAAATTACGAGGTTTAGGTATAAAATATTATAAAGAAAAATTAAGCAGAATTAACGCACCATTCCAAAAAGTCAATAATATACAGGGTGTTCTATTTGAAAAAATGGAGAAATCGCTCTTTGAAGGTTGCTCAATTGACTGCACCGTAAAAAACACCCTGTATAATAAAATTATGATTTTATTATTTTTTAGGTTTAGTACATCCGTTGGCAGCATAACTACTAAATATTTCATCTCAACTAATCGTAATACTCGTGCATTGAACTAAAAAGCCAAACCCTGTTGCAACCAATTTTTTTACATTTTCATTATTAACTCAACAATACAACATCCAAACCCAAAAATCTTTGTATCATTGAAAAGACAATTTTAAGTAGATTAAGAAAAACAAATAAAAAACAGGGTGTTTCATTTAAAAAAAATATGTTGGAACGTGCTTCGATTTAGTGATTCACCCTGTATATGTCAAACTATTTTTAAAATATGCGTCTTTTGATACTGTATCATTCTCATAAAAAAAAAATTTCCAATCTGATTTAATATAGGCCATATTGACCTTTGACGCACTAATGAGCAACCCTGTATATGAGATAACTTAGCATAAGAACTTTAGTTTTGTATAATCTCCTGATGATGCCTTCACAAGGCGAAATGTATACATAGAATACAATAAAATATTCAGTTATTTATCCAAGTGTGTTTTACGTATATACCTTTTATGTTAAACATGAATCACCAAGTGCTTACGGCAGAAACCTTCGAAAATTTAATAGTAGTAAGATTTGTTAAAATGAGATTTTCGATTTTTGAAGGTTTATTAGAGCTTGCCTTATTAAATTTTTAAATAGGTACCACATCAGTACTGACAATGCAAAACTTTATTCATAGTCCAAATTAGTAACTGCAGATACTTGTAATGCATATTTTTTCTGGTTGCATATCTCCAGAACTGATAAGTTTAAAATCTTTTCTATGGGGTTCAGGGCTGTAGCTAGAGTCGAATTTGAGGTAGGCAGCATTGGTTACAGGTAGGGCGGAAGTAAAAAATTGATCATAATTGATCTGCCCTCGAAGCACGGGCTCCTAAATCAATCACCATGTATATCACTAACCACTAGGTCAGTGATGTACATTTAATAGCTATTTGTAAACAAATAATTTCTGTGACAGAGCATGAGCATGTCGTATCTAAGAACTATTAAATCCTCAATGATGAAGAACAAGCGAACAAGATGGTTGAACTTCCAAATTTGGATGTAGAGATCAATGTCTGAGTGAGAATCAGGTAATAATTAATTGTTGTGTGGGGTGATACGAGTAAATAGATACGACCAAAAATACCATTTAGATCATATTGTTTCTGAAAACTTTGTGCAAAATCAGAAGGAATACTATGGCTACCATTATCAACATGTGTTGACCAACCTGTTGCCATGGACCTAGGAGTAGCGATTGTATTTTGTGCTTCCACCTCTTTTGAGTAGTGAGGTTCTTCATGGTCAATTTCATCTTCAATTCTTCGTTTTTTCCAAAGAAATCTGGTATAGCAATAAAAATAACAATTGTAGGTATCGATTTTTGACTGAAACACTCTTTACCGTACACTTCACTTAACCAAACTACAAACAATAATAAAAAATCTCTAGTTTATGTTTATTTTAGTTTAACAAGGGATTTTCTGTTCCATAGATTGCAATATAGCCCATATTTCAATATATGCTACGGGGAATCCCCTCTGCATTACAGAATAATTATATCTGTATATCTATATATATAATATATATTTAATTAAATAGTCCCATCGCTTCAAGGGATGGCGATTCAAATGCCGTCTATACATAGAACAAAGAATTATTATAATATGAAATGAATGTCACAAACTGTGGTATGTTCCGAAAAGTTTAGATATCTATTTTTTTTATCTCAAAGTATGCACAAACACTTTAATTCTAATAATTTATCTTAGTTTTTGGTATTTTTAAAGTAGGGCATTGTGATTTGAAGGTAGGGCATCACCCCACAATGCTTCGGCCATGATGGGGTTTCATTAAAAATATGCATATCAGATCCATCCGCACCCTGGGAAAATCTTATATTATTTGGACGAATAGCAAATATTACTAATATTGCTACGGGGTCGATTGCGTTTTTGTCTTTCATGAGCTGAACCAAAATGGGGCCAAAATATACTTAACTTTTAAACGACCTTTATAGGGAAGATCATGATCTCCTATCCAAACTTAATTACTTCTGTAAAATTTAATAATTTGTAATGATTCCACGGTTGGGTAATTATGAAACAATAAAATAGAAAAATAAAAATAATTCAAAAATGCTTTTATATGTTTCAAAAAGTTTATTTAAACTCTACAGCTGTTTCGGCATATTATGACTTTATCAAGAGTATGATAAATACTTTTGTAGGAGTTACTTTTTGCTTGATGGCTTCCCTGGTGAGGTATTCAATTGCATAGTTTGAAATACTTTCTCTTCAAAATAGCCTCCACAGGTCATTTGAAAAAAAAAACTAAAGACCCGCCTGGACGTAGAATTGTGCGCTCTTTCGGAATCCGGAGTTAAAAATAGGGGTTTCTATTTAAGAAAACCATTATGACTTTCAATAATTACATTTAAGATCAAATTGTACAATAATGCATATTTATTTAAATAGTATTTTAAAAATAATTAAAGACTTTTTTGAAGAATAAATTGTATTTTCATTACGTATGAGGCTCATACTATTCAAAAAACATATATGTTTAAATTTTCTAAAGGGGTCACTTTTCCTAGCTTATCTCCTTTGCTTCTAATCAAATATATTTTACCAAATTTCAGAATATCTTCTAAAACATACTATACACAATAATATAATAATATATAAGTAGCACAAAGAGTTCCAATAAAAAAATTTTGAACTCACTTTACTCCAAATAATCATCCTGTTACATGACATCTACTTGTGTCCAGTTAATATACTTAAATATCACATAAATTGATTATATTACAAAGTTTTGCATAGAAATGTTGTAGGATAATAATTATAGCTAAAAACGTGTGCTTAACATGCTTGATTTCAAAATAAATAAGAATTTTGAATTGAGGATGCTTTTAATTGTTGTAACTCCATATTCACAATATAAATGAAACACAACAGTTTCAGTTACAAATTATATTTATTGACCACAATAATCATTTCGCCACACTGTGGCTTCTTCAGGTAGAACAAAAACTAAACTAAGTCTGATTACAAAATCACTTAATGGGGGAGGGAAACAGTTATATTACAAAATAATGTTATAAACTTAAAAACGGTGAATTGTTGACATCAATCTGGTTATTTAAAATTAAATCTTGTTTATTTAACGTATTTATTTCTAAACATTCTAGTAAATTCAATACTGTACTTTTCTTCTCTACGTGTAAATTTTGGAAATTATCATTAAAATCATGAGACTTTAATAACAAATGTTGAACATACGTTGAATGGGGTGACTTTTGTTTTATAACTCTTTATGTGTTCGGATATTCTGTCCTTAAAGGCCAATGTAAGTTTTGTAAATAAGAATTATTGAAAATATGTATTCGTTTTTCACTTTTTGTTCTATCCCCATTATAATAATAAATCGAAGGAACTACAGTAGAACCTTGATAACTTAAACCTCGATAACGTAAAAACCTCCATAAATTCATAAAATTTTGTGTTCCCTTCCCCTCGGAGTCCAAAACCTCTTTTACTTAAAATTTGAACCCTCTATAACTTAAACGAATAATTTGGGCATCGCACCTCAGTAAGTAATAAAATTGATGTAGAAAGTGTGAATTGTTTGAAACAAAAAAAAAATTATAACCGACTTTTTTAAGTAGAATAAAATAAACTTGAATAAATGTACCTTTAACCCTAAAATAAAGTATGTATGTACATAATAACATTTCGAAGTTTCATTTACATTAAACCTAGCTCGTCAATCTCTATGATTCCTAAACAACGCTCATAAACGGACCTCTGTAAGTAAAAATTTAAACCAATAAAAACTCCTTAACTTAAACCCTTAGTAAGTAAAAACCTCAATAGCTCAAATTTTTCAACGTTTCCCTTGGTCTTTATCTTATCGAGGTTCTACTGTATATATTCTGGTTTTAAATAAAGGTATTGAACAAAATCTAGAATACGAATTTCCATGCTCATTTTTTGTTTTCTGAATTTGATACCCCTCTCCCTTTACTTTCACGTCGTTCCGGGCGGTAACATGAATTAGGGATATCCTGTGTTTAAATTAACGTTACATTAATTATAGTTTTTATTGCTAACTAAGAAAGCCATTGGACATCAAAACGTGTTTTAGATAATTAATTTTTTAGTAGATTTTCGTGTTTTCAGTGTTCAATTCAGTTTAGTTCCACAGTATTTCTTCAGATATTTTTCAAGCTTCAATAATGCTTTTATTGATGTATCTATCTACATGTAGATTCCCACTTTGGTTCTACATATATAATTAACATTTTTATAAAAGTTTGTTGTGAATATTTTTATTTACGCTGTAGTGGCGTAATTTTGGGTGGCATGAGGAGGCAGTTACCTACTATCCCAGAATTGTCCAACTCAATGTATGTACCTATTAACATCCTCGAATTTACAAATAAAATTAACGTTAAGTTTGCTTTTGAAAGTTTCTTGCGGGGAAGGTTATTTATTACAGGCACCCATTACATGGGCAAATTCCATATTCCCTTGCCACCGCTGTTATAAGGCATAAAAAATACAAATCTCACTTTGCAGTGTCATAGCTCGTTAATTTGAATTTAATTTTTTTTGGGCAGTTGGAAAGATACCATTTTGAAGCTTATTAATACTTATATAAATAAAGGTAGGTACATTAAAAAAAAAAATTGAGAGTTGAAAGAAATTCTCGAAAGAGTTTTAGCAATTTTACTAAAAAGGACCTCACATTGCAATATCATAGTTTGATAATTTGTATTTATTTTAAAATTTGTTATTTAGACAGCTCGCCGTCACAGCTCTTCAAAGTTAGGTCTTTCTTTTTAAAAATTCGTAGTCATCCTGTCTGAATATTTTTGTAGGCCCAGAAATTTTTTTTGAGGAAACTAAAACAAGCCCTAAGCTCAAATTGCGCTTTTTCTAACTACCCTAACTACTTTGAAATTTATTTACTTTTTGAGACACAGTGCTTTAAAGTTAGGTATTTTTTTCGATATTCGTAGACTATTTTCTCAGGAATATTTTTATGGATCTGAATTTTTTTTTTTTGGGAATCCCAACCTGTGTTCTAAAGGTGTAATTTTTTTTCCAGCAATTTTATAAAAGTTTTAAATTCATTTGTACATCTCGAAGAAGTATATGTTAAAGCATAATACTAAATACTATTGCTTAATAGAAAATAATTAAACAAATATCACTTGTTTAAATCACCCTAATAAGTACGAATACGTATTGTTTAAGTATGAACATTTGGAAAAATATATCTGCCAGTGAAAAAAAAGACGTTACCTCTATTTATTAATGTGATGTGTAACAAGCGCTTATTTTTGTAATTGCCTATCGTGTTTCACTCAATTACAAAAAGGGGGACATTTTAAATTTAAAATTATTCCAGGATTAAATTCTATACATGAACAGAGTGCGACATCTATTAGACACTGTCTTAAATAACACTTAGTTTTAGAACTGTCCGAAAGATGTCATACAAGTTAAAATGTCAAATTTATTTTATTTCTGTAATTTATGTTCATAGATTAGTTTATGTTATTTAATTTATTCCATACACATAACTATAACTAATCAGAAACTTTATACAATATGTGCTAAAGGGATAAGTGCAAACCTTTTTTATACGATCATATTTCGAAAATTTCTCACTTACCCATTAGTTACTATCACAATATTTAAATATCCACAATGAACGTGTATCAAATTATTTTCCAGGGCATAACCTCTAATCATTGTGTTTGGAAGTTATTTTTAACAGTTATTATTTATTATAGAAAAATTATACGGGATGAGTTTACTATTCCGTTAACAGTGCGAGGATTGTAAAAACATAAATTTCGTGTTGAAGTGTTAGGGCCTTGGCTAATGAAAATGCCGAAAAATCATTTGTCAACATTTGAAGTCCAATCGTTTATAAAAAAAGAGTATAATAATTATTGATAGTGACAACGCCACTTGTTCGTCATCTACAATGTACATATACTACGTATAATATTGTTGGTGAAGGGAGCATTGTCTACAGGTAAGTAAACGCAGATTATACACAACTGTTTGTCTCTGCAACTATGATAGTAAATGCAAACTGAGAAGCCTACAGTTAAGATTTTTAATTGTACCTATAAGTTCCGCTGTAGGTGCGTTTATATGATGATATTTTTACTACTACTACTATGACATATGACATTTCCCCATGAATTTTGTTAATTAAAACTTGTTTCAATCTTGTATGCTACTAATTATAGAAAAATATTACCAGCCACTGACAACCTGGTATAGGTAGGTGATACATCTTTTTTATTATAATTGCATCCTGCCAATTATAATATTAATTTTATTTATTTTCAGAGAAACATGCCATTATTGGTGGTGGCAGGGTTTAACCTTCCCGAGTGGGAAGTAAATTACATTCATATTTACATTTCTTAATTTATGTTTGTTATTTTTAAGGATATAGACAGTTATATGGTGCTATGCGATGGTCCTCCTTCAGAAGCAAAGTATTTAGGATTGATAAGTATGCCCACGGCTTGTCCGGTTGAAAGACCTCCGGGAATTATTCCTTGGGCAACTATATGGTTAGGAAATATGTAGAAACATTTTAAATATATATTTATTTATTTATGTACATAAACGGGAGTTTCCCTTTACATTTTTTTACAATTATATTTAAGTAATAATGGCACTTTTTTTATCATTCTTCTTTGCATAACTGAAAATGTAAGTGCTCTCATCCATTTCGGTTACAATTCAGAAAATCAGCATTTTACAATATTTTCATTTTTTTTACGAGAAATCATACAATGATCTTTTTAAGCAGGTACTAATCACATCCATTGATAAGTCAAAATCAATCCTTACAGAGCCTTTATTGAAAATATCCGTTATTCTATAACTAACAGATTTACAAGCAATGTTAGATTTATATGCCGGGCAAACAAATTTAGTCTCTCTCTGACGGAGTCTGTCATCTGGGAGATGTATCACCAATGCATCCATTATCGATTGATCAGTTATAAAACCTTTCTTTACCTTATATTATTATTTATATATATTTTTTTTTATTTAACTTTCGAACTACATAGTTTAATTACGCGAACCGAGAGTAAGAGGTACTAAAGATATGAAATTTCTTTTTTAGTAGATTTTCATGTTTACAGTGTTCAATTCAGTTTAGTTCCACAGTATTTCTTCAGATATTTTTCAAGCTTCAGTAATGCTTTTATTGATGTATCTACATGAAGATTCCCACTTTGGTTCTACATATATATTATATTTAACATTTTTGTAAAAGTTTTACGTAAAACTGTTCGATAGCGTAAGAAGTGTTTCTGTTTTTTCGTGCTTCTTCAATGTAGTGGCGTAATTTTGGGTGGCAAGAGGAAGCAGTTACTATCCCAGAATTACTCAATGTACCTATTGGCATCCTCCAATTTACAAATAAAATTAACGTTAAGTTTGCTTTTGAATGTTTCCTGCGAGGAGGGTCATTATTGGCACCCATTGCATGGGGAAATACCATATTCCTTAGACCGCTCGCCTTGCCACCTCTGTTAAAAGGCATAAAAAATACAAATCTCACTTTGCAGTGTCATAGTTCGTTAATTTTAATTTAAATTTTTTTGGGCAGTTGGAAAGATACCGTTTTGAAGCTTAATACTTATACAAATTAAGGTAGGTACATTAAAAAAAACAAAATTGAGAGTTGAAAGAAATTCTCGAGAGTTTTAGCAATTTTACTAAAAAGGCCCTCACATTGCAATATCATAGCTCGATCATTTGTATTTATTTTAAAATTTGTTATTTAGACAGCTCGCAGTCACAGTGCTTCAAAGTTAGGTCTTTCTTTTTCAAAATTCGTAGTCATCCTTTCGGCATATTTTTGAAAGCCTAGAAATTTTTTTTGAGGAAACTAAAACAAGCCCTAAGCTTCAAATTACGCTTTTTCTAACTACCCTAACTAATTTGACATTTAATTACCACTTTTTGAGATACTGTGCTTTAAAGTTAGGTTTTTTTTTTCGATATTCGTAGACTATTTTCTCAGGAATATTTTTATGTATCTGAATTTTTTTTGGGAATCCCAACCTAATGTGTTCTAAAAGTGTAAATTTTTAAGCAATTTTTAAAAGGTTCAAATTCATTTGTACATCTCGAAAGAGTATATTTTAAAGCATAAGACTAAATACTATTGCTTAATAGAAAAGAATTAAACAAATACCACTTCTTTCTCTGAAATCACCCTAATAAGTACGAATACGTGGATATTGTTTAAATATGAAAATTTGGAAAAATATATCTAACAATAAAAGAAACGATGTTATCTCTTTATTTATTATTGTGATGTGTAACAAGCTCTTATTTTTGTAATTACCTATTGTGTTTTACTCAATTACAAAAACGGGACATTTAAAATTTAAAATTATTCCAGGATTAAATTCTGTAGATTACTGTAGATGAACAGAGTGCGTCATCTATTAGACATTGTCTAAAATAATACTTAGTTTTAGAACTGTCCGAAAGATGTCATACAAGTTAAATTGTCAAATTTATTTTATTTGTGTAACATATACACATAACTAATCAGAAACTTAATACAAAATGTGCTAAAGGGATAAGTGCAAACCTTTTTTATACTATCATGTTTCGAAAATTTCTCACTTACCCATTAGTTACTATCGCAATATTTAAATATTCACAATGAACGTGTATCAAATTATTTCCCAGGGCATAACCTCTAAGCATCAAGGAAGATATTGCAAGTATTTCCTTAAATAAGCTAAAAGTGCTTAATTCCGTTATGGAACAGTGAGTAAATATCCAACAGTTTCCCTGTTTAATAACTACAACAATACCTTTGTAGAGAAAAAGAACTTCGATCGGGAGGAACTATGGGACCAATTACAGACCCTCAAGACAGTGCAAGACAAAAAGCCATAGAAGAAAATCCACAACCACCTAGTCCAAATGCTTTAAAAGTTGCAGCTACTGAATGCCTAAATAACTGGATATGTTATTTACAGGTACATATATATTTTTATTTAGATGTTGAAAACCAATGTATTGTTGCAAGAACAGTGGAATTGTATTTAAAGGGCCACAGGAAACAGAGATATGACTCGTAGGGTGTAAAATTGCAATTTTTTGTATTTCTTGTAGATTTTAAATAGTTTATGCACTGCCGGATTGAGACTTTCCCAATCTCTCCACAACCTGTCACAATTTCAAAATGTTCTCCTAGCAACTCAGTGCCAAGGCAGTTGGGAAGAATTTGTAAAAGCAGCATCATTTGCAACAAATACTGTAAAAAATCACATAGCATCAGCAATGCAAGATATGATTATTGGGGAAACCTTTACTGACGACGATGCGCAACGGCAACAAGAACACAACCAGCAAATCGTAACAGAAAATCTTCATACTTTTATCAATCTTCAGTATCAGTTTTCTTTGGGTTAGTATTGATAATACTTTAGTGTGATTATGTATGTTACTTTATATTTTTTTAGCTGGATGTGAAATTTTTGGTGTCATGTCATCCTGTCCCTCATGCCATTCAGCACCTGGTGTTCAACATGTGCCTGATTGTAGCATGGCAACGCTTCAGCACTGTTTTTCACAAATTTATGCTCAAGAAACTCGTTCTCAAAATTCAAGTCCACATAATATGTCTGCAGAACGAAATGTGACTATGCTAGAAAGTCCTAAAGGTCCAGAATTATCAAAATTTTATGGTATAACCGAAAGAACAAAATAGCTCAAACCCCAATTTATTATGATCATTTGTAATTATTACGAATTTCTCTATATAGGTGCAGGATTTGAGTTTTCACGTCAACAAAGCCCAATTAATGCTAATCCAGAGCCGAGGAGCTCTTCTCCTTTTCATGAAACTTTTAGAGGATCAAGTCCAGATACTATAAAAAGTACAAGCCATATAGAGACCATAAGAGGTAAAATTCAGAGAATTTTCTTCAAGTGACTTATTAATTATTAGTTTCTAACACAATTCAGGACCTTTTCCAAATCCTGGTCACCTCTATACAATGAAGTCACCGTTTCCTGGTCGTGGTTCTCGTTCTGCACTCCACTTTCCGTTATTTCCCTTAATTGGACAACGTAGATGGTCAGAAGCTGCTGCTGCCTCCTCAGTTGGAGAAAGTAGCGGCGAAGGGGGTGACGCAAATATGAGGAGATGGTCGATGCCGTGGGACTGCGGAAGGGTAGAAACGGCACCGTGGCAACAAAGGTATCTTCCAACGAAATTAACGGTACCTGTGGCCGGGACGTCTCAGGAAAGAAGCCGTAGCAATACACCAGGTAAATACAAAAACTAATGAGACTAGAAATGACAGAGTAAACTACATAGGGATGCAAAATGTAAGGCGCAAACCGTTAGTTAATTGTGTTGGACAAATCATAGTACAGTACGAAGTGCGCATACAATTTTACAACGTAAATTGAATCTCTAAATTTGCTTTATGCTTTTTTTAAAAGAAACTTTTCCAAATCAACCCGGTACTTTGCCAGGCGGGGAGGGTTTAGCTGAAGCAATACAATTGCTGTCTTGTAGACCCATGAGATGTTCAATTCCCTTTGCTCACACTCCACACCCTGGTCCCTACGGTACATCTGTTTGGACAGATACTCATGAGGATAGAATGCACAAAAGAGGACATGGAGGACCTTTACAAAGGTAATTTGTTTGGAGTCATAGTCCTGCGTTTCCTCAATTTTGTCTGTAATGTGTCATTGATTAATCCTTGTAATGAACTAATTCCTCCAGTTATTTTTAAATTGTTGAGAATTATGATTTCACAGCTTCGTTTCTTTCCTAATTTAGTCCTGATTTTTTTTAAGGGGTATATGGCAGTCAATAGACGTTCCTCCGAGTTGCTGTGTTCCAAATACGGAACATTTCGATATTTTTCCATCAGGGCTTCCTTTAACGTCCCGTAAAAGTAGTTCATCGACAGATTCGTCTTCCTGTCTTTCTATTCACAGCAGGTCTACTGCTAGTTCATCAGACAAAGCTTCAGAGAGTATTAGTAGTGGAGGAGGTGTAAGTGTATCATTTTATTTTTATATTGATGTCAAAAAGGTACATTATTATTAGGACGCTGTTCGTTTGCACACAAATTTTTATTCGATTTGGAGCGGAAGCGATCATCTTCCATTTATAAGACTGCCAGAATCTCAAGAGCCCCAGGAGGACAGCGATACAGAAGATGCAGAAGAGGCAATGTTTCCAAAGCCTACATAAATATTACAGTATTTTATTTTACATTAAAAATTACAACAGAAACAGAAACATATCCACATAATTATCGTAACATTAAGTTCAAAATTTTCTGGGAATGGTGACGCATAAAATACACTCGTGTATTAATTACTAAATTCATATACTATTATAATATCGCGTAATAGGTGTGATAATAAGAGAATAACATACATATTAAATGTGTGACATTAAAAAAATGTCGAAAGCTTGAGGTTTTTCACGTTTCCATATTCTGTTAAATAGTGTATTTGGTGTAATTTATATAATATTTTTGGTATTATAGGGTCTAGCCTGATAAAGTAGTGAAAATGTCCCAAGCCCTTTTGTAACAAAAAAATGCTGTAATGTAATGTAAATATCAGAAACCTACGCAGAAACTACTCTCACAAAAAAATAAAACGTTTTTCGTTATTTTAACGTTTCTAAAAAGTAATTTCTTGGTTTTTTTAATTTTCAATTAATAAAACTATCAAATTACGTGCCAAAAATTAAAGAACTGCTTTGCTCTACATCAAAAAGTAAAAGATACTTAGATAAAATAATGAAAAATCTTTATAATTTATTGTGGGAATGTATGAAAGTACGCAGAATTCTCCTTTTTCATGATATATCGGAAACTACGATATATAGAAATTCTGGAAAAAAATATTACTACAATGGCTATGAGAAAATCTTGTGAATTATTTTTAAGTTCTGCATTCACCGCAAAGGGGCTCAATTGATTATAAAATTCAAGATTTCTTCGAAAATTTTCCTATTAAGCTATAACTTTAATAACATCATAAGAAAGCCTGACCAATTTCGCATAAGTTTTGTCTCAGGTTCATTAGTGGAGGAAGCCTAAAGCCTAAGTTTACTAAAATCGGATAAGTCGTATAGAAGATACAGCGATTTAGCGATTTAAATAATTAGACATTCAGAAGCCTTTCCCACTCTTTTAAAAGTCGCTACGCCACTGAGCCTAAGACAGAACATATGCGAAAATGTTCAAGCTATTAGTGATGTTATTAGAGTTATAATAGCTTATAAGAATTTTTGGATTCGAAACTGCGCCGAATATTCTCAATGGAGACGATGGTGACTTCGTAGTATTCTTCTGGAAGGTTCAGGAACATCTGAATTGGATTCTATCGGTGTACCTGTTTTTATAGGTATATGATGTATAGAATGTTCGGCGCAGTTTCGAACGAAACGTCTGTAAATTATAAAAATTCCACTAGACCACGGCTCGTTAGCCCGGAAAATCATCATCATACATTTATTTTTTTGTTTCAAAAAAGCCAAGGACATTTTTCACAATCTTATCTAGCTAGATTCTTTCTATTTATTTCTTCGTTGGATTTTTTATATTTTTCTGACGCACCTGATGTGATAATCTTTTTTTATTTCTTAGTGATTTTTATGATTTTGGGGTCACATAGATGGTTTTTTCAGTTATTTTTAAAGTTACAAAATATATTGATTAATGTATTAATATTACATATATCGCGGGCTCTATGTGGCATTAGGTGGAGCTGGTTTTCACCTAATCTGTGTATTTTATAGGGTATGTGGCTGTATTTTGTATTCTAGATGTAATAAGTAGATGTTGATTAATTGAACTTTAATTTCCAATTTTTTAGAGTACCTGCAAGATATTCCTTGATATTTTTAAACAGAAACTCAAATTTTTATCTTTTACAGTAACTAATTTTGTTAAGTAGTACGTAACTCTCTCTAAATCTAGTCATGTATATATTTTTCTCCTGTTATTTTTTTATATATTGACATTAATTTAATATAAAGTATTATATTAAGCAATAAAGGACTGCCATTAGTTGTAATTGTATATTATTACAATTAATTAAAAAATGGCTGTTGCACAAAGTAAAATAAATAATAATTAAAGAAAGGTTTGTTGGCCACATAAAAACTACCTACACATAATAAAATAAAAAGTTACTTACAAAGTAATTATTTAACTATGGTTTTTTTACATTTCAAAACGTAATACTGCTAAAATAATGTTACTTTTATAAACAAAATATTCACACAAAAGCGCGTACTTAATTATATATTATTGTGTCCTACTTACAAATTTTCGTTATCATTCGTTTCGTCTTCGAAATCTGCATCGCCGTCATCATCATAAGTAGCTTCGTCTGTTAAATCGAAATCATCAATGATTTCGTCGTCATTCAATGGACACTTCAGACAGCTTTAAAAATTAAAAAACTTGTAAAATGGACAGTAATCAAAACGTATTAACTAAATCTTGAACTGGAAAATAGAGGAACTCTTAATTTTCAAAGCTAAGGTGATGCCTTTTGGCTCCAGAACGTGACGTTCTGTAGTGCAACGTGTAATAATTAATTAGTAGTAAGAAAGAGAGTTCGTTTTATAAGTAAAGTTTTTTTGGCAAAAGTTATGCACGAATATATAATAAAATGCCATCAGTATTTGTTTTTAATTAAAATATATTCTAACTATATTTTTTAGTGTTTTATCGCTAAATGTAACGCCGCCAATGGAAACTTAATTTTAATTTAAGCCGTTATAATGTGCTCCAAGCCCTTTTGATGTAATTCAAATACTTTACTCGAAGTGCTTTTAAAGAGCCTAGAGTCTTTTCAATGAGTTTTAAACCATTTGAAATTGCTTGAAGCCCTATTAAAAAGGACTGAACTTTTTGATGCAATTGAAGCCTTTTTGGTTTAATTCACGCTCTTCTAGTGTTTAACACCTTTTTCACAAGTGGTATAAACCTTTTAATTTATCTGATGCTCTTTTGGTCTAATTTAAACCCTTATGGTGTGCACGAAGCCCTTTTAGGGCTTTGAATTTAATTACTTTTCGATGTAATTGGTAATACACTAAGAACTAAGAACTAAAAGCACTTAAAATAAGGACTTTAGGCTTAGGTTTTGAAGTCCTTTAGCAAGAGCCTTGCCCAAGATATACTCATTTTTATGTCATCAATAAAAGATAACTTGTTTTGGTTAATATTGGCACTTAAACAATATTCAATATTTTTTTTTTACTGTGTGCACTCAAAATTTTACCTGCTCTTTTTGTATCCATAATCTATGCAAGTGTCTCCAACGCATTCGCAACACCCATCATGAAACCATCGATAACTGGATGCGCCCATCGATTGACAACTCTTTTTGCATTTCATCCAGCTCATACATTGAGCCATAAAAGCCACTGTACAATTAATAACTGCGGTTCCATTTGATTTTATGGGAGCTACTTCTTGTTCTGCACTTTCTGTAAATAAATATCTAAATAGTTTAACACAAAATCATTCAGCTGCATATATTAAGTACATATATGCATTTAGATAAAACGAATACATTTTTATTATTGTTAAGGTGTCACTTTATTTATTTTTTAGTGTAATACCACAAAGATTATTTTGATTTATTTTATATACAAGCATAGCTGAAAAATACCAAAATTGAAAAAGGGGCAGCGGTGTTTACTTACGCATATGAAGCTTTATTTCCTTTTTCTGGATAAAATAAAAAGTATCCGATTGAATGGGAAAAGTCATGGTTGTCCATCGGGCTTGGGGATCAGGTTCATCTGTTAAAACCTGAAAAAGCCCCGATATTTTTTCCAACTCTCCAACGTACGAATGTGTGCTTAAATTACTTTCTTCGGTATCGTTGGGCTTTGGACACATGTCTGTATTTAAATGAACAACAAATCTCATAGGTGCTAATAAGTACTTTAACAATAAATTATTTTATTAATACTTACCAACACACGAACAACATTCGCTGTACAAATAACTGAGACATGCGGAACATTCTTTACAACAGGTACAATTTTTTAAGTCACATTTACAGGATTGGGTCAAAAGACATTTGCTAACGACGCTCCCACAAACAGCCTCATTACAGCTCTCGGCCTGGTGAAGTACTACGATAAGGGCAGCCACTAATGTTGTGAAAACTGCTATGCACTGAAGCATACTGGTCCTAAAACAATATAAATTCATAATTCATTGCTGTGTACGTTTCTTTGCATTATTAGGATATCTTCAGGAGCACAATTGTATGACAGATTGTGCTCCGAAGGATGCTCTAAAAGTTTAAAAGATAAAAAATTGTGAATCTTGTAAGTGTTTTAACTAATACTTATATTAATTAAATGTTACCGAATTACTGAATATTACTCTATGTTGTTACCAGTATGACTGATATTATATAAAATCAAGCTAAAATAAAAAGAAAACTGTATGAATAAATAAAACACTTGGTACGCGTAATAAATTTGTTTATACTTTAATGAATTATATTATTACTCGCAGTAACTTAAAGGAAAGTTTTTAATTTTACATCTGTTATGTACCTATTCATAAATAATTCATTATGCAGGTGAAAAAATTTACAAAAACATCTTATTACTGCTTTATGCAATGTATTCAATTTGAATAAACAGTTTTTATGGTTCTGTACCAAAAAAGGGTAAAAAAGGACCTTAATGAAGAGGTTTCTTTCTCTATTCTTCTGTTTTCTCACAAATGAACTATTAATGCTAACAACACCAATTATACATTTTTAAGGTAAATAGGTACTAATATTTCTTGAAACGAACAGTTATTAATCGTAATAAAGTGAAATAAAAACATTTATTAGTTGTAAAGGATTTAATTCAATAGACACAGAGCTGGGCAAAGCCCTCACTTAAATGGCTTCAAGCCCAAAGCCCTTACTTAATGTGCTTTGGTTCTTGATTTTAAAATCCAGTGATTTCGAATTACCAGTTGAATTACATCAAAAAACGGCTTCATATGGGCTTGGATTGAACCGAAAGGGCTTCGATTACTCTAAAAAGCTTAATGTTCTTTGATGGTTTTACCTTGCTTTCAAGCACGTTGAAAGGACTTCTAGCAACTTAGGAGGGCTTCGGGTTTATTGAAAGAATTTCAACACCTTTAAGACCTTTTTTAAATTACAAATTACCAAGCACTTTTATAAAGTAGGTAATTTGATCACCAAGCCCCAACTATTTGTTCAAGTTGTTTTATGCTCTGGATAGACCTGACGCATATTTTCTGGTACAAAGCACTAAAGGCATGCCTAGCTGTAAGTGGACATTACATTAGTAATTAGCTAAACATTGGCTTCATAAGTAGGTGATGATTTTTAAAATTTTAAAAGGTAGGATATTATCAAAGTACGTATGAGTCATAAGAACCAAATACACTCGAATTTATAGACATTTCTTGTCATTCTGGATTTCATTGAATGAGAATAAGATCCTTACACAAAATATTTTTATTTTAGTTAATATACAGGATTTCCAAAAGTCACTAGCTGATTAAAATGCTTATAACATTAAAAGATACTTTTATACTCATAAACTTTCTTAACACATGGGTACTATATTATATTCTAAAGAGTTTATTGTGAACTTAGTTTTTAAAATTTATATTCTTCAAGTGCCCTCCATTTTTAGTCTGACACATTCTTGTTCTTTTTAATGTGTTTCCAATGACAATTTGTTCGTTAAAAGGCTTTATTTCACATCGTATATCCTTTAGTTGGTCGAGGGTTCTGGGTTTATACACATAAATTACGTGTAGTCATTGGGGAGAACACATTTCTTGCATCAAAATTTGAAACGTCTCTGAACTTGTGTAATTGAACGTTAATGTTCAAAGTAGATTTCCACAAGAGCGACTCTTTATTCAAGGGTGAATTTCTCCATAACAAATCTCCCAAGTTTTCTGGTTTCTAAATCTTTAAAGATTAAGAATAAGAAAATACTTATCCGAAGTTATTAAATTTTAAAATCAGATAGTGATTTTTGGAACATCCTGTATAAATATACTGCGAACACTTTGTCGTGAATTTGAATTAAATTAAAAAAAAATCAGTTGAGTAAGAAGCCACAATTAAAAGTATTCGATCAAAAATTTAAAAATCAATAAACTATATTCAGTACGACGTTTCGACCTTTTTTACTTTTATTACTATAGCTTCATACTTTTGCTTATCAAACATTATACAAATTGTTTTACACGTAAAAATATATCACGACTGGAATTATATTTAATACAATATTGAAAAACACATTTAAAAATATAAATATATATAGGTACATAATTAAAAAAATTATGATTTTGCGACTAATATAAAAGCGTGAAGTGCTCATGCCCGTTGTTAGGATTCGTATCTTGGAATCTCACGAGCTGTGAAATGGATGAGAGATGCAAAAGGTGAATTGTATGCTCGGGTATTCAGTTAGTATTAGGGGCCATTCATTTATTACGTAAGAATCTTTGAATATGCCAACCCCTCCCCCATATTTCATATTTATTACGTAAGAATCTTAAGGAAAAAGTGAAAATACGTTTGGTTGGTCTTGATGTTTATTTTTAAAACTAACAATTTTCAGGAACGTTTACAATCATGTTGGATGGAATCTTTTTAATCGTTAGGATATAATCACTACATAAGATTTTCAGTCAAGGGGCTCAAAACCCACTCAGAAAGTGAATCTGCCACTGGAACATCTCTAATACAAGGTGTTGCTTCTTTTGGTCACATCGACACTCGCGCTTTTTCAAATCTTAACTTTGCGTATATTTGTGATCTTACGTAAGAAATATCAAGAATCCCTCCCGCCCCCTTGATGTAAGAAAAAATAAGACATGGTCGACCCCCCTCCCCTAATAAATCGTCTTATGTAATAAATGAAGGGCCCCTCTTAGCTAATAGGCGGAGTTATGTCTCTGCGCACCCAAACAATCAACGCTCATGGGATGCTGTATTACCTCTAATGTACAGTATCATACCAAAAAAAAAAGGCTTCGCTTAAAAAAAAAAACACGATTGTTTTTGTAAATATAATTTTTTGGTCAATTTTTAGGTTTTGCCTATTTTCTAACATTTCTAACTGTTTATAATATTTACAAATAAATAAATATTTGTAAACATGAATAATACAAGTACGAAACGAAATTCGACATGCCTTAACAGGAAAGTTCTGTTCTATTAGGTAGCAACTAATGACAAAGCAGCTAAACTGTGGTATTTTTGTTTAAATCAGTTTGTTTAAGTACTATAACTATTAGGTATTATAAAAGTGCAATACTGATTTGTCTTTATAGTTTTTTTTTGTGTATAAAAGATTTTCAAAAATTGCGTTTTTGTAAAAAGCAGCTAAATTCCTTTTTATTATTATAATACATATTATATAATAAATACTACCATAAAAACGTTTAGCTTTTATTTTTTTATGAATAAATACATTTTTAAGTAGGTATTCAAAATTTAACTTCATTTTCTAAAATTAATCATAGTTTAAAATGTAAGGTTCTAAACTATTCCCTATCTTTTTTTCTAAAATTTGCAAGTGAAAGTTTTGAAAATATTACACGAAAATTTTTAATCTAAACTGCTGATCATTTTTTTATAAATATTACCCCAAACAAATGTGTTTGACAATCACAATTTCTCAGAGAAAAGAAAAACAAATTTGTTATTTTTGTATTTTAATTTAAAAATTCTGACGTAAAGGCCTTTTAAATTTTTTTTAATCTAATCATGCTGATAAAATATTCATTTTTATTTCCATTTGCCCTCGATGGTTGTGGCTCAAAAGATCATTACATAACAACTTTTAATTTTAATTACCTAACGTGTCCCTAATGTTAATGTTTTTAGAATAATTATCCCAACAACCTGCTTGATAAATTATAAACAACTTATCCGGTAATTTTTTTATTTCATTAAAAAATCGCGCATAATAAATCATCCTTTCGATATAATAATCTTAATTTATTTTTGTTTTCTTGTAATACGTAATGTCTAGTAAGATACAAAATAGTTTCAAGCGCATAAATTGATGATCAATAATATTGATTTTTAACGATCGTACGTACACATACATGCAAATAAACAAATTAATTATATTTTAGAATTATTTTATTATAATAATTATCTGTATGTTTACACGAAATGATATGCGCAGATTCTACTCTATCACAGAAGACAAGACACAAGTCACAAGTGAATGTGTATGTGATGTGAATTAACTACTTACTAACTAACTAAACTGAAACAACTAACAAACAAGAACAAATGAAATGAACGTCTGTTCTGGCTGGAGGCAAATTCAATTATGCGACAAGCAAAAGCAAGGCTATGCCGTAACTTGCATTTTTATACATATCTACAGATATATTATGTATGTACCTACATTCGTGTTTAATGAGAAATTTTATTAAAAACGGATACTCACTCGGTATAACTGCAATATTTACTTGGAACACATTAAAACAACCTGTTCACTAACGACAACATTGATTATTATTCTTCTCTGGTTGTCTACTTCACTCGTCTGTTTTAGTTTAACTTCAAATTAAATTGTTGCTCGAGCTGGTCGGTTTCTTACGAGGAGAGAAACTTGTTTTGTTATTGCCTCGTACTCCCCTCCCTTATACGATTTCCATTCGCGGTAATTTCAATCGGACAGTTTAGAAAACTATTAATACTGATAAATAATTAATACGTTACAAAGTAATGGGAAGAATATTTTGATTTTATGAAAAATGAAGAATATTAAGTACACACGTACTTATCTATAATATTAAGTGCTGATAGAAATAAAAATAAAAATATATCTAATAATAAAACAGAACCACCCAAGACGTTCTGATTATTGGGGCGGTATCCTTACTAGATCTGGAAGCAGGTAAAATATTTTCGGAGTGATTAACGTTTCGCCAGGTCGAAACGAGTAGGTATTATACTGGGTGTTCGGTAAATAATGGATAATGTATGGACACTAATTTTGGATAACTATTAGGTGTTTTTTTTTTCGGAAAAGGCTCAAGTTAAGACTAAAAAAGGCCCAAAAACAACTTTTCGCGTTTTTTAAAAAAATTAAAGCGTTGTACAAAAACGTATTACATATACCTAATCTAAAAAACTCTTCAGGTTCAATTAAATGTCAGTAAATTTACAAATAAATACAAAATTAGCTTTTCTCATATTAAAAAAGTATGTACTTTCTAATGAAATTTGATAAATTAAGTTTAAATGGGTACTAATTAACTTGTTGCATAAATTGTCCAAAAGGTGTCAGAAGTCCTAAAAAGTGTCTTTGTGTAAATGCTATACAAAAAGTTCATAAACCTTATACAACCTTTTAGTAATTTAAAATAAATTACTAGATATTAATTAATAAATATTAAAATTGCAAAAAAAAAAATTTAAATTTTTATTTTTATTAAACAAAGTTGCTTACTGCAACAAACAACTTTGAAAATATGCTTTTTTTTGGATAACTCCTTCTTAAAAGAAGAATTTCCAAATGGGGATATAAATAAAATTTAAAGACTGTTTGTCGCCCTTTTTTTTTAATCCATGAACATTCTAGAACAAAGTTTATAATATTTACACTTCTTAAGAATAACAAAATTTGCCAAAATCGATAGGTGTCAATAAATTAATAATTGTTACATATGTATTGCAAAAAAGTTCAAAAATTAAATTTTCTTTAATTAAGTCGAGTACAATAAATATGATTCGGAATCTTTTCCAAATAATATATAATTTTTGTAGAAAAAAAAGTTAATTACACTGTAAGAATTAATGTGAATTTTCAATAATATTGATGTAGAAAAGTATTGTAAAATTAATTTACATTTCTATTAATTTAAAATGTGTGTTTTTAATTTAGAATTAATTATTTTTCGTTAGGTTAAACACTTGTATTTTTAATGGAAAAAAGTATTTGAATTTTAATATACATTGCATTAAAATTCAGGGAAATTTTTTACAGTGTACTTTTGAAAATTTTGATTTACTCAACTTTCTAAGTAGGTAGGTACCTGCAAAAACGTTTATGAATTTAAATTTTTTTGAAAATCAACAGATAAAATTGAATTTAACATGGGCAAAACGTTTAAATCCAATTATTTATTAACTTAAAAAGAAGTTTAGAAGAGTTTAAAGAATTGAAATTGATTATATTATATTTGGATAACTCTAAAACAGACTCAAAAAGACAAGTGCTCAAATGGGGATAAAAATAAAATTTAAAGACTGTTAAGACCCTTTTTTTAATCCATAAATTTTCTACAAGCATTCTGATAAGCATTCACAGAAACTCTTTTGAACTTAAAATTTTAACTAATAATTATAGTTAATATGGGATTGCTAAATAATTACAACATAAAAACAAAATTGATCGAAAAAGAAAAAGAAATTGACCCCAAAAAATTATTAACCTTTTAGTTTGAAATTTAAGTATTGCAGTTGACTATAAGGAACATTTGGAGAACCTCAAAATAGTCTCAAAAAAGTTTGAGAAAAAGGCCAAAATCCAAAGGTATCAATAAATTAACAAATAATTTACTTATTACAACAAAAAACAGATTTTTTTCTATGGAAGCAAGTACAATAATCGTATTTTATGCTAAGATTGATTAAAAAAAAAATTTTTTGTATTATTATTTATGTTTATTTTGAGCTTAAAATTTTCTGGAAGGATTAAAAATGTACCTATTATCTTCTCATTTTGAAAATCTACCAAAATTACATCAATAGCAGTCGATAAATATTACTAATTCTGCAAATGAAAATAATTAAAAAAAAAATTATATGACCTTTCGGAATACTAAAACCGAAATTCTTTTTAAATCGTTACTCTTTCAGTTTTATTTTTAAGGGTCGAAATTAACATATTGGTTAGTTTTGTAATTGTAGGTACCTTCCTACTTGTGAATGGCTATTAGAGTTCATGAGTAAAATTAGGAAACGATGTCCGATGTGTTCACCATTTTTACGTGATAGATAAACTAATTATTTTATTACGTCAGTAATTAGATTCAGGGAGGGAAGGGGAATAATTGATGCGGTATAAATATTGAAAAATGCAATACAATTACATATAGACAAAAAACAAAAGGTATACATGATGGTAGTAGATCTGAAGATGGCCTATGATTAGGTAGACAGAAAGGAAATAAAGAGAATGTTAAAGAAAAGTAAGATAGAGGAAGGTTGGATAGGTAGGATAATGGAATTATATAAGGAAACGATAGGAGTTGTAAGGGCGGGCAAGAGGGAGAGAAAAGAAATGTGGATGGGAAAAGGGGTTAGACAGGGATACACGATAAGTACATAGATATTTAACATATTGTTACGTAATTTACAATATGACGTATTTTTCTCTCAACACTGCCCCCCCTCTAGCGCTGATCGTCCCGATCAGTTTCTTCCACTGTGTATGGAGCCAACCGGTCGAGGTGTACAACTTTCATCTTCGATTTGGGGCCTCGTTGTATCCTGTAGACGACATCGTTTATCCGGGTAATCACTTTGTACGGGCCCTCCCAATTCCGTTGTAATTTAGGGCACCTTCCTTTCTTGCGAACTGGGTTATAGAGCCATACACGGTCGCCCTCCCTGAATCCAGTGGAATTTGATCGCTGATCGTAGCGGGTCTTCATCCTTTCGAATTTAATTCTTGTTCTGACGGCTTTATGGATGGTGTTAAGCCGCTCGCGTAGTTTAGACACATAATCGTCCGTGGACAGCGAAGAATCTTCAGGTCGACCAAAAATTAGATCAGCAGGTAGTCTCAGTTCTTTCCCGAATAGCACGCAAGAAGGTGTCTGTCCGGTGGTCTCGTGTATGGATGTCCTATAGGCCAGAAGGAATAAGGGAATGTGGCGATCCCAGTCGGTCTGATGATCGTTCACAAACATCCTCAGGTTGTTTTCTATAGTCGCATTAAATCGTTCTACCATCCCATCAGACCGAGGATGCAACGGAGTCGTTCTAGTTTTCCTTATTCCCATCAATTCACATACTCGTTGGAATATTTCTGATTCAAAATTTCGGCCCTGGTCAGTGTGAATCTCCATAGGAACTCCATATCGGCTGATCCAGTTGTTTATTATTGCCTCCGCCACGGTGGTTGCATCCTGGTTGGAGATTGCATAGGCTTCCGGCCACTTGCTGAAGTAATCCATCACAACCAGAATGTAGCGGTTGCCATCTTCAGTTCGGGGAAAGGGACCAGCGATATCCATGGCTATTCTTTCGAATGGTGCTCCGACATTATACTGGTGCATCTTTCCTCGTGTCCTGGTTGTCGGACCTTTGTTGGAAGCACATATTTCGCATTTTCTACACCAGTCTTCCACATCCAATCTAGCGTTCACCCAGTAATATCGTTCACGTATTTTCTCTAATGTCTTCTTCACTCCAAAATGTCCACCTCCAGTCCCAGCATGTAGCTCTTTTATTACTTCTTTCGTCTTCTTCTTGGGCAACACAACTTGTAGGCGCTTCTTGGTCCCGTCTGGACTTTCCCATATTCTTTTAAGGACTCCATTCTCGAGCTTTGGTGAATCCCATTGGGCCCAATAACATTTCGTAGTAGTACTAAGGGGGCTTACGTCCGCCCATTTTGGTCGAGATTCTCCTGTCTCTTTCCATTTCATGATAGGCCATAGGTCATCATCGGTTCGCTGTTCCTCCATCAACACTGTGTCTTCCCAATTCTCTTGTCTCTCCACGGTGGTATTTAGGCATGGAACTTGTTCTAATCCTTCTTTTCGTTCCACAGAAGAACAATGTTTGCAATTCCGTGGGCATGGTCGTCTTGATAAGGCGTCGGCATTACCATGGTGTTTTCCTGGCCGATGTTCAATTTTGAAATTGTACTCTTGTAAACGCTGTAACCATCTGGCCACCTGTCCTTCAGGGTTTCGGAATTGCAGCAACCATTTAAGAGAAGAGTGGTCAGTTCTCAGCAGGAATTCTCGCCCATATAGATATTTGTGGAAATGTTCTATAGTTTTCACCGCGGCCAATAGTTCTCGGCGGGTCACACAATAGTTCTTCTCGGGCTTTGACAGTGTCTTGCTAAAATATGCGATTACTCTTTCTTTGCCGTCTTGAACTTGAGAAAGAACCCCTCCAATACCCACATTGCTCGCATCGGTGTCGACTATAAATGGTTTTCCAAATTCGGGGTAAGTCAAAATCGGGGTGTTAGACAACTTATTTTTAAGAACTTGAAAAGCTTCTTGACAGGTGTTCGTCCAATCAAAAGGCACTCCATTCTCGGTAAGTCTGTGCAAGGGGCGAGCCACATCCGCAAATCCCTTCACGAATCTTCTATAGTACGAACATAATCCTAAGAAACTCCTCAATTCATGCTGGTTCGTTGGTTGCGGCCATTTACGAACTGCCTCGGTCTTGTCAGGATCTGTACCAACGCCTTTACTTGATATGACATGGCCTAGGTATTTCACTTCAGTTCTAAACAAAGCACACTTTTTGGGATTTAATTTTAGTTTTGCTGCTGTGAATTTCTGAAGTACTCTGCTTAGATTGGCGAGATGGCCTTCAAACGTTCGTCCAAACACAATGACATCATCCAAATAGACCAAGCAGATTTCCCAATTCAATCCTTGTAATTGTCTCCATTAATCTTTCAAAGGTAGCTGGTGCGTTGCATAGACCGAAGGGCATTACATTGAATTGCCAGAGACCGTTCCCAGTAGTAAACGCAGTCTTTTCCTTGTCTTCAGGATGTACTTCGACTTGCCAATATCCGCACTTTAGGTCCAACGTCGAGAACCATTTAATTTCACTGGACAGACAATCTAACGTGTCGTCGATTCGTGGCAAAGGATAGCTGTCTTTATGGGTTACTTCATTTAATCGTCGATAATCAACACAGAATCTCGTTGATCCGTCCTTCTTACGTACCAAAACGATAGGGGAGGTCCATGGACTTTTCGATGGTTCTATTATCCCTTTCTCGCGCATATCCTTAATCAATGAATCGACTTCTTCTCGTTTGGCCCATGGTACTCGTCTGGGTGGCTGTTTGATTGGTCTTGCATCTCCTGTGTTGATTCGGTGGTACGCTAAATTGGTTCTTCCATAATCGCTGTCATCAATCGCAAAGACGTTCTTGTTAGTTCGAATTAGGTGTTCTAGCTTTCGAGTTTCTTCTTCAGTAAGATGTTCAGTTGCCTTGTTGATGAATTCTTGTAATGCTTCTGGCAGCATCCCGTTTTCTTCCCTCTGTTCTCTCATTTGGTCCAAATGATTGATGGTGGTGACTGGTTCCAATGTCCCTATTGGTGTTCCTTTGGAAAGTTTTTGTTCAAAGCCTTTCAGATTGACAACTCTGATTGGAATCGTGGTCGAGCCGGTTTGTACCACAGTTCTTCCGACAAGGACAGCCTTCTGCCTCAAATATTCGTTGTCTTGCTCTATGACTCCAGTGATTTCATAAGGGACATTTTCCTCTATTGTAATTCGGGCAGCAGCTTCGGAGTGTCCCGGTAAAACTTGATCTTCAGCAACGACGACCCGTAGTGTTCGCTGATCAGTCCCATTTCTTTGTAGTGGCAGTTCTTGATCTCCTATTCTTAAACATTTTGTGCCCATGTCTAGCTGGATTCGGTGTCTCTCCATAAAGTCGAGTCCCAAAATGATGTCGTCGGTGATATCGGCCACCAGCACTTGTTGGTACAGGCTTGCGTCTCCAAGACCGATCACCACTTCGCATTCTCCATGAAACGATGTTGTTTCCCCTGTCGCAGTTGTTAAGACAGCATTTATGGTTAGCGGTCGAATCCTCCATTTACCGATTATTCGAGGGTTAACTATCGTTCTTGATGCTCCGGTATCCACTATCAGTTTTATTTTCTTGCCGTCTACAAAACCATCCACAGTAAGTGAATTACCAGTGGTTGTTTTCGATACGGAGATGATGATTGGGGCTTGGGGTCGCAAAGCCGGCTTTCGCCCCGTAAGGCCGGCTATTCTTAGTTTCCCTGCTTGTTTTCTTCGGCGGCTGACGCCTGTCTTCTTCCAGATGGACAGCCGCTGCTCAAGTGCCCCCTACGTCCACAATTCCAACATGTTCTAGTTTTCTCTTGACACAATCGCGTGAAAGATGCCCCTGTTTGTCGCAAGTCCAACAGCGTGGGCGCTCACTCATCTCTTCTTTCGGTTTTGAAGACATGACTTCTTTCGCTATTTTCACCATTTCTTGTCGAAATATCTCGCCATCGTCTTCAAAAGTCAACCCAGCCTGCCGGATTCTAATATGTCCTTTGGATGCTTGTTTGGCTGCTTCATATTCTAGCGCATGCGACAATGCTTCGCCTGCAGTTTTATGTCGAGACATGCGCAGAGCTTGCTGTATTTCGACATCTCGCACTCCATCGACAAACATTTGGGTGGACAGCTGGTCTGTAAAGTCTTGAGGGGCACTAGGGCAAGCCAACCGCACAAGCTTTTCGACGTCCGCTTCGAATTGTTGGAGGCTTTCGCTGCTACGTTGATAGCGACTCTTTAACTGCGCCTGGTACATTTGTTGTAGATGTTTATCACCGTAGCGCATCTCCAATCGGTCCACCAGAATTTTAAAATCGTTTTGTTGCATTTCTGGTATACCTTGCAGAACGTCGAGAGCTTCCCCACGTAGCGCTATGATCAAGGCAATGGCTTTTTCCATTTCATTCCATTCATTTGCTTTGGCAGCAGCGTCGAATTGTTTAAGATACACTGACCAAGAGACCTTCCCATCGAATGTTGGTGGTTTTATTCTCGACATTCTTACACTTCCTTCTTCGCTTTTGTTTAGTTTTGGGTACTCTTGAACGTTCAGATTGGCCTTCATATCGTCTAACTCTTTTTGAAACTTTTTGTCACGGCTTTTAACTCTTCTTGAACTTCTATCCTTACTTCCTTTATCTCTTCTTGAACTTCTACTCTTACTTCCTTTAATTCTTCATGAACTTCTACTCTTACTTCCTTTAACTGTTCTTTCAATCCTTCTTGTACTTTCTCCAATTTTTGTTTCATTTCTTCTTGTCCTTTCTTTATATCTGATTTCATTTCTGCCATCATTTCTTCCTGGCTTGCTTTAATTTCTTCCTTCATTTCTTCTTGGCCTGCCTTCATTTTCACCTGACCTGCCTTCATTTCTTGCTTCATTTCATCCTGGCTTGCCTTCATTTCTTCCTGACCTGCCTTCATTTCATCCTGGCTTGCTTTTATTTCTTTAAGCATTTCCATCAAAAATTTCATCTGCTCCTCCATTTTCGCTGCTTGACTTCTTGTTACTGGCATAAATCCTTACTCCTGACACCAATTGTTACGTAATTTACAATATGACGTATTTTTCTCTCAACACTTTTTATTTAAATTAACTCCAACACAACAACGATTCAATATCTATTTCTATAACAACAACAACTCTATAACTATTTCGCTTGTCAATCGCTTTATCTTCTCTTCTCGCTTATATCTGTCGCTCTCTTCTATCGAATACTGTCAAACTGTCCAACGCTGTTCCTTATATAGTATTATGGACGTTTCTAGGCAACTCTCGAAACGTCCAGCAACTCTCGGACTTTCTGGAACGCGTCACAGGTTACTTCCACACAATTTTCGCAGTCGGCGCTTGTCAATGTCAGAATATATAAGTGATTTAGAAGAAACAATAATTAAAGTAAATGAGGGCGGAATAGTGATAGGAAGGATAAAAAGATATGGACAATATCGTACGCGGATGATATAGCGTTAATTGTGACAAGTTGGGGTGCAATGAGGGAAATGACAAAAAAATTGGAAAAATACTTACTTGGAGAAAAAATGCTTGCAACTGAATGGTGAAAAAACCAAAATAATAGTTTTTAGTGAAGTAAGAGGTATGAAAAGAAAAGAGAAAGAGGAATTGAGATGGAAGGGGAAGGTGATAGAAAGGGTAAAAAAATGCAACTACTTGGGGTACATACTAACAGAAAACAACAAAGACAATGTGCACATAAGTAACCAAGCAGCTAAAGCAAATACATTGCTGGGAAGGATATGGGGAATAGGACAAAACATGTGCAGAAATAACTGGGAAAGAAGGGTAGTACTTTTTAAAACGTTGGTAAAAAGTATAGTCTTTTATGGAGTCGAGATATGGGGATGGAAAAAATATAGAATAGTAGAAAATATTTATAAAAGGTATATAAAATGGGTGTTGCGCTTAGAAAGAAGTACCCCAGACTACATCTTAAGAAGGGAAACAAAATGTGGGAAAATGGTGGAAGATACAAGAAGAAGGGTTGTAAAATATGAAGAAAAATTGGGAGAATTACCGGAAAGGGACTTAAGAAAGGAGATATGGAGGAAAAAGGTATTGGGGATCGGGACAAACAATAAATATGATGTGGAAAGGGGCAAAGCCTTAACAGAAATGGCAATAAGTAAAGAACAAATGGAAGAGTGGAGAGGAAAGGGATTGAATGTTAGTAGGATGGTGGGGAAAAGATGTAATGAAATAGTAAGAGGCGAGGATCTGAGAAAAATTTGGGAATCCAGATACGCGAAAGATATGAGGGAGTTTATATGTGAAGAATGGCAAGGGGATGAGGTGCCAGGATATCTAAGAGAAGGAAAACGCATAAAGAGAATAGCTAGATTCAGAATGGGGAATGAGTGTAATGAGAATAAGTTTTGGATGGAAGAAAGTAACAGATTGTGTAGAGTATGTGGAGAAAAGAGCGAATCAATGGAGCATGTATAAGAAGAAGTAACAGGGAAGAATGAGAGGGAGGAACTTGGAAGGGTAATAAATGCGGATGGTAATGGTCTGGCCATATTGAAGCAATTTTTAAAAAGAAGAGATGTGGAAAGGGGGGGAGGGAAAATATAGGAAAAATGAACATAAGGGAAAAGGAAGGGAAATGATTAGTGTAAACATTTAAATTTTTGTAGGTTGGAGAATATAATATGTTTCTTTTTCCTTTTGTGTGTGGAAATGTAAATATAACTTTTTAGTTTTAATAAAGCACTTACTACTATTACGTCAGGAATTAACTGTATTTATATTTAACCAGCAGCAATACCCGGCGTTGCCCGGGTAGGAATATATTACACGTTTGATGGAACATTCTAGAATATTCGCGAATTTAGAACTATCCAGAACATCCCATAATGATTCAAAACATTCTCTAACTTTTTTTAACACTCTGAAACATTCTTGAATGATCTTCAAGATTCTGGAACATTCTCGAAAATTGCCAAATCATTCTGAAATGTTATAATAAAGTATTCTTTTACTTCTTAGAACATATTTGAAATCCCTGTAACATTCTAAAAAAATCTGCTTCATTCTCATCCCCACTCCGTGTGTTGTTTGCTGGGATGACTAATCGATATACCATCAGACATCGAAATTTCTAGTATTAGAACACTCTAGAACATTCAAATAGTCTGTTCTTTTTCATTTGTCGAAATCACTTCAATTTTTTGGTCACTGTTCGCTCTTGTTTCCAATTGATCTTCACTCGACTGCAAACACAATTTAACTGACAAAAAGTCACTGAATGTTGATTTATATATCAACGAACATCGAAATTCCTAGTACCAGAACACCCAAAATATTTAGATGTGCATCACTTTGAAACGTAGATGTACACTTTTTGAAACTTTATAGATCATTCAAGAAATTTTTAGAACTTTCTCGAACATTCTAAGTCGATAACAACAGCTTGCGCTTATTTTAGAATTTTTTAGACCATTTCAGAAATTTTGAGATCTTTCCGGAAGTCTTTATGACTTAAAAAAGGACAGAAATATTTCTTTTCACCTTTCTGCCATCTACAACCACCCACTTCCACCCACCGCGACCAAACTCCCTTACTCTCACCTGGAGACCAAGGTTTATTTACCACCCCAACAGGAAGTTGATTGGAGTAGGTAGAAATACAGAAAACCCTGTCTTTACGTACGAACATTAGCATTTTATATATGTATTTAGATTTAGATTAAAAGCACTGATAACATTTAACGTAGGTTCCCACTTTTTTTAAATAGTAGGTAAACCAAAAACAAGTAAATGTACCGTATAAAATTTTATATTGAAATTGTATGAAATAAGTACTTAATCAACGTCGGCAAAAGTAAATATTCTGTTCTTGAATAGCTTTAATGAATAAGAAACGAATAGAAGTCACAAAAGTACAGATTGTATAACTGTCTTCATTTATTAGAAGTTAATTTGTACTTAATCTACAAAATTTGTTATTATTAATTGTTTTGCTCTTAAAGAAGGTTTTAAATGAAGAGGTAAACTTAATACCTAATGTATTAATTAAAATAAGTAGTTCTTAATTAAATGCATACTTTATTTACAATCAATAGATATCATTATTTGTATTTATATGTATTTACATACATAAGGAGATGCTCATTATGTTCTGATAAATAATAAATACTATTCTAATATCGAGTGAACACAACATTAAAATAAGAGTCAATCGATACAAAAGAGAAGATCATTTGTCCTTATTCCATAGCATGGGTCGTATAGGTATAAATGGTACACAGTCACTTAAAATTAATTATTAATTAACTAAAAACACCTATATACACTTATAGGCACGTAATATATACGTCAAATAGTCTCAAGATTCATATTATTCTAATAAAATTATTTACAAAATATACCTATTTTATTTGAATATCCATGGTATATACCTATGTATATTCTTCTTCTTGCTATTATAAATACTATAGATAATAATAGTATCTAAACGTGAGTATTATTAGTGAGGTAAATTTTGATTACGTTTCAATCATTTCTTTTTAATTAATATCCTCCATTGCCTCCATTACCGTTATTTCCACCATTTTGGTATCCTCCATTACCGTTATTGCCGCCATTTTGGTATCCTCCATTACCGTTATTTCCACCATTTTGATGTCCTCCATTACCGTTATTTCCACCATTTTGATGTCCTCCATTACCGTTATTTCCACCATTTTGGTACCCGCCGTTTCCATTTTGATAACCTCCATTACCATGATTTCCGCCATTTTGGTACCCACCGTTACCATTTTGGGATCCGCCGTTACCATTTTGATATCCTCCTCTATTACCACCGCCATTAGAATATCCTCCATTACCATTAGGCCCTCCGCTGGGATAGCCCCCATTTCCGTTGGGACCTCCACTAGGATATCCGCCTTCTCCATCTGACAAATGCAAGATTCAATACAAAAAAAAATGTAAAATTTGAAGTATTTTGGGATTCACCGTGGTCCAGTGGATTTAGCCAGACGTTTCGCCGGTTGCTGCGGTCGGTATTTTCAGTTAGTGATTAACACTTGGCGAAACGTCCGGAGTTAAATTCACTAGACCAGGTCTCCTTCAGGACACGAGTTGTTTTTACCTTCGTAAGTTATTTCGGGTTTGTACCCATCGTTATCAGCTGTATAGCTGACTATCTGTTTTCGACCATCTGGTAATAAAACATTATATTCACCAGTAGCAACGTCACCGTCCCTCGATTCCCTGTGACCAAACTGAGTACCACTTTCCGGATCATTGACTTCATAAGAGAACTCGTATTTTGCTGGTTCCTAAAATGGTCAATTAAATACACACAGTTGGTAAGTATTGGTATTGTTGTTAATTCGTTAATTACTTCATCTCCATATCCCCCATCACCATTTCCATTTTGACCCGGTGGCCCGTAAGATGGTGAAGGTCCTCCGTTTCCTCCATTTCCATTATTGGAAGGTGCTCCATAAGTCGAACTTGGTGCACCACCATTGAAACCGTTCGAACCACCATGAAAACCATTTCCTCCATTACCATTTCGTGGTGCACCATACAGTCCACTAACACCATTTTGACCACCATTGGGAGCTCCGTAGCTAGCACTTGGTACCCTGCCTCCGCCATTACCATGGCCATTACCATTTTGTCCATTACCAGGCGCTCCATAAGTTGATGAAGGTGATCCTTCGTAAAAGATTAATAATATTTCGAAAATATAACACTTGTTTATTATTTTTACCTCCATGATTACCATTTCCATTATTTTTTCTTCCATTTGAAGGAGCTCCATATTGGGAACTAGGAGGTCCACCATTACCTCCTCCAAATCCTGTGAAATAATTGTGTGATATAAAATGAAATAAATTGTATATATTTTACAACAGAGCGTAATTTACCTGAATCGTAACCGTTTCCGTTTCCATTTCCGTTTCCGTTTCCATTTCCGTGGTTATTTGGAGGGCCATATTCTAATCCAGGTGGACCACCAAAACCACCGTTACCATTTCCGTGACCGTTTTGTCCATTTCCTAAAGAATGAGAACATACTATAAAGGAATATTGCTGTTAAAGGGGATCGTTTTTTCTTAGTAACTACACAGATTGTTATTAAAAATGTTTGTTTTTTAATCCATTTAAAAAAACTTACTTTGGTTTGAAGGCGGTAAATACGAATTGACCGGAGGTTCCGCTACCAAAAGTTGTATTGAAGATGATAGCAAAAACAGGAATATCTATAAAAAAATGAAAAAATAATTAAATTATGTAACACACTTAAATATTAAATAAGTTTCAAAAACTATTTTCCAAACTTGAGATGCAGTTTCAACAAATTTTAAATCGTTTTAGCAAAAGCTAAGTTTAATAAAGAAAGATGTTCAAATAAAAAATAAAATTTCAACAATAAGGCATTATTGGCGGTAATGGAAGTTACGAAAGTTATCCTCAGTGATGAGATTCTTCAGGAACAAAGTTTGCTGAAGAAAATTAGTAAAAATTCAGATGTGTTTGGCTTTGTTGTTGTCAAAACATTCTTAGGGACCCATCTAGCAAATTTCCACGCTTTTTGAAGAGGACGAAACATGATCAAATTGTCTACATTTTCCTTGTTGAATTTCTGCCATCTTTCATAGCTGTTAAAGGTGCTTGGTCTTTTTGTTCTTTATTTAGTTTTGTATATTTCAACTTCTTGAACAATCTATTAGCTTCGGTTTGCCGATTTTTCCTTTCCACAAAAAAAATTGTTGGTATCACAAATGACTGCTGCATTTCAACCTTTCCGAAGTGGGAGTGCATCAAACTATAAATATTTTTTAGTGAAGTTATAATCGCTGAAGGTCAAGTTTAAAAATTCTTGAGAATTTTCAAATTCGTCTACATAAAATTTACAGATGACAAAAGAAAAAGTCAACAATCATATTTCGGCAAAGAGGCAGTTTCGGCAATCGAAGTCTTTGGCTAACATTTTCTTTGTTGAGCTACTGCTCTCTTCCATAGTTGACAAAAATGCTTGGTCATTGAAATTTGATAGTCGACCTTGTTTTTCTTCATCTACAGGTTCTGTATCCTTGAATTTGAGCTAATCTATCAACGTATTAACTTTGCCCGAAAAATTGTTAAGATTACTACTGCTGCTTTTCGACTTTTTTTGAAGTTGGAGAGTATTCAATTCTGTACCGTTCTGGTGAAGTAATGATCAGTAAAATCTAAGTTTAAAATGCTCCCAAATGTTAAAATTCAGTTATATAAAAATTACAAACAATGAAGTAAAATTTCACAAATCGAATTTCGACGATGAAGCATTTTTGGCAATCGTAGAAAAGCACGAAAGTTATTACCAGTGACGATATTAATCAGGAACTGGAATTGCTCGTTTAGTAGAAGAAAATTATTAGTAAAATTTCGAATTCATTCAGAATCGTTTTTCTCATAAAGTTCTTGTGGAACCTATCCAGCCAATTTCCATACTTTTTCAAGTCAGTGAACGATTGTCCACATTGAAGTTCATATTCTTGTTTCCACAATTTGTGAATGTATTGGTCGTTTTATTTCTTCATCGTCTGCGAACTTTGTATTTTTTAATTTAATCTTCTAAAACCACCTTTTAACTTGAATTTGTCGATAGTCTCTTTCCCAAAGAGTTTTTTGGGATTACGAAATAAGCGCTACATTTCAACCTCAAACATCAAATTTTAAGTAATAATCAGCAAAAGTCACATTAAAAATTCTTGAGGATATTCCAGTTGGACTATACAAAACCTACAAATAAAGAAGGAAAACATCAATAATCAAAATTTGACGATGAACTGTTTGTGGTGGCCGTGGAAAGGCAAAAAAGTTATGAGATTCTTCAGGAACGAGATTGCCTGTTTTACTGCAGCAAATTACTGAAAATTAGATGCGTTGGACTTTATTGTTGTTGAAGAATTTTTTAGGAACCCATGCAGCCAATTTCTACAATTTTTCAAGACGGTGGACGATGATCGAATTGTTGTTGTAAAAAATTCTGAGGATGTTGCAATTTGGAAAACACAAAACATTTTCGAAGATGAAGCATTTTTGGCAGTCGCGGAAGAGCAAGAAATTTATCCTCTGTCGCGAGATTCTTCAGGAGAAGGGTTGCTCATTTTGCTGCAGAATATTAGTAAAAATTTAGATTCGTTTGACCTTCTTATTGTCATAAAACTCTTGAAAAACCAATTTCCACACTTCTTCAAGACAATGAACAATGCTGAATTGTCGACATTACAGTGGACAAATGCTTAAAGATGTTCAAAAATAGGCCAAAAACCTAATTTCGATTGTTAGGTATTTTTGGCAGCTGCGAAGGAGCACGAAAGTGGTCCCTTTGGGGAGATTCTTTAGAAACGAAGTTTACTCATTTTGCTGAGGAAAATTGGTGACAATTCAGATGGCTTTGACTTTGTCGTCGTCAAAAAATTCTTGAGGAAACCATCAACTAATGTAGACATTTTTTCAAAACGGTGAACGATGATCAAATTGTCTTTTTCCAACATTTTGGTTGTTGAACTTCTGGCCTCTTCCATAATTTATTGTCAAGTATTTTCTTCATAATCTTCAAGTTTTATACCTATCCTCGAATTTAAACTTCTCCAACCACCTTTTGACTTGAGTTGGCCAATAGTTTCTTTCCCAAATGACTTGTTGAGATCACAAAATGATTGCAGCATAAACAGCAAAAGCCAAGATTGAAAATGCTTGCCGATGTCCACATTTGACTGTACAAAAATAAGCCAAAAACCTAATTTCGATTGTTTTGGCAATTGTGGAGGAGCACGAATGTGGTCCCCATGAGGTGATTCTTCAGGAACGAAGTTTACTCGTTCTGCTGAAGAAAATTGGTGACAATTCAGATGGCTTTGACTTTGTCGTCGTCAAAAAATTCTTGAGGAAACCATCAACTAATTTAGACATTTTTTCAAAACGGTGAACGATGATCAAATTGTCTTTTTCCAACATTTTGGTTGTTGAACTTCTGGCCTCTTCCATAATTTATTGTCAAGTATTTTCTTCATGATCTTCAAGTTTTATTTATTCTCGAATTTAAACTTCTCCAACTACCTTTTGCCTTGAGTTTGCCAATTGTTTCCTTCCCAAACGACTTGTTGAGATCACAAAATGATTGCAGCATAAACAGCAAAAGCCAAGTTTAAAAATGCTTGAGGATGTTCAAATTCGGCTGTACAAAAATAGGCCAAAAACCTAATTTTGATTGTTAGGTATTTTTGGCAGTTGTGGAGGAGCACAAAAGTGGTCCCCGTCAGGTGATTCTTCAGGAACGAAGTTTACTCATTTTGCTGAAGAAAATTGGTGACAATTCAGATGGCTTTGACTTTGTCGTCGTCAAAAAATTCTTGACGAAGCCATCAACTAATTTAGACACTTTTTCAAAACGGTGAACGATGATGAAATTGTCTTTTTCCAACATTTTGATTGTTGAACTTCTGGCCTTTTCCATAATTTCTTGTCAAGTATTTTCTTCATGATCTTAAAGTTTTATACCTATTCTCGAATTTAAACTTCTCCAACCACATTTTAAATTGAGTTTGCCAATAGTTTCTTTCCCAAACAGATTGTTGAGATCACAAAATGATTGCAGCATAAACAGCAAAAGCCAAGTTTGAAAATGCTTGAGGATGTTCAAATTCGACTGTACAAAAATAGACCAAAAACCTAATTTCTATTGTTAGGTATTTTTGGCAATTGTGGAGGAGCACGAAAGTGGTCCCCATGAGGTGATTCTTCAGGAACGAAGTTTAATCATTTTGCTGAAGAAAATTAGTGACAATTCAAGTAGCTTTGGCTTTGTCCTTGTCAAAAAATTCTTGAGGAACCCATCAACCAATTTACATACTTTTCCAAGACGGTGAACGACGATCAAATTGTCTTTTTCCAACATTCACGTTGTTGAACTTCTGGCCTCTTCCATAGTATATTGTCAAATATTTTCTTCATTATCTTCAAGTTTTATACCTATCCTCGAATTTAAACTCCCTCAACCACCTTTTGACTTAAGTTTACCAATAGTTTCTTCCCCAAACGACCTGCTGAGATCACATGCAATCGTTGCAGCGTAAACAGCAAAAGCCACGTTTAAAAATTAGATTTACAAAAGTTGCAGATAATGAAAGAAAAGGTTAACATCAAAATTTCGACGTTGAGGCATATTTCGCAGTAATGAAGGAGAACGGAATGAGATATGCTTAATTTGTTGAAGAAAATTCGTGGAAATTCAGATGCGTTTAGCTTTTTTATTGTCAGACAATTCTTGAGGTGATGCCCTACCACTCTTTTTCAAAACGGTGAACAATGATCCAATTGTCTAAAGCCAATATTCTCGTCTTCTGTCCTACATCTTCTGTCATAGATGCAAAAATTACTTGGTTATCGAAGTTTGGTAATCAACATCTTTTTTCTTCATCTGCAAGCTTTGTACCCTCAAACTTCTTGAACCAACTTTTAATTTAGTTCTTAGTTTTGTTGATTGCATGTACTTTTGGGATCTTTAAACGACTGTACTATATTTCAACCTTTCTCCATGTGCAAGAACATAATATGGCAATTATGAAAATATTACTTCCAATACACTTTTTCTTAATTAAAAGATAATAATAAGAAAAGTTAAAAAAACACACTCTATGAATGATGACTTTCAAAAAGAATATGAATACAATAAAATGTTGTTTTTCAAAATACCTTTAACATTACGGAGGGTGGATTTTGGCCGGCGGAGATTTACTGGTCACAACACTCACAAGGGTTTGATAATTTTCACGTTGACTATTTGACGATTTTGTTTCGAATGATACAATTGTGGCTTCTTCACATTTATATACTTTTAAGATCGTGATGTATTTAATACATATGTAGGTAAATGTGTATCTGCCGTTTACCTTTTATTAAAACCGTGTCTTTCGCCAAGAGCTGCCGCATCTTTCCCATTTTTACGATAACTAGCGCGCGTCGCATTGCTTTTTTAAGAACGTATAAAATATTGCACATCAATGAAAAGTGATCTAATCTACCATGGTTGTAATAGGTACTTGGGTACTTCTACATATAGATACGTACAGAAGATCCAAGATGTAAGGTAATTGTATTTTGCAATTGCTGCTGTAATCTGCTCGCTTTTATGTCGTATGTATAAGACCAAAGATTTATTAAAACGAGTCTTTCGTGTTAAAATCATGGGAACATCGTTATAATTCCATATGAATCACTTTATACGCATCTTATTGTTAAATAAATACCCTGTATAACGAAATTGAAAGGACCTATTCGTTTATTGCGTTATAAAGGGTTTTCGTTAAACGGAGAGTAAAAGAAAACAGTATAATTTGACGAATTAGTGGTTTTAATTCTTTAGTTTATGGTTTTTTACAATGCCAGTATTTAATGATATCTTTTTATTTATTTTTAATAATTTTGCGACTGGTTCAACATTTTGTTGGTGATGACTCAAGATCATCAATTTAGTTTTCAGATCGCCTTGTTCCTCCTTATTTTGCTTCATTGAAACAAGAATATTTTCGTTATTGGGAGTGGTTTTTGTGCTATATAGAGTGTTGCAATATATGGGTAACAATGTAAATCAAACAAATATTAGCAATGTCTACGTTTTAAGGAGTTTATACTGTACATCATGCTTGTCAAACTCATATTTTGTTTCTAAAAAGATTGTAATGTGCATTATTTAAGACACAATATTTTGTTTTTAACCAAACTAAATATAGTTGACTGTATATTATTGTGTATTATTGCGTAGTATTACAAGGGTACATCTTATTTTTTACACTGAAACAATAAATATTTTATATTCCAAAAAAGAAAACTAAATTAAAAGTTGTAATAAGCAAAATCACAGTATAATATTACTTTTTGCTAGCATAGGTAAATAAGTGCTTCTGAACATAGCCAGTAGTACCTATATGAGTAACAAAAGAAATCGATCTACAGAAGAATTGTATGTATCTATAAAATTCTGGAATTCCAACTTCCATACATTTTTCATTCAGCAAAGAATCACATTAGATATCAATTAATTAAATTTCTTCAAGTTTTCATCAACAATTTCAATATCGATAGATAGAGGTGAAGTAAAAATACGAAATTGTACTTCACAGCTTTTAAAATCAGAAAATCTTCGATCGAATTCTTTTTGTAACAATTAAATTTGGCGTGCATAATCTTAAAATTTTCATTTAGATGATTTAAGCAAATTGTAACAAAATAATTATTGCCTTTAAGTTTAAGATGACTTGTAATATTAACTGAGAAAGCGAAGTCCTTTATCATCTTTTAATTCATCACATCCATAATTTCTTGTTTTCAAGAAAATTATGATTTAGTCAAGCAATTTAAAAAATCACTTTAAATAACAAATTCGAATATTTTATCGATCAAATTTTATCACTTTTTGTTTTACCTGGGCGAAGGTGTGTGCTTTTCGAATAAAAAAAAGTAAACTTGCCAAATGTCATAACAATGAAGTTTATACGATAAAAATTACCATGTTTTTACGGACCGTTTTTAAAAATTCATAATATAATTCTCCTACAACTTCATCTTTGCAAAATTACTGTATCATCATTGTTGCACGTACAACAACGCTACAAAAAATGATTTTTCATAGCAACAATTTTAGTTTCCCAGAAACTATTGAATCAATCGATCTGATATTTGTACTGCTTTATTTTACATAGTTACAAAAGTTTCCTTCATTTTTGCAAAATATATTGTTTATTGAGAATTAACTTAATTTTACCAGTTTTGGTGATTTTGTATCGTAAATAAATCAACAACCACAAAAACTTTTAGCATATAATTTATAGGGTGTGTTCCTTTATACTTAGAGTACATAAAACACCTGTTAGCTACATGTCCCTGAAAGTATTTCCTTGGATTAGAAGACTATGTGGAAAGAGAAGATCACAAATTTGTTAAAATTAAGCCATAACAGTCATGAAACTACAAAATTATGTAGTTCTTCTAAAAGATAGATGATAATTGCACCATTGCAGCTTTGCATATGCAAAAAATCTCAAAAATCTTCTACGGTACTATAGAAGGTGTCTCAAAACTTCGCACAACGACTTTGAGAAACCATAAATTCCCAAGATTAAAACAATCCATTTAACCGCATTTATCCCTATACCAAATAGCTTTGATCCTTTGTAAGAAGCTGGCAATTTTAATAATATGACAACCCTACCTTTATATCGTTTTCTGCTTTATATTAAAAATTTATATCTGCAACATTTTTTGAGAAAAAAATGTTCTTTGCATTGACGATTTCCGAAACCAATTCTTAATAAGTGATACCTTCCATAGTGCAAGTGTTGTGAAACATGTTAACATTATTAAAAAAAAAAATAAAACAGTGTAGTTTCACTTAATTATTTATTTCGAAAACTCGACAAAATTGTTTAGATCATTGGCGATCATTATTAAGAGTAACCATTATACTAAAGCTTAAAACTTAGTGACAAGATATTTATACGTCAATTACGAATTACTCAAAAGAAGTGGAGAGTCCGTTGAGACTAATTCAGTTTGACTATTTATTAGATTTAGCTTTTTTTATTTCCAAATATTCCAACATTGATAATTTTGATGTCAAACATCCATAGCCGCGGGTAAACCGGATTGTTGGCGTGGCGAGCGTAGCGAACGTGGCGAGCGTGGCGAGTCATGCCGTAGCGACGCCTCGCCATGCGCAAGCGTCTGTGCGATTTTCTTCCCACTCGGTTCGACGGTGTCGTTTACTATATTACAGTAAACTAGAAGATGGACGTGAATTAATTATGATTGTTGTGTACATTTCACCTAATAAAAAAATGAATGATATTTGCAAATCCTGTTTTTTGAAGTTTTTTATCAATGCTATAAACGTGCCATTTTTATCAAGTTTACTAGGATATGGCTGGGGTAGAAACTTTACTCACTCTTAAATAAATTTGACTGAAATGTATGAATGATATGTAGGGTCGATTTATTTTTCCAATAAGTCTTTTTCTGGAAAGATCCTGTTATTAGCTACATGTTTTTTTCACTTTGTAAAAAACCGTATCTGCAGCAGTTGTAGAGTAAAAAGAAGAAGTTTTAATTTATGTACTTATTTTTTATATTACTTAATTATTAAGTTCTAAAAGTAGCCCGAATGCCACTAAAACTGGTAGGTATTCATCGTGCTCTGAAGCTGACCATTCTCACAATAGGTGAATGTTCAATATACCTATTGTCTTGATTTCTGCAAAGACCCAGCCCATACAACTAATTGAAATAAACTTTTCTTACAATAAGAATTCTACAACATTTTGGATTCTGTGTCACAACTATTCAATAGTATCAATTATAATTTCTTAGACATTCATTTTCATTGTTTCCAAATAAAAAAATCACAAGGACTGAGATCTTGTGAACGAGGTTGGTAATAAACAGAAGTTCGTTTATGTATATTATCAGATGTTGGTGGATTAAAGGCTTTCTTTTTCCGCAAAACCTTCACTGAGACAGTTCGTTTTGACGTTTCTTGTGCTTTCTGGAATTTCGTTATTTTTTCAAGACTATCGATAATATCTATCCACTGTTTTTAATAAAAAATTGTTTATACAGGGTCATTCACGCTATACGGCACGGAATATTTGGCCAAAATCTGAAAATTTCAAAAACTTTAACTTTTGGGTTATATAGGGGTCTATTATGGTTACCTTTTAAAATTATTTTCATATTATACAGGGTGTTCCAAATGCCCTAAAAGTATCAAAGTTATGTTTTCTTAAATGGAATCACCTGTATATTATTGCATTTTTGGATTCTTCGATCAAAATAAGTGTTTGTTTTGATAAGGTTTATAACACCTAAACCTTAAGGTTTTTTAAATAATTTGAATTTTATCAAAATCTAACCTAATTTTTATGTATCAAATACTTAAGAAGTATTTATTATGTAAGCGAAATTTACAATGAAGTGTAACAATAGATAATTCCAATTATAATAAACTCGTCATCTTATACAGGGTGTCCGAAAATTAGTACTACTTAAGTAAGAACTTCAAGGGGTTGTAACTTGATTAATTAAAATGGAACGCCATATTTTTTAAAATACCAGAAGATGTATTTTTTAATTGCCTATCGATTGGTATTAGGGTGTTCATAAGCCAAGTCTTCGCGTTTTTTAAGGAAATGCTAAATAATCGTTTTATGCGCCATTTGGACTTTTTTAAATAAAAATTCCAATGTATCTACGTAGTTGCCTTTGGTGTTTAGATGTTAGATATTATTTATTATTATCCCTGGGGAATGTTATTAGTATTGTTTATTGGTTTTTCGAGTTTATGCTCAAAGGTTTCCCGAAAGAAAACATCCTAAGCCAGCCGTTTTTGAAAGATTATTAAAACAATTTCAGGAAATCGGAAATGTCACTTATTAAAACCCATTACAAGAAAATCAGTCACTGAAGATGAAGAAAATGTCTTTATGGTAGTCGAATCAGTTATCGAAAATCCCAATATTACTTAAAATCGGATTTCCAAAAATACAGAACATAAGCCAATCAAGTATTTGAAGAATTCTATAAAAAAACACGGTTTTCATCCTCATTAAATCCAGCTTTGTCAAGAACTTTATGGAAATGATTTTGATAACCGAACTGAATTTTGCATGTGGGTTTTGGATAATGTCAGAAAATGAAAATTGTAAATTGAAAAGTGTAAACTATTCTTATAACATTTCCCAAAGATAATAATCATATCAATACGCTCCCCTTTTGAATAAATTTTCATTTTGAATAAGCAACACCTCAATAATAAATAATAACATCTGACTATAAACACCAAAGGCAACTAGATACATTGGAACTTTTATTTAAAAAACTCCAAATGGCGCATAAAACGATTATTTAGCGTTTCCTTAAAACACGCGAAGACTTAGCTTATGAACACCCTAGTACCAATCGATAGGCAATTAAAAAATACATCTTCTGGTATGTTAAACAATATGGCGTTCTATTTAAATTAATCAAGTTACAACCCCTTAAAGTTCACACTTAAGTAGTATTCATTTGTGGACACCCTGTATAATATGACGAGTTAATTATAATTGAGATATAAAATATGATCTATTGTTACACTTCATTGTAAATTTCGCTTACATAACTTAAATACTTCTTAAGTATTTGATACATAAAAATTAGGTTAGATTTTGATAAAATTCAAATTATTTAAAAAACCTTAAGGTTTAGGTGTTATAAACCTTATCAAAACAAACACTTATTTTGATCGAAGAATCCAAAAATGCAATAATATACAGGGGTTCCGTTTAAGAAAACATAACTTTGATACTTTTTAGGCATTTGGAACACCCTGTATAATATGAGAATTATTTTAAAAGGTAACCATAATAGACCCCTATATAGTCCAAAAGTTAAAGTTTTTGAAATTTCCATATTTTGGCCATAATATTCCGTGCCGTATAGCTTGAATAACCCTGTATATATATATATATATATTACGCATATAAAGGAACTAGTACAATTTGTAATATTTGAAAGTTTAATTATTCTTACACGCATATTTGAATGTCTATACAAATGGCAAATTTATGGTTGTTTCTAACTTGGAAGTCTTTATGTAAAAGTATTATTTTAGATATAATTTAGTTTTAAGTTATTATTTTTCTTTTTCTTCGCCAGTTGCACCAACAGATAATAGCGTTTATCTCTGTAGGGGTACATGGGTGCTTTGTAATCTATGTATTTTGTACTTGCTGGTTAATAATAAATAAATAAATAAAAGAATTATTTTGCACTGTTTATTAGCAACAAAATTATTGATTGTTTTATACATTTTAAATTTATAATCGTATGCAACATTACATAAATTTTGTAGTGTAGGTAGATAAATATTTTTTACCGTTTTCTTTGAAAACAGAAAAAAGCCTTCCAACAACATTTAACAAAATCTTACACAACAATTATATCACCGTATTACCAAAGCCTTGAGTTCTAAAACTTATTATTGTAGGTAATTTAATAAACGAGATTGTTACGTGTTGGGGATGTAACTTGTTCGTATAAAATATGGTATATAACACACTGAATGTGTATTAGGTACATGTTGGATTGCTTAGTTCGCGAATGTGGATTTATTTATTATCTCCTCTAAAGTAGAAGTAGACGACGACGCGGCTGAGGTGAATGAAAGCCGCGGATCTGCGAAGGATATGTTCATGGATAAACGTGGTAGGATAATATTTCAAAAGTTTTTAGACCCAGTTTTGCCACATCAAGCGCAGCGCTGGGTATCATCATCTTTAGTTACGTATACATACGTATGTACAAAGTAGTAGGTAGATTTCGCAAACGAGATAGATCCTAAAATGCGTCATACACCTACAATACTTTGTACATTCTCAAGCCATGAAGATATCAACGAATAATAATAAAGTAATCATTTTAAAATGAAAGGATAAGTAGAAATAAGAACACAAAAAATAGAAGAGGATTAATTTTTAATATTTGTTATTTCTGGAGGTCCAAAATGTATTATCTATTTAAAAAATTAGTTTTTCTTTACATGCTATGAAAATATCAACGAATAATTCAAAACATTTTTAATAGGGTAGATACCTGAAGATAAAAAAACATTTATTTTTATTAAATACAAAAACTAAAATTTCAAAAATTTATTTCAAATTACGACAACTCAATTCTTTTAATCAGTGATTTCAGTAATAGTTATATTCGATGTTGCCGCTGATAGCATTACTGTGATAATTGGTCGAGGATAACTAAAGTATGTCACAAAAGTATTGGACATAACATTATCAAGACATCTATTGTTGTTGCATATATGGTAGTAGGTTCTCTTGGATTGTTGTTAATTTGCAATTGAAATTCTTTTTGGAGCAACGTAATTAATGGCATTGATCATTCATCTTTAGCAAAATTTAAATTGAAATCTCCAGCTAAAATCAATGGTAGTTTATCTTTATTGGTTTTAAAAATTATTTAACCTCTGTGACTGTACGGAAATAATTTCTCATGTAAAAATGAAATATCATTCATTTTTTAGGGTTCCGCACCTCAAAAGGAAAAAGCGGAACCCTTATAGGATCACTTCGTTGTCCGTCCGTCCGTCCGTCCGTCCGTCTGGCAAGACCCTTTTTCTCAGGAACACGTGGAGGTATCAAGCTAAACTTTATACCAACTACTCAGGTCTATTATCCCTTCGAGCTGTGAAAAAATCAAAATTCTAAGCCAATGCAATCAAAAGATACAGCCGTTTATGCCGCAAATTGCCGCAATTTTTCGAATCAAAACCTACAGGGTACTTCCCGTGAACTCAGAATCTTGAAATTTGGTACGAAGCAACGTATTATAGCACAGATAAAGGAAAAATTGCGAAAACCGTTAATTTTTAGTTACATCATATAATAAAAATATTTTTAATAATTTTAAAGTTACCACCCCTTTCCTCATGAACGCGTAGAGGTATTAAATTGAAATTCATATCAAATACTCAGCTCTATAATACCTTTAAGCTGTAACAAAATCAAACTTCTATGTCAACGCAATCAAAAGAAACAGCAATTTAAGCCGCATATTTTCAAACTCGTAACTACTCGCAAGGGAATCAAAACCTAAAGGGTACTTCCAGTCGATTTAGAATCTTGAAATTTGGCATGAAGCAATGTTTTATAGCACATATAAAGGAAAAATTCCGAAAACCTTAAATTTTTAGTTACATTACATATATACAGGTTTGTACGGAACCCTCGGTGCGCGAGTTCGACTTGCACTTGGCCGGTATTTTTATTAGGTGAAATGTATACAACAATCATAAATTAATTCACGTCCATCTTCTAGTTTACTATAGTAAACGACACCGTCGAACCGAGTAGGAAGAGAATCGCACAAGCGCTTGCGCATGGCGAGCGTCGCCACGGCATGCAATCGCCGCGATCGCCATGGATCGCCACGCCAACAATCCGGTTTACACGCGGCTATAGATGTTTTACATAAAAATAGAGGAGGTTGAATTTTTAATACTCTTGTCATTTATGAGGTTCAAAAAGCGGTATTACCAATTTTATTGGTAAAGTTAAATTACCTACTTTGAAACAATTTAGAATTTAAACTTTCACTGGTGCATTTATTGTGAAACATTATAATTAATTTATAAAAGATGAAAGAAAAATCACTAATAATGTTATCACCAATTTTATTAGTCAATCTCGACAGTATTGTTTCGGCAGATTCTACCATTTTCAAGAGTAGGTACATGAATAATACTAAAGTTTACAGTTATTGATTAATATATATAGGTAGACTTACCACCTATATAGGAGAAGTGGGGAAGATATCTTATCGAGCTCTGTTTGATTATTATTTACTATGTTTAATTTTAAATATTTCGCTTTTTTTATTTCTAAGTTTTCTTATAATGATAACTTTTTGCCTTTATTAATGCTGACGTGAAGAATTTTAGTATTTTCAATATCTAAATTGTTTATTATTATATAACAATGGTCTGAAAATCCGGTTTTTTGTCTTTTTTGTTATTGTCAAGGCTGACTAATAAAATTGGTGATAACATTATTAGTGATTTTTCTTTCATCTTTTATAAATTTAGAAATTGGTTTAGTTCGAATCGTTTTTGTTCGAACAAAAAATAATGAGAGAGCTATAGAATTACAGTTAAAAATTTGCAATAGGTGGAATAGTTTATTCTCGAAAAGATAGTGTGCCATGAAAATATCAACGAATAATGCAAAAAATTTAAAAAAAAGTAGTGAAGATAAAAGAAATAGAGGAGAAAACCCTTATTGAAGAAATAAATCGACACTACAAATACATTGCAATCAAATTTATTTAAGGGTGGGTGGTTTTCACCCTAATCGTATTCTCATTAACTTGATAAGCATGTCAGAAGTAGGTAAGTACCTCCTTAGGGTAGTCTTCATATCAAATTTTATTCAAATAGCACGATGCATCTTCGAGTTATTTCATCAAATTGTACTTATTAAGAATTCTTGTCGAAAATCATCGATACAAAAAACTTCTTTTTTTGAAACTGTTACAGATATCGATTTTTAATAATAGACAGAAAATGAAACTAAGGAAGGTATCCTTCTTAAAAAAATTTTAATTATTATCTAATCAATCCTTTTAAAAAAATTGTAACAATTATATACAAGTGTGGGGGTGGTTTACACCCTCGTCGTAGTTTAAAAAAGTGATTTATACTTCAGAAAGAAGTACCCATACAGACATTTCTACCAAATTTTATTAAAATCGTACGAAGCTGTCTTTAATAAATAAAGCCAAAGTTTAAGATGCTTCAACAATTATTTATTGACATCGACAATATCGTTTCGTATATAATATAGTAAAATCACTAAATTGGGTTCTTACTAAGTAGTTTAATTCAACCCTTTGTAATATGTTTCAAGCCTGAAGCTATTTTCATTTTTTTTATGATACGGAGCTTTTTTAGTTTAATTCAAATCCTCGTGCTATCCTCATAGCCCTTTCCATAATACTAATGATTAAACTTAATTATACTTTTAAATGTGATTGGTAATTAATTAGTAAATTTAGTAATTTCGGGTGTTTTAAACAAGGCAAACTTTAAAAATTTAGCTTTTTTATTTAATTTAACCATAGTTGCTCAAAACCTTTTACAAGTATTAAAACCTTTTATGTTATTCAAGCCTTATAATGTACTCGAAACCCTTTAAAAGTATTTAAAGTATTTTCAATTAGCTCGAAGAACTTTTAAGTTCTTTGAAACCTTTTGAGAGTGTTTTAAAGCAAGGCTTAACTTTCAAAAGCTTTAAGCCTTTTTTATATTAATTTCAGACCAATAGTGTGCTCAAAACCATTTTCACAAGTATTGAAAACCTTTTATTGTTATTCAAGCTCTTATAATGTACTCGAAACCCTTTAAAGTATTTAAAGTATTTTCAATTAGCTCGAAGAACTTTTAAGTTACTTTGAAACCTTTTGAGAGTGTTTTAAAGCAAGGCTTAACTTTCAAATAGCTTTAAGCCTTTTTTATATTAATTTCAGACCAATAGTGTGCTCAAAACCATTTTTCACAAGTATTGAAAACCTTTTATTGTTATTCAAGCTCTTATAATGTACTCGAAACCCTTTAAAAGTATTTAAAGTATTTTCAATTAGCTCGAAGAACTTTTAAGTTACTTTGAAACCTTTTGAGAGTGTTTTAAAGCAAGGCTTAACTTTCAAATAGCTTTAAGCCTTTTTTAGATTAATTTCAGACCAATAGTGTGCTCGAAACCATTTTCACAAGTATTAAAAACCTTTTATTCTTATTCAAGCTCTTATAATGTACTCGAAACCTTTTAAAAGTATTTAAAGTATTTTCAATTAGCTCGAAGAACTTTTAAGTTGTTTTGAAACCTTCTGAGAGTGTTTTAAAGCAATGTAAACTTTCAAAAAACTTTAAGCCTTTTTAGATTAATTTCAGCCCTAATAGTGTGCTCGAAATCATTTTCACAAGTGCTGAAAACCTTCTTACTCTAATTAAAGTCATTTCATGGTTGTTCAAGTTTTTATGGTAACTCAAAATCCTTTTAAAGTATTTGAATTTCTTATCAATTAGTTCGGAAAAGCTTTTAAGTTGCTTGAAGCCCCTTGAGAGTTTTTAAAGCAAGGCTAAAACAAATCAAAAAGGGTTTAAGCATTTTTAGTTTAATTTCTGTCCTAATAGTGTGCTCGAAGCCATTTTCGCAAGTGCTGAAAACCTTTTATTTTGTTATTTTCAACCCTCTTATAATGTACTTGAAACCTTTTTAAAATGTATTTGAAGTCTTTTCAATTATTTCGGAGAACTTTTAAGTTGCTTGAAGCCCCTTGAAAGTTTTTTAAAGCAGGACAAAACTATCAAAATAATTAAAACTTTTTGATGTAATTGAAGCATTTTTAGTTTGATTCCCGCCCTAATAGTGTGCTCGAAACCAATTTAATGCAACTGAACTGCTTAGGACTTTGAATTCCAAAATTTTTGGATTTTAAAATATATTTAAGACTCCACGAACCAAAACATTTTACGTAAGGGTTTTGTCCCGCCACTGGTGTTAAGGGTCTAAAGTTAAAAATGTGAAACATCTTATACTTTTTTACAAAACAGTGTTAAAATTAAGTTTTAAAGGGAAACCCACATAGTTTTAAAAAAACCTTGTTGTTACTAATTATTCATAAATTATTACTGACCTAGCGTAGTACCTCTATTTCAAGTTCATATGATAACCATTTGCTAAATATACCCAATTTTTCGCTACACCTACGTTTCTTGTCATTTTTAAATGTAAATACTTGCACCTGTTATCGATTTCAAAATTTCGTTACATTAGTAAAACAAATATTGCTATGCATTTCTTGTAATCGCGTGCTGACATTGACTCAGTGACACACTTACATACATTTTTAAGACCGCTCCTTCCAAAAAGGATAATACGAAATGCATTTTTACGACCATTATTTGTACTTGATAATGCAATATATATAACAAACTATTGCAAAAGTAAAGGACAATTTCGATTTTAATTTATGCGAAAACCTTGACAAGTGAACAAGGTTATTTTATCACAAAATTGCGGTGATCTTGAATAAAAAATAGAGGTAAAGTTTGTGTTAGGACTACAGCCCCCTTCTTTTTTTTATCAATAAGCAGGTGAGTATAAATACTATTCACAACGAAATGTGAGGCAAGTAAATAATAAATTTACAACACTTTAGATTAGTTATAGTTTTAGGTTTAGATTTAAGAATTAATTAAACTTAGTATTTATATTAATTTATCGCAAAAATGAAACACGCTCTTTTATTTATTACAATTAGTTTACTTTCAATGATGAAAGGCATGGATTCAATTAATAATTGTACGTTATACGGAGTTTTCCCAAAAAAGAATTTAACGTTCTAATCAAGGAATTGTCTTTTAGTTGCTGATGTACCATGTGGTAAAGTTTTTGGGGGAAGAGACCCAAAGGTTGTGGGTGGAACTGATGCCGAAAAAGGAGAGTTCCCTTGGATTGTGTCGATCACAAAATATGGTGGACATTTTTGTGGAGGTTCGCTGATAACACGAAAACATATTCTCACCGCAGCACATTGCCTTTGCGGGTAAATTTTATTCACAATATTCTAAATGTTTATTTAACAAATTCGATTTTTGTTTTTAGTGGATTCGACTTTGTTAAACCACGCCAAATAAAAATTTCTCTCGGGCAGCACGACTTAAGGGAATCCGACGTGTACAAATACGAATTGCCGATTATTTCCTATACTATCCATCCAAATTACACTTGTGATAGGCCAGCAAATGATATTGCAGTATTAGAAATAGGCAATAGTGTTCAATGGTCACAAAGAGTAAGCCCAATTTGTATACCAAGCTCAGAAAATGAAGAAAATTACAAAACTTTCGCTGATACAGTGGCAACAGTAGCAGGATGGGGTTGGACTAAGGAGGATAGTTCCATAGGTTTGTCAAACATTTATTTTCATATTTTACTTTCCAAAATGAATTAAAAACTAAAAACTACACTTGACAATATGAGGGCTAATAGTTGGTTGTGACGCTTGGGCGCCGTGCAAATAAGCTAGAGTTACTAAAACACCCCATTTTGACAAATATAGAAATTCTAGTCATATTTTAACTAAAATTTTATTATAACAACACAAAAAATACCAAAGATGGACTGGTGTGTAAGTTAGTTATAGTTGGCGATCAAAATGAGCATATTAGTGTACGAAAAAGCATGACCTAAAGGCTCGTTTAAATCACAAGAGTACTATAATATAGGTTTAAACTTTAAAAAAATAAACAATTTTAGGTTCCAGAGCAAATGTACTGCAAAAGGCTGACGTAAACATTATAGAAACAGAACAATGCCAGTCGTGGTATAAATCACAAGGCAAAAAAGTAAAAATAAGCAATAAACAAATGTGTGCAGGTTACAAAAATGGTGGAATTGATGCCTGTTGGGTATGTACTAATTACATTGGTCGATAAAAATTAATTTTTTTGTATGACTTGGACGAAACGAGGCATTTCTTACATATATTTCACCTAAAAGTCGAATTAAATTAGATCAGATTTTCTCTCCCTACCTAAAGTTTTTTTGCTACAAGGCATTATTGTTTCCTAACACAATATAACGATAAATGCATTATTATTAATCGTAAATGTGCCTCAGAATGTTATTTTCATGTATATGACGATATTTTATTTCTGTAGTATTCTTTAACAATGTTCAGTAATAATCAGCAAGCAAATTAGCACCCCCTTTACGTTGATATCTGTTTTTGATTTGCAGAAATGTCTCCATAGGGCCATTTCTTATATAAGTCACTTACTGTATCTTAGTTTTCGGAAAAAAATCGTTATGAGAATATAGAAAGTGAGATTTGAGAGGCATTTTACCCATTATTTCAATATAAATATTAAATAGTTCACTCAAAATATCTATGTAATTATCAGCTGACACATTTCTCAGGAAATTTGCAACAACTGATTTAAAAATGTTCCAAACTCGGAATTTAGTTTCATTTATCATTCAAATATAATATTTTTAAACGTTCTAAAATGTTAGACACTTGACCAAAACGTTTTCAAATTATATGGAATGTTATTTATCGAATGTTTCAATTATTTAAATTAATTTTTAGTTACTTACAAATTCTCTGATTGCTTCGGAATTTATTAGGGAATTTCGAAGTTTTGAAAAGCCCGGGTAACGCCATGTAGCTAGTTTCGGGTAAAATGTAATATTTGTGCGTGTTACAGGGTAACTATGTGTCACAGGAAAAAATCTGATTTCAGGGCACCAAATTACATTAGAAACGCCTAATGAATGTCTTGTCATAAAATCAGTGTTATTAATACATTAATTAACAAGAAAATAAGAATTAATTAAATTGTATTTTAGGCTGACAGCGGTGGTCCCCTTATGGTTAATTTAAAAAATACAAACCAAATGGTTATTGCTGGAGTGGTGTCTACAGGAATAGGATGTGCTAGACCATATTTGCCTGGATTATATACCAGAATTTCTGAATACGTTCCTTGGCTTCAAACCATTGTTAATTAGTTAATTAAAATATAAACGCTTATAAGAAGTATTGTAATACAATTAATTTAATTCTCCATACCAAAGTAAAATAAATAACTTTTCCTCCTAAGTATTCTTTTTTATGCTTTAATCGTGTTCTTCTTTCTTTACTTAAACAGCAATATATTGTTTTTTAGTATGTTTAAAAGTTTTTTGAATTTGTCTTATTCGCGCCATTGAATTTCTACTTTGAATTTAGCCAATCACCGATGGAGTTTTGTTTATAAGGAATAACCAACATAAAGTAAAAAATGTCTTTACGTTTATCAACTTAAACATCTAAAAGCCAAAAATGTTTGTGAACTTTTGTGACATAACACATAAACTACCTTTTTTACTGCCAATCAACATATTAGTATCTAATTTGTTAATTAAAAGCAAAATATTATTGAATTTTTTTAAATTATGTTGCCGAAATTGTTTATGTCTGTTATCTATGGTTTGTATCTGTTAGTTTTTTGGCGCGTCTTTTTTGAGGTTATATGTCAGGTAACCAAATAAAGGATATTGTTCCGGTGTAAAAACATTTAAAACTATTTTTATTTTTTATTGACTATTTTTTGTTGTGTTTATTAATATAGTAGTGATAAAAGTTGAGTGTTTATTCCTTGATAAAATTTGCATCAACTGAATGGGAGGTTCGTAAACGTTTGCAATCTAACAACACCTACAACTGATAAATATTTTCTGATAGTAGATAAGGGCTTACTTATTCCCTGATATTACATAAAATTGTTAAATAATATACCAGACTTGTATGTAGAATCAACATAGATGTAACTGTGTCAAAGTAAACATTCAACTTGATAATTAAAGGCAAAACATGGAACCAGCTTACATTAGAAGTATTAATAAATGATCTACAAGATTGTCTTTTCCTAAATCCTAATAATGATTAGTTATTATATTCACATCTCATTATGTTGTTTACTTTAACAGGTTTATCTATTTAAAATGTTTTATATTTACATTTGTTTGTTTTTAGGAAAAGCTTTTGCTTTCTTAATAAATCAAAAATGTCTATTAGTGACGTTAGCCAGTGTATTACAGACCTAAATTCTAGTAAATTAACAGTGAGGAAGAAAAGCTTGAGCCAACTATCCCAGTTTTTGGAAAATGAAAAAATAATTAAGATTTTAAATGAAGAAAAAAATAACACATGTTCATGGACAAAGCTTTTAATTAACGTCCATGACTTCTTATGCTTAGTAAGAATTAAAAATAATTAATTTATATACACGGTGTATACCTATTTTGAATATTGTAGGAAGCAAGGAAACTTGAAGAAGATGAACTTAAAGGAAAAAAGTCGATGACAAATTCTTTGTATACACATAGAAATCTATTAACAACTGTTATTCGCAAAGCTAGCAATGGGTTTGGTAAATTGACAAATAATAAAATATTTTACAAGATATTTTCTTAATAATAATTATTTCAGAACAAAGACTGTCTGGCCAAAAGTTGTTGGAATGTATTTTAAAATGCTTCAATTCAATTGAACTCCAGAAGTACTTTGGGGACTTATACATTAATATTTTGAAAGACCATTTTCTAACAAATTCACATTACATGGGAAATGTGCCTCCTGTTTACTGGACTGGTAATTCTTTACACATATACTAGACTACAGACAGTTTTATTGCTTGACAATGTACTTTCAAGTCCTTTTAGGGGGTGCAGCTCTATGTCTTTGTATTGAATTATTTTAATTTCAGATCTTCTACATCACTTAAAAAATCTTTACAATACCTCAAAAGATGATACAAAAATTTTACAATGTTTAAAACTCACGTTTCAAAATGGTCCCCTCTTTGGTCTTCCTGCAAAAGATACAAGACAACTTTTTAGTTTCATTACTGAATTAGCTCATCATCAGTTTGAAGATTCCACAAAAAAACTCCGTTTGGAAATTACTCTAAATATGTTACTGGATTTTTGCACTCAGGTATATAAAATATAATTACATATTTAACAGCAATTGTTTAAATAAAAAGTTGCATTTGCAGACAGCAAAAGACTGTCGGTTGTCCTGCTGTAAATTAGGGGAAGAACTGATTGAAAAAGTCATAAATATATTAGAGGCTGGAACATATGAAAATATTATGGTAATTATTGACTGTAAACATCTATTTATTTGTTCTTAATTATTTTCATTCTCTTAGGTTCTAATATACAAGTTTTTGCTTTTACAAATCAAAGTTCACCATCCAAAAGGTTCTTTAGAGAGGGACACATGTGCATATGCCTGTGATTGGCGAAAATGGAAGTCAAATTTGAAATATATATATTCAGCTGTAACAAGACAAATTAACGATTGCATTAAAGTAAACGACGTTCATTTGAATTATAAAGGAAAGCAATCTCAATTTCAGTCATTAAACAAGCAATTACTAGCTCTTGGAATTGAAGTTTATAAACAGGTATTTATTTTAGTTTTTATTTGATTGTTATTTTCTCTAATACTATCAGATATAAATATTTATATAAAATGAAAATTAATAATTTATTAGTTCTTGCATTATTGTATTATATCTAACATGATATACACTAAATTATGGATAATTGCATTTACATTCTTTTAAAGAAATGAATACTTAAATAATTTCAGGTATGTCATGTAAATTTTGATTCAACTCAAATGTCTACTACTTCCTTTGAGCCAAGTGCAAAGAGGGTAAAAATGGACCTCAGTATTTATTCAATTATCAGTAACATTCAAGAAACCAAAGATTGGCCTTGGTAACTTATAAAATATCAAATAAATCTCTCCAATCAATATTTTAATTTTTTTTCTTATTTTACTACCAGGATAGAGTTCGTCAGTAGTGTTTTAGAAGAATGTCCAACGTTAATTACATCACATCAGTACATAATGCTTCTTCAGACTCTTTCAACATTACAAGCCCAGTGTAAAGACAAAAATGTACAGCATCACTTATATAAATGTTTATGTGTTCTAGTCAAAATTCAGGATTTAGTCGATGATCTGAAGGACTTATATAAAGACAAGTTACACTCACTTTGGATGATAGTTTGGGATGTGGCCCATCGGTAAGTCATTGTGAGATTATGTAGCCTTTGTAAAATTTTAATTTATAGTACGGCTGGTTTGAATCAAAACATTGAGTACACCCACAAGTTAATACAGAGTTTGATAAAAGTGGAAAACAAATTGCCTTTTGTAAATCTATTCAACACTTACCATTCTGGAGTACTTCTTTTAAACAAATACTCGCTGGAGTCCTTAGATGTGCTCTGTAACCGGTTTATAATACCAAAAAATTTATTAATAGAGGATACATTCCAAAAATATATTTTTCGTTGGATTTTAAATGTGGATAACAACGAAACTAGCCATATATTTTCTGAAAAAATAACTGCAAAAGTAATTGTTTCTCTAGTTTTAAAAGTATGGCCAATATCCACGACTTATCTTATAGAAGAAAAACCCTCACCTTTCAGTGATATTGAAGAGGTGCATTGTATCACGTACCTGCAAGAAAGTCTTTGGACACAAAAAAGACAGAATGAGGAAGCAGATGGTTATGAAACGAAATACTTTAAGAACGACAATATTCTAGAGGAGTTAATTGAATTGATTAAAGAATATTCATTACAATTCTTTGATGATGAAAGTAACAACGATTTTGAAAAAATCTTATTGCCTCTTATTAATTTTATTATTTTGATAACGAACATATTGTCAGAATTGGTTAAATATAAAATAATAACCGAAAATGATATTCGTGATCATCGACTGACATATAAACTAAATGAAATGTTTAATTTATTACTCGTTATTTTCAAAAAATACAAAATTAACTTGCAAATTCAGGAACGCAACAATATTGACATTCTTAAGTCTCTCAGCAGGTTATTTTGTGCCAAGGCTCCAGAAGCTGTTCTAAAAATCACGTTTGAATTATTTCCACAAGAAATAATAAAAATATTATTTGAAAATGTGAATTCTGCTGATACAAACGAAAATGAAGATGGTATGAATGGTATGTATGATTTTTCCTTTCATAATATATATTACAGCACATGCTTTTGTGTGGTAGATACCAGAGGTGATTGTAATACTCTGCAAGTGTGTCAGCAAGCACTTTGTGATTATTTTTCTAACTCACACTTGTCTGTTCTAAATAATACTCAGTTGAAAGCTCTAGAAAGCTTCCTTGGTTATCAGTATGAGCTAAACCTGTCTCAAGATTACAATTTGGTATTACTCCTTTTGAGTAACAATAGTTGATTGTTTTAAATAAAATTGTTTTTAGGCCATAATGGTGCTAAAGTCCTTAATTAGATGTAAAATAGGCGCTATTACAGAAAATACTTTGGAAATGGCATACACTTGTATTAGCAATATTTGTAGGATTTATTACAAAAACAATGAGTCAGCCATTACATTACTGGAGTTGTTGTATGGTAAGTTGCTTATTTTTGTTATTAGTTGGAAATCAAAAAATAAAAGTAGCATTTTCAATTATAAAATTTCCTAAAAGGAGTAAAATACTAAAAACGACTCCAACAGAAGTCATCAGATTTATTAGACAATGTAATTATGGTTCGATTTTTACATTTACCTCAAAAGTGATCAGAGTAGTTATTGTTGGGGGCATTTTTACCTTACGAGGTGTATACTCCAATTGCTGTTAAAAAAACATTTGATCAAATAATGTATTTAAAGTAGTTAATTTCAAAACCTAGAACACTATTTTTCAATATTTAACGATTTGATACATTATCTTAAATTGCACTTAATCCTATAAATGTAATTTAATTTTGAAGGTCTTTATCCGCACACCATCAATTGTAAGTTAGAGGAACTAAAAGTTGGAGCTGCTGAAATACTAAGGCCTTTCTTTAATAACTACTCAAACTATGGACCAAATGTATGTGTCAGATTGGTCAATTGTATGACACAAGTAATAAAGGTAAGAATTTGACTAAGGCGAAGCTAGCTTTGGGAAATCTTTATATTTGTTAAATGGTTTGTTTAATGAACGAGTGGTACGTTAAATAATGGTCGTTTCCGAGTATAAAATTATCCCAGCTGTATTTTTTATAAATAATTTTACAATGTTATTTCTGCACTTTGACGTTGAGTAATCATCTCTATTATATCTTTAGTGAGCTCCTTGTTCATTACCATCTCCAACAAGATAGGTTGTTCGAGGAATGGAGTTTTCAATCCAGTATAATACTCCACTCCTTTAAGACAGAGGAACCACCTAGAATTATTATAAATTAGTATTATTTTCGTTTTATTTATAGAAAATTCATAAAACAATCTCTGTATGTTCTTATTCGTAATTTCCGTTCAAAAGTTTTCTTATTTGATGCGAAAAATTCATTCACTATGTCAAAAAAGTTTTTTCCTTGTTTTCATCCGTTTTCTTTTATCCTTTATTTTTACATTTTTTACTTAGTTGTTCAAAATATTTAAATAATTAACAACTTATTGTTACTAAAAGATACAGTTGCGTCAATTTTATGTAGGTAAAGGGCATTCAAATGAATTATTTTTAACTCTGAATAATTTAACACTAGTCATTTTTTTACAATTTTTAAAATCATAATGTGTAATATCAATCAATCATACGAATTTAATTTAATTTTTAGTTTTTATATTACCTTATTTGAAGAAGAAATTGATATCCTGAATAAACACCTATAATAATTGTATTTTTAGTGGGATATGTCATCCTCTTGGCGTAATGACGATACCTGTCTTGCCCATAATATGCTAAGTTTTTTAAAGCATGATTATCAAGAAGTTAGAATCACAGCAATCAAAAGTTTAACGATTTTATTTAATGAACCTAGACCTTCTGTTCAAAACATTCAACGTCAACATGAAGAATGTTTTACTATTATTAGCAGACAGGTGATTTTATTGGGTTCTATTTATTTTGATTTTAATACATTATTTTAAAATGTTTAATAGGTGAATGAAGTTTTTATGGTAGATGAAACTTTGCTTACCGATCATGATCGAAAAGTAGATGAAGAGGTCTCTAGAACAGTGTCAGCTTTACTAACGTTCTGTTCTGTAATTGTTTCAAGCACAGTGTATAGAAAAAGAGCGCTCTTCTCTCTCTTAAAATTGACTTATTCAAGAAAAATAGGTAATATCCTTTACTAATTAAAATTACAAAGTTCTTTAAAGGAAATATTTCAGACGCAACATATGTAAGAAAAGCACTAAATCTAGTTTCCAAGTTTTTTAGTTCAGACAATATTTATTTGTTCTTGAAACCGTATGCTAATTATTTAATTTTCAATTGGTCTAAAGATGCTATGGACATTCAAAAATTTCCATATGAATTATTGGAGTGCAAGACTATAAAAGAATTCAATGAAAAGATTTTAAAAAATATGGGACATGTATTTTTGCAACATAAACAATTAGATATACTAAATAATATTTCAGAACAAACTGGTGTTGCTGTTACCAACATAATAGAGGTATAAAAAGAAAACTATAATTTTAACCACAACTTTTTGAGCATGCGCACTGTTTCTAGGCATGTGTGGAAAGTTTCTAAACAGTGCGCATGCTCAAAAAGTTGTGGTCGAACATGGCCAATATTACATGTTTGCAAAAATTTCTAAAAGCAATCCAAATATACCACCATTTAAAGTAGGAGCCAAGTAGTATAATTAAGGAGTGTTAAGCTAGTACACGCACTGTAGCACAGTAGAAAATTAATATCGCAATAAATACGTGTACTTATATTTATAGCCAAAAAAAGTTATTGCGTAATTTTTTAAAAAATTAAGGGGTATATTTTTTCTATTAAATCAGTTGAAAACTATTGCATTGTATATTCTTATATTGAGTTATAACATTAACACCATTAGAAAACCTAAAAATATCGCATAAGTTTTGTCTCAAGATCATTAGCGTACCGACCTTAAGAGTTGGGGAAGCCTATGAATGTCTAATTATTTAATTCGCTGTATCTTTTAAACGATTTACCCGATTTTAGCAAACTCAAGTTTGTTTGAAAGAGAAATGTAAGTGCAAATACCAATGGTTACGGCATTTCCAAGATTTTCTCCTAACCATTCCAGTTTTATTTTTTTCCCCTGAATTGCTATACCCAGTAGTTTTCGAGATATAATTCTTAATGATAGGTTTGTTCCAAGTGAACTTTTTGGATCGTAACTTTACGGTAACAGAACCGTGAAGGGTGGTTTTTGTGCGCATGTCGTAATTCTCTGGTCGTACCGGAATGGCTTAACTTGAAACGTTTTCGTGAATCGTTTCGTTACTGGTTACAGTTAGATCACTCTCGCTCAGTTGGCGCCACGGTCGAGTTAGATTTTATTTAAATAAGTTTTCAGTGTGGGAGTTTAAATTTAAAAAAATGGATGATAAAAACAACTTCACACTGTTTCTCGATAATCTAAAATGTTGGCAGAAAACTTCCGAATAGTTTGGAACAATATCTTCTAAAATAAATATGAGATATTCCGGCGTTTTTATACTATATAGATGTACTTACCTAAATAGCCTTCGTTTTTTATTATTTCTTCATTCAACATTTGAAATTGAGTGTATAATAACTGAATAATTACTGTCTGAATACTGATGGCTGACTGACTGTTGAATACTGTGTATGAAGACTTATTTTACAAACGACAAATGCACAAGAAGGGGTGAAAGTACAAGCAGGTAGCAAAACAAGTAGGATGATTCATAAACAAAATATGTACAAATGCTAATCGTGGGCCGTTACAAATGATACTAATGATAATAGATATAACAATACCTAGCAACTATTATTGTGAATTTGGAAATTACAACCCTAGTGGGGCTTTTACTACCAGGTACCGTCACTAATTGTTATACAATGGAATGTAACTTGTAAGATTAGAATTAAATGAACGATTAACAATGTGAATATCAGAATAAGACTTTAAAATAATAATGATTTTAATTTTATATAGAATTAAAATTGTTTCTCCGAATAGCAACGGAACACATTTCAATCAATTTAGTCCCAAACCAAATTAAACTTAACAATATCAATAAAAATACGATGTACAAGTCACGCGCCGACCGTACTACGCATGTCAGTCCACTTTCAGTCCACACGGTTCCTAATTCCAGTCGAGTACTGATATGACCGTTCTGTTACGGTACTTGAACCGTCACAGCTTCACTTGGAACGCTTTCGAAACCGTTCTGGAACGGTCACGGCTCATTTGGAACGCGTTTTACATAATGCGCATGATCAGTACCGTTCCTGAACGGTTCCTGCGTCACTTGGAACAAACCTGATATCTTCGGTATTAATATTCAACGTATACTTAGTTTTAAATAGGCATTGTTAAAAAAATATATATTTGTATTTATTTGACTCCGTAGTACCTACTTACATCTACTCAGATTGTCAGAAATTTTTGCAACAAAAAATTATAATAATTAAAAAGAAAACCTTACTGCATTTATTAGGAATGTCTGGCAAGTATCGTTGTAAACTACTTATTTTCATCAATGACAAACACAAACGTTACGTATTTAGATGTTTATAAGGACGTTAAAGACCAATTTGGTTCTGAAACAATAAAAAATCACGTCATCAAAGATCTTCACCTAATTATTGCCAAATTAATTGGATACGCTCATGATGAGGCTTATCTGCGAAATGAATTCAATGTTATATCACTTCTACCTGAACCTAATGAATCATTTTATTCGTTAAATGCTGTGTTAGACGCGTTAAGTTTCTTAGAGGTACGTAAACAAAATATAATCAAATACATTTATTACGTGTAATATACATTACAGAAGCAGTTCCTGAGTTCTGAATCCTGTATATCTTTCTGTTACAAAAGGTTTCCTTCGAAAATTCAGAAAATTTTACTTCAAATGAGGACGTGTGTGCATTTAGCTCCCTATACAGAAGATAAAATAATCGAATTTTTTAAATTCACCGTTTACGTTAACATTTTACTTGATCATTTAAGTGAAATGGGCAATTTGAAAGAATATATTATTAAAGAAGTATCTTACAGTCTACTTCACTTCATTAATTGTGAGGAAAGTGGTGATTCTTTAAAGATATTCGTTTGCAAATATTTTCAAAAAATGATTCTCAAATTAATAACAAATAACATATACTTGCAAGATGTTTTACCTCCAATAATTGGAACGATGATGATTCATTCTGAAAAACGAAACAAAACATTTTCTGAAGAATGTGTTAAATTTTTACACATTGTGATGACTCAATTACAAGAAGACATTAAAATTTTGGATCCCTTCCCAGACAATGTTGAAAAGTTCGAGTGTTTACTGCCAATTTACAACAAAATCGAACAAAGAATTAAAAGGTGTTCATTAAAAGAAAACATATCAGATTTTCTTCTGGCCAATAAAGAAACTGACATTTATATGCAAGGAATTATTCAACTTAGAAGGCAAATATCGGAAAAAAGAAAGGAACTTGAAGATCTTTACGAGGAGGCTCAACTATTAAGAGGGTTTTCAGAAGACTATGAGCAAAATGTTTTACATAAGCTTGTGAATGTTTTATTTCGACTGTGTACACCGCCCAATGATAATGTAACTTTAATTTTATTAATCACATTTAACAAACGATTAAGAGTCGCTCTTAAAATATGAAGAATAGAAAAAAAAATTATGAACATTAACATTCATTAAGAACCTATACAGTCTAGTTTACATATATGTCTTATATTGTGTCCCAAAAAGCAGTTTAATATAGAACTATTGATTTCAAGGACTTTATTGGACGAGCGGTTCAATTGGTCATTAAAGATCATGAAGTGCTATTGACTTATACGGTGCAATTTCAAAAAACTGGTGAAAATTTATCCCATTTAATTTTTTAATTATAACTCAAAAACGAAGCACAATTTAGAATTTGCCGAACAAAACTTTTTTTCCAATGGAATGACTTTGTTAATTTCTGCATACAAAAAGGCATTTCCAGGTTTATCGTCTTCAATATTTACCTGAACGATTTATCAATTATCACTGGTCAACAAAAATTAACTGCCGAAACAACCGAAAATAGCCCTAAAGTTTTGATATATCACCTAATGTTTTTTCCTATAACGTATTATTTTTGTCATGTTTTATGATGATTCTTTGTTTCTCTAGTATCTCTCAACTATGTTCAGTAATAATCAGCAAGCAAATTAGCACCCCATTTACGTTGATATCTGTTTTTAAATGCAGAATTGTCTTTATGGGACCGTTTCTTATATTAATCACTTACTGTTTTTAAATTTTTAGAAAAGAAAAAATCGATATGAGGATCCAGAAGGTGAAATTTGAGAGGCATTTTACACATTATTTCTTCATAAGTATAAGTTCACTAACAATATCTATGTAATTGTCAGTTGGCAATTTCTAAGAAAATTTGCAACAACTGGTTTAAAGTGTTTTAGATTTAAATCCCGAACTAAATTATTATTTTATATATATTTTACCCATGTGTGTTAAAAGCTAACCATGAATGAAACACCTAAAGAATGTCATGTCACAAATCCTGTCTTTATCATTGCTATAAGCCCTTGAAACTGATTGTTCTATATTGCACGGTTTTTTTAAATATACTGGGAAGTTATTAGATAAACAAGTAATTAATAATTATCTATTTAGACGAATGTTGAAGCTGCTCGATGTTTGGGTGAATTGGGTCCTGCAAATTTGGCCACAGTAACTTTAGATATTAAGAAAAAATACAAAGATATTTTCGATCCTTACAACGTTTACGTGGCAGGCTGTACTTTGTCTTTACTGACTCGATATTTGTTCGATAAAGATATTGAAATAGTTCAAGACACCTGTAACGCTCTATATGGAATACTGGCGACGAAAGATGGTGAAAAAGCTTTAGGTATAATAATTCATAATTCTAAGTATTTATTCCTGCATTTGTATTTCAAATATTATCATTTTTTTAGAGTCTGATAGAGAATTTATTAACAACAAAATCAATCATCAATATCTACAGCCGTTTGTTTCAATTGATAATACAAAAAATATATCAAAATGTATTATAAATATTTCTTCATTTAAAATGCTTGTTGATAGAAACGATCTATGGTGCCCTATAAATAGTTGCTTTTCTGAGTGGGTGCTAAACTTGGTTTGCGCTCTTATAAATTCGTTTGAGAAGTGTTACTTGCAAGAACTGATTCCCTTATGCAAAGTTAAAGTAAGATAAACTCAAAAACTACGAAAGTATTAATTTATTATAAAAATTAACTTTCTTTTTAGACTGAATTCGCCCAAAATATGTTTCCTCTACTTGTCGTTTTCATCTTAAACTTTAATAAAGACGTTTGCATTACTGCTTTGTCCTTGCAAATGCGAAACTTTTTTGAAAAACATTGGACAACTAGTAGTTTAAAAGTAAATCATAATAAAAATGACATCGTATTAAATAAAGATGCAATAAAATGCCTTTTAGATGTAATCCATTTGGTACAATTACAGAAATACAATATAAATAATAATAAAAAGTAAATACACTTATTAATTAATGTTAATTAAATTTCTAATTTTTATTATTTTAAGAAAACCCAATCAGGATTTGGAAGTGAATTATCTACATATTGCTAAAGCTGCACATTATTGTTCCTATTATTTTTCATCATTACAATTCATTGAGTTTTGGAGTCATGAAAGGCTAAACGAAATAAGTAAAAATCAAATAAAATTCCAATATTCAAACGACACACCTCTTTATACAATCGTTACAACCGAAGAGTCAGAAATTCAAAAAATAGTGCAAAACATTTTAAAGGAGAGCTTCGACAATATAGGCGACTACAATGCTACAAGTTACATCACATTTAATTCAGAAGATTCTGAGATATTTGAACAAATGCAGAAATGGGACCAAGTAATATTACAGTATGATATTCAAATGTCTCACAATGACAGTTCTCTTAATATCTTTCCTGACCTTACAAGAGCCTTAAAAAAGACCAGCTTAATGCAGATTCCATTACTATGCCGAAACGATCAATATCATCAGTACGAATGTGCATGGCGTTTAAACAATTGGTGCATACTTGAAAGCGATAAAATGAACGAAAAAATTGTTTTGGATTTTGATAAAGAACATTACTCAGCAATGAAAGCACTGCACGAGAATGACAACAATTCTTTGAATAGATATTTGAACAGAGCTATGAAAATTCTAATCAGCGAATTGAAACAAATTAATTTAGTCAGTACTAAGAGTGTTTACAATATATTAACGCGCTTGAGATGCTTAAAAGAGCTTGAAAACTTCGAGAAAAACGATTTAAGTAATTGGAAAAGTAACAAGGAGATGAGTCTCATTGACTTTGAACATTTTGAGCTGATACAGTCTCAACGTATAGTTTTATTAAAAGATGCAATCTCAAGGGGAAAAGAACTGATTTTAAAAGCGACCTTTCGGAATTTAATCTTAAATTGGCCGGTAAATAATCAAATACATGTAATAAAATTTATTTAATACGTAATTTTAATTTGTTGAATAATTTGTAGTGTATGCAAGAAAAGAAGGATATGATAATGTATCAAAGAGGGCCCTTTGTGAATTAAAATACATACCAGACTTAGCTTTAATAACTAAATATCAGATAGAACTAGAAGATGTACAGCTATGGTGGCGAAAAGATAAGTCTACAGCTATGTCAAAACTAAAGAGTCTATTAAATGTCACCAACGAATATCCAAGGTAAGATTGTAGGCTTTTCCCAGACACTTGTGCATAAACGAGTCTTTGTTCTTTACGCCCTTCTATGTGCATAGTATTTATATTCATAATGTTTGATTTTAGAAAATTTAAATGATCTAATGGTTGAAAGTACAGTATACGTAAATGTACAGGGTGGGTCATTTTCGGGCTCTTTAAAGTTCTAGAGGAGAAGGGCAGAAACTAATGTCGGTGTCTATAGTTCAATTTTTATGAGAATTTAGTTGGTGCAAACTGTATCTCATTATCTAACCACTGATATAACAATAAAATACAATAACAAAATAAATACAGCAAATCAATAACAAGATATGCCCCAAAGGGTATATTCGAACTGTCGTCCTACTTACTATATGTATAATCGACAAAATATATTTTTTTAATATTGCCGAATTAATTACCTAACTCAATTGGAGTCAGGAATTCATAACCTTGGACTAAGGGAAAGAGAAGGGACTCATAATTTTAAAAGCCAGGATGATGCCTTTTGCCTTCAGTAGCGTAACATATTAAAATTAGTAGTAAAAAAGTGAGTTCGTTTAATAATGAATATTCGTTAAAGCAAATAAGAAAATTTCGTTAGGAACCAAGTTATAGAGGTTCTTCTCAAATGCATACTTTCCAAAAAGACCCTGTACCTCAAAAATTTTAATAGACAATAAGGTACGGTTTGCACCAACTAACTTCTCGTAAAAATTGAACTCTATACACCGGCATCAGTTTCTGCCCATCTTCTCTAGAAAGTACACACTTTACCTTTAAAAGTGCCCTAATTTGGCCTACTCTGTACATACCCATTTGTAATGTAAAAAAATTAATGGTTTTCCAGATTGCGCTCGGACGCTTTGAAATTGTATGGAACTTGGATGATGGAAAATAATTCAGTAGGCTCAGAATATCTCCTGAAATCGATAGATGCACTAAAGAAGATTGAGAACAATCACGAAAATTTATTCGAAATTTACGACATTCTAGGAAGACATTGTGACTTTAAATATCAACAGGTAAGTAAGATAAATGGAAATGTTACTCGTTCTAATAGAAAAGTAGTTTGTAGCGTATACGAAATCTTCTGAATTTGAACAGAAGATCAAATACATGGAAAAATGCCGTCAAACTGTTAGTCTTATACAAAGTAAATCAAACAGAAATATTACTCCAGATGAGAGGAAGACAATAGCTTTGTATCAAAGGCAAAGTAATATTGATGATAACGAAATTCAGAGCACATACAAAGAAAAAGATAATTTCCTGGGCATGGCCTTAAGGTTAAGAGATATTTAGCACTTAGTAAGCATGCTTTTTTTAACATAACTACTTTTATTTCAGATATTACATACAAAATCTAGAAAATAGTAAATCAAATGATCTACGTATGTTCAGAGTACTATCGCTTTGGTTAGAAAACAGAAGCTCACCTATGGTTAATAAATTAACATCAGAATTTCTCAAGATACCGAGTTATAAATATATTCCCATTTTACCCCAACTTGTTCCTCATTTAAACTCTAACGAAGACAACAACTTTAATACTTTAGTTTTCCAAATATTAGGTAAACATGTCATAATACAGGGTGTTTCTGAAATATGTGCGGAGCTTTGGAGGGTGTCAAATAAATGCAACAAGGAATCGCATGGTGATTAGCGTCTTCAAGGGACAAATTGTTTTTTTTTTTTTGTTTTGAACAAATGGCAAATTACAGTATAAACATCAACAGCTTATTCTCGCTTATTACATACTGTCTTGTAATAGACAAATGATTGATTCCGAGAACACTTGCAACACACATGTAAAAGTTCTGCAGCACTTTTTTGTCGAAATTACCGACACAAATCAATTTCCTGCAAGGACTGCACTTGCTGCAAAAGATAAGGATGCAAGAACGTTGTCTTTAAAATTCACCACATCGTTACATTAGAAGAGCTAGTTTTCCTTACTAAATACTTCGGGGATTATCTTTTATGAAATTAAAGGTTTCGTCTTCAAAAGAGGTGATATGGTATATTTTCTCACAATTTCTGTACTGCATTTGAGATTATTGTTTTGATGTTGGTGACTACATAATTCGATCATTGCATTGATAATCGATATTGTATTAACGTACACATGTATCATGTCACACACTTCTACTACAATAAACATCATTGTAATAACGACTTATTGTTCTATAGTTATACACTAACTCAGTGCCAACGATTAAAATTATTAATTAAGAGCTGTTTGAATGCGCCATTCCGTTGTCGTATTTCTCCAAGTGATTTACCAGGACCGAGCTGGTTCTTACCCGTACTTTCTCTAAAACGGTAAACTTTCAGACCTGCAAACACTTAAATAATTTTCTTCTTTTATAATGTCCTATCATCTCCTTAAGCTCCACAATTATTTCAGAAACATCCTGTATATCAGAACTAAAAATCTTAATCGTAAAGAATTATTGTATTTAAGAAAGGTGCGCCAAAGATCATCCCCATCACACAATTCCTTTAGTATTGGCTTTGGCAAATGCTAATCAAGACCAAAAATATCAACAAGGAGGGATGAAAGGTGATACAAATTCGTTAAGAATAAAAGGAGCTCAGAAATTAATAGAAAAGCTTAAAAACTCTTTAATTGGCGACCTCGTTACAAAAATTGAACTCGTGTCAACCGCTCTGATAGAGTTGGCATATTTAGAAAGTGACTCTTGTAGAAATGTTGGCAAAAATTTTGATATCAAAAGGAGCTGTCAAATAAGGAGGATACAAAATTTCGAAGACGTTATGGTTCCTACTTATAAACTTCCAGTCAGCAAAAGTAATGACTATTCCAATATTGTTGGTAAGTTAATAATAATAAGTTTTTAAAACTTTATGTTTAAAAAATCCTTTTTTCTTTTTAATAAATAAAGGTATTGTATCATTCTCTGACGTCTTCGCTAACGTTGGTGGAATAAATGCACCGAAACGATTATCGTGTAAAGGGACAGACGGAATTACCAGGCATATGTTGGTAAAAGGAAAAGATGACCTGAGACAAGATGCTGTGATGCAACAGGTTTTTGACATAATGAATGAATTTTTAGCATCAAATAAGAAAACTTTTAAACAGAGACTACGAATAAGAACATACAAAGTTTGTTTTATGAATTTTCTATAAGTAAAACGAAAATAATACTAATTTATAATAATTCTAGGTGGTTCCTTTGTCTCAAAGGAGTGGAGTATTACACTGGGTTGAAAACTCCATTCCTCTAGCAACCTATCTTGTTGGAGATGGTAATAAACAAGGAGCTCACCAAAGATACAATAGAGATGACTACACAACTTCAAAGTGCAGAAATAACATTGCTGTAAGTATATAATAAACAAAAAAATAGGTTTAGTTATATCCAATGTTCAGAGTTAATCTGTTGTACGTTTTTTCGTGATGACATTAATTACGTAATAATAGCGTAGGGTGATTGTATTTCGTTATCGTTTTCTTAGTGTCTACATTATTAATTTTAATCGATATATTCTCAAACAAGTCAAGTAAGGATAGTATGCTACAATATTTAATATTTTATATAGAATCAACTATTGTAAAGGGTAGGGGGCGTTACAATGTTTTCCTTGAAAAGGGGGCGCTGGTCCAAAAAAGGTTAGGAATCGCTGATGTATTATATATTATCAGGAAGTTACAATCATCTTTTCATGATAAAAACTGCTTTTCTGTCATTACCCTTACATTCTTTCTGCTTGCGCAGTGTGTAATGAGTTGCCTAAATTAACTTTAAATGATTAAGGATAGTTAAGTTTGTGTAAGTCTATTCTTTATACATGCAAAATATATTTATAATATTCTTCCAGAATTTACTACCTCCACTTTGTAATTTAATGTATACAATAATAATTATGTAGTGTTATGTATATTATTATCACTGCTATTTTTTCGTAGCACGCAGCAAAGTCAAAGTTGTCTAATGCGGAAAAGTTGAAAATATTTGTCGATATATGTGAACATTTTCGGCCAATTTTCTTTAAATTCTTTGAAGAATATTTTCCGGAACCGTCGACCTGGTACGAGAGGAGGCAAGCGTATACACACAGCGTCGCCACTACAAGCATGTGTGGGTATATCTTGGGAATTGGTGATCGTCACGTGCAAAATATTCTTATCAACGAAGAGACAGCGGAAGTGGTTCACATCGATTTTGGTTAGTTTTTTTTTGTTTCATTTTATATTGAGTAGCTGTATTTGAAGAACAAAAAGTATATTTCAGTTTCAAATCGTGTTCCTTTTATGCTCAGTCCTACATAAAACATAAAAAAAGTTACGAAAATTACGAAATAATCTTTCAAACTCTTGAAAATACTTCTTTTTTTGCCTCCCCTTTACCTTATTCCTGCCATTCCTCTTTAATGTGTAGACAATAATTTTAATACATGCTAATAAATGGAAATATATATGTAACAAATCTTTTTTAGGGATTGCATTTGAACAAGGAAAAGTTCTTCCTACCCCAGAAACTGTGCCTTTCAGACTCACCAGAGACATTGTATCGGGAATGGGGATCTGCGGGACTGAAGGGGTATTTCGAAAGTATGATGTTTGGGGTTTTTGCATTTTATGTTCTATTTTTCTGTTTTTATTTATTGTACCGATACTTTATTGATTTAGATCTTGTGAAAACACGATGGAAGTCCTTAGAAAAAACTCAGAAACTATAATAACAATTTTGGAGGTCCTTCTTTACGATCCATTATATGCTTGGTCAATAACGCCTTCCCAAGCATACAGTAAACAGTTTAGTCCAGAAATTGAGTGTGAGCAAAGTCACAGTAACAGCAAAGAGTCGAGTCCTGGTTCGAGTGAGTTTTTTTGGTCAAATATTTATTAATATTATTGATATACTGTGTTCTTCGTTTATTAAATTAAATTGATTACGCATGAGCATTTAAATAAAAAAGTGACATTTCATTCATTAATCGTTGCACAAAAATTGTGTTTTAGATGAATATGTTTCTTTGAATATTATGGCCGAAAGAACATTGTGGAGACTTCGTCAGAAATTAAAAGGTACTGAAGAAGGCAGTGCAACAAGTGTCGAAGGTCAAGTTGAAAAATTGATACAGGAAGCCACTGATCCTGCAAATTTATGTCGGTTATTTCATGGGTGGCAAGCGTATTTATAGATATAAGAAAAGTAAGTGTTTTACAATAAATATATTTAAGATTTTGTGATAAAAATTATTACTATGCTCGAGTTACCAATATATATATTTTACTTTTTTGATTGCCATTATTTAACTGAATGCTTACTTATGAAAACATACTAAGAAACTATGGAAGTCGTTGCATATTGCCCTAACGTTCTGTCTTATGCCTTCCGTATTGGCTTCTTTTATATACCGGGTGTTTTAATCAGGGTGACAACCGGCCATATCTACGAAATTATTAGGTATAGAAACTCAGGGAAAATAAGTAAAGACCACTCTGGGAGTGCCGACAAAAGTGAAAACATAGACAATTACGTCTGTATTTTTTGAATTGCAGGAAATATTTTATTGTGCAGGGAAATACTTTTGTTCAAGATTTCTCCGAAAATTTTTATATGCTATTATTAAATAACGTCATTAAAAAGCCTGTAAATTTATTATATTAAAGACCCGTTTGGTTCTGAAATAACCAAAAATAACATTATTGACAATCGTCTCCTAGTTATCAAAATGTGGAATTTTTCAGGCTTACTAATGATATTATTAAAGTTACAGTTAATATAAGAATTTTCAGAGAAACCTTGAATTTAATGATCACCCTATCAATTGGCTTGAATGAGGAATAATAAAAATATTTACCTTTTTTAAGGAGAAATAAATTTAAAAAATCCCGTTTTGGGTGTATTACAAAATAAAAACAAGCTGTTTTAACATAATGAGTATATAATTAGCTCAAAATTTACATGGTATATTATAATTAATTAATTAATAATAATAATCATAATAATAATAGTGAGAACAGTCAGTATGTATTTAGGACAATAATTAGTGGACTGAATTATTTATATTTAAAATATACACGATTAATAAATATATAGATACTGATTACCGATGCATTGCACATGCAATATTATTTATTTATTACATTACTACGATCAATCGTTACATTATTTTTTTTTTTACGTTTTTCCCTTTGTCGTCGAGAATACATCGCATCGGCAGTCACACGTATCGCCTGACAACATTTTTTTTATTATTTTACACAGCATCTGATTTTTTATTATTTTTACTTTGCAATGTTTTATTACAGCACTGAGTCGTTCTTATTAAATGGCATTGATGATAATCAAAAGATTGTATCAATTTCTTATTGAAAAGGCACTTTTACACCTATTTAAATACTAACAAAGACGGAAGGTATGCATCATCATCATTTCATTAGAAGTGCTAAGAGGGGTAGCAGCACAAAACAAAATAAAAAGTGTGCTCCCCTTTTAACTGCTTAATTTAAAAAATTGACCACGTTTAAAAAAGTAAAGGGGGCTGTCCATAAATTACGTAACACTGTACAAATTGACGTTACGGTTCTATAACATGGAGGTTAAGGTTTACATTACGTAAAGATATTAAGACAGTTTACGATAATCCCAGGTTTAGCCGATAATTTGACATTACTAAAAGATATACAAATCAGTCTTAGATTTATGGTTAAACTATTGTGAAGAAATTCAAGTTTAAAGTTTTTACAATGTGCACTTTATTATGTGACTGAATGGATTGGGGGAGGGGTTAATGCCAGTCTTTACGGTTGTGTTATGTTGAAGATATGGAGAATCAAAAATGGTTTGTGTTACGTAATTTATGAACGATCCCAAATGTGTATGTGTATAATAATACTCACTGTCACTCATACAATTTGATTCATAGATCATCAGTTATGTACTGCCTTAAAATTAAAACCACCTGTAGAAATATTAGTGACAATAATAATTGTTGAAGCGGTTGTTAACTAGGTTTTAGTATTTATAAAAAAATATTTACAGTTTTCCTTCCTAATTAAGAATCTTACTTAAACCGTAATAACTTTGGCGTCTTTGCTAGACTAGCAATAATAAAATGAATAATATAAAAAGCAAACTAAAACACATTTTTCCTACACAATTGATCACAAATTGCTTATTCTCTTGGCAACAAATAAAAAAATATTGCGCACCAACAAAGTCAACACTCTTTGTAACATTTTATCATTTTTTCAATAAACAACATTTTATTCAGTGCGAGAGATCAAACAATAAAAAAGGGATTTTCACGAAACAACTCTATTGCTTCTTCTATTGACCTGTTGTTTATTGATAGATATACTTACAACAACTCTTGGATACAATTTTATTCACTCCAAGAGCAACATTTAAAAGTATTTCGAAGTAATGCAACATTATTTATTTTTTACTTCACACATATTGCTAGGTTTCAGATCACATTTTAGCATCTAGTACATACACAGAGAGAATACGACAATCGTTTAATAACAAATGCAATAAGATTAATTTAATCATATTGCTTAGTACTCTCGACAATTATTTGTTATTTTTTCTTTCACCCTATCAGTTGTTATTCTTGTTTTTCTGTTAGAAGAAAAAACGGATCAAAAATATCTGCAACAACTCTTACACAATAATCAATAATGTTTAATGACCTCTTGTCTATCCTACGATTAAAAACTTTCACTTTTTTTAATGAGTCTTGAATATCATCTTTTGTAAACACCATCATCAACAAACAAACAATTTATTACGGTACGACCTTTTTGTACTTTTTACATACGTGTTTTACTTGTTTAAAGTCTCTCGAGGGCTTCTTCGGCCGCGTTTCAAACAAGATGTCCGTCCTGCGGCTCGTTTGCACTGTAATAACCGAAACTTGACATTTCCTGTTTCTTCTGCGAAATGTTTTGCGCTCCCTGACTCGTGTTATGCAGTACATCTGGTGGAGGAACTATGGATGCTGTTCCGAGACCCTTTTGACCTCCACTACCGCGTATCAAAGAGCCGTTTTGAGTTACCGGAAGTGGCGACGGCGCGAGAGCAACCTGCTGGGGAAAAGGTGGGACTGCCGGGGGCCCCGGAACCCGGTGATGGTGATGATCGTGATTGGGGAAGTCGAGAGATGGCGGATAAGATAAGTACCGATCGGCAACGTTAAAGTATGAACCGTCGGCGGGAGGAGCCGGAGATGGAGCGCTTATATAAGATGATTTGGCTAAAAAAAATAAAATATGTAAGTCAAATATTTTTTTAATAAATGGAATAAAATCGAAACTATAGTTAATTATGTAATAACTACCTGAAAGATTTCCTGTGTGATAATGTAAATTTTGATCGTCTCTGGGTCTGGTTTTATCTATATGTTGCTGATGGTGAGGGTGGGGTAACGTATGTGTTTTTAACATACTTGGTTGTATTTGCATTTCATAACCAGGATATGCAGTATAAGCTGCATTATAATCTTGATGTTCCATCAAATATGTACTTGTTGCCTGCTTACGACTTTCGTCCTAAAATAAGCAAAGAAAATTACTTTTAATAAATAATCTATTAGTGGACTGTAGGTCTCTTTAACTAGGAATTGAATTAAGTTAATATTCTACAACTCAAGCTTACAACGTAATCGTTGCTTCCTTCATTGCTGTATGTTTCGCTTTTTTCACTAAGGGATGATAAAGTTTCCCCGGTAACGGTATCATTGTAGCTACTCGGTGCGTACATTTCTATGGTGGCAGACTTGCTGTTTTGATTGCTTTGCTCTAAATGTGAAAGTAGAAATTATTAAACTAATAAAGACTAAAATAAATTATTACTATTTTGCGCGTAAGAAGACTTAAATTAATTAAAACTGTGCATGGTCTTTGTATACAGTGTGTCCAAAATAAGAATGGGATAGTATTAAGATCTCTCAAACGGTAAAAGGTACGGAAATATTTTCTACACGGCGTATTGTTAGGCACAAGAATGCCCAACATTCCTCTACTTTAATGGACTCCGAATCTCTTACAGTTTACGAGATCTTAATGCTATGCGATCCTTATCTTGGACACACTATAATTGGCTAATGAAAAAAGATATGTCTTTAAAAACAAACCTCGTATACGTTTTGCGTGTTTCTTGAATATACAACCAGCAACGAGGCCGATATTAACTGATAAAAGAACGACCCCAATTACAGAAACTGTTATAATGACAATACGCGGCAGGTCTTGTTTCTCTAATAAGTCGTCGGGAATGACCTTCTCCACGTTGTCGGCAAAGTGGGCTGTAATAAAGAGAATAAAAACGAAAAATTACCTCGCACTCTCTTTTTTGATCTTCGATGTAAACAACAGCCGATTAGTAAGACGTTTAGAAGTATTAGTGCCGTTCCAAAAACTGTTCCCATTATCAAAAGAATGCCTGGAAAATCTTTGAAAGTTGCGTCGTTGCTTTGGGAAGGATACGGAGAAGGAACTTTATCTGTTAGTAAGTAAAAATTAAAGTTAGTAAGTATTAGCAGCAGTAGAAGCAATGAATTTTTAAGCGAAGGAAAAAGAAATGCGAGGAAGGGGTACTAACTCTAACATAAGTGATTTTAAAGCACAGGTTGTAGCTGGATATGCATTGATGATCTATACCCCACCTTTAAGTATTTTTTCATACAAATTATTTATTTTTAAAACTATAATTTGCACTGAAAGTAAAATTGTATCGATTCCATTTGTAGGAAAACTCATTTCATATATAACGTCGAAGGGCAAGAAGGTATTTTATTTCTTTCGTGAACTATGGAACAAATATTAAAAGGGGCACATACATACTTTAAACTATAAGTGGTGTATGGATTGTGAAAAGACATGATTTAAATGTTTTAAATGCTATGCAGCATCCTCCAAATTTTGAAGGGTTCAACCAGTGAATATTAATTTAAAAGAATGTATGATTTATAACTATGGGGATAAATCACCAATACTTGTATGTATCGAAATAGACTTACTTGTAGTTTTTGCTGTTACTAAATCAGGTAAATATTTGCTTTCGCCCAATTTATTAGAAGCCATTATAGAAAAAGTATAAGCAGTGTCCGTTTCTAGGCCCTTTATCACATAATATGTAACATTTGGGGTCATAACGTCCTCATATTTGTATCCGTTTTCATTTATCTTCCTGTACCTTATACGGTACCTAACTTCCATACCTCCATCGAAACCAGGACTCCAACTCAATGTGGCAGAGTCATGAGTTACATTCAGTACCGTTAAAGTTTCTGGAGGGTCGGGAGCCGAGGTTATTTCCAGTCGAAGTGTGTTCGTGGCAAATCCGAGCTCATTTTTCGCCACACATTCGTAATTACCATAATCCGAAGAGGTCACATGTGATAATATTAAAATAGATTCGGATGTTAACATGTCTATTTGTCGGAATGTAATGTAATATTTTCCGGATACATTTGCTGCAATGGGACTCCCATTTCTTGCCCAGGAATATCGTGGCAAAGGAGAAGCGCGCGTTCTACAAATTAATCTTCCAGAGTTTCCGGTGTCACTGGCGAATTTTTGTAGAGCAGGACTTTTGTCCATTTCCGGTTTATCTACAACACAATACTGAAATTAAAATGACATGAACTACTTTCTTTGTGAGAAAAGTTACGTTTTACAATGAGCATCACATCCCTAACAGAGGAGTTTCCTATTCCATTTTGAGCAACACATTGAAATTCGCCTAAATCGTCACGTGTTACTCTCTTTATTTGTAACCACGAAGTCCGATTATTCTTATCATATGTTATCACTGTCCTTCCTTCGAAATCGAATGCTGACCTTTTCCAAACAACTGTATCGTCTTTCAATGGATTCCCACTAACCGAACACCACAATGTTGCGTCTTCCTCTGGATTAACCACTACATTCTCACTAACAGACATTATAGTAGCAGGATCTAAAACAATGTTGCATTTATTTCTGTTACTTTGTTATAGTCTTGTTGGTTTGTCTTACACTCAACGCTGACGTTAACTTGGGCTACGGAACTTCCCTGAGAGTTTAGTGCTTCGCAAGTGTAGGTTCCTGCGTCGTGTCTATTCAACTTCGTTATATTTAATATAGGCCCATCGGAAACTATTCGGTCCATTCCGGAACTGGAAGCCATTTGTGCTACAGGAAGGCCGTCCTTTGTCCATGTATACGTAATTGAGGTAGGATTTCCATTTGCTTGTAATGTTATTATTAGAGGCTCGCCTTCGATGCCATTTACTTCTTCTTCAATGTTCTTCTCAAATACCGGCTTATCTAAAGTAAAATTATTAATTGTCTATCTAAAACGTGTTTATATTTTACTTACAAAATACTTTTAGGGGGAAAGCTTGATGTGCAGATATTTGAAGTACATCGTTTGAAGCTTGACAGGTGTACACAATTCCGTTCATATCTTCAGTAATGTTGAGCTTCAGATCGATCGAAGAAACTTTTCCCCCATGCAGACCTGGTTTTGTTGAGTTAGACAAACTTTGAACAGGAATTCCTTCCTTCCACCAAGATAATTTTGCAGGGGGGTTGCTAGAACTACAGTCGCATATCAATGTAGCTTCTACTCCTGGTTTTAACACTTCCGGTTCAATACGAATCTTCACTGTTTCGGGAGGAACTATAAAATAAACAATTATTATTTTGAGAAGTGAAAATATAGGGGGCTAAGAAGTTTTACTTACAATAAACACTCATTGTTATGGTTTCAAATAAGGGTATTTCAGTTGCTGGATTCGTTGCTTCACATCTATATCTAGATTCGTTGTCGGTATAGTTTGTTAATATTTCTATCTCGGCTGTCACAGATTTCTCAGTAGTCTTTATCTTTGAATTAATCTATAAAAAAAGGGAAATAAGTAAAAAAATGTCATTACTGTTTTAAGCAACAGGTCAGTACCTTTTTATCATTTCGGTACCAAGTCATCGTTGCTAATGGGTTACCTCCTGACGAAGTACACGAAATTCTTTGGACGGTTCCAACAGGCACACTGGTACCTTTTGTATAACCATGAATGAAGGGTTGACTAGGAGGATCTATATTAAAAAATATTTTAGTAACGAAACATTAGGATTTGACCGGTTTTAAGTACATACATAAAACATTAATTGTATGCGTCGACACTACATTCTCTGTGAGTTGCATGTTGACTCCATGACATATTACGACCAGACTTTTCTTATTCGGTTCCACTTGGACGGTTATATTTGATATCGTGATCCAGCCTCCGTCTGGCGAAACGGTAGTCCGGGAGGTGGCATTTCTCATTTGACGACCTCCCACCATCCATTTTATATCAGCTGGGGGGTTACTGTTGGCAGTGGTGCAGGTCAGAGGGACTATATCACCCACTCTAGCTTCCGTGGGACCAGTAATGGTCACGTGAGCAGGTGAAACTACAACAAACAAGTATTATTAATGTTTAGACAAATCAAGAACCTGGAAAGGACTCCATTGAAGTGAAATTTCTTTAGTGAATGCAATTGAACGACACGAAAGTGCACCACAGTCGAATAGTGGACGTATTGTCGATTTGGCTGAAGTTAGATCGCATTAGATGCACCCCCTCCCCTTCTTAAGATAAAATTTCAACTGTAAGGCGCTTTCATATCATGTTATACCTCCCTCAAAAAATTTCCTTATTTAATATAAATTAACTTACAGAGTACGGTCAGGTCAATTTCAGCCTTCAAAGGTTTTACAGACATAATGTTGCTAGCCTCGCACTTGTATCGTGACTTATTGTCCCCTGCTTCAGCTGTGAATGCATAAACGTTTTCAGAAACCCTTCCAGCAGTTCGATAAGCCATCCTAATCTGTTCTCCATTTTTGTACCAGATTAATTGAGCTGGAGGATTACCACCTCTACTTTTACAAACCAATTCCACAGTGGTTCCTTTCCTTACAGTCTCCCCTTCAGAATATCCTTCGATGTAAGGTTGTCCCGGTGGATCTATACAATAAATAAATAAATATTAGATAAGCGGTTCAAATTATTTTAAAAGAATCTACGTACATAAAACGCTGAGGTGCACTGAGGTTCTCATAGGGACATCGGGTGATAGAGCCTCCTGATGAGCTTCACAAGTGTATTCTGCATAATCGTCCTCGGATGTTGGGGTAATTGTTATACGCGAGTGTGTATCGAACCTAGTGACTTTTTTGATGCCAACTTTTGACGAAACTTCAATAGTATCGTCTTCCCTGTTCGCTAAAATTTATCATGAATTAATTTTCTTATTTGAAAATAGAAAATGAAAAGAGAAGTAGGAAGTCTTACGTATGTTTAAAGCTATATTGCCCCTATACCAGACTATTTTGGCAGCAGGTTTGGCATTCCTTACACGGCATTCAAGAGTCAGTTGCTCTTTTTCTTTAATTTCTATCTTCGAATTGTGAGGATGATCTAAAATCTCTACGGAGGATGGAGGAGCTGAAATGTTAAAAAGAAAATTGTTTTTAAATTTCAATATACATCAAAGATTGTAGTAATTTTTATCCAGGGTTATTGTGATCTAGAGGTTCAGATCATCCTTCGTGATGGAAAAAGCATATAAAAAAATCTTTTTTGAAATAGGAAGGTGTTAAAATAATTATTTTCTCCTAGAAACAGAGATTTTAGAAGCTATAAATTTAAATGAGTAAAGTTACATTTGTTGGTTTCAAAATTCAGAAAAAAACCGCAACTTATAAAGCTCTGGAGCCTTAACTTTTGATTAAAAAGGATTACAATTCTAAGTTTTAAGTTCAATCAATTATAATTTGAGAAATTATTACCCTGTTTATAAAAGAATCAATTTTAACATCAATTTTATGTATTAAAATAATAACTAGTTATTATAGTGATTACAAAATCGATCCCCTATACATAAAATAACAATAATTAATGATTATTTGATTACATAGCTTATTTTAATGATAATAATAGTAGTGAATGCACATAGGTTTTTTTAATTAAAAAATTAGAAAACTTTGTCTACGAATTTTATAATTAGTACTATGATGTGATGCATTTAAATTTAAATGCTAGCCAAGTAAGCTAATTGTCAATAAACGTGTTATAAAAATATTAGTTCAAGAGGTAGATGATTAAAGGCGAGAAGTGAAGTTGGCTTTCGAAAGTTTCGTTTTCAGCCAAAGGGGCGGGCGTAGCAAAAAACTTCTACTTCCGTAGATAATTAGTTGTGTAAAAGCTTTTATAACAACTTAAAGATAATCAGGAGAACAAAAGGCAAGTTTCCGTTCCACTTTATATCGTCATTAATAGAAACTTATCTGTTTACCTGTTTGATACTTAATTACAAAAGGTAATAAAAACAAGGGCAAACAAAAAAAATTGATAAGGAATTGGTAGTTTTATGAGGGTTTCATATCTCTTCTGAATGTGTGGAACCCCAAAAAAATTCAGCATAGTTTTTTTTCATGTTGAAGTGTCTTAAAACCATCAGATTCTTGGGATTAAAATAAGTGGATTTCACCGTATTTATCTATATATGTACACGTGAGAGAGTGGAAAAGATGAGAAAAAAAATTGTTTCGAATTGTTCTAAGCTCTCTTGGAGGGTTGAATAATAACTTTAAGCATTCTTTAAAAAAAAAGGAGCTTCATTTTTTGTCTCATCAAACGATTTATAATAAAAATCTGTAAAATATGTAAAAATATACAGGGCGTTTCATTTAAAATAAGAAAATTTTTTTGTCAGATTCTCAACATTCTGATTAGTTTTTTGAACACCCGATACATAAATTTCAAAAAAAAAAATTAGATGGCACCAAAGACCATTAAATAGTTGACTCAGTAAAGATTTGATTAAATAAGCTGCTTTATAATTCACGGTACAGAGAAGGCCTTTTTCAAACAAAAATTAAAGTTGGTCGTATGTTTCCTAGACGGTGGAGTTTTCGGGTAGCTTTATGCCATAAAACATACCTTTAATTTAACCGAGCATTTCAATGATATAAAATATTCTATTTAAAATAACAATGTTAATGTCAATTTCCGGTATAACCGGATGTGAAACTTAATTAAAAATATTTTACATTAAATGTTCCTATGAAATTATTACAAATGTCAATTTTTCAAATTTAAATTCCCATATTATTACTTTTTAAAGTTCTAACGAAGAACTTCCTTGGTAAACCCTGTATAACCAGAATAAATCACTTTTTACCCTACGATTATTTATTTTTGAAAAATGTCTATTTTTTGCTTGAACTTGCCAAAAAACTTCATGAAACTTCTAAAAATACTTTTACTCATTTTTATGTTATATTGTTTTGATCCCAGGGACCGGTAATTGCTCTATGTACACCCAGTATACGTTACTATTTAAGAATAAGACACAATAAATATCATGTATTTTCATTTTGTACATATTACATAGAGCTGCTCCCTTTCATATGGATGGCGAGGTCACTGATGCATTTTGTGACAAATACGATTTGAACTCGTCTTCAACATTTACTCTTTCGGCTTTCAGCTTTGGTCAATATTGATATAGCTTGTGTGTGCTTTTAGAGTTGCAACTTACATCCACACAACATACAGCCAACGTTCTGATATATTGCATAAAGTACCCTAGTTACATCGTATAGCGTATACATACATTTAGTAACAGTTTGCACACAGCCAGTCGTGCGTAATTTTATTTTTTTAAATCGTTAGGGTTTAAAAGAAATATCAAGAAATATCATTACCAACAAAAGTGTAAAAATCCAAACAATGCTTTGTCAACAAATAAGGAAGTTTTTATAATATGGAGTACAATTTGAAACACTTTCGCTTAAATCGTTAAAAAAGTTAAAAAACAAATTCATGATTAGGTTGAAGGAAAAAATAGGCTTTATTATTGGAGATAAAGAGGAAAACAAAGTGCAATTCTGAAAATCAAAAATGCCATAGAGGCACTAAATAAAAATTAATGAGTATGGAGTAAGAAAAGAAAAAAAAAATAAGGAGAAGAGGTTGAATATAATGATTTTTGGGCTAGACCTAGGTGAAGGAGAATGGAAAATAGAGGTGCAAAAAATTTTTGAGAGAAAGTAGGGGTGAATGCAAAAATAATGGAAGTTTGGAAAGTATACGAAAAAATGTATGGAGCAATGACTGAAAGATTAGAAGAAAAAGTAGAAATTATTAAAAATAGTAAAAATCTAAAGGGGACAAACGTTTACATTAAAGAAGATTTGACATTACAGGAAAGAATAGTCAAGAAAATAATAGATCAGACAGTGAAGGCAGAAAGGGAAGCGAATGCAAACAGAAGAATAGGTTGGATATAAAAAGGCGACAATAGGAAAGAAAACATGGGTTTGGGACGAGCAAAAGGAAGAGATAGATGAAATGGATGAAAATAAATTTCGTGGAAAAAAACAATAATAACGAATAGAGGACTGGAAGAAGAAAATACATTAAAATATTGGCATAGAATGTTGTGGGATTAAAAAATAAAGAAAATAATTTTTGGGAATTTGTGAATGGTATTTGGTTAGAGTAGATATAATTGGGAAATAGTAAGCGCAATAAGGATAGAGAAACGAGGCAGGGCAAAAGAGAGGCTAATTATAGCGATAAAAAAGAACTTGGAAACAACAGCTAAGCAACTAGAATGAGGGGTGGTCTTGATAGATGCTATAGGAGAAAAGGGAATCGTGTAACAATTTTTGTATGCCTTAGTGATGACAAAAAAGAAAATTAGAATGAATTGAAGAACAACTTGAGTTATATAAGCATAGTAGTGTGATGATGATAGAAGACTTCAATAAAAGGGTAGGAGAAGAGAATTGTACATTAGTTAGCGATAAGGGTTCAATTAGACAATCAAAAGATAAATACATAGACTTTTAAAATGTTCTAAAATATGTGATATATTTTTTATTGTTTTAGAAAGATGCATATTTGTACTGTTTGATGTTATTAAATAAGACTGTCGCATTACTATTTTAATTTAGTATTTTCAATTCCGTTTCATGTCGTAAGATTGAACGTTAAATTATACATCATTTTGTAATTTGCTTCTGCCATCAAAAAGCTCGTTCTCTTTGTCCCCATTGAATAAGAATGATGAAGAATAACGACTAATAATTTAGGATCTTTTTGATGCGCCAGTCGAAAAGAATTTCGAAGCTTTACTGAATTTTTCTTTATAATTCTGTAATACCTCGACTTTAAGAAGAAAAAAGAAAATATTCTGAATAATATAAAGAAATATAAGACCTTTTTACAGGAAAAAAACACCTCTGGGGACATGATTATGTTAAAATCTTAAGTTTGACATGTAAATTACTACCAAATATTTGTTTTATTGATTTATATCTCTAAGGCTCTATAAAATACACAAATGTTTCTTTATTTCGTGATGAAAATGTAAATATACATTCACGAACATTTGAAATCACCCGAGAGAGAGATTCTGATAAAATGATAAGTTAGGGGGCTTCAAAGGGGACGACAAGTAGACTTAACAAATGATCTTACATCTGGGAAATGTGATTTTCGATGTGTCGAATTCATTTTTGGAAAACTTATTTCATTATTCAAATATCCAATGAAAATTATACAGAAACTGTCGTTAGTTGAAAGGTAAACGTCAAAGGTCGTTCTAGATTTCTATGAGTGTTTGAAAAGACTTTTTTGGATAATTGTACAACATTCTCAACTGAGGTTCCTTTTAAGTACCTCAGGGTTCAAATTTTTTTTAATAGTTTCTTGTAGAGATACTAGAAAAAAAATTAACTTCTTCTTTGGTCAAAATAAAGCTTTTGATTTAAAAAATCGGTCGGAACTATTTTCACTGAGAAAAACCTGAAAAGAGGCCATTTATTCAAACAAACATCAACTTCGCCAATTTAACTTCTGTAGCATCGGTCTTTGGGGATAAAGTTGTGATTTTAGTGCATAATAAGGGAGCAGATGAGGAGTTCTGTCGGACTTAAAGTTTTTGCACAATTGCAATTAACACTATTCTACCAAATTTTGCAGTGGTATTTCATTCGATTAACGTAGGTACGTCAACTTTTCGAACAGATAATTAAAGTTGAACGATTAATGAACAAAAGTTATAAATCTAACTGGTCATTTCATACATCATAGTTATCAAAATAGAGATTTCCCTTTCATGCCAAGACTAATAAAATAAAAAAGGCAAAACAACTTACTCCCTCTCAAATTTTACCCAAAACCTTACATCAGTTCTTATCTACTTTTAATAAGAATGGCTCTTCACCAAAGATTTACATTTTTCCATAGTTAATCTTTCTTCGCATCTTCCTAACTCATAATCAGATATTTGTCCTTTATTTCACATTTCTTTTTTTTCATTCTCCATAAACTTGCATCCCCTACATTCCTTTCCCTACCCTAAATCTAACTAACTCACTCAAATCTTTACCTCCTCCCAAATGTCTTGGTAAAAAGTCAAACTGCCAATCCTTCCTTCGGCTCATTAGCATATCTAGAATCTACAATTTCCCTCAGGTGTATTCCCCTCAATGTCTCACTAAATCTCTTTTTCTCCATTTCCTCTACTTTATTTCCATTTTAATAAATCGATCGTGTCCTAATCCTAACTTTTTACATGCGTTTTCCATTTTCTTCTCATATTTATTCTTCCACCCAATATTAAACACGCATTCCTCCAATCATTTTCAACATTTTCTTTCCTTTCGAGCCAAATAGTCAGGTGTACATCTGTCTAAACACAGAAACAAATTTAACGTGTTTTCTCTGCTTAATTTTCCACCCCCAAACTTCGTACTATACGATACTTCTAATGACCCCCTTCAATAAAATCATTCTCCTATTTCAATCCGATTAACATAATTCTTCCCCAATGCCCTAATTCCTTCTCAATAAAACATTAGCTTTACCTGTCCCTCTATATGCACTTCATCATTATTGTTAAGTGTTTTCTATTGTCAGAACTTCTTCCTCCGTTCCCTTTCTTCCTTAAAATGTCTTCTTCTACCATTTTTCACCTCTTTTCTTTAGTAGTTCTCCCACTTCCGCTGCTTTTCCAGGCGCTCCCTAGGTAGGTTATTTTTGGTTACTTATGAGTGATGACAATTTAAAAAAAAAGTGAGATACGAGTATATACATTTTGTTCATTAATCATTTAACTTAAAGTGATCAGTTGTAAAATTTGATTTACTTTAATTGAGCGAGATGGAGTGACCTATGCAAAATTCTTTATTACAATACTACTAATTACAATTCTGTAAAAACTTTAACTTACATAATCCCTCATCGGTTAAAATCACAACTTTTTCCCGGAAGACCGATGCTATACTACAGTAGCGGCGTTAGGGCAGGACGCGGTTGGGCGACCGCCCAGTGCGCCGGATATTAAGGGGCGCCCTAAATTTAGCGAAAAAACTATGATGGCAACATTGGCAAATGGAACGCAGTGTTCAATCCGTTTGATCGCAGCACTGCATGCAGTTCATTTTACGGGAAATCCCCGACCATAGAGAAACACATTATCTATTATTATCTGTTGTTAACACGTTAGTTAAAATCGATATTGATAAAAGACTGACAATTTTTGTTGGGGCCTATTTAACATCGTGACTTACTCGAATTGCTGGTTAAACTTTTCACATCAAAAATTTTATTTGACTGGTCTAAATAAACAGTTTTTCAAGTAATTATCTCTTTAATAAACTAAAATTAAAACAGTTTTAACCTTGAGTTACATAAAAAGGACCTCAGTTGATTACGCTGTACAATTGCCAAAAAAAAATCGTTTGAGAGTCTAGCACGATCTCCTTCTACTAACTGGTACCAGTGGTACCTGACAAAATTTCTTTATAATTTTTATTAAATATTTGAAATGTTAGTTTGAATAACAGTAACTATCTTAATTGCCTTAAAGATCTTTACTTTCCTGTTTCAATTTCCTAAGTTGCATACATAAAATTTCACATCAAAGAAAAAGTAGAAACATTTCACTTAAACAGGTTCGGGAGTGTGGCATCTATAATCATTAATACTGATACCGTGGGTTCCTAACAGTTTCCTTGGAACATAACATGTTATATCACTTTGGACTTTAGGAGCAAAAAATTTTTTTAATTATAGTAGTTTTAAAGCTGTTCCTGGCGAACAGGAAATAATTGCAGCTTTGAGAAGAAAAGACCGATATGATATATCGAACCACAATAACAGATAGGTTAGTAATCTTCAGGGCCGTATTCCAACACGTTTTACATCCAAATTTACGAACACGATTTGCGTGCTCAATAGTCATTAGATCGAAAAAATTTATAACACCTTTTTGTTGTGTTTTGTGCCAAGAACCCATGTTCATTTTTTTAATAATTATATATGCTCACTTTGTATGTGTACAGGGTTTTTCAAGTTGATGGGCTATTAGAAGTATATGAATTAGTAGAAGGAATTAAATTCTGAAACTTGGGCTCATTTGGTTATTGTTTATGGCGCTTCTTTTTAAAAAATTTTCAAGTTCGATTTACATCCGGCTATACCGGAAGTCGACACCAACTTCGTTATTTTAAAAGGAATGGTATATTTTTTACGCTGAATTCGAATAAAACGTGTAATTCTAAGGTAAGTTTGATAACCAACTTGTACACCTATGACGATCGGTTTCTGAGTTAATTTAATTTATAGAAAAAAATCGCTACCGCAACCGCAAGTCGATTGAAAAAATAAAAAATGGTAAGGGCCAATTGAGAAAACGAGATTATTCGTGTTTGAGTTTTTAAATTTTAGAATTTTATTTTGAACGCCCTGTATAAATTATTTAGTTCAATTTTGTCAAGGCGTTAGCACTAATATTCAGCTATTACTAGTAAAAATTTCAACAGTCTGAGTTATATTTTGTGGAAGTTATGATTTTTTTTAATTTGGGTTGCGGTGACGATTTTTTTTCTATAAATTAAATTAACTCAGAAACCGATCGTCATAGGTGTACAAGTTGGTTATCAAACTTACCTTAGAATTACACGTTTTATTCGAATTCAGCGTAAAAAATATACCATTCCATTAAAAATAACAAAGTTGGTGTCGACTTCCGGTATAAGCGGATGTAAATCGAACTTGAACATATTTTTAAAAGAAGCAGCATAAACAATAACCAAATGAGCCCAAGTTTCAGAATTGAATTCCTTATTCTACTAATTTATATACTTCTAATAGCCCATAAACTTGAAAAACCCTGTATATTATAATCAAGGTGTGTTAATTGGTGTTGAGAATCAGGGAAAGGGGTTGGGTGTCGTTTGAAACGGGGGTATTGTTAATAAAAATACTTACAGATAACAGTGAGTTGTGCATTGGCGCGAATCGCTTTTTGTAGTCGTGCAGGTCCAACTTGACACTGGTACTCGGCGTCATCTTCCAATGATGCGTTGCTGATTCTCAAGTTGTAGACACCGTGATTTCGATCTCCTATTACGGAGTACCGTGGGAAGCCTGGTATTATCGTCAGAAAACCTGAAACCGAAAATTAATCGCCGTGGACGTACGCAGTATGTAAAGAAGGCGGTGGTGGTGATTGTAAGTACGTACATAGGTACAAAAAAAAAATAGATAACTAGTTAACACCTGTTCTCGTTGTTTTTACGCGAAATTTTTCGATTTTACATTTGTAACCAATTATTTGGCAACTTTTGAATTTGGTGCCTTCAAGGGTTTTGAAACAATAGGTATTCAAGTTCGAAAAATATATAATAGAATTATTCGTAATTACACAAACACTTGTTGGGATTTAATACGAGCCTTAATAACTATAAATGTTTGAAAACTCGAGTTTTGTAAACATTTGTTATCATTCTGAATTTTTGAAGTTTTAAATTCCAACAAGTTCTGGAAATATCTGGAAATAATTGAATTTTTTTTACAAAATTGATGACTATTTGAAAAATAAATTACACTTGTGCTGCCACTTTTTTCGTACTATCCAATGATGGCAACAGTTTTGAAGTTCGACGTTTCGTCTTCGAGGGGCCATCACTAGTTTATTTTTTGTAATGTGCCCCTGTTTTTTTTACGACAAAAGCTAAAGCAACTCTAATTCGTAATTAGATGGTATTACAATTGTAACTATGTAAGCACGTTTTTAGTTTGTTTTAGGTGTCATTTAAATTTTTTTCTGTATTAATATCTCTATTTTAATTTTTCTTGATTAAAAAAAGCGTTGGATAACTTTTATACTGTTATGACTTCCCCCCAATAGATACATTTAGTGACATTCAGAGTCGTACTCAGGAAAAATTTTAAATGACCTAAAACGAGCTAAACAATTACAAATGTAATATTAACCATATAATTAAGAATTAAAAATGGCTTTAGATTTTGTCGCAAAAATAACAGGGGCGTATTACAAAAAAATTAAACTAATGATGGCCCATCGAAGACGGAACGTCGGATCTCAAAAGGGTTGCCACCTTTAAGGACGTTCCCAAAGAGCAGTTGTGCTCAACTTGTTAAAAAATTCCCCCTATGTTAACTACCATGACTACAATAAAAAATAGTTGAGATACAGTACATTCTTTAGCCTCTGCTCACATGCGCAGAACTACGTACAAAAATTATTCCATTGCGTCGTTTTTCAGATCTGGCAGCATTGTATTTTTACTGTACTTGAGATACGTGTTGTTTATGTAGAGAAAAAAATATGTTAGTAGTATTTTATGTTAATTCAAAGTTTATGATGTTAATATGCTACTTATTTACAATATTAAATACGAATAAATATTTTACTTGTTATAAAAATTAGCTCACTTTTAATATTTTTTATAACAAAACCAATACCGCTTGTCATAGTGATTTTTACAGAAAGATATTGGTTATATCCTTAATTGATAGTTCTCCGTTCTTTAAAACAATTGTAAGAAAATTACTATTGTTATTTAATAAAACATTCGCTTTAACATCGATCGGGATAGGGTTCCCATGTTAAATATGCAAAATTTTAATAGACAATTTTTAGAAATTACTACCGCAAAATTTCCTACGTATAAAGGACACTTATGAGTATGTGTATTTTAAGTTTCAAAAGAATCGTAAGAAAATTGTTTTTTTTTTGGGAACGTCCTTCAAGAACACAGAAAAGTGGCAATGTAAACATGCAATTTATTTTAATATTATTTCTCAAATAATGCCAGGAAAAAGAAGTGAAACAATTTGAAAGAAACTACTTAAATGCAATAGTGTTCACTTATAACGAACCCATTTGTAACGAACTATTGTTTATAACGAACCACATTGAAAAGTACGAAGTAAAGGTCCCATATAAACAGGTATTAATTTTTTGTCGAATAACGAACATTCCGATTTAGCGAACCTGAATTAGCATCTAAAATACTGCAGATTTTCGGTTATAGCGAACTAAAAGCGGGATTTCCCCAAATCTTATCAACTGAAAACCTTAGAAATCCTCAGCAATCAAAGCCTGTGACACATTAGGGTTGCTTTGGTTCAATTGTGCCGTTTTTGGATTATGAAATCAAAATTATAAATCTCGTACTTTATTAGTTACATCGCTTATACAGGAAAAATAGTTGCAATAAATTTGAGTTATCCAATTCGTTAAAATTTGGAGAGTTCAGTTTCAAAGAAACACCACGGAAATCTTTTGCACTAAGGTGTCAAAACAAAGTAAAATTTGCAGTGAGTAAATCTACGATAGCTTAGGGGCCGTTCATAAAATACGTTCGCATACAAGGGTGGGGAGGGGTCTTGCTGACTGTGACAAGATGTGACAACGGGGGACAGGGGGTCTTAAGGCAACGTGAAGAACTGAATGTTTACAGAATCCTTGGACTTCTGATAAATAGAAATATTATTTATTTGTTCGTTACAAAAGATATTTATTACTTTATTTAAATTTTATTATGAAAATAAAATAAATATTTTTGACTATCAAAATTTGTGTATTATTAATCAAAATTTATCATGTTTCCAGGGGGGGGTTAGTTTTTGTGACGTAATATTTACCGGGAGAGTCACAGAAAGGGTGACACAGCGTGACAACCGGGGGGGAGGGGGTCAAAAAAGCTAATTTTAGCGTGACGTATTTTATGAACAACCCCTTATGAGATGTTACAAAAAAAATCGTAAATTACAATTTTGAAACGTAAAATTTTGAATACTCGAAATAAATAAAAACCCGATGTGAAAAAGTTAGGAAACCCACTAATTTGACAGTTGTCAGACTCTTTTGAAATGGTTTTCTCAACAAAGAAATACAAATATGAATGTTGAAATGCGAAAAATGTTTTAAAAATATTTCAAAAACTATCAGTAAACTACAAATCCAATACAAAGAAGAAAATAGTATTTTTAGGCTCATCACTTATAACGATCTGTTTTTGTCGGTTCCTTGAGGTGCACTATAACCGAACATTACAGCATTGCAACTATTACATAGTAATATAAAACCATGAAGTTTTCAAACATATGGTTATTAGAACCATTATGATAGGGCTAACTGTCCCGTTTTCTGATACTTAGTCATCAACTTTTAATTTGATTAGTAATTAGTTGAATATACAGGGTTTTTCAAGTTGATGGGCTATTAGAAGTATATGAATTAGTAGAAGGAATTCAATTCTGAAATTTGGGCTTATTTGATTATTGTTTATGCCGCTTCTTTTAAAAATATTTTCAAGTTCGATTTACACCCCGATTATACCGGAAGTCGACACCAACTTTGTTATTTTAAATGGAATGATATATTTTTTACGCTGAATTCGAATAAAACGTATAATTCTGAGGTAAGTTTGATAGCCAACTTGTACACCTATCGACGATCGGTTTCTGAGTTAATTTAATTTATAAAAAAAAATCGCTACCGCAACTCAAATTATTAAAAATCATAACTTCCACTTCCATAAATTTTTACTAGTAAAAGCTGAATATTAGTGCTAACGCCTTGACAAAATTGAACTAAATAATTTATACAGGGCGTTCAAAATAAAATTCTAAAGTTTAAGAACTTCAAACACGAATAACTTCGTTTTTTCAAACGGCACCTACTATATTTTATTTTTTCAATTGATTTCTTTTTTTATCCTCTCGATCTATATGGATATTACCTATTGTTTTATTTGAAAATTTTCGAGTAATTTTGAATTATTACTTAAAGTAGTCAATTTTAATATTTTTTGCATAAAAAGGCGTGCTTTGTAAAAATGACAAGTAACGGCAATCAATGCAAAATGAAGCCAAAAATCGCATTTTCGATTAATTTCTGTTACAAAAAATAATCAAAAACGAAAACTTCAATTGATGTATTTATTATAAACATTTGTCTCGAACATCTCCCCAACAGAAATTAAGCGATAAAAAAGGTTTTACTGTGATTTGCTTTGATTGTCGTTAGTTGTCATTTTTCCAAGGCACACCTTTTTATGCGAAAAATATTAAAATTAGCTATTTTAAGTAGCAATTCAAAATTACTTCAAAACTTTCACATAAAACAATAAAAAGTTTCCATATAGATCGAAAAAGGATAAAAAAAGGAGACGATTGAAAAAATAAAAAAATGGTAGGTGCCGTTTGAAAAAACGAAGTTATTCTTGTTTGAAGTTTTTAAACTTTAGAATTTTATTTTGAACGCCCTGTATAAATTATTTAATTCAATTTTGTCAAGGCATAAGCACTAATATTCATCTATTACTAGTAAAAATTTCAACACTCTAAGTCGTATTTTGTGGAAGTTATGATTTTTTACAATTTGTGTTTTTCTATAGATTAAATTAACTCAGAAACCGATCGTCATAGGTGTACAAGTTGGCTATCAAACTTACCTTAGAATTACACGTTTTATTCGAATTCAGCGTAAAAAATATACCATTCCATTTAAAATAACAAAGTTGGTGTTGACTTCCGGTGTAACCGGATGTAAATCGAACTTGAAAATATTTTTAAAAGAAGCGGCATAAACAATAACCAAATGAGCCCAAGTTTCAGAATTGAATTCCTTCTACTAATTCATATACTTCTAATAGCCCATCAACTTGAAAAACCCTGTATATAATTATAATGTGCTGATAAGAAACTAATTCTAATTGGTCACAAGCAATGTAACGTTCTGTAATTTTTAAATAATTCAAATTTGAAAATATGAAAGTGTAAAAGAATTTGAAGGATTATTTAACATCTTGTAGGGATTTTATGCAAATACGTACCTAAAGCAAAGCCGTCTTTAGTCCATTGGACTTGCCCTGCTAAGTTTCCCACTTCGCACTCCAATAGGGCTTCGCCCCCTTCTTGAACTTTAACGTCGTGCGGCTGCACTCTGAAGTATTGTTGTTGAGCCGAAACAGCCGTCGCAGTCAAGAAGCTAAGTACGGTTACTAAACAGCCTAAAAGCAAAATAAAGCGAAAGTGAAAAAAACTGGAGAAACTCTTTATTGTTAGGTATATGGCTTTGTAATATGCAATCACCACCCTTTCATTCGACGTTGATCAGATACGTATGTATTTTTGACATGTTCAACGAGCGCATTTTATACAAAAGTGTTATTATATTCAACCCCCCTTTTTATAAATACAGAGTACGGTACGAAACTGTTCGTTGAAAATTATTATGTATTATCAAGTTGGGGTTCACGATAAATAAAAATCTTCCATAATGAGTATGTTAATTGTTGCTATAACAGATGTTTTAAAAAATGTGATGATAAATTACATATAATTATTATCTGGTTGAACACAAAAAGAACCTTTTAAAAAAAATGGAAAGGAAATTTTTTATAAAGGAACTAAAAATAGGGTCGGCAAATATCGATGTTTGTATAGGACAACTTGGTAACTGTAGGAGATGCAAAAAAATAAGTGGTAGCTTCTCGATATTTTTTTTAAGACAAATTTAATAGCGTTTTCAAAAAAATGCTATCGTTGTTTGTTTTTGTATTATAAGCAAAAGCTTTATATTTCGAGTTTATGCTACATATTCTCATATCTTGGTTGTTTGCAAAAATAGAATAAGAAAAAACAACCTAAATATTCTTCAGGCTTTTTTTTTTACATAGAATAGGGTGGCACTGAAAAATAAAATAGATATTTTCGAAATTTAACATAAATTTGTAATTTTTTAAGTAGAAATCATATTTGACTATGCTTTAGCTAGGGGCCGTTCATAAAATACGTTCGGATACAGGGGGGGGGGGAGTCTTGCTGAGTGTGACAAGATGTGGCAAAGAGGGACGGGGGGTCTACGGCAACGTGACGTTCGCCGTTCATCAAAAAATTTTACTGAATTTTTACAGAATCCTTGGACTTCTGATAAATAGAAATATTATTTATTTGTTCGTTATTAAAGATATTTATTGTTTCATTTAAATTTTATTATGAAAATAAAATAAATATTTTTGACTATCAAAATTTGTGTATTATCAATCAAAATTTATGATGTTCAGGGGGGGGGGTGTTTAATTTTTGTGACTTAATATTTACAGGGGGAGTCACACAAAGTGTGACACAGCGTGACAACCGGGGGAGGAGGCGTCAAAAAACGTTAATTTGAGTGTGACGTATTTTATGAACAGCCCCTTATTATTTCTTTTTTTTATCATTTTAATGTTATAAAACATATTAGGTCGCATTCGACCTTTCGAAGTTATAACAACAAATATCTATAATTATTTCGTAGTGTAATTTTTGCTTTTTTTATGAATTTCAAGTATATTATTACTTTATGGCATAGTGCCCACCCTTTCGTCATATTAAAGTATGAGGTATAAATTTTCGTTTTCACAATTTCCATTTCTTCTTAAAGCTAAAAAATATCTTACGAAAACCTAACATGTTGAATTGCTTTACATTAAGTTAGAACCATTGTGATGTGGCGCCTGAAACAATATTTTTACAATTGTATTATATTGCAAGTGCCTGAACTTTTTTTAATGTTTTAACTCCACTCTATTCTACGTAAAAAAATCCTGAAGAAAATGTAAGTTGTTTTCTTTTTCTATTTTTATAAGCAACCAAGATATGGACACGTCACACGTATCAAAATTTAAAATTTCCAATTTGTACTTAGGAGCTGCTCATAAAATACGTCACGCTAAAATTAGCTTTTTTGACCCTCTCCCCCCGGTTGTCACGCTGTGTCAAACTTTCTGTGACCCCCCTGTAAATATTTCGTCACAAAAACTAAACCTCCCCCCTTGAACGATCAATTTTGATTGATAATACACAAATTTTGATAGTCAAAAATATTTATTTTATTTTCATAATAAAATCTAAATAAATTAATAAATATCTTTTGTAATAAACAAATAAATAATATTTCTATTTATCAGAAGTCCAAGGATTCTGTAAAAATTCAGTAAAATTTTTTGATGAACGACAAACGTTATAATGGGCATTAAAAATTATTTTTGAGACCTTATTTTTCAAACAATTGAAGATTAATCGGTTAGATATTTCCTAAACAGAGAAGTTTTCGGCTAGGTTCATGTTATGAAGGTTACCTTTAAATTTACCAAGCATTTCAATGATATACCTAATAAAATACAGGGTGTTACTAAAAATAATAAAGTTACTGTCCATTTCGTGTATAACTGGAAGTGAAGCTTAGGGGCTGTTCATAAAATACGTCACACTCAAATTAGCTTCTTTTGACCCCCTCATCCCGGATGTTACGCTGTGTCACACTTTCTGTGACCCCCCTGTAAATATTACGTCACAAAAACTAACCCCCCCCCCCTTAACATGATAAATTTTGATTGATAATACACAAATTTTGATAGTCAAAAATATTTATTTTATATTCATAATAAAATTTAAATATCTTTTATAACGAACAAATAAATAATATTTCTATTTATCAGAAGTCCAAGGATTGTGTAAAAATTCAGTAAAATTTTTTGAAAAACGGCGAACGTCACGTTGCCGTAGACCCCCGTCCCCCGTTGTCACATCTTGTCACACTCAGCAAGACCCCTCCCCCACCCCCTTGTATGCGAACGTATTTTATGAACGGCCCCTTACAACTCGAGAACAAAAAGCGACAGCAATTTTTTTTAAATATTATTGAATTTGTCTCAAAAAGCTGCCATTTATTCTTTTTGTATCTTACAGTTGCCTCGAAATTTCCCCACTCTGTACAAAGTACAAGATTAATAGCATAGTGGTGAAATTGTTTCAAAATTGCTGAACTAATAAATGACAGAAAGTCAATTAAGATAATATGAGTAAGTATATATCAAAGTAAGACAGTTCGAAAGTTTGAATTACAAATGTGATAAAAGGTAACACCCTAGACATAAATAATATATTTAAAATAATAGTTTTAATGCCAATATAGACTGCCTAATTGTATACCTTTCATTTGTTTTAGTTAACAGTTATGTAATTTGAATAATTCTTTCAACTTTGACTTGATGGAAACTCATTTTAATACTTAGTAAGAAATAAAACACAAAAAAATGATTCATTACTTCTGAAGAAGTCTAAGTTAGACAAAACAATTGTTAAGTTTATTAAACTAATTTTGTGTTTTTACTAAAAATTTTGTTATTGCTAGATATTAACAAAACAAAAAAGTTATACTGAATTTAAAATAAACGTTTGGTACCTAGCATACAAAACAGCACCCCCGACAAGTAGATACCGATAATATTTACTGATTTGCATTTGTTCAGGACTTACATAGTAGATGGCGCATTAATATGGTTTTAAAAAGAAACGAATTGCTATAAAAATTCTATATTTATAAATGAACTTTTTTTATAGAAAAGAAGATGAAACTAAAAAATATAAAAAGCTATTATATTAACTTAAGGTCTTTAGTAAGTACTTATGATGTCGTAACTTTTATCGATAAAAATAAAAAATGTAAACATTAGTTCTTACACACCAAAATAAATGGATAGGTATGTAAAAAATGATGCAAAACACAATGGAATGTGGCTACTTTTTTGTTTTGAAGGTTGTAGATAACAGAATATCCCCGTACGTAATCCAAAACAAAAAACCAAAGTTTTTATTTCCTTTTCAATTTAACATTTCTTGAAGAAGACAAACCTGCTTAAGATTCTTGTTTGTTAACGATTTTGTAAATAATTTATATCTTCCTACTTTAGATATACCTCACTTACGTTTTTTAGAGTGGGTGTATTATTTACCTTATTCCTCACTTATTTTTTATGGCTAAAACCGTCAAGCCTGTAAAATATTATTTTTAGAATTTATTTTTTACGTTTTAGTTGCCTTAGTAAATGAAATTTTAAAGGAGTCTAGCAATTATTTATTAAGATTTTTCAGGAAAATAATAAGTGTGAGTAGGCAGTTTAAAATTTTGTACAAATATAAACTTTACAGACGTTTTGACATTGGCAATTCATAATTCATTGTAAAAAAGTTGACGTAATAATATCAACTGAAGGAAAATTTTGAACTACTTCAGGGAATACCAGTTGTTTATTAAGCAATGATTAACGTTTTACTCAAACTTGAGTTTCTTCAAGATAATCTAATATATAAAATTCTCGTGTCACAATGTTAGTTATCATCAGGGCCGGCGAAAGGCTAGTTTAACGCCCGTGCGAAAGGCAAATTTTCCGCCCCCTCCCCCCTCGATTTGATGAAACACATATTTTTAAAATTTTGTCAGTTTTGCAATAACTGTTATGTGGAATCAATTTACAAAGTTAAAATAAACATACTCAAAGAAAAACTAATACGTTACTATATTCACTTTCATAATCGTGAATCGTCTGTAAATTAAAATACAAAAGAACAGAAGAAAATTATTTATTAAATATTAAAAAAACTAATAATGACACTTAAAGTTATAAACATCTAAAACATTATATGCGGTGGCGACTGGAGGCGCCTTTCATTCCCCAATAAAATATCAGCGCTTGGGCTTCCTTATCTTCTGACCGACCGGCGCGGCGACGACGCCTTTCTTTGTCAATAAAATAATACCGCCCATCTGTTCACAAATACACAAATAAACTGATTGATATATTATGCACTTAATATTAAATAATTTTACACATTTTCTTGTGTTCTAGTTTATTATTTATATTTTTTTTATATTAGAAACTTTTAGTTCTTGCCAGTTTTTTATTAACTGTTTCTTGATTTGGCGCTCCTAGATGTTGGCGCCCGTGCGGCCCTGGTTATCATACTCTTTCGAAACGGCTTGACCGATTTTTATGAAATTTTATATGCATATACAGTAGGTCTGAGAATCGGCTACTATCTATTTTTCAAGTTATAAGGGTTGTCTACCCCTAACTTTTTTTTTTATTTTTTGGACAAAATTTTTTATTTTTATTTTTTTATGATTTAGCATTAAAAAATACATACAGGCGTCTACTGATGTCACTACTCACCCAGCAAACAGCACGGAGTGAGGTGAGAATGAAACAGATTTTTTTATAATGTTACAGGCAGTTCAAATATGTTCTAAGAAGTAAAACAATGTTTTATTATAACATTTCAGAATGATTTGGCAATGTTCAAGAATGTTCCAGAATCTTGAAAATCATTCAGAATTCAGAATGTTTTAGAATGTTAAAAAAAGTTGGAGAATGTTTTGAATCATTATGGGACGTTCTGGATAGTTATAAATTCGCGAATATTCTAGAATACTGTGCGCATCTTATTAAATGACAAAATCTAACAGTTAACAATTGTCCTCAGGAAGCTTACAACGTTCGGTGAAACAAAAACCTTTAAGATTTGAATTACTTCAAAAGTTTCTTTCGGTTACCATTTCAGGGAAAAGTCATGGAATTTAGTATCTAATTATATTATTTTAATTCGATTTTAGCTATCTATCTAACTTCAAAAAACTACATCACTTTTATAACACTCATTCGCTTTAGCATTTGTAGATTTAATTGTAAAATAAAAATTGTATCGAATACTGAAGAAAATCAATGTCATATCTATCAGTAGGTACAATATTATATGTAATTGTAAGAAAGGAAACGATTAAAAGTTCACCTTGATACTTTTACTTTTGTTAAAACTGAAGTTTGTTGATTTTACAAAATAAAGAACAGACAAATAATTGATATGTTCCGTAGGTAGGTACGTTCGTTGCAAAAATATTTAACTGAATAATTACAAGGTTTGTGTATGAGATTTTTGACTTCTTAGCTTCCGGTAATAGTTTGACACATTCATATTGTACAGGTAGTGTATGTAAATCAAAAAGAAACTTATTGTCCTGGCCGATTCATCATCATCGAACCGAAACATGTAACAAGAAATTTGCGCATTGTGACTTTTGGGTGATTTACTTACAAGTCTAATAAAAAAGGATTTTTGAAAAAATTAACTCCTGAGTAAATAAAAATGAAATCTTTTGGCTAGTTTAAGTAAAAAATTAATAAGTAAGGTAAAACAGGGATTAAAAGTGAGTTATTCTTGTCATACAAGGTTTACCAAGGAAGTCCTTCATTAGAACATTAAGAAGTAATAAATGGGATTTATTTTTTAAATTTTGGCATTCGTGATATCTAATTTCGTATGAATTTTTAATGTGAATGTTTTCAATTAAGTTTCACTTCCGGTTACACTGTTTTTTGTATTTTCAAAAGGAACACCTTGTATTTTATAATATATTTAAATACTCGGTTAATTTAAAATTATGTTTCATAACATGAGCCTACCCGAAAACTTCACCCTTTAGGAAATAAACGACCATCTTTAGTATGTTTATTTATTATTTTTTACCTACCCTTAAGAAAATTAAATATCACTAATTTTTGTATTTTATGCTCAATTGTTTAATTATCAGTGTGATTTTCTTAAGGGTAAATAAAATAATACGGATAGGGTAGGTACCTTTATACCAAACGATTCATGATAAAAATCTGCATTCGAATATGGAAAAGTATACAGGGTGATCCATTTAAAGTAAGAAAGTTTTGTTGTCTGAAGTTCATAACATTCAGATTACTTTTTTAACATTCTGTCTAAATTTCAAAAAAAAAAAAATAAAAACTACATAGCTTTATAAAATAACAAATTTAAGCTAATCGGGAAAACAAAAGGTAAGTTTCCGTTCCACTTGATAAGGTCACTAATAGAAACTTATTTGTTTAACTGTTTGATACTGAATTATAGAAGATAATAAAAACAGGGACAAACTTGAAAAAAAAATTGATAAGGAATTTGTAGTGTTATGAGGGTTTCAAATCTTATCTGAATGTGAGAAACCCCAAAAAATTTCAGCGTAGTTTTTTCTCATGTGAGGGTGTCTTAAAACTCCGAATAAGTACATAAAGCAACCACCAGATTCTTGGGATTAAAATAAGTGGATTTAATACGTATCTACATATATATATTCACATACGGTGGAAAAGAAATTTGTTTTGATTTTGTTCTAAGCTCTCTTGGAGAGTTTAACAATAACTTTAAGCATTCTTTCAATAAAGATACCATGCCTTAGCTTCATTTTCTGTCTCTTGTTAAAAATCTGTATCTGCAACCGTTTCGGAAAAATATTTTTGCATCGACGATTTCCGACAAAAATTTATAAAAATCATTAAAATTGACCGTAATTTTAGAAAATCATTGATATTTTCTTAAGAATAGATGATAGGTAAGGGATATCTATATATCAAACGATTTATAATAAAAATCTGTAAAAGATGTAAAAAAGAATGTTCCATTTAAATTAAGAAAGTTTTTATTGTCTGAAATTCTCAACATTTAAGTTAGTTTCTTGAATTCCCTGTATAAGTTTCGAAAAACAATTATATTGCACCAAAGATCATTATTAGTTATAATTGACGGTAGAAAATTATTCTTGAGACCCTGTTTTTAAAAAAAAAATTAATATGGTCATTTATTTACCTACTAAACGGTGGAGATTACGGGTAGGTTCATGTTATGAAACTTACCTTTAAATTAACCGAGAATTTCAATGATACCTTTTACATAAATTTCGAAAAAAAATTAGCAAAAAAGACCATTAAATAATTCACAGTAAAAATCTGGTTAAGTAAAGTGTGTTATAATGGGCATTAAAAATTATTTTTGAGACCTTATTTTTCAAACAATTGAAGATTAATCGGTTAGATATTTCCTAAACAGAGAAGTTTTCGGCTAGGTTCATGTTATGAAGGTTACCTTTAAATTTACCAAGCATTTCAATGATATACCTAATAAAATACAGGGTGTTACTAAAAATAATAAAGTTACTGTCCATTTCGTGTATAACTGGAAGTGAAGCTTAGGGGCTGTTCATAAAATACGTCACACTCAAATTAGCTTCTTTTGACCCCCTCATCCCGGATGTTACGCTGTGTCACACTTTCTGTGACCCCCCTGTAAATATTACGTCACAAAAACTAACCCCCCCCCCTTAACATGATAAATTTTGATTGATAATACACAAATTTTGATAGTCAAAAATATTTATTTTATATTCATAATAAAATTTAAATATCTTTTATAACGAACAAATAAATAATATTTCTATTTATCAGAAGTCCAAGGATTGTGTAAAAATTCAGTAAAATTTTTTGAAAAACGGCGAACGTCACGTTTCCGTAGACCCCCTGTCCCCCCTTGTCACATCTTGTCACACTCAGCAAGACCCCTCCCCACCCTTGTATGCGAACGTATTTTATGAACGGCCCCTTACATGATTTTGTTCCAACATTTTCCTACCACTGATTTTTCGTAAACTTCTGATGGGCCACTATATTATTATGTATATGTGTATTATATAGCTGTAATCCTACTTTCACTCTCCTTATATATCAATACAAACAAATAAAACCCATCCACATAATAAAGTCGTTCAAAATCACATATGTATGCTTTGAAAATAAAGTTATACATACGTAAACGTAATTACATATTCACTAAGGAGAAAATTTACAACAATAATTCAACTTCCTTGCTGGTTAAATCGCGAGCAAAAGCTACATCACATGTATGCACGTATACATTGTACAAAGTTTAATCACCTGTGACAGTAGCTTACGGGAATCGTATGTATTCCCGAGGGATGCAAGTTATCGAATTTTCTTCTCGAGAAGAGCACTTAAATGTTAAATAAGTAGGTAAGGAAGTGATTTAATTCGAAATATCTTGCAGTCCCCTTTAACGTAAATTTAAATCTAAAAGCTAATTATTATATAACTACCTAATAAAAATATTACATATAATATAGATACATGTAAATCTGATTAAGTTTATAATATCAACATTTGACATTTTGCTAATTAATTTAATACGTAGGATTTAATCAATTTATTAACTTTGGTTAACACCTACTGTGTGGTCAACATTCTTGAATACATATAAATATATTTTATAAATAATTATTATAATCGTGCAACACGAAGAAGCTATTTTAACTGTTTACAGATATCTTTTTCCTTTTAATATATTAAACTGAACTATAGGTAGAATAAATTATCTAATTATAAACAATTAGAAAGATGCAAATAGTATAAATAAAAATAGTATCAATAGTGACTTCTCACATTCAGGTTGCAGCCCCTCCCCCTTCCCCAAGATTCTATTTTTATATTTTTGAATCGTTATGAAAGAACAAAAAGCTCAACAATATTGCTTAATTTTTATTGAAATTTAAATATTTTCCCGCTCCCTAATTTCTGAGCTCCGCTGTTCGCACCCCTTCAAATGATGACTTCCTGCCGAAATTTTTAAACTGGATGCCATTTAGAAAGAATTTTATATCTGATGCTTTTCATAAACTTATTCCATTAATTGGCAATAGAATAATTAATTAATGAAAATATAAAAAAACAAACAATTATGAAATTCTCGGTTGAAATATATATATTTTTTTAATTCGAGAGGATTTATTTTGTAGTTTTTAATTCGTTCGAAGTAAAAATTTTAAAGAAATCTTTTTTTAGTATTTTGTTATAGTTTATTTAATATATAAAATTCTCGTGTCACAATGTTTGTTACCATACTCCTTCGAAACGGCTTGACCGATTTTTATGAAATGTTATATGCATATTCAATAGGTCTGAGAATCGGCTACTATCTTTTTTTCATACCCCTAAGTGATAATTACATAACCTAACCTAACCTAACTAAAAGGTTTACATTGATCCTTTTTGTTTCCATGAAAGAAACTTTCTGGTAGTACATATAATTTTATTTTAATAAATTTAAAAACAAGAATATTAAATCAATTTTTTCTTTTCTTCAAAACCACCAATTTGGTTTTGAGTGAGATCTTATGTGAGATGAATTAATGAATGAATGAGAGTTTAATTACCTAATAACGAATGGCTCAAAACACTGGAATTGCTGTTATGAGAATCACTCTCATACTTTATCGATTTTGGGCGTTTTAACCTAACCTAACCTAGACTAACCCCCATTGAAGTATGACCGTCTTTACAATTTTTTAAACTGGATCTCGTTGAAAATAAATTTTGATTATGATGCTTTTTGTAAATTTGCCCCATTTATTCAATGAAAATATAAAAAAAGTGAAAATCTCGGTTGAGACAACTTTTTTTCTTCTTAAATTCGAAACTATTTTCTCAGGAAAATGTGTAAAACAAGGATTATATTGCTCCTTTCTCTTACTTTAAAAGAGGTGATTACATTCTCTTATTGACAACTGGTCGCACTGTTTTCGATACTTTGGGGGGCTTTTCACTTTAGAAAACGTTTAAAACATTCTGATAATATAACTTGATATAAAGAAAAAAAATAATAAAAAAACGCTACATCAAATTTAACTTTAAAAATTCTAATTTGTTTTAAGACGTACAAAAAACTGATTGCCAAGGAAATTATGAATTGTTAAAAATATTTAAAAAATAACATTATGTAAATCTTGGTTGAGACACTTTTCTTCTAAATACAATTGCCCCTTTTTCACCTTAAACATAAACTTTCTGATGAGTATAATTTTATGTGAATGAGTTTAAAAACAAGAATTTTTAGGTCAGTTTTTAACGTTTTCTTCAAGACTATTAATTTAGCCTCGGGTGAGTTATTTAATTTTATTTTAGTATTTTTATGTTTTTGATCTGATACCTTTTTAAATTTTGTTTGTTAGTTTGTCAAAAAAATACTAATTAATTTAGGTATGAAGGTATAAAAAAAATATGAAAATTTCAGTTAGACCTTTATTTTTTTTCAAAATTCAAAACCATGTTAGGATTCTCAAGAAAATTATTTAAAACTTATATTAGGGAGCTGTAGGTATTCCTCTTTTTTTGTACTTAAAAAGAAACTCTTTGTTGAGTTTAATTATATTTTCAAAATAAGAATTATTTACCTTCAAAACCATAAATTTAGAATTTTAACAATATAATCCATAGGGGTAAAAATATACATGCCATTTTCATATAACAGAATAAAAGGCAACTTTAAATTAATATTTTACCATTTTCGAGTTCATAATTACATTTCCTGTACAATTACCTACTCCTTTTGAAATTGCACTCTTATTACTAGATAAAAATATTTGTTTGCACTGTAAAAGGCGTTTTATATTATATATATTTCAGTTTTACTGTTATAGTCCTCGATATTTATGTATAGAGACAGAGAGATACGTGTTATGCATATGCCGAAGACTAAGTACATACTTATATATTTTTGTTACCTACATCTGCTGGCGGGTACAAAAGTGTGTATAAGTTCGATAGAGAAAGAAAGCGCCCGGTGTATTCCTTCCTCTCATGTTAAAAGGAAGAGCAATAATTAAGGGACAGGTGTTTTCAAGTCAGGTGCACCTCGTAAGTTGGCTATGACCGACCGACCGATGACGACGACGGTTACTAACGTCTCTTTGGTCGCCGTCGTCGGTCAGTGAAACGAATTTAATAAGCAGATGGTCCTTCTTAAAAACCCACTCTTGCTCCTAATTTGTATATATGTATACGTATCGTATACAGAAACAGATACGAAGTTATTGTAAACCTATTCACATTCATCGTAAATGATTTTTTTTTTCCGAGAGGCCTTTTTAGCATTAAAACTCGGCATTTTAGTTTTAGTTTCTTTTGTACTGTACATGACTGTTTTTCTAAGCTTCAATTTTATTTGTAGCCCTTGAATGTCATTTTTGAATTACAATATTGTTTGATTGTTTTCTGTTTATATTTAATTGATTCTATCGATACTTCATTGAAATTCATATTAATTTTGACGAATAAAAGCACACTTTGACTTCATCAGAAGTTTATTATTAACTTAAACCTAAATTGATAACATATTTCCTTATATACTATTTTGTTAAGAGAGAGGGAGCAGGGAACATAATCAGTAATGGAGATTGGCTTAAGCAGTTTGTTCGTTTATTAATAGACTACTATTTTTAAATTTGGTAATTTCTAAAGCCGACAATTTATACCAATTATTTTCATTGTAGACCAGGGTCGATAATTTTTGAAACCAACAAAAATTATAGTAGGATGAAACCCATTGGAACAGAAAGAGAATATAACAGAAATGAAAGGAAAAATAATTTACGGGCGATCTGAGGTCGGGAAGGGGGAGGGGTGAGTTTTTAAGGGTAAAAAACGGTTTTCCTTGATTTCCGGAAAAACTACAAGTCTTATGGAAAAAAGTTAAATAGCAAAGTTGTAGGTAACAAAAAGATCTACAACTTTTGTATTTATACTTTTTCACATAACCTCAAAATTTATGTGAAAAATTCAAATAACCAACTTTTTAGTTTTTTATTTTTCTTTTACAAAAAATTTTCTTTTTCACGAAATTTGGTAAAAACTTACCTATTAATGTCCCAAACACGCTGTAATTTTTTTGATTTGAAATATTAATTTTTTCACCTTATTTTTACTTAATGTCGGAAAAGCACCCTAATTTTCAATCGAAAATTCTCACGTCAAAATATCTGCTTTTTTAAAAACGTTGGTGGGCTTTTTCTTCGTTGAAATCTCTACTTTCTGGTGGTGTGAAAAAAAATATACATTGCTATGGTAGGTTTTCTCAGGAAATGCAAAAACGAAGAAAACTAAATTAATGTTTTTAAAAATAGATATTATAATGAATAACGTAATCAGTGTAAAGTATGTGAATTAAATAGTACGATTAAATGTATATTTATATATTATGAGATTTTCTATGACATAAATGTAATTAGAATTTATTAAACCACTTTTTTACTGAAAAAAATAGCAGCGGTCATATTATTTAGATAAAATTCCCTTCGTTTTTTTTTTTCATTTCATGAGAAAACATACCATAGTAATGTATATTTTTTTTCACACCACCAGAAAGTAAAGATTTCAACAAAGAAAAAGCCCACCAACGTTTTTAAAAAAGCAGATATTTTGACGTGAGAATTTTCGGTTGAAAATTAGGGTGCTTTTCCGATATTCAGTAAAAATAAGATGAAAAAATAAATATTTCAAATCAAAAAAATTACAGCGTGTTTGAGACATAAAAAGGTAAGTTTTCACCAAATTTCGTGAAAAAAAATTGTTTTGTAAAAGATGAAAATAAAAAACCAAAAAGTTGGTTATTTGAATTTTTCACATAAATTTTGAAGTTATGTGAAAAAGTATAAGTACAAAAGTTGTAGATCTTTTTGTTACCTACAACTTTGCTATTTAACTTTTTTCCATAACACTTTTCCGGAAATCGAGGAAAACCGTTTTTTACCCTTAAAAACTCACCCCCTTCCCCTTCCCGACCTCAGATCGCCCGTAAATTGTTTTTCCTTTCATTTCTGTTATATTCTCTTCCTTTTCCAATATGTTTCATCCTACTATAACTTTTTTCACTTTTTACTATTTTTGAAAGCTTCAGCACTGGTCTATTGTGCAGTACGTTAAATTATTCTTTCTAAAGGGGAAACTGTATTACTGTTGGCCAACAAAGTTATAGTTTTATATTTTCTGTCTTCTTTTCTATTTAATTTTCTTTTTTTTGTGTGTAACCCAACCTAACATAACCCAACCCTAATAAAAAGGTCACAAAAAACAGAAATATTTTTCTGTCTATAGGAGCTTTTACGTAAATATAACCTTAATATAATAAATTCCTGACGAAAACAGCGATCTTTTACACCCAGGTGTCTTGGCAGAGACGCGTTACCTCAATCATGATAAGCCTGTCGTATATTATTTAGGATTTCCGAGGCGTATCTTCGAAATCCACGATCAGATCCTAACTAAATAATAAAGCATTATTTTTTGAGTGTATCCTTTCAAATAAAAAATTCATCCAAACTTACTGAGATTCTCACCAGATATTGACAAACATGGATACCTATTTTAGTTAACAATAAATTAAGTAGTAAAAACCTAAATTTAATTACCGAATTGCAATAAAAAAATATAACGTACTTCACTATTATTTTTTTGTTAGAATATAAAAAAATATCGAAAACAGTCAAACTCAATCCATGCTTAACCAACTTTACCAAAATTAAGAGATTTTTTCACATTCATAAAATGCCCACGTTAACACTTATATTAAAAGAACCATTATTGCACTGAATATCTTAAAAAATAAACGAGATATCGAGAATTTTTTCTAGATTTAGTAAATAAAATATCAAAAACAACCAAACCCTATCCAAAACTTAACGAATTCTACCCAAAATTAAGATTTTTCTTCACGTTCCTATTAATAAAAGAAAGAAAAAGGCCACAACAACACCGAATATATTACAAAATAAACGAAATACCTAAAATGCTTAATTGGTTTAATATTGAAAATACCAAACCCAACCCTTACACGGAGAAAAATAATACGATTTTATTACTTGATGAGTAAAACAAAATTTTTCTAGTTAATAATACTAGAATTCTCATAAAATGTACTTGGTGGTATAAAACAATTTTTCATTCTTTCTAATAATTAGTATTATAATAATCAAGCTAAATAAGTCTAGACTTTTTTTCTACCTCTCGATTATTTTATCGTATCGTAAAGAAAAAAATACTAAAATGAGAATAGTTTAGTAAAATTAGTATAGAAGTGTAAAAAATGTTTTCTAATCAAGTCAATTTTACTAGAATTCAGTCTCAACACCGAACGTAGATTGACTAGACATTTCTAGTAAAATCTCCTTGAGCGTCTGGTCGTTTATATAATTAATGAATTTTTTAGTCATTTTTGCTAGAATTCTAGCAATATTTTCATGATTGTTTTCTGCGTGTACTTATCCAAATCTTTCCAAAATTAAAATTTCTTCGTCGCATTGTAGATAAAAAAAAAGACATAGTCATGACAACTTGACAACGTTCATTCACTTTGTTCTTGTTGCCTTTTCTTACTATAACCTTATAGTCATTAGAAATCAAATAAATGCATTGTTCGGTTAGGTTGGGTAGGCACTACCATAAAGTTATTATAGGAAAAGACAACAATAAAGAAGTGAGCGTGTTATCAGCACCATATTTTTTTTGTTTACAAGAAGGTGAATCTACCTAATGGTTTTTAGGACCCACTCTCCATTAAAAGAAGTTATTGCACCGAATATCTTATAAAATAAACAATATATCGAACATTTTTGATTGTTTTGAAAAAAATCAATAAAAAATAAACCAAATAAGCTCAAAATTAAGATTTTTTGTTCACATTACCGTTGCTGTAAATAATGGACGTGGCCACGACAACATTCGCTCACGTTGTAAGTGTTGTCTTTTATTACCGATTTAAAAAAATCAATGAAACGAATTATTCGGTTAGGTTAGGTACTAAAATAAGGTTATGATTGGAACAGATAACATGAACGAAGTGCCACGTCCTTACTTTTGTCTACAAGAATGAAGATAAAATAGTTTCTATATGGTTTCCAATAAAAGGAAAATACAGCACACCTAGGTAACTCAAACGTCGATAAATCGAATTTTTGATAAGTCGAACGAAATTGGTTGGCCATGAGAAATGTTTGTAATATTTACTTGATAACTCGAACCTTCCAATTTCTACGAAATTAAATAGCAAAGTTGTAGGTAATAAAAAGATCTACAACTTTTGTATTTACACTTTTTTCACATAACCTCAAAATTTATGTGAAAAATTCAAATAACCAACTTTTTGGTTTTTTATTTTTCTTTTACAAAAAAAAATTTTTTTTACGAAATTTGGTGAAAACGTACTTATTTATGTTCCAAACACGCTGTAATTTTTTTGATCTAAAATATTTATTTTGTCACCTTATTTTTACTTAATATCGGAAAAGCACCCTAATTTTCAATCGAAAATTCTCACGTCAAAATATCTGCTTTTTTAAAAACGTTGATGAGGCTTTTTCTTCGTTGAAATCTCTACTTTCTGATGGTTTGAAAAGAAATATACATTACTATGGTAATGCAAAAAAACGAAATAACTAGATTAATGTTTTTAAAAATATTACAGTGAATAACTTAATCAGTATAAAGTATGTGAATTCAATAGTACGATTTACATGTAAATTTATATATTATGAGTTTTTCTTTGACATAAATGTAATTAGAATTTAATAAATTAACTTTTTTACTGAAAAAAATAGCGGCGGTCATATTTCTTAGATAAAATTCCCTTCGTTTTTTTTGCATTTACTGAGAAAACTTACAATTGTAATGTATATTTTTTTTCACACCATCAGAAAGTAGAGATTTCAACGAAGAAAAAGCCCACCAACGTTTTTAAAAAAGCAGATATTTTGACGTAAGAATTTTCGATTGAAAATTAGGGTGTTTTTTCGATATTAAGTAAAAATAAGGTGGAAAAATAAATATTTGAAATCAAAAAAATTACAGCGTGTTTGGGTCATAAATAGGTAAGTTTTCACCAAATTTCGTCAAAAATAAAATCCGTGTACATATGTACGTGTTGTTATTAAATGACTCGAAATCTTGATACCTCGATATAATTTTTTGGTAACATGGTCATTCGCGTTATCTTGGAAACTATGCTAGATATTGGATTCATCGTCATTTCACGCCGCACTAAACTAAGCTTAAACTCCAGACTAGAAATTTTAGTAACTTTTTTTTCTATTGAATAAGGTACGTAAGTACTTGACCTAGATAAAGAAATAACAGTATTGTTAAATTTTAGTGGAGTTATACTGCTTTAAAGACTAATTAAGAAGTTTAAAAATGAAAAAATCGGATCCACGGTGTGTATTATTTTATATAAAATAATTCGAATTTTCTTTTACATATACAAAGTGGTACTTTTTCCTCAGAAGTGCCGGATCAATCAAATACTTAACCACACTCAGTTATAAATAACAATAATAATTATAAAAAAAAAAAATGATGCAAAAAAAACTTAGATGATATTTATGTAATAATAAAAAAGAGATCAAACAGATAACCAGAATACAATTATGATTATAAATGATATTCCTATAGACATAAATATATACTTTTTATAATTAGCGATTCATAGATAGTGAAACATAAAATTAAACGCCCATTTAGAAAACAAGTGCAATTAGAATTTATTAGCAATAAAAAAGACGATGTTATATTTTACACGCCTTTATATAATACCATCCTTTATGTATTCGCAGGTACCTATATCATGTATCTACGTAAAATATATATTATGTACACGACTATCTATTAATGAAACCGCTAACTTTTATCCCACCAACTTTTACCTGACGTTCAATTAAAAATCTGATTTTGACCTCCGGACGTACCTACAGATATGTATATGTATATAAAAAGCAAAACAGGATATCGGTGTGACTAACGAACGAATGGTAACTTGTGAATCGAGCCTGTGAGAGCTGATAAACCGTTAGAAATGGTAGCAGAATCGAGTTCGAGAGTTTGTTTACTGCCTTGCACACAGAACACTCCCAACATTATACGTAATATGTATGCAATAAAGGAGTATCTTCAAGTATAAATTATTATAAAAACCATATCTTACAAAAACGAAACCTACCTACCTTTCCAGTTTCTCTTATTCCAATAGTTTTTCTTCAGAGCGCTTTATTGAAATAGAAAAGTTCGGAATAAGAAAAACGAACTTCCTTTATAATAGAATTTTCTACGAATCGATTTCAAACTGGGGTCGAATAATAAATAGTAACTAACTTTTACAAAGGAGTGTCCTAAATGTTTTTATGTCAGGGTTGATTCATAGTTTATGTTACAAAAGGACGATAGGTATTTTTTGTTTTCTTTATATAAGATAAATGTAACTCTTGCTTTTCCTTCAAAAACTCAATATTTATAGAGGGTTTCGTTTTTATTAAAAAGAAGCACTCTAGTCAACGTATTTATAGATTAGGAAACCAAGACCAAAGATGTCATTAAAAGCAAATCAGGATTTTAAAACAATTTATTCTCAAATCAGTTTTTGTGCTTTTTAAATGCCCAAATAAAATCAATAAAATATAAGTATGATTATTTTTACTGTCGAATTAAAATATGGTTTCAAAGTTACCCCAAAATTTAAAAAGAAGATTTTGAAAACTCTTAACTACAAAATTCGAAAAATTAAACCCGCATTTTGAGATTATGAAGATATCTTTAAAGTCTAGCTTACCAAAACTTTTCGTGGCAACATTCAAGTTCGTTATCGAAAGGTATATTCAAAATGTGTAAGTGCTCTACTATTCTAATTTAGATCCAGATTTTTTTACATGACGAGAAATGTCTTAAATGTAAACAAGCCAAATTATCAAGTCCAAATTGTTTGGATTTTGAATTACTATACATTTATTAAATTATGATGAACTGTGACAATTCTGACAAGATTAAAATCGGTATTTCGAGAAAACCTGACCTCAAATTCCAAGACAAATACTACCTTTTTATGGTCAAATATAAGGATAAAATAACCAAGAAAGTAGTTATTTTTAAGCTACCTTTTACCCCAGCATTGCGAGATAAAATTTTGTAACCATTTAACCTAAAAATCCGAAATATACCTATAGACCAAAAAAAATTATAGTAGAATGAAACCCATTGTAAGAGGAAGAGAATATAACAGAAATAAAAAGAAAAATAATTTACGGGCGATATGAGGTCGGGAAGGGGAAGGGGGTGAGTTTTTAAGGGTAAAAAACGGTTTTCCTTGATTTCCGGAAAAACTTCAAGTCTTATGGAAAAAAGTTAAATAATAAAATTGTAGGCAATAATATGATCTACATCTTTTGTATTTACACTTTTGTCACATAACCTAAAAATTTGTGTAAAAAATTCAAACAACCAACTTCTTGGTTTTTTATTTTCATCTTTTACAAAACAATTTTTTTTTCACGAAATTTGGTGAAAATTTACCTTTTTATATCTCAAACACGCTGTAATTTTTGGATTTAAAACTATTTATTTTTTAACCTTATTTTTACTTAATTTCGAAAAAGCACCCTAATTTTCAACCGAAAATTCTCACGTCAAAATATCTGCTTTTTTAAAAACGTTGATGGGCTTTTTCTTCGTTGAAATCTCTACTTTCTGATGGTATGAAAAAAAATATACATTACTATGGTAAGTTTTCTCAGGAAATGCAAAAAAACGAAAAAACTAAATTAATGTTTTTAAAACTTTTATAATGAATAACGTAGTCAGTATTTTCTATTTTTTATTTCCTGAGAAAACTTACCATAGTTATGTATATTTTTTTTCACACCATCAGAAAGTAGAGATTTCAACGAAGAAAAAGCCCACCAACGTTTTAAAAAAAGCAGATATTTTGACGTGAGAATTTTCGGTTGAAAATTAGGGTGCTTTTCCGATATTCAGTAAAAATAAGATGAAAAAATAAATATTTCAAATCAAAAAAATTACAGCGTGTTTGAGACATAAAAAGGTAAGTTTTCACCAAATTTCGTGAAAAAAAATTGTTTTGTAAAAGATGAAAATAAAAAACCAAAAAGTTGGTTATTTGAATTTTTCACATAAATTTTGAGGTTATGTGACAAAAGTGTAAATACAAAAGTTATAGATCTTTTTATTACCTACAACTTTGCCATTTAACTTTTTTCCATAAGACTTGTAGTTTTCCGGAAATCAAGGAAAACCGTTTTTTTACCCTTAAAAACTCACCCCCTTCCCCTTCCCGACCTCAGATCGCCCGTAAATGATTTTTCCTTTAATTTCTGTTATATTCTGTTCCTTTTCCAATGGGTTTCATCCTACTATAATTTTTTTTCACTTTTTACTATTCTACTTGGTCTACTATCGCATTTTGAGATTAACTGAAAGAACGAAATGACTGAAAATTTTAAAACCATGTGCTAAATAAGCGACGGAAGATCTTTCAGCAAATAGTTACTAGAAATATTAATAGTATTTTGTCCTTTTCTACTTCATGTAGAAGTAATTCTGTACAAAATTAAGTTCCTATTATTCGATTAGAACATTTTGAATCCTTACATGTGCAATTTTGAGTCCAAATTGTTCACCCAATAGATCGAAAATTACTACCTTTTTGTTTTTCCCTTTTCAATCTCCGGTTTTGTGGGTCTGTAACAACATTAATTTAGTTTTGAACAGACCATTCTTTTGTATACGTAATCATTTGTTCCTAATGAAATCGAAAACAGTAGCGTAAGAGAAAAAACATTAATGTTCCTTGAATTGCTTTTTTACAACCCAAATTTACATTTCTAAATTGCATATTACAATTTCCGCGTAAACTCGTATAATTTATATTCCGCACCCTCAAGGTAAAAACGGCATCTTACGTGGTCCTGATCTTAGATTGTTGTTCCATTCACCTGTTGTTCGACTTAAATTTCTACAGTTCGTCACAAATATTACAGTTTGTTAGAAACGTTTACCTCGTTTACTGAAGTTTACTGAAAGTTATAATGGAACTTATCACACAAATACTCTTAAGGTAAAAATGGCACCCTATGTGGTGCCTAATGTAGGGCTTCTTATTTGTTCACCTGTTGTTCTTCTTATCTCTACAATTAACCACAAGAAAAAATAATTTGATTCGCATACTAAGAGTTATAACGAACCTTATCAAACGAATAGCTTCAAGGCAATTTACGTGGTACCTAATGTTAGGTTTACGTCTCCACGATTCGTCACAAAAAAAAAATTAGTTTGGCTCACTTATATATCGAACGTTTTCAGACAATTCGTCGCAAATTTAAAATGGCACCTTACGTGGTACCTTTTATTAGGTTACTGATCTATTCACCTGTATATCTACAGTTCCTTATCAAATAGTCTCTAGGTAAAAATGGCACCTTATGTGGTAACTTATATTTTTTTTTTTTAATTTTTATAATACGATTTAGACTGTCAAGAATGCTAAATTCGAATATCGCATTAATTTTTATTCAGTTTCAACATTTCTCACGAAAATACATGAACGTAACTACTTCTAACCTAACCTAACCTAACCTGACCTCACCAACTCAATGAACAAATTGAAAATTAAAATATTGTTATTTTTGGATTTTGGCGCCAAATTTTGTTAACGAATTTTATCAATAATTACCCAATCAATAATACACATTGTTGCAATATAACTAACCGTAAATAAGCATTGATTATTCCACAGAACTGATAAATTGATAAATGACAATAAGGGTAAGAAACAGGAACATTTATTTTTCAAACAGATCACGCTTGTTATTTAAGTGACTCACCATTCCTTGACATAAACGAACATAGTTAGGTACTTACAAACATTTTATCTACTTACAAGAACAGTAATTATTTCCGTTAACATTTAACCAGATTTAATGCTAATGCAATTACATTGTTTATCGCTCGAAGAATATAAATCAACTAACATGCGCATAAACACAATTACGCCCCTAAACAAAATACTTTGACACCGCAATAAGTATTACTTAATGTACTAAGTTATACAGTTTCTGAAACAGAAACGTTCAGATAGTATTTTGTATCACATCGCTAATTATCAATTAATACATAAAACTACGTTTGTAATATACATGTGTAGAAATAGACTTAATAATAACTGAATGAGTTTTGCATAATAATGGCTGTAGTACAAGGATATAATGATATTTATCTAAAATAACATACACTTTATTATGGAGCTTTTTTAATTGTATAGGATAAAGCTACAACACATGTGTTTAACTGTTTTTTTCTTGTGTAACCTTAGCGGTTTGAATGAATGGAATTGATAGACATCGATTGAGGAGTGAGGCTGTTAATTTATTCGCATTTCAAGTGCAACGATTTCTTCTATAAAATCTAACTTAATCACACACATACTAAACAGTTACAACATATAGATAAGAAGAACAATTGGAAGGAATTTCTGGTTAGGTTTGTTTAGAATTAGTTAACTTGGGTTGGGTTAGGGTAGGTTAAGTTGCTTTTGGTTAGGTTTCAGGTGAGGTGAGATTAAGTGAAATAACATTATTTAGATCACCTGGATTTAAACACTGATCATCTGGAATTAAGTACTGACTATTTAAACAGTGAGCATGTACTTAATAGGTATTAAATACTGACAGAAATGGCCTTTCTGTATCTAAATACTGACCAAAAGGGATTAAAATACTGACAAGTAAAATGCAACACAAAAAAGTTCCCTCAATAATATGTAAAATTCACCGCAGACATTAAAATCAATTTGATATCGTCATTTCCAAAACAAATAAAGGATAATATAAGGGTATGATAAGAAAATACAACACAAACGAAGAAAACAATCCCTTGTCATGTCTTTTATCATTCATTTCTTTAGAGATATTAAATTACCAATTATTTTTATCATTTCCAAAACGAAATGAAGGGCAATGAAGGAAATAACTTTGTTGATGTTGTTTATTTGACCGTTTAGGGTCTTAAAGTTAGAGTAGGAAAGAACAACATAAACGAAGTAGGTTATGTTTTGGTTATGTTCTTTAGCCTACATTTCTTTAGGAAAATTGAATTACCAATTTATTGCTTTAGTATCTGAGATGAATTTCTTTAATTTCTTTTGGGAAATTTTAAAATGACAACTTTATGCTTTCAATGCTTAAACGAAATGAAGGATATTATTTTGTGTTGTTTACTTGACTACTTAGATCCATACTGAGACGGTAGGAAAAGACAACATAAACGAAGTTAGTGATGTCTTGGTCAATTCGTATTGTCATTTCACAAATGAAATAAAGGTAATGAAGGACGTCACTTTGTTCGTGCTCTTTGTTTGACTGTTTAGGGTCATAAGGGTTAGAGTAGGAAATAACAACAAACGAAGTGAGTCATGCTTTGGTTATGTCCTTTAGCCTACATTTCTTTAAGGAAATTTAATTAGCAATTTATCAAATCACTTGGGAATTTGATATGAATAATTAACAGGAAATTTTATGCTTTTTCAATCAAAATTAAGGATAAGAAAAGACGTCTCATTGTTGGGGTTTTTTATTTGAATGTTTAGGTTCATAAGAATACGACAGGAAAGGACATCGTAAACGAATGAGTGTTGTTTTGATCTTGTCTTTTATTCTTCATTTCTTTAAGGAAATTAAATAACCAATTTATATTGTCAATTCCCAGACGAAATGAAAGATAATGAATCCTTTATTTGTGCTGTTTATTTAACTGCTTAGGGTCATAAGGCAAGAGAGTAGCAAATGACAACATGAACGAAGTGATTGATGTCTTGGGTATGTCCTTTGACCATCATTTCTTTAGGGAAATTGAATTAACAATTTATGGCTTCAATATCTGACATTAATTGTTCAAATCTCTTAGGAATTTGATTATATCCTTAAAAAAGATGAATAATTAACAACAAATGTAAAAATGACAATTTTATGCTTTCTCAATCGAAATTAAGTATAAGGAAGGGCATGATATTGTTCGTGTTATTTAGGTTCATAAGGATACGGTAGGAAATGACAACCGAAACGAAGTGCTAGAGGTTAAGTCAGGTTAGGTTATAGAGATTTTGTGATTTTTAATAATTATAATAGATAACATTAAATAATCAAATTTTAGTGTCAATTGCACCCCTCGTACCTATCCCAACCCCCTGGAGACAATTCAACACAAAACTTTTTTAATTTTACTTTAATGATTATCATTTTGTTGCTATGGGCACTCCCATTTTATTATGTAGCTTTTGAACAGTTAAATTGAAAATGGTAAACAACTATTTAAATTAAATTATAAAAACACTAAATTAGTTTTCTCACATTGGAGATACGGTACTGCCAACATGTATATCTAACATCTGCTAGATGATATGTTGGAACATCATAAAGTTATAATCAAATTTGTACTTTAAACGAAGTTACATAGATTCCGACTGGACAGATATTCAGAATTTTAATAAGATAGCCTACGTGCTAAAATTGCCAAGTGTAAGCACCTTCTTACTATTTTTATTCAGTTTCCGAACTATTACTACTAAATACCGACATACGTACGTATAAATGTACTTTAAATAAGAAATTGCTTTTCATACAAATTTTATTGTATTTATTACTAGTTGCAAAATGTCGGTAACACACTAGCAACTTTCACAAAAATTCCGCGCACGTTCATTGACAAAAATCTACTTACATTGTAATGCAAATGTGACGACAAATCTTGTTAGCAAATTCACGGTTAATGCAAAAAGTTGAATAAAGTTTATATTGTCTCTTTTTCAAGAATAGAAATCGCGTAATAAAAGCAAAAATGAACTAATTTTTCGCAATCGCGAAGGAAACTGTGGTTTGAGTGTGAAATCTATTGTCTATTAAATAAGTATCGGGTCCCATCATTAAGGCGCAGTTATTTGTAAAACAAAGTTAATAATAGTATATTAAAAATTACCCTAAAAATTGATTTACCCTTACCTTAAACAGAAAACAATAATTGGAAACTAAAACGCAGCAGAAACACCTTTGCGTTAAACTTTTGACGTTAAAAGAGGTCCATAGCGAGCACAAAGGACTCGATGGAAATTAAAAGTGTCATGTCAATGTCAATAATATGTCAGTTTTCAGGTGACATTTATGTTTATTTAATATTATCAAACTCAGTTTCGACAATGCCACGATTTATAACATTTATTGTACTAAACAACGCTAAGGCACACCGCACCAGTTAATAAATTTTGACTAAATTCACTCCAACTGAAACCATATAGACATATATAAAATGCTAATTTCATTTCAAATTCCTTTCTGACTATATTCATTTCAGTTAAAACCAAAGAGACTTGTATGAAACGCTAACTTAATTTCAGTTCCTTTTATGACTATATTCGTATGAGTTGAATCCATGAAGAGGTAACTTCAAACTTAGTTTTCAGTTTCATTTATGACTATATTCATGTAAGCCGAAACCATAGAGACTTGTATAAAAGGCTAACTTAATTTTAGTTCCTTAAATCTCTGTGGTTTTACAAAAGGAACTGAAATAAAGTTAGCGTTTTGTACGAGCCACTATTGTTTGAACTGAAGTGAAATTAGTTATAATAGTGGGCTCATATGAAGTTAGAGCTTTATATAAATTTCTATGATATCAGCTGAGTTGAATATAGTCACAAAGGACGTTAAAATGCAATTAGAGTTGCTTCAGATGAAACGAATTTAGTGACAAAAGAGGCTGAAATGAAATTAGAGATTTATACGAGCCTCTATGGTTCGAACTGAAATTAATAACGTTACAAAAGGTAGCTAACATAAAATTAGCTGATCATACAAGTCTATGACTTCAACTGAGTTAAATATAGTTATAAAAGACGTTGAAATGATGTCACCTTTTTTGAAGTGAAAACTTCTATAGTACCGTTGTGATTTTAACTCGATGAAACGAAAACGCGACAGTAAAAAGAGACAGAGTGGGAAAAAATGAGATAGGAAGCATTATACAGTGTTTTTTATGTTCGTGGTTCTCTTTGTGCTCTGCATCAATCGTACCCCCTCCACTCGTGTTTACCAAGGCATAGTAACGATAGTAACCAAAATTTTTGAAGATTTATTCACTTCTACCACGTGTGAATTGCACACATGATTTTTTTCAGATGAAATGAAAATAGTCACTTAATGTACTGACATGAAGTTAGATAGTTAAAGAAGTCTATTAGGTTTCCGCTAAAATAAATACAGTCACGCAATGAAGTTTGTGTTTTATACAAGCATCTATGGTTTGAAATGCAATGAATATGGTTACAGACGGGGGCTAATATGAAATTAGCCTCTTATACAAATCTCTATTATTTCAGCTGAGTTAATATAGTCACAAAAGGCGTTAAAATGAAGTTGGCGTCGTTTCTGAAGAAATGAATATAGTCATAAAAGGTACTGAAATGATGTTAGGATTTACAAAAGTCTCTTTGATTTCAACTGAAATTAATATAGTCACAAAAGGCGTTAAAATGAAGTTGGCGTTGTTTCTGATGAAATGAATATAGTCATAAAAGGTACTGAAATGATGTTAGGATTTACAAAAGTCTCTTTGATTTCAACTGAAATTAATATAGTCACAAAATAGACTGATTTTAATTTAGCGTTTAATACAATCCTCGATGTGTGTACTAAAATGAATATAGTTACAAAAGGGGGAGTTATATGAAGTTAGCGTTTTATACAAGTTTCTGTAACATCAGATGAAATGAATATAGTCACAAAAGGTATTTAAATGAATTTAGCGTTGTTTCAGATTATATAAATCTAGCAACAAAAAGGAATGAAATAGATAGTTTGCGTTTTGCAAGAGCCTCTATGGTTTGAACTAAAATGAATACAGCCACAAAAGGTACTAAAATTAAGTTAGCATTTTATACGAGCCTTTATAATTTGAATTGAAATTAATATAATTATAAAAGGGACGGAAAAAAGTTAACGTATTACACGAGCCACTGGTGGCTTGTACTTAAGTGAATTTAGTTACAAATGGGAGGGGTAGTTAGTATAAAGCTAGCGTTTTATACAAATCTCTGTGATTTCAGCTTACTTGAAGATAGTCACAGAAGGCTTCGAAATGCAAATGGCGTAGTTTCGTATGATATGAAGTTACGTTTTACAAGGGTTTCTGTGGTTTAAACCGAAATGAATATAGTCACAAAAGGGGACTGAAATGAAGTTAGTGTTTTATACGAGCCACTATGGTTTGAAATGAAGTAAATTTAGTTATAAAAGGGAGCTAATATGAAGTTAGCTTTTTATACAAGTTTCTATTTTAAATTTGTATATTTAAGTTTCTATAATATCAGCTGAGTTGTGTGTAGTCGCAAAAGGCTTTAAAATTAAATTAGCGTTGTTTCAGAATATATATAAATATAGCAACAAAATGTACTGAAATGAAGTTTGCGTTTTACAACAGTGTCTATGGTTTAAACTGAAATTAATATAGTTAGAAAAGAGGGGTTATATGTAGTTAGCTTTTTATACAAGTTTCTGGTTTCAGATGAAATTAATATAGTCACAAAATAGGCTGAAATGAATCCTCGATGTCTGTAGTGAAATGAATATAGTTACAAAAGGAAATTACTATGAAGTTAGCTTTTAATAAGTCTCTATGATTTCATGAGTTCAATATAGCCACAAAATGCGTTTAACTGAAATTAGCGTTGTTTCAGAATTTAGTCACAAATAGTTCTGAAATAAAGTTGGAGATTTCAGCTGAATGAATATAGTTTAGTACAAATAAACTTGAGAAGTTAACGTGAGATACAAATTACAAAAAGGGGCTCAAATGAAGTAAGAGTAGGTATTTGAATATGAATTAAAATTACTCTGTGAGAATTGTAACTACATCGTTTACTGAAATGATTGTTACAAATATAGTATTGTTAATGTTAAATTTCATAATATTAATATAAATATTACGATGTCAAACTAAAAATGACATATGACTGACATTGACGTGAATGACTGACACTCAGTTCCCTTCAGGCCTCTTGGGATCTACCAATTTAATTTTTTTTTGCCAAAAATTCGACCTGAAGACGCGTCTACTGTGTTCTAATATCCATAACTAGCGATGTTTCTGTTAGTTTCCACGGATTGAGATATGTAAGTTAAAATATTCTCAACATTACATTTTAATTGAATAAATTAGAATGTGTTAGAAAAAAATTAATATTTACATTATTCATAATGTTATGTTTTATTTAACAACAGTCTCAAAATACTGCAGGTTTAATTATTATTATCAAAGTACTGCTGTGGATTATTATTATAAGGTTCCATACACCACTAACAATAATTATAAATTGGAAACTAAATTGTGAACGTTACTTTGTTTCGACATTTAAACAAAATACAATCAAACTGGATTGTATCCGTGAACGTAATAACAATTATTGCAGTCACAAAACGCGTTCCAGTTTTAGAGACAAAATAAACAAAAACTTTTGTAATCGAAAATTAATTTGCACAGGATTTTGTCTGGACTAAATTGAAATCCTTTTCAAATAGATATGTTTACACGTTCATTATATCAAGGTAATCGTGACAGAGATATAAATGACGTGATGGGCGGTGTATTTGTTTCAGATACGGTCCTGTTCTCGAATGACAAAATATCACTCGAAAGCGTAATTATTATGCGATCTACATCACGCGTTATTAGATAATAATATAGGTAATTAGTCAACAAGGAGAGATTATTAGGACGTGCGATTTTTGAGAATAATTAATTCAGGGATATCTCAATTTCGTGAAAACCGAGTGAATAAAGCCACAGTTAAAATATAGGAATATTTATTTTGGTACTTTGTCTCTAGATAACGTAGGTATATGAAATCAAAATTGTCCAAGAAATCTGTAAATATTATAAAATTTAGGATTGCATGTGTATGAAATAATATGAGAAATATGTTCTTTACTCGTTTTAATGAATAAGAAAAGGATAGCACCCTTAAATTTAAATGTATACGTTGTGTAACTAGATTTATTTGCGAAACACGTCATTGGCGATGTACTTATTCTTAAAAACAGGGACAACTTGCGAATAGTAAAGACAAAGAGAGTCATAACTTTTTAAAATGAACATGAAAATAATTTTACGTTTCGTATGCTTTCTGAAATTTTGTTATTTTTCAAGACTTGAATAAATACAAATGTTTTCTTTTTTCGGTTATTATGCATATTTACTACTACTGTTATGGTTTTAAAAGTAAGATAAATTATAGTCGAGCTTCGATAACTCGCATCATCATGTGACGCAAAAAAACTTCGAGGTATCGAAGCTTCGAATTGTTGACATATGTAAGTGCTTATTTTTTGTAAGTGAGCATTTGTATGTAATTTACTATTTATGTACAATTTAAAAATGCAGTAATCAATTATAAAAAGTTCCCCGCCTCTGTTTGATTTGAAAATATTTTTATGCTATTAGACACTTAATTTTGAACAATTTTTATTTGAGATATTTCTCCATAACTTCAACTATACGTGACATACCAGGTGTTTTGATTCAAGTTTTAGTAGTCAAATTTAAGATAATAATTCAGGACCCCAACACGAAAAAGAAATTGCCATAAGGGTAGGTATATTGAGAAATACATTATTAAATTAAACGATCACAGTCAAAATGTGGTTTTAATTTTTTTCTCAAATTTGGAAATGTTATTTATTTATTTATCTGCTAAACTCTACTTCAATCTTTACATGATTTTGCGAGTGTAATAAACAAGTGCTAAGTAGAACTCGTACATACGAGCAGTATAGTTACTTAAAATTAACACATATTAGCTTTAATACTATTAAAGAAAACTATGTGATATCTGATAATATAAAATTATCATGTCACATTGTTAGTTACCATACTCCTCCGAAACGGCTTGACCATTTTTATGAAATTTTATATGCATATTCAGTAGGTCTGAGAATTGGCTACTATCTATTTTTCATACCCCTAAGTGATAAGGATTGTCCACCCCTAACTTTTTATGTTTTGGACAAATTTTTTTAATTTTTTTATGATTAGGCATTAAAAAATACATGTAACCCTTAATTTTTATCCTTCTACCACCGACTCCCAATTTTTAATAGCGATATTAGTACTGTAATAATCTTCAATTCTCAGTGATCGATAACTGATCAATTATTATCAATCGATTAGTCATCCCCGCCAGGCGTCTACTGATGTCACTACTCACCCAGCAAACAGCACTGAGTGGGAATGAAAATGAAGGAGATGTTTTTTAGAATGTTACAGGGAGTTCAAATAAGTTCTAAGAAGTAAAAGAATGTTTTATTATAACATTTCAGAATAATTTGGTAATGTTCAAAAATGTTCCAGAATCATGAATATCATTCAAGAATGTTTCAGTTCTAAATTTGCGAATATTCTAGAATGTTCCATCAAACGTGTAATATATTCTTACCCGGACAACGCCAGGTATTGCTGCTTGTAATTATATCTAATATATATATATATATATATATATTACATTTTAGTCATTTTCTTCTAATAGATACTCTATTAAAAGAGTTTTTTAGACGTACCTACTCTATAATTACAAAGGGAAAAATTAGCAACTTCCATTTCATTTTTTGCTAAAACTTTTTTACCAGTTCGAATTTCATAATAAGATAATATGCCTTCGAAAGCTTGATTTATTTAAAAAGTTTTACGGCTCTTTAAGTTTTCGATAGAATTTCTCGTAAAAATAAAATATCCATCATCCACACGGTGGTTTAGAAAATTATCTTATCTAATAAGATACTCTCAAAAAGTCTTTATTTAAAGAAAATTGTTTAGATGTATTCATAACAGTGGAAAATTAATTTCCGTTTACATTTTATTTATTTGAACATTAAATTGTATACAGTCGATTTCATTTATAACGACATAACACATGAGTCCCTTGAATTTAAGGAGTAATTTAAGAAGAAACTTTGGCTCTAACGACTTCGGATGTAACGTCCATTTCGGTTTTAGCGACTAAAATTACAAGATGCTAGAAATCTCATACTGATATTGTGACCGAGTCTAAACACAAAACGTTTTTAGCTTTTTTTTACATTCACAGATAGTCAGCAGTTGTAGTAATTTATTGTTTATAAATGTTAAGGTTGATGAAGTTAAATCTATGAATCAGTTACTGGGTACTTTTCTTGCCTAATTTTCTTCTTTCATTCTTTCTCTCTTTATTTTTATATAGCCACTTCCGGTTATAGCGACGGAATTTAATGGTCCATTCATCGTCGTTATAAACGAAATATACTGTACGTACATTTAAAAAATATTATTAACCTACAACTACAATGTACCTCTTCAACCTTAAATGTACATTTCCCCTCCCTTCTATATTTTATTAATACTTTTTAATTTTTTATCTGTATATAGTGAAACTTCGATAACTCGAATGTCGATAAGTCGAACTAAATTGATTGGCAATAGCATCAATACGTGTAATTTTTACTTGATAATTCGAACATCTACTCAAATATAATATTTGGCGCCAACTTCGATAAGTCGAATATTCTTAATTATGTACAGTTTTAACGTCTCTTTTTAATAGCGGTACTATGCAAGCTGCGAAGTAGTTCAGTTTCAACGATTATTTGTCATCAAAACGTACTTTAAAAACTTTGTTTTTTGACCAAAAATTAAATCTTATAAAAAAGTGCATGGAAAGTGATGCATCTATGTATATTCCATTATTATTCAATAACTCGAAGTCTCGATACTTCGAAGTTTTTTGCGTCACATAGTGATTTGAGTTATCGAAGATCTCCTGTATCTATTTCTAAATTTGAAAAAAATTGAATACCAAATTTTGACCCAAATCTTTGAAGGGGTGTAAGTAATTAAACGAAATGTTTCCTGGCGTACTTGCATAACAGACTTTTTCCTTGTTTTCAGATCCTAAAGTCATACTTTAAGTTTGACTAGTTAACCCTGAAACCATTTTCGTCTCAGCGACTTCCCCTGTACCTAAACTTCAGTTTCTTCATCATCTAAAGTGTAACGTTTCCAAAAACAATAATTCACATAGAGACAAAAAGTGGTGTAAAGAATACCTTCCTATATTTATGTACATATATAGTGCACATTTTTGCATGTACCTTACAATATGTAGCGGAAACATAATTTTTAAAGTTTGACTCTCCTCTTGTCGGAACCCATTATAATCTGTTCCCCTCAGCCATGCTGCGATTTTTTATGTGGAACGTAGAAGCGAAATCGTATTAAACTTCACGAAAGTTTTATGTATGATCATAAAAAAGTTTTACTTCATTTTACCGTCCACGTTGGAAGTTCTACTGCTTGTGACATTAAACTGAATTAACTTAATTATTAGAATTGTAAAAATGTTGCTCATTTGTTTTCACAATTTTTGACCTGGTAGCAATAAAAGCATATAATCCTATTTTGAAAATTCATATTTCCTGAAATACCTAATACCAGTTTAATAGTATGTTTTGGGACCAATAAAATCCAATTTACAGTAGATTCGCACTAAACCGAACTCATCACAGCTAGGATTGTTCACGTTGGTGAAAAGTTCACATACGTATTTTTTTATAGCTAGCTAGATATTGCCATAATTTTAATATTTCTTGAATGGAGTTGGTATTTCAAAAACTAAATAAAACATTAATTAATAGATACTAAAACAGTATAAAATAATTATTTCTGATCTGTAGAGAACAGAATTTTAAAGATTTAAATCTTGGATCTCAAATTATAGAAATTACAATATTTTTGGAGGACATTTTCTACTATTAAGAACACTTCTGGATTCTTTTTCTTAAACATCCTCAATTATTTCTAAAAAGTAAATTAGGAAAAAACCAAATAGCCATTTGCAGTTTTATTAAACTTGAAATAACAATTTTACAAATTACCGTGTGGGTCGTGAACGTTTTATTTTTTTATTGAAAAACAATTTTATCAAAAATATATAGATATATAGTCAATTTTTAAATAAATCTTAGTTTCCAAGGAATATTCTTTCTGACAACATTCGAATCCTTATAACGGTATCGTTGTAGTAAAAAAAATAAAATGTGAGTTGTTTATTCCACCTTTTATAATAATAACGTTTGTTTAAAAATCTTTTAGAATATATACCCATTTAAAAAACACAATTTTCTCAATTACCATGTTGATTCTGTATACTTTATTGATGTGACACATCTATAGCCGCGGGTAAACCGGATTGTTGGCGTGGCGAGCGTGGCGAACGTGGTGAGCGTGGCGAGTCATGCCGTAGCGACGCCTCGCCATGCGCAAGCGCCTGTGCGATTGTCTTACCACTCGGTTCGACGGTGTCGTTTGCTATAGTAAACTAGAAGATGGAAGTGAATTAATTTATGATTGTTGTCTACATTTCACCTAATAAAAAAATTAATGGTATTTCATTTTTACATGAGAAATAATTTCGTACAGTCACAGAGGTTCAATAATTTTTTAAACCAATAAAGATAAACTACCATTGATTTTAGCTGGAGTTTTCGTTCCTCCAAATGAATTTCAATTGCAAATTAACAACAATCCAAGAGAACCTACTACCAGATATGCAACAACAATAGATGCTGTATTTATTATTTATGTCTTGATAATGTTATGTCCAATACTTTTGTAACATACTTAAGTTATCCTCGACCAATTATCACAGTAATGCTGTCAGAGGCAACATCGAATATAACTATTACTGAAATAACGTATTAAAAAAATTGAGTTTCACATCTGCCAAGCGTCCCGTGACGGCTCACATTTTTTTTTTTTTTTTTAATGGAAAAACGAGCAGTTCCATCCACAAAATGAGTCATATGTTTATTTTTTAAATAAATCAAGATTTTGAGGGAATATTTTTTATTTATCAAATTCAAACTCCTATAAAAATTGCAGTGAAAAAAATAAAATGAGAGTTGGTAATAATATTAATGGATGTTTAAGAAAATTTATTTTAGAAAGTATACTTTATAAAATAGCAATTTTTCCAATCACCATGTGGATCCCAAATATTTCTTTTTATTGAAAAACGAACAAATCTTTTCAATAAATGAAAGGGTCATAAAATTTTCTAAATAAATACAGAATTTGAGAGCATATTTTTTTTTAATTAAATTCGAACCCGTAAAAATTTCAAGGGAGTTGCTAATTTCCCCTTTGTAATAAAAGTCTAATAATAGAATCTGCCAAAATAATTTTTTATAAATACTTCAATTTGAGATAGAAATTAAAATTCAAATTTTGGGCTTGTAATTATTTAATCTCTGAACATTAGTGCTTAAAAAAAGCGTTTTTATTATTTTTGTAAATATTTAAATTATTTATATTTTTATCGTTTTCCAGTAGTTAAGAATATTGTTACGGCCTTTTGTTAAGTATCTGTGAAACTCCCCCTTCAATCAATCATAATTAGATTAAAATAAATGAAAGTTAAAACTAGAAAAAATAAAATTAATTCGTTTGCAACACAGTTGTATCTAGCTGTGCTAATTACCCTTTTTTATTCGAATCAATAATAAAAATATTAAAAATAAATGACAGGTAAGCAGGCTAAGATTTGTACATAAGTACGCAAACCCATAAGTTTATCATTAATATAAATTGTACTTAGTCATTTCACTATTAACATTAACAGTAAGTATAAGTATGATATTTCAATTTTCACAATTAATTAAAAAGATTTATTTAAATGAAATTATGTCGAAACTATATCACGTAGTACCTGTAGTATGCACTTTCATGGTATTTAATAGTGCAAAAGTTGTAATCATTTATCGACCATTCTCTTTCCAACAAAGAGCCAGTACCTACCGCAAGGAAAAGCCTTGAACCGAATTTCGTAACTGGTCTTATGCAGGTGGATTAGCATATAAGTAATTGCTTGAACTGTGCATAGGTAAACTGGGGTGCAATTTCTGAAATTTCTTGCTTGTCATGCACTTGAATTATTTCTTTCGTGTCTCTACAATAATATCGACTTCTAATGTGCAAGGTACTCATCAAAAAATTTTTAAAGCTTATTATTAAAAGAATTGTGAAGTATTATAGTTTTAAAAAGAATTACCTATAGATAGTTGAAACAAAACAAAAATCGTTGCAGTGATCATGTCACGTCATCGAGGTAAATGACATCCTACCGAGTCATTGTTAACAAATACTCTCGAAAAACAATGATTATGCGGAAATTAGATACACAACATTATTATAACCTTATTGAACTGCATCGACATTTTCATAAAAATGAATTACTGTATTCACACTACGATATCTTAAAAACAAAAACCGCTTTTATTTAATTGAAATAATTTAAAAATAAAAAGTTAAAAAATATAAAATTACAAATGTAGCGACAAATTATAGTCTTTACGATAATGTTGCTTACCAAAAATATGAAGAGTAACCGCTACGTTTTAATTTAATTACGAATATTCGTCTGGGGGAATCATTCTTACCTTGGCAGTCTTCCTTTCCTTTCTATTAACTTCACCGATTGTTGTTTTATATAAATATAAGTATCTTTATTCGAACTGCTTTAACATTTTTATAATATCTACTTAATTCCTCCAATCACCCTACGATTATCTTAAGAAATTAGTTTTTACTTATGGCTATTTATTGAAATAATTTAGAAATAAAAGTTGAAAAGACATTAATGTCAAAATGAAAACATAACTGCAAATTGATATTTCGTCTGCAATGTTGCTAACCAAAAAGTATGAAAAGTAACCGCCACGTTTCAATTTAAGTACGAATATTCGTCCAGGGGAATCATTCTTACATTGGCAGCCTTCCTTTCCTTTCTATTAACTTCACAGTTTATTGTTTGATATTTAAACTGGCAGTAATACTCGGCGTTGCCCGGGTAAGAATATATTACACGTTTGATGGAACATTCTAGAATATTCGCGAATTTAGAACTATCCATAACATCCCATGATGATTCAAAACATTCTCTAACTTTTTTTAACACTCTGGAACATTCTTGAATACTCTCCAAGATTCTGGAACATTCTTGAACATTGCCAAATCATTCTGAAATGTTATAATAAAACATTCTTTTACTTCTTAGAACATATTTGAACTCTCTGTGACATTCTAAAAAAATCTGCTTCATTCTCATCCCCACTCCGTGCTGTTTGCTGGGTGAGTAATGACATCAGTAGACGCCTGGCGGGGATGACTAATCGATTGATAATAATTAATCAGTTATCGACCACTGAGAGTTGAAGATTATTACAGTACTAATATCGCTATTAAAAAATTGGGTTAGTGGTAGAACGATGAAATTTACGGGTTATATGTATTTTTTAATGCCAAATCACAAAAAAATAAAAAATTTTGTCCAAAAATTAAAAAAAAAGTGAGGGGTAGCCGATTCTCAGACCTACTGAATATGCATATAAAATTTCATAAAAATCGGTCAAGCCGTTTCGGAGGAGTATAGTAACTAACATTGTGACACGAGAATTTTATATAAATATTAGATAAGTGTCTTTATTTGAACTGCTTTAACATTTTTATAATACTTAATTCCTCCAATCACACTACGATTATCTTAAGAAAGCAGTTTTTTACTGATGGCTGTTTATTGAAATAATTTAGAAATAAAAAGTTGAAAAGACATGAATGTCAAAGTGCAACAAATTGATATTTCGTCTGCAATGTTGCTAACCAAAAAGTATTAAAAGTAACCGCCACGTTTCAATTTCAGTACGAACATTCATCTAAGGTAATTATTCTTATATTGGCACCCTTTACTATTTCTTTCATAGGCTTTTTTGCAAAATTCAGTTTCTCTATTCACACTACGATGTTCTTTAAAAATACAGTTTTTTACTGGTAGTTATTTGTTGGAATAAATTGAAAATAAACAGTCAAAAAATACGCTCATACAAAATATAAACTTGGTGCAAATTTCTGTTTTGTTTACAATGTTGCCAACCAAGAAATATTAAAAGTAACCAATAGGTTTCAATTTCAGTAAGTATGCATTTTTATCTAGGGGAATTATTCTTATTGGTAGTAAACAAAAACACATTTGTAACTTTCACAACTTTCATCAGTATCCAAAAAATCAATACAAAAGAATTATTCTTACTTTGGTAGCCTTGCTTTTTCGGTCTATTAACCTTACAAATTGTTGTTTTATGTTAAGTATCGGCATTTGAGCTGCTTCGACATTTTTATAAAAATTAATTACTGTATTCACACTACGATTATCTTATGAAAACAGTTTCTTACTTATTACCTATGCATTGAAATAATTTAAAAATGAAAAAAGTAATTTATGACAAATTACAAATGCAGGGGTAATTTACTGTTTTGTCCACAATGTTGCCAACTAAAAAGTACGAATAGTCACCACTTGGTTTAAATTTCAGTGTGAATATTTATCTTTATTTACCTTTAAAATAAAATTTTTAAGAATAATTCGATATGTAAAGCAAATTTTCATTATTTTTTCCCTTCTTTTGTTTTCCATATTTTTAAGCCAATATTTTAAAGTCATAAATGATTAAGTAAATTGTTACGATATTTGAAAAGTCTAAATTACTGTATTAATATGTTATTAGATATAGTATTAATATTATTGCACTATGTTCTTATGTTCTTAAGTTACACAGAAAAATTTGTATAAAACTTCTTTTGTAAGTTGACAATCTTGTCCGTTAAAAAAAAAATAAAAAATAAAAATAAATAAATAATGTCAAGGGCCATTTTGGTTATCGAACAACACATGATTGTTATAATATGTATAATATTAAAAAATATATTATTTTTTATTGAATAGCAAACAGCTCTTTTCAAAAAATTATCGTCATAAAAAAGAAATGTGAGCCGTCGCGGGACGCCTGGCAGATGTGAAACATCGAGTTTCCACAAGTAATATGGCATAATGAAAAAATCAAATGTTACGAATTTTTTACACAAAATGATGACTATTTATTTAATAAACATTTATTTTTATTAAATACAAAAATTCAAAATTCAAAAATTTATTTCAAGTTGCGACAACGAAATTCTTTTAATCAGTGACTTCAGTAATAGTTATATTCGATGTTGCCTCTGACTGTGATAATTGGTCGACGGTAACTAATATGTTACAAAAGTATTGGACTGAACATTATCAAGACATCTAATAAATACAGCATCTATTGTTGTTGTTGTTGCATATCTGGTAGTAGGTTCTCTTCGATTGTTGTTAATTTGTAATTGAAATTCTTTTTGGAGGAACGTAATTAATGGCATTGATTCATTTTTAGCAAAATTTACATTGAAATCTCCAGCTAAAATCAATGGTAGTTTATCTTTATTGGTTTTAAAAATTATTGAACTTCTGTGACTGTACGGAAATAATTTCTCATGTAAAAATGGAATACCATTCATTTTTTTTAGGTGAAATGTATACAACAATCAAAATTAATTCACTTTCACCTTCTAGTTTACTACAGTACCTAAACGACACCGTCGAACCGAGTGGGAAGAGAATCGTACAGGCGCTTGCGCATGGCAAGCGTCGCCACGGCATGCAATCGCCATGATCGCCACGCCAACAATCCGGTTTACCCGCGCCTATAGATGTTTCACATCACAAGTTTCTAAATAAATCCAGAATTTTAAGGCATATTTTTTTAAAATTAAATCCGAACCCGTAAAAAACTGCAAGGGGGTTGCTAATTTCCCCTATGTAATAAGAGTATGTTTAAAAAAAGTCTGAAATTTCTGTATTTAAGCAAAAAGAATTATCTTCAAAAGTAGTTTATCATCTATCAAAAATTTTGCACTTCTAGTTGATCTAAAGATTTTGACAGAGGGAACACTAATAGGTAGTTACTATCTCTTAGGTTATATTTGGCTGTGTAGATAGCAATTTTGAATTCGCTTAATAATCTTAAAGTGTAATATTCTACACCATGTGCCATATCAAATTACTCGAAATGTCCCTCAATTCTAGTGCGTAAAAATCTAATAAAATCGTCCATAAAAAAGCTGAAGTTGGTGTGTTTCTCGGAAACGACTAGATGAAATAAAATTTAAACTACGCCATTCGAAACTACATAAAACAAGCAGATTTTCGATAATTCCGAAAATACAAAAGTTCAACATTAACTTTTTTCGACAACTTCCACTGAATTATTAGTAGAAATTCTTCTGTTATTAACAAATAATTTTATTAAAAAAAAATGTCTACACTAACAACTAATAAATGATAAATTATATAAAAGTGAAGCTTATTAAGAAAACTGTAAAAATTGTTCCTTTTTTAGAACCATCTCTTTCAATTTTTGGATCGTTTTTTTTTTGCACACCCTTTATGTAACTATCTGCATTGAGTATATATTATATTTTTATTACCACGCACGTCGATTGAATTACCTACACGAAAAAGTAATACGTTATGGTGGTACCGTCACGATTGAACTGTAAAGTGGCTATTGTGCAAAGAGGGGAACAAAGCGGTAATCTGATACGTAATTAAAAAGGACGTGAAGAAAGTGCAACAATTAAAACCCTTCAAGTAAGACACCTGTGAATGATAAAATTTAAACGAACTGACTTGTTAAAGTGATTACAATAATTTATACCGTTTACGTGAGCAGATAAAGAACTGAAATGAATCCATTAAATGAGAAGAATGATTTCCTACTGCTACTGCTACTGCTGGCTAGTCTTTAAATAATTATTTCGTATAAAATTCAGTAGATGAAATCCTGGTTTTTTGGTTCCCTGGTTGTAATACATATGTATATGTACTTTGAAGCTTTATTAATTGCACGGATGACAGGTCGACATATTGTACCTAAGGCTTTGTCGTGTGATGAAAAACCAATAAAAAGCTGCAAAGTACACGATTTTGTATGCTGAATACGAATGTGGGCTCCAAATTTGTCCATCACATCGAGCTTTTGAATGAAACGAGATAATGTCCCAAAAAACAGTATTCTCTTAACCATTATTACCATTTCTTTTATGATTAAAAGTTGTATTAGGCCATTCATTTTATGAGACAGTATTATCAGGAACTACTAACTTTTAACGTTCACATCCATTTTTGTGTCACTTGTTAAAAGAAACTTTCCGTAAAATTCTAAAATAAGGACGCGGCGAAAAAGAAAACTTTGGAAACATTTGAGATGAGGTGTGGGTAGAAAAGATTACAATCGTTTAGAGCCACATTAGAAACGAAAGCAGGAGTAAAGAGGGACATAAGATGACCAACATTAAATAATTGTTCTCAAATAGTTGGAGATATAGAATATTATTCTACAAAAGGCCTTGTGAGAGTATAAGCGTACCTAACTAAAACTGGCACAACAAAGTACATAACCAAAATCAAGGAAATTTTGGCAATTTCGATTAGAGCTCCGAAACCCCAAGCCCTTTAAAACCCATACTGAGATAAAGAAGTTAAATGGGGAAATTTAACCCTGTCTTACCACAAGTATCCATTTTGCTTTTAGACGTTTCCTAGCTAATGAGTGAAAAATCTGTTTAATCTAATAAAAACCGAGAGGGAAAGGAAAGATCCTTTTCAGTGTAATATAAAAGCGAAAGATCTTCTTGTAAAATTCCTTTTAGAAGTTGTGGAAATGGATGGGTAATGGTTTAAGAGAGAAACATTAAACGGACGAAATGAATACAAAGAAGAAATTTATCTCTGGAAAATAATTATCACTGCCCCAACATTTACCTAAATAATCCGGAAAAATTTGGTTCAGGGCAAACAGTCCTTTAGTCGAACCGGTTTCCTCCCGAATGCTGAGCTAAGGTAATTTAGATATTTTACCCCAAACCCTTTTATAATGGCCCAGTGGCGCATCCAGGGTAAGGGTTTGGGGGGTGGAGGTAAGATGTTAAAATAGGTATTTAATGCTAGATTGTTTTTCAGCTAAAAAAATTAGACATATTAATTAATGATAACCTCAAGTTAATAATGTAGCGACCAGCGACACAGTACGTGTGTGCGATAACAATTTGTGGCATGTACTTGTTATCGCTAACATGCTTACGGCGTAAACACCGCACATGGTACTTTTCGTGTTATCAACTTACACGATGTAAATCATTCTCCGGCGACAAGTAACAAGTTCAATTCTGGAATAATCGAGGACTTTCTAATTATTACTCATCATTCGAGAATCGTCAGGATTTCCTTTTCGAATTGTCTAGAAAGTTCTAAAGGTGTATATAAAGTGATCATCTTTGGACCAAAGGACAGTTAGTTGAAGAAAGCATCAGTGCGCGAATTAAAACCGATAATAGACAAAGTGATATAAATAAATTGTAAAATAAATAAGTGAATTGTTGTGATATAAATGGTAGTTCTAAGTTAGTGTTTAAGTGTTATAAATAGTGTTAAATAAATAACTGTTTAAATAAATAGTTTAACTAGAAAATTCGTTACAATAATAATGTATAGTGGGTCTGATTTATTTAATCAATTATCATTAATTAATATGTTTAAATTTCCCACTATTAAAAGTAAACTTTCTTCAATTAAAAAAATTAGGCCTAAATACCTAAAAAAAACGAGCGGCATGGTTTAGTGTGGTCTAATTATCTAGGTCATTGCTTAGCATTGAGGACATATTCCACAGACAGTCTTTCAAGTCTCTTCTGTCTTCTTTTCGTCCGTCTCATTTTTCTTCCCCCAATCACCACCACCTACCCGTTCCCACTATCCCTAAAGGAGGCTGAAAACGGCCTTCTGTTTTACCCTCCAACTTTGCATTAGAGTGCAGGTTGGAAGGATGGCCCGCCTACCAATATTGGTGGGAATGACATACCCAAAATATTTTTTTTTCGGCTAAAAGTGCAGAACTATTATTGAGATACAAGTATGTGTATGAGGGTACTTGACGTCGAGGAGATGCTGAAAAATCGTTGCTGTAAGATTGATCAATACATTCTGAATTAGGTAATTTTTTTGCAGTCATGTTTAATAAATCTTGGGGGCAATTACCCCCATCCCCCACCCTTCGTAAATGCGCCCCTGTAATGGACAAAATTTAGAACCCAGAGTTTGGCTCAGTTTCATTGTTAAAATGAGCTACCTGACTGGAAACATGCCCACAATAGAAATCGGAGCAGATTTTCCTGATGGTAAGGTTTTCTAATCCAGTAGTGATATATCCAATCCTGGTCATAAACTGCTTTCGAAAACCGATAAAATTAATGAGTCTACTGGTGGGGATTCGGATATATTGTTCATATTCTGATCAGAAGACTAATGAGAATCGATTAGTAATTCCAATTGCTATCAATGGTTCAGTCAAAATGAGTTGTCGCGTCAGTTTTCTATAGGTAGGTAAGTATTGGCCGAAAATGAGTTTGAAGAAATGCTGAAAACCTCCTGCTAGGTGTTCAAATTTGAATCTTGGCTGGATTAGATTTTTCTATGGATGTATGATCAGATACCAATCATGCTTTCTAGTCCTTGAATTAAGGGGAGGCAATTTGTTACATGGATCCAACCCTGATGATAAATTTATTTCAGGAGAGGATAACAATGTCGAATCCACTAGCGGTCGGATTTTTTTTAGATGATCCTAAGAACAGATAACCTTTAACACAAAGGACCTGTGACTCTTAGAAGACCCTGACTATAAATCTGGTCAAATATAAAACCTGATCGGATTATTTCTTTATATATTTATGATCAACTACCAATCAGGCTTTCTAGTCTTCAAATTAAGGGGAGAGGATTTGTTGAATGGGTCCAACCCTGATCAGAAATTTATTTTAAGAGAAGATAAGACTAGAGGTCAGATTATTTTCCAGATGAGCCTGAGAACAGATAACTATTAACGCAAAAGTCCTGTGACTCCTACTATACCCACCCCGACTAGAAATTTGTTTAAATTTTAATCCTGTTCAAATCAGATTTGTTTTATGTGTGTATTATAAGATATTAATTAAGATTTGTAGTCCTCATACAATATTAGGGAGAAATGATTCGTTGAATGGATCCAACTCTGATCATAAATTTATTTCAGGAGAGGATAACAATGTCGAATCCACTAGGGGTCGGATTTTTTTTTAGATGATCCTAAGAACAGATAACCTTTAACACAAAGGACCTGTGACTCTTAGAAGACCCTGACTATAAATCTGGTCAAATTTAAAACCTGATCGGATTATTTCTTTATATACTTATGATCAAATACCAATCAGGCTTTCTAGCCTTCAAATAAGGGGAAGGGATTTGTTGAATGGGTCCAACCCTGATCAGAAATTTACTTCAAGAGAAGATAAGACTAGGGGTCAGATTATTTTCCAGATGAGCCTGAGAACAGATAACTATTAACGCAAAAGTCCTGTGACTCCTACTATAGGTACCCACCCCGACTAGAAATTTGTTTAAATCTTAATCCTGTTCAAATCAGGTTTGTTTTATGTGTGTATTATAAGATATTAATTAGGATTTGTAGTCCTCATACAATATTAAGGAGAAATGATTCGTTGAATGGATCCAATTCTGATCATAAATTTATTTCAGGAGAGGATAACAATGTCGAATCCACTAGGGGTCGGATTTTTTTTTAGATGATCCTAAGAACAGATAACCTTTAACACAAAGGACCTGTGACTCTTAGAAGATCCTGACTATAAATCTGGTCAAATTTAAAACCTGATCGGATTATTTCTTTATATATTTATGATCAAATACCAATCAGGCTTTCTAGCCTTCAAATTAAGGGGAGAGGATTTGTTGAATGGGTCCAACCCTGGTCAGAAATTTATTTGAAGAGAAGATAAGACTAGAGGTCAGATTATTTTCCAGATGAGCCTGAGAACAGATAACTATTAACGCAAAAATCCTGTGACTCCTACTATAGGTACCCACCCCGACTAGAAATTTGTTTAAATTTTAATCCTGTTCAAATCAGATTTGTTTTTGTGTGTATTATAAGATATTAATTAAGATTTGTAGTCCTCATACAATATTAAGGAGAAATGATTCGTTGAATGGATCCAATTCTGATCATAAATTTATTTCAGGAGAGGATAACAATGTCGAATCTTTTTTCAGGTGGGCCTAAGAACAGATAACCTTTAACACAAGTGACCCTTAGAAAACTCTGACTATTAATTTGGTCAAATTTAAAACCTGATCGGATCATTTTTTTATATACGTGTGATCATATACAACAATATAACAGGTCTTGTAGTCCGCACGTTTAAATTGTTTTTACCAACAAAAAAAAATTATCGAGTCAAGTTTTCTGTTCAAATCCTGATCAGAAAAGTAAAAAATCAGTTATTTTAAAATATATTACATTATCAAATCCAGATCAGATTCTGATCAAATACCGAGTCAAGAGTCTGTGCCTATTACAGAATATCGGAGCATATTCTAAACTAATTTCTAGTCGAGTACATCTAAAATTATTACGAGTATTGGAAAACCATATCGACCTGTGCAAAGTATAATATATCGCCGCCCTACTGGTTTTATCGATAATCTTTCTTTGACCGCGTTTGAGCAATTCATTTCTAATCCTGATTGCATAACTATATATTATATGAATATGTATATATGTGATTCAGGGTAAATTGTTTATTAATTACGTTGTAGGCGTTAAAAGTCATTAACACTGTTCGTTTGATTTTTCTTTTGTTAGGTGGATAAAGTATGTTTCGTAAATAATGAGTGCGTGTTTATTTAGGCATGTTAGATATGAAGGGTATACCAATAAATTTAATGATTCGTTTAATAAATTCAAAAAGGGCTAAAAACAACTTTCCCCCTTGAAAGATAAAGTACGATCAACGCGAAGCAATTAATTTCTTTTAATACCAAAGGACCACTTATTGATCGGATTTTATAATAAATGTATATTATGTAAAAGCAGAATCAAGCAAAAATAAACATTTAATTTATTTAACCAACCCTTACCATTTAATACGAGAACATTAGTCTGATAGACATCTGATTAGAGGTAGATTCATAAATAAACTCCGATCAAAATTTAATTTTGAAGTTCTAGTCGAGATTGTCTAAGAATTTAAGAACAATTAAGTTAATGGTCTATTCTCAGTGTTATTAAAAAAAGGTCTTACCCCTAGTCGATTTGAAAACCTTATCGATTCCAGAAATAAATATATAATCAGGGTTGGATCCATTCAACGAACCCTTTCCCCTTAATACGAAGATGACAAAGACTCATTGGTACCTGATCATGCGTATATAAATATCTGATTTAATCATGAGTTAAATTCGAACAAATTTATAGCTGAGGTGTTCTAGGAGTCACAGGACCTTGGTTTCAATGGTTATCTGTTCTCAGAGTAATCTGAAAAAAAGTCTGACCCCCAGTGGATTCGATATCCTTATCCTTATCTTAAATAAATTTATGACCAGAGTTGAAAAAAACTGTGAACCCCAGTGGATTTAATAATCTTATCCATTCCAGAAATAAATATATGATATAATCAGGGTTAGATCCATTCAACGAACCCTTTTCCCCTAATACGAAGATGTCAAAACCTCATTGGTACCTAAAAAGCTGATTTAATCAAGATTTAAATTCGAACAAATTTATAACCGGTGTGTTCTAGGAGTCACAAAACTTTGGTTTCAATGTGTATCTGTTCTCAGAGTAATCTGAAAAAAAGTCTGAACCCAGTGGATTCGATAACCTTGTTCTTTTCTTAAATGAATTTATGATCAGGGTTGAAAAATCTGCAAATCCCGATGGATTCGATAGTAATATTCTTTTCTGAAATTTTGTTTTTATCAGGGTTGGATCAAATCATCGAATTTGTTCCCCTTAATACAAGGACAACAATACCTGATTGCTATCCTATCAGATGTAGGTACGTAAGAGAATCTAATCCAGTCAGGATTTAAATCTGAACAAAATTGTTCCGGGAGTCATTAGGCATTTGTGTCAATAGTTATATTTTCTCAGTGTTATTTGAGAAAAACCTGACCTTCCAGTGAATTCGATAACCTTATCAATTTCTGAAATAAATTATGATCATGGTTAGAAAATACTGTTAGCTCAGGATTCAATTACCTTATCATTTTTTTGAAATAAAATTTTGATCAACGTTGAAGAATTAATTCAATAAATCCTTTTCCCTTAATATCAGGACTACAAAACCTCATAAGATATGAACCGATTGGGTTTATATTTGAAAAGAAATTTAGCCAAGGTGTTTTAATGGTTATGAGGCCTTTATGTACAATTTAACACCGTATACAGGATCATTGGGATAAAAAAGTTTATGCTTAAGTATGTAAAAGTCTGCTGTATCTTGGGTGAGTCCAGTGGGATTTTCTCACACTCCCCTATGGCCTAACTAAGATTATTTGAAAGACACGATAACTCAAGTAGAATGTAGTAGTAACTGATGCTAAGAATTATTTTCTAATCAGAATTTGAACAAAAATCCTGATCTTCCAGCAGATTCGATATTCTTATTTGGTTCAGAATGAAAATTATGATCAAGGTATACGAGGAGTGAAGTTTTGTTATCAGTACCGGTTTATAAAGCCTGACTGGTTCTGCTAGTATATGAGGAAAATCTGATCCGATCCAGATTTAAATCTGAATCAATCAATTTCCAGTTGGGTAAGTTTGCTTGATGATAATGGCCTAATATTTACCCAATATATAATATAAAACAATACGATATTATTTAAATCTAATATATAAAATTCTCGTGTCACAATGTTAGTTAGAAACGGCTTGACGACAGATTTTTATGAAATTTTATATGCATATTCAGTAGGTCTGAGAATCGGCTACTACCTATTTTTCATACCCCTGAGTGATAAGCGTTGTCCACCCCTAACTTTTTTTTAATTTTTGGACAAAATTTTTTATTTTTAGTTTTTTATGATTTGGCTTTAAAAAATACATGTAACCCTTAATTTTCATACTTCTACCACCAACCCCCTTTTTTTTAATAGCGATATTAGTACTGTAATAATCTTCAACTCTCAGTGGTCGATAACTGATCAATTATTATCAATCGATTAGTCATCCCCGCCAGGCGTCTACTGATGTCACTACTCACCTAGCAAACAGCACGGAGTGGGGATGAGAATGAAGCAGAGTTTTTAGAATGTTACAGGGAGTTCAAATATGTTCTAAGAAGTAAAAGAATGTTTTATTATAACATTTCAGAATGATTTGGCAATGTTCAAGAATGTTCCAGAATCTTGAAGATCATTCAAAAATTCTAGAATGTACCATCAAACGTATAATATATTCTTACCCGGGCACTCGCCGGGTATTGCTGCTAGTATATATCTATACTTATAAAAAATAACGAAAATAACAATAATGGATAACTGTTATGAAATAAAATAAAATTGTATTAATGTTTTATCCTTTAAATTTCCCTTGGTAGAACAGCTTCCTTATAATTTTCTTGGGCCATTCTTTCAAAGACATCAAAGCACTTTCTTATCAAAAGTAGGCAGGAGAGCGAACAAAGGCTTTAGGAAATAAAATAGACAATAATGGCCCCATAAAGAAAAGCAAACGAGACGACAAAACAGTAAAACCACAGACAAATATACTTTCGAATTTAGAGTAGGTATAGTAATGAAAATTATTAAGTAATAAAGTGTATAAATACGTGCTATAAATAAAAATCAACCAAATGTACAAAAAGGAGGCTCTTTTACCAAGTAGATAAATAATTAATTTAAAATTAAATTAAAATCATAGATGCTTTGAACCTGTACAGCTTGCAAGAGGATCCTCAACTCCTCTTGTAAACTGTACAAAAAGAACACCCTGTAGGATAAAGAGCCGTTTTTATTAATTAAAAAAATGAGAAAGTAAATAATATAATTAATTAATTTAAGAATATGTTTAGTTTACAAGAGTAGTTGGAGAGAGGGGGTAATGATACTATTATAACTAAATACATAATGTGAAATAAAATATGCATAGCTACAAAAAGAACGCCCTGTATATATTATTAGAGATTTTAAAATTTCGTTTTTAAATTAAAACATAAATAATAGCAATAATATACGGTGGGGGGTTTGGGGGACGGCAGGAGGTGAACTGTAGTATTAATGTTTGTTTGTAAAAACAAATTTTGATCTACGTGCGTCACACAGGGGTAGATAGAGAAGAAGACACAAAATCTGCAGTTTGTATAAAAGGGCGGTGCTTGAAATTCTGATAAAGAGATTATCATATACGTGGCACACTACCTATCTATGTATGTATGTATGTATGTATGTGTATACTTAAAGATGAAATTCATCTCGAAACAAGTCGAGTTTCATTCATGAAAATGAAATAAAAAGAAATGGTAACGGTAAAAGAACCAGCGCAGCAGAAGACGACTTACCACAGGACGACATGGTGCGAGTTGTTGAGTCGAACATCCTCCCCTGCAGCAGCAGCAGCACAACCGACAACATCTGCACGACGACGGCCACAGTAATAACAAAAACAACAGTAACCCTTCGACTAACACCACCACTTTCATCTACCCCGGGCACTTACGTTCCTGAATAATAATTATGTAGGTAGGTACGTCCGTCGGTGTGTTCGTTGAGTTTCTACCTCACGCTCGCGACTAATTAGTAAAGAAATAATGATAGCACGGTGGAAGACAACAAGGAGGAGCAGCAGGATGATGATTATGAGGAAGCGCCCGGAAAAATTGATCAACTAATAATAAGGGATGACGACTGTTAAAACAATTCTCGGTCGACACTCATTTTCAGTCACTCCCAAAAATAGGAAAAACGATCCCCTACATCGCACACTCTTCTGTCTGTCTATCTATTACGATGTGTTGTTTTGTGTGTACGTATACGCTGGCTGCTACTGACTGCTACTGCTGATGCTGCTGGTGATTGTAAGCGGTGCTGCACTGCATCACAGGCGCGACCCGGGAGACTCCCGCTGCTGCGATGATGCTGCTGCTGTGCTGCTGCTGCTGCTCCTGATGCTGATAACACGGCGGCGCCGTTGCCCGTCGTTTCTGTACCGACGCACACCGCCACCACTACCACCACCGTATTATATACAGGGTATATTACTACATACACGCATACGAAACGTAAACACTACAAATTTTTATTAGTGCACTCGCGAGAATATTTTTTTTTGTTTAAAACTTGTTTTGCGCGACTGATTGGTAACAATTATTAATTAATTGTGAGATTGACCTCACCTCACTCTACTATACTGTATCTCTACTCGACTCGACGAGTCGAGTCTTCACTCTCGCTCGCTGCAAAGATCTCTGCAAGAGTCTCGGTGTCGTTGTTTGTTGCTGACTGTTGTCGCCAGTTCCAGTTGTAGTTGTTATTAGTGGAGCGAGTGGAGGGTTGCGAAGAACTGGAAAGTGTGTTCCCCTTCCAGCGAGCGGACGTACCTACGGTCATGGACAAACTCCACGACGGACGACCAGCGCGAAGAATAAGAAAAACCGATCGACGACATTTTCATTTTGACATCGTTAAAATTTTCGTGGCTCGTGCTGAATTATCATCGTTTCGTCATCCTCCAAAGTTTTCCGCTTGCCTGCGCACACTCGATGAGATAGATAGATAGATAGATGCATGCTTCAAGGCTCCTTTTCGATTATTCGATTCGATTGTTCGGACGACAAAAGTTCAGCAACTTTATCTCTTATTGTCTTGTAACGAGACACTTTTCCTTCTTTCTACGTATTTTTTATGTTGCTGATCCGGAAAAAATCGTGAATGAAAATGACAAATTAACGTTACGTTACTGAATGTATATGTAATAATCTTTCTTATGCTAGTTTGCTGCACAGGCACAGCATCCAAACGGGCCTCTCTTATATTGTGCCGCACCCTTTTAAGGGCGTTGTCACTCTCTCTGTGTCGTTAGGGATGATGCTGCTGGTGCGCGACGAAAATACATTTATGCGTTCGTTTATAAGGGACCAGCAAGGAAAATTAAAAGGAAACTGTAGGTAAACAACAAACACCTACCTTCAAACATGCAAACAAGGAACCTTTTAAAAAAATTGAATCCTCGGGGGTAAAATGTTATGGGTAATTTAACAGAATTTCTAACGTTATATTTACTTAGGTACCTAATAGGTAGTAATGCAAATGTATAATGCATAATTGCATGTACGCCATCTAGAATCGGTTCTCTGCAACAAAATATACTGTATTTTATCCATAATTGTCCTTTTTTTGAATAAAGGTAACCTTCCTAAAGTTAACGCCCTTTACAGCCTCTATCTTATTCTCTAGAGCAACTTTTGAGAATCGTATTAAAATTGATTATGCTACAAATGCCAGTGGCGCATCTAGGGTTGGCATCTGAGGGGGAGGGGTTAAAATAGGTATTTAAGGCTAGTTTTTTTCGACTAAAAGTTAGCGCAGAGATCAGCAGAAGCATAAGTAAGGGAAAACTGAATATTATTGAGATGCAAATAAGGGTGAAGGGGGTAGTTAACGTCGAGGAGATACCTATTATAAAAAGCGTTGCTCCCAGACTGATCAAAACATTTCTGAAGTAATTTATTTTTTTTTGCAGTCATGTTTAATAAATCTTGGGGAGTTATTAACCCCCATTTGCCTCCCGCCCCTACGTTATATTTATTTAGGTATCAATAGGTACTAATGCAAATGTATAATGAATAATTGCATGTACGCCATCTAGAATCGGTTCTCTGAAACAAAATATACTGTATTTTATCCATAATTGTCTTTTTTTTGAATAAAGGCAACCTTCCTAAAGTTAACGCCCTTTACAGCCTCTATCTTATTTTCTGGAGCAACTTTTGAGAATCGCATTAAAATTGCTTATGCTACAAATGCCAGTGGCGCATCTAGGGTTGGCATCTGGGGGGGAGGGGTTAAAATAGGTATTTAAGGCTAGGTTTTTTTCGGCTAAAAGTGAGCGCAGAGATCAGCAGAAGCATAAGTAAGTGAACACTGAATATTATTGAGATGCAAGTAAGGGTAAAGAGGGTAGTTGACGTCGAGGAGATACTTTAAAAAGCGTTACTGCCAGACTGATCAAAACATTTCTGAAGTAATTTAATATTTTTGTCAGTCATTTTTAATAAACCTTGGGGGGTTATTAACCCCCCTTTGCCCCCCCCCCTCGAAAATTTGCCGTTACCGCTGACAAATACGAGTATACACGCCATCTAAGAATGTATGACCTTACTAAAAATATGATTTTTTTAAAATCGTACAAAAGCAAATTTTCCCCTAGGCCAATAGTTTTTAGTCTAGAAAAGTTTCTCATTTATTGTAAGGTATGATGAAAATAAATATTCTCAAAAATAATACCTTTTAAAGTCAATTTTTGCCCCTACTACCCTTATAAATAAGGGTTTTAATGGCGATAAGCAAAGGCAGGATTTATTACAATAATTTACTGAAAGTTGACACCCACATTGTTATTTTGAACTAAATAATATATTTTTAGGATGAATTCAAAAGAAATGGAAAGAAAACTTTAAACCAACTTTATGCCTCCGATGAGTAGTTTCTTTGATATTTTATAATATTTATAAAAAATTAATTGCGATCACAACTAGAAATTATAAAGAATCCTAAAGTTCTTATAAATTGAATGAATGAAATTTTACTGGTTATTGTCTAGTCCTGTGGCTAACGTCATTCCAAAATTCATAATTTATACAGGAAGTTCAGAAAAGCAATCCAAATTTTAGAAACTTCAGATACTAATAACTTAATTTGTCATTCAATTCCTCCTCGGGGCTGTTCTTAAAATACGTCACTCTCAATTTCGCCATTTCGATACCTCCTTCGTCAAGCTGCTATCCTCCTCGTAAATATTACAAAACGAACTCCAGAACCACCCTCCCTATAAATAGTTCATTTCGGTCAATACATAAATATTAATTTTAAAATTTCAAAAAAGCAATAAATATATAAAATAAAAAACAAATAAATATTTTGTAGCGGCTTTTTCGACTCGCACTCAGGAAATCGATTTGGTGTCAAATAAAAATAATTTACCTCTATTTATATCTTTTTTACTCAAACGGCTTTCGAGATTTTCAAAAAAACCTGTTTTTTAGATTTTATTTTTATTTTTATAATAAAATTCAAAATTAATTGATGATTATTTTTTTTCTAATTCTTATGAGTCTAAGTCATTAAAAAATAATATGACCATGATTCTTAAACGAAAAGCCGATTTTTAGGGGAGGAAAGAAAATTAAAATCTTTATTTTTTTAGCTTTTCTGAAACATGTCACTCACCAAAATTCATCAGAAAATGTATTTTCTACTCTTTACACTCAGGAATTTTTAAAAATTTTTTGAAGTGGTGGAACAATATGAAAAAAATAAAAACTCATTTTTTTTTCTAAAATCTCGCGTTTTAAGTAACTTATATTTTGTTTTAGTTTAAAAAAATGCATATAAAATATTTTTTTACTTTAAATTCACAATGACATTGCTTATCAAACATTCCCAATCATATTTGCTACACAATGATTATTTTAGCGTTTAATGCGTCAGCTTGGCGCGAGTTTTAAAAAACATAGTCCTTAAGTAATAATTGTGTAGCAAATATGATTGAGAATGTTTGATAAGCAATGTCATTGTGAATTTTAAGTAAAAAAATATTTTCTATGCATTTTTTTAAACTAAAAAAATAATAAGTTAATTAAAACGCGAGATTTTAGTTTTTAATTTTTTTCATATTGTTCCACCACTTCAAAAAATTCAAAAAAATTCCTGTGTGTAAAGGAGTACAAAATATATTTCCTGACAAATTTTGGTGAGTGACATATTTTAGAAAGGCTAAAAAAATAAAGATTTTAATTTTCTTTCCTCCCCTAAAAATCGGCTTTTCGTTTAACAATCATGGTCATATTATTTTTTCATAACTTAGACTCATTAGAATTAGAAAAAAAATAATCATCAATTAATTTTGAATTTCACTATAAAAATAAAAATAAAATCTAAAAAACAGGTTTTTTTGAAAATCTCGAAAACCGTTTGAGTAAAAAAGATATAAATAGAGGTAAATTATTTTTATTTGACACCAAATCGATTCCCTGAGTGCGAGTCGAAAAAGCCCCGGGGGACAGATTTCCCATATTAACCCGGCTATACCCTTTTATACATATATTCTGTCCGTAACCATATACATTATATTAAAGCCTTTTATTTAAATAATTTCATGATACTAAAATATGGAGTAGGTATTATCTTATTTGTATACATTTTTACAAATTCCAGAATATGTCAGTGAACTACTTCTTATACAATGTGTTTCTATTTTTAACTCCAAATACTATTGTACCCACCATCTACTATATATTCCTTCTTGCTTACACGTAATATACCTAATGAACTAACTTTAAAAAGTCTCCATAATTGAAATACTCATAATATCACCCGCTAAGTTTTATTTCTAAAACTATACCATAAAACCTCCCGCACAAAACACCTGAGTGCCCCATATTTATTTCGGTGAATATATTCGCGTGTATTTATTTATCTTTTTTTTTTATTCTGCACCAGTGCAGCAGACAGCATAGGGGTTGCTTATTTTAAAAACAGTCTCCATTTTTCATTTCCTAAATAATTTCGAATACTGCACGAATACTCTTTTGGCTTCTAGCCCGATTTTGTTTTCGTTCGTGAAGAAGAAAGTTTGCTGATTTATCTGCGACAATATAAAGTTATAAATGTCGATTAAATATCTATTTTTTTTTTTAAGATAGATACAGATTGTCAATAAGGGCATGAAGGATTAGTTTGGAAAGTTATTGAATAATTCGCCGAATCGACACCAGTGAAGCTTGAAACATAAAATTTAACAAAGAGGTTCCTTTTGTGAGTAAGTAGTCACTAAGAATAGTCTTTTGAAAATTTAACCCCTAAGAGGATAAATGTAAAATTCTTTAAAATCTCTTGATCGGCTTCATTGTTAGGAGACCTTAGCATTTACTTTAAAGAATTATAAATACATGTTCAAGCTTTTCCAAAATTTAATTGGCCTGGGGATGAAATGGATGGTCAATGTTTCTTATGAAATAAAATAAAAATAATAAGAAATTTACAAGCGTATATCTCGATTTTTGCATACTGTTATTTTATATTAAAAAAAGTCAAAATGTATTTTCTGTAGATGCTACAGTGTACAATCAACACAGCAGCAAAGAAAAATACTCTTCAAAAGTTTATATCGAAATAATTAACGCAATTTCAAATTTGTAAAAATTATAAATCTCAGGGATCATGGGCCATAAATTAAGTCACACTAGTTTCATGATTTTTGGAGCCTTCTACTTTCCTTATAAACAGGTGGTCATACTTGTATTACTCCTATCTCCTTGTGTAACATTTATATAAATATTTTGCAATTAAGTAATGTTGTAGGCTGTACTTACTGAAACTTCATATCTTCAGCTGAAAAAGCCAATGTTTTGGTAAAACAATTGTAGTGTGCAATTAATATACCTTTTGAAACTACATTCGTTTCATTTTCATTCATTTTATTTTGCAACTTTTTGTTTAGAAGTCGTAACATTAAAACAGCTCTTCCAAAACTAATGATTGCACTTTTAAGCATTAAAAATGCTTTTTCATCAAATTAACAATAAATCAAACACTAGGGATGAATCACTCTTATTATTTTACATAATCATACATGGGTGGTGACCTGAATAGACCTTTTCTTTTCCTGTTTCATGACCTATCCTTCCTCTATCGTAATAAGTAGATAAAGATAAAGCAGGTTATTTAGGGTCGTAGATCTACATATTTAAATAAATATACACCACCGCTATAGCAGTATGCACCATCAAAAGGTTAGGTAGGTTATGGTATGAAATGGTCGTTGTGATTAAAGTCGACTTTTTTATCTTGCCAGTACTAAACCTGGAATAAGTATGAAGGAAAATTGATTAAAGTAATATAACAATAACAATAATAAGATATTTAGTTTATTTCAGATAGGAAGGTGACGAATCAGGAACAAATTATTACCTGCAGTCAGGGAATAAAAAACAGGATCAAATCTATAAACCGATATTTAGCTGAATTTTATATCTGAAGAAGATATAAAAGTAAAAAAGTATGCGAAACTTCAGTGTATGATTATGTAAAACTTTTAAAAGTTTTTTCATTCATCAAATTTGCTACTGTTTTTTGGGAAATCAAACATTTTAGGAATTTTAAAACGAATAAAAAAGCAATATTAAATTTAATCATTTTCTGTCCTTAGACTTTGAAACAAATTCTTTACATTATTCATGATATATACCCTATAAGATTTAAGATTACTTATGTACGTATAGATCAAATAATCGACGGTAGCAGAAACAATAAATCTTTCATTTTAGTGAATATCTAAGAAATTGAATGAAAAAAAAATGTTTGTATTACGAGTAAAACAAACAAAACAATTTCCACTGTATATTTAATAAATTCTTAACAATTGTTTCACCCTATTAGGGCATCTTCAGAAGACATACTAATATATTACAAATTCTAAATTACCTTATATACTACTATCTTACATTACTAATGTGTGAAGGGGTTGTTTTTCCACTAATTTATTGAGAATTATAGATTCATATACATTTTCGATTTTATTTAGAATTTTACTACTGTTTTGTTTAACATGTTTTTTAAATTCATAAGATTCAACCATGTCCAGTTTTTTTCCTTTTTCTACGTAATGTACTTAGTATTTCACAATTAGATTCCACGTTAAATTCATGTTTACACTTTTTTACATGATTCATGAATTACGATTTTTCGGCATAATTTTTAATATGTTCGTTAATTATTTCTCTAAAATATCTCCCTGTTTGACCAATATGTACTGCCTAGCATGTGTTACAATGCGGAATTATGAATCTTTAAAGGCGAGTCTCCAAGCTAAAAATCACCAAACTTTCTAATTTTCACCTTTACTTTCCAGAACACAAAACAAAACCTTCGAGCTCGTATCTCCTTTTTTTATATAGAACCCATAACAAAAAGATCATTTGAGTCGTCACGGGACGTCTGGCAGATGTGAAACATCAAGTTTGCACAAGTAATATGCATGAAAGACAATATTACGACAGAAACTAAATATGGCATAATAAAAAAATCAAATATTACGAATTTTTTCCACAAAATGATGACTATTTATTTTTATTAAATACAAAAATTCAAAATTCAAGTTGTGACAACTCAATTCTTTTAATCAATGACTTCAGTAATCGTTATATTCGATGTTGCCTCTGACAGCATTACTGTGATAATTGGTCGAGGATAACTTAAGTATGTTACAAAAGTATTGGACATAACATTATCAAGCCATCTAATAAATACAGCATCTATTGTTGTTGCATATCTGGTAGTAGGTTCTCTTGGATTGTTGTTAATTTGCAATTGAAATTCTTTTTGGAGGAACGTAATTAATGCCATTGATTAATCTTTAGCAAAATTTACATTGAAATCTCCAGCTAAAATCAATAGTAGTTTATCTTTATTGGTTTTAAAAATTATTGAACCTCTGTGACTGTACGGAAATAATTTCTCATGTAAAAATGAAATATCATTCATTTTTTTATTAGGTGAAATGTACACAACAATCATATAATTAATTCACTTCCATCTTCTAGTTTACTATAGTAAACGACACCATCGAATCGAGTGGGAAGAGAATCGCACAGGCGCTTGCGAATGGCGAGCGTCGGTCGCCACGATCGCCACGCCAACAATCCGGTTTACCCGCGCCTATAGATGTTTGTTTCACATCAAAAATTCAGCGAAATAAAAATTGTGTCCGCCAGAAAGGTGTTCGGTTTGTATATGGATGTGCCATATGATGTTTGCAGTGTAGCTACATACATATGTACTTATGTAATATATAATATCTACAATTATTCGAAAAATAACAATTGATGTGTTATTTTATTTTCGTGTTCGTTGAAAGACATGGAAACTGGTAAATATTCTTTTGTGCGATGGTACGAAATGTGACCGAACGTGAAAAAAAATATGTATGTTTATTATGAATCGCCATAATCGTGACACATTTGAAGCAGATGTTCTCGTCAGGCCAAACGCAGAGTTTAATTACATCTGCAAAATGCCACTTGGAAACGCAATTTCTGTAAAAACAACATTTTAGTTTAAATAAAAATGTAACTACTTTGCTAAATCGATATTACAAAACACAAGTAATCTTTTTGTTAATAATACGAGTATTGTTTATTAGGTAGCATGTTTTGAAATCTTAGGTAGGTATCTGCCTATGCAGGAACTGTTTTATTAAAGGTGTGAGAGAGGTAAAGAACCTTCACATTCAGGTAAAAAATTGAATGAATGGAAAGTACATTTGTGCATTACTTATGTATTACATTCTATCGTCGGCACTAAGTATGTATGTAGGTATCGTGCGTAGTTTAGAATGTTACGGTGACCTTAACGAAATTCACAAGTATTGAATAATCATATACGTGATACATGGTAATTTTTTAGTGTTAGGTGATAAATATAATAAATTGATTGCAAAACTAAGTGAAATAAAGTGAACAGTTTGTCTTTTCAATTTTCACTTGATTTTCTTGTGTAGGAATAGGTATTATGTTACGGAAAACAATTAAACATTGTAAATTGAAAAAGAGTGTAAAACTATCTATGTACACTGCTTGTATGTGTAACGGAACTTACAACTGACACTGAGCATTTTCTTCTGTTATAGAGAATTTACAATAGAAAAAGGACTTGAGTGGCTTAAAGTTGACACTGAAATAAAATTATAATAAATTTAGAGTCCAATTGTTTCCCGAATTAAATTTCTCTACCTCTTTTCTAAACTATATTTCAATTTTTAAAAATTAAAATCTAGAAGTAGATCCACGGTTAGGGTAGTTCAAGTCTAGAGGGGTCCAACGAAATCAGAATTCAAAAATTATTTAAGTTTATTTAATAAATATAAATACAAAATTTTATAAACTGAATGATTGATATTCTTTTGTTTTGGGATTATCAATGAAATTATCTATTTTCAGTAATAATTCAATTTTTTTTAAATAAATGATAAAAATTTAATTTTATTACCCAGATAAGTAAATGTAGAAAAATAGTTTTATAATTTTATTGATCTTTATGGGTGTATAAAAAAGAAAGAGACAATTAAACACTTAATTTTTAATGCTGTTTAATTTTCAACAACGTCTCGTCAACTGCTGTTTGACTTCATCAGGTCGAAACTTATATATTATTATAGGTATAAAAACATTGCCCGAAAGTTTCAACATGACGAGGCCAAACAACAGTTGAAGAAACGTTATTGAAAATTAAACAGCATTAAAAATTATGTGAATTAAACTACCATTCTCTTTCTTATACATTACTAGCTGTTGCCCGCGACTTCGTCCGCGTCAATTTCTGTTATTATGATCGCAATTAAGAAGTTTTTAGAAGAAGAGTCGAACTCGCGCACCGAGGGTTCCGTACAAACCTGTATATGTGTGATGTAACTAAAAATTTAAGGTTTTCAGAATTTTTCCTTTATATGTGCTATAAAACATTGCTTAATGCCAAATTTCAAGATTCTAAATCGACTGGAAGTACCCTTTGGGTTTTGATTCCCTTGCGAGTTTGAAAATATGCGGCTTAAATTGCTGTTTCTTTAGATTGCGTTGACATTGAAGTTTGATTTTGTTACAGCTTCAAGGTATTATTGACCTGAGTATTTGATATGAATTTCAATTTAATACCTCTACGCGTTCATGAGGAAAGGGGTAGTAACTTTAAAAGTATTAAAAATATTTTTATTATATGATGTAACTAAAAATTTACAGTTTTTGCAATTTTTCCTTTATCTGTGCTATAGGACGTTGCTTCGTACCAAATTTCAAGAGTTCACGGGAAGTACCCTGTAGCTTTTGATTCGAAAATTTGCGTCATAAACGGCTGTATCTTTTGATTGCATTGGCTTAGAAGTTTGATTTTTTCACAGCTCCAAGGGACAATAGACCTGAGTATTTGGTATAAATTTTAGCTTGATACCTCCACGCGTTCCTGAGAAAAAGGGTCTTGACAGACGGACAGACGGACGGACGGACAACGAAGTAATCCTATAAGGGTTCTGCTTTTTCCTTTTGAGATGCGGTGTATTATTGATCGAAATTTATCAGGTCTGGGGGGGTTTAGTTTTTATGACGTAATATTTACAGGGGGGTCACAGAAAGGGCGAGACAGCGTGACAACCGGGGGGAGAGGTCAAAAAAAGCTAATTTTAGCGTAACGTATTTTATGAACAGCCCCTGAACACCCTCTTCAAACAAATTATTTAGCTGAATTAATAACGTTAATCATAGAACTCGACCCTAACTGGTAAAATTTCAACATTCTAAGTCAATTTGTACGAAAATTATAATTTTTCATAGCTTGGAATTGCGGTTTTTTCTATAAATTAAATTATCTCAGAAACTGTAGTAGATATTTTGTTAATATTTCACAGATAATCTCTTAAACTGAATTTAGATGAAGTAATTGGAACGGGTTTTACAAAATTTGTACCAAATGCAACCTGTTGATGAAAAAAATAAGTGGAAGATGTGACTGAAATGAAATACCAGTTTTACGCAGAATAACTCTGTTGTACAGAGTTGTTATATATAAAAAAAGCTTTTCCCAATTGTTTCATTTACTGACGACACTAAAGCTCGTCAATAACTACTAAATAACAATAAATAAAATCGGTTAACAAACGTAAGCAAAAGATAGCAACCCCATTTTACTCTCTTAGGGGCGCAATTTTAAAAATACCCTTTCTTATGTCTTGTACACATACTAAAATAAACCTCTGTCTAAGGATTTATCCTGGGCGTTGATGAGTTGCTGAATCAGTCAGGTTATATATATATATAAATTTGAGCTTCTTGTTCCTTTGCCGGTGTTTGTAATTTTGCGTTTCATACGAAATAATAGTAACAAAAATATACTGTTTTCGTTAAAATTATCATCTTTGATCATTTTTATTCTCAACTTTTCGAATTCTTACTACCTTTAGTTTCCTTAATACATCTAATAATGTGTTATTTTTTTGTAAAGAACCCTACACAATGAAAATGAACAAAGCTTTTTATAAATCCCACCTTTCTCAAAATCCTGAATCTACCACTGAAACTACGAACACAGCTGCAACTTAAATTGATCTATGTATATATTTCCAGATACAAATTTTATTATAATTGTCTTGTAACGTTTTTTTTTTTTTTCTACGAAAAATCCCGTTACTAAAGTTTTACTTATTTCTATTCAGTTTGTCTTTGTCTTGGTTCAGTTTTATTAATTATTTCTTAATTTTGATTGACCTTCCGTCTTATCATGAAGGCTAGCAACCTTCGCGCAGGACTACGCGATCGATGGAAGGATCGTTGAAAATTTTTCCGGTCGGTGCTCGTGGTCTTTTTCCTCGATCCTTGGCACCGACGAGACGTGTGTGTGTGTTTTTCTGTTCGTGTCTTGTGCTTCACGTTGTCTTTGGGTGAACCTCTTAATTTTTGTTAATATTTCACGTAAAATTATCCAAATCAAGTATTTCATTTATTTTCATTTAAATTCATAATTTCTCGAAGCACTCTTTTAAATTGGTAATTTTTGTCAATTAATCTTAACTATTTTGTCAAAATTTTTTTTAGTTGCCACGGGGCATTTAGTTAGTAAATCTAACGTTATCTTTTGCATCCTTTGGGCCTTTGTGGCAGTTGTGTAATTATTAATTTATTTAGCTTTTCACATGTTATTTTTCTAATTACAATTTTTATATATTTATTTCTTGTGGTGTCTGGCGAGTGATTTGGTGAATCTTTTGCGTTTTGTTCTGAGTTCGACAGAGACTCACCTGCACCCTTCCTTTTCTTCCCCTGTTTTTTTTATCTTCATGCCTTCAATGCCTCCAAACATTTTTTATTACTATCTTTTAATTTTTAGATAAACTTTTGATGTGTACTAGTTTATCCATTCATTTGTCGCCTATCCATAGATTTAATTAGGTTCCGGACGGACTAGGAAGCTGGAGGACGGGTCGGGGTGAAGACCTAACAGAAGTTTTACCAGGCTAAGGGAATAATTTAAATTTCTATCGGACCAGCCAAATAACGAGCCGTTTAAAACCTGCAGGCGGCCCCTGTACTATCTATCAAGGTTGGCCCCAAATCTCCATTTCTTGTCTGGCCCCTATCTAACTTTGGAAGTCCCCAACGTACCCTGAATCCAGCGGCAGTCCCATCATTGTCGCAGGGAACGTGTATGGATGGGCATGTTCATTTTGTAAGTGTTCGTTTCTAATTTTGTAAAATATCTAAATATACTCTTTAAGTTTTTTTTTTTGTTTTTTTTATTGAGAGCTTCGAGGCCTCTATCGCATCAGGATTTTTCTGGAACCACCGATGCCCTACCCGGTGCTTAATAAATTTTTCTTTGTTTTCATTGTTTTCTTAGTTTGACAAAGTAGCGCCCGAGCATATATTCTTTTTAATATTTCATAGTATTTTATTTTACTAGATTTGATTAATTCATTTTTTAATAACTAATTATTATTAATTTCAAACCTAAGTAATAGTTTTGTTAAAGTCTCTATCTAAACATCATAATTCATTCGCGTTTGCATAGTTTTTAAAACTATTTTCTACGTGTTTTTGAAATACTAAATGTAAACCACAGTAACTTAGTTTACATAGTGGTTGAGTGAATTTGTTATGTTGTCCCACCAGTGTTCTTACCATACAAATATTTACCAAAATACTGATTTGATAATACGATTTGATGAGTCTGCACCAATGAAAGTCAATCAGTGGTATGCTGGTATACATAAAGTTGGGTGTTAAATTAACTGGTTTAGCAACGAACTGGCCAAAAGGGAGTTTGAGAAAATTCTCCCTGGGCCCTCCCACGACACAGACCCCTGCATATTTAATCACAAACTCTTTTTAGCGCAATGACAGGCTGATCTATTTGAAGTAGATAATAAGAATGCAAGTAAAGTCTCAAATATGTGAGTATACAGAGTGTCTGAAAACACTGTAGGCATGGAGCATCCACAGCTTCCTGGGATGAAAATAAGTTGATTTAATCGCATTTATGTATTATATACCAAATTACTTCTTTTGCCCCAGAGAAAGTGGCAAATGTTAGGAAAAAAATCGTTTTTCTTAGATTAATCAAAAATGCTTGGTACGATTTTAATAAAGTTTGATACATAGAAAAGTTTATAAGGGTACTACATTCTGTAGCATTAATCACTTTTCTAAAACAACGACATGGGTGTAAATCATCCCACCATTAGATATAATTGTTCTAAACATTTTAAGAGAGTTGATTAATAACTTTAAACATTTTTTTAAGAAGTATACATGCCTTCGCTTCATATCTGCAACAGTTAAAAAAAAAAAAAATAATAAAAAGGTTTCTGCATTGATGATTTCCGACAAGAATTCTTAATAAATACAGCTTACTGTAATATGTAACTCAAAAATGCATCGTGCTTGTTGAATAAAATTTCATATGAAGACTACCTTAAGGAGATATTAGAAAATGCTCTAGAATCCTTATTTTGAGAAAGCTTCATTTGACTTTTTGTATCGGTGGAGTCTCTAAAGAAATGGCCGTTTTAAACATTCATACATTGTGAGAATGGTTAACTTGGGGATAGATGTGAAGATAGAATTTTACAATTACATACAAAAAATATTGGAGATCAGTTAATTAAAACCTCTTTTTTCCTTAAAAACTGCTGCAGATACATTTTTTACTAAGAAATAAAAATGTAGGTAATAAAAGTACCTTTGAGGAAAAACCTTACTGAAGAAATAAATCGATCCTACAAATACATTGCAATCATATTTATTTAGGGTGGGGGTAGTTTTCACCTCGGTTTTATTCTCATTAAATTGATAAGCATGTCAGAAGTACCTCCGTAAGGTAGTGTTTATTCAATATCACTATGCAACTTCGAGTTATTCCAGAAAACTATACTTACTGAGAATTCTTGTCGGAAATCATCAATACAAAATCCTTTTTTTTTCTGAAACTGTTGTAGATGTTGATTTTTAGTATGAGACTGAAAATGAAGCTAAGGTAAAAAAAATTAGTTATTAATCAACCCTCCTAAATGGTTTAGAACAATTATATCCAAGGTTGGGGGTGGTTTACACTCATATCGTAGTTTAAAAAAATTGATTTATGCTTCAGAAACTAGTACCCTTATAGACTTTTCTATGTCCTTTATTTTAAAAAAACTCCAAATGGCGCTTAAAACGATTATTTAGCGTTTCCTTAAAAAACGCGAAGACTTAGCTTATGAACACCCTAATACCAATCGATAGGTAATTAAAAAATACATCTTCTGGTATGTTAAAAAATATGGCGTTCCATTTAAATTAATCAAGTTACAACCCCTTAAAGTTCATACTTAAGTAGTATTAATTTTTGGACACCCTGTATAAGACGACGAGTTTATTATAATTGAGATATAAAATATGATCTATTGTTACACTTCATTGTAAATTTCGCTTACATAACTTAAATACTTCTTAAGCATTTGAAACATGAAAGTTATTAGGTTATATTTTGATAAAATTCAAATTATTTAATAAACCTTAAGGTTTAGGTATTATAAACCTTATCTAAACAAGCACTTATTTTGAACGAACAATCCAAAAATGCAATAATATACAGAGGGTTCCATTTAAAAAACATAACTTTGATACTTTTAGGGCATTTTGAACACCCTGTATAATATGAAAAGAATTTTAAAAGGTAACCATAATAGACCCCTATATAGCCCAAAAGTTAAAGTTTTTGAAATTTTCATATTTTAGCCATAATTTTCCGTGCCGTATAGCGTGAATAACCCTGTATATGATATAAATATTATTGATTGGAATTTTGTAGGCAAATTGGAGTATCCTGCAGATGGTCGCAGGTACAAACTACCCTACCACTCATCATTTTAATTACTTGTACGCAAATTGGTCACTTTTTCTAGAGAACACGATTTTCAGAAACCCCTTCGTATTAAATTAGTTTTGACGAGATTTCTCTGGACCCCTCCCCCTCTCGTTTTGCACTGACGTAATTAATGGATGTTCAATTATCTCAGTACGAGTATGACTTGCAATTGCTGTTTTTTTTCTATTAATTACCAATGCCTATTGGTACCAAATGCGAACTATAAATCGTAAAACAAAGACATGGTATGATTCACATACCAATACAATGAATTTGCTTACTTATTAACTTATCGTTACCATGATATTACCTTATTAGTATTGAAAAAGGCATGAGCTTAGAAATACGCGTATACATGTAGGCACCTGGATGCAGGCTTCGATCTATAAGAATCGATCAAAAATAGAATACTTGCGATTAATAATATCGATCCATGTATGCAGGCATAGGTATGTAGGTATTTAAACGTATGTACTTGTAAAAATACATACTTGTAAGTAGGTATGTGTGAGTGTCAGTGCAGGGGTTCGCGAATTGACACGTTTACATGAAGAGTTGAAACCAAACTTGTTTTTCAACCTAACTTAATGCAAGGAAATGAGGGATAGAGGTAAATTCCGGATACAGATACTTAACAATTACTACAACTATACCTACAAATATGCTAAACTTATCTAAGAAAGTAGATTGTTACCTTATTTCTTTTCGTAAGTACCTACCGTTATTCTTGCCAAAATTGGCACTTTTGTCTACCAATTAAAACAGTCACCAATTAGCATTTTTTTTAATATGTAAATGACGTTTTTCAAGAAACGTCTACAGTCTACACGTTTTTCTTAAGAGAAGACGTGCAGTAGTTTATGAGAAGTATATTACCCGAATAATTGCAATTTGTGGTCGTAAAAACTCGTTTGAGGTTTATAAAATCTAACATAAGTAATTTTACTCAAATAAAACGAACACTATATTATATGTCATGCACCTAATTTTATTTCTAGAAAGTTCTTTAATTCATATAGGTAATTCGTGACTATTTTCTTTACTATTCACCTTTTTATTATTGTATAAACTTAACAATGTCTTTACTTATTTGCTCATGTACGAATGCAACTATGTGGCAAAAATAAATTCCTCTAAAGAATTCTCATGTTGAAAGAGACTAATGAAAACTGTTACAAAGTAATAATAACCCGCTTTATTATTAACCTTGGGATTCTGTATGTATGAATTTCAAAAAGGAAAAATAGAACCATTATAATAAGGTCACTTTTATTTATCTTCATACAGGGACGGACGGGGGGGGGGGGGGGGTGATGGGCCCGGGTAGCATTGTGATTTTAAAGCTCCTCCACAAGCCTAATTGATTTTTTTTTCAAATTGACCGCAGGATCCATCATTTTTCGAATTTTTCTGTATCATTTCTCTTTAAATATCAATGAACTGTTTTACATGTAGGTCTTAGGCCTGAAGGAAGGTAGGGTAGGGTGCCCGCGCAGGCTAGGGGCCCGATTTGCAAACGCCACCCTGACTATATGGCCAGTCCGAGCCTGCCTTCATAAATCATCAAAACCTCCAGGATACTTCTAGTCGGCTTATTATTCAACTTGAGCTAAAAAAGATCTTATAGTACAAATTCAGAAAAAAAAGTAAAAATCATTGAATTTTTAAAAAAATGATTTTTAAATTTTCTATAAATATATATACTTCCTCTTTCCGCAAATGAGTTGTTGAGTAATTGCAGCGGTATAAATAATATAATTAATAAAGTCAAACTCGCTTTTAGCTAATTTTTTTAACTTGACATAGCGAAATAAATTTTAACTAGGGAATACAGGAAAACTTCAATAAAATTAGGTTATCAACAGATTGTCTTGTCGGCTGTAAATAAATTATATTATTGTCTTTATTTGTTTACCAATTTTGGAACATTTTAACAAAAGAATAAATAAAAAGAACCTTTAAAAAAATACTTTTGTAAACGTGTTAAAAATTTTAAATTATCTTATACACGGAAAAATACGAGGCTTAAAAAATCAACAATATTACAATATTTTAGTACTATACAGTATACTGAATACACTAACGTCTGTGTTTATGAAAAATTACTAAACGCTTATTTATAAAATATACTATTGTGATTTTGAATTTTTAAAATATTCCAATAGCGTTTAAGTATTACATTTTAAATTTAGTATTTTTAGCTATTTTTTAAATTAATTATATCCATAATTTTTTCTTTAGGTCCACCCGCACTATCAATTAATGTGTAATATGTTTCACCACCTAAATATATCTATTCGAAGAGAAATGGGATCCGAAAAAAAAGTGTTTAAAAATACTAATAACAAATATTATATAGATATATATGTGGAAAAGTAATACTTTTCTATTGATTTTTCTGATGATATTAACAACCTGTTTGAGTGTAGAATAAAAACTTAATAAATTTACACGTAAAAAATTGCATATTGTTGCTAGGGTTGCCACCTTTTTTTTTGCATTTAAAGTACATTGGTTATTATAGGTAAGGAAAAAAAGTACATAGTATGAAAATAAAGTACAATTTATTTTTCTTTCTTATTATATTTAAAAACATATTTTTTTATTGCTTTTTGCAGTTTGTATCAAATTAGTATCTCTACTAAATATTTGCACAGCATATTTACAGTCTATATTTAAATTAAAGTAAATTAGTAATTTATTTTTTATTAAATTTAGAGACGCTTTGTTTCTTTCGTCTCACTATTTACTATTCATCAAAGAAAAAACACTTTCTGTAAACGCTGACGTGGCGGGAATAGACAATAAAAATGAAATTATTTTATACAAGTTTAAAAAGTCATTATTTCTCTTATTAAATACTTGCTGCCATTTCTGTGCAGTTGGTAGTTCTGCAAAATCCTTAGAAGTACAAATCTGATTATAAATCTGGTTAAATAAAGCAATTTATCCATAAAGATTATCCATATCCACATTAAGTTTTTGCAGATTTAAATTTTCAATTATGTTAACAATATTATCAAATTTTATATTGCTCTTTAAATTTATATTACTAAGTGTAAATAACCAGTTTGTGTTATTAAAATCAAACCATTTATTGAGGTACTCTAGGGCCTTGTCAATAAATAATAAAAAATCCCTGTGGATTTTCTTAGTCAGTTCTGGTGAAGATAGCAATTATATGTGGTGGGACGACGAAATACTTAAGACATTAACTTTTCAAAATTCCAAAAAAATCAAATCATACGAAATAAAGTATTTTCACGTACTTTTTTGTTCTCATAAAGTATAGAGTACAATTACCTGAAATAACGTACGATACTTTATTATAAAGTACGGGTAGCAACCCTAATTGTTGCACAGAATTTCATAAATATTATACATTTCTTAGAATGATGATAATTAAAAAAAAAACAATAATGATAATATTGTAATAAATAAAAGCTGTAAATATCCATTCAACGAATGTTCTTCTTAACATTCTTACATTTTTAATCCTAATGAATTCGTATCAATATTTGTTGATTAGTCTTATAAAAATATAATACAATCATAAAGTTGCAATTTCATTGACAAAAAATTGATTGTGAATTAGGGTATAGAATTGCAGGTGTCAGTAGGGGCGGCAAATTTTGAATAGCCTACGGGCGGCAAATGTGTAAATCCACCACTGCAATAAATCCTATAGAACATTTAAAATCTGAAGTAAAGGAAGATCTTATTATGGTTGAGTAATTAGAGCGATCGTCTGTAAAGCGTAGTGAACCAGGTTCGATTAACATCCGACATAATACTTTCTTTTTACTTTTTTTCCACATTACCTTCATAAACTTGTGTAGGTACTGAACAATATACGAGTATTTAATAAAGTACAGAACTCTCGGAAAGAGAGTTACTCTCGCTTTGACTAATTTAACCAGCTTAAATTGAATCATTTCATATTCTACTCTTGGTTTAACTGGGAAGAGAATGCAATATATCTGTCTTTGTTGTGACCATGCAGAGAAAGTGCAATGACAACAAAACGTTTGTTTTTGCAACAATAAGGTACGTCTATGATCGTTCTCGTTTTAATGCACGAGAAGAAGAAGAAAGACAAATGATAAAGTACAACGTATTGCATATATCGTCCCTAAGGTTATGCGATATTAGAAACGAAAAGGGGTTAGATTAGGACTGGTTGTAGTATTTGACATTTTCTGTCATTGTGTACACACTTACCTAAGACTATTTCTTGTGTGTTAATTGTTCATTTAAAAATGTACAATATATTGTGAGTAAAGCAGAAGTTGTAACATCATCAACTATCTGCAAAAATACTGTTTTAATTTTTTTTTGTTATTTAGAGTACGTCAACTCATTATATGCATAATATAACCTACAATTTTATACTGTCAATCATCTATGAACATTTGACATATGGTATGAACTATTACACCCCATTCAGGTCACATGATGGTAAAGATAAAATAATTCTACTATAGCGAAATAAATTTTAACTAAATAGGTGATAAAAGAAAACTTGAAAGAATGAATAATTTAATAAAGTGAGTAACTTTTATTATTTTTAAAGAAAGCTTCTTAACCATCTTGCAATTAGTCAAAAAAATTAGGGGTAGGCAAAGGTTTTGATATTTTTTTTTCTGTTTTCTAAGACCAGAGGACAATATCCTAAGTTGATGTATGTATTAAGCCCTGCAGTGAATAATCCATTATCATGAAAAATTTTGGAATTAGTTTGGATACATCGATTCTTATTGATCAAAGGAAAATTAATAGATAGGTATGAGATCAAAAATACGCACAGAGTTTAAAATTTACAACTTTTGTTGTTAGAGGTTGAATCTCTGTAGTTCGTAGCATTTTTTGCTAAAACAACTTCTTCAAAAAGAAAATACGGAAAAACTAATTTTTGACCATTTCAGCATTTTAAGGAATAAAGTAGAAAGAGTTCGACTTCTGAAAAAAAAGTTGCAAATTTTCAACTCCACTTTCTTTGACGTTCGTTACCTTATTATCCTTCCCATCAAAACGAATCGAAATAAACCAGTTTCAATTTTTCGGATTTTGCACTGCAAATTTTTACGCCAATTTAGGATAGTGTCCTTTGCACTCCAAAAGCAGCATATATAAAATAAATTTAGCCTTTCTCAAAAATATTTTATATTTACCTAATTAATAGGTACTCATATTATAGCAAAGGTTGTCCCCACTGAGCATAATAAAAAATTAAGCATGAGACATATGTAGATACCAAAATTCTACAATTCAGTTACTAATTCACATTTCTCAGTAATACGTGGGTAAAATATATATAGTTTCCTATTTCAAATAGGTACCTTCTGAACATAATAAAATAGTTGTGAAATATACTGTTAATGTGACCTATCGCTTATTATAACGAGAATATTCTTGCGACAAACACAAACATCTGGATATTAACTTCATGGCTACAGTAAATGGTAAATTGTCTTTTTCATTAGGCACTCGGTGCTTTGACTTAGACAACAGTTTTTTACCGTAACGTAGAGTGTTTTGATCATTAGTAATATCAAATTAACCACCTACTGTTACATTCTAATTTTTTATATTATTGTTTCTACGTGAAAAATGTTTTTTCGAAATATGTGAGTATTTACTTTTAAAGAAAATGATGTATTTGTATTGTAACTTGATTAGTTTTTGGCAAAAGCATAGCTGGGGCTTTCTCAAGAGTGGGGGGCGAATTTTAAAATTAATTATAAAAATGTATTTTAGGTTGATATAGAAAACTAAATTAATTGTACATATAGTTCAAAGTTTTATATTTTTGTATCTACATCAAAATGAATTTCTGACATATATAGTCTTACAAAAACACAAAAATGGTCCAACCACCGAGGTAGTTTAAGTAAAAAATAGAAAAACTTAAAAACAGCTAAAATTAAAAAAAAAAGTGGTACGAAATTCATTGGGTCAGTTAATTACAAGAAAGTAACAATCGATAGGTAAATTTTAGGTGTTTGTATTATGTTTTTTTTTATGTAAACTTTTTGATTCCGCATTTGTAAAATGAGCGGTTTAGGTAGTGGCGGATTTACCAGCAGGCTGAATGGGATAGAGCCTAGGGCGGCAGATTTAAGGGGCGGAAAAATTTTCTCAAAAAGTTTTTTCTTACAGAAATAAAAGAAAATTATCTTATACACGGAAAAAAACGAGGCTCAAAAAATCAACAAAAATTACAATATTTTAGTGCTATACAGTATAACTGAATACACTAACGTCTGTATATGAAAAATTACTAAACGCTTATTTATAAAGAAATATTCTATTATGATTTTGAATTTTTAAAATATTCCAGTAGCGTTTAAGTATTACATTTTAAATTTAGTATTTTTACCTATTTTTTAAATTAATTATTGCCATAATTTTTTTTTAGGTCCACCCACACTATTTAATTAATGTGTAATATGTTTCACCACTTAAATGTATCTATTCGAAGAAAAATGGGATCCGAAAAGAAATTGTTTAAAAATAAAAATAACAAATATTATACAGATATATATGTGGAAAATTTATACTTTTCTATTGATATTTCTGATGATATTAACAACCTGTTTGAGTGTAGAATAAAAATTTAATAAATTTACATGTAAAAAATTGCATATTGTTGCATAGAATTTCATAAATATTATACATTTCTTAGAATGATGATAATTAAAAAAAACAATAATGATAATATTGTAATGAATAAAAACTGTAAGTAAATATCCATTCAAGAAAGTTCTTCTTAACATTCTTACATTTTTAATCCTAATGAATTCGTATCAATATTTGTTGATTAATCTTATAAAAATATACGTAATACAATCATAAAGTTGCAATTTCATTGACAAAAAATTGATTGTGAATTAGGGTATAGAATTGCAGGTGTCAGTAGGGGCGGTAAATTTTGAATGGCCTACGGGTGGCAAATGGGTAAATCCGCCACTGGGTTTAGGGAAGAGCCCAGGACTCCCATGGTTTTCGAAACTACGTGCTATTAATTTGATCTTTTACTTAAACTGCAAAAGTTTTTAGAAAACATCCTCAAAGCATTCTACTTCACCTGAATTCGTCCACTCACTACAACACGAAATAAACTGATGATGTCGTCTGATAAAAAAATAGAAGCATATTCACCAGAAACTCAAATATTTCATCTAATACAGGCAGTGATAGCTTGCAAGAAATTGAAGCTGATAAAATATTGAAGCGCTTTTTATTTATTTATCGTTAAAAAGCGTAAAAATATTTTAATAGGATATTTTACGATTTCATACATAATTTTTTCGGAAGAGGCATCAATGATGACCATTTATTTTTCAATTTTAAACAATTATAAGACTCGACTTAACTATACTGAATTCGAATATCACACTTATTTTGATACAGGTAATTTTAGTATTTTTCACTAAATAAAATGATTATTTTCAACTTTTAATCACAATTTCTTTTTTATTTCAAGTGCTATTGGAATTATTCATCCATATTCATTTTAAGAATGTTACAATATCCAGGAATTAACTTTTCAACCATCAAAATCAAAATCTATTAAAGAACACCCCCTCTAATAATATCTGCAATAAGCTGAAAAAGACAAATTTTTGAATTCCTGAATCTTATGCGAGGTACAAATTAATTACATAGTGCTTTAATAAATTCTATTGAAGGCGAACGACTGGAACTTGTATTATTAGTTAGTACCTACCTACATACATGAGTAAAGTTGATTGTGAAGTTTCGTCATGATTATCAGAAACAATCCTTAGAGTATTCTACATCACCTGAATTCATCCACTCACTACAACACGAAATAAACTGATGATGTCGTCTGTAAAAAAATAGAAGCATATTCACTATTTTAAAGTGAAAGCTTGCAAGAAATTGAAGCTGATAAAATATTGAAGCGTTTTTTATTTACTAATCGTTAAAAAGCATAAAAATATTTTAATGGGATATTTTACGATTCTATGACTACTTTTTCGGTAGAGGCATCAATGATTACCATTTATTTTTCAATTTTAAACAATTATAAGACTCAACTTAATTATGCTGAATTCATTTTGTTATGGGTAGCTTCAGTATTTTTCATTAAATAACATGATTATTTTCAACTTTTAATCACAATTTCTTTTTTATTTCAAGTGCTGTTGGAATAATCCATTCATATTCATTTTGAGAATGTTACAATATCCAGGAATTAACTTTTCAACCATTAAAATCAAAATCTATCAAAAAACATCCCCCAATATGCTGAAAAAGACAATTTTTGAATTTCAATTTTTTATAATGTACCTACCAATTTTATTCGAGGTGCAAATTAATTACCTATTGCTTTAATAATTTCTATAAAACTAGTATTTGTGCTGTTTTGAGTTTTGGCCTTTATTAGATATATGTAGCTCTCGTTGTTGACTTTGAAGGCGACTGGAACTTGTATTTATTACTTAGTACCTACATACATATATAAGTAAAGTTGACCCGTAAAATCCCAATTAAGTATATCAGTTGAAGACAGGTTGTTTTTAAAAACCAATATCCGTTGCGTCATTTCCGCTGCCGGTCGCTGTATTTCTTGATGAAGTTGCCAAACAGGTATTACCTAGGTATATACAAACACATACATACCTGTATGGTATACAGAGAGACTGAAGAGAGAGATTGTTGTAGTAGGCAGCTACTCCGGAGCTTCACCGGATTATCAGTGGCGTTACTCTAATCCAATTCCGTTCAGAATTACCCCCCTGATTGAATAACAACCAAATTGAATCCTACCGCAGCTAACCATCCACCCCCTTTTCTAGTTCTTCATTTAAATTATCGAATAAAATGGAAGAAAAGGCCACAAATAGGAAATGGAAACTTTGGATGGGTTTTAATACAAATCTTTTGACTATAAGACAATAAAATAAATAAAAGAATCACTAAGTAAAAGCATAAAAATATTTTAATGGGATATTTTACGAAAAATAACAATGGCACCAACATAACCTAAAAACTGTAACTTATAATGTATCTATATAAACCCCAAACAATACTAGAAAAATAAAGCACATTGTAATGAAAATGCTGTATCATTTATATAAATATACAGTTTTCTCTAACAAAATAATCAAACGTATTCAAAAAATCAACAACGTAGTAATGGTAGTCAATTGTTACGTTATGTAAATGTTTATAGGTTTCAACAATCGAAAAAGTATTCGTAATGTAAATGTATTTTTTGTATCAAATCTTACCGACAGGTCCAGGGGATTTCGAAGAACTTGTTATATTAAAATTTCACTATATTAGATTCAACCCAAGCTAACGAAAACAAATCATCGTCAATAAAAGAGGTTGGCAGCATTGTGAATATTTTATGTATTACAAAGCCATCTTCAAAGAGAATGTTGTAGACTATAAATCCGCCAACAGTACTTGGAGCTTAAGAAGCGTTTATGAATAGGAAACTGTCAAAGTAAACTTAATTACTGATTAGATAATATTTAGTTAGGTTAGGTTAAGTTTTTCACACATTGCTGTTTGCAGACGATCAATTAAGAGAGAGGATGAAGACGATGTCAGCTATATGTTTAGAAAATTAATAGATGAGTACAAGGAATACGGTTTGGACATAAATTTAGAAAAGACTCGGTAAATGGTAATTGGAGGAACAGCAAGAGATTTGAACGTGGAAGCAAATATAATAAAACATACATCCCAATATAAATATCTAGGGGTAACGATAACACAAGACGGTAGAGACGAAATAGACATACAAAGAAAAATAGGACTAGGAAAAATGATAGTCAGGCAACTAAACCCATATTTATGGAACAAAAACATAAAAGAAACAACAAAAAAACAAATCTATCAGACGATATTAGTAAGTTGTGTAACATATGCTGCAGAAATTTGGGTAATGATTAAATTGCATTAGGACAGACTTGTCGCAATAGAAATGGATTATTGGAGAAGAAGCGCCAGAATTTCGAGAACGCAGCATATAAGAAACGATGATGTTAGACAAAGAATGAATGTAGAAAATACAATTATAGATGAGATAGAAAGAAAGAAACTGCTGTGGTATGGGCACATGCGACGTATGGAAGAGAATAAGTTACCAAAAAAGGCTTTCGAATGGCACCCCATACAACGAAGGAAAAGAGGTAGACCCAGATGAGAATGGATAAAAGGAATAAAAAAAGCCATTGAGAACAGAGATTTGGAAAAAGAGGACTGGAGTGACAGGAGGAGGTGGAGGATGAGATGCGAGAAACGTAGATAATCTGTAAAACCCACTAATCTAAATGCTTATATAAAATGCTAATATTCGTACGTAAAGACAGGGCTTCTCTATCTCTATCTACTTTAATTAACTTCCTGTTGGGGTGGTAAATGCCCCTTGGTCTCCAGGTTGGAGTAAGGGAGTTTGGTCGCGGTGGGTGGTTGTTGGTGGCAGAAAGGTGAAAAGAAATATTTCTGTCCTTTTTTAAGTCATAAGGACTTCCGGAAAGATCTCAAAATTGCTGAAATGATCTAAAAAATTCTAAAATGAGCGCAAACTGTTATTATCGACTTAGAATGTTCGAGAAAGTCCTAAAAATTTCTTAAATGATCTAGAAAGTTTCAAAAAGTGTACATCTACGTTTGACCGATTCTTATGAAATTTTATACTTGACCAACAGGAAGTATCATAGAATTATTGTATCAGTACCAGCACGTGATCTCAATAAGGTACCTACATCGAATATATAAAATTCTCGTGTCACAATGTTAGTTACCATACTCCTCCGAAACGGTTTGAACTATTTTTATGAAATTTTATATGCATATTCAGTAGGTCTGAGAATCGGCTACTATCTATTTTTCATATCCTTAAGTGATAAGGGTTGTCCACCCTTTTATTTTTATTTTTTATGATTTGGAATTAAAAAATACATATAACCCTTAATTTTCATCCTTCTACCATCAACCCCCATTTTTTAATAGCGATATTAGTACTGTAATAATCTTCAACTCTCAGTGGTCGATAACTGATCAATTATTATCAATCGATTAGTCATCCCCGCCAGGCGTCTACTGATGTTACAGGGAGTTCAAATATGTTCTAAGAAAAAAAAGAATGTTCTATTATAACATTTCAGAATGATTTGGCAATGTTCAAGAATGTTCCAGAATGTTAAAAAAAGTAAGATAATGTTTTGAATCATTATGGGATGTTCTGGATAGTTCTAAATTCGCGAATATTCTAAAATGTTCCATCAAACGTGTAATATATTCTTACCCGAGCAACGCCGGGTATTGCTGCTAGTAATAATAATAAAATGAAATGGAAGAAAAGGCCACAAATAGGAAATGGAAACTTTGGATGGTTTTTAATACTAGTTTTTAGTCTATAAACTATAAAATAAATGCAACTAATTAAAGAATCACTAAGTAAAAAAATGAAGTCCAGTTTTAAGTAGGTAATTGTTCTATTTTCACAAAACAGTTTGCGACGCTTTTCGTGAAGTTTACTGCAAAAATAACAATGGTACCAACATAACCTAAAAACTGTAACTTAAAATGTACATGAACCCCAAACAATACTAAAAAAATAAAGCACAGTAATGGAAATGCTGTATCATTTATTTAAAAATTTATTATCCAGTTTTCTCTAACAAAATAAATTAAAATTTCACTATATTAGATTCAACCCAAGCTAACGAAAACAAGTCATCGTCAATAAAAGAGGTTGGCAGCATTGTGAATATTTCATGTATTACAAAGCCATTTTCAAAGGGAATGTTGTAGACTATAAATCCGCCAAAAGTACTTGGAGCTTAAGTAGCGTTTATAAATAGGAAATTGTCAAAGTAAACTTAATTACTGATTAGATAATATTTAGTTAAGTTAAGTTAGGTTAGGTTTGATTATAAATATTATAGACCAGAGAAAAGAGAAACAAAATGTATTTCTTTTGGTTAGGGTTTCAAAACAAAATCACTTCCCTGTCCAATGTCTATCTATAACAACTAATTTTCATGTCCAAAACGCTGAACCAACAATTTTGGAATTTAAAAGAAAAAAAATATGTACCAAAATGTGCCCGAAATGATTGCACATCTTGAGCACATTACAACACAATTGGTTTGGTTTTAATGAAGTGATGTTGTGGAGCTAACTAAACATCATAAAAAGGACCTAGTCATAATAGTTAAGTTTTTTGAATAATTTTTTTTACGGAGCACATAATTAGCGAGCGTGTAGCTCAAGTTCTAGCAGAATCAGAATTTTAGTCTCTGTTGACGGTGGTCACTGCTTTTGCTAATAAAGGCTAGTTTGCACCTCTGTCAGTCATGTCAATGTTAATTAAATACTTATCAATCGAAATCTAACTTATGAAGGTATCAAAGTAAGTAGCATATTTTAAATTATTTTCTGAAAAATATGTTACTTCAAAGCATCTTCTAACATTTTTGAATATTCTGGATCATTCTAGATTGTTTTCAAAAGATTTTGAAGGCTCTGGATCATTCTCAATCATTTCAAATCATTCTCGTAAAATCGACAGCATTCTAAATCAACCTCGAATAATCACGAACATTCCATAACATACTGTATTGATTCAAAACATTCTCTAACATGTCTGAATATTCTGAAACATTATACATCGTTCTTGAAAAATCCTGAAGACTGGAACATTCCAGAACATTTTCGGAAATTCTTATACATTATTGTAACTATTTGATTCACTAAAGGCCACTCAAAACATTTTTGACTTCATTTGTAGAAAAATAATGAGTTACACAAAGATAGAACTGTAGAAAAAACAATATGTTAGACACAAATAGATGTATCGTATCACACATTTTTGCCACCCATGCCCACTCACTTGCACCCCCCGAAACCAAACTCTCTTATTATCGAAGAGAGGCTGAGGCCTGACGCAAGTCTATAATTTTAGAATAATTTATAGTAAAAATTAACTCACATTTCACTATTTTTGTTTCCTTGTTTTTAATTTAGATTCCAGCTTCTATAAAGGAATAAATTTAACAAAATTCTTAATTAAAAAATGGTGAAGTCGAAGGGATTTAGGGATATATAATTGCGCCTTCCATCTAGATATTTAACCTATTTTGCCAAACAGATTTTTGTGGGCTCATATTACTGTAAGCAAACGATAGGTTATTGACACGACAATACTCACTTCGTTCATGTTCTCTTTTCATACTAAAACCTTATGATCCTAACATAACCGAATATGCTTTTATTTTATTGCTTAGGATCCGAAGGTTACGGTAAGAAAAGACAACATAGACGAGGTTAATGTTGTGGGTACACACCACCGTAAAAAGATAAGGACATTGTCGCGAAAATCCTCACTTAGTTAGTGTTTTCTTCTCACACTTTAGTTTTAGAATTGAAGGCTGCTATAAGAAAAGACAACTCAAACGAAATGCAAAATGTAAATAATGTAAATGTAAAAATGTGAAAGAAAAAGTTGAGAATAAAATGGGTTTATTTTGTTTATAAAATTTTTGTTCAAACTTTAAAAAGTATGAGAACGAATAATTTCTGTCGTGATCATATATGTACCAATTGTATACTCTTGTTCAGTACCCTCTCTCTCCTTAACTTAACAATTACCGCAACATTTTTGAGTAAAATAAACGTATCCATGTTATCTTATTCACCTCAATTTTAATTTCTACCCCTCCCTCCTAACTATCTTCTCATTTGTTAAATATATTAGAATAGCAACAGATATACTCAATAAACTCTTTTACCTTTTTATGAATATTTTAATTAAATTCAAAAGCTTTACAAGTAGCTGTTTATTATACAATATGGCAAGTTCAGAACCGAGGATATTTGATCTGTTTAATTTAATAATATGTACGTGCATTAATACCTACCTATATAAATACGTTAAGACGCCACTGGTTCTCAAAAAGTACTTACAAGATCAGAGTACACCTGCTCTGAGAGACTAGTTTTTTGTTTGCACGATGGGAAAGTTCATTCAATCTCGGTTTACGCGATTCTATTCATAAAGAGGAGAGAGGAATGGCTTGGGCTGGTTAACACACACCACTGTTGATACCATGTTACACACGTAAAAGATATAAACAACAAACGTATGTTAATATGTACTATAACCACTTTACGTATCCTATCATACACAACACGGATGTCGTTCGACTAGTTCGATCACACTAACTAACTAGTGCATTTTATTAAAAAAACTGAAAGAATAATTTTAATACTTATTAATGCGTATACGTCCGTTTGTACTTACCATTCATCTCTACTCGATTTATGAATTGAAAAATCTAAATATAAACTACAACTTTTTACCTTAGGTAGGTACTTAATTATAATTTTACTTAGTAAGTTGGTTGATTGACCCACAACTAATTGTTTGGGATATAAAACAGATACATACTTATACAGTGACTCAGAAAGTTCCGTACCTGGTACAGTTTTGTATTTCCTGTTAAGTATATCTAGGTACTGCTTTTCGTTAAGACAAATAATGGTAAGAAAAGTAGGTAAAGTAGGTACCTGTCCATTAAAAAATATATTTAATAAAAAAATTGTCTACAAACATAAATTGTGATTGAATTTACTCAAGGATGAGGATGAAGAGTAGATGCAACTTTTTACTAATCGTAAGAGAAAAAATGATAAGAAAAGTACCTACCTATCCAAGAAAAAACTCATTTGGAAAAATAAATACTTCCTAAACATAAACTGCGATCAAATTTACGTTAGGAGTAAGGGGTGTGTTTAGATTAGGTTAAGATTGCTTTTTACTAATCCTAAGAAAGCAGAAAATAGTAAGAAAGGTACCTCTACAAAAAAAATAAACTTGTTGGAGAAAGAGTAGTCCTTAAACATAAATTGGGATCGAATTTACTCAAGGATGAGAATGAGGTTAGATTAGATGTTGCTTTTTACTAATCGTAAGAGATAAAAACTAGTAAGAAAAGCACCTGTTAAAAAAAACATATTTGGAGAAATAAATACTCCCTTAACATAATTGCGATCAAATTTACTTAAGGATGAGGGTGGGTTAAGGTTAGGTTAATTGCTGTTTTTTTTCCTAAGCCTAAAAGACAAAAAATGGTGAGGATACCCCTGGAAGAAAAAAAAATTAAAACAATTGTTGGATAAAGAATCGTCCTTAAACAAAAATTGTGATCGGGTTTACTCAAGGATAAGGTTAATGAAGTTAGATTAGATGTAGGATTATACAAACCGCAACGAACAAAAAATGGTAAAAAAAATTACCTGTCAAAGTAAAGCTTCATTTGGAGAAATATATACTCCCTAAACATAAATTGCGTTCAAATTTACGTTAGGAGTAAGGGGTGTGTTTAGTTTAGGTTAAAATAGTTTTTTACTAATCCTAAAAAGGCAGAAAATAGTAAGAAATGTACCTCTCCAAAAAAAATAAACATGTTGGAGAAAGAGTAGGTAGTCTTTAAACATAAATTGGAATCGAATTGACTAAGGATAAGGATGAAGTAATATTAGATTCAGGTTTATACAAATCGCAAGGGACAAAAAATGGTAAAAAAGTAGGCAACTGTCAAAGTAAAACTTAATTTGGAGAAATAAATGTCCCTAAACATAACTTGTGATCGCTTTAGAAGTAAGGGGTGGGTTTAGGTAAAGTTAGGTTAGAATAGTTTTTTACTAATCCTAAGAAAGCAGAAAATAGTAAGAAAGGTATCTCTCAAAAAAATAAATAAACTTGTTGGAGAAATAGTACCTAGTCCTTAAATATAGATTGGCATCGAATTTACTCAAGGATGAGGTTAGATTAGATGTTGCTTTTTACTAATCGTAAAAGATAAAAAATAATAAGAAAAACACCTGTTCAAAACAAAAAATATATTTGGGGAAAGAAATGCTCCCTAAACAAAAATTGTAGCCAAAACTTGAGGATGTCGGTGGGTTTTGGTTAGATTGCAGTTTTTATCCTAACCCTAAAAACCCAAAAATGGTAAGAAGGATACCTCTCGAAGAAAAAAACATTGTTGGATAAAGAATCGTCCTTAAACACAAAATTGTGATTAAGTTTACTCGAGGCTAAGGATAAAGTAAGATTAATGCAGGTTTATAGAAATCGCAAGGAACAAAAAGTGGTAAAAAGTAGGTACCTGTCAAAGTAAAACTTAATTTGGAGAAATAAATGCGATCAAATTTACTTAAGGATGAGGGTGGGTTAAGGTTAGGTTAAAATAGTTTCTTACTAATCCTAAAAAAGTAGAATATAGTAAGAAAAGTACCTCTCCAAAAAAATAAACTTGTTGGAGAAAGAATAGTCGTTAAACATAAATTGGGATCAAATTTACTCAAGGATGAGAATGAGGTTAGATTGGATGTTGCTTTTTACTAGTCGTAAGAGATAAAAAATCGTAAAAAAGCATCTGTTAAAAAAACATATTTGGAAAAAGAAATACTCCCTAAACATAAATTGTGACCAAATTAACTGAAGGATGAATGTGGGTTTAGGTTAGGTTAATTGCAGTTTTTTTTCCTAACCTTTAAAAAATAAAAAATGGTAAGAAGGATACTTCTCGAAGAAAAAAAAATTGTTGGATAAAGAATTGTCCTTAAACAAAAATTGGAATCAAGTTTACTCAAGGATAACGTTGAAGTTAGATTAGATGCAGGTTTATACAAATCCTAAGGAACAAAAAATGATAAAAAAAATAGGTACCTGTCAAAGAAAAGCTTAATTTGGAAAAAATAAATGCTCCCTAAACGTAAATTGTGATCACATTTACTTTGGGATGGGGGTGGGTTTAGGTTAGGTTAAGTATAGTTTTTTACTAACCCTAAAAAAACAAAAAAATAGTAAGAAAGGTTCCTCTGCGAAAGAATAAATTTATTAAAGGAAGAAATCGCCCGTCCTTAAACATAAGTTGCGATGGAATTCACTTAAGAATGGAGGTGAGGATAGGTTAAATGCAGCTTCTCCCTAATCTAAAAGAAAAAAACAAAAAAGTACTTATCCAAAAAAAATTTACTGAAGAAATGAAAAAAGTTTTTAAACATAAATTGCAGTAAAATTTACTCAGGGGTGGGGATGATGTTAGGATAGTTTAGTTTAGATGCACCAAATTTAAAAATCACTGTCAAAGTAAACCTTAATTTGGAGAAATTAATGCCCTAAACATAACTTGTGATCAAATTTACTTTAGGAGTAAGGGGTGTGTTTAGGTTAGGTTAAAATAGTTTCTTACTAATCCTAAAAAAGTAGAAAATAGTAAGAAAGGTTCCTCTGCAAAAAAATTAATTTGTTAAAAGAAGAAATCGCCCGTCCTTAAACATAAATTGCGATGGAATTCACTTAAGAATGGAGGTGAGGATAGGTTAAATGCAGCTATAGTTTAGTTTAGATGCAACTTATTACTAATCATGAGAAAAAAACCTAATGGGAGAAAATTGACACTAATGAAATTTAGTTAAGAATGGGGTAGTTTTTGTTCTCCTCATATCTCAATAAATATTATAAGCATTTAAGCATGTCAAAAATGAATACCTCCATAGAAATGTCTACATATATATAATAAGTTTTATAAAAAATACGCAAAACGCCTTCGAGTTATTTCAAAAAGATCTACTTTTTAACAATTGTCGGAAATTATCATTGATAAAAAAACAAAATATTTTTTTATTTCATTACTTATCTGTAAAATAAAAGTAGTTTACACCCTTGTTGTATTTTATGAAAATTGATTTGTACGTCAGTAAATAGCAGATGCCACCTTATAAATGTTTACGTATCAGTTTTTATTCAAATTTCACGACGTATTTTATATTTCAGAAAATTCTTTAAGAATTGTTATCAGAAATTATCGATGCAAGAAATGTTTTTCTACAAAACTGTTACAAAAAAAGGAAGAAATAAAGCTAAAGCTTGTATCGACACTAAAAGAATAATTGAAGTATTTATTCAACGCTACAAAGAGGATTAGAACGATTATCTCTAAAGGTAGGGGTAGTTTAAACCGTGTCGTATCTTAATAAAGTAGATTTACATATAGGTACACTCACACCTTGAAATAAATGTCTACTTATCAAATTTTATTCAAATCCCAGAAAGCATTTTCAAGTAATTTAAAAAAATTCCTTTTAAAGAATTGTTGTCAAAAATCATCGTTAGAAGAAACTTTTTTTCTCCAAAACTGTTGCAGCTATGGTTTTTTTTATGTCTCCCTAAAGTATTTAGTCAACCCTCCAAAAAAGTAGAGGTAGTTTACAACCCTTATTTTAAGAAAATTCATTTAGTATACAGCGTGTCTCAAAACTCCATGAAATATCATAAATCAACCACTGGTTCCTGAGATCGAAATAAGTCGATTTACCCGATTTATCTATTCATATACCAAATATCTAGGTTTACCCCTAACGAAGTGGCAAGGAAAAAGTATTTTTTTTTTTTCGATTAATCAAAAATACTTCGTACGATTTTAATAGGTACTATTTCCTTTCTAAAGTATAAGCCAACTCTTAAAATATGCCAAGCTTATAAACTACCCTTAACCCTTACCCTTAGATAAAATTATTCTGAACATTACTCCAGGGTTGAATAATAATAACTTTTTTTTTTTTGAAGGAGGATGCATGCTTTAGCTTTATTTTCTGTCTTTTTAAAGAAGTCAGTATCTACAACAGTTTCGGGAACAAAATATTTTTTGCGTTAATTATTTCCGATAACAATTTTTAATAGGTAAAGTAAAGATGCACTGTGTGATGTGAAGACCACCCCAAGGAGATACTAAGCCCTGACATGCTTATCAAATTTATCAAAATACATGGGGTAAATATTTAATTGTGTCGCCATCTACTTTATAGAACTTCATTATTAATTTTATTAATTAAATTAATTAAAAAGTGGAATTAGATCTTGTTTTATTTGTGCAAAAGTGACCATGACATAGGGTAAAATTATTCCCATCCATAATTGTAATGTATTTGTAGTATTTGTTCTCTTGTTTTTCTGGAAAGTTTTTACTACCTTCCTATATTTTTATCTCTTGATAAAAAAACTGCTCCTGCAACTGCAGTTTTGGAGGAAAAAGAAGTTTTAATTAGCAAACATCTATAATATTCAATATTCTTATATTTTTTATTGTAAAATTCTAAAACTGCTATTCGTCATGTCCCCAAACAGACTATTCTCACAATAGGTGAATGTTCAATACAGCCATTGTTATGATTTTTGCATAGACCCAACTGATAGAACAAACTGAAATAACCCTTTCTCATAATAAAATTCTGCAACATTTTTGTCTCTGTTTCACAACTATTCAGTATTATCATTGTTTCCAAATAAAAAATTATATGATTTTAGATCTGGTGAACGAAGTTGCTAATAAATAAAAATTTGTTGAATATTACCAGATATTTCCTTTTTCCGCAAAACCATCATAGATACAACTTTTCGCTAAGGGATAAAAAATGTATATAATTTCCAGAGAAACTTATTAGAGAGATAAATCGACCTTAGAGGTGGGGATATTTTTTTATCCCAGCCGTTCTTTATAAAATTCATACGCATTTCAGAACTTAATACCTCATTAAGCTAGTCTTCATATCAAATTTTATTCATATACAGTTATTTCAAAAACTGTATTTATTAAAAATTGTTATCAGATATCATCGATGCAAAAAGCATTCCTTTTCCTCGAAACTGTTGTAGTTATGAGCTTTTAGTAAGAGACAGAAAATTAAGCTAAGGTATGATTACACTAATATTATAAAGGGGAAAGTTTGCGAGTGTGTATGTTTGTTACTTCTTCACGTCTAAACGGCTGGAGCGATTTTAATAAAATTTGGTATGGAGTTAGCTAACACCCTGGATTAACACATAGTCTAGAGCCTGAGAAAGGACATAAAAAGCTACTTTTTAATGCGAAAAAATGGTTGTAAGGGGTTGAAATAGGAAAGTTTATGCGGAAATTCCGTAATTTTTAAAGATGAAGCTTGAAACTTATTTTTTAGGCTTTTGATTAGATTTAAATAAATACGACATTCAATGTTTGTAAAAATTTTACCCTAAAGGGGATAAAATTATCCGATGAAAGTTTGTGTGTAATGACGTCGCCCAAAAAGCTTACGGCTCAGAAAATTAAAATATTAAGTGTAAAAAGTTATAGAGGTTTTGTTTATTTGGATCAATAAAAGTAGTTAATACTAAGATATATAAACTATTTTAAACTATAATTAAACTATATCTAATATATAAAATTCTCGTGTCACATGTTAGTTACCATACTCCTCCGAAACGGCTTGACCGATTTTTATGAATTTTTATATGAATATTCAGAAGGTCTGAGAATCGGCTATAATCTATTTTTCATACCCCTAAGTGATAAGGGTTGTCCACCCTTAACTTTCCATTTTTATTTTTTGTACAATTTTTTTATTTTTATTTTTTGGCATTAAAAAATACATATAATCCTTAATTTTCATCCTTCTACCACCAACCCCCAATTTTTTTTTAATAGCGATATTAGTACTGTAATAATCTTCAACTCTCAGTGGTCGATAACTGATCAATTATTATCAATCGATTAGTCATCCCCGCAAGGCGTCTACTGATGTCACTACTCACCCAGCAAACAACACACGGAGTGGGAATGAGAACGAAGCAGATTTTTTTAGAACGTTTACAGGGAGTTCAAATATGTTCTAAGAAGTAAAAGAATGTTTTATTATAACATTTCAGAATGATTTGGCAATGTTCAAGAATGTTCCAGAATCTTGAAGATCATTCAAGAATGTTTCAGAATGTTAAAAAAAGTTAGAGAATGTTTTGAATCATTATGGAATGTTCTGAATAGTTCTAAATTAGCGAATATTCTATAATGTTCCATCAAACGTGTGATATATTCTTACCCGAGCAGCACCGGGTATTGCTGCTAGTTAATCTAAAATATTATAAATGCGAAAGTAACTCTGTCTGCCTGTGTATTACGCAATCACGCCCAAACTACTGAACCGATTTAAATGAGAATTTGGTACAGAGATAGATAAGTAGATATAAAGCTAGAGGCTTGAAACTTATTTTTTAGGCTTTTGATTAGATATAAATACGATATTTAAAGTTTGTAAAAATTTTACCCTAAGGGGGTAAAAATAAGGAATGAAATTTTTTGTGTAATGACGTCGTCTCAAAAACTTACGGCCCAGAAAATAAAAATAAAGAAGAAAAAAATTTTAAATGCTGCCGAAAGTCACTGTTCCACGCGGACGAAGTCGCGGGCATAGCTATTCCTCCATAAAAAAAATAATTGAAGCAATTATTCAACCCTCTAAAAATATCAGAGCAGTTATCTCTAAGAGTAGGAGTAGTTTGCATCCTTATTGTATTTTTGAGCACCTTTATCGTATTTTTAATCTCAGGTTGTTCAATATACGTCCATGAAATTTTGAGACACTCAGTATATAATTTAGTTTTTTCTATACTCCTACGATAAGTCTTGCAAAAACAAGGGCATTTCAAGAACAAGGCCAACACCAGGACGTATTGTCAAGAGGCAAAACCATGACCAAGACCAAGTGTACTGGACCAAGCCAAGTCCAAGACCAAATATGTATTAATCTGTATTACCGGTCTACACCAAAACTGCAACACTTCTATTTTTTTCTTTTTATTATTTATTGATTTAAATGCTTTGGTAATAGAATTCATGATTGAAATCAGCCTATAATGTTTTTAGTATCGGACTTGTGAATGGGTGTTATCAATGCTGTTTTCCATATTGATGGCAAATTACTTTCTTCTAATGATTTGTCGAAAAGAATTTTTAAATAGTAGGCCAACATGAATCTACAATTTTTCAACAAAATCGCATCAGGACTCGCGTCACCATATTAAAGGGTTTGGTTAAAATAAAGGAGCTTTTTAAGACATGTCACACAAAAGCCCATAATACAAAAAGAGTGAGATCCTCTACTTCAGCAAATTATTAATCCATCTTTGGATGTCATCTTGAACATCTTGGTGTTTATATTAGAAAATAATAATAGTAAGTATCAATAAAACGGTTAAGGGATCAAAAATATTAAAGGGTTTGGTTAAAATGAAGGAGTCTTTTAATAGAAGAAGTAAAAAGGAAAAAAAATGAGCGTGTCTTCTAATTGTAGACCATTAAGTTTATGTACAGCGTGTAGGTATACCTACTGTATATGTACCTACATAGGTATAAAAGTATTAGTAGGTATGGTAACATGTGTATTATCACAAACAATCATTCACCTGAGTTGCATTGTCTTGCCACCGCTTCCGTTCTCAGATATTCCGTTTTCCGTTCCGGGGAGACCCCGTTGTCCCCCGTTAGCCCCGAATGGCCCCTTTTAACGCCCGTCACTTTCAAAGACGAGACCGGCAAAGCCTTCTTGTTCTAATGAGTTTAAGTCGTCGGGTTCGAGGCCAGAGGTTACTGAAAGGGAGTAACTCGTTACACTTCTGCAATCGCGGTGTGAAAAAAACCGACAATCCCACGATTAAAATGAAACTTGAAAATTAAGTCATGTTTATGTATGATTTTTCATTCTTACCGTTTCGTTTCATACCTACTCGATAGTTCAACGTTAGAAACGATATTAAATTTTCAAATCTATCCATCTGTGTATCTATGGGAAAATGGGCGAATATTAAATTCGATCTCTTATTATTTCACCGTTTTTGACTAATTGTATTCTTTAAAACCCGTTTGAAAACCACAGTAAAAAATAAACAACGCATATGAAAGAAGTTACATACACAATAAAATTTAAATAGGTAGTGTGTTTTCATGTAGGAGAAAACTAAATCCCACTTTACCACGATTTTATTAACTCGCTCACTTGTCTATCTCCAGTACCTACCGTTATTAAAATTGCTTTTAAACTAACTTCCCGACGAGCTAGAGACTTGAAACTTTTCAAACATACTTGATGAAAATGCAATATTAATACAAGGGTTTTGTAGAATTACATCAGATTTTATTAAGCGGTTTACTAGACATATTTTAGTGATGAAAACCAAGCCAAAAGAAGTTTTTTCTTTTTATCTTCTCGTAATATAATATTCTGCAACTATCTGACCATTAAAACGTCTAATTGAAATATTAAAAGGTTCTTTAGACCTATTTTCTATATCTAGTAGATTATCAATTAATTATAACAAGTTTTCTTGTTGGACTAAACAATTGAAAAAAAGTAGGCGGATCTATTTCAATCACTACATCACGTGTATAATTGGTTGCATACTTGCAGTAAGCTCCACTTAAATCGCCAAATAGGATACGGTGCAAAATTATCCCCTTAGTTAAGATGTTCCAAAGTCGGAGTCGCTCAAGTAATAAACAAGTTTAAAACTAAATTGTTAAGATTTAGACTGCGAAATTGTCAAATAAGTCACTTGGTAACCTGTAAGGAACTAATCTTCATCAACTCAGTTTAATATTAAGTACCTAATACGAAAATATTAGATCTATCTCATACGTAATCGTTTCAAATGGATAAAAACTGATATTGTTAGATTTTTCCTTTAAAATTTTGCTTTGCAGCAAGTTTTAAAGGAAATATAAAAGTATTTGTGGAAAAGAAATTTTACTAGCTCCTGAGCTGAGTTATGAGATCAATACAAAAACCGATAATAAAAATTATTATTTTCGTTTAAAAATATTAGTGGATTCTAATTTCTATTTTAATTACTCTTAAAAGCCTCTACATGATATTATTCGACCTGAAAAACGTTTAAAATAAGCAATTTTCAAGAAATTCGTTAGGTAATGCGTTGAAATGTTGAGGAATGTTTTTATCTGTGAAGGAAAAATTTTAAAACTTATTAATGTGTAAGTTTTATCCTTTCCGCTTCAAATTAGTTAGAATTGATATAATTCTTTGTTGTCTTAATTGGGTACGTACTTAACATTTCCGCAATTTTTAAAAGGAAGCTATAAGGAGGTTCCACTTGCTTTAGGCCAAAATGTAACCAGTAGGTACGTCATCAGTTGAATTAAAACAACCTAAAGTTTGTTTCCTTTTTATAATCGTTTGTCAAATTTCTTGTACCTACTAATATTCATACAATTTTTAATCATTGTAACCACTTCGTACCCTAATACATAATTTAATTAGTAATCCAACAAAAACTTAATGTCTATGTATATGCAGCCAACTATAGGTATGATACAAACACGCCCAACTTTGTGACAATTGTTTAGTTACAACTTATTTGAAAAATATTACAATTGTCGATTTGTATTAATTAAAACTTTTTATTAATATTCGCTCATCAGAATTGCACCGTCATTAGTAAAAATGAAAGAAGCAAAAGTTTGTTTTTCTCATTATTATTTATAGAATTTATTCTACCAATGCAAAATTTTAATAATTACAACTACAGGCTACTTCATACCTTTCATAATTTAACTGACGAACTTAAAAGAACTTAAAGTTTGAATGCAACCAAACATCCACGCCCTCTTTGTTACAGTTGTTTAGTTCCAACTAAGTTGAAAATTGTATCAATTGTCGATTTTTATTAATTAAAAATCCTTATTAATATTCGCTCATCAGAATTGCACCGTCATTGGTACAAATTAAAGAAGCAAAAGTTTGTTTTCTCATTATTATTTATAGAATTTGTTCTACCAACACAGAATTTTAATCATTAGAACTGCAGACTCCTTCATACCTTTCATAATTTAACTGACGAACTTAAAAAAACTTAATGTGTGTACGCAACCAACTACAAACCTCATACAGCCACGCCCCCTTTGAGACAAGTGTTAAGTTCCAACTTAATTGAAAACCGTCAGAATTGTCTTTTAATTAAAAAACCTCACCAAAATTTCATTTTCATTGGTAGAAAACGAATGAAGGAAAGATTTGTTTTTCCTAGAATTGTTTGTCAAATTTAATTGACGATTATAAAGGAACATATTGTTTGTATGCAGCCAACTATACACCAAATACAAACACGCCCACTATTGTGGCAATTGTTGAATTCAAACTTAACTAGATAACATAATCGTCCATTAGAAATTTTGATTAATAGTTGTTCACCAGAACTACGTTGTCATTAATAAAAAAGAAAGACAGAAAGAAAAGTTTGGTTTTCATATGATTTTATTTGTCAAATTTCATCTATTATACAAAATCTTAATCACGGCAACTATTTCGTAGGTAACATAATTTGGTTGAAGTTTATAAAAGAACTTAATGTATGTATGCAACCAACTATACACCTCACATAGACACGCCCCCTTTGTGGTAATTATTTAGTTCCAATATAACTGAAAAACATGAAAATTGTCGATTTTAATTAAAAAATCTTATCCTGGATACTGACTGAATCCTTTCTTAAGAGAATGGGGAATTTTAGGCCTTAAATTTCATTAGTTATTGTCAATTTATAACTAAAAGTTTTTATATTAGGTATTGTTAAAAAATTAAATGCTCAGTACTTAGGTAGTGTTCATTTCATACAGAGAATATCGACCACCTAACTGCAGCTACTTTGTTGTCTCCAACCCCACATTCCAAGGATATTTGTACAATTAATTTTTGTTGTACAACTTCTACTGCATGTATGTTATTCTTACTTCTTAAATAGTTTTAGTCCCTTTAGCAGAGTTCTAACTAATAGCTTAAAACACCAAAAAAATATACCTTGAAAAAAAGGACCTAACTTTGTTCACTTCACTCTTTCTCTCGTCTGCCGCTTCATTAATGTTTATTAAATTATCCTCCCGCTTGAACATACGTATGTCCACACAAAGATAGCTGCGTACATGTGTTTGTAAATGAAATTAGGATCTTTATTAATTCTTTGCGAAAGATATTACATAGTATATATATGTAAGCATACACACTGACGGGGTGGCATTGGCACCTACTAATGTAACAACATCAATGTAAATAGTTAAACAGCATTGTAATAGCTTGTAGAAGATGTTAATTGATTTAGGACAAACAATTATCACCGCAGCAATAACGAAAATAAATATATTGACATTGTAAAATTGCTTGGGTACGTGGTGTATTTGTATCTACAGCTTCACAATAATTGCTCACTGCAAATATTATTTAGTGTTTGTTGAACGTTGAACTGAAATTTGTCAAAACTGCAAAAGGCTTTTGTAAACATGCGAATAAAAAATAACGACTTTTATTGCTGCCACGAGGGAAGTAGCTTTTTAATTCAAATGGTTCTATTTAAATTACAAATACAGTCAAATTTCGAATTTTTGTTAAGTTGAACTAATTGGTTTGCAATAACATCAACTACGAGAAGTACCTATGTGTAGTATGTGTTTTGTACTTTAGTAACCTCGTATTTCTCTTTGACAATCAAATAAAATTAGCAACGTTTCATAGCCTTATCGATAGATTGTTTAATTACCCTTTAAGTAAAACCAAGTAGATATCATCATAAACCAAAAGTTTATAATAATGGTTACAGTGAGTCCTTAATAGATGAACTAATAAAGGAAAAGGAACAACAAGTAATAGCCAAAAAAAAAAATGTATCCCTTCATAAAAGAACCAAAACATATATATTTATAGATTATTGTGGAATAAAGACAACAAAAATTGTTAACAATCGTAAAAAATCAGATATTGACACTACATTAGTAAATAAATGCTATTTAAGAACCTTACTCGCTAACAATAAAAAAGAAAAATATTGTAGCGACCAGTGACACCGTACGTGTGTACTGTAACAATTTGTGTGCATATACTTTTTATCGCTAACATGCTTACGGCGTAGTCACGGCGCACGGCACTTTTATCATTATCAACTTACAAGCTACAAAATCTTTAACCAGCGACAAGTAACACGATCAATTCTGGAATCATCGACGACTTTCTAATTATTATTCATCATTCGGGAATAATCATGATTTCTTCGAGTTCCTGTCTAGAATGTTCGAAAGGTGTATAATATAAAGTGATTGTCTTTGGACCGAGGGACAGTAGTTGTGGTGATAAAGCATCAGTGCGCGAATCAAAACGATAACAGACAGACAGATGTGATATAAATAAATAAGAGACTTGTTTTCATATAAATAGTAGTTCTAAGTTAGTGTTAGGTGTTATATAAATAAGTGTTAAATAAATAGTTATTTAAATAAATATCTTTGACTAGAAAAATCGTTACAATATGATAAACTCCAAAAATCAGGAATATACAAATTAAATTGTAAAAACTGTAACGCATTCTATATAGGGCAGACTGGACGTAATATCAAAACTACAATAGATGAACACAAAAAATCAATAACCAACTTAAAGCACTCAACTGGCTTAGCATCTCATTGTATTAATAATAAACATCTATATATAACTCGAACTCTTGAATTTTTATTACTCGAATCGAATATCTTAATAACTGCAAGATAATATTTGACGCTAACTTCGATAAGTCGAATTTTCTGGGGGAATCTCTTAATAATGTACAATTTCAATGTTTCTTTTTGATACTATGCAAGCAGTGAGACAGTTAGTTTCTACGTTTATTTGTCATCAAAACGTACTTAAAAAGCTTTGTCATTTGACCAAAAATTAAATCTTATAGCAAAGTGAAAAGTGCTGCACAGAATCTATCTATATACCTTCTTTGTGTCACTTGGTGATTCGAGCTTTCGAAGTTCAACTGTATTCACAAAAAGGAAAATATCTGTATATTTTATTTTAACTACTTAAGTAACACCTTTTTAAAATTCAAACTGAGATGGTTTAGATATTACTTAACAGTCAAGCAACAGTAAGGAGTTGTATAATTTACAGTGGCGGATTTATACATTTACCGCCCGTAGACTATTCAAAATTTGCCGCCCCTACTGACACCTGTAATTCTACACCCTAATTCACAATCGATTTTTTGTAAATGAAATTGCAACTTTATGATTGTATTATATTTTAATAAGACTAATCAACAAATATTGATACGAATTCATTAGGATTAAAAATGTAAGAATGTTAAGAACTTTCGTTGAATGGATATTTACAGCTTTTATTTATTACAATATTATCATTATTGTTTTTTTTTTAATTATCATCATTCTAAGAAATGTATAATATTCATGAAATCCTGAGCAACAATATGCAATTTTTTACGTGTAAATTTATTAAATTTTTATTCTACACTCAAACAGGTTGTTAATCCATATCATCAGAAATATCAATAGAAAAGTATTAATTTTCTACATATATATCTATATAATATTTGGTATTATTATTTTTAAGCAATTTTTTTTCGGAACCCATTTCTTTTCGAATAGATATATTTAAGTGGTGAAACATATTACACATTAATTGAATAGTGTGGGTGGACCTAAAGAAAAAATTATGGCGATAATTAATTTTAGAAAATAGGTAAATATACTAAATCTAAAATGTAATATTTAAACGCTTTTGGAATATTTTAAAAATTCAAAATCACAATAGTATATTTTATAAATAAGCGTTTAGTAATTTTTCATATACAGACGATAGTGTATTCAGTATACTGTATAGCACTAAAATATTGTAATTTTTGTTGATTTTTTGAGTCTCCTTTTTTTTCCGTGTATAAGATAATAATTTTTTTTTTGTAAGACAAAAAAAATTTTTGAGCAAAGTTTGCCGCCCTCTAAAATCTGCCGCCCTAGGCTCTAGCCTATTTAGCCTGCTGGTAAATCCGCCACTGATAATTTATTTTCAATCTATAATCACATACCTAACGTTTCACCACCGGTGTGTGACTTAATCATGGGTCCGAATAAAACAATAGCAGTGTTAGAGAGATGTGAAAGATTACTTCTAGTTATTATAATTATTGTAATGTTTTTGGTAATTTAAACACATTCAAAATCAACAATCACAGTTAAAAAAGTAAATAGATAATTAACAACACGTGGCAACATACAACAAGTCACAATTAAAACGCCAGCAAGGTAAGTGTCTTATGGCAAATGGCAAGTGTTACCGAATTTAAAAATAACATTAGATCTCGTTTGGATGACTATTATTTAAGCTGATTACCTAGCTTCTGATTGATGAATAAGTTGTTATATGAGACATTTACATTTCTTATTACTATCTACTAATTATTAATAATTTGAATGGAGTTTAAGGTCGGTTATTGTGAAGCGTTTTAATTATTTAAGAAGGTAACTAAATAAAATTCCATTTTAATGTGTCAAATATGTATTGTAATATCTTTATAATTGTTTCGGCATGTTATGCCTTTTTCAAGAGTAATCTTATTACCAAAATTAAACTTATTATACAGTGTTTATAATATACCTAAAGTTTAAGAGGGTGGGATACAGTTATATATACTTAAATCTATTAAAGGTGTATTTAAAAATTGTTGTTGGTCATTAACAATATGTTCTTTTTTATAAAAAGGTTTTTAATTTCTAATTGTTCTAATAAATCTAAACGTTTTCCTTTTTTGGAATTGTGTAACAACTTTACATTTTATGAATCTATATTATGTTTATTATTAATACAATAAGATGCTAAGCCAGTTGAGTATTTTAAGTTGGTTATTAATTTTTTGTGTTCATCTATTCTAGTATTGATATTACGTCCAGTCTGCCCTATATAGAATGCGTTACAAGTTTTACAATTAAATTTGTATATTCCTGATTTTTGGAGTTTATCATATTTTTCTTTTTTATTGTTAGCGAGTAAGGTTCTTAAATAGCATTTATTTACTAATGTAGTGTCAATATCTGATTTTTTAAGATTGTTAACAATTTTTGTTGTCTTTTTTCCACAATAATTTATAAATTTATACGTTTTGGTTCTTTTATATAGGGCTAGGTTCATTTTTTTGGCTATTACTTGTTGTTCCTTTTCCTTTATTAGTTTATCTATTAAGGACTCGCTGTAACCATTATAATAAGCTATTTGCTTTATGTTATCTTGTTCTTTTAAAAAATTGGTTTTACTTAAAGAGTAATTAAACAATGTATGGATAAGGCTATGAAACGTTGCTAATTTTATTTGTAATGATTGGTTAGAATCTGATGGTACAAGAGAAATACGAGATTACTAAAGTACAAAACACACATTATAGACAAAATATTAAATAAAAAACACCTTTCTAAACAACTTTACAACAGTGTCCGCATTCGTCAGACAATTTTTTTTGGTAGCATCAAGTTCATAGACAACTTTAGTAATTAGTTCAAATTTTGGTTCCCAAAACTTTTAACTTTAACTGTAGAATTATCAATACAAATTCTGTCAGTTTGAATAACATTTTTAATAACCATAAAAGAAAAAGAAGCAAAACTAACAACAACGATACATATCAAATCCATTGTAATGATTACGACACCATTTTATATTGGCCAATTAGTTAGATCTATTTCTAAACGTGTTTCTGAACATATATCCGCTATTAAAAATAAAAATACCTGAACACTGTTAAATAAATAATCACTCTATAGAAATTGATAACATTAAAAACATCACCAAAATAGAAAACTGTCTCTTTTAGAGACATTAGAAATAAAAAAGCTTCATTCAATAGTTTTAATCGAGTTAATTATCAAATTAAAATGTTAACTTATAACTCACCCCTACTCTTATTTTAATTGTAGGTAATTTTGTATCAATAGGCACTCTCACTTTGTAACTTTAGTAATCTTGTCTTTCTCTGGTAAATAGCAGCATTTGCCGAAACAATTGCCGAGAATATCGAATAAACCTTAGTGAAATCATCCTGTATATTTTATTTCTCTTCGATTTAATCATGATGTTTCACAAAAATTGCACCCTGGAAAGCTTAAATGAATAAATCTATACAAAAGACAATAAAAATCGTAAATTGAAAAATAATTACCCACTAAACACTTATTTTGAAAATAGTTATAATAATAGTTATTTTCTACATCTCTGTGTTATTTGCTATACGACTTTTTTAATTAAATCGTGATTTTTTAACTAAACAAGTACAGTTTAACTTCTAAAACTTTAATTTCCCTCACTGCAAATTCTTTCTAGTTCAAATATTTTAATCTCTTTAATTTATCTAACTCGAGATTTAAGTGCGAGTTCTTAGGCACATCCATTAATGACGCGAGGAGTGTTTTTTTTTTTTATTTTGACCTTTCCCTTCACCTTGGTGAGATTTAATAAAATATGATGGGACCACCCAGCCCTCTCACCTATGGTTCACCTACCCTATAATGTGCTTAAAAAAATAAAAAAGGAAATTACAGTTCTTTGAATTAAAAAGTTTATGTGAGCTTTCCAATTACTCCATTCTTTTATAAATGAAATTTAATGAGATTTTGGAGGATCCCTTCCCCCCAAATTTGGTTTCAGGTCATTAATAATAAAACATGGTGAAGGTATCGGGTAATACAAGATCATTTTATTTTAAAAGCTCCGTCTCTTCTAAATACGAAGTATAAGACTGTCAGGGTTCCTTACGTTATACCTATCAAGAAAAGTAAAAGAAAAACTTTTACATTGAATTTTTCTTATTTGTCTGCTCATCCGTATTGTCACATAGTGCTCATATTTTTCCAAAATTATATTTCTTTTTAATTGTTTTTTATTTCATTAATTACATTTGTTCTAATTTGAAAATGCAACGTAATGGTTTTACGCAACAAGGAACCGCCACACGGAAATGCGACATGATTGCACGGCAAAAGTGTGCCGTGACCAACTTGCGAATTTCCGTTTGAGGGTAAAAGAGCACTATGTGGGTCAGTATAAAAGAATTAGTTTTTGAAGAACACGGGAGGTCAGAAGTGAGTAAGATCGAGCCAGCGAGTCCGAGGGGTTAGGGGGGTGTAGCGGTTTACCGCTATCACTCACCCTAATGCCCGATTAAGAGTCCCTGCCATTATCAACGCCCCTAGTTGATAATTATTTAGGCAAGTAGTTTTAAGATTTATTTATAATTAGTTGTTAAGTTTTATTTTGTTATATAAGGCATTATTTATTCAATTAAATCCATATAAAATTCCTCTTCTACGTTACATGGTGGAGGCTGCCGTGCTTCGTTCGGTAGTGCCTTTCGCAGCAAGCATTTTTTTGTAATTGTATTAGTAGTATTGTTTTAATTGTATTTTTTACTCCCAATGTCAGACGTTCTACGTTACATTCCCGTTAGCGTCCGCAGCAAAGTAATTATATATAGTCTGCCAAAGCAGACCTAGGACGTATTGGGAATAGGAGCTTCAGCAATCGTCGAGGAATCCAGAGGTCCAGAGTTCCGGCAGTCTTCGAGGAACCCAAAAAAGGGACGCTCGATAAGCATAATAAATATTGAAGCTGACCGGAGACGGGACAACATAAGTATGGATCGACGACATCCGTGGAGGCTCCAAGAAGAGAAAGGCGAGCGAGGTATTCGCCAACTATGAAATAAATTGGTACCTTAATTTCGAGGTTATGGAAATGGTGACGACACATGGTGGAGGAAGCCTTCTACCAATAAATATGGAATTATTAGTAATGATGATGGGAATGTCACAATGAATTGGTATGGTCGAGTTAGGGCAGTCTTCTGACGAAGAGGAAGAAGTTTTGCGGCGGTCTGCTGTCCAAGAAGATAATGATCGAGAATCCTGGTGTGAAGAAGAGGTTGGTGCTCAGTGTTAGTGTTGTCTAGTGGTATAAACATTAAAGGGCTCGTAAAGAGATATCAGGGACAGTCTACAGCCCAAAAGGACTTTAGAATTGTAACATCTCAAACCCCTGTAAAATTTATATATAAGAAGTGTGAAAATCGCAGGGACGCGATTTTTTCCGCGAAAGGGGGATGTCACATAGTGCTCATATTTTTCCAAAATTATATTTCTTTTTAATTGTTTTTTATTTCATTAATTACATTTGTTCTAATTTGAAAATGCAACGTAATGGTTTTACGCAACAAGGAACCGCCACACGGATATGCGACATGATTGCACGGCAAAAGTGTGCCGTGACCAACTTGCGAATTTCCGGTTGGGGGTAAAAGAGCACTATGTGGGTCAGTATAAAAGAATTAGTTTTTGAAGAACACGGGAGGTCAGAAGTGAGTAAGGGGGGTGTAGCGGTTTACCGCTATCACTCACCCTAATGCCCGATTAAGAGTCCCTGCCATTATTAACGCCCCTAGTTGATAATTATTTAGGCAAGTAGTTTTAAGATTTATTTATAATTAGTTGTTAAGTTTTATTTTGTTATATAAGGCATTATTTATTCAATTAAATCCATATAAAATTCGCTCTTCTACGTTACAGTATACCACGCCCTAAGTTATTATCTAATCTAATGTTTTCTTTTCTATTTCAGATTAAAACATTAAAGAATTTCCTAGCTTATCACGGTTAAAGGATCATTATCTCTATTCCTCTTTATCTGCCAAAATCTACCTTCAAGAAACTAAACAAACATTTAACGTTAGTACCTACTGATTAGGTAAGTAAGAAGATAAAAAATTTTTTCACCCCCCAAAATTACTGCAATAATTATTGAAAGAAGAACAACAAAGTTAATTAAAGAAATATCTGATTTTACCTCAACAAATAATAGTCCAGGCCCAAATATTTTTGAGAGAATTAAATTTTCTTAGCAGTATGTGGTTGACCGGAAAATTTAGTATAGTACCCAAGTATTTTCCGTGTTGTTATTCCGTGGTCCTGGCTGAAGAAGCAGCAGGAGCAGCAGAAATCTACTGAGGATGCCAGCAGTCGAGACTGGCGAAACGTTTGATAAAGGCATAACAACCCGGAAGAAGAAGTCCCATAAGGAGTGGTAGGAAGGCTTCTCCGACGACTTGCTTTTGGTGACTAGATAGAAGATGGATTGGGTCCCATCGAGTAACTGTAGTACTTTTCTTCCATCTTTGACCTGGTCGAGTAACATCGGTAGTCGCCCAAACTTCTTCCGAAAGACCGTGGCAATCCCACGGCTCATGTCCAAATCCCTTGCCACACAATGAGCCAGCGAGTATTCTTTCGGGACGGCGAATAAGTCCTGCTGAACTTCGGTGGTGACTCCAAATCGGGCTTTACGGTGTAAGCTCTGTTCGGCCATAAATTCTTCGTACTGGGGCTCTGGCGATCGAGCCTGCACAAATCTAACTCGAGCTTCCTCGTGGTTGTCCCCAGCATATGGAGCCAGTCGGTTGAAGTGGACTACTCTTGGTTTTCCATTGGGAGTACGTCTAATTCGGTAGATTACGTCATTGATTCGTTTGATAACTTTATACGGGCCTTCCCAATCTTGTTGCAGCTTCGGCGAAAGACCCCTTTGACGCTTCGGATTATAAAGCCACACCAAATCTTCTTCATGGAATCCTCCATCAGTGGCCTTAATGTCATATGCGTCCTTCATCCGGTCACTGGCTATCTGCATATGGGAACGTATCTCGTCATGGATGTCGTCTAATCGTCTTCGGAGTTCACTGACGTAATCTTCTCCAGCCACGTCTTCGCCAGGTTTGCATCCGAACTTTAAGTCGCATGGTAGTCGCAACTCTCGACCGAACAGTACCCTGGCTGGTGTTTGTCCAGTGGTTTCATGTATGGAAGATCGGTATGCCAAAAGGAACAGTGGCAGATAACGATCCCAGTCTCGCTGATGTTTGGAGACCATTTTGGACAGGTACTTGTTAATGGTCCTGTTCATTCGTTCTACCATGCCGTCTGATTGGGGATGTAGGGCTGTAGTTCGAGTCTTATGAATGCCCAATATCTTACAAATATCTTGGAATATGGCTGACTCGAAATTTCGTCCTTGGTCGGAATGCAGCTCCAGTGGTACTCCGAATCGGCTGATTAACTCTTTCACGAGCGTTTCCGCCACTGTGGTTGCCGTCTGGTTCGGAAGGGCGTACGCTTCAACCCATTTCGTAAAGTAGTCCATTGCCACTACGATGTACTTATTCCCACCTTCAGATTCTGGGAATGGTCCGGCAACATCTATGGCAATTCTCTCAAATGGGCTGCCGACGTTATACTGCCGCATCGGAGCACGCTGTCGCTTCTGAGGTCCCTTACTGGCGGCGCACGTCGTGCACTTTCTGCACCAATCTTCCACGTCCTTCTTGCAGTTGACCCAGTAAAATCGTTCTCGTACTTTGCCAAGGGTCTTCTTTACACCTAAATGTCCTCCTGAAGGGTCGTCATGGAGGCACTGCAGGACTTCCTTTACCAAGCTTCTCGGCATCACTAGCTGACGTCTGCTTTCGGTGCCATCTTGGTTCTCAACGACGCGCTTCAGGAGACCATCTTCTTCATCAATGGAATCCCATTGGGCCCACAGCGATTTCACTTCTGTTGACTTGGCAGCCACTTCTTGCCAGGTTGGTCTTCTGCCTTCTTTCTTCCAGTCCAGGAACATTTTTAGGAGCACGTCGGAATGTTGTTCTGCCTTAATGTTGTCGGGCTGCCACTGCTCGTCCAGGATAGTTATCCTCCTGACCTCTTCGTGTTCCTCGACGCGTTGACAGTGTTTACAATTATCCGGGCAAGGTCTTCTGGATAAGGCGTCGGCGTTTTTATGACTACTTCCCGCTCGGTGTTCTATTTCAAAGTCGTACTCTTGCAGCTTCTCTATCCATCTGGCTACTTGGCCCTCGGGATTTTTGAAATTCAGGAGCCATTTCAACGCGGCATGGTCGGTTCGTATCAAAAACTTTCTCCCGTAGAGGTATTAGTAAAAATGCTCCACACTTTTTACTACAGCTAACAATTCGCGTCTGGTAACGCAGTAATTCCGTTCGGGTTTGGATAGAGTTCTGCTGAAGTATCCGATCACTTTTTCTTCACCATTCTGTATTTGTAACAGAACCGCGCCAATTCTAATATTGCTAGCGTCGGTGTCCAGGATAAACTTTCCAGTTGGTAGGGGATAGCTCAACACAGGTGTAGCAGAGAGGGTGTTCGTTAGCTGTTCAAAGGCAGCTTGGCAGTCTTGCTCCCAACAAAATGGTCTACTCTCTTCTGTGAGTCATGTCAAAGGCTTAGCGATTTTTGCAAATCCAGGAACAAAACGTCTGTAGTAGGTGCAGAGTCCAAGAAAGCTTCTGACCTGATGGACGTCAGCAGGTACAGGCCACTCTTGCACGGCCTTGATTTTCTGTGGGTCGACGGAAACGCCGTCTCCGGATACTACATGCCTCAGGTAGTTGACGGTCTCTTGGAATAGCTGACATTTCTTGGGGCTCAGTTTTAGGTGGACATCCCGAAGTCTTCGGAAAACTTCCTCCAAGTTTTTCAGATGGTCGTTGAAGTCCTTCCCGACTACGATGATGTCGTCGAGGTATACCAGGCAAGTCTTCCCAATTAAGCCAACCAAGACTGTTTCCATCAGTCGCTCAAAGGTGGCTGGTGCGTTGCACAACCCGAACGGCATCACCTTGAACTGCCACAGCCCCGTTCCAATGGAAAACGCTGTCTTCTCTTTGGCATCTCTGTCCAAAGCCACTTGCCAGTATCCGCTCTTGAGGTCTAAGGTGGAAAATATCGTCGACCCTGACAGTGTATCCAGGGTGTCATCTATTCGTGGTAAGGGGTAGCTGTCTTTTTTCGTAACCTTGTTTAATTGGCGGTAGTCCACGCAGAAGCGTGTCGAGCCATCCTTTTTCTTGACCAGAACTACCGGCGATGTCCAGGGGCTAGTGGATGGTTCTATTACCCCGTCCCTTTGCATTTCACTGATGATGTTCTCAGCCTCTTCTTTCTTGGCCAGTGGTAGTCTCCTGGGTCGCTGACGGATGGGTTGTGCCTCGCCAGTATTGATTTTGTGCAGGACGACGTTGGTTCGCCCCTTCTTGCCACCTTCTACTTCAAAGACGTCTTGGTATTGCTTTAGTAATCCTTTTATTTGACGTCGTTGGTTAGGATTACATTTGCCACCTGCTTCCTGGCACAATTTCGACAAGCCTTCTGGTAGGCGTTGCGTGTCTTCTATTGGTGTTTTTAGTTTTCTGACTTGGGATGTTACGGTGTCCTGAGTCGTTAGCCTGAACTCCTCTCCGTTTAAGGTTACAACTTTTCTTTGGAAACTCAGGCAAAAGTCGTATTTCCGAAGCACGTCCAGGCCCAGAATGACGTTGTCTTCGATTTCGGCCACAAGCACGCAGTGTCGGAAGGAGGTCTTCTGCGGATCTTAACGAAGCTTTCACCATGGACATTTACCATTTCCCCGGTGGCCGTACGTAGCTTCATTGGGTCGGTTGAAGCTTACTTGTAGTTATCACGGTGGCTCGTATAATTGTCCTGCTTGCTCCGGTATCCAACAGGAACGAACACCGCTTTCCATTTATATGTCCCATAAGAAAAAGGCTGTCAGCTCTGTCTTTCATGGTTTTTGTCAGTGCAACTAGACCGGAGGCTTTTTGCTCCGGGATCGACGTTTGCCCCGCCGCGCCGACCCTGACTAGTTTTCCTGTACGTGGGGCTTATCTTCTTGAGAAGCGGATCTTTCACTCTTGCAGCTGCTTCTCACGTGGCCTAACTTCCCACAGTTCCAGCACCTAATTTGTCTAGGCTTCCTTTCTACCTTAGTTATTATTCGGCGGACCATCTCTTCCAGTTTATCTTCGTCCAGACCGGGTGACTCCTCTTTTAATTCCCGCACTCGACATTGTCGTTGTGACGCCTGTTTGACGACGTCGTATTCCAGTGCACGGGCCAATGTGTCAACCAAAGTCCTCGGCCGGTCCAGTCGGAGTCGCTGTTGTATTTCGTCGTCCTTAAGTCCGTCAATAAATGCGTCGACGGCCAATCTTTCCAGTGTATCATCAGCCGTGCCTGGATAGGCGAGCCGGACCAACCGAGCAATGTCCGCCTCGTATTCCTGAAGACTTTCACCTGTCTTCTGACGTCGGTTCTTTAACTGCACATGGTACACAGCCGTCAGATGTGCTTGGCCGTATCGCATCTCTAATCTTTTTACTAGCCGATGGTAGTCTAGTAATTCTTCCGGTGGCAACGTGTTCAGAATTTCGCCAGCACCATCACGCAGAGCAAGAGCAAGTGAAGAAGCTCTCTCTTCTATCGTCCATTTGTAAGCTTTTGCAGCCACTTCGAATTGCGTCAAAAACGTGGTCCATGATGTTTTTCCGTCAAACGTAGGAAGCTTCATGTGCACTTTGGATGAAATTATTTGCTCTTCTTTCACGTCGGGGATTTCTTTGTCGTTAACCGCGCTATGCCTCTTTTCCGTAAGTTGCTGGCTGGTCTCTCCTCGTTTTTCCGGATGTAGAACCATTTCTTCCAGCTGGGCTAATCTTTCGTCGAAAGTCCCCAGCGTTTTGTTTATTTCTTCTCTTGTTTCTTCTTTGAATTTTCCCAGTTTTTCTTCTAAATTTCCTTCGAATTTTTCTAATTTTTCTTCTAGGCCTTTTGAGTTTTCCTTTAATTCTTTAAGATTCTTTGAATTATCATTGAATTTTTCTTCCAGTTTTTCGTTTAATTTATCTTCAAGATTCTTTGAATTTTTATTTAATTTTTCTTCCAGATTTTCATTTAATTTTTCTTCCAGGTTCTTTGAATTTTCATTTAGTTTCTTTTCCAATTTCTTTTCGAATTCGTCCTCAAATTCATACGTGCTGGGATCGAAACCTTCTTGTATCAAAGCCTCCTCGAGCCGTTTCTGTAAGATGTTCTTAGTACCAGACGTATCTTCGTCTCGCTCCTCCAGTTCGCTTTTCAATTCGGCGACTTTCAACTCGAACAACTTTTTCGGCATTTTTATTTATTTTGTATTTTTATTACACTAGAAAATTCTCTGGAGGTCGATTCGCAGACCCCACACCTGACACCAATTGTAACGAATTTTCTAGTCAAAGTATTTATTTAAACAATTATTTATTTAACACTATTTATAACACTTAAACACTAACTTAAAACTACCATTTATATCACAACAATTCACTTATTTATATAACAATTTATTTATATCACTTTGTCTATTATCGGTTTTAATTCGCGCACTGATGCTTTCTTCCAACTAACTGTTCCTCGATCCAAAAATGATCACTATATATACACCTTTCGAACTTTCTAGACAGGAACTCGAAGAAATCCTGACTATTCCCGAATGATGAGTAATAATTAGAAAGTCCTCGATTATTCCAGAATTGAACTTGTTACTTGTCGCCGGAGAATGATTTACATCTTGTAAGTTGATAACACGAAAAGTACCGTGTAAGCATGTTCGCGATAACAAGTACATGCCACAAATTGTTATCGCACACACGTACTGTGTCACTGGTCGCTACAATATAATGAGTTGCAAAAACAACAAAGTTTCGAGAAACTGTGTCACTACTGTTGTTTCACCACACAGTGGCTTCATCAGGTGAAGAAGTAATTCATTTAATAGAAATTTTTTCTTGAAACTGTTGTTTTTGCAACTCTCCTTTAGTTAACTTGTTCGTCCACTCTGATTGTGGTCCAAATCCAAAATAGATATAAATTAGATAAGTTTCGTTTATATCTAGGTATACTTATGAAAAAGTAAACAGGTTTGAAGGAAATGATGTGAGCGCAGTCATACAGCAGTTCGATTTGGTATGAAAAGTGTGGGCAATATTCGGAAAATGACTACTCCGATTTATTTTAAAATCAATTGAGCCGGAAAAATGTAGCCGAAAACTGATTCGAATCGTTTTGTTTGAACGACACCACCGAGAAAAGCACAAAATTGCGCATATTTTCTGAACGACATGTGTACTTGATCGGTTTCAAGATTAATAGACCTCCGGTCCTCATTAAATGGAGCGTTTTTTTTTTTTGTAATACAAAAGAAACAAAAGGAAAATATGAAACAAATCGTTGATTAAACTGTAAATTCTATGCGAAATACAGAAATAAAATTAAAAAAAGAATAATTTTCGTCATAATTTTATTTTTATTTTTTGGATGTCAAAACATTAGCTACCTTAATTAATTTTTAATATTCTATTCTGTGGCCTCCGTATTATTTCAATCGTCATCATTATTGGGTCTTTATCTTGAAGACTGGTTGACCAAGCACCATCACTTTTTCTAATTCAGACTTAATTTTTTGCATTTCCTGAAAACTACTTCTCTAATATAGTTCTTCATCTAGTAATTAATTGTAGTGATGGGCACTATCGAATAAATTGAACTATCGAATAATTACTAAATGAATACTTTTAACTATCGAATGAATTCATTCGAATGAATTTAGTAATTACTATTTTTTTCAATTACACGATAGTCAGGCAGCAGACGGTTATCCATCGCTCGGTCCATACTAACATACAAATATACTGATACGAACGTGTATACCAACAGACAAATATACGATTAATATGCTAGTATGGATAAAAAACAAACAGGCTATGCTGAAAATAATAAATAACCTCGACTTGAAATATGGTTTCTAATTCTTATTACTTTGATAAAATTATTATTTACTTAGGTAAGCGATCTTTTTTGATTATTTATTGCTATACGTACTTTATTGTTATTGAACTAAAATAAGTGTTTTAGAAACATCTGTTGTTCTTATCCAGGTATTTGTTAGAGGGCGACGAATAGAGTTTTTTATTTTTACATTTAACTACTTTTTTATATGTTTCTGCACTTATTATTATTATTTTTTTTTTGGGTAATTATAAGTACGCAGTACAAACATATAGTACCTAAGTATTAATGACTCAAATCATCACTACACTAATTTAAAAATTATTATTTATTTGCATTTTATTTTGCCTCATATTTAACTAGTAGATATAAATTGGTGCCATAGAAAATTATGTTTTTAAAGTATGTATGTATGTATTGATAACGTCTAATAATTATAGAATTGTTTATATTATTCGGCTCTGCTACGAGGAAGTAGCGAAGTAGTAGCCAATGCGCATACGTATCATTTACCCATTCCAACCACGACTCCAACGTTCAGTTCGATAGTTGAAAAGTATTCGAATAAAAAAAGTAACTACTATTTTCAGTAACTACTTTCAGTTACTAAAACTATTCATTACTTTTTTATTCGAATAAAAATAGTAACTACTATTTTCAGTAACTATTTTCAGTTACTAAAACTATTCATTACTTTTTTATTCGAATAAAAATAGTAACTACTATTTTCAGTAACTACTTTCAGTTACTAAAACTATTCATTACTTTTTTATTCGAATAAAAATAGTAACTACTATTTTCAGTAACTATTTCAGTTACTAAAACTATTCATTACTTTTTTATTCGAATAAAAATAGTAACTACTATTTTCAGTAACTATTTCAGTTACAAAAACTATTCATTACTTTTTTATTCGAATAAAAATAGTAACTACTATTTTCAGTAACTATTTTCAGTTACTAAAACTATTCATTACTTTTTTATTCGAATAAAAATAGTAACTACTATTTTCAGTAATATTTTCAGTTACAAAAACTATTCATTACTTTTTTATTCGAATAAAAATAGTAACTACTATTTTCAGTAACTACTTTCAGTTACTAAAACTATTCATTACTTTTTTATTCGAATAAAAATAGTAACTACTATTTTCAGTAACTATTTTCAGTTACTAAAACTATTCATTACTTTTTTATTCGAATAAAAATAGTAACTACTATTTTCAGTAACTACTTTCAGTTACTAAAACTGTTCATTACTTTTTTTATTCGAATACTTTTCAACTATCGAATAATTCGTATAGTAGTGAACTATCGAATAGTTCGATAGTTTTTATTCGATAGTGCCCATCACTAATTAATTGTTGTAGGCGTTACTTGTTGAAACTTCATATTTAAAATAGAAAGCGAATAAAAAGATGAAAACTTTCAATTATAATTTTATTAATCACTACAATTTTTTCGCCAAACATTGGATTCTTCAGGTGAAGATGAGTCTGATTAGCAAGTTACAAATATCGGTTTATATATAAACGGTAAAGACTAAGTAAAGTGAGAAATAAGTGGGGGAATTAAATTTTTGAAAACAAATTTAACAAAGTAGACCTATTAACTTCGATTTGATCATTAAGTAAAACATTTCATTTATTATATTTATTAATATAAAAACTTTCTGTTAAATTGAGTTTAATACTTTTTGGTAATTCTTTTAAAATTTTGAAATTATCATTAAGAGTGTTTTTCAAGCAACAAATGTTCTGCGTAGGTAGAATCCATTTTTTTATTGATGTAGCCACGTTTATGTTCACCAATCCTATGAATGAAAGATCTCCCAGTTTGACCAACAAGGTTTTAAAAGAAGTAATTAGATTATGTGATTTTGACAGTCCCTATATGTCTTAATTTTAAAGAAATATCTCCTAAGTATGTGATAGAACAATACATATTTGAATTGGAGTTACTTACGGGGTAGATAAGATTTAATGTTTTTTTATAGAGTTTTTTGTTTAATAAAGTTTGTATTAAACTAACTGGATAGCCGTTGTTTATAGCGATCTGAAATATTCTATTTAATTTAATTTCAAAATTATTTTTGTTTAAGAGAAAATAAACTAATCTATGTAACATGGAAAGGGAGGAATGTGTGGCGAAACGATATTATTGTGAATACAATTAATTTATTTGAACCTGTGATTGTGTTTTAATTTTTACATTATGGATACGTTTCAACATGTATTTGCTACTACCCTAAGAAGTTTATAAAAATATTTTTAAAATTGTCAAAAAAATTTCTTGTAAATTAGGTAGTACTAATTCTTCCCTTCTCCCACTGCTGTAATGTAACAAATATATAAACTAAACCCTCAGAACATTGTACCATTACCTGAAGAAGCTATTGTGATAGCGAAACAATTGTCGTGCATTAAATAATTTTGTGAAAGTATTGTTGTTGTTTAATTTCTACTATGATTAACTTTCGTCAAGTAAAGGTCGATTCCATGACATTGTCTCTAACCAATCAAATTAAAGATTTTTTAAAAATTCAGCCCTATCTGTCCCTTTGAACTAGTGAAAAGTGTTGTAAATATAAAACTCTATTTTTATAAATTGAATTGATTAAAAAAGCTTTCAAGTAATGTAACTCCATTTTTAAAAATAATGATAAAACACACTTGGAGTTTACAAATACATATTTATTATAACCACTATAATTATTTCAACACACTGTGCCTTCCTCAGGTGGTGAAGATATCTTCAAATATTTGTAAACTCCAAGTGTGTTTTATTATTAACTCTACTTTTAGTTAGACCGATAGAAACGAGATAATCCGATCCCAGAAGTACCTATGTGATTCCAGATTCAAGTAAAATTTTCACTAAAAACTCTGCTACTCCAATTGGGGGTATTGTCCAGAAACGACAATTAAAACATCAACTTACCCCTTATTTAAAGACAATTTAACTATAGCAAATAAAATCTGCGTGAATCATTTTTTATTTTTTCCATTACAATTTTCTGAAATATGTAACTGTAGTCCGGTCAATTTAGACATTCGAAGCTACATAAATTCCCACCAAGCTGAAAATCAGTAAAATTGTTTAAAATATGATTAAAAATAAAATTTGAAAGTTTCCCATCTTTCACCTGTATGGAAATTTTTTTGTCAAAGTCAGTCAAAAAAATTAGTTTTTCGCAATTTTCAGCAAAACGGTAAGTTTTATCATAAAATTACCCCAGACAAAAATTGTAGATCATAAAATTATCTATAAAATATGTATCAATATTTTTTTTCCTAAGAGCCACCGTTTCTGAGATATCGGGTTAAATGGAACCCAGTCCCTTATTTTACACGCCAGTGTAACCTCGAAACAACATCTGTCTCCTGTTCAATTGTATGCGTGGCTAGGGTCCTATACCTGCTTTATGTCAGTGTGCCCACTAAGTGAAATACTGTTACTCTCAGGGTTGCCAGATCAGGGGATTTTCCCCAAAAAATAGGGATTTTTTTCCTTTGGGGTATTTTTTGGGGATATATTTTTCAGGGGAATTCTTCTAGGGAAAAATTTTCCTCTACAATCTTTTTTTTATTTGTACTAAATATTTTCTAGTTCTTGGGGATTTATTTGTCACATAGCTTATTTTGGGGTATTTTAGAGATACATATTTTATAGATAATTTTATGATCTACAATTTTTGTCTGTGGTAATTTTATAATAAAACTTACCGTTTTGCTGAAAATCGCGAAAAACTAATTTTTTTGGCCTTTAACCTTGAATAAAATTTTTTCCATACAGGGGAAAGATGGGGAATTTTCAAATATTATTTTTAATCATATTTTAAACAATCTCAGTGACTGTCAGCTTAGTTGGAATTTATGTAGCTTTACTCTTATTGAGTATCTTACTGATAGAAACGAACTTTTTGATACTTTGTTACCATTTTCAATATATTTATGTAGTTAAATATTGTTACGAAATTCACAATTATATATTCTCTTTGAACTTATATCTGTCGCTCTCTTCTATAAAATATTGTCAAACTGTTATGCAAACTGTTCAACGCTGTTCCTTATATAGTCTTATGGACGTTTCTAGGCAACTCTCGAAACGTCCAGCAACTCTCGGACTTTCTGGAACGCGTCACAGGTTACTTTTATGCTTTTACTAAACTTTTGCAGTAGGCGCATGTCAACGTCAGAATGACACATCCGTCACAATATGTATAAAATATGTGAAACCTCACAAATAAAAATTTCTTTGTCCATAAATAATAATAAAGGCTATAATGTATCTAAAATAATTAAGTACTTGTGTGTTGTTATAAAATATAAGAACTTTATTATAAATGATACCTACCAAAATTTATACATTTTATTAGTTTTTCTATAAAAAAAATGAAAGAAGTAAGAAATTTTAAAAAAAATTTAAAAAAAATGATATTATAATTTATAGTTTAATGCCTTTTCATCTTACAACTAATTTATTAACCGATTAATACTCTCATTTGATTGCTTACGATCATAAGATTACGGTTGGTAAAGAAAAAATCGAAAACGAAATCATGTCATTAGGAAGATTGACAATTGACGCCATCAATGTTACCATTATTTTATTTATAATTTGAACTTCTGTTATGACCAGAGTATAATATTTTGATATATTTATAGCAAAACAAATATTTTTTATACCATTAATTGCGAACTTTACCAATGTACCTACATTGGAATGTCCGTTTTTAATAGTCTTCGAATTTCGTCTATTCTACCCCAAAATTTAACATAATTTCTTATTGGATGTGAACCAGTAAGATTTAGTTATTAAAAAATATTAATTTGGCACTAAATAAAATTAAGCAAAAAGTTAATTCAAAGTCAAGCAACTGAAATATTGAGTTACGTTATAAAATAAAATTACAATTAAAAAACTCGGGCGCCACTTTGTCAAACAAAGAAAAGAGATGAAAAAAATGCAAAGCAGTAGTGAGTTCCTGGAAACCAAGACGCTGGGATAGTTCGAAGCTCTCAAAAAAAAAAACCAATAAAATGTGAATATATTTTAAACTAAATACCAAAAATAAAGTCTTACAGATGTGAGACCCCAATTAAGATGTAATAAATTTCCTACGCTAATGACTTGGTGTAAGTTTCCGGGTTGTAGTGGGAACTTGTTGCGAGAGGGTGGCTCAGGATGGAGGCCAACTTCCAAAATAAGAAGAAAAAGTTTCCTACAAATATTTCATAAAACCTTTGGTAGTTGGAGCGATGGGTAATTGTAGATTGTTCAGTTTCTAGATACTCCAGACCGTTTGTGTCTTAATTCCAGGCCCAACACGTACTCCTGACTTCCAAAATCCTACCAGAACCTACTTGAAGTTGTCAAAATGGAGCTCGAACAACATAAGGACTATATTACCTACAAAAAGAAACAGGTTTAATAAAATACCTAAAATAAACAGTGCATTAAAGATGCACTACCAGGAAAAATTACTAAATCAAAAAGGAAAGCAAGGAAATTAGTCGGTGGTTATCAGTCGAAAAATTCAAAACACACCTCTCTTATATGTACAATATTGTACATGGTACACGCTTCACATAAAAATACCAAAAACAATATGAAAAATGGTAACCAAGCTGCCATGGAAAATTGCATAGGCAACTTAATAAAAGATTTATTAAACAACAAAGAATGACGATTGCAAAGATATTAATAAATTTAAGCATGGAACTTGCACGTGACTATCTAAGATAAATTCACGAAATTTATCAAAAATGAAAATTACATATCTGGGCAATTCTCCTTAGCTGAGCTTTTTTCAGCTTGTAGTGTAACTTACCTAGGCCAACGTGATCGTCAAAAACTTCTTACCCTTCGTTGTGTTGAAAAGCCAGGTCTTGCCAAAAATGACAAAATTGTACTCTGGTACGGGTTTACCATTAGAGGAACAAGGTTAAATAAAAGACAATGAATTCATTCCTACTTTTTAATTCAAAATCAAAATCAAATGTAAATTTGGAAATGAGAATGTCAGACTCAGCCTGTGGCTAGCGTGGAAAAAGAGCCTGACAGAGAAAACCACGATCTCAGCCACTCAAATATTTAAAAACAAATTCAAATAAATATAAAAATCAAAATATCAAATCCAAATAAATCACATATAAATCAAATAATCAATGTAGAAATAAATTCAGATAAAACACAAATAAATCAAAATATCAAATATAAAAAAAAAATAAGTTCCAGTGAAACACATATAAATCAAAATATCCAATGTAAAAATCAATTCAAGTAAAACACAGGTAAATCGAATTCCAGTAAAATTGTAAATCAAAATATCAATACAAAAATCAATTCAAGTAAAACAGGTAAATCAAAATATTAAATTCAAATAAAATGGTTAATTAAAATATCAATGCAAAAATCAAATCAAGAAAAACACAAGTAAATCAAATTGTTAAATCTAAGTAAAATGGTAAATCAAAATATCCAGGTAAAAATAAATTCCAGTGTAACACATGTAAATAAAAAAAATATCCAATGCAAAAAAAATAAAATCAAGTAGAACACATAAAAATCAAAATATCCAGTGCAAAAATAAAATCAGGTAAAACAAGTAATTGCAAATTGTAAAAACAACACAAAATAAAACACATAAAAATCAGGGCACATAAAAATAAAATCAATAAGAAAATTCAATAAAACACATAAAAATCAGGGCACACAAAAATACATAAAAGGGTAAAACACAATAAGACAAAAACCAAATAAAAAGTATGTAAAATAATCAATAAGAAATTGTTGTAAATATTATTAAAAGTTCTCAAATAAAATGAAATCAAAAACAACTTGGAAAAGATAAATTCAAATTTTGTAGTTCTCAGGCTCAACAAAAATGAAAAATAATTTGTGTAATAAAATTTATAAAAACTTATGAAAAATTCACAAAATGTAAACAAAATCCAATTTCACGAATGTTTGATAAATTTTGACACAATTTGAAATTCAATCCCTACAAACAGCAGCACATTTTAAAACCAAAAACATATTAGTTAGTTAATTTAGGAGTTTGGAGTCCCTAAGGAAGCAATCCAGATAACGATGATCGTTGGAACGTATCGGGATACCCAACTTGTGTTAGTTGATAATTTTTATCTAATCTAGAATCCTATTGTTGGACAAAGACATCATCGATAAAATACCAAATTAACCAAGCCACTGTTAATACTCCCCATCAACGTCCGCACGGGAGAAAATGTTAGTACTTACAACAAGGCATTTCATACTTAGATTGAACCACAAAATGTTTTATCCCTTTCGAAAATATACACAAATTATTATAAGTTGAAAAATAAAATATTAATGTTAAACCTGAAAAACTTTTAAATGAAATAATTTTAAAATATAATTTAGTAAGATTTACCTGAATTGAAATTAGTTTAAAAATAAAATAGTTTATTTAATTTAGTGAGATTTACCTAAATTGGAATTAATTTAAAAATAAAATAGTTTATTTAATTTAGTGAGATTTACCTGAATTGAAATTATTTTAAAAAAATGTAAATTATTTAATTTAGTGAGATTTACCTGAATTGAAATTATTTTAAGAATTTATAAACAATTGAACAGAATTTCCATAGTTATAAAAGAAAATAAAAAAAAGTGAAATTAAATTTGAAACAATTAAAATTATAAAAATGATAAACAAAATAATATTAATTTAGAATAATAAAATAATTTTCATACCTGTTAGAAATGTAAGTAATTTATCCAAATTGAAACAAAAACTCAAAACAAAGAAAATACACCAACACACAAAATACAAATAAAGACACAAAACAAATTATAATATCTGAATTTGAATACGAATTGAAATTAATATGATTGTTGAAATCTGAATCAAAATTGAATTGTATCGAAATGAAATGACTTGAATTGAATCAATGTTGGATTGAATCGAATCAGAAACAAAATTGAATTGAATTGAATATGAACCAGGATTGAATAAGAAACTAAATTGAATATATCGAATTGAATATGAACCACGATTGAATCAGAATTGAATGGATCGAATCGAATAAGAAACAAAATTGAATGCCTTAAAAATCACCTCGCAGCCCTTTTAAAGACTCGTACTAATACGTCATCAAAACTAATCGAACCCACGCCGCATCTAAGAAAAGTTCCCACAGGAAATCGATCTACGAGACAAGTACCAAAAATTTTATTGAAAAGAGGACATGTCTCACGTCAGCTCAAGAGTATTTATGGTTATTACACCCCATGTGTGCGAAACGCCAGAACACCCAACAGAAATTAGGCAGACCACACAAATAAAAAAAAAGCATGTGGTTGTTTAGTTTATTTTACTCACTTAAAATGCAAGTAAATATTCAGAAAGTTATCAGGAAATTTGATAAACAATTTTGTAATACCATGATCGAGAAACTATAATAAAAAAAATTTTTTTTTTTTTTTTAATGAAGCGTGCGTAAAATATTTAAAGGATTAAAGATGACCATCGGATACCACAAGCTAATTTTAACTTAAGAAATTCAGAGAAAATTAACACATGGACAGCAGATTCACCCACAACACCATAACAAAACGTTGATCGCGTAGTCCTGCTCAAAAGGTGTTAAGATAATACGATCAAATTAAAGAAGAAATCAATAAAACTGAACTAATACGAACGTTAAATGAGCTGGAAAAAAAATAAGTTTAATAACGAGCTTTTTCGTAGGAAAATGTCAAAAAAATCTTTTTAATAACGTTAATACGTAGCTATCACTGAACAATAGAAAACTAAAATGTATAGTACATAAGGTTTTCAAAGTGTTTCTATTTTTTTTAAACAGTGTGGCCCATTTGGAAGTAGGACACCTCTGTAAAGTCGCTGTTTTTAGTCCGATTTTGATAAAAAAAATTCCAGATTATTGCTCATGGAAAGCTGCATTTTGTGGCAAATTGATAGATTGCTATCGCAAAAATTAAGGCCTACTGTGCAATTTCTTTGAAGCAAAAATGCGAAAAGTACTGTTAGCGATTTTTTTAACGTGAAAACTAATTACTTACACCACTGTATTCAGTGACCCCTAAAATGGGTCTGTACCAAATTTCATCCGAAAATACCGCACATTAATAATTTTAATTATTAATTTTAAACATTGATTTATACGAGAAAATGCAGTGTGAAGATCAAGTAACTCATGAAATAAGTGAATAAACGCAATTCATACAAAAAAGAAGAACAAGAAGCCACGAAAATCTAATTTAGCCCTATTATTTTATTTTATTTACATTCTTTTGCTAAAATATTTGGTTCAATACCTAAACTAATTTTTTATATGAGTTGCTTTTATTCACTTATTTCATGAGTTACTTGATCTTCACACTGCATTTTCTCGTATAAATCAATGTTTAAAATTAATAATTAAAATTATTAATGTGCGGTATTTTCGGATGAAATTTGGTACAGACCCATTTTAGGGGTCACTGAATACAGTGGTGTAAGTAATTAGTTTTCACGTAAAAAAATCGCTAATAGTACTTTTCGCATTTTCGCTTCAAAGAAATTGCACAGTAGGCCTTAATTTTTGCGATAGCAATCTATCAATTTGCTACAAAATGCAGCTTTCCATAAGCAATAATCTGGAAAAAAGTTTACCAAAATCGGACTAAAAACAGCGACTTTACAGAGGTGTCCTACTTCCAAATTGGCCACACTGTATATACTTAATATCAGCTTTTAAAATATCCAAATGCATAAATTGTCAATTTTTCAGAGTAGATTAAATGTTATGAAATGAAAAATGAAATCAAGGTAATTTTTTCTGGAATTTATTATGATTAGTTTGTAGGCAGGTACCTAATATGTTTTATTTTTATTTTTTACTAAAAGAGATATATGCAAATCAAAAATGTTTCTTGTATACTTATTTATATTAAATTTCTTGTTAAACAGGGTTACTCACGCTATACAGCACCGAATATTATGGCGAAAATATGAAAATTTTAAAAACTTTAACTTTTGGGTCATATAGGGGTCTATTATGGTTACCTTTTAAAATTATTTCCATACTATACAGGGTGTTCAAAATGCCCTAAAAGTATAAGTTATGTTTTTTTAAATGGCACCCCCTGTATATTATTGCATTTTTGGATTCTTCGATCAAAATAAGTGTTTATTTTGATAAGGTTTGTAATACCTAAATTTTTTTAAATAATTTGAATTTTATCAAAATCTAACCTAATTTTTATGTTTCAAATAGGTACTTAAGAAGTATTTAAGTTATGTAAGCGAAATTTACAATAAAGTGTAACAATAGATCATATTTTATATACCAATTATAATAAACTTGTCATCTTATACAGGGTGTCCAAAAATTAATACTACTTTAGTAATAACTTTAAGGAGTTGTAACTTGATTAATTTAAATGGAACGTCATATTTTTTCACATACCAGGATATGTATTTTTTAATTACCTATCGATTGGTACTAGGGTGTTAATAAGCTAAGTCTTCGCGTTTTCTCCGGAAACTCTAAATAATTGTTTTATGTGCCATTTGGAGTTTTTTAAATAAAAGTTCCAATGTATCTAGTTGCCTTTGGTCTTTATTGTCAGATGTTAGTTATTATTTATTATTATCCTTGGGGAATGTTATAAGAATTGTTTACACTCTATCGAAAAAAATTTTATGTTCTGACACTATCCAACACCCACATGCAAAATTCAGTTCGGTTATCAAAATCATTTCCATAAAGTTCTTGGCAAAGCTGGATTTTATGAGGATAAAAACCGTGTTTTTAAAGAATTCTTTAAATACTTGATTGGCTTAAGTTCTGTATTTTTGGAAATCTGATTTTGACTAATATTGGGATTTTCGATAACTGATTCGACTACCATAAAGACATTTTCTTCATCTTCAGTGACTGATTTTCTTGTAATGGGTTTTTATAAGTGACATTTCCGCTTTCCTGAAATTGTTTTAATAATCTTTTAGAAACGGCTGGCTTAGGATGTTTTCTTTCGGGAAACCTTTGATCATAAACTCGAAAAGCCAATAAACAATTCTTATAACATTCCCCAAGGATAATAATAAATAATATCTAACATCTAAACACCAAAGGCAACTAAATACATTGGAAGTCTTCGCGTTTTCTTAGGAAAAGCTAAATAATTGTTTTATGCGCCATTTGGAGTTTTTTAAATAAAGGTTCCAATGTATCTAGTTGGCTTTGGAAGAAGTCCCTTCTAATATTACAACTACAATGTGGCTTCAACTGGATGGAGCTTCGCCTCATTATCACCGTGAGGTTCGGCAATTTTTAAATGCCAACTTTCAAAATAGGTGGATTGGAAAAGCGAATTTAAAAATTGCCCCCTCCCCCGATCCCCGGACTTAACACCAGTGGATTTCTTTCTGTGGGAATACATAAAAGGAATAGTCTATAATACGCCTCCGACAACTCCACAAAATATGAAAATGCGCATAAGAGACGCTTTTGCAAGTGGTACCCCGCAAATATTATCCAAAGTAAGCAGTGGTTTTGAATAAAGAATTTACAAGTGCCTGGAAAACGATGGTCGACATTTCGAACACATGTTATAAATATTTTATTTGTATTATGTTATACTTAATTAGTTAATAAGTATATAATTTAGAACATTTCATTAAAAAATTCCAAATGGCGCATAAAACAATTATTTAGCGTTTCCTGAACAAACGCGAAGACTTAGGTTATGAACATCCTAATACCAAACGATAGGTAATTAAAAATACATATCCTGGTATGTTAAAAAATATGACGTTCCATTTAAATTAATCAAGTTACAACCCCTTAAATTTTAGGGGTAAAATCGAGAAAATTCAAAAATTATTAAAATTAGAGACAATATAAATAATGAAAAATTTAAAACCATTTAATATAATAAATTAATCATAGATATATACAATTTTATCCAATTAAATACTTACAGTGTTAACAAGCTTTTTCTGCTGAAAAATGCAAAGGACAATTGAAAAATGAAATTTAATTAAGTTGAACAAATAATTTCGAAATTCATCCCTATGGCTTGTTGACTTTCGTAATCATATAAACATACACGCAAATCATAGATAAGTATCTGTAATGCTAAATACGTTTTACCAAGTTATAATTGAATTGAAATGAATTAGTTTGATATTGATCTCTGATTTTGCTTTTGATCTAATAAAAAGCGTTTATAATGGAATTATTTGGACAAAGCTTTAGCAAATTAGATTTAAAAATCTGATATAAAAGGTTTATCAAAACATACAGAAATCGCAGTGGCAAAGGTAGCAATATCATTCGAATATGGTTGCTGATGCTCTCTCACAAGCAAGGTATGACCTTTTCTGTAATTTTTAGACTAGTTTCCTAGTAGAATTTTACTTATTTATATTGAATATTTAATTTTACTAGATCTCTTCTTTTTTTTATTCTCTTCTCTAATTCAAAAACTAAAAAATAAAATACAAATGATTATTCCATTGTTTACTGTAACGTTTGCGAAACATTTATGTAATTTAAAATCGAAACGATTAACAACAAACTGAATTTTTTAAAATATCATTTCTAAAGTTCCAAAAAACTTTATTACAATTTGGTGTATCAAAACCTACAGTGAAAAATCAGTTATTTTGAGAAAAATTAGAATTGGCTTGCCTTGATTCTATTGATTTGAAAGATAAAAATTTTTTCCAGAGGGTGACCTCTGTAGATAGGTACTTTTCAAAAACATAAAGAGAGTTTAAAAAAGATTTACAAGAATCAGTTAATTACATTTTCCCTTTTAAAAGTAACTTCACCACTTTTTTTCTTTTTGGGAACAAACTATTGAAAATTGGACCTCTGGCAAAAATTAAGCTCCATATTTTTTATTCTCATACTTTTTCCTCCGATCAATTTGAATCGAAATAATATTTTTTTTCGTATTAGCGGTTTTCCTACTGAAGGTTTTGATATGTCTATTTGGAATTGTGTCCTTTGGACCCCCCTCCCCAGAAACAATATAAGTATCTATTAAAAATTAAAAATTCAGCCTGCCCCTACTTTTGTCGACCTACCTCCTTATTTTACTCAGTTTGATCTGCATTTGGTCCTTTGCAAATAGCATTTTTTGGTTAAGACATTCTGGATTAAATTTGCTATCAACACAAACAGTACCCAGAGCTTAAATTATGGAACATTTTTTGTCAAAGAGTAAACTCTCTGCAGCTCTTTCCCAAAAATATGTATAGGAAGTGCCGAAATTCCCAAAAATCAATTTAATAAAATTTTGGGTAACTTCACCACTCCCTTTCCGTTCTTCTTGAGAACGAACGATAAAAAGTTTAACCTATTACAAACATTATTGCCAATTTTAAGCTCCATGTTCTTTATTCTCGCAAATTTTTTTTTCTCCAACCAATTTGAATCGAGATACACAACTTTCAAAGAGCAGATTTCTCCCTGAAGTTTCTGATACGCGTATTTGGAATATCGAGTTTTGGACCCTCCCAAACAAAAACAATATAAGTATTAAAAAATCAGCCTGCCCCTATTTTTTTTGTTTGACTTACCTCCTTATTCTAGTCACAATAAATTTTAGTATACCTACCATCCATAAAACACGCAAACAAAAAGTTTTCATTAAAATACTAAATTCTCAATTTAATCTAAATCAAACAATTTTCCGACGTTTCGCTCAGTGTTTGTAACATTTTTCAATGTATATGTATATATAATTTGTGTTTTAACAATTAAGTGCTATAATTTCGTTTTTTTAAGGATTTTTTCTGTTTATTTTTGTATTATATCCACTGTGTGGCTAGGTTAGGTAACCAGTTGAAGTTCTGTGGGTTTAATTTTTATGAAAATGAAATTATAGTTTAATTTCAATTATTGATAATAAAAGTTTTGTATGCTTTTTAAAATTACATTCTCTTCTTTACTCTCTCTACCTATCACTATCCAATGACTTGAAAATTAAAAAAAAGAAGCAGTTCTTTAAATATATTATGCATATTTATCTAATATTACAATATTAAATGTATAATAAAATGTTTATTTAAATTGTGAGTTGCATTTATCTATAATATATGGCTTTGTTAATATTATTTATCTATGGAATTTAAATTTGGTAGAAATTTAAATGAAACTTAATTACTCCAAAGTTGTAAATTAATTGATAGATACACATACGCATACAATCTTGAATTTTGTAAGATATACACATATAGTCCGGTCAATTTAACCATTCTAAGCTACATAAATTCCCACCAAGCTGAAAATCAGTAAGATTGTTTAAAATATGATTAAAAATAAAATTTTAAAGTTCCCCATCTTTCCCCTGTATGGAAAAATTTTTATTCAAGGTCAAAGGTCAAAAGAATTGGTTTATCGCGATTTTCAGCAAAATGGTAAGTTTTATCATAAAATTACACCAGACAAAAATTGTAGATCATAAAATTATCTATAAAATATGTATCAGTACTTTTTTTCCTAAAAGCTACCGTTTCTGAGATATCAGGTTAAATGAAACCCAGCCCCTTATTTTATATGCCAGTGTAACCTCGAGACATCTGTCTTCCTGTTCAATTGTATGCGTGGCTAGGGTCTTATACCTGCTTTATGTCAGTGTGCCCAATAAATGAAATACTGTTAGTCTCAGGGTTGCCAGATAAGGGAATTTTCCCCAAAAAATAGGGGATTTTTTTCCTTTGGGGTATTTTTTGGGGATATATTTTTCAGGGGAATGCTTCTGGGGAAAAATTTTCCTCTACAATCTTTTTTTTTTGTACTAAATATTTTCTAGTTCTTGGGGATTTATTTGTCACATAGCTTATTTTGGGGTATTTTAGACATACATATGTTATAGATAATTTTATGATCTACAATTTTTGTCTGGTGTAATTTTATGATAAAACTTACCGTTTTGCTGAAAATCGCGAAAAACTCATTTTTTTGACCTTTAACCTTGAATAAAATTTTTTCCATACAGGGGAAAGACGGGGAACTTTAAAATTTTATTTTTAATCATATTTTAAACAATTTTACTGATTTTCAGCTTGGTGGGACTTTATGTAGCTTTACTCTTATTTTTTGGTCTAATTTGACCGGACTAATATGTGACTTTTGAATACCTTGTCATCATACTGTTATTATTCTTTCGTTTACTGATTGCTCGTCTAGGCCAAACTGATTTTTAAATTACAAATCAGAGCAACCTCAACTGGCCATTTTTAGATACTTATTTTTTAACTAATTTCTTTTTTCCTTTTCAATATTATTCATTAAATACAATCGTTGAATTTTTGGTAGCTTAGATTTTATTAATTTGAAATTATTTCTCAATTCTGGATAAACGAACTAGACAAAACTACTATTTCCTGGCATTTACTGCTTTCAAAACAGAAAGTAGATAGATTTAAAAACTAAAAGGTACAAATATTAACGAGATACATATATACATAAATGTTTAAAAAAGCTATTTAAAGTAGATATTTTCGCTTTTTGTATTTGTATTCTAAATATTGCGATTTCAAATACAGTAGAAACTCGATTAACCGGACTAATTGTTGTTGTTAAGCATTCGGATAATCGAAAATCCGGATAATCGAATGTATGAAGAAAAGCAGGTTTTATGCATATGCAGTACCTACATAATGTTGTGTGTTTATTAAAAACAGCAAATACATATCTACGAAAATCAGTGTTTATTAAAAAATTGTTAAGATACATTTTTCAGCATACGATGTATGCACTTATTTATGTAAATATGTACATATTTTCTTATATTCTGCAGCCTTAATCATGAAATCAAATATTTAGGTACGTTTGTACGTATAATTTGTTTACAATATGTATTTGGTAATTCGCTTTTGATAATCATAAAATAAAATAATAAGTTTAATTTGCTTTAAAATATTTGGGAATTGTCATTTGACATAAGTTTTCTCTTCATTGATGCTATATCACGAATAATCAAAAATAATTAATCGCGGTTAGCAGTCCGGATAATCGCGAATCCGTATAACTGAGGGCCCTATAATCGAGTTTCTACTGTAGATCACATAATCGCGTACCTACCCATCTGTCCGTTTAATAACTTTTAATACTTTGCTAGTACGAATCCAATGAATGAGGGGCTTAAATTACGATTTTTATTCGGGGCAAAAGTGAGACTGTATCAATACACAAAATAATTTCATGCAAAAATGCGTGGTTTCAACTATTGCTGATACTGAAAAAACTGCATTTTCGCAGATAAGTTTAGAATGGTAGGAAATATAAATTCGTGTCTGTTTTGAATGAATGTTGTAGGGATTTTTATTTTACATGACATGAAAAATTCTCTGATGTAGGGGCAATAGATTTAAACTTTTGAATGAATTAATAATTGCAACTACAAATATTTTCAAAATATTATAGGTATAAAGAAACTAAGACAAAAGGCTTTATTCTTATGGAAGGAAAAAACGTATGGCTTTAATTTTGATAAAGTTTGTACTTACACGGAGAAAACAATCATGAAAATATTGCTAGAATTCTAGCAAACATGACTAAAAAATCTGTCAATTATATGGACGACCAGACACCAGACGCTCAAGGAGATTTTACTAGAAATGTCTAGTCAATCTACGTTCGGTGTTGAGACTGAATTCTAGTAAAATTGACTTGATTAAAAAACGTTTTTTACAGTTTTTATGACTAATTTTACTGAACTATTCTCATTCTCGTATTTTTTTTGGTTACGATACGATAAAATAATCGAGAAATAGAGAAAAAAGTCTAGACTTATTTAGCTTGATTATTATAATACTAATTATTAGAAAGAATGAAAAATTGTTTTATACCACCAAGTACATTTTATGAGAATTCTAGTATTATTTACGAGACAAATTTTGCTTGACTCATCAAGTAATAAAATCATGATTATTTTTCTCCGTGTAATAAATAGAAACATATTGTAGTTTTTAAAAATTTTACAATCATTTTTTTTTTTTCGTATTTTTCGAAGGCCAACCAATAGAGCGTCTCTTTTTTACTTTCATATTTAAACATTCGTAAATATTAATTTTGCAGATTGATTTAAACCCCTTCCATCGCCCAGACCTTCGGAAAATTCTGATAATAGAAAATAATAACCAAAAAGTAATATCCAGCAGTAATTTCCATTTGTCATAAAATTTTAAGCCAAATAAATAAAAATCAATTGTTTGAAACTACAGTAAATTTCGTTTATAACGACGATGAAAGGACCATTAAATTCCGTCGCTATATCCGGAAGTCGCTATATTAAAAGAAAGAGAGAATGAATGAAATTAACACTCGGTCGCAATATGAGTATGAGATTTCTAGCATCTTGTAATTAATAGTTCATTAAAATTAGTCGCTACAACCGAAATCGACGTTACATCCGAAGTCATTACATACAAATTTTCTTCTTAAATTACCCCTTAAATTCAAGGGACTTACGTGTTATGTCGTTATAACCAAAAAAGGGTCGTTACAACCGAAGTTGTTATAAATTAAATCCACTGTAATTATTATTTCTTTCTCTAAGACGAATTTTTAATTTCATTTATTTTTAACGACTTAAAAAATATTTTTAATTCTTTCACAAATTTAAATTCTTTGTGTGTAAATGATGAAAATAACAGAACAGATACATTTTATCATAACAACGTTACAAGTTTTCCATTTAGAATGAATATTGTAACGAATAAGCGGAATTTTTATGGTTAATATTTTATGATTTAATGAATTAAATGATTAAACAATGATTTATAAACTAATTATGACTATATCTTAAAACTACTTGCCTAAATAATTATTAACTAGGGGCATTGATAATGGCAGAGACTCTTATCAGGCATTAGGATGAGTGATAGCGGCAACCCGCTACACTCCCCTAACCCTTCTGAATCGCTGGCTCGATCTTCTTCACCTCTACTTTATTCTCTCCTTTACTATACTTACTGTTTTTTTTTTTTTTGTTTTCGTGGAGGAGAGGAAATCGTCAAACTCATTCTTTTATACTTACCCACATAGTGCTCTTTTACCCCCAAACGGAACCGTGCAAGTTGGTGACAGCCCACTTTTGCCGTGCAATCATGTGGCATTTCCGTGTGGCGGTTCCTTGTTTCGTAAAATCAATACGTTGCATATTTAAATTAAAACAAATGTAATTAATGAAACGAAAAACAATTAAAAGGAAATATTTTGGAAAAATATGAGCACTATGTGACAATATTTCTATATTTAACAATTCTCCGACGTTTCGCTCAGTGTTTGTTATATTTTTCAATGTATATGAATATATAATTTGTGTTTTAATAATTAAGTGCTATAATTTTAAATTTTTTTAAAGATTTTTTCTGTTTATTTTTGTATGAGATCCACCGTGTGGTTAGGTTAGGTAACCAGTTGAAGTTCTGTGGGTTTAATTTGCATAAAAAGAAAATTATAGTTGAATTTCAATTATTGATAATAAGGGAAAATGTTAATTTGTCTTTCTTGTATTTGACTTGACATTTGCCTTGCAGAAGCTCACAGTCATTAGCAAAACATTGAAAAAGTACTAAAAATACAGAAAAGCTTAGTTTTTTATAGCATCTAAATTGTTCAGAAATGTGGTATAAATTATTTATAAAATTTGTATATAAAACCACTGAATGATTTAAAAAAACTATTTCATCCCTGGATAGAATAGACTAATAAAAATAAGTTTTCTGTTCGAAGTCTTATTATTTATTATTTTTGGTGTTGTTCTTCTTTTCTTAGTTTTGCTCCAAATTAAAAATGACAATTTCATCTATTTAGTGGTTCAACCATAAAATTATTTTTGTAAAAAACAACTAATATAAGAACTTCAACTGAATCTCACTTAAAGCTATCTACAATAATAATTTTTAAATTTTACTACGTAACATTGTAGACTATTGCTGTTTTGTTTAATAATACGGTATTATTTTTAATCACATTAAGGGTTCTCGGTGATGGAGAACAGCGCTTGATGGGATGGAATATTCCAACATCTGAATTGAGCCACATCCCTGAGCACTGGCTCAAATATCCCGAACCCGAACCCTCACTACATTTTCTCTTGGGATTACTATACGTTGTATATTTCTTCCTTTCTACTATTGGAAATGGACTCGTCCTATGGATATTTTCAACGTAAGGACCTGTAATAACGATAATGAATTAATGAGGTATGTACGATAAGAATATTATATATACTGTTATTTTTATTATTATTAGGTCGAAATCGTTGCGAACACCGTCGAACATGTTTGTTGTTAATTTGGCATTTTGTGATCTTATAATGCTCCTGAAAGCACCCTTGTTCATTTATAATGCGTTCAACAAAGGATATGCTACGGGTCACCTTGGATGTCAGATATTTGCTACGGTCGGTTCTATATCTGGAATCGGTGCAGGAATTACCAATGCCTGTATCGCCTACGACAGATATACGACCATAACGAATCCTTTGGAAGGGAGATTGAGTGCCACCAAAGCCAGTTTTATCATATTTTTCATTTGGGTGTATACGATGCCTTGGGTCTTATTACCGTTAACCGAAGTGTGGAACCGCTACGTTCCTGGTTTGTGCACCAAAATAAATATTTAATAATATAATAACTACCTTTTAAAGCCCTCATCAACAGGGCTCCATATCATAAGCATAATCCCAAACCCTTACTTGATAGATAAAAAATGTAGGTAATACCAACACCTTTTCCAGGAAAACCTTCTTGCAGAAATAAATCGACTCATTGCAATCAAATTTATTTAGGATGGGGGTAGTTTTCATCCCATTCATTCCGTCATTAACTTGATAAGCATGTCAGAAGTTGTTACCTCCTTAGAGTAGTCTTAACACCAAATTTTATTCAAAGGGCACGATGACTCTTATTAAGATCTGTTGTCAGAAATCTTACATGCAAAAAACTTTTTTTTTCGAAACTGTTACAGAAATCAATTTTTAATAAGAGACGGAAAATGAAGCTAAAACGTCTATGCTTCTTAAAAAAAATTAGTTATGGATGAACCCACCTAAAAAATTTGGAACAATTATATCTATGGGTGGGGGTGGTTTACACCCTTGTCATAGTTTAAGAAAAGTGATTTATCCTTCAGAAAATGGTACCTTTAAAGACATTTGGTAAATTGTTTCACAAAAGTTTTTATTTAATAGATTTCTCTAACAATTGTTTCGGTAATTACGCCATTGTCAAAGAGTTACTTACTTATCAACTAAAGGTAGGTACATTTTCAGGTAAATTAATTGTACAAAACTTATCGTAGTTTTAAAAGGGGGGAATTTCCAAAATTTATTTGATCGTTGGTGGCTGAGTTTATCTCGGCTATTTCTCATTGCTTAGCATTCGGGAGGTAACCGGTTCGATTCCGGGGCCCGGCTACTCTGGTCTAAGTTTTTCTGTGGTTTCCTTGGATCCTTTAGGCAAATGCTGGGGTAGTAACATTCCACAGATAGTCTTTCACTTCTCTTCTGTCTTCATTTCTTCCGTCTCATCTTTCTTCCCCCAACCATCACCCACCCATTCTCACTATTCCTAAAGGAGGCTGAAGACGGCCTTCCGCCCTACATCTCCGACTTTTCACAAGGGTGTAGATCGAGGGTGACAGCCCGCCCACCAATATTTATGGGAATGAAACACCCAAAAGTTTTAAAATTCGGCTATTTCAAAGAGGTTAAGCCGTTGACCTCTATTCTGATAATCAAGCAAATTTATATTTGTAGAGTCAAGTAAATGTTTGAAAGCAAAACAAAAAAAAAACTTATGTGTTTCATTCCCAACAATATTGGTGGGCGGGCTGTCCCCCCCGACCTGCACTCTTGTGCTAAGTCGGAGGGGTAGGGCGGAAGGCCCTCTTGAGCCTCCATTAGGAATAGTGGGAATGGGTGGATGATGGTTGGGGGAAGAAAGATAAGACGGACGAAATAGAGACAGAAAAGAAGTGAAAGACTATCTGTGGAATATTACTACCCCAGCATTTGCCTAAATGATCCAAGGAAACCACAAAAAAACTTGGACCAGAGTAGCCGGACTTACCATAGTAATGTATATTTTTTCTCACACCATCAGAAAGTAGAGATTTCAACGAAGAAAAAGCCCACCAACGTTTTTAAAAAAGCAGATATTTGGACGTGAGAATTTTCTATTGAAAATTAGGGTGCTTTTTCGATATTAAGTAAAAATAAAATGAAAAAATAAATATTTCAAATCAAAAAAATTACAGCGTGTTTGGGACATGAATAGGTAAATTTTCACCAAATTTCGTGAAAAATAATTTTTGTTTGTAAAAGATAAAAATAAAAAACCAAAAAGTTGGTTATTTGAATTTTTCAAATAAATTTTGAGATTATGTGAAAAAAGTGTAAATACAAAAGTTGTAGATCTTTTTATTACCTACAACTTTGCCATTTAACTTTTTTCCATAAGACTTGTAGTTTTTTCGGAAATCAAGGAAAACCGTTTTTTAACCTTAAAAACTCACCCCAATCCCTTTCCCGACCTCAGATGGCCCGTAAATTATTTTTCCTTTCATTTCTGTTATATTATCTTCCTTTTCCAATGGGTTTCATCCTACTATAATTGTTTTTTTACTTTTTACTATTTTATTATTTTTACTATTACTTACTAAAAATGTTGTTGGACCATTACAACATTCTATTTAATTTCTCTAATGGATACATAAAATTATTTGCATCCCCAGTGGCGTAACAATAGAGTGGCAGGGCTGGCAAAATGCCACGGGCCTCGACCCAAGAGGGCCCCTGCCCAAGAAGCCGCGAGCTCAAAAATATTTTTTTACATTGTACCTGAGTATTTTATTTTATTTGAAAAGTATATTCTTATAAGTTCTGCTTAAAATCCAAAGTGAGACAACTAAAGATCATAATACAAATTCAAGTTAATAACATTAAAAACATTAAACCCTACTAGATGGGCAGGACGTTATGATGCCGTTTTTGCTTCAAAAGTTCGGTTTATTGAAGTCCAAAAAGCGCTAACGAAAACAATTCTGTTAAATTGCAAATCAGATGAAAGAAATGAAGCTGTTTCGCTAAAAAAGAAGATCGAAAACTACAATTTTATTATGTTATTGGTTTTCCATTGCAAGATCCTACTTACTATCGATGCAGCCTCTAGCACTTCAGTCTAAAGCCACCGATCTTTCAAATGCCTTAGAACATTTGAAAACTTGTCTAGAAGAATTGGAAAGGTATCGAAATGAATTTGAAAATTTAAAAATGGAAGCAAATGGTTCATCGCCCCTGAATTTTCTAAAACTCGTCAGAGGAAGGTAAAACGCCATTTTGATGAGCTTTGCGAAGATGAGCGTCTCCAAGATCCGGAAAGTTTGTTCAAAGTGAACATATTTTATCGAGTATTAGACATCATTATAAACCAACTGAAATCGCGTTTCCTTCCAATGAATGAAATTGTTTTAAATTTCAGTGTTTTGCAGCCTTCCACTTTAAAAGTTTTAAATGACACTGATCTAGAGCTCTAGAGTTTGTTGAGATATATAAAAAAGACATATATGAGTCATTTTCCAGAGAAATTCTCAGTTTTCGATCCACTTTCAGAGACGAAATAGAAAAATCTTCGTGTATTAGAGACCTTGCTGATTTATTAATAATAAAAAATCATTTTATGTCCTGCAGCTTTCCTGAAGTATGCACTGCATTAATGTTATTTCTTACAATTCCTGTGACTACAGCTAGTGCTGAACGATCATTTTCAAAACTAAAATTGATAAAAACCTATTTAAGAAACTTTATGAGACAAGACAGGTTATGTAACTTGGCTATTCTGTCTATTGAAAATTCTATGGCCCGATCTTTAAACTTTGATGATGTTATAGACTACAGACCATTTCCTCTCGCCTAAGAGAGGAGGCCTATGGCCATTAGTGGGACATATACAACATACAACGTGTAATTGAGTACCCTGAAAATCTCGAAGTTTATTAAAATTAAACTGAGTACAACGTGACGATTTTTACTGATCAAAAGAATTTGCCACGGGCCCCAGATGGTATAGTTACGCCACTCTGCATCCCTACAATTTTTTATCTAACAAACATCGTTGGTAGTTGAAATAAATCGTAGAATTTCTTTTGCTTCATTACGTATCTAAAGACGATCTTTTTAGTAAATTTTTATTCGCTTTGTGCATGATCCTTTGAATATCTTTTCTTCTTTGGAGTAGCAACTTTATGATGTTGATATCAAGTTTATCTTAATACCGAGAAAATCTGATAAATTCGACACCTCAGTCAAGTTTAAAACATTTTGCCATAATTTGAATAACAACGTTCAAACTTTTTACCAACCTCTGAATTTTTTATTATCAATTAAAAGGAATGGTTTCTCTTCATGCCGTATATATGCCTATAACCCTTTTTTAATTTATTTTTTCACCATGAAAATTTATATTTTACTATTAAGTTTTCAAAGTAAAGAAAAACAAGCTGATAAAACTTTTTCTTCAAAAGATATTTACCTACAAATAATACAATTTTTTCAAGATTAAAATTGCAATTTATTCTTGTTGAACAAATATTACAAATAAGTACCTAACGTCAGAAATAATTTTGTATTTTCAATATTTCTTATTTACGATAGTACAAGAAGTCGAGAATAATTTACTTTGATTACTTTAAGAGGGGAAAACGATTATAGAACCTCTTAGCCTTCCTATATATTTAGAACCAGTGATATCTCATTGCATTCATCTCATCATTATATTTTTATCCATTCTACCGATATTTCATAACGTAATTTCTACTTTTTTGTCTTCTGTTTCGTTATTATTTCTTTTCTTTTCGACATTGAAACAACTCAAGGTGAAATATCTATATAAAAATATCCATTAGTCTTTTGTCTCTAATAACATTCTTCCTTTTATTACTTTCTTATCCACGTGGTAGCAACTCTTTCTTAGTATTATTTAAAACAGACAAAAGAAATGCTAAATGAAAATTCTTTTTGTTTTCTTATAGAGGGATACTTAACAGCATGTACGTTCGACTATCTGACTGACAACTTCGATACTCGTCTATTTGTGGCGTCTATATTTGTTTGCTCCTATGTCATCCCCATGCTCTTGATCATATATTACTACAGTCAGATAGTAACTCATGTGATAAGGCACGAAAAAGTGCTCAAAGAACAGGTAGGAAATATTATTTTATCATTCCCCGTTCCTTCACCAAAAAAATAATTTTATTTTCTTATAATCAAATACTACTGGCATAATAATGTTTATAATGAGGTAGATTAAATTTGAACCAAAATTTATTTTTGAAAATACAATCGAACTTCGATAACTCGATTCACCATATGACGTAAAAGAACTTCGAAGTATCGAGACTTAATAATAATATATAATTACATACACTATACGGCACGGAAAATTATGGCCAAAATATGAACATTTTAAAAACTTTAACTTTTGGGTTATACAGGGGTCTATTATGGTTAACTTTTAAAATTATTTTCATATTATACAGGGTGTTCAAAATGCCCTAAAAGTATAAAAGTTATGTTTTTTTAAGTAGCTGCCCCTGTTTTATTATTGCATTTTTGAATTGTTCGATCAAAATAGGTGTTTGTTTTGATAAGGTTTATAACACCTAAACCTTAAAGTTTTTTAAATAATTAAAATTTTATCAATATCTAACCTAATTTTTATGTTTCAAATAGGTACTTAAGAAGTATTTAAGTTATGTAAGCGAAATTTCAATGAAGTGTAACAATAGATCATCTTTTATATCAATTAAAATAAACTCGTCATATTATACAGGGTCTCCAAAAATTAATACTACTTAAGTATAAAATTTAAGGGGTTGTAACTTGATTAATTTAAATTGAACGCCATATTTTTTAACATACCAGAAGATGTATTTTTTAATTACCTATCGATTGGTATTAGAGTGTTCATAAGCTGTCTGCGCGTTTTTTCAGAAAACGCTAAAAAATTGTTTTATGCGCCATTTTGAGTTTTTTAAATAAAATTTCCAATGTATCTACGTAGTTGCCTTTGGTGTTTAGATGTTAGATATTATTTATTATTATCCTTGGGGAATGTTATAAGAATTTTTTATTGGCTTTTCGAGTTTATGCTCAAAGGTTTCCCGAAAGAAAACATCCTTAGCCAGCCGTTTTTGAAAAATTATTAAAACAATTTCAGGAAAGCGGAAATGTCACTTGTAAAAACCCATTACAAAAAAATCAGTCACTGAAGATAAAGAAAATGTCTTTATGGTAGTCGAATCAGTTATCGAAAATCCCAACATTAGTCAAAATCAGATTTCCAAAAATACAGAGCATAAGCCAATCAAGTATTTCAAGAATTCATTAAAAACACGGTTTTTATTCTCATAAAATCCAACTTTGTCAAGAACTTTATGGAAATGATTTTGATAACCGAACTGAATTTTGCATGTGGGTTTTGGATAGTGTCAGAAAATGAAAATTTTTTCGATAGAGTGTAAACTGTTCTTATAACCTTCCCCCATGATAAAAATCATATCAATACGCTCTTCTTTTGAATAAATTTGTATTTTGAATAATCAACACCTCAATAATAAATAATAACATCTGACAATAAACACCAAAGGCAACTAGATACATTGGAACTTTTATTTAAAAAACTCAAAATGGCGCATAAAACAATTATTTAGCGTTTCCTGAAAAAACGCGAAGATTTAGTAGCTTATGAACACCCTAATACCAATCGATATGTAATTAAAAAATACATCTTCTGGTATGTTAAAAAATATGGCGTTCCATTTAAATTAATCAAGTTACAACCCCTTAAAGTTTATACTTAAGTAGTATTAATTTTTGGACACCCTGTATAAGATGACGAGTTTATTATAATTGAGATATAAAATATTATCTGTTGTTACACTTTGTCACATTGTAAATTTCGCTTACATAACTTAAATACTTCTTAAGTATTTGAAACATAAAAATTAGATTAGATTTTGATAAAATTCAAATTATTTAAAAAACCTTAAGGTTTAGGTGTTTTTTGAAAACAAACTCGTTATTTCCATCATCAAAGAATAAGCATTAAGGGAGGTTGTTATTGCCAAAGATCTTTATGGGAACTATATCTTTCAAGTTCCTTATCCACGAAACCAAATTTTGTAATAATCAGTACAAAACCCATTAGAAATTTCGGTGCAAATTTAATCCACCCATAGATTGTGCTTATACTTACAGTTGCTTCACATTGATTAACTTTCTTTAATGAAGAAACCTCAATTTCAAATATGGTAATGATTATTGAAGATTAATAATATGCTCGAAATTTTCTGTACCAAAATGTAGGCTAAAAAAATGAACGTCGATTCTTTGAGAAGTAACCAAGCTCAAGCGAATCAGTCGGCGGAAATAAGGATTGCCAAAGTTGCATTGACAATCACATTCCTCTATGTGGCAGCATGGACACCTTATGCTGTCGTTGCAATGATAGGAGCATTTGGGGATCAGTCCCTTCTTACTCCTGGAGTGACCATGATTCCAGCTTGTTTCTGTAAATGTGTCGCATGCTTTGACCCGTATGTGTACGCTTTAAGTCATCCCAGGTACAGGTCAGTATCGATTTTGTCTTCTTGTTCTTACTAAATTTAGGATAATAAAATGGTCCTGTTGTTGAAGTTGAAATTGCAAGTAAGCAAGTTTCTTTAAGGAAAACCTTTTATGCAATTTCGTGAATATGTCGCATACATTTCGAACATATAATTGGCTACTTTTAACTTCCCTTAAGTTATAATATATAAGGTTATAACAACAAGAACTAGTATACAATTTAATTTGTATTCATATAAGCATAAAATGAATACAAAGGAAAGTATGTGAATAATGCTATTTATATTGACTAATGCAAAGCACAATTTCTGCTTCCATTGTAATAAGTGGAGGATAAAAAAAGAAACGACTCTAACCTAAATAGACCAGGGTCGATAATCTTTGAAACCAAAAAAAAATATAGTGGAATGACACCCATTAGAAAAGGAAGAGAATATAACAGAAATGAAAGGAAAAATAATTTACGGGTGATCTGAGGTCGGGAAGGGGAAGGTGGTGAGTTTTTAAGGGTAAAAAACGGTTTTCCTTGATTTCCGGAAAAATTACAAGTCTTGTGGAAAAAAGTTAAATGCCAAAGTTGTAGGTAATAAAAAGATCTACAACTTTTGTATTTACACTTTTTTCACATAACCTCAAAATTTATGTGAAAAATTAAAATGACCAACTTTTTGGTTTTTTATTTTTATCTTTTACAAAAATATTTTTTTTTCACGAAATTTTGTGAAAACTTGCTTATTTATGTCCCAAATACGCTGTAATTTTTTTGATTTGAACTAATTATTTTTTCACCTTATTTTTACTTAATATCGAAAAAGCACCCTAATTTTCAATCGAAAATTCTCACGTCAAAATATCTGCTTTTTCAAAAACGTTGATGGGCTTTTTCTTCGTTGAAATCCTAATTTCTGATGGTGTGAAAAAAATATACATTACCATGGTAAGTTTTCTCAGGAAATGCAAAAAAAACGAAAAAACTAGAATAATGTTTTAATAATATTAATGAATAACGTAATCAGTATAAAGTATGTGAATTTAATAGTACGGTTTACATGTATATTTATATATTATGAGATTTTCTGTGACATAAATGTAATTAGAATTTAATAAATCAACTTTTTTACTGAAAAAAATAGCATTTTTTAGATAAAATTCCCTTCGTTTTTTTGCATTTCCTTAGAAAACTTACCATAGTAATGTATATTTTTTCTTACATCATCAGAAAGTAGAGATTTCAAAGAAGAAAAAGCCCACCAACGTTTTTAAAAAAGCATATATTTTGACCTGAGAATTTTCGATTAAAAATTAGGGTGCTTTTCCGATATTAAGTAAAAATAATGTGAAAAAATAAATATTTCAAATCAAAAAAAATGCAGCGTATTTGGGACATAAATAAGTAAGTTTTTCACCAAATTTCGTGAAAAAAAAATGTTTTGTTAAAGATAAAAATAAAAAACCAAAAAGTTGGTTGTTTGAATTTTTCACATAAATTTTGAGGTGATGTGAAAAAAGTGTAAATACAAAAGTTTTAGATCTTTTTATTACCTACAACTTTGCCATTTAACTTTTTTCCACAAGACTTGTAATTTTTCCGGAAATCAAGGAAAACCGTTTTTTACCCTTAAAAACTCACCACCTTCCCCTTCCCGACCTCAGAACGCCCGTAAATTATTTTTCCTTTCATTTCTGTTATATTCTCTTCCTTTTCCAATGGGTTTCATCCTACTATAATTTTTTTTAACTTTTTACTATTTTTGAAGGCTTCAGCACTGGTCTAAAATCGCATACGCCAGTTTTCGACTGTAGTAAATTGCAAACGTGCTGATCACCAGATTTTCTTATCGGCAGCCTTTATTGATAAGAGAAATCCTCAATCAAAATATCAATTTATTATACGTAGTCCATGCTATAGATACATATATTGTGCACACTACCAGAACCGAACGCAAACCCGCCGTAACTAGAGATCAGTCGTTATATCCGGATTTAAAATTTTATATACTTATCATGGTCAAAACGTCACTAAATTCGTAAAAAGTACATGAAGACGAATATTTTTAGATGAAGTTTTCTTCGGAATATATTAAAAATGCCAGACGTTTCGTCTTTTACTGCAGAAAACTTCTTCAGTAGAACGATTGATGAAGGTTTAGAGACTTGTCGCCACTTCTTCCGCAATAGAAGACGAAACTTCTGGTATTTGAAACCACAGAAACTCTGCTTCTTCAATTGCAAGAATTTGTGGTGGATAGTCATTAGTCATTAAATCGGACCTGTTTGGAGGATGCTTCTTCTGATACATGAAGTACTGGTGGTTACTAATTCCTGGATCGTTACTACGTATATGATAAAATTAACAAATTGTTCCCAATGAAATAATCGACTTTCTTGATTTTAATTTCCGTCTAATCATTTTATTGGGAACAAATTGATCACCCTCTGGATAGTACTGATCTGGCGCCTCCAGAACTCCTCATAATATTCCTGTATTCGACAGAACATCTTCCATACTGTCCCGTTCCAGCAACCAGTGGCTATCACATGTTCTTACACTTGAAGAATTATCTGAGTTGTCAACACCATGGCGACAATATCAGGCGAGAAACTTCTTTACAGATAAGGTTTTAATTACGTAAAAGACATATATCGTATACAAAACGAAATTTAGTCGATCCGTTGCTAAGAAGAGCTTTCACTGTAAGTACTGTACGGAAAACTAAAATTGAATTTAACGATGTGCTTTCTCATGGTGGAGCAGAATCGAAATCGATTTGTTTTATACTGTAATTAAGTCAAAAAGGCCGTAAACTCGCAATCCCTGATAAGTAGTAAAGGAAAATAAATTCGACTAAAATTTATCTAATCGTAAGCAATGAAGCTATTTTAATTGCCTCCTTCAACGACGTTATACACAAGAAACAAGTAAACTCCACGTTGTCATCTGCCATGAAAAATTCAATCAAAATCTTGTTTTAATTTATTTGCTTCAACTGCATTTATAAGTGGAATTAAAATTTTGTTATTAGCATCTCAACGGTATAATTTTTAAAAAGATTACGTTCAATCGGTATCATTAATATTAATCGAGATTATCTAACAAGGCTTTTAAAATTGAGAAAAGAGAGAAGAGAGAAATGATTAATGTCTGAAACGCTTAAAAAAATCAAAGAAAGTAGAATGTATCTAATGTTGTTTCTGGTCGTCAAGTTCACCCCAAATTATAAGAGTCATCTTTCTTTTAATAATAAAGTAGCAGGTAATTGACAATTAATGATAATTATTTAAAATATAATATAAAACATCATTTGAGACCCAAAATTCATGAGCAGCAACTAAAATGAGCATTTTAAAATTTGTAATTGCTTATATACTAGACCGGTGATGTGCTTCTGCGCATTCTAGCGGTCAAAGCGTTTCCTCTCTGTCTTGCATTTTCTTATTGACTCGTTATAGGCGAGGAGCCACCAATCCTGAAAGCTCCGTGATTAGGCTTAGTAAATTTTTTAATATAAAATAAAAGATTTAATAGATTCCGCGGTAGGATAATCGTAAAACATCTTCAATAAAGTAAAAACACACGCAAGATATTGTTTTACACTATTTTATTAGAAATTCTCTAACAATTGCTTCGACTAATTAGGTCATCATCTGATAGTTGTACAGAAAATATCTTAAGATTAAACAGTGAGGTCTATTTATGCTATCCCTCTTAGTTAGCTTAAGTCTGTGATAGATTTGAATATTAGACTATTTAGCCCTTCTGTTAGATCATTGGTGATATTTAAATTTGAATTTAGTATTTTTTGAATTCCAAGTTTTTCCTAATAGTTTTATTTATATCCTTTATTTTTTAAGTGAATAACCGATAATTTATTATTATTAATAGAGTGTTTCAATGTAATATAATGTTGTGACAGACCAATGGATAATTTGTTGTCGAAAATTGATTTTTTATGTTCTTTTAGTCTTGTTTCAAAGTTACGGCGAGTTTGTCCTATATAAATCGCATCACAGTCATCGCAAGTAATTTTGTATACACCCGATTTTTTTAATTTATCCATCTTATCAATTTTATTGTTAATTAGTAATTTCTTTAAAGTGTTTCTATTGCTTCTTATTGTATTAATTTTAACAAATCTTAACTTATTACATATTTTTGGACTGATGTCTTTATAGAATGGAATGGCAGACCACTTTTCTTTTGTGAGGTGATGAGAATGGTAAAATTGGTTAAGTATCCTCTTTTTCTGTTTTTTGTACAATAATTTATCTATTAACATTGAACTATAGCCATTGTTTATCGCTATTATTTTAATTACATTCAATTCTTTATTAAATTTTTGAGTATTTAAGAGGTAATTAATTAATATATGCAGAAGACTATGAAAAGTAGATAACTTAATATTAGAGTCTTGATTAAAATAACACGGTATAATAGCATCCGAAAAAGTTTCCTTCCTGAAAATATTAAAGTCTAGAGAATTATTAATATTCATAATTTTTAGGTCTAAAAAATTTAGATAACCATTACATTCTTCTTCCATAGTAAATTGAATTTTATTATTAATAGAGTTTAATAATGTCAATAAATTACTAAGTTGTCTATTTGAACCTACAAAAATACAAAATACGTCGTCTACATATCTTAGCCAGGTAAATATAAATTTAATAAGTGGGTTATTGTTATTGAACAAATTGCTTTCAAAATAATACATGTAAATTTCCGCTAATAGAGGTGACAGCGGGGAACCCATGGGTAAACCATCTAATTGTATCATTGAAACGGAAAAAGTTCTGTTCTAAACAGATATTTATGAGCAAGATAACTTCCTGTTTTTGTAATGTCTCTAATTCTGATTTATTAATTATTTCCAAAAAGGATATTTTTAAGATCTTTTACAGGAATTGATGTAAATAGACCTTTCACATCAAAAGAAACTAATTTTGAACCTGAGGGTAGTTTCAAATTATTTGTTTTTCTAATGAACTCTAAAGAACTTTTAACGGACCATTTAGGGTGAATGTTGAACATATTAGGTATTTCTTTACTTAAAAATTTGCATAACTTGTATGTTGGAGAGTTAATATAAGAAACTAGCGGTCGCATAGGTAGGTACGTTAGTTTTCTGGGATTTTGGTAGCCCATACAGTATTGTTGATTGTGGGTTCATAGCTATAAACTGAAATAATTTGTTTCATTCTATAAAGACATTAGTCCAAAAATATATAATAAGTTAAGAAATGTTAAAATTAATACAATAAGTAGCAATAGAAACACTTTAAAGAAATTACTAATTAACAATAAAATTGATAAGATGGATAAATTAAAAAAATCGGGTGTATACAAAATTACTTGCGATAACTGTGATGCGATTTATATAGACAAACTGGCCGTAACTTTGAAGCAAGACTAAAATTCAATTTAAGTTTATTTATCAGTTATCATCTACATCATTATCATCGAAATTATAATTCCTCTCTTCTTCTGATTCTCCGCTTTCTTCCTCCTCATTCTGTTGGCAACTTAATATTTCCTCAACTTTTAACGGTTCCGATGGGCCAATGTACCACAATGGTTCAAGTTTACTGTATTCATTTAATTGCCATTCACATTCTGTTGGATCATATAATATGCAAGTAGCTTCAGTAGCATTTTGCCACATTGCGTTTACAAACATGGTGCGTAAATTTTTTTGCGTTAAAGTTTTCCAACATGGAGGAATATTACTCGAATTGAAATTTATCACACCTTTGTAAAATTCTTCTTTGTCGGTTGTACTTGCAAAAAATTTTAAAAATAATTCAAATCTTGCGGCATTAACATCATTATTTTTTATTTTATACATTTCATTTGTGAATTTTTGCACTAAATCTGTCCTTTCTATATCATGTATGTCTTTTGGATTTGTCAAATCTCAAATCAAATTTTTCGGTATTTCCTTTTTTTCCATATTAATTTGTATAATATATAGCTTAAAACGTAAGTAAGAGAGCAGAGTTAGAAGAAAGACTCCAAAAGAAATGCCTTCAAGTAAGTAAAATCTATGACAGTATAATCCTCAACTATATAATAAAATCTGGTATGCGCGATGCTTTCGGCAGTTTGCAAGCACGCTTACCAAGATAATTATGTATGTAACATTCAAACGCGTGAAATTTAAAAAAAAAAGGGTTTCCGTGATAATGGATAAATTTTACCCCCTATTACACCATTCAAGTATTAGGTATGCGCGACCTTTCCGGCTAAAAATCATTAGTCGGTCGGATTTTTTCTTGATGAACATAAAATTTCGCACAAAATTATATAGAAGATTGATCAAAATCCGTGATGACGCAAAAAAATTATGGAAATTTAAAAATATTTCCGGCCAATTAAATCCACGCCGACCAAGCAAATCTTATTTTTCTAAGTATTAACTTTTATTTTTTATTAAAAATTTTAGTACGCTTAATCACGGAGCTTTCAGGATTGGTGGCTCCTGGGCTATTAGTTGTTTCGTCACGACAGACAGGGACGTCATTGGCTTCACTGAGCGTAAAAAAGCACAGACCGTTCTGCCTGACATAATCTGCCCCATTCTTTTGCGAAATTTTTGTACATTCAATGTTTTTAACTTTTTTTCATTAGCTGTATAGCTACAAAATGCAACTAAACTATACGTTGTTCTCTACTATGTAACATTTAAGTAATCAAAACATTGTTTTAATTCTTCTGCTTCGACTGCATTTAATAATGGAATTAAATTTTGTTATTAGCATCTGGACACTGTAATGATTAATGTTTGAAACACTTACAAAATCAAAGAAAATAGAATGTAATGTTGTTTCCGGTTGTCAACTTTCATCCAAATTATAAAAATTATCAAAGTAACATGTTACTAAACATAACGATAATTATTTATTGAAAACGTCCGTAATTCATATTTTAGCCCCAAAATTACTGAATAAGTAGCAACTTATGAGCAGCGGCTGAAATGAGCATTTTTAAATTTGTAATTGCTTATATACTAGACCGATGATCCACGTTTGCGCATTCAAGTGGTCTGGGGGGTTTCTTGTCTGTGTGACATTTTCTTATTGGCTCATTAGCTGTGACGTCACGCTGAACAGGAACGTCATTGGCTTCACTGAGCGTGGAAGGGTACAGACAATCCTATCTGATTTATCAGTTTCTTCCTAGTAGTACGTCCAGCGTATTCAACACTTTTCGATAGAGATATTATACAAAGAATACGGGAGTCCAATGCCAATGTACAAGTGGAATAGATCGTACGGCTGCTAGAGAGAGAAAGAAAATGAAAGTTAGCTTGCATCTCTCACTGGCCTCTTCGCTGACATGTTGCTGTGCCGACGCTTCTGCTTGCCCCTACACGGAGAAAATAATCATGAAAATATTGCTAGAATTTTAGCAAACATAACTAAAAAATGTGTCAATTATATGGACGATCAGACGCTCAAGAGATTTTACTAGAAATGTCTAGTCAATCTACGTTCGGTGTTGAGACTGAATTCTAGTAAAATTGACTTGATTAAAAAACATTTTTTACAGTTCTTATCACTAATTTTACTAAACTATTCTCATTCTAGTATTTTTTTCTTTACGACACAATAAAATAATCGAGAGGTAGAGAAACAAAGTCTAGACTTATTTAGCTTGATTATTCTAATACTAATTATTAGAAAGAATGAAAAATTGTTTTATACCACCAAGTACATTTTATGAGAATTCTAGTATTATTTACTAGAATAATTTTGCTTGACTCATCAACTAATAAAATCATGATTATTTTTCTCCGTGTACTACGACTTGACTGGCCTGGCGCTACAGCCAGTCAGCGAACAGACAAGAGAGATGCAAGCCAATTTAATTAATTTCTTTCTTTCTCTACCAGCCGTACGCTATTTCGGGTAGCTTCCCTACTCTATGTATAATATCTCTATGCACTTTTCCAATCTTTTCTTATGTCATTGAGCCTCCTCTGTGTAAATTAAATTGTCCATTAATGTGACATAGAATACAGCAAGCAGATTTTCAAAACATAATAGTAAACTAAAATTCAAAACCTTTAAATTTACCCACTTAAGAATCAAATTGCTCCCTATATGAATTTCACTTTGGAAAACACAATTGAAGGGTTGACACATTTAAAAAAAAGAAATAATTTCTTTGTTGGTTATTAGCTTTGCTGATAGAAAGTCCAAATAAGATTATAATAATTAATAATTACTTGTACTAAAGTTTACAACGCCCTGTATGTAGGTAGATAATAAATATGTACGTTGTGGTTGGCTTGTGGGTCATAAGAAGTGTGTTAATTTGTTTTCGTTTTTGTTAATTAATTCCAGGCTTGAGCTGCAAAGACGTTTGCCTTGGTTAGCCATCAAAGAAGCACCCATTAGCGATAATGCTTCTGTTACGACGGAATCAACAAATCCAAATAACGCAACTAGAACATAACTTGTTCTAAAAACTCAAAATTATACTCAGATGACGGCCTATGCTATGAATTACAGACACGAAATAAACAAAAATGTACAATATAAAAATTTGTACCTGTTATAATAATAATAATAACAAGAATAATAAACTCTCTTGCTGCAATGATACACCTGTAGTTTTCATTCAGCTCTTTTCTTCCTAATGACGACGGAATATTCTTTTCAGTGTTTACGCTTAACTTTAATTGCTGGATTTATGAAATCCTTGGAGCTCGATGTATTAATAAGATATAATTGTTTCTCCTTTTTAGCTTGACACTTATTAAAATTTATATATATAAAGATTTATAAAAAAATTTCTTATAATAACCCACATGTAGACATACACCTACAAAAATCTATAAAAATTAAAAATTCAAGATGATGATTCAACTAGAAGGACCTAACTCAATCAAAATCACATTTTATAATTCGATAATCAGTGATGAAATTATAGACAGAATTTGTTACTTTTCTCAAAAGTGTCCCTACAAGATCTTCCTCCAGTCCAAAATTGAAAGTCTAATCTTCAATAGAAAAATTGTTGATTTTAATGATCAGTGAAGAACTGATAAGCGTACAGATTTCAAATTCTTTATTTTAAGAACTTTTTCTGGATTTGCAACATAATATTTTTCAATAACAAATTTAACTAAAATCACTCTCCATTTATTGTTGATTTGAAAAACGTGATATCCAAACATTTAGCAATCTCCAAAATTTATCTAAATCTGTACCATAAAATCTTCCTAGTCTAAATTTGAAAATTTTGACTCAGTTACAAGGACCCCCGATAAATTTTAACATTCAACGATGGACTAGTAAACCAACAGGTTTAAAAATCATATTTTTCAAATTATTTTTTAGCGTTTTCCAAAAGAGCTTCCTCAGTCCAAATTTGAGAATCCTAGCTTAATTAAAAGGTCTGTTAAGTACCTATCCTTTGTGATCTCTCAACAATGACAAGTTATAAACATTTAATATAATAAGAAATGAATACAAAAACACTTTTGGATAAGATTCACCGAAACAAATTTGTTAAGAAATTTTAAAATATATTGATGAATCTTATCCAAAAGTGTTTTTGTATTCATTTCTTATTATATTATATTAATTATGTTACACAACGAATACACCACCAACTCTCTTAGTTTTATTAAGTTATAAACATTTTACGATCCAAAACAAAATTGATAAAATTCCCTATAGACCGCATCCTTTAGGTACAATAACCTTCTACCTGAGGGTTGTAAGGGCGGTCATTGCACAAGCCCTAATCTCCATAAATATTCATTTTTATATTTTTCAGTTCTGATATAGAGTTGTTAGAGTAAAAACGTTCCATAAGACAATAATTATTCAACAATATTTTATTTTGTAATTAAGTTAGTCCGTGTAAGTAGTCATAAGTGTTCCTAAATATTCAAATAAATTAATCTACGTCAGATTGCTACTTTATTATTTCATGTAGTACTTAGTACACCCTCGTTGATTTAAAGTAAACTAAAAAACTAAATCAGTGACAAAACAGGGCTGTCATAGATTTTGAAAAGCAGCGATGGTCTGATAGACAAACTGTTTCGAAATTCGAAATTTTGAGATTTTTTTTAATCCGTACCAATGATTTTTCAATAAAAATTTGAGACATGACTTAACTAAATCTGATCTTTAGTTTCAACGTTCAGTGATGAATTATTAATCTGATTTGAAATTTGTGATTTTCAGACATTTCTTTATACTATAAGATCCTCCTCAGTTAAAATTTGAAAGTTCTAGCTCAACCAGAAAGGCGCTACAGATTTTGATGATGACTGGCAGACTAATTTGAAATTCACAATTTGCAGAATTTGTCTAAATCTCTACCATAATTTGATCTTCGGTCCACTTAGATTTTAATGTTAAGTGATGGACAAACAAACAGAGAGATTCAAAAAACGTGATAAACTGACTAGCACATTAATTTGAAATATGCAATTTTTGTCAGATTCTGTTTGAACTTTTACAATAAGATCCTCCTAAGTCCAAATTTGATAATCCTAACTTAAATAGAAAGACCTTCATAGATTTTTTCGATTTGCGACAGACAGGCTAATTCGAAAACCATAATTTCCTTCCTCAATCTAATGAAGACTAGAAAAACTTTGGCGGTTGTTGTAGAACGAACAAAATAGCTCAAACCCCAACGCCAAAACACGTCACTTTAGTTGTCCGAAGCACTTTTCGGTAACAAAGTTACCTTCTTCAGGGACTGAAGTGAACTAAACCTAAAAGAGAACTAATCCTAATATATACTGAAAGTTGTTAAGGTTCAGTGAACATGGTTCAGCAGCAATAGTGGTGATGTTCAATGGACCTTGACAATAACAAAAAATAATAATTAAACTAGACTAAATAGCGGAGATCCAGGGATAGGACCCTTGTCATTGTTAAGTAAAATTTGGTTATTTTTACAAATGTATAAACTTTCTAGTAGACAATTATTCCTAACTTGATTAACTAATTTAAGATTATTAATATTAATATTATGTTCTTCAGTAAGAATATGTTGGGCAACACTAGATTTTTCGGCTCTACCAAACCGTGCATGAGCTAAATGCTCCTTTAACCTAGTTTGGATCGAGCGTCTAGTTTGTGCAATATATTTTTTACTACAGTCATTACAGCTAATTTCATATATCCCCGACTTTTCTAAGAAAGGAATTTTATCTCTGGGGTTACCGAGAAGAGTTTGAAGGGAGTTACCACTTGAACTGTAGGCAATGCGAAAACCAAGTTTACGAAAAATGCCTTCGAATCCTCGAGTAAATCTTGGCTCGTATGGCATAGTAATAAACTTGGTCTTACTGGTGTCTGTTTGAAAAGTCGAAGATCTTGAAACAGAATTCTTAAATTTAACCTTATTAACTAATTTATCAATGATGTTACTATTGTAACCATTGTCAATCGCAATTTTTTTAAAGTTGTACAGAGTTCCCTATGATATCTACTTTTACTAAGAGGAAAACTAAGCAATCTATGTACAAGAAAATAAAACTAGCCATTTTATGTTGAACACAATGATTAGAGTCGTTGGTTATAAATCTAGAGGTATTAGTGGGTTTTCTATAGATATCAAATTCTAAAGAATTCCCATTTCTTATAACCAGCGCATCTAAAAATGGTAGTTTGCCATCTTTCTCCAATTCAACAGTAAATTTGACAGATGACAGATTGCTATATAAAATTGATAAACTAGGTATTAGAGGTGTCGCAAAACAATTGATAGAATCCTTTATAACTGATAGATGCATTACAGTGGTAGTACCACATTAAGGCTCCAAGGGGACGACAGAATGTATATCTAAAGAAAAGACAATAAGTTAAGGGCGTACCACAGGGATCAGTACTAGGTCCTGTCTTATTCCTGCTGTTCATAAACGATTTTGAGAATTGCCTAAAAGGTAAAGCTTCTGCAACGCTATACGCTGATGATACTAATAAGGTCTATAATACAAGTTTAGTTTGGATGACAATACACGATAACTGTGTGACGTCATTCTAAACCCAATATGGCAGAACATCCAAAATGGCGGAATAGTTATTTTTAATGCATTTCTACAATATGGGTATCAAATGAAAGGGCTTGTTGAGAGTAACTCGAAAAATAATGTGACGTTATTCTAAATCTAATATGGCGGAACATCCAAGATGGCGGAATAGTTATTTTTTATGCACTTTTGCAATATGGGTATCAAATGAAAGGGCTTGCCGAGAATAATTAGATAAATATTCTGACATCACTCTTAATCCATCATGGCGGACTTTTAGAGTTTTTTATGCTTTCTTATAGTATGGTTATTAAATGAAAGGTTTCGCTGAGAATAAACAGGCAGGTTAAAAAAAGATGGTGATTATAAGCTCCGTTGCTCTAATCCATCTGAAATTTGGTGTAGAGACCTCGATTGTTCTTGAAGTAGAATTTTTTGAGCCTGTAACATCGGTTGATTAACTTTGACTTGTGTGATTTGGCGAGATGGGCGTCATCAGCATTGGCCTGCAACCTGTCTAGGAGAAGGACAACTCCAAAAATCAAACAATGATGCGTTGAATGAGATGAACAGACTCAGAAACCTAACCAGCGATAACTATAAATAAAAGCTTTTTTAAAAAGGTTTTTTTCTTTTAATTTATTAAAGCACAAAAAATAATTGTAAGATGCATAGCGAGAGTAAACCAAATGATACCATGCAAGGACTTGTTCCGAAAAATGAACATACTAACCCTAACTAGACAATATATTTTAGAGGGCTAATACCAAAAAATAGTGATATACATAATTATAACACAAGGGGAAAGCAGGATATGCACACTAGCTACAGGAGACTGAATTTGTCAAAAAAACTATTGAGGGATATGGGGATTAACATCTATAACAAATTGCCAAACACACTTATAACGCAGAGAATGAGCAAATTTAGGCAATCTCTAAAACAGTGGCTTGTCGAAAAGTGCTTTTATGACATAAGAGAGTTTTTAGATAATAACCTTCGTTAGAATAAGGACCTCTTTATTTGCAACCTCATTAGAATAGAAAATATTTTTTATACTCTTACATTTAATATCTTTTAATTCATATTGTATTTTATGTATTTCTGACGCATCCTATATGTATAATTATTGTACATCAACAGGAATAAAGACTATTATTATTATAGAAACCGCCACTGCTCTACCCGGAGCAAATAATCTTTTTTGTCTTTCTTTATTTGACAAAGTGTTGTTAAATTTTATCTCGTATCTACCTACTAAATTATTCATTTTTTAAAAATGACTAATTCTTATTGTTTTACAAAGCAATAATTGATAACGTTAAAACATAAACTACAATAGTTATGATTACCCCGTGGCTCCATTTTCCCCGTGTTACCCTAAACGTTTTTGAGTACGTAATTGAAGAGAAATTATTTTTTTTGCTGCCTTTAACGCCCTCTCACGGGTAAATGGGGCAATTTGATATACAAATAAATGCGGTTAAATCGACTTATTTTAATCCCAAGAACCTTCTACGTACACGGAATTCCGGGCCACCCTTTATATTTAAATACTAATTATTATTTTCCTTGAACCCATGTAAAATTTATTTAAAAAACTTACATAAACTCTAATCTATAATAATCATGCAATATACGCGCATATGTATACTTGAATTGTTTATTACTTCAAATAAAATAATTTTGGGATTTACTTCATCGTTGATCATTAATTAATATTTGAAATTGTAAATAAGTATTTAAAGTACTTTTATTTAAAAAGCCTGGCAAATGTGGTTTTTGTAGCGAGGGCAAAACAACTTCAAGTGTCACTTTTGTTTTTTTCGTTTAATACCAAATGAGAATATATACTCTAATGTACCTAATCTAAAAAAGTTTAAAACAATTTAGTATGTTTGTGTAATATAAGTACATACTAGTCTACTATTCAATTCGTATAAATAGGAGGGTGTAGGTATGTGCTGTGTAAACAGAACGTAGCAGGGGTGGAGGGAAATATTGATCGGTAAAATTTTCACCGGCTGACTGACGGTCGCGACATTATCAGCAGCCCTTCCGACTGTTGTTTCATCGTTCCTACCCCTCGACATAATAATGCCTTCGCGATAAAAAGTCAACAAAGACATATACATATCATACATATGAGCAAAACGGGCAAAAATGGTACTTTACCAAGTGTGAAAGCTCGGAAAATTATGTCGTCCACATCGACGCAAAGTGTCGTGGAAAGAGCATCTGCTGAACTGTCGAAACGAATAAACGGACTGGGTTTAAGAACGAGTATTAATTCGACAAAAAGCAGTGTCATAGAACGTGTTACAAATGTGTTTTGTGGCAGCAGTTTCAGTAGCAGCTCTTCGTCAATGCAAAACATTGACAAATCGTCTAAAACCCATCCGTCCCGTGAAGCTAAAGCTTCAGAATCAAGGTATTTTTCTACTACGAGCTCAACAACTATATGTTTGGCCACTTCAATCTCTTATCATATTTTTTTTAATGCACCGTGTTGTTTCAGCTCAGAAAATTGGTATCTAGGCGCCTTTTAGTGCAATAAAATGTAAAAAATTGCCCTTAACCATTACTTTTTAATGGCAATAACTGGCCATTAGTAGTATAACACTCATGGTAAATATCTGTTTATCATTTTTAAAATAAAATCTTTCCAGACGTGGTATATTTTTATTTGTAAAATAATTCATAAGACGTTTTGATAACCAAAAGTAAAAGTAAAGATAAAATCAAATAAAATACAACTTTGCAGTGTCACTCAGTTAACAATTAATAATTGAGTGACACTGCTAAGTTGTGTTTTATTTGATTTTATTCATCCTATAATTATGGATTGTCACAAATTTAAAACCATAACTATAGAGTTTTATAAAAATACAAAAGTACGTAGTTATTATTATATTGATAGTAACAAATAAAAGAGGTCAAAGCAGTTTTTGATCGAATACATTCAATTTAATTGTGAATATATATATTTTTTTAATGCACAGTTCCTTAATTTAATTCAAATCGACAACAAAGTTGTAAGTCATAACATATACGTATTAAAATATATTGTGTAAAGAACTTATTTCCATCCAAATCACCATGAAGTATTCAAACATTTAGTTGTTGTTGTTTTTGTTGTTGTTGCTGTTGCTGCTGCTGGTGTTGTTGTTGTTGCTGTTGTTGTTGTAGTTGTTGCTGCTGCTGCTGCTACTTGTGTTGTTGTTGTTGTTGTTATTGGGACTCGTTACTAATTAAATATTTGTAATTGTTGTAGCGCCAATTATTTGACGTCAACATCATGGAAACAATGTCTCAACCAGAACCGTTTGACATGGGACCAGTTGATGCTAGACGAAAAATTCTTATCAAAGTTCTTCCTTTACTTCAGTCCGAGCGAGCGTTGTGTCTTAGCCCGGGTTTGCACACGCTGGCGAGATATTCTGTACAGGACCCCTAGATATTGGACGGGACTCACTCCCTTCGTCCAATGTAGAGAATTACGGACAGCTTCGCCTGCTGATAAGACAAGACTTTACGCTTCTTTTCTAAGGAGAGGTTTCCACGGACTTTGCTTAGTCGGAGCTATCGACGAAGACGCTAGTGATATCGCCAACACTTTTCCCATGGCATCAAAACATATACACTCGTTAAGTATTCAGGGTTCTAGTATATCCGATAGGGGGTTGGAAATCCTCCTTGATCACCTTCAGGTATGTTATTACCAATCGGAGAAATTACTCTGTTAGTTCCGTACCTTGCCAAATGTACTGTTTAGCTACCTCAAAAGTTTATATAAGTAAATTAGGGGAAAATGAACATGTTCTTTCATACATTTCAACTACAAATGTAAGCTTGTACGCACAACATTAATTTATTTTAAGATATAAGTCGATAAAGAACTATTTTCTTTTTTTTGTTTTTTAATTTTGGGCTCGACAGTTTTGGAAACAAGGGGGAAAATGGTCAATATTGACTATTTTTTTAATTAACTTTAAAACTAATTATTTTAAAATTATAAAAAAAAATTAATTAACACAAGCCCACCCAAAAGTGTTCCCTACGCCACTGTTGGGACTGCCGCTGGGCTCCGGGTGTAGAGGGGACTTTTAGTCTGCGAGATGGGCCAGACAATAGTTGGGATTTTGGGGACCAACCTTGATAAATATTCAGAGTGCCGCCTCCAGGTCTTAATTGGCTCGTCTCTGGTGGGTCCCATAAATTTTAAAATATTCCCCTGCCCTGGTTAAGCGTCCTTCAGGGGTCTTCGCCCCAACCCGTAACCCCAGCTTTACAGTCCGTTGGGAACCTAACCAGGGTGTGAATGGGCTGAGAAATAAGATGAACAAAAAAAAGGTGAAAATTTTCCTAAAACTAAAAAAATATTAATTAAAAGTTAAAATTGTACCTACTTCTTAGAAATTCACTGATCAACAAAAATTAACTTTCTTTTTGACTGATGAAAGAAGATGCTTCTTTTGTAAACTCGCCAAATAAGGCGAAAATGTTTTTTTGCCATAAAGTATTATTATTTTCTAACACAATATACCCAATGAAAATAGATTCACAATTATTAATCATAAATGTGCCTAAACATGTTATTGTCTTATTTTACGACGATATTTTGTTTCTGAAGTATCCCTTAACAATGTTCAGTAAAAATCAGCAAGCAAATTTGCATCCCGTTTATGTAATGTGAATGCTAAAAGTTCTGACTATGATTTTTATAGATTTAAATCTCGAACTAAGTTATATTATTAACTTAAATAGAAGGACCCTCATAGATTTTGACAATTTGTGATAAACAGGCTAATCATAATTTTCAAATTTTCTTCTAAAATTGTGCCCTAATAAGGTCTTCGTCAATCCAAATTTAAAAGTTCCAGCTCCACTAGAAAAACTGTAGATATTTATGATCAGTGTTAAACTGATAGACTGACATTATTTACGTAAGGGTCTCAAGTAGAGTACGGTTTACGAAATCTCCACTTATGTTTACCTCGAGAAAGGGTTGTAAGAACCTTTCGTATGTAATATTTTATTACGACCTAGAAGTACGTTTTGCAATATACTAGCAGCAATACCCGGCGTTGCCCGGGTAAGAATATATTACACGTTTGATGGAACATTCTAGAATATTCGCGAACATCCCATAATTATTCAAAACATTTTCTAGCTTTTTTTAACATTCTGAAACATTCTTGGATGATCTTCAAGATTCTGGAACATTCTTGAACATTGCCAAATCATTCTGAAATGTTATAATAAAACATTCTTTTACTTCTTAGAACATATTTGAACTCCCTGTAACATTCTAAAAAAATCTGCTTCATTCTCATCCCCACTCCGTGCTGTTTGCTGGTTGAGTAGTGACATCAGTACACGCCTGGCGGGGATGACTAATCGATTGATAATAATTGATCAGTTATCGACCACTGAGAGTTGAAGATTATTACAGTACTAATATCTCTATTAAAAAATGGGTGTTGGTGGTAGAAGGATGAAAATTAAGGGTTATATGTATTTTTTAATGCCAAATCATAAAAAAATAAAAATAAATATTTTGTCTAAAAAATTAAAAAGTAAGGGTGTGGACTACCCTTATCACTTAGGGGTATGAAAAATACATAGTTCTCAATTCTCAGACCTATTGAATATACATATAAAATTTCATAAAAATCGGTCAAGCCGTTTCGGAGGAGTATAGTAACTAAAATTGTGACGAGAATTTTATATATTAGATAATGAATGAAATTTCAAATAAGAGTTCTAAGTATGTATAATCCATTGTTGTATTTTGAAGAATCTCGCATTCATTTGTATACATTTTTTTTTTATTTAAACGAAAATGCATTTGCATTATAGTTGCAATTCTGCAGAAGGAAATAAGATTACCTGTACGCACTCCAGTATACTAAAAACTACGTATTTTACAATTCTGTTTATCGAAAAATAATATATATTATAACATGATTAGTATAATTTGTGTCATCCTGATGTCAGAAAAGAAAATACTTTATTTCAAGTTCAACTTATATGGCAACTGATCCATTCTTTTAATTTATTTATATTAGTTTTTTTTTTTAGTATTTAGATCCTTTAAATCACTATCGAGTTCATTAAATAATTTGATCGCTTCATAATAGTTGTTTTTATCGCTGACAGCTTTCCTAACTATAGGTCGTGCTTTTAGTTTTACTAGTCGAATTAAGGAAAATGTTCTTTAAAGTTGCACAATGATATTTCAAACACTCAAAAGCAAATAACTGATTTATATTGAAACAGTGGCGGATTTACCAGCAGGCTGAATAGGCTAGAATCTAGGGCGGCAGATTTCGGGGGCGTCAAAAATTAAAAAGCTCAAAAGTTTTTTTGTCTTACAGAAATAAAAAAAAATATTATCTTATCCACGGAAAAAAACGAGGCTCAAAAAATCAACAAAAATTACAATATTTTAGTACTATACAGTAACTGAATACACTAACGTCTGTGTATGGAAAATTACTAAACGCTTATTTATAAAATATACTGTTGTGATTTTGAATTTTTAAAATATTCCAATAGCGTTTAAGTATTACATTTTAAATTTAGTATTTTTGCCTATTTTTTAAATTCATTATTGCCATAATTTTATCTTTAGGTCCACCCACACTATTTAATTAATGTGTAATATGTTTCACCACTTAATCTTATATCTATTCGACGAGAAATGGGATCCGAAAAAAAATTGCTTAAAAATAACAATAACAAATATTATATAGATATATATGTGGAAAATTAATACTTTTCTATTGATATTTCTAATGATATTAACAACCTGTTTGAGTGTAGAATAAAAATTTAATAAATTTACACGTAAAAAATTGCATATTGTTGTACAGAATTTCATAAATATTATACATTTCTTAGAATGATGATAATTAAAAAAAACAATAATGATAATATTCTAATTAATAAAAGCTGTAAATATCTATTCAACGAAAGTTCTTCTTAACATTCTTACATTTTTAATCCTAAAGAATTCGTATCAATATTTGTTGATTAGTCTGATAAAAATATAATACAATCATAAAGTTGCAATTTCATTGACAAAAAATTGATTGTGAATTAGGGTATAGAATTGCAGGTGTCAGTAGGGGCGGCAAATTTTGAATAGCCTACGGGCGGCAAATGTGTAAATCCGCCACTGTATTTAAAAGATTTTTCCGATTAAATTATTTTTATTGACTATTTTTAGAATTCTATTTTGTAAACTTTGTAGTAATTGTGTGCAATTTTTATATGCACCTCCCCAAGCAATAATGCCATAACTTAGTACACTATGAAAAAAATATATAATATATCATTCTAAAAGTTTCAGAATTCATTATTTTTGGTTTATTTATACATAATATAAATTAGATATTTGTTTTTTTTTTAATATGTTGAATATGCTTATCCCATCTCATATTAAAATCAAAAATTATTCCTAAATATTTGCAATCGTTAACTCTATTGATTATATCATTATTGATATACGTATACATCCACATCTTTGGGAACACTATCACACTAGTTACCAAAGGTGATATACAGTTTTCTCAACATTTAAAGAAAGTTTATTCAAAGCTAACCAAATGGCAACCTCATTCAAGTAATTGTTCATCTCAAGCACTATTTTTCTGTAGCTAAATAAAAAAATTAATATTTTAATAATTATTTATTGTATACAAACCTCATCTAAACTATTTGTAAAATTATTTGTTTGTATGATGACTGAATTAAATCAATCAACTATCCATGTAAATTCTTATGTAAGAAGAGAAAACATCTAATGTATGCTTAAAAAACGTTCGCCCTGTATCTGTATGCCTGTTACAGGGAGTCTATGGGTGATAGGAAAAATCTGGTTTTAGATTTGATTTAAGGGTGTCAAAATACGTTGAGAAACACCTAAAGAATGTGATGTCACAAGTCCTGTTATTTTTAGGCTTTATACGAATTGGAGATAACAGGGTGCAATGAGATTACGGAAGCTGGTTTGTGGGCTTGTCTTAAGCCCAGAATAGTTTCCCTAACGCTAAGTGATTGCATTAATATCGCCGATGAAGCTGTCGGAGCTGTCGCTCAATTATTACCAGCCCTTTACAAATTCTCGTTGCAAGCTTATCACGTAACAGATACCGCCTTAGGATATTTTTCATCCAAACAGAGCAATACGCTTAATGTCTTAAGGTTACAATCGTGTTGGGAAGTCACTAACCATGGAGTTGTAAATTTTGGTAAGACAATTAAAAAAAATGTATGTAATTATCCCAAATGTTTTCTTTTTCTGTTTTAGTACACGCTTTACCAAATTTAACAGTTCTCAGTCTGTCAGGGTGTAGCAAGATAACGGACGATGGAATTGAACTAATAGCAGAAAACTTGCAGAACTTGCGAAGTCTCGACCTCTCGTGGTGTTCCCGAATTACTGACTCTGCCTTAGATTACATTGCGTGCGATCTCAATCAGCTCGAAGAACTTATTTTGGACAGGTTCTTGATAATTGTAATAGATTTCAAAAAATTTTAAACTCATATAAACATTTTCAGATGCGTACAAATATCGGACACGGGTATTGGCTATTTATCAACGATGCTTTCCTTGCAAGTATTATGCCTTCGTTGGTGCACCCAAATAGGAGACTTCGGTTTGCAACATTTATGCGGAATGAGAAATCTTCAAATATTATCCCTTGCAGGTAAATTACAACAATTTCTTTTGTCCTCTCATTGCTACAGGATAACGAACCTGGTATAATTTTAACTCAAAAAACTCTAATCTGAGTATGCCACAATTTAAAGTAGATTCTAGGAAATAAAATATCAAAAATGCTCCCAACAAACGTAATCGGTTTTTTATCGATGTTTAAACATTGCAACTTACAATTGTGTCTACATTTTCGCATGTATCTCGAAAACTATTAAATTAATCGTAATACACCAATGAGATAGGTACCTAAAATGTTTGTCTATTACAATCGTTTGAAAAAAGTGAGAACTTTTGTTAGGGGGCTGTTCATAAAATACGTCACCCTAAAATTAGCTTTTTTGGCCCCCCTCCCCCCGGTTCACGCTGTGTCACACTTTCTGTGACCCTCCTGTAAATATTACGTCACAAAAACTAAACACCCCCTCCCCCTTAACATGATAAATTTTGATTGATAATACACAAATTTTGATAGTCAAAAATATTTATTTTATTTTCATAATAAAATTAAAATAAATTAATAAATATCTTTTTAAACGACAAAATAAATAATATTTCTATTTATCAGAAGTCCAAGGATTCTGTAAAAATTCAGTAAAATTTTTTGATGAACGGCGAACGTCCCGTTGCCGTAGACCCCCCGTCCCCCCTTGACACACTCAGCAAGACCCCTCCACCCCTTGTATGCGAACGTATTTTATGAACGGCCCCTAGGAGCCATTATGGATACAATATTTTACTCCTTGAACTCTTTATACTCTACTTTATATTGTTGTATACTCGGGTTGTTTAAAAAAAAATCCTGAACATAATTTACCCCATCTACATAAATTTTCAATTGCACAAGTTGTTTACACTACAATTTCTATAAAATCAGAAACATGTTTTTACTAACATTTTAAACTTTAAGCAACTATCACCTCATGTTAACGTGTAGATAAATTGACATTAAGGATCATATAGCGTGACTACATAAATCTGTTTGACCATTTGTATCCTACATAGCGTTATAATTTTTATTGCAACTTAAGGTAATTCCGGAAATCAACAAGATGCCCTAAAGGTGTTGTAGTGGACTTCTTTTCAAAGATTATATAACACTAAAGAAATGTTTATAGGCCTTGTCTAAAACCCCCTTTCATAATATGTACAATGTACATATAGGTACAAAACTATATAATGCTTAAACTATCGTAGGTGTATTCTTGGAGAAACATTTTAATATATATACTTTAAAAAAGAAAACACACAAAGTTTCTGCAGGTAATTCATTACTCGACAATTGTTTCGAACCTAAACGGCCATTTTCAAGAGTACAACAGGTTACTATTAAGATTAAAGTGGAATTACAATGGTTTTTATACGTAAATATGGGGGTGGGGAATACAAATAGTGGATACCTAAAATTTAGAGATGACCAATGATCGGCTAGGCCTGTAGAAACTTTGTGTTTTTTAATTTTATCTACATGTTCTTCTACGTATATAGCTAAGTTACCTTCGCTTCGTTCAGAAAAAATCAGAAAACCTAAATATTAATAGTCATTCACAGTAATCAATCAAGATTCTGGAACCGTTTGGAAAATTCTAACATTCTCAAACCCAGTGGCGGATTTACCAGCAGGCTGAATAGGCTACAGCCTAGGGCGGTAGATTTTAGGAGGCGGCAAACTGCTCAAAAATTTTTTTGTCTTACAGAAATAAAAAAAAAATATTATTTTATACACGGAAAAAAACGAGGCTCAAAAAATCAACAAAAATTACAATATTTTAGTACTATACAGTATACTGAATATACTAACGTCTGTATATGAAAAATTACTAAACGCTTATTTATAATTATACTGTTGTGATTTTGAATTTTTAAAATATTTCAATAGCGTTAAAGTATTACATTTTAAATTTAGTATTTTTACCTATTTTTTAAATTAATTATTGCCATATTTTTTTCTTTAGGTCAACCCACACTATTCAATTAATGTGTAATATGTCTCACCACTTAAATATATCTATTTGAAGAGAAATGGGATCCGAAAAAAATTTCTTAAAAATAACAATAACAAATATTATATAGATATATATATGTGGAAAATTAATACTTTTCTATTGGTATTTCTGATGATATTAACAACTTGTTTAGAGTGTAGAATAAAAATTTAATAAATTTACACGTAAAAAATTGCATATTGTTGCACAGACTTTCATAAATATTATACATTTCTTAGAATAATGATAATTAAAAAAAACAATAATGATAATATTGTAATGAATAAAAGCTGTAAATATCCATTCAACGAAAGTTCTTCTTAACATTCTTACATTTTTAATCTTAATGAATTCGTATCAATATTTTTTGATTAGTCTGATAAAAATATAATACAATCATAAAGTTGCAATTTCATTGAAAAAAATTGATTGAAAATTAGGGTATAGAATTGCAGGTGTCAGTAGAGGCGGCAAATTTTGAATAGCCTACAGGCGGCAAATGTGTAAATCCGCCACTGCTCAAACCTCCTGGAGAATTCTAAAACCTTCTGGAAAATATGATCTAATTCTCTCATTTGTAGTTCTCTGGAATGATTTAGATACCTATATCTAGAAAAATGCGGAAACGCGATAATTGATATAAATTATTTCTGTAATATTTCCAGCCCCCTCTCTGCAGCCCCTTAATCTGTAGATAGCTACCACAACTTTTTTTTCAAATAGCAACCTAATAGGCTCTCTGAGAAGGTCTTTTAAAACCGTTACTGCCAAAAAAGTAAGGGGTCTGCTCATTTTGTTTCAGTCAAATTATAATTAACTCTTCGAGACAAATCTTTAGCACTCACCTGATTCGACTTAATGTAACAAATGCTGAAAGTGACCTCGACCTTCTATTTAGCATACACTAAATCTGTGGTAAATAGTCTCAAGTAAGTTCTGGAAACCTTGATGGACATTGAATTGGACCCCACCGACCTTTCCACCAAATTGGAAAAAAATTATCCAAGTACCATAGAACATTACAACGTCTTGCTGAAACAGTTTTCTGTCATGGGTAATATCTGAATTACCCTTGTTAAAAAATATTACTCTTTACGCAGGTATTAAATCGAATGAGAGGAAATCTTTATAACGGTCAGCAGTAAGACTTTCATCAAATAAATACGGTTCTAAGGTTCTCAAATTTATTATGCCAATTCACAAATTGACTTTCATGTATCTAATATGGATTTTATTCAGATCAGAATCAATAATTATGTCTATTGACCATACTATTTAAATAAAATGTGGCCTCATTGGATAAGAAAATATTTCGAGGAAATATTTGCCATGAAAATTTGTGATATTAGGAATTTGCTTTTTAACGTATGGGCCAATAACAAGACAATCCCACTACAGTTTCGTCTTCTCGAGGTAATTTAAATGAAATGGGTTTCTTGGCGAATTTGCCTGTAAAGAAAGAACAGACCCCTACTTTATTGAACGTATCGAATAGGGTTTTGAAAGACCTTCTCATATGGTCCTAAGATGACAAAGGTTGCCATTTGAAGAAAAAAAATCAATTACCTACCGTGTTTCAGCATTTTTCTAAAAATATCTCGTACAAAAGGATACGAATTTTGTGCGTTTCTTTTAAACAACCTTGTATATTGATTACAATGTCCCATTTTCCACTTTGGCGTTATATCTTCAGCCCACCCCTTCACACCTTACACCCTCTAAATAACGGTCCTATTGGTTTGACAATTATTAGACCAATTTAAATAGACTTTTCAATATAAAGATTTTTAGCAGCAATCCGAGTGTCACCGTTTTTTTCTCTGTTAAAATTGAGATGCTTCAAATTTTACTTTTACTATCTTCCAATTCTCTCATTGGAGCACTCTATATACCCTAATAGTTTTTACAATAGGTGCAATATACAATCCAAAATTGCAAATAGCAATATACAGATGTCATTCAAAAATTAAAAACTTGTTAGAACATTTTTTTTTATATTTTACTCGTTACCACTCTTTACATGGTGTAGCTCGTACTAAGACTACTGTTTTAAAATTATCTAATGCTTTTATGCTAGAAGGAGCAAATTAACATCCTTTTAATTGCGGTAAAATAAAAGATATTTTGTATGTCTCAAAATAATTTGTTAGTTTATAATAATCATCACATAAATTTTTAAATTAAAGTAAATTTAAGTCAAATGAAATAATTAGATCAATAAATAATTAACATGCTTTTTTTAGGTTGTTCGCTCCTTACGTCAAATGGTTTATCAAATTTAATACAATTGTGGCAATTACGTGAGTTAGAACTAACCAACTGTCCTAGCGCTTCACGAGAACTTTTCTGCTACTTACGACAGCATCTCCCACAATGTCTTGTGATCGAATAAAAAAAAACACTACAATTGTTTACTGTAATAATTGTGATGCAAGTATTTATTAAAGTTGTGGTTTCTTTAATTTAACTCTAATTTACCATCACATTCCAACACAACTCCAAACTAAAATACTTTAAAATGATGGCTTGTTAAGGTTCTATATCAAAAATATTAATTTTAAACCCTATACTTTTTGTGTATGACCACAAATGCGCAAATGAGAAAAAGAATTCCAAACCCTAATCCCAAAAACCTTATTCAAAGTGTTGGTTTCAAGGACATTGAAATTACACCGAGTGTTTCTTTAAGTGTGGCCATCGGCCATATATCGTAAAATTACTAAAATGGCCATGACAAAATCCTGAAAATTATTTTTAAGTTCCGAATTTTACCGTAAGGGGGTGCAATTTATATGGGGTGAATCATAAAATTTAAGATGTCTCAGAAAATTCTTATATTAAGCTATAACTTTGATTACATCATTAGAAAGCCTGGCAAATTCCGCTAGGAATAGTTTAAATCATAAACACAAAATTTGAGATTAAAACACGCTCATGATTTGTACCTATCCTAAATCTAAAAATATGAAATGAGGCACGGAAAATAAGGAATGAAAACTAATTATTAATCCTATGTATCTACAGAGCTATGAAACTAGAAAAACAATATTTTTTCCGATTAAAGTGTTAAAAACTATTAATTAGGCAGTAACTCAGAAACAAATGAAGATAATGGACTACTGTTTTAGCTTTTCTTGTTGCAAATTTAATCTACTTTCCAATTATGATATCAAAATTCTACGGTATGGTTTTCGTGACGACATAAAAAACAGAAATGATTGCTAATTGCGCCCTCTAGCAGTTTTATTGGAAACAATCTGGTACCAATGGACACGATATTTGCATACACTTACATATATCCTTCAATCAAGAAAAGGATTCGGAAAGAATTCGAAAAGGATTTGAAAGGAATTCCAATTGAATTTAAAAGAATTCGAAAAGGACAAAAATTCGAATAGAATATAGAATAAATGCAGCAGTCATTTAAAGAATAATATCTTTATACCAGCAATAGTTACACAAATTATGTACACAAACAAATAATATATCGATAAAACGAAAACTACTTAAAGGCTTACGATTTGTCAATTATGTACATTGTTCGCATAATTCGAGTTGTTTTTAATAAAAGGGCGATTGCAAATTGAAATTGAAACGCCTTAAGTAATAAATAGTGTTATTACGGCTATTATTAATTAATTAATCGATTCAGGAGTACATTAAAAAAACTAATAATAATAATATTACACGTTATAGCTATTAGTTTAGATGCTATTTATAGTAGTACATTTTAATATTGCGTTTTGTACATATGCTCAAAAATAATTACAGCAACTTTATTAGGCTCCCTTATATAATCACATTTATTATTAAATTAACTAAAGCATGTTCAGAAATAAATTAGCTAACAACGGACATCACTGGACATTTGTTATTAATTACACACACATTTTGTTAAAAAGCGAAATTGAAAACTTACACTACAACTATCTATAATAATATTTCCAATCGCAAAAAAACTTTACATGAAGAAGCATATTATAATCGGTATGATCTAGATAAGTATGGCACAATTAAAAAAAAAAGAAAACAAAGTTTATTACGTATTGATATAAAAAATCAAGTGTGTGTGATAATAATTCTTTGATTTGTCTTTTAGAATGTTTAAAATTCATTCTCACAACCAAAATAAACATGTAATAAAAATAGTATTTGAAAATTATTTACAACCAAAAAATAAGAGAAATGTCTTTTTTCAGATAATTAAACCTACAAATTTGATATTGTAGTAACAAAATAATAATTCATATACACCGAGAATTAAAAATAAAATAAAATAAAATATACGACAGGACTATGAAATAACACACTTCTCTTTTCTCTGTAGTTCCATTTGTGATAAGTCGTGTTCTATCAGATCATCGTCTTCGATTCTGAAATAATTAAATAATAAATTAATTAATTAAACAAACAGAATAAGTCTAACTAGTAGTAAGAAAGTGCCATTTAAAGTAAGTGCTAAGCAGTAAAATATCAAAAATAACCCAACTAAAGTTTTCAGTTCCGTTTAATGTTTAAACATTTTTTTTTCCTAAAGCAAATACAAAATAGAAATGTTTACGTGTCTTTTTCAATTACACTGATTTGTGACATATTCTTTAGGTGTTAAAAGGATGGAATCTTCTCTACCATTACGTAAACATACTTTTTACCGAAAATAACAAAAAAATATTATTACTTTCCATAATAAGAGGATTTGATGTACTGACAAAGATTTCTTTAACGCATTAGAACAGAGACTTGACCTAAATCATTGATGCCTCTTCGTCAATTCTGCTGAACTTAGTTTAAAGGCGGTACTAGTTCACAACGGTAATAAATATTCGTATGTACCTAAACTTCCTTAAGCTTATATGAAGGAATCGTACAAAAACATGCGACTTCTTTTAAGTGGAATATATTCGTTGTAATTAATATGGCGATTTAAAAGTGATAGGCATATCTTATTAGAATTCAACTGGAGTATAGATCCCAATTACTATTATTTCCTTCAGAACTAAAAATATGTTAATAATGATAACTAGTCAATTCCAATTGGGTTGATGAAGAATTTTGTTAAAGAATGGATCTTGTGAAAGAGAATTTTTGTATTCAGACAAAAATTTCCGAGAATTATTGAAGTAAAAATTAAAGAGGGCGTATTTATGGGCCTGTAATAGGAAGAATAAAGAAAAATGAAATATTTGAGTGCTAAATGAAACTGAATTGCGAGTTTGGAATACTTTTAAATCGATTGTTGCAAATTTTCATAGAAATATACCAGCTGACAATTACATAGATATTGTAACTGAACTATTTAATGTTTATAAAGAAATAAGATGTAAAATGCCTCTCAAAATTCTCTTTCTGGATCCTCATATCGATTTCTTTCCTGGAAACTTAGAAATAGCAAGTGACTAAAATATCTGCAATAAAAAACAGATCAATGTAAATGAGATATAACATGACAATAACATTCTGATGCACGTCTTAGATTAATAATAATGCATTTATCGTTATATTATGTTACAAAACAATAATGCTTTATAGCAAAAAAAACTATGGGTGAGTAAAACTCGTGTAGTGGTTAACGAAACATAATCTACATTTTTAAAATATTTTCAACGTTGTGGCGCTTCTGGTTGGTACCAACTTCCCTATTTTAAACTAAACACCTTCATTTTATTGCACCATTGCTTTTTTGTTTAAAAAAAAGCAAGCAGTGAGAAGAAACAACTAGCGAAGAATAACAGAGATGTAGATATATCGCCTAGTGGTCTTGAATTTCTTTACATTTTTTAGGGTATTTGCATTGCTCTGAAAAATTGTAAATTGCAATGTTTTACGCTGTTTAAAAAAAGTGTGAAATAAAAGTATTTTCTAGATGTGCCGTAACTACTGCATGATTTTTTCCAAATTTAGCAGCCAATCTATTTGAAAATTTTACAGAAAGAGTTACAGAATACCGATTCCGTACAATTTCTATTCTACCCCACCACTTCTATTCGATTTCAAGCATCTCTATTCGATTTGGAGTTACAGAATAGGCCTGATGGTAAGTAAATTATTTCCTAAAATTATCTTTGTTTACAGAAATATTATTAATTGCAATTATGCAAAGTTCGACAGAATCCCACATTAGCTCGCTTACTTACTCACTGCTAACAACAAAAAGTAGAGACACTCCAAACTCTAGTGTAAAGATAATGCAATTCTCTACGTATTATCTCAGCAAGACATTACAATTACTTTGTTAATTTTTAAGATAAATGCGAAAAACTGATCAAAACTGTAAATTGCAATTTTTAAACATTGTTTATATTTTAAAAAAAAATAACAACTTTTGTTGAGACCATTTTTGATATAGTATTCCCTGACATATATCTTCACATGGTAGTATACTCAGATTTCTTGAAAGTCAAATTACTTACGCTTTCTCCTGGTTATCTAAATGATGAACCAGTTCGTCCCTTTTATTGACTATTTGAACTAATTCTTCTAAAAGAACAGCCTCTCTGGCACGTTGCTCGTCCGTCTTTCGCCAATCTTCGATTGAAAGACTTACGCGTAATTCATGATTCAACATTTGATATCTTCTCTCCAAATCGCTCTCCTTTTCCCTACAAAAATTCAATAACAATAAAATCGTCTGATTTGTACAGCATTTGTTAAACTTACAAAATATTGAGTTGCATCTGCCTTCGTAAAAGTGCGTTTTTCTTATTGACGAGTGTAAACCATTGAGACATTAAAGCTTCTTCTTCTTCACAAGAACTTCCAGGGTCCTCCATCACGTCCCTCAGTTTTCTCTCTAAAGCAGCCGCTTGCTTATCAATGGCACTTTGTTCTCTTTCTAAATCTTCCAACTCTTGGTCCACCCAGTTTTGCACATCAATGTCCATCTAAAAAGAAAAATTATTAGACATTCACGTTCACCGTGAACGTTGTCATCTTAATTGTCATCTTACTTCATTTATGTTCATTTGATTTGCTAGTAAACTAGACGATAGAGTATTTTGTACAACTGGACTAGATTTTTCCAATTTTTCTTCGATTAGAGTTGCCGATGAAGATATGTTTCCATTACTCTCAATATCTACAATAAAAACTCTTTCATACACTAAAATACTATAAATACATAAGTGTAATAATGAATCGTTACCTTTGGCACCCTGTTTTTTCGATTCATCTGCAATTTTTATTAACCTGTCCTCTGCGTCGAGAATAAGTTTCATTGCTTCAGGACTAACAGCTCGAATTATTTCAGTTGTGGATGCTGAACCTTTTCGTGTTTCAAGAATTATCCTTCGGGCTCTTTCTCTTAACTGTGCATGTCTTTCCTCTTCAGACATTGACTACAATTAAAAGTAATTACTTCTATGAAGGCAACTTCTTTTTATGTAGAATACCTTAATAGGTGAAGTGGTTCCATCTTTTTTCAATTGCTCAATCAATTGCCTTGCCCTCTCCTTTTGTTCCGTGTGCCGTGATAGAAGTTGCTGCAAATTTAATATCGGAATTAAAAGAATATAAACAGAAATATATAGATAATAATAAAAACTTTACAGGGTTTGTTATAGGTATATCAGTGACTGATATGGCAGATGTGTCTTTCTTATCGACATTATCAGTTTCACTTTCTGAAACGATCCCATTTGCATGTGACAGAATAGGTGGTGGTGATTCTTCCTTGTCCGTTTTAACAATTCCACTATCATCCTCCTCGTCGGACCCAAAAGGGTCGCACAATTCACGTCTTGTCATTAAAACTGGCTTCTTTGCTTCTCCTTTTCTATTATTACCACTGTTATTGTTATTGTTATAATTGTTAATATGACCAGTTCCTTTATCTTTTGATGGAGACAATACTCTTCCCAAGATATTCTTTGAACCTGACAGAATAATATCCTTCCGATGTGACAAGACATCTTTAACTGTTGTTGTTGCTATTGTTTGTTTTTCTTTCATATCACTTGCATCATTTATTACAGATACTTTTATTTTATCATTAGCAATTACACTGTTCTTAGAATCTTTGTTGTTGGTGTTGTCTTCCCTTTCTGTTAACTCTTGTTTTTGTTCGGTGTCTTTGTTAGCCTATGAGTTTATTTTAGTTAACATCACATAAAGATCATTATTATTAAAACTCATTGTATACAGTATGAACTTATTTTCAGTTCTTCCCCAAAAAAAAAAGAATAGATGTAACTTACCTGTTGCTGCTTGGCTTTCCTTAAATTAATAATTTCTTGACCAAATAACTGCATGGTAACATCAGTATCACTGTCAGTATTGAATCGTCCTATTTTGTAACTACTTTCATCAGTCGTTTTTCCAATTTGTTCCACTTCCAATTCATGACCCGTAAAATAGGCCCTTAACTGATATAAGTACGTCATTACAGCCAATTTATCGGGTACTGGAACAAAATTTTATTCTGTATTTGACAAAAAGCAAATTAAAAAACTAATAAATTTTAACTTATTCGTATTATTAATTTGAGGAAATGTGTCTTAAATGCTTCGTTACCTGCCAACATGTTCATATCAGATGGCTCTATTACTCTTGGAATTCCTATTGTATCGCCAGCGTCGAAAGCCTTTTTACAGTTTCCTTTAACATCATGGGGAGAGAGTGAATCAAAATCACTATAAAATAATTAAATCCTTGTGAATTCCGTTTGTTTTAATAGCCAAATAGTGTAATTACATACATTAAATCGGGTCTAAAACGATGTATAAGCGCACAAAAAGCGATACCATTACGCCAGCTTGTTGTTAAATTGGTTACTTTTACATTTGGATACTCTTTAGTCATTTCTTTACACCATTCTAGCAAATCTTGACCTAGTAAATAAACAACAATTAGCTAAATAAAAAGTAATTGTGCTGACAAAACTTTATATACCTGGAGTAGTTGATTTCTGTATTTGTTTGTAACCATTTTCGTCTGCAACTTCATTTTTTTCAAGTGGTAAGGGTTCTAATTTTATTTTAAAATTTTTTACAGGAACATCTTTGACAGAATCATTTTTATCTTCTTCTACCAAGTTTGCAATCTCCTCTAATTGCTCTGTACACCTTTCAGAATAAAAGTCATTTTCTGACTGCTGGAAATCAGAAACGTTCGGCAATGGAAGATTTAAATTTATTGTATTTTCTAAAGTAGGCAGTGGATTCTCTCCAGATGGAGTTTTGTCATCTCTTACAAAAGACTGAATACTATTCACTAAAAATGACAATTATGGATTCAAAATACTTCTAAGAAGCTAGTTTATAACACCTACCACTCATTGGGGTACTTGCTACATCAGAACCAGACAAACTATTTGTCATCTGTTGTAGGTGCTGTGTTACTTCCTGTATGCTATTTTTTACTGAATTATCACTGAATGAAAAATCTTCATCTTCAAAATCATCCAAAGGAGCTATATCACTGTTATTATTAACAGACATTAAAGATGCCATGGATTGCATATCTTCATCCCTAATTGTCAACAAAAAATATAACAAATCCATAATCAAAAATTAAATCAAAGTACATACGTTGCTTTTCCTTCTCTAAGAAACACACAGGATAAAGTACATTCTAACTTTGCACTTAGAATTTTTTTTGACGTAGGCTTAAAATGTAGTTGAAGCTGATGTTGAGAAGACTCTACACTGGCATATTTTCGCATATTTACATGAGCCACCGCAAGTTGTCGCCTTTTACCGTTCGGTACAACCTTTTACATAATAAAAATTATAGACACATAATATAAACCAATGAAATAAGAAATAGATTTGCATAATATCAGACTTAAACTTCTGAGTAAGAAACAGTTAATAAAGGTTTGTAATCAATGAATCATTATAACATAGTGTAAAATCATCACATTAACAACTGATAAATTAAGAAAAGAAGTAGTCAAATAGTATTTACATCTTCTATGATAAAACACCAATCTTTATCTTCTAGCTCATTTGTTCTAGGATCTTTAAAGAGTGTAACAGATATCTGATGATTTTCAGGAAGTGGCCACACCACCAATCCCTTATATGGGTTTTGTAATGTTGGTTCCCATTGCATTGTAGTTGATATCACACGTCTAGATCTACGTGTCCATACTATTGCAATTTTATGAGGTTCCCTACAAATACCAATATTTACGATAATATTTATACATGATAACTGTCAAACCAACCATTTAGGTGTAAATTCAAAAGAAAGTTGATGATAAGACACTGTAAACTGAAATTTGACAGCAAGTTTATTCACTCTTTGCAGTCTTTTCCACACTGACCCCATGGTAAAAATATCAAAATCGTAATCTTTTCACTTGAATAAATCCTCTCGAAATAGAAATATCATTATATAAAGCGAATTTAGCATTACTACAGTACGTGCATCTCTATTAGAATGCAGATAACAGCAGTACAAACAGGACTAACTACCATTTTATACACATAAAAGTAGGAAGTAATTATAAATACTCTGATTAGAGCACAAAAATAAATGTTATTAATGTCGCAACTATTAATTCTTAATATATTTTAATAGTATTTACAATTATTCATTCACTATGACGTCTGTCAAGCTGTCATGGTCACAGGTCACAACCATAGAATTAAACATCACATCTATCATTGGATTTTTAGATTAATGGCTGTTTATATTTGATTATGGCCATCGTTGTGATATATTTGGCCTATTAATCGCAGATCAAAACGCTTTTAAATTATCATTTACAATTATAATTGAAAGCTTTTTTAAGTATGAAAATTGTAGATTTTTGTTGACATTTTTAGGTTATACTTTGCTGTCGTTTTCTTATTCATTTGAACTACCGTTGACTCTTCTCAACTCTTCTTTTTGTTCTAGTTTCATATGAACTATGTAGGTTAGCTTCCATTAATTATTTTATCCATATTTATTCTTTTTCCTAAGATTTGATGGCATTGTTTCAAATTACAAAATAATGAGTATGGTGGATCCGGTCATACAATAAATTAATACAAATCGCCAAAATCGCAATTAAAAACACAATTAGATGGAGTTTTATCACTTGTATACAGGGTACAGTTTTCATGGGGGGGAGGGGCATTTTAAGATGTTTAAGAACTTAAGAAGAAAAAATAATAATATTTTTTTTTATCATCTTAATTTTAAAGGTTTGTTAGTGCATTATAGCTTATTGTAAAAATATAATTTATTTTTTTTTTCTCTTCATCATTAAAAATGCTTAATTTGATAATGATAACGAAGAAAACTTATAAAAAGGTAACCTTAAAAATCTAACACCAGAAAACAACTGAACGACAGCGGACGAGCAGCAATCAGCAATTACGTCATCAGTGTATTAAAAATGGTGGCTGTGTTGTCGGGCGTTGTAATGTAATAATTGTGTGATGTTTTATAGCCGGTAGTTTTTATATTTTTAAGAGATAAACTTTTTGGAATACTCATATTTTTGTCTAAATAAAGTAAGTATATTTTAGCTCGTAGCTTCGTAACTTTTAAAATAACGTTACAATATGACACTGTGTATGTAGTTGAGTGCAGGATGTTTAAGTACGTGAATTGAATACAAAAAAGAAGCATTTCTTACATAGTGTTGCTAAAAATTAAGTTATTGTTACTTGTTATAATTTTCATTATTATTAAGTCGTATAGTTTTATACAACCATCGCGTTGACATTGACATTGATTTTACTTATGACTAAGAACGAACTTGTGTATTACCGTTCCAGAGAAGTTTCAATGATGTCAGATCGAAGAGCTGAATTAGAACGCAAAAAAGCTAAATTACAAGCGCTGCGAGAAGAAAAAGACCGAAGAAGACGAGAAAAGGAACTTAAAGATGTTGAAGAAGCAACCACTCGTACTTTAATTGGAGGGGGTGGAGATAGGAAGGAACTTGATGAAATGCTTACATCTTTGGGTGTCGCTCCTGTCTCAGATGTACTATCCAGCATTTCTAGTGCCAATTCACTTACCCCTGATACTAGTCGAAATCATACCCCTGATACATCCTTACAACCAAACAGTTTACCTAACAAGTAAGATTCTTTGAATTTCAGTAAATAATAAAACGGCACTTTGGTATTTAGGGTAGCTGCTGCAATGAGGTGTGGGATATCAAATGCAGCTTTGGTTAGGAAGAACACAATGATAAAATCATACACGCAAAAAATCTTCTACTGAAGATTATGTGTGCAGTTTATAACACCCTCCTTGAGGTTAAATCCACAATATAACAAACTTTTACAATACTAACAAACTTCTTTTTTTTTTTGACATTGCAATATGTTGCATGGAACTTTTTTTTAGCACTTAAAAAGCTCAACTTTTGTTAACCAAATTTAAGTTCACTTTTAAAATTCATTTATTAAAAAAGCATATTCATTTCATTTTGTAGTTACCAGTTTTTTTTTTTTTTTTCTTGAAGGAAAGTATTCTTAGTGTTTCATTTGATAATTAACACCTGATGGGAATCATTCTAAATTTTAGCAAAAAGTATTCTTAGTCTTTCATTTGATAATTAACACCTAATGGGAACCATTCTAAATTTTAGCTATCATTGTCATAATTTCTTGAACAAAAAGTTTCAGGAAGGTATGACCATACCCCACACCCTTTTGTAGATGTTATTCAACAAACAAAAGTTGCATCAATTTGTATTTATGCAATTGTCTATTTAACATTGTTTACTTCCAGCATAAATGTCGTGAAAAGGCGAGTTCCTCAGTTAAGTGTCGTATCTGTTCAGTCTACAAATATTCCCCCAAAAGAAACCGTACTCTACACCAAACAAACTCAAACAACTACTAGTGGCCATGAAAGAGATGGTGAGTTTCTATATATTCCATAAGTTATTATTAGCTGTATTTCTAAGACTGAAAAACTAAATTTTACAATCTAATTAAAATTAAATTGAAAAATATGCATTATTAATATGCACCTTAAGTTATTGGTTAACGATTTAACGAAATCGCAATTTGTTACATATTGGTTCTCATCAACACACGACAGGTGGTTTTGATAAATCGCCACGCCATCCAAATCAATTCTTTCAGATGATTGAATTTTTCTCACATTTCAGTAATTGAAGGGAATTGAAATTAATTAATATTTTTATTAAGGTACTCTTTTTTTATGATAACTTAATAACCTTTTCTTGTTTATACTTTTGCTGCAAGACTATTGTGGCTATTCTTTTGGAAGAAGAAGTAAGTAAAAACACTTTTTATCTGTGTATATTGTGTGTGTACTTAGAAATTACCAGTAAGACAATTTAGTAAAAGCAGCGTTAAGAATTTCGTTTTTGGTATTTCCTAAATTTTTCTTTTAATTATAAAATACTCTACATCTTTTTCTACAAAAAGAATTTAAAAGGTTTGTATTTATTACAAAAAGAATGTATTTCTGAAGAGAAATTCAATCATTTCAAGAGTTTCATTTTCCAACATTGGGTGATCAATAATGAAACTCTTGATAACTATTTCTATTCGTAATATTGTATTTGATGCTAACAAGGAATGTCTTCTTCATCCTCTTCCCCACTTAAAGATTATATGGAGGATTGGTGGAGACCTCGCAAAGGTATATAGATAAAAAGGATCAAAGTAAAACCGTAATCAACATTTTAAGTAATGCATGAACGAACCATTTTTATTAGAAAAAATATTAAATATGTTGAAAATTAGCCACACTAGAAAAAAAGGCATGCGATTTATAGGGCGACTTATTTAATATTTTTTTTTTGTCAAAGTGAATTTGGCACAGTTTCAGTTTATTTATTTAGTTTATAAATTGTCATTATTTGTTTTATTTGTGCGCACAAGAAATGTAATTAGCACCCACACTGATAAAATAATAAAAACCATTTTATTGTGATGTAAACACAATCTAAAATTTCTCTTTTATAATATAATAATTCAGAAATATGTATCAGAAAAATGACTCCAAAAACGTTTCTAATTTATAACTATTTTACATTTTTACTTTAGGTACTTTAGGCGTCACTGCTCCGATTTTCCTGAAATTTTAGTATGTTGTAAGATACGGTAGGAAAAGAAAACACGAACGAAGTGGAAAGAATTATTTCTGCTATATTCGGATAGACTTGGGTTGGGTTTGGTGAAGGGATGGTTTCTACACCGAAAACTTACACAACACAACATACTAAATTTTCAAGCAAATCGAAGCTGCGACCCTTTTTATTATATACTATATTTTATTTAATTTTTAATTTCGCCTTTCTAATATTTTTATCAGAAATATGAAAGAGAACGTTTTAAAAATCATATCGGATAAATAGCAAGGTAATTAATCAAAACAATGCAAATCTTTATTACCTACCCAAATAGTACATTTCAATTTTATTAATTTATTTTATTCGTTCCTTTCCTAGCTCACGCAACCGACTATTACGGTAAGTTGTGTTTTTATCATTGAATTATGCTTTTAGCATTCCCAATCACATCCTTTCACATTCCTGGGCTTTCCCTTTTTATTTTCTTTGTCTAATTTTTAGTCCAATCATTATTTTATTATTTTCTTGATACGTTTTCATCACGGTTAAAAATTTGCTTTCGCTTTTAAGTCATTCGAAAAGTTGGGTATTTGTTATTTTATTATTGAATCGTCAATTTTGTTTACTTTAATTCGTTCTTTTTAATTTATGAAATTTAAGAGATTGTATTTGTTTTACACATAGACGTAGTAAGTACTACGTCGATGTTTTACACATGTGAGGTGTCTGTTGGAACACCCTGTATACGGTAAAGTTATGGAGATATTGCGTTCGTAATCGGAATAGTCTGCACGAACTAATAGACGTGGTACATTTTATTATAGCATTAAAATTATATTCTGGAAAATCATGAAAACCACATTGGGTATTAATATTGAAAAAGTAATTTGTACTTTTTACCAATAAAAGTAGATAATAAAAAATATGTCAAGGCGACTTCTTGATTGATTCTGTGAGTTAATTTTTCACTAAGAATATTCTGTTATTTTGAAACTATAATAAAAAGTCTTTATTGGCTGATCGAATAAGGCAGTACAAATGACGAATAGTATGTCGTTGAATATTAATTTAATCCAAATGCAATTTCTCAATAATGTTACTATACTATACGTACTTCTTTCTTCAATAGTTCACTATTTTTTTGTCTGAATTCTTCCAGATTTGTCAATTTTTTAATTAAAAACCTGCTAAAAGGGAAAAGCGCAGATTTGCTTCTATAAGTATATATACACTTTTATTTATAATACCTATTTAATTAATTAAAATACGAAAGTATTAAGAAAATTATAGCCAACATGCATTTTATATATTTAGAGGCGATATAATAAATATACAAGGGGCGTAGAGTTAATTGCATGTTCTATTTTCGTGTAATAACAGGAGTAATTAAGCTTCACTAACCGCATGAGACGATATTGTAGACTGGTAATTTTCTTTTTTAACTTTTATTTTTAATAATTCCATATGAGTCGCTCAAGAATGAATGCATTTTCAATATAAATCATTTTTAATTAATTTATTTATTAGATAAAATGTTCCTAATTTGATTTGTAATTGATTGTATTGATTAACAATTTAAATGTATTTTTGATGGAATGAAAGTCTGAAGAAATCGGTTAGTGCCTTTATTATTATAATATGTAATTTAATTTTATTTGCAAATTTTTGAAGTTACTGAAAGATACCGTCGGTATGGAATTATTAAATAAAACAATGTGTTTTTGTTCCAAAAAGCGCGATTAAAGAAAATGAGAGATCGTATTGCATTTTTTTGTCGAAATTCTTGACGCAGTCGAGCTGGCATTATTGACAAAAGTTTAACTCTTATTGTCCTATTGATTGATTATATGTTTCTTTCTCCTCTCAAGACGAATACAATCTTAATCCGGGTTTAGAATGGGAGGACGAGTTTACAGGTAGGTGGCTTTTTCGAATCGCTGGAACTCATACATTTTTTACCTCTATAACTTAACGCAGTTTGCTTATACAATTAGTATCGCATACCTGATAATATTTTATTTACTATAAAACTTTTCTGGGGCTGTGGTACCTATAATTAATTCTTCGTCAATGTAATGTATCGTTCGTTGTTGTGCATTTATTCTTCTGCTAGTTAAAATTCTGCGTACGCATGAAAATTATCTATTTTTCTCGCTGCATAAGGTACCTACATAGTGATGAAAATTTAATTTTACAATTAGTTATCCCTTTTATTTACCAAAAAAATTTCCCATTAGTTAAATTGATAGAGCTTTTAAAAAATTATTTTGTTAAAAAATACAACTTCAATCAATGGCAAAATTCAGAGTAATAAAAAAATATTTTTGAGACTAACTTTAACGTTTTTACACAAACAATGAGTGGTTCAAAAATATTTTTAAAATACATAATTGTTTATCCTTTATTGCAAACTCCTGCTAACTAATTCATACTACACTCAATTAATACTTCACATTGTCTCAATTACTTAAATTTATTCTTTCAATTAGGAAGTTTCTATTGTATAAAGGTAAGCATAGACAATACATGTGATATACATAATAATATGCTGTATAATTAATTTTCATGTCTCTCTTTTTTTTTTTTTTTTTTATTCTGAGATACAATTTATTTGTTGTGTTATTAGACGATTAAAAATAAAAATTACAATACTTAAAGTCAATGCTCTACAAAGAAGAAAATTGCATTATGTGATTAATAAGTTGCTTTTTTATATTGTCATTTAATCAGAAGGTCGCTTGCATGTAACTTTGTGGTCTGTAATTTTAAAATTAGAATTTATGCACTTTATCTGCTACCCCATTACCTCTGTTTTACCATCCCCTTGTTATATTGCTTTTGCATATACGGCACTAAACCTAGTTTAAACACAATAATTTACAAACACGGGTATGTGTAGAAAATATTTCTATTTTTATACACACCTGTATGATAGCTTTTTTTTAATTTGGTTCTGGAAAGTAACTTTTTTGTTTTCATCTTTTACGCTCATTAATACGGAGTTGGTAAATATTTGTGTGAATTAAATGTATAAATGTTACCATTGCTCAGTAATGCAGCAGTTTTTTATAATCTGACACCTTTATTGATTTTTAATCGCATCCATACATTTTATTTATGTTGAAATATTTGTCTAGTGAAAAAGAAGAAAAGAAATGTACATGTTTTGCTGCATTGCTTTTTTTGAAATGTAGGAAATATTGATGGTGTAGTGCACAAATATGTTAAGCGAAGATAGTTTTTCAAGGTTTAATTACAATTTGCTAAATCAATATCCTATTGCGAATTGATATAGTGTGAACTTTGTTTTAGAATTTCTGAGGAATGGACTTTTTGTACTTAACACATTTATGCGCTACACTATCGATATGAATGTTGCAGTTGTGTCAGAAGCAAGAAGACTAGAATAATAGGTGCGATTTGAGAAAAAGAATTCATACTCGCAAGGAGCCATTATTTACGTTTTATGTGTAACAACTTGTACTATGATATGGTCTTTGAGATACACATAGCAACACTGGCATTTTATGTTTTTTATTTTTTTATTAGTTATTATGCTTTTCAGGTTTAATTTATATTCATTGTCCTCTCTCTAGTCTTCTTGGCCAGAAGTATGTTTCTGCTGTCGTTGTCGAATGTTCTATTTATTTCTGTATGTTTATTCTGACATAACACTTAAATTTCTTATTTAGTAATAATCGGTGTAATGCTTCTGCGATGGCAGTCATATATTTTTAATCTGGTAAAATTCTTATTCTAAATTTTTATATTACGTTTAATTTTAAAAAGCACTAAAGTGTATGACTGGCAACGTAAAAGAATTGCTTTCAATTGATATGAATGCTGTGTACGTGTGAATGAACGAAAAAATAGAACGGACAGCTTATTCACCGCAGTTTTGACGTATGATGATGGACAAGGTGAAGATGAGGAAGGCAGCTTACCCCACATCGGCGGTTTTGGTAGCAAGCTGCCACCAGGCATCCTTCCTCATGGTCTCCCTCAGGTTAAGGAAGTTCAACCAGCTGTGACAGCCGTAGAACAAGAACAGGCGAAGCAAGAAGTTAAAGAAAGTATGTTTTAATTTGATAATTATCTTTAAAAAATTATATTTTATTAATGTTACATATTTATTTGTCTAGTTAGAGAATTAAGCGAAGAGGAGAAACAAATGATAATATTATCAGAAGACTTCCAGCGATTCATGGATAGAGCCGGTAGAATTATAGAGAGAGCTTTAGCCGAAAGTGTTGACATATATACAGATTACTCAGGAAGTTCTGGAGAGGATGCTCTGTAAGTAATTTATTAATGCAAATTGAAAGCTTTCTGTTAATTTTAAATAATTTCAGTGATGAAAAGTCTCATCAAAGGATTTCCCTAAATCGAACGTTCTATGACGAAAGGTGGTCGCGGAACAGATGCGTCACTTCCTTGGACTGGAGTCCGCAGTATCCCGAACTACTGCTAGCATCCTACAATAACAACGAAGATGCTCCCAACGATCCCGACGGTGTGGCATTAATCTGGAACACAAAATTCAAAAAGACTACTCCTGAGTATATATTCCATTGTCAAAGTGCAATAATGTCAGCTACATTTGCCCGATTCCATCCTAACCTTATACTTGGAGGGACTTATTCGGGACAGATTGTATTGTGGGATAACCGAGTGCAAAAAAGGACACCCATTCAAAGAACGCCATTGTCAGCATCGGCACATACGGTAAGATTAATGTACTGCTACTTAACCCCTAAAAACATTCCGTTGATTCTTTATTTTATTCATTCAGCATCCTGTCTATTGTATGAGGGTGGTTGGGACGCAAAATGCCCACAATTTAATCAGTATATCGACAGACGGCAGGCTGTGTTCATGGTCCCTCGACATGCTCAGTCAACCTCATGAGACTTTGGAACTACACCGAATGCAATCGAAACCAGTGGCTGTGACTTGTCTGGACTTTCCACATTCCGACGTAAACAATTTCGTGGTAGGCAGTGAAGAAGGGGCTGCTTATTCGGCCTGTAGACACGGCGCTAAAGTAGGCATTGTCGACACGTACGACGGACACCAAGGCCCGATTACCGGAATCAGTGTAAACGCTGTTCAAGGAGGTATCGACTTCTCACATCTCTTCCTCACATCATCTATCGATTGGACTATCAAATTGTGGAGCTTAAAAGTAAATTGACAACACTCTAATTATTTACTTTGTGGCTGGTTTTCAATAATATGTAAACATTTTGTTTTTGCAGGATAACAAACCTATTTATTCTTTCGAGGATAACAGTGATTATGTGTTGGATGTTGCATGGTCCCCATCTCATCCAGCTCTGTTCGCGGCTGTAGACGGGGGCGGTCGTTTAGATCTGTGGAACTTGAATCAAGATACCGAAGTGCCTGCTGCCAGTTTGACCGTAGAAGGTAATCCTGCTTTGAACAGAGTGTCGTGGACACCATCAGGACTACACGTAACAGTTGGCGATAATCAAGGAAAGATTTGGGTTTACGATATAGCTGAGGTAACTTTCTGTTCTTTAGTTTTAGGTATTATGCTATATTATATTAAATTAATTTTAGAACTTTGCACATCCTCGACACGACGAATGGAATAAATTCTTGTATACAATCCAAGAGTTGCGGAACAATCAGATAGGAGAAGAATTAGAAAAACTAAATTTGTCAGTTTCCAACACTCCGCTGTCCAGCATGAGCTCTCTGACGTCAATGCCAAGTCTGAGATAAAGAGAAAAAAGTATAAAAAATTTAGGTTGTTTTCTATATATTTCGGTACTTAAAAAAAAAAATAGGAAATGATAGGAAAGAAGTACCTACCAGCTAAAAATATGTACCGCCTTCGTTTCTGTGTAGATCTATTTACTTACTATATCGCTATTGCTACTTCTATCGCGAGCATTTGAATATACAGGGTGTTTAAAAAAGATAGAATACCTTTTGTGTAGTTTTTGGACTTAATAAAGGAGCTGCTGTTGGGAGACCATGGACGTTTTTCGAAAAATCTTCATTTATTCAGCTTTAAATCAATACTTAATTTGCAACGTCGCAACACCCTGCTATTAAGAAAGGTGGTAAATATATTTTATTATTTATGTAAATAGTTGTACCCAGAAGGTGGATTAAGCCACATCTAATTATTCAATGCTTTGCTCTGGATAAAATTACTTTTTATTATTGTTTGTTAGTTTTTGTTGATATTTTTTATCCTTAAAGGTGTTTTTTATTGATCAATAAGAACAGTGGCAGCGAACTTTGCTTAGAACAATAAAACATACATGTTAGTGTAGCTTGCATTCCTCTTGTATAAATAAGGGACGAATTTCCCCTATTTTACCGTTATTTATTTTAAAAGATTAAGTTGATTTCCACAAGTGACTTTTATTTTTTTTTACAACACTAACTTTATAAGAATTGCTAAAGTCTTGTTCCGAAATTTGACTGCGCCTTTTTCAATTTGTGTTATTTGCGGGAATGTCTACGCGATTTATTTAATAAAAACTACATTATATTTAAGCATAATGCGGCTTTAATTACGTTATTTTTCTCTCGATTGAGATATGTGACATGTTTATTATTTTTAATATTCAAATTAGCTATTTATTAATTATGATAATTGTAATTGTATGCATGTATATAGCTAATTTATTTTTCCTTTTTTTTTTCTTGTTAAAAGTTCAATTTAATTTATAATTTTTATACTGCTCTTATGAAATATGTTAAAACTGTAAAAATATAATTTATTAACGATCAGGTGGTGTACGTATTAATTTTTTTGATAAATAATGTACGTAATACAAATTATTCATTTTCATAACGGGCATAAATATTAAAGGGTTAGGATCGATAAGACTATATAAAAGACCTCTAGCAAGATTGTAATTTTTTTATTGTTACTTATTGGCGAATATGTACTTTACGGAACCCTCTCTATAAAATTAGCTTTTTGATACATTAAACCTACATAATGCTCCCAATTTTATTGTTTGAATAACCTGATCAAGGTGTGTTTCAGTACAATAAAATAAAATGTTTGGGTTAAGCTATGATGAAATTAAGTTGCACTAATTTGCAACATCAATTTTTTATTACAGTTCATTTTTTGTCTTGTCTGCTGCCAACTAAGGACGTCTACGTACTTTGAATTAAGGTTTATTAAAGCACTTCAGATAATATTGGCAACATTGCAGTAGGTGAAGACATGTATCTCTTTTTTGACTACATTCCTAAAGACCAGAAGACCTTAAACTGTGTAACTGACTGCAATGCGTCAGCTGTCTTATAGTCTCCGTGTGCTCCGTGATAAGGTGATATATAATTTTTGGGTGATTTAGTAGTGCATAATAATAGACCACGACCCAGTGGGGTGGGATGGGAGATTAGTCTGCCCTCTGTAGCAAATGTGAAAAAGTTAAAATCTTCGAATGCTAAAACGTTAGTAGCAACCAACCGAAAATTTGTCTATGCCACAACCTTTACATATTTGGGGATTTCTTCATAAAATCCCTACAAACTACAAACGTTGATGCCAAATTTCAAACGACTAAGCCCATAGATTAGAGCTAAGCCAATACTTAAAACGGAGGTGAGGTGGGCAGTGCCTCAAATGCGCCGGAGACCACTCAACACATTTATGCACTAAACCACGGACCACACCCTGCAAACTACGGGAACTGCCCTGAAAATCCTAGAAAAACAAGGGAGGAACCTGCACGTGAAAATCGGTACCAACACACAACCAAGAGGACCCACATAAACATAGGCAAACGCCGACCTACAGCCAGATCACAAAAACTGACCACAACAAAAACAAAAAAGAGGAACTCGCTAAAATAATCGGGGACATGTTCATTCAATACAGCCAACTAAATCCCACGCCCGATCAAGCGGCAAAATTCATGATCACAACGAGAAAACTAATACAATCTAACCCATGAGCAAGAACAAAAGAATCCCAGCCAGCCTCAAGATTGCGTACTGGAACGCTCAATCGCTTCAAGGAAAGATTAACCAACTAAAGTACTTCGTTACCACTCACAACATCGACATCATGGGAGTAGGTGAAACTTTCCTCAAACCGGCAGTGTACCCACGCATCCCTAACTACAGATTGTACAAAAACGATCGAACACGCACCGAAGGCGGAGGAACGGCTCTATACATAAAAAATCCATAAAACACTCTCCTCTTCTGCCTACACCAAAGGAAAACATCATAGAAGCAATAGGCATCCAGCTCGAAATAAAAAACATCGGCACAACTCATATACACAGCGTCTACTACCCACCGACTAAACCAAATCAGCCTCCACTACACGTACACGAGATGAACCAACTACTAAACAGCAATATACCCACGATCCTAATTGGCGACCTTAACAGCAAAAACCAGGAATAACACTGCAGATCAAGAAACACGAGAGGTAGACACCTTAAACAATACGCGATCCAAAAGCAAATACTCATCATAGCTCCAGCAGAACCTACTCATTATCACATCCCCACCAAAACAGCGGACATCCTCGACATTGCCTTAATTCAGAACATTCCACAACAGTTTGAGATTACCTCGATAGAAGACAGCACCCTAACATCCGACCACAACCCTATCATCCTTCGCATCGGTTCCGGCCAAGAAAAGGACTTAGTGCAAATCCAAACTACTAACTGGGAAAGCTACAAATCAATCCTATAAGAAAAACTACTCAACTTTCAACCCAACATCGCAAACACCGAAGACCTCAACCAAACGGCGATCAAACTAGAACAAATTATCCAAGACACCATTCAGAGATGCACACACACCAAAACAAAGGAAATTAAAGGCACTTACATCCCCAACTCCATCATCGAACTAATCAAAGAAAAATCCAAAGCAAGGAAGAAGTACTACCAAACATTCAACCCACAGGGCAAAACAATCCTAAACAGACTCACAAACGAAGTGAAATCCCAGCTACAAGATTTCCACAATGCCAAATGGGAAGAAAAGCTTAATCACGCCGAAGGATCACACACCACGTTGTACTCACTCGCCAAAAGTTTAAAAAAGAAACACAAAGACATAGGCCCACTAAAAACTGATGAAAACACAGTAGCGGTAACCGACCAGGAGAAGCACATTGAAGCTCAACTCAAACCTAATCCAGTAAGCAACATCCTCCAGAATATTAACTACGAAGCACATATCAACCACCTTGTGCAACAAATAATAAACGAACCAACACCTGAACCACCAATAACAGTCAACCCAGAAGAAATTACAGAACACATCAAACAAAAAAGCAACAGAAAAGCACCAGGACCAGACGGCATCACAATAAAAGCCCTCAAAGAACTACCTCCTCCAGGTATAGCCATCATTACGAACATATGCAACGCAGTACTGAAACTACAACACTTCCCTAAAACATGGAAAATCTCAGATATAATAATGATACCTAAACCTGGAAAACCACCCGACATCCCAGGAAGTTACAGGCCCATCAGCCTACTAAAAACTATCAGTAAAATAGTTGAATCAATCATTCTCAAACATCTCCAATTCGAAATAGAAGAGAAAAACATCCTTCCGGACCACCAATTTGGATTCAGGAAAAATCATTCCACAACACACCAACTAACCAGAGTCGCCACATTCATCTCTACTGGCATCAACAAGGGTAAAACTACCACGGCAATCATACTCGACATAGAGAAGGCTTTCGACAAGGTATGGATTGAGGGTCTCATCTTCAAGCTAAACATGCTGAACATCTCCAAAAGACTAATAAAAACCCTTCACTCTTATCTAACCGAGCGACAATTCACAATAAGAATCGGCGACATCAGATCCAGCCCAAAAAATTCAAAAGCCGGAGTCCCACAAGGCTCCCTCATAGGACCGATCCTCTACCTTCTCTACACTGCGGACATACCCACCCGGGAAGACATATTCATTGCAGAATATGCTGACGACACTCTCATAGCTGCACAAGCCCAAGTACGAATGCTCACAGCCAAAGACTAAACGACTACCTCATCGAACTCGAGAATTGGTTCAACGCATGGAGAATTAAAACGAACGAAATAAAAACTGAGGCCATTTGCTTCAACAGAAAGCTCAGATCACCGGACAACTACATTGTCTTCAAGGGAACCAAAGTCCATCTAAAAAACTTCGTCAAATATCTCGGCATCACCTTGGACAGAACACAAGAAGAAAAGGACAAATAGCCTTCAGACTCCTCTATCCACTCCTGTGCAAGAACAGCAAACTGAGCAGCAACACCAAGATAAGAATTTACAAGGTGTACATTCGCCCAATAATGTCGTATGGTTCCGTCATCTGGAAACACGCAGCATCAACCAAAACACTCTGCAGCCTGCAAAACAGAATAATCAGGACAACCCTGGGCGCCCCCTGGTACATCAGAAACAACCAAATCCAGCGTGAAATGGAGATAACCCCATTTGAAGACTTTCTCGAAAAACTGACATCCAACTTCACAGAAAACTTGGACCTTCACCCAAACCCTGAGATCGCCTCGCTAAAAGCGACTAACCAGGGTATGAAATGACGAGCAACAGCGCCACATAAGTTTGCCCTACATGAACTACAGATATTTTTTAAATTACTGAAATCGGTATTACCGACATACATTAAACAGAGAAATTGCCCATTGCTTGGAAACGTTGTTAAAGTTAAACCGTTTGTTGCCTGGTTTGTGGCGTTACCATTCAATCACAACAAACTTTGTTAAAAGTGTTTGTCGCGTGTTTGTTGCAGTTTGTTGTATTTGGTTTGTGACAATTATTTTTACCTGTCCTGAAAGTAAGTAATGTATTAAGTACTGCAATCATGCTTTACAGTAAGTAATTATATTCTGAAATAGTGCTTGTTAGAAACTTTGAATAAAAACTAGTTAAATTAATAGGTAATAATGCAATGATGTTCAGTATACAAGAGAATACATTTATTTGTTGTAATTCTTGTAGGTACAAGTTTCCCAAACAACCCCTTTTGCAACGTGTATGGATGGAAAGGGCGTTTTCTGTCCCATACAATGATACAACATTGCCCAGCAGTTTACACAACTATGGGGTGTGGCAGGCATTTCCACCCTATATGCAAAATGGTAAATGGGAACCTGAGACGCCATACAGTGCCAAGTGTGTATTTACCTTGTAAGCATTTCAATGACTAAATACGTTAAACGTTCAAATTGGGTTTTATTTGATAATAACATAATTACTTTTTTAATATTTATTAAGTATTTTAATTAATTGATGTTTTGCTCTTTACTCGTATATTGTACTAATTGTACTAATTACTGCATATATACTTTGTTAATAAATTTGTTAATATTATATTTGTTTTTTTTTTCAATTTCCAATTAAAACAATTATTAAATTTTGATTTAATTTTGAAATGCGCGCCTTAAATGACGCTTCATAGTTTTATGTATAGATGGCGCACTTTTTTTAAAGTTTTCTTTACCATTTCCATTTATATATATTCCAAGTATCATCTTATTAATGTAGGGCAAACAACGGATGGCGCTGAATGTCGTCCAAAAAATACCGAGAGTCGTGCATCTATTTGAGTAGTCTATGCGACTAACCAAAACACCAAGGAGATATACTCCAAAATGCCAATCCAGTGAAAAATCCCTTCCAACAAACACGATGAATATGCAAAGGAGCCAGTCTCCCGCATCTATGACACCGACCGATAGATAGATGGGCAGTGTACGGTGCAAACGGTTTGCAACTTTAAATAAGTATTGCTTGTATTTAATTAAACAATACTTTTAAAGTCGCTCTTCTTGTTTTGACGCCGGTGCAAATGGGCATCAGGCCTCTTGACACCAAAACGTCAAGCTCAGTAATATTCGTGAAAATAAAGGTTGGCTGCATTGGCTGCCTAACTTAATGAAAAGTTAGTGTTTGAAAATAATTATAAATAATAGAACAAAGTATGATCTTCTTTAGTAAATTACTTGTATATTTTTAATGAAAACAAACAAATTAAACGTTAATTTCTTTACTTAATATAAACAATTCTTTTTACCTGTGAAACGTGACTCCTGCTTCTTTTTCTTACACTGCGCCTATACAGTTGTGAGCATAACAAATAGCAATTTTTTTGTTTTTCAAAAACAAATAAATTAACACTTTTCATACCGTTTTCAATTTTCTTCTATGTTGCGCTACTGCACTTGACGTTTTGGAGAAAAGGGCATCATCCTCTCTTTCCTATTCTAAGTGCACGTCTACCGGGGACGCAACCTCTCTTTATAATACATGTTATTTTAAAATCTAATCTATGTTTAAAATACATAATATTTGTTAGACGAACGACAACATTCATTAAAAAAAATAATAAAATCAGTGATATCGTTGAGCCACAAATGTTCGGGCGTCAATTATAGTTCTATGGTTTTATGCAACGTCATCTAGGATCTTCAGGGAATCCTGAACCATCCTGAGGAATCCCATAACAGTGACAAACATTGTTCTTGCTAGTTGTCAAGTTGTGTTGAAATAACGTAACTTTAGATATTAGTAGTTGTACTATCAGTGATCAGAATACATAAATATACATCCTACAATAGCCAAAATGTATTCAAATAGGGGAAGAAGATGTATGGATAATAATTCAGGTGAGTTTTCCAATTTAGACGCATTACTGCGCATTACTTTTCGTTTAATTGTTAATGTTATGTTACAAGGATATCTCAAGCAAGAAAGTCCTTTGTTGTCTTATTTTAATTACCTTTGGAAAGTGCCTGACAAAGAAGTATGTACAAATTTACAGAAAAATATGGAAAAGTCTCTTCAATTGTTAAAAAATGTGCTAAGCCCAGATGAAATAATAAATAGCGTATTTTTGCTACTGCGTATTTCAAAATTGGATGTAGACATTAAAACCAAAGCAACCATAATTTCAATCATTCTTACAGAAATTACATTACAACTTATAGTTTTTGTCACATATATGCCGTTTGTAGGAAATTCAGAACATCAAGAAAGTCTAGAAAGGTTTTGGCTTGCAATTTTTGAATTAATTCAAGAGCTTATTAAGATGAATGATCCTCTCCATAAAGAACATATTGTAAAGATTTATATGAATTGCAAAAAATTTATTTGTTACAAAGAAAATGTTGAAGCATTTAGTCTTCCTAAAATACCTGGATCCATTAAAAATGATCTTAAAACGTATTTAGATGTAAATGAAATAGAATCTATTAATGTCTATCTGTCTGATGGTGAAATAGAAAAGTGTAATGTAGAAAAGGCCACAACATTTAAAAACTTAAATGAATTTAAAAATTTTAAAGAATATTTTAAATGGGAATATTTAGAGATCAGAAGCCAATACATTCGTAGATTATCAAATTCAATTAAACATTTATGTGAAAACTTAAATTCTTATAATGATGATGAATTTCAAATAATATTAAACTGTACTGCCGCAATAAACCGAAATGGCTTGTTAATTGTTACTATTGGTGAATGCAAACAAAAGCATTTTGAAAATGAAGAATTTATACCAGGATGCCTTGTATGTTTTTCAAATAATAATTATCAAACATATACATTTGGAATTATACAGAAACCATTTCCTTTACTTGTAACTTTGATCTGTGTTGATCCGTATTTATTATGTAAACCATTTTCAATGGCAATTTATAAAGGAGATTTCTATAGAGCAATAGAAAGTATTTTAGAATCAATCAAAAAAAATCTTTTTAATGACTTACCATTTAAAGAATATATACTGTTTGGTAGAAATGATTGCATTAAAAGGCCAAATTATTTACAAGAGAGTTCAGAATATACTATTGATAATTTAAAATTTAAACCACTTGATTTTAATACATGGCCATCAAAAGAATATTTCCATTTAAATGCTGAGCAGTACCGTGCATTTCAACATCTGATAACTAGTGAAGTTGCACTATTAAAAGGATATCCTGGTAAGGAATAAAATGAATGCATTTTTTTGTCCATAACATATGTGTAAATATTACAGGTTCAGGGAAAACCTGCATGGTTTTAAAATTGATTGATTTGCTCCTGAAAAATAAACAAATATGGCACCAATATAATCCAGGACCTATACTCATTCTTACATTTACTAATAAAACATTGGATAATTTTATGGAGAAAATACTTCCACTTACTGATTCCATAGTTCGAATTGGCACACAAACAACCAGTGAAATATTGAAGAAATCGCAAGTACAACATGTGTCAAAGGTCTCACTAGACATAAGAAGAAAAATAACTAATACTGCAGTTGAAATTAATAAACTTGCTAACGAAACACGGGCTGTTTTTATGAATAGTGGTATTATCAACATGAATTATCTTGGAGTTTCAAAAATTACTAGTAAATGTGTTTATGACAAGTTAATGGAAAATAACGATACAGAACGAATTGTCCTAGTTAGTTAAAAAAAAAAATTTGACAAAAAATAAGTATTGTATAATTTTTATTTACAGATGAATGAAGTTTTGGGTGGTGAAGAAAGTTTATTAACTGATGTTAATCCATTCTGTTCACACATTTATTATGTAACTGTTTCAGATTTACAAGCAAAACATGATAAAAATAACAGTTATTTACAGGTAAGCATTTTTTTATTTTATAATGCAATTTGGAACAAGGCAATATACTTTGCATTATAACTTTATTATAAAAAGAGTATGGGTTAAATTTTTTATATGTATAATTTTAAAATAAAAAAAGACGAACCTTTAAACGCATAAAAAAATATAACAAAATTGATGTAGACAATTGCTGTTACAACACTAGCATTGATTAAAATTCTTAAAAGTGAAGTACCATTACAAATTAAAAAATCATTATTCTTTCCATAAAAGGAGGTGATCAAAAACAGATTTTATATTTTACAAATTTGATAACTTTTAATCTTCAGTGATCTTGATTGGTTTCAGTGGAGATTAGCTCATAAAGAACTGCATAAAAAGTTTTATCCCCAAAACGGCGTCGATTATGAAAATATACAAAACTTATCGGGAAATGAGCTATGGGGCTTTTATTTCTATCTTGTTGATCAGTATGCAAAAAAGCTTAAAGAAAAACTGAATATAGCAATGGGACAGAAACAAATTTTACATAAATTTTCATATGAAGCAGATTGTGAAGTGAATGCTGAAGAATTAAAAAAGAAAATGGTTGTTGGCTTAACATTTTCTGGTGCAGCATTTAGAAAACCTATGGTAGATGCTTTAAACTCATCAATAGTTATCATTGAAGAAGCTTCAGATGTAGAACATTATCATATTCTAGGGACAATCCCAAAATCATGTAAACATTTAATTTTAATAGGAGATACCAAACCCGCAGCTGAAATCTCAGAAATAAGTAACAACTGTAGCTTAGTGGATATTTTATCAGAATATAAATACCCTGTTACACTTCTAAAGAAACAGTTCAGAATGAGATCTGAAATTGCTTTTTTACCGAAAACTTTATTTTATCCTGATATGGTAGATGATGATTCTGTAGGAAAAATTTCCAATGTCCCTGGTATTCCAAAGCCTGTTTTTTTTATTAATCATTGTCTAGAGGACGATAGATACGAATTTATTAACTGTAAAAGGGATGTAAATTTATATGAAATTGAATATTTGGTGCAATTAGTGAAGTTTTTATTGTCCAGAGATGTTTCTGCTGAATCAATAACTATTCTTACAATTACTAAATATCAAGCTCTTGAATTCGACAAAGTTAAAGAAAATGATGAAACCTTACAAAAAATTAACAGTTGGTCAATTGATAAATTCCAATCCCTAGAAAATGATATAATTTTATTGTCAACATTTGGAATTAATGAACATTACAGGTCATTTTTAACCAAAGAAAGTAGACTTCGTGTGGCCTTAACTAGAAGTAAAAGAGGTCTGTATTTGATTGGGAATATGGAAAAGTTGTGTAAACAATATGATGTCTGGATCTCAATTAGAGAATTGCTAGAAGAAAAGGGATACATAGGTAAAGCATTGCCAATAAGTTGCCCTTTACATACTGGAAAAGAATGTGCTTTTGTTGAAAAGCCAGAAGACTTTTTAAATTTTAAAAGTCATTTTGTTGCATGCGATCTTGAAAATTTAACCATTAATAATTAAGTTTTTTTGGTTTATAATTTACCTGTTATTAATTTTGTATTCTAGTGTTATATGTTTAGCCGTGTTTCAAATAAAAATAAATGAAATATTGTGATTTCTTAATTAAAAAAAGAAAAGAAAACCCCAACATATATTGAAAAAATAACTTTACAGAAAATTTTGTCATCAATCATAAGTGCCATTAGCGCCGTTTTTTAATATTAATTGTTTATGTGAGCTCCCGACTTTAGAATGTGCCACGAGTGTTGTAAAGAATCTAATATAATTTGCGTTTTTTTTTTTGTCATACAAGAGCAAATTAGTTTTTCTTCGATTACTCAGAAACGTTCAGTACGATTTCAGTAAAATTTGATTCATGATTTCCGTGACTAATTAATCTCGGATTCATGAATAAATTTTCTTAAAATTCAACGATAATATAAATAATCCAATTTTTTTAAGAATATATGCCTTGCAAATATTGTGTATGTTAGTTTCATAAAGACGCTTTAAAATAATAGTCTCGGGACATATTTCGAAACTTTTATTCAATTATATCCTTAATACATTTAGTTTGCGTCTTCAATGGCCAATTTTAGAAGGAAACTTTAAAAATGTAGTTAATAAATTCCTGTAAAGTCATTAACACAAATTATCAATTCAAACTTTAGTAAGAAAAAAAACTCAAAACATGTAATGCTACAACAATTTTTATAAGGAATGCTGCGTGTATTGTGATCGTGGGATATGGTATGTAGAGATTTACATAACAATAATGATAGTGAAAAACAAAACTGAATTATTCGTTAATTAAAAAATGGGACTAGGCCGCAAAATACATTTTATGTTTGAATAGTAACAGAGAAGAATAAAAATAAATAAAAAAATAAAACGGCACAAACATGCTGAAAATTCCATGTTGCGAGCAATTGCTTAATCAACAACAAAAAACATCTTTAAAAAATAAATACAAAATGAAATTTTCAGCTAAAAATAGCCATTTGCTCAAAAGTAGTTTTTTTTTGTTTACTATTTACATAAGCAGTCTAACTCCTTTTAACTTGGCTTCGGATACAGCCTTTCGACAAAGTTACAACACAAATATTTTTTGCATTTAAAAAACATTGATATCAAACTAAATTCAATTGCGCACCTACTCATCTCACTCGTAAACCAATTTAAAACATCACAAAAATATTAATTACTATTAATATTAGAAAACGCACTTGGTTCGCTTGATATATATCAACATGTATTATGTTTAATGTTTTATATTATGTAATAAAAAAATCCTTACGAAAAAGTAGTAATGAGGATAGAAGAAAATTGGCACTTATAAGATAAATAACTAAGATTTTAAACAGTTAGTATTCGTACATTAAACCATTTACTTACAATATTACATGTTGTGGATTTTTTAAACATTCATACAACCGCAGCTGCTAAACTATAATTGTATGTATATATGGATATATTCCAGAAGAAATCAGTCACAATTATTACTACTGTTTTTTAAACTGATATTGACTAAAAGACCCTGCAAGATATATATCATGATTGAAAATATCAGAAGTTTCAGATTTTTTAATGAAATGATTTTCAAGGGAAAAAATAAGTCTTTAACTCTTTGCCCCATGGCCTTTATTTATTACACAATATAAATACTTTTCGGGTCACAATTAAAAAGAAGAAGGTGTTCTAGTGGACGTGTCTTAAGAAGTAAACTTTTTCTTGTTTTGATTTTCTAACAAGTGCATCATAGCTACACTTAAAAAGCTGCATTAATGATCACATTCAATTTTAAATATCAAACGAAAACCCAGACAATGATGTTTAACATCAACAGGTACTACTATTTTAATACCTAAAGAATTGCAACTTAACGTTTAAAAAATACGATACGTATTCGAAAAATATGTTTCTCATGAAAAGAAGATTTATATAAAAATAGTTGTGTTGTTGAACGGGTATATAAACATAGTATTTACAAATAATAAAAAATGAAGTGAGGGGAAACTAGATACAAATTAAACATGTCTTTTTCTTTGTTCAGAGGAACTTAAGGAGTGAGCCTACTTTCAAAAAAGTACATTGACACAGAAAACAACATTTTTTTCTTACTTTTTAACAGTTTATTATTCTTCTAATTTTAAACAGATTTTGATATAGATAAATAATAGTTGTTTCATGCTACTTTTTTCTGGTAATCATAATTTAAAAAAAATACTAGTTCATTCTTTATTTAGTACTTTTTCCTGTGTGAGTGTATCTTTTTTATCGTTATTTTTAATTATTGTAGTATTAACCAATCTAATATTACGTAATGGGGGAGGCCTGACCCATGAGAATATCACAGTAAGAACAGCCAATGCGGCGAATTATATAAATATTACATAGCAATATTTATATATTTTGTATATTATATTCCAAATTTCTAAAATAAACTATCGCACCTTATAACAGATGAAATTACTCATCATCCCAATATTTATCAATATAAAATTCTACAATTCTATGGATCAGACCGTTTGTAAATATAAGCGGCTACATTTAATTAACAATTATCATTATTATTACAACTATTACTAATATTAATTATTAATAATTTTTCATTACAGCGTTTTGCCACAACTACTTTGGAAAATAAAAGAGTAGATACCTATAATGTATGTAAGAAATAAAAAGAAACTTAAATTTATCATTCGTTGAGTGAACTGAATTCTCTTTTCTCTTTCGGACTGATTAATTCGTAATAGTAGTCAACATTTTTCTCTGAGTAAATATCCACGTGAATGAAAATGAATTCTAGAAAAGACTATAAAAAATTTAAAAACTACAAGTAAGTATTACATTAGCAAGTGACTAAATTGGAAATAACTTAAAAACTATTTAATATTGCCATGAAAGATATAGAGAAATAAGCATACATATTTATTCATACTTGTGTTCAGTACAAAAGTTTTTCTTCGATTGGAAATCAAGTCTAAGTTGTCCACGTGCTAGCCAAGCATTTTACCACTTAAGTAATTAATAATGCTCATCAGTCACACAAGCGACCCAGGTTCGATATACAGTCCAGCTGATGCACATTTTTATTTTATGCACATCTGTAGGACAGTACTTTTTTCTCCTTTTCTAACAAATATCGAAAAAATGTACCAAGGGTTTTAACAATCGCGTACATAATTATCTTCAGAATTAAGTCAATTACTTTTTAAGTAAATAAAACATATTGGAAAATATAAATTTACCTAAAATAGTTTTTAAGTATGTTATAAATGCTTCATTTTTTTGTATTTGTAACTAACAACTGTATTATTTATGTACTATTGTATTTGGCAACTAAAAACTTTAAGTGTCTAAAATTTTCAGATCTTATTATTTTACATACAATACTCATAAACAGCAGTTGTAATATACTTATTTCCCCATGCATTTGAAAAAAAATTAAAGATATCACACTGTAAAATGATTAATTTCTGTTTGGTTATTTTTTTTGAAACAGTTACTTAATTAAAATTTGAGGTAATTGTGTACCTTAGGGGTTGCAGCTTCAATTTTCTTGAATTCTTGATATGTTATATAGTTCAACATGCCAAACAAGCAGATGAGTAAGGAAACTATCCTTTCACATAGTTTTCGATGGTTGAAAAAACAAATATCGAAAATAACCACCCAACCCAATCGCAATATATATACAGGGTGATTCAAATTCGAACGAAGAGCCCAATAATGATATACCTTGAAATGTAGAATATCCCTTTTAGTTTTGAGATATTTAAAAAAATCAAAGTTTTTGGTTTCCTATAACTCGAAATATTTCAGTTACAATTAGACTTATTAGACCTATTAGAAAACAATAATCACATCGTTACATTTTACTCCGTACACTGGTGCTATATTTTCTGTGCAACATTTTGTCATCGACTTTGAAATTTTAAGTGCGACCTGTTTTTTGTTTACTTGAAAGCAATTTAATTAGCTAATATCAGTTCCCAACTTTGCGTGACAATGAAGCCATCATCAGTCATGGTAGAATTGTCCTAAATATTACTCTGCATCGCTCTCAATAAAATAAACAAAAAATGGTCTAGTCTTAGTCTTGCACTGAATAATAAACGGTTTACATTTAATTAAAGATATGATTTACTATTTAGGTATCACATAGCATTGATGATATCGGCTTATTAAATTGTTTTCAATGAAAATAAAAAGAGCACAAAAAAATCTAAAAGTTGATGACGGAAAATTATAATAGCACCACTGTACGGAGCTAAATAAAATGTAATTACAATGTGATTATTATGTTTGAATAAGTCTAATGATAATTAAAATATTTAAGTTATACAAAATTCAAAATTTTGATTTTGTCAAATATCACACACTAAAAGGGATATTCTACAACATACCAAAATTTTAAGAATATCGGAGCTGTGACCCTTAAAATAGATAATTTAAGATTTAAAATTCTTTCATGGTGGTTTTCATTTTGATTCATTTTGAAAAAGAAATTAATAGTCAGCTATAAATCTCACATTCTCCATCACGACACGATCTTTCAGCTAGTGATTTCGCAGCTCTAACAAATAGTAATTCAAAAAAATAACAATGTAATCCTGTCATCAAATCAGAGTCCATGGTTGAAAAACGTCGATTTATTTACAAATACAGTATTTTATATATTTATATATGTATAATATATATAAATTCATCCACTATCATCCACGTTTCTTACATACTACAAAACGTACCCATTTTTTTCTATTTAAAAATCATATTACAAATTAATTAATTAAGGCTATCTAAATAAACATCTTTTGTGGACTTAACATAATCATAATTTTTTTTCATTCGAAATATTGTTATGTATATGTGTTTTTTTTCCTATATGTGACTGCGCTGCGCGATTCTTTTGCGTATTATTTATGTATGGTATCATAATAGTAATAATAATAGTAATATATACAACACTGTTTTTACCTTCACTATTCAATATGTACTAAGGTCTCGTCCTCGGCTCGAGGCCTTAGCTCCTAAGCTATCGTTGCTGATTTCGCCGTACTGCTTTGATCTTTTTCCGTCCTGCTGGTACTGACGATGATGGATCGGGTGTTGCACTAAAAACGAAGATGAGAAGGTTAACATATAACTACTAATATAAATAACAAGAATTATACTCACGAAAATGTGGGAGGTGCAGCACCAGAAAAATTGAAATTAGGTTTTACGTTTGCGTTAAACTGAGCAGATCCGAAATTGAAACCCCCACTACTTCCTGATGCTTCTGGAACCTACAAAAACCATTTGCAAAACATTAACGCCATAATAAAAAAAAAAAAAAACAATCCGTTTTTCTCTATTTCAACAAGAACAAATAAGTAAAACAATAAGTATTTATAAACAGGTTAGTCTGGCCCTATTACAGGAAGCATTCGGCTTCCTAGTTAATGAGTTCAATATTTTGTTAGTTTTCAGTTTCGGTTAATCAAATAAATAATACTTACTGCGTTAGTACTCGCACCACCAAAGCTGAAAACTCCAGGCGCAGAAGATGCCGTTGGTTGAGGTGCAAAATTAAAGCCTCCCTTGGGTGGAACGTTTCCAAAATTGAATCCGCCGTTTTGTAAAAGTTGAGGCAGCTGTTGTGGAATAACCGCAGATGCCGCAGCAGCGGAACTATTCCCAAATATACTAGTATTTTGTTGCTGCTGCTGCTGTGAAGAATCGAACATCGGTTTGAAATTAAAACCAGAACCAAAACTGAATCCTGCTGACGAAGTGCTGTTGCTGCCAAAATTGAATTTTTGCTCCTGCTGCTGCTTATTTTCTTGTTCAAATGAAAAACCTCCGGCGGATTTTGCTACTTCCGTAGCTTGCGGTTGTCCTTGATTGTATGGTTTCGCGGACGTGTCTTGGCCGAAAGAAAACGCTCCTTGGCCGGTTGTAGAAGATGTCACAGGCATTACAAAAGTGGGAGCAGGAATAGACGATGTAATAAACGGAGTCGTTTGAAAAGAAGAGGATGCTCCACCAAAAGAAGTAGCCTGAGTTGGTGCCGTGCCGAATTTAAAAATCGCATCTGATTTTTGGTTGTTATCGACACCTCCAGTGCTATCGCTGCTACCAAAAATTGACGGTGTACTAGAGTCCGGTTTTGTAGTTCCAAACGCGACAGGAGTTGATTTTCCAAAAGTAGATGATCCAAAAACTGGTACGGAAGCTTCTGCTTTAGTAGTTGGCGCCCCAAACATCGATGTGCTAGAGTCAGGCTTCGCCGAGGTGCCGAATATAGATGACGACGGTTTGCTTATTGTTGTTGGACTTTTGAAGGCAGATGCTGAGGCAGGGACTGTATTTGTTTTCGTCGTACTAGAATCTGCCTTGTTTGCAAACATCGTTGACGTAATGGAGGCAGAAGAATCAGACTTTTTTTCTGAAACTTGTCCAAGTATGGGTGTAGGAATTTCGCTAGTTGCATTTAGTGTTTTTGAATCAGATCTTTTTACGGTAGAAACATCAAAAACGAAGGACGAAGGAGCTAACGACTCTACCGTCTTGGCGGTAAAACCGAAACTTGGAGTGGTAGTAATAGTTGCACTGCTTGTAACTTTTGTTTCGGTGGAATTCACTGTACTTACAGATTTCAATGAAGGTGTGGTTGCAGAAGAAATAGACGTAATTCCAAAACCAAAAGTAAGTTTAGAATTATTATTAGATTCTGATGCCTCTGTGTCCTTTTTATTATTGGCAGTCCCATTGAAGAGTACAGGCTTAATTTCATTTGGAACAGGCACGTTTTTCTCATTAGATTCTCCAAACGTGAAGCCCGGTGTAGGCACCGTCTTTTCTGTCTCTCTAAGGTCTTTAGGGATACCGAACGTAAACCCTTTGGATGTGACAACTCCAACAGCGTCATTAATTCCAAAATTGAATGTGGACATGGTGCTCTTATTGTCAGCCACCGATTTATCCATCAACTCATGTCCTGGACGAAGAGTTTCGCAACAAACGCACTTACTTTTGGTTTCTGGATTTCTAACCATACAACTGGGACATTCCCATTCGTTCTTTTTTATCTTAAAGGCATCAGCAAAACTAGTTGTCTTTTGGGGCGCATTTGGATTGGGTGATTCACATGCAGCACATTTATCTAATTCATTTTTATTTCTAATCATACAAACGTCACACACCCATGTATCTGATGGAGGTTTAAATTTGTCTCCAAAACCGTCATTGGTTGGAAGTGAAGCAGAATTGTCAGTTGCAGGTTTTGGCGTCGTACACGCCACACATTTTGTGTCATTATTTTTATTTCTGACCATGCAGACCTTGCACTCCCACATATCTGAAGTAAGTTTAAATTTATTACCAAAATCAGAGCTCTTTACAGTAGCAGTAGCAGTGACTGGTAGCTTAAATGCCCTTTCGGCCTGACATGCGGCACACTTTTCTCTGTCTTGTACGTTTCTTATCAGACACACGTTGCACTCCCACGTATTGGCCGGTGGTTTAAATGCACTCATTAGGTCCATTTTTGCAGTCTGTATAAAATTCATTCCACCCTGGGACTTTCTTTTTAACTCATATTTACCAGATGATGACTTAAAGTTTTTTTGAACTTCTTCTTTCTCATTTAATGGCTTACTAAAGACAAAATCGTTGCTGCCAATTATGCTCTTTAAGTTATTGGACAACAGTACAACAGGTTTTGCGAATTTGAATTGCATGTCATTCATTTCGATTTGTTTTGGTTCTTCGCTTGTGGTCTTCTTTGATTCATTGGTGATGGAAATTTTCGTGACTTGTTTTTCCGTTTTGGTTCCCTCGTCCGTTTCGGTTTTTGTTTCTTTCATAACCACTCGTGTTGACGTGGTGGTAACGGCTTTCGTGACAGTCGCAGGGGCCGAATTGGTGGGTAGGATACCAAAATCAAACTTGGGCAATGTGGTAATGGGTAATGCAATGTCTGGTAGTTTTACATGTTCTATCTTTTCCTGGTCCAAAGTGCCGGTTGTTCGTTTTCGTACATTCGACACCTTATTTCTCATTTTGTTCACATGTTTCGATATTGTTTGTTCGTCGTCTTTATCTCTCAGTTTGTATTCGTCCGCATTTTGGGCAGCTTTCGAAGTAGCAGCAATTTGCCTCACAGCAACAGTACTATCTTGCAGTTTCTCTTTTAATTTCATTTTTAATAATTCAGGGACCGTAGGAACTTGAAGTTCTTTATTTGATGGTGTGTTTTTAGGTTCTCGTACAAAATAAGGATTGGCTCCTGTGTATTTTGATAACAGCCCATCCCTCTTTGTAGTGCCCCCCCTTCGCAACGAAGGGTTTGGTATTTTTTTAGCCTCCGAAACGGGTGTTGTATACTGTTCTAAAGTGTCTAAAATTCGCCTGGCCGTTTTGCTTAAAGTAGCATTCTCGGTTTTTACAGATTCGTTAGCCGGTTTTACTTCAAATGCGTTTCGAATAGAATTCTTAATATCTGCATTTTTCTTCAGTCTATGAGAGTAAGCAGATGCACCCCCGTATGTAGTACGGCCACCGTAAAATGGCGAATTTATTATTCTTTTCGTTGTCAGAGTTCTATCCACAAAATCTGGCGAGCCAAAGGTGGAGGCATTGAAAGAAGGTCTTCGAGAACTAAGTGAGGAATTAGAATGAGGACTCACACCTCTCTCACTGAATAGCGATCGAGTTTGACTAATTACTGCTAAAAATTAGAAAGAAAAAAACATGAATTTTAACAACATTAACGTTGTTGTAATAAAGTATTTTTCCAAATAAGTAAACCAGTTTACCTTTAGAAGGTATATAATTTGCATAAAAAAACCTTAAATTGTATTTCAATTTGCTGTTATTTTCTAAAGCATATTTATAATTGTATTGTAGATGTTTAAATTTTGTTTGTTTTCACCTGTATTATAAACAGGAAGTATACTCAATGTACTTATTAAGTTATATACCTTCAAATAATAAATAAGAAAATAGAAATGATTTTATATTACCTATGATGTAAAATCTTAACATTATGAATAAACTTTGTTGATTTTTATTATCAATATATTTAGATAAATACCAACTTATACAAACTAAGTTGGCTTTGTAAATTAAGGTAAGACTATGTTGTCATTTTCATGTAAAAAAACTTTTGATATAAATAATAAAAATACTGAAGTACAAAATAAATAAGAATGATTAAAATTATGTAATATTAATATTATACATACATCTTTCTCTTATTTCCCGACCTGGATTAGAACCATGAGCCTTGAACTCCTCTATGTGAGGCCTTTTACTTATAGTGGCTTCTCTGCTGCCATTTCTAGCCATAGAGGAATAATCGCTTGTAGATTCATCACTATCAGAATTCTTGTCACCATTAATATTAGTTTCAGTAAGCTTTCTCTGTTCTGTTTGCACTGTAACACCACTAGGGATTAACAATTTCCTTGACTTGATACCTGAAGGACCTGCTTCCGGCTCAGAAAAACTATTAAGCATACGCTTGGAAGCCTTTTTATTATTAATGCTAACACAATTGTCACTTATAACATCAAAACCACTAACTGGTGCATAATGTATGTGCGGGGTAGTTGTGAAGTTATTTGACAAATTGTTTTCATTTGTCTCTTTGGAGGGGATCCTAGCCCGCTTCAGTGGAGGTTCGACTTGAAAAATATCATCATCATCTTCCCTGGATCGTCCAGAATTATCCTCGCTGCCAAACCACTTACTTATAGAAGCCGGAATGAGGTCAGAAACGCGTGATTTAACTTTCTTCACAAAAGACTGGAACAAAACACAAATTACACAATGCAGTACCTACCATATAACAACTGTAATTTAGAAACTATTAAACTAATGAAACCTAAATACGTAGTTGTTTTGTAAAGCTTTTCGACTAGATTTTTCTTGACGTATCTATTTTTGGATAAAACTCACGCGCCAATAATATATTCGTGCATCAGTAATCGTAGTGTTACCTTTTCAGAATCATGTTCCCTTGAAGACGAAGAAACGTAGAAATTAACGTCGTTTTGTTTTGCCATTATTATTAGAACGTATAAAATTATATCTTGCACTATTTCACATTTTTAAAAACGATAATTTTGCGATTTTCCCTTACTGTGAAAGAAAATATGGCGGACTAAGCAAGGTTAGCTTGCAACTTGCGAACCTGTCAACACAAATAAAAATCCCTACTCTTTGTCTAGACGAGATTTAAAATGTGGCGGTAAAACGATTTCACGTTTCTTATACGGCATTTTGTATATTAATATGCGAAATACCTACTTTTGTTGATTTATAAAAATCCATTTGAATTTCCATTCCCCTAATACAAAAATTAGTGTGATTTATTCAAATATGCTAAAAATTACAGCATTTTCAGCGCATATGCGTGACAAACATTGACAATAATTAAAAAAAAGTTGGAAAAATGTTCATTTGTTTGACAATTAATGAAAAATCACTTCGAAAAGAGCGCCAATTTTTTTTTAGAGTTTATTGAGCTACATAAATATTTTTACAAATAATAGGCACTAAATTTATTATTTATTAGTGTAGGTTAGCAGAAAATTGCAACAAAAGTATTCTTTTTATTTAATGAAGAAGTATGCAACATCATAATAACAATATGTATAGATTTTTACGCACTTTTACACTAATAGTATGTAGTTACAAAAAAAATAGAGATTTCATTTGGTAGAAATGTTAAAATTCTTTTTACTGCCTCTCCTCGTTTTATGTAAAAAAAATACATAAATTTGAGTGACATAATACCGTATAAGAAATGGCAGTGTTTATATTTACACTTATTAACATTATTTATCTATTTGTTTTTATTTTTTAATTGATTAAATTACCATTTTTACTAAAATCAAAACCATTATATATTTTTTGTAATTAATGTAACGCAGAATTTAAATTAACTTATATAATTTCGTCAAATTAAATAAATAAATAAATAAATTGAAATTGTCTACCGTTAACACTTGGTGAAACATATTTGAAAACTATTTTAAATAGAAGAAAACACTTGGAAATATTTCACTTAAATTTTATTACCACTCTACACGTGTTTCGCCTATTATGGCATCTTCAGGAGTACATAAATAGGAATAACTTTAATTTTAGATTCAGTAACTTGTAACTTGCAACTAGTAACTCAATGTACTCCTGAAGATGCCATAATAGGCGAAACACGTGTAGAGTGGTAATAAAATTTAAGTGAAATATTTCCAAGTGTTTTCTTCTATTTAAAATAGTTTTTAAATAAATAAATATTTTATTATTATGGTAAATACGTAAAAGTGGAAAAAATAATTGATTAATTAGTAACTGGCGTAATATAAAGATTAATTCATTAAATACACACTATTCTCATCATTACACAACTACATAAGCAAAGTGGTGTTCATTGTATATACTGGGTATTCCATTTCCAAGTACAGTAAAATTAATTGCACCAAATGTTTTTCTTTAAATATACAAATACATTTTACAGTATTGTAAAACTTAAATGTAGCTTTGGTATTACAAGGAAATGGACAACAACACTGTAAATACATTTGTACATAAATATTTAAATATCTGTTTATTAAGATTAATAAAATTAATTAGATATATAATTATTTTTAATTAAGTACCTATTAAAAACAATATGCTTTTCAATGAGTGAATTTTTTCTAAATATCATACTTTTTTTTTTAATTTTATTAATTCAAATACCTCACTTACCTAATTGTAAGATTAACTAAAAATGTAACCGAAACAAACTATTATCGAGGCAAATAACACAATATACAGAGTGATTTTATCAAATAACTACTATAACACCAAAAAACTACCATAAATAAAATTTCCATATTTATGAATAAAAATCGTAGCTATATTAAACTACTAATTTAACAAAAATAACAATGTTCGAAATTTTCTGGTTAACGACAGCTACAGTGACAAATTGAATCACCCTGTATACTATACCATTTGTACTGATTAATTATTTTGGATACATTCTATAAAAATCCGATTGCGTATTAAGTATCACATTGATTTCAATCAGCAGCAACAACAGGTCACTGGAATTGAAATCCAGTTGAGAGACTGGTGTTTCATTAATTCAGTTCAATACAAAAACAATAAATATTTATGGTGGGTGCATTATCTTTGGTATTGTTCTCCTTTCCGTTCCTTATTGTTTATTGAACCCATGAAGCAGGCACCCAAAGAGGCTCGGTTTCAACCCGATTCACTGCCTCAACGAGCTGTTTTAATGATTTCACAAGATCTTCGTTGACAATGATATCATCGAAAAAATGCGAGTACAAGAACTCTATACGAGCTGACGATTTAATAATCATGTCAAATTCTTCGTCCTACAAAAAATATTGTATCATATAATAATTAAGGATATATGTATTTGAAAAGTAAAAATGAATTACCGTAAATCCTCTAGAATTATGAACATCGAACGTAGATCGAGCGTTGGCTGCATTTCTTGTCTCTTTAAGGACATCCAACTGTGGCGGTTTTATGTAGATAATGTATGGTTTTAACTGTGCATTCCTTAGCATTTTCAGAGCCTGATAATGTGGATTTAAAATGCACACGTAACCCGAATTAACGAGGGCTTTCACGCTCTCTGAAGACGTTCCATACAAATTACCTTTATACTCTCCAAATTCTATAAATTTACTTGCTTCAATGTCTTCTTCCATTTTTTCGCGTGAAACAAAAAAATACTCCTTTCCGTTGATTTCTCCTGGTTTCATTGGCCTGGATGTATCTGTTATAATAAAAATATCGTTTTTTCTGCATAATTCGGCATTAGACAACTAAAAACTTACATGGTATGGGTGTCTTATATTTTTCCGGATGGGTAGCGATCAGACGTCGTTTAAGCTCGTTTCTTCCGACACCTGGGGCTCCAATAAGGATGATAGGTCGATATATGCCGGGTCTCGGATAAAGTTTCGCCACTTCTTCGTACGTTGCAATCTCTTCGCGATCGAAATCATCGTTCTCTGAAGTGTCATAGATAATCTTTTTAGTTTTAGAATTGTTCGTGCAATTTGACGGGGAATTCAGGGAGTAGTTACTGCAGGTTAACAGAGGCAAAGCTGAAACAGAGCAAAGCCCTATGCCATTGGGGCGCTATTAGTAAAGCATGCATAATAATATGAATAATAGTTTCGAAGATGTTTTTGATTTGTTTTGTTTATAAGTAAAATAAAAAATATTGATGTAGGAAAGTAGTAATTAGGTGCAGGGTACAATCAGAGTTTGAAGGTTATTTATTGATAGATATTGATATTTTTAGCATAAGATGCCCAATCATTTTTGTATATTTATAATAAGTTTCCCTTTTTTATTCTAAAAAAGACTTTCAGAATTATATTTATAAATGTTATGCTATAAACTTTAAAGTGTGTTAGTTGTAAGCAAAAAAAGCTGCCACATGTTAGCAAAAAATAACAACTATACCATTTCCACTATCTTTACAGGTTTGATTTCTTTCATACAAAATTCTTCTTTCTTGTAAAGCTCTGCTTGGTATAAGTCCAGCCCTCATGTTACGGTCACTCTCCCTGCGAGCCTGCCACCTAAAAAAAGAACCTCTTTATTTAAATGTAGATAAAAATCTCTCCAGATTACCAATAAGCATCATCTTGGCAAACAATATGCAGAACATCTCCTTTTTGAAAATCAAGCCCCGCTTCTTTACAAGGAATGTAAGGATCTGTAGTGGCATTATAATCAAAATGTGCCCTTACCCTCACTTTACTTTCTCTTACACTCGATTTTCCATCAGATGGGACAAGTTTAAACGTAATTGTACCTTCAGAATTTTTCTAAGAGAAAATAATTCCATATTTTTTTTTAATTGCAAAAAAAATATAAATATAGGCTTTTTTGCACTCACAAGAATTTGTAAAACGTCGTTAGGTGTTTTTCCTTCAACATTTATTCCGTTCACTTCAACGACTTCATCCCCTACATGAATAAGTCCTGAACGATCCGCAGCACCCCCATGCATTACCCTAGCAATTATTATTTTTCCAGTTTCATCGTCGGTTTTGATGGTTGCACCCTAAAACGGCAATATTCCTGTTAATATGTAAATGAAAAACAAAGAATCCACAATGAGATGAAAAGGTTTGAAGAAACTCTTTTTAAACTATTTACAAGCAAATACTTACAACAATAGGTTCAGGGCTCTGAACACCAGACTTTGAAAGCACAACAAATTTAAATAATTAATTATTTAATTAGTTCTGTACATTTTTTGTTTTAAAATTCTGTATTATACATATAATATAAAATTTAAATTTCCTTCAATGTTCCAATAATCTATTGCTTATATCGTAAATAAATTTGGTTTCTTACCAGAGGTTCATTGCTCTTGACTAGTTGGACAATTTTAACCGTCTCTTCCTCTTCATCTGCTTCTGTTGGAATATCTGGTAAATGTGGATAATAATCTTTTTGTGCCACTGTGTCATGTGCGCATAAGAGACCCTAAAATCCCATTTTAATATTGATTAGTTTTTTCTGCTGGGTAAAGCTTTAGTTCAATATGCTTTAAAATGTGCTTCCAAGTCTTTCAGAACCTAGAAGCACTGCAATTGAATCCTCATAAACTAGTAGTTGTGGTTTGGTAAATGATGTACTTTATAACTAGTATTTAAAAAAATATTTTCAAAGTGCTTAAAATATTTTTTAAAGTAGTTAGCAATACAATTTCCTTAACTTTTAAAATGCAATTGAAGCATCAAATAGTTAAAGTAAGGGCTTTGTACTCAATACTTGAACTTTGCCCAGCTCTAGTTTGTAAACATTTCTGTATTCTCTCTTACCTGCACATGTGGTTTCTGAAGTAAATAAAATAGTTCTTTACAATCATCAGAAATCGGTATTCTAGACACCAAGACATCTAAAACGTCTACCATTACTTGCATTGATGTTGATAGCATTGGATAAAACTTATCACTGGTTCCATTGCTGATTATCTTATTGTGAACATTGAATAAGGCGTGAAGTTCTTTGGATTGTAATAAATTATTTAAAAAACCAAGTTCCTCTTCTGTTGAAGGCAACTCTTTTGCTTGTTGCAAAGATGTTAACAGCTTGGTCAAAGCTAATACAAAAGCAATATATAGTAATAATAAAAAATTAAAAATACAATTGAAATTATTTAATATCCCTATTAGTATCAATGAAACTCTCACCTGGATCACGTTTTTCTTTTATCTCACTAGCCATAACTTCGGCAGTCATCCTAAATTACGATAATTACTTACATTTATTACTTGTTTTAGTTAAAAATAGCTACAAAAAGTTGTTGAAATACTGAAATTATGAACTTTGAGAAACAGGAAAATTAACTATTCACTGATTGTTATTATTGATGAACATACCTGTTAAAATGTATTATTTGATGATTTAACAACTTTTTACTACATACCTTCTTGTTCAGTAAAAATATCAGGTCATCGCGTCCAACCTTCCCATTTCAACTCCTGTCACTATACAATTTTTTAATACAGACCGCTTTTAAGGAATAATTAAATAAAATTTTCGAGTCTTCCCGTTTAAATTGTACATTCCATTTTTTTTTTCTTATTTGACTTTTTATTTTAACATTAAAGGGACAATAATTCAGCTGTCCTACAACTTACAACCACATGTTATGGACAGTGGTAAATTGTGTAAAGTCCATAAAAACAATTATTGATGAATTGCTTGAATTGAAGAGAAATTTTTATTATTATGTATTAAAGGCAGTGTGTGTCCTGGTGTGTGATCATATGGATATGCGAGCATCATGAGTCGTTGGAGTGACAAAAACAATTGAAAATCCATAATATTTTAGATGCACTCCTTTTACTGAGACAATAACAGCCATAATAACAGTAGATGAATTATCACTTACGATTATTATTCTTATAAGCTTTTGTTTCACAATTTATTTATCAATTATCATATGTTTATTTAATTTGCATTATTTAATTAAACATCTATTAAATTTTTAAAACATATTAAGTAATCAAAAGTAAAAATAAATAAAAACACTTGCTGGTTTGTTTATTACTTTTTTATTATTATTAATATTAAGTTAATTGAGTTACAACTGAATCACTTGCTTTCCTCTTTCTATGGTAGTATTTTTAGTTTCAAAGGTTTTTTTCAACGATCTGTTATCTGAAGTTCTATTGCCGGAAGACTTCAAAAATGGCTTCCTCAGGTTAGTAATTTTAACTGATCACGTGTAAGGTAAAATATAATTAAATGTGCATCAAAATTGTTTAATATATTATCATGATATTTTTGAAATACCAGTATATGCTTTTTAACATATTTTAGTGAATTATTTATACTCACGTAAATAACTGAATCACACGGAACTAGTAACGCGTGGCAGATTTTCAAACCGATTTCTTTCACAATTTTTATTTATTTAGGGAAGAAAGGCAAGAAAACAAAAGGCAAAACTCTTGCCTTAAACGATTTTCTTCAAGAAACTACTGGTTCTGCTCCATCATTACCCCTTCGAAAAACCAACCTAAATTGGGCAGATGATGTTGAAGAGCCTTTGGGTAAGTAATAAAAAAATGTAAATTAATTAAAATGTGCATAATACAGTTATTTTATTTATCTTAAATACTTTGCATTATCTAATTGCACAATATTATAAAGTGATTTCTTAAAATATGGTATATTTTAATATAATTTAATTTTACTTATTCAGTTTTTGTTTTCTTTTTATTTCTTATAACATACATTTAACAATTGCAAATAGACAAACGAAGTTGAAAAATATACCATCAAATTTAAACATGATGACATTATTTGCCAAGAATGATGCTCAAGGTCTGTGACAATCTCACATTTGGAGCTTATAACAGAGTACCTCTTACTCAATAATCAGCTTCGGGAAGGTCTGAGTGAGCCGTTTATTCTCTAGATGAGAACTTGTGTATTACAAGGCTGGGGAACCAGAAATATGCATGTAAAGCTTATTTTAGCCTGGGATTGTTTTTTTAAACAAGAGGTGAAGAGTCTAACATGTTGGAATCCCCAGCGGCCGGCAATTTTAGTGCAATTTGTGAGCTGGCATTTGCTAGAACTCAATTCAGACTAGTCTGTTAGAGACCTTTTTATCATTCTCATTAAAGCAAATACAAAACTGATTCAATTTTATTATCTTTGATAACTTGTATGAATTCAGTGTAAATTTAGTAAATAAGTTACTTTTGTTTTTAAGAATATGAAAGCCGTCCTAAGATCAACGTGGTGCTCCCTACAGCACCAAAAGCGTCGCGAGGTGTCGACGAATACAATGAACGGATACCAAAGGAACCTCCCTACATAGCTTATTTAACAAATTTGCCTTATGATGTTGATGAAGAAGAAATTGAAAGTTTATTTAGTCATTTAAAGGTGCATATATATGTTTTTTTTGGCATTGTAAAAAATAATTCCAGTTAGAAGCAAAATTATGATATTTTTATCTAATTGACATTGTTTCCTTGCAATTAACGTTGATTAATTAAGTAATGAAAATAATTAAGAAATAATGTCCAGTAGTTAATTTTTAACTTTAATTAAACCAGCGTTCTTAACTTTTAGATAGCAAATACAAGATTTCCTAAGGAAGACCGCGCCAGCGATTTGCCGAGATTAAAAGGTTATGGCTACATAGAATTTGAAGATAGGGACAGTCTAACTTCTGCACTTTCAATGCCAGATTGTGTAAGTTGTCTTAAATTAACTGAGAAAGACTATACAATTATTTATTAATTCCTCTTAAACAGATGTTAAAAAATAGGCGGATAAGAATTGAAGTGGCAACAAGTTTGGACAATGATAAGCAAAGGCGAGGTCGTAATGACATGAATCGCGATAGAATAGAAAGAGGCGACACGGGGGGCGACTGGCGATCGGGACCTCGAGGATCAGATTTTTCAGATTTCAGCAGGGAGAGAGAAGGAGGTTTTAATAGAGAGAGAGATGGCGGAGGAGGCTTCAGTAGAGACAGAGAAGGTGTCAGCGGAGGCTTTAACAGAGACAGAGAAGGTGGTGGTGGCTTTAACAGAGACAGGGATAGAGATGGAGGATTTAACAGAGAAAAAGAGGGTATATGCGGATTTATAAATTTTAATTTTTTAACTAAATAAAATTCTCTAATAAAAGGTGGCTCTTGGCGTGAAAGTTCAGATAGACCATCGAATAGGGGTTTTAATAGAGATGGTTTTGGAGACAGAGGTCGTTTTGGGGGTGACCGCGATGGTGGCGAAAGGAGAGGAGGTTTCAGTCAAAGACGAGGAGACAGAGATGATAGGGACGGCTTTTCACGAAATAAAGACGAAGAAAAAAGTATGTTTATATATCTATGGTAAAAGAAATTGTATTCTAAAGTTAATTTTTTCACATAGCTGAACCAAGAACCAGACCAAAATTAATGTTGGCTCCTAGAACGAAACCTATCACTCCATCCGATGCAGAGGATACTCAACAGAAGCAGCAACAAGGTCAGAATATCGAGGGTGATGCACCGCCGCCTGTACCAACTGCTGCGTCCATTTTTGGTGCCGCACGACCGGTTGATACAGCAGCAAGGGAACGTGAAATCGAAAGCAAACTGGCAAAGGAAAATGAGGAAGTTCCACGGGAATCTAGCCATGAAAAAGATCGCGATGATGTTTCACCCGCAACAACAGGTAGAAGAGAATGGTCAACAGGTGGCGGAGTACGGAGGGTAAATAAATTAAATAAATAAACAAAATTACCTGAAAACTAATTGTTTCTTGTTTCCAGGGATCCCCCAGAAGAGGATCAACAGAACGGCGAAGATATTCTCCTCGCAGAAGAACATCGCCTCGTAGATTTTCTCCAAGAGGGCGTGGTTCACCTGCACGGTATCGCAGAGGATCACCCAAAAGACGATCCCCGGGTGGATACTATTCTCCAAGAAGAGGCTCCCCAGTCAGCCGACGATACTCCCCCTCTACACGTAGATCTCCAGCTCGGTATTCCCCAAAGAGACGAGACTCTCCACGTAGAAGGAACTCACCGGGGCGTTACTCACCTAAAAGGGGAGACTCTCCAGGACGTTATTCTCCACGTAGAAGAGACTCCCCAGGACGTTATTCTCCCCGAAGAAGGGATTCTCCAGGCCGAAATTCGCCCAGGGGACATTATCCTGGAAGAGGAGATTCGTCACCACCAGCTAGAGGCAGTGATTTGCCCGAACATCGATCACCACAAAGGGATGTTTCTCCGGAACGTTATTCTCCTCGCAGACGATCACTGTCGCCTTCTCCTTCGAGAGTTCGTCCAGTTAGATCGGAAGATGAGGATAGTAGTATTAAGAATCGAGCAAGAAGAAGAAGCGGAGACGGATCGTCGTCGTCGATTGCTTCGTCGCCAGAAGGTCGAAGACAGTTTTTGTCACGTGGTAATGTAGATCTATCTTTGAATGAGAAAAATGGTAGTGCCACCGGATACGGTAAAAGGGACCGAAGGAGGACTTCGTCACCGCCTAGGGAAAGATCCCAACCGACATCAGATAAACGTAAAGGGCCTAAAAAGTCTCCGGATAGGTCCAAAAGGACTGATAAAAGCTCAAATGATAGTAAAAAGCATGGTAAGCGATGAAATAAGTTTTTGATTTTCATATCAATCATCCCTGTCAATATTAAATATTAATTTCATTTTTCTGTTGGCAGATGATAAGAAAAATGCAAATAAAGACAAAATTAGGAAAGAAAAACGGTAAGTAAAAATATCATCTCTAAGCAAAAAAATCATACTTAAACTTTTTGTGTGTCTTTGTTTTCAGAGAACCTCATGAAATGCCCAAGTTGAAAGAACCAGAGCCCCCAAATTTCGCTGTTTCGAACAAATACGCCTTTTTAGCAGAATGTGCGGACGACGTTGACGTTTCCGATTAAAGTAAATGAAATTAAATAATACCATAAAAGCAAAACGCGAATATCAACAACAATATATAAGTAAAAAAATATAAATATAAACAAAAATGCGCGTGCCGTCGTATGACTTTCTAGTCTGGCCAAAACTTGATTAATGATTCTTATATTTTAGTCTTAATAATTTTGATTTTCTATCATTGATTAATATTGTACAAATATTTGCAATTATTTTTTCTCTTAAATAAAAAATGGGTGTCGTTCACATATATCGGGAGGCAATTAACGGTGAATTTATTAAATAACAGAAACTTAGTGCGCGTGTTGTATAATTATAAATTAAAAAAAAAAACTCGTTATAAAATTCGTATGTGACGTATGCCTTTTTTACTGTAAATATATTCGTACGAATGTGTGCGCCTAGACGTATATGTGTGTGTGTGTAATTGTAAAAGAATACACAATCGAGTCACGTAACAAAATGGGACTTATTTTTTTTCTTTCTTAACTTTTATTAGTTTTATTTCAATCTTTTTAATTATTTGTTATATTAATTAACACCACGATTTGGGAAACGAAAGGTATATGGAAATAGCACTCTTATTGCTTTTATTATTTCTGTGTTGAAAAGTTTGTTATAAAATAACAGATTAAAGAGAATATTCGACATTTTTTGTTTCATTTGCGTTAATATTTGGAAGTATTAAAAATAAATTTAAAATTAGTTGACAAAAGTAAATTTATGGATTATAGAGACTAGAAAAAACGAGCAAAAAACAAGAAGCTAAAAAAATTCAAAAATTGGATAATGCTGCGGTAATTAATATGTCAAATTACTTATGATAATACCTTAGACTAGGAAAGAGAGGGGACTTGTACACTGTGCGTATGTCGTGTTTTAAAATCAATGTTGAGATGGTTGAGATGAACTCCATTTTTTTATGCCAAGCGTGTTGCAAGTAGGGAAAAAATTGGGAATTGTGTGAAAAGTCTTGTTTAATTTAATTCTGTTTTTGAAAATGCATAACGGTTATTTGTTGTACGAATGATTGTTAATGTCGCAGTGCAAAAAGAAACAGACGTTTCACAGGTAAAAATAATTGCTGACCACTAATTTCTATTGGCGGCGTCACATTAGTAGTAAAAACAAAAAGAATATCGTTAAAATATATATTGTAATTAGAAATAAATATTTTTTTTTTAATACAATCGGTTTAAAAAAATTACTAATTACTACCATGTTGCGCTACTAAACTTGTCGTTTTGGTGCCAAATAGTCTAAAAAAGGTATCACGTCTTTTTACTAGTCTAAAGATTACCATGAATACATACATAACGTTCATTTTTTTTCAGCCTCTTAACTCCAACAGAAAATTTTGAATGCGTTATTCCGTTTTTGTGTCTTATTAAATGTATTTCAAAACAGCACAACCTAAATTAACCATAACCTAACCTTCGATAGATACATAACCCTATAATCCGGCATAACAGCGCCAAAATTTGAGATGAGATCCAAATTAAGCAAAAATAGAAAATATTTTTTTTTTTAGAATTAAATGTAGTTCAGTAAATCTGATCAATGATCATTTTTATTTAAAGACTTTATGGAAATTTGCAGTTGTTAGGGACATTGAAATGGCCACGTTACAACATTGAGTTGTTAAATGTCATCAAGACATCAAATTTGTCTTGAAAAATATATTCATAGAATTTTTTATTTGTGGTCAGGTTATCGTTATCATAAGAAATGGTGTGTTAACTTTGTGAGATTCCAATTAAAATAATTAAATATTACCGCAGTCAATGTAGCAAAGGAACAGAAGTAGTTAGGCTAATTTTGATGTAAATTGAAGAAAGAAATGTCTTTAAAGACCGCTCATGGACTATTACTTATAATAGTGGTGTGTCTATTTAATTTCTCAATAAGTACCGAACTAACTTTTGAGTTGCCCGATAGTGCGAAAGAATGCTTTCATCAAGAAGTACAAAAAAATACATCCATTACCTTAGAGTATCAGGTGTGTTAAAAATGAAATTATTTTTACATGAATGTTTTATTAATTTGCGCGTTCTAGGTGATAACCGGTGGCCAGTATGACGTAGACGTATCTTTAAAAGATCCTAAAAATAATGTTATTTATAATGTAGTTAAAATGCAATTTGATTCCAATACATTCATTGCAGAACACACTGGGGTTTATGTAGTCTGTTTCAGTAATGAATTTTCTACATTTTCGCACAAGTTAATTTATTTTGACTTTCAAGTGGGAGATGAGCAGCCTTTACCTGGTATTGGTGAGCATGTCACTGTTATGACACAGGTATTTTTTCAATTTTATTTTCGTAACAAAAAATAACCAGTGTAATTATTTATAGTTAGAGACATCAGCTCAAGAAATCCACAAATCACTTAATACAATAATTGATTTTCAAACACATCACCGTTTGAGAGAAGCTCAAGGAAGGAAGAGGGCAGAAGATCTTAATGAACGGGTTTTATGGTGGTCAGTTATGGAGACTCTTGCAATTTTAGTCATTGGAGTTGGTCAGGTTGTAGTTTTAAAAAACTTTTTTACTGATAAAAAGCCATTCACTCCATTGACCAATTACAAATCATGAAGACAAGATGTTAGTGCTTCATTTGACTCAAAGTGCAAACTATTTAGTGATTTATAATTAAAGACTAAAAAAAGTTAAAATATCTACCAAGTTAGTTTGCTTACCCAAAAAATGTAGCTATTAAATTAAATATGTTTTAAGTGTATAATTAAGTTGATTTAAATAAAAAAAAAGCTGCTCATAAATAGTGGAATTTTCTTAATTTACAATGATAATATAAACAATAAAGCAATTATTTGTATAACTGACTGAGAGGATATTTTTTCGGAGTAATTTTTAAAAACAAATTCCAATTCGTTGCGTATTACGTAACGCAGTCAGTAATTTTACAGTACAATTAGTTTTTCTAGAAAAATATGGTTACTTAGATTCCGTAACTTGGGGGGGGGGGAGGGCGTTACAGTGCATTACAAACAAGGAGTGGTCAAAAAGCGTTATATAATATATCGTGAATGGTATAATTTTGCTTAGTTATTTCACAATCTAATACTTTTCTATTTTGGGAAACTTCAAATAATTACTATTTTTTTACCTCGTTTAACATATGTATCTCCCCGAGCCTTAGATCGGGATTATTAATGTAACTGATATATATATATATATATATATATATACACATAATTTCAAAAAGGCAATTTCTACAATAACTCTTATTAACAAATTTCAGAAACTAAAAAAATTGTCTGGTGAAGTATCTTATACAAATACATTTAATTCAAAATAATAAATTTATTTAAATATAAAATGATATTATATTCATCTTAATCAAAATACAACCAATAGAGCAAATACTCCACTCACCAAAGCACAAGGATATGCTATTAAGGGTCTTTGTTGTGTATCCCCTGACATTGCAACAAATAGTCTTGATGCTGATAAACTGGACCAAATAACTGCAAGCAGAGCTAATCCTATACCAATTGGTCCGCTTAAACTTGTAAATACACCAATAACAGCCAATGCAACAATAGGTAGCAGGCAGTATCCCAAAATACTTGCCACACTTGTTAATGTGAATATGTTATTTGTTGTTGTCATTAATGATAATAGGCAATACATCAAAAAGCAAGACATCACTGATAATCCATATATATAGCCAAAATGTGCCTTATTTCCTGATACAAACAAGCACACAGCCAGTGTGAGACAGTAAGCCACGGGTCCAGCCAAATCTGTATCTTTTGCTAAGAAATCTGAGTCATCTGCTAAACTATGACCTCTAAATGGGTTTAAAACTGCTAAGGTTTTTTCTAAAATACGATCTGGATATATTTCTAATTCTTCCAACAGTGGAGGTTCATCCCATTCTTCATTACTTCCATATGCCTTCTCAGTAGAATAACCAGGGGGGTCTTGTGGTTGTAAAAAACTCATAGATGATGAACTCTTACCCACTAAATTGGGATTGTAATAGGATTGTGATTCCTGAGCTACTTCCCCAAATGACTGAAACTCTAAAATTAGTGATATAGGTTATAAATTAAGTAGTCTGTTTTAAATTATTAAAGAATACTTGGGTACCCTTCTGATTAAAGCCAATACAATTGAGACAATCTCGTTGCATATTCTTATAAGACAGATTTCAGGTCATCATTTGATGACTACCATATTCCCCAGAAAGAAAATTAAAAATTATTTTTAGAGTATCTGCCCTACAAGAATATTCCATTAAATAGTCGTTACCCAACAGGTCTTAATCAGAAGTGCAGCAAGGTAATTTACCAAATTGTTGAGTCTGCATTGTCTGATATTCATTGTCCCCAAAGGAGTTGTATTCTTGGTTAGGCACATTCCAATAATACTCGTTTTCACTCATTATATTCCTAAAACCATAACGAATATTACCTACATAAATACCTTACGATAAAATCATAACTCACACAAATAATTAACTATGAAAGCCTTTCTTAAATTATTTAACACTTATTACAATTATATGCTACACGTCAAATTTGGCAATATTTATCAATTCTTGTTTCAGTTCTAACCATAGTTCTAACCTAAAAGAAATCACAAACAAAAAATATAACCTCAAATGCTCGTCGACTTATTTTTTAATTTTTCTTGTATTTTATTTAAAATTCTTTAAATATGGTATGTAAATTTGGGATTTCTTAAAAATATTTAGCGAATTCAGTTTTAACAATTTCTCTTAAATTTTAGTACACTTTGTTGCTGAAAAAGGAAAATGCCCATGAAGATGCTATCTGGAGCTGTGCTTGGGGGAAATTAAGTAAAAAGAAAAACACAGAAGGTGATGATCTAGGTGACCGATCTAGGTAACACATCTTTATTAAACGTAAATCTTTTAATGCTAACTATTCGATTTTTTAGAGATTCAATAACATCAGATGATGGTAGTATTGATTATATTATTACAGGGGCAGTAGATGACTTGGTAAAAGTCTGGGAACTGCAAGAGGATCAACTTAAAATAAAATACCAACTTGAGGGCCATTCTTTAGGTGTAGTTTCTGTTGCAATAAGTAATAAGGGAAATTGTAAGTACACACTAATTTATAATTTATTTCTAAATCAAAAGTGAAGTTAATCAATAATCAGATGTATTTAGTTTACCGAGCGGCATGGTCTAGTGGTCTAGATCATTGCTTAGCATTCGGGAGGTCACCGGTTCGATTCCGGGGCCGACTACTCTGGTCCAAGTTTTTCTGTGGTTTCCTCGGACCATTAGGCAAATGCTGGGGTAGTAATATTCCACAGATAGTCTTTCACTTCTCTTCTGTCTTCATTTCGTCCGTCTCATCTTTCTTCCCCCACACCACCACCCACCCATTCCCACGATTCCTTTAAGGAGGCTGAAGAGGGCCTTCCGCCCTACCCCTCCGACTTTGCACAAAAAAGTGTAGGTCGGGGGGGATAGCCCGCCCACCAACATGGTGGGAATGAAACACCCAAAAGTTTTTTTTTTAAGTTGTATTTAGTTGTACTTTATAATTCCAGTGTGTGCTTCGAGTTCATTAGACTCAAGTATGAGAATATGGGACTTAGAAAAAGGCGAAAAACTTTCTACAATAGATTGTGGTCCTGTCGATTTATGGACCGTTGCTTTTAGCCCAGATGACAAATATGTTATCTCTGGATCACATGCTGGAAAGATAACATTATATAATGTTGAAACAGCTAAATCTGAGCAAACTTTGGATACAAGAGGCAAATTTACATTAAGCATAGCATATGTAAGTACATATGTTTATTTTTTAACACTTAAATTATGAATATTAAATATGATTTTAGAGCCCTGATGGAAAATATATAGCAAGTGGAGCCATTGATGGTATAATAAATATATTTGATGTACATTCTAACAAGTTATCACATACGCTGGAGGGACATGCAATGCCTATCAGGTCTTTGTGTTTTTCCCCTGACTCCCAATTTTTGTTAACAGCTTCTGATGACGGCCACATGAAATTGTATGATGTGTAAGTTAAAAAATACTATAAATTTAAATGAATGATTTCTATGATATTTCTTTTAGTCATCATGCAAACGTAGTTGGAACATTATCGGGTCATGCTTCTTGGGTCTTAAGTGTAGCATTTTCACCAGATGGAGCACACTTTGTTTCTGGCAGTTCAGATAAAACAGTTAAAGTATGGGAAGTGACGGCTAAACAGTGTATTCATACTTTTTCAGAACATAATGATCAGGTAATTAAATTATTTTTAGTAAACCTATGCTTATACATAATTAATTTAAATTAAATTAAGGTCTGGGGCGTTCGGTACAGTCCTGATGGTCAGAGAATAATGTCTGTATCAGAAGATAAAAGCATGAATATTTATAATTGTCCTGAAGTGTTGTAATAATTAAGTTAATTATAAGTACATTTTTACTTGGATTCTTTTTTAATTTATAACATTTTTTATTCACATTATTACTGAAAGAAGGACATAAGTTTTAATTGTTTGATAATTGTACATATTGTTACATTCTCTTGGGTTGAGGGAATAAAGAGGTAGAGTAAAGAAGAGACATTAAGGCCAGGCGCACACTTGGCCACCGGTGGTCGCCACTAGACGCGACCACACGCTGCGGACGGTGTTTTGCATGCAATTCAAATGGCGTCGTCGCACACTCGGCGACAGCAGTCGCCCGTTCGAGCCACGCGCTGCGAGAGAAGCTCGTTCTCGCTACTTGTCGCTGACGCCGGCCACTGATTCTCCGGCGCACACTTGGCCACTTTTCCGGGCCACAAGTTTAACTGGGACGGACTGGGAAAATTCGGACATGACATTTTTATTAAAATTATGTTTTTTTGACAATTGTAAATTTAAAACATACATTTCTTTTTTTTATGTTCTAAATCTATGTAGGTACTTAGAAGCAAAGTGAAATGTTGAAATTTTTGTCATTGACTTTGAATTTCTTTATTAGACAGTCAATATTGTGAATCACTTGATTGCATGAATTGTGGATAGATCCCAAAATATTAGTTAATTAATATCGTCGTCTTCGTATTACAAGAAGCGAAGCAAGTGCTTCCATGTTGAACTTTTATAATGCAACTAAATTTTTTTAACACCGGACCTGATTAATAAATTAGGAGAAAAGTAGCGACCACTGGCGTTTTACAGTAGCGTCTAGTGGCGACCACCGGTGGCGACGGCTAGTGGTCGATGTCAGCCACCGGTGGTCCCGTCTAGTGGCGACCACCGGTGGCCGAGTGTGCGGGCGGCCTAATAAGCAAGTGTTTTTAGATGGGGGCAGAATGTGGGGATAAAACTGGAAAAATGGCATCGGTTGGAAATTGATGAAATACAAAGGGTAAGAATAATTGTGTAGGATCACAAAGTGTTTTTATGGGGAAAACCCAACCCAAATCTAATAGTTATTCTTTTGGAGTAACATTTGTCTTTATTCTCATGTTCTAAAGGCAAAACTTCCACTAAAATTCATTGTGTTACTTTCGTATTGAAATTATCGAGGTTTCCTATCCCAGTCACGGCTATTTCCTGTACATGTTTTCTTTACCTCACCTAAGAGCATTTTTTGCTATATGTTATCGTTGACTTACAAATAATTTTAAATAAATATGACTGTTGTTTAACCACTACTAATGATCTATTTTATATCTATGATTTATTTGGATTGATTATTATTTATCTTAGATTTTTTTAAAGTTATTGCTAACTTTTGTCCAGCAAAAAATTGGCAGTGTTACCTTTGTAATAAAATGGGGCACACATCAAAAGTATGCCGAAGCAAAACGAATGTAAACACAGTCTATAATGAAGCATTGCCTAGAGAGCAACCTAGTCAAAGTCATCCAGTAGTCCAACGGAAGAAGAATTGGTGAACGCACTTTCTCTACCGGAGATATACCATATCAATACTATCCAAGAAGAAATGGAGGAAGAAGTCAATAACAAAGTATCAAACGTCAACCACATGGAGATAAATGAACCAGCAGTCGCAGCGAGGCGAGTCGTCAGTTTTACGCTCTCTTCTTATTTTGTCTATTTTTATTATTTCTTGTCTTCAAGTTCGTAAATAGTGCAAAGTCGCACCCGGAAATCTGTCCCTGTCTCCTGTCGCCGTTGTGCTTCTCGTTGTCCGCTACTTTTCGCTCAGTTCGTCCCGGAACTTCGCCTAACCTATACTTTAGTCATGTCCACGTGCAACACGTGTAAAAAGGGCTTCGACGTTACGTCGGTTATCGTGCCTTGTACGAGCTGTGGCGATCTGTTCCATGCAACCACTGACTGCACTGGTGTCACCCCGTCGGAGCAAAGAGTCCTCATCTTGAAGACCGTTAAGCCACTGTTGATCTTCAGATGCAAGAAGTGCATTGACGGAGGTGGCCCTTCTTTCACCAACGCAGTTGCCGAATTCTCAGCTGCTGTCAAGAAGCTCAACGAGGCTTGCTCCAAGATCGACAAGATTGACCTTCTGGTCTCTGATGTTGGCACTTTAAAAAGTGATGTCTCCACCCTGAAGGCCGACTGTGCGACTGTGGCCGATTTGAAGAAGGACATCGCCAAGCTCAAAGTGGAATGCAGCAAAATCCCTGACCTTGAGGAATTCAACAGAGAGGTTCAAGAGAGAGTATCCAAAAGCTGTAACCTCGTCATGTACGGCGTGCAGGAATCCGCCGTCGAAGAAGCTGCCACTAAAGACCTGGTGTCTGTAAAAGGCGCGCTGTCTGTCGTACGCCATGTAAATCTTGAGGAGATACGTGTTCGACGTCTGGGTAAGAGGACAGATGGTAAGCCTCGTCCCGCACTGGTCTCGCTTTCGTCCAAGTACGAGGTCTTCCACGTTTTGGGCGCGAGGAAGCAGCTTCCACAGGGCATAAGTGTCTCGTCGGACAAGACCAAGCAGCAGAGGGAGACTCTGGCCAAGCTACGTGACAAGGTCAACGCCTACAATGAGTCCAATCCTGGAAAGCAACCATACGTGGTTAGATACATAGATGGCGTGCCCAAGGCAGTGCTTACAGCTGATCCCAAGAAAGGCACTGGCAAGCCTCCAAAAAACGATCAGCAAGCAGCAACAAATTAATTCTTTACACTCAAAATGTCAGATCCTTAATCAACAAATTGTCACTTCTCCGCTCGAATATTCACAACCTGTCTCTACTTCCGCACATTCTGATCTTAACAGAAACCTGGCTCAAGGAGCACACATCCTCTTCCGAACTTGGCCTGCACAGCTTCAACATCTACCGTCGCGACAGAACTCAGGCACCCAACGTCGGCTCCAGAGGCGGTGGAGTCTTGGTAGCGGTGGACACAAATCTGCGCTCATCTGTCCTGGAGCGAGGCATGTTATCTGAGTCAATCCTTCTATCTATCTCGCACGCTGGCAGGAAATTCCTGCTTGTGGCTGCCTACGTGCCTCCCAACTCTGGCCCTGAAGTCTTCATCGAAATCACCGATACAATGGACAAACACGCAGTGGCATACCAGCATGAGTGTATTCTCGTCGCTGGCGACTTCAATCTCCCAGGTGTCAGCTGGCACTCTGATGATGAGTGTGCCTTGACCTCTCGTTACTTGCCTCCAGATGCAATGTCTGCCACAGCCATTATGGACACCATGCGAAACTTCTACCTGGACCAGATCCACCCACCGCACCCACTTAAACGTTACACTCTGGATCTTCTCTTCGCAAACTCGAAGCTGTTCAGGTCGGTGGATGCTCCAGAGGCCCTGCTACCATGCGATGATCATCATACTCCGGCGTTCTTCGAGTGCGCGCTTGCGTCGGACAATGCGAATGACCCCGTGTCACTACCTAGGTTAAACTTTCACAATGCGAACTACGAGGCGATTCTGGATGGCCTTGGGGGTGTGGAGTGGGAATCCGAATTTGCCGATTAGAGCTTGGACGCTGGTGTGGACCAGCTTCGGTCTACTCGAGCTCCACCCTCCTTCAGAGTGATTATGTGTGTGATTTGGAGGCTGCTCCGTTTGTCATAACCCCGGAATGTCTGGAAAAGGCATTCCAGCGAATGGATGTATCGGCAGGTGCGGGCCCAGACGGGGTCCCCCCCGTTTTCCTGAGCAGATGCTGGTCTGTTCTGCATGTCCCGGTTCTCCGTTTATTTAACATTTCTCTAAGCACCGGCAGCTTTCCTCTTGCCTGGAAATCCGCGTACGTAACCCCGATCCATAATAAGGGCGACATTCATGATGTTCAAAACTACAGGCCCATCTCAATTCTTAGTGCACTTGGAAAGCTGCTTGACTCTATTGTTGCCGATCACATTATTGAGACTTATCTTTCGTCCATCGTCTCTTGTCAACATGGTTTCATGCGTGGGCGTTCAATCGAGACCAATCTCCTCCTATATAGTGACTACATTGTATCTGCTATTACTGCCGGCCGCCAGGTTGATTCGATTTATATAGACTTTGCGAAAGCTTTCGACAGTGTCAGTCACGGTCGCCTACTTTGTAAGCTGCGCGACCTTGAACTTGCCCCAATGCTTCTCCAATGGATTGGCTCCTACCTCTCGGGTCGTACACAGGCGTCGCGTTTACTATTCTCTTCCAGTACGTATCAGGTTGGCACCCTCCATCGGTACTTTTAAATCTTTATTAAGAGCGCATTTGTATCCTCCACTGGACGTTCATGTTGCCTAGCATTGTTTGTAAATCTAACTACATTTACTTATGTATTTGCTCTTCTTTTACTTATATATTTACTTTTATTATTATATATTTTCCTTTGTACAGCGTGATGAGCTGGCGGCACGCTTTTGTCCTACGGACACCCTTACTTATATTTTTGTAAAGAGCTTTAGCTCGTGTAATTTTGAAATAAATAAATAAATAAATAAATAAATAAATAATGGAAATCGATTCAGGAGCAGGCAAAAGTCTGATAGCAGACGCTGATTTTAAAAATTTGTTCCCTGATAAACCTATATCTGGTAGTATCATATTATTAAAATCAATATCAGTACCAATCAACGTTATAGGACAAGCAGAGGTCGAAATTAGTATTGATGCTGAACATAAATATCAATCGCAAATAATTGTGTGTCAAGCAAACAGTCCATTTCGTCCATTATTAGGCAGAGATTGGCTCGATATTTTGTTCCCTTCATGGAGAGCACATTTTGCAGTAAACCACATCGAGACTACTACCACTATTGTACAAGTGCTGAGGCAGAAATTTCCTAATGTATTCGAAAACACGTCCACTAAGCCCATTACAGGAGTGAAAGCACAAATAGTACTCAAGGATAATGCCACACCAATCTTCCACAAAGCGTACAATTTGCCATTTGGTCAACTTGAAGTCGTCGAGTCTATACTGAATAATCTGGAAAAACAACAGAAAATATATAAAGTCACACATTCGGATTATGCTTCACCATGCCTTTTGGTCAAAAAAAAGAACAATTCCGGAATGAGATTATGTGTCGACTTTAAACGAACACTTAATACAATAATCAAAGTAGACTTCTATCCATTGCCAAAACCAGAAGATATCTTCGCCCATATGAATGGTGGACAACGGGTGTTCAGTATGTCATTTTGTGAAATAGTTGAGTGCCCACGTAATAGATGGCGATTTAAAGGTCGTAGAGTGGGTTGCCTAATAAAGAATGCTGTTAAAGCTAGGTGTTTAAGGCTAATGGGGAAATCCGTACGAACGTAAATATAAGTGCAAGTGTGCCGGGTGCCGGCAAATATTATTTCGATTTAAAAACGTGAAAATATGTGAAAACCTGATACTCATTATCATTCGAAAAAAAAGGAAAGAATACACAAATGGAAAAGGTATGCAGACACAAATTATTACAAAGAAACAGTTCCTTGCCCAATACTTTCGGTAAGTATTTCCTTACTATACGATTGGTTTTATAAAAATATCACATAGAAAATAATTACAGTATATTTATTTATCAATAGAATAGGCAGGTCTCAAAATGGTTTGTTTTATATTTTCAGGCGTATTGACCTTTAATTTATAAAACATTGCATATCACCAAAAAACAACTTTAACCTGAAGTAAACGTGAAACACCAAATTAATTATTTCTGTAGTTGTTACATTTGTATGTAAATTTGTAATTTCTATTAATTTTCTTATTTATAATCGTAAATTGTATAACTTAATTTGTCCCATATAATAAATAATCTTAATGTAGTTTTTTATTTTTATTTTTGTTGTTACTCCCTCGCATTTTGTTACTGAAGTTATAATTTGACATGTTTTAACCCATATTCTTAAAGAAAACAAAAATTTTCTTTTTGTTAAAGGGTTATTACATATTACATTATAACTTTTTCATATTAAAATATTACAAAAATAAAAAAAATACATTTTTATTATTCATTGCAAATAGTTGAGTGCCCACCTGGCAGACGGCGCTGAAACTCGAATGCTCGAGTGATCCATCTATAAACCTTCTCTAATCTATGATGGTGGAAAAGTATTCACAGTATTGGATTTGTCAGATGCGTATACCCAATTCAGGAATTGGATACAAAGTCACAGGTCGCAGGAACTTGTAACAATAAATACACAAATACACATAAAGCATAGATTAGAGAAGGTTTATAGATGGATCACTCGAGCATTCGAGTTTCAGCGCCGTCTGCCAGGTGGGCACTCAACTATTTGCAATGAATAATAAAAATGTATTTTTTTTATTTTTGTAATATTTTAATATGAAAAAAATTATAATGTAACATGTAATAACCCTTTAACAAAAAGAAAATTTTTGTTTTCTTTACGAATATGGGTTAAAACATGTCAAATTATAACTTCAGTAACAAAATGCGAGGGAGTAACAGCAAAAATAAAAATAAAAAACTACATTAAGATTATTTATTATATGGGACAAATAAAGTTATACAATTTACGATTATAAATAAGAAAATGAATAGAAATTACAAATTTACATACAAATGTAACAACTACAGAAATAATTAATTGGTGTTTCACGTTTTACGTTATCTTTTACTTCAAGTTAAAGTTGTTTTGGTGATATGCAATGTTTTATAAATTAAAGGTCAATACGTTTGAAAATATAAAACAAACCATTTTTGAGACCTGCCTATTCTATTGATAAATAAATATACTGTAATTATTTTCTATGTGATATTTTTATAAAACAATCGTATAGTAAGAAAACACTTACCGAAAGTATTGGGCAATGAACTGTTTCTTTATATTAATTTGTGTCTGCATACCTTTTCCATTTTTGTATTCTTTCCTTTTTTTTTCGAATGATAATGAGTATCAGGTTTTCATATATTTTCACGTTTTTAAATCGAAATAATATTTGCCGGCACCCGGCACACTTGCACTTATATTTACGTTTAGGTATGGGTAACACAGTGTCGTATCACAGAAAAGTGTTGACACTTTTCAGTGTGTCAGGTGTGTTGAAACAGCTCATATGAAACCAATGACCCAATGACACCATAGATTAGAGAAGGTTTATAGATGGATCACTCGAGCATTCGAGTTTCAGCGCCGTCTGCCAGGTGGGCACTCAACTATTTGCAATGAATAATAAAAATGTATTTTTTGTTTTTTGTAATATTTTAATATGAAAAAGTTATAATGTAACATGTAATAACCCTTTACCAAAAAGAAAATTTTTGTTTTCTTTAAGAATATGGGTTAAAACATGTCAAATTATAACTTCAGTAACAAAATGCGAGGGAGTAACAACAAAAATAAAAATAAAAAACTACATTAAGATTATTTATTATATGGGACAAATTAAGTTATACAATTTACGATTATAAATAAGAAAATGAATAGAAATTACAAATTTGCATACAAATGTAACAACTACAGAAATAATTAATTGGTGTTTCACGTTTTACGTTATCCTTTACTTCAGGTTAAAGTTGTTTTGGTGATATACAATGTTTTATAAATAGTAACGGGATTTATTATTATTATTTTGTACATTATTTTTGCATTTACTGCATTTAAACTTCTGTAATTTATCTCTGAGATCTGTTTTGTTAAAGTTTGAAAAACATTGTCTGTTTACTTGTTTAATATCTTTCAAATTTGTTTGTACAGTTTCAAACTTGTGTAAAATTTTAGGTACTTGTTTTGCATTATGGATGTATTCTCTATTAATCCTCTGGTGATTGACTTATCCTTCCTTATGATGACGTATTAGACGAAATTACAGTGAGTGACTTGGAAAACTTGGATGTTTATCGTGAGTTTGACGAATTCCTGCAGTATGTAAGTGATTACAGATACCATACGAAATCATACTTTAATTGAGTTAACTTTTGTTAAATTTATTTTTCTTTGAAATTGAGTACAATTGCTTGGAAAAGAGAGCCAAGAGGTTTTTTTTTCATGTAAATTGAAGCCAAGTAAAATTGGCGAATTATTTTGTAATTTGAGTATTTCTCGTGCAGTTGCATTGCAAAAAGATCACGTTAACTAAAGTTTGTAATTCAAATGCTCACTACCTTTTTTGTCTATTAGTATATTAAATATTTGACTAACTGATACGTCATCACTTATACTTCCTGTTAATTCTTCTTTATTGGTTAAGGTCGTGTCTACTGCACGTTTAATTTCTGCTTCAGGTTCCAGGAATGATGTTCCTGTATTAGGGAATAATGTTGGTTTAGGAAACTTAGGATTTTCAAATTTTCTGGACAATTTTGTGGTACATTCATTTTCGTTCAGATAACGAGACTTGTCCAGTTAAATCTGCTGATTCAGACGTCGCTGTAGTTCACGATCCAATAAATCTCTTTTCTTTTGGAGCAGCACCTCTTCGTGTTTGTTTTCATACATTAGTTATGTCCGTGCCAAGGATTGTAGTTCTATCTCTTTCTTCTTCGTTTCTCACACCTTGAGTGAGGGGTGCTATCAGCTCTCACTACATGTATGATGTTGGTCAGGAGTCCCTCTGTTCTCTTTTTAGACTCTTGTTTGCTTCATGCATGTGAGTAAATTCCAACCCTTTGTCTCCAACATGATTCCAGTCATTTTTGCCTTTTCTCGTGCTTTCCTTTGGTAGTGCATCTGTGAGTGCATGGGACAACCCCATCGCGAGTTTTTTTAGGGGCATGAATCGGCCAAAGGTTTTGGGTTCGTAGCGTATGCGTGCCTTAGGGGTAATCGGGCTCACAACCAGAGTGAATGAGGCTGTCTCCCCTTCGAAGAGAGTTTCCCTTGTGTATGCGTATCTTACTTCCTTTCGTATTCATTATCATATTTTTCGATTCATGATTTGCCTATAACAATTCCTGGCTTCATTTCCCAAGTTCACCTCTGGAATTTACTACGTTTCACTTTCGTTTTTCGCCTCCTCAATCCTAATACTTTCAGGTCATTTTACTTCGGGCTGGAACCCCAACTGTACACTTTTTTACTGTTATTTGGCATTTCGTAGGAAATGGATATCAGTTTTTCAGGTCTTTCTTTCTTTCTTTCTTGCTTATGTTCCCGTGGGGTCTTACCGTCCCTTTTCAGTCATGTAGTACCTGACTGCATACTGGAATAAAAGAAAAATTTTTCTGTATTTAGTTTTGGCCATTCCCTTTTGTTGTTGTTTTTTTACTGTTCCCTATGTAGCTCTACAAATGTCCTTTTTTGGCTCATGAAAGCCACTCCTATTTTACGTATGGCTTTTAGCCAATTAATTTTTTATTTTTTCGTTTTTAAAGAATTCTATGAATTCCATTTTGGATTAAGTTTCGTTTTATTCCCGAGTAGGTGGGTTTTTGGTTTGCGTTTTCGACTTGGGTCGGGATGGTTCCACCGTTAAGTTTCATTCTAGCTTAGAATGCATTTTTTGCAGCTAGGAATGTTGATTTAAGTTTTTGAATTTTATTTTCACTTTCAAGTGATTTTTTTAGTTTTTTTTGTTGGTGCTCGATGCACATGCCTTTGGGTTTGGTTTACTGGTTTCGATTAGTTTATGGTTGATGCCTATTATTTGTATTGGATGCTCTGTGAGTGCGGTGTTTATGAGATGTGATTTGGTATTGCATTTTGGTTTGCAGATAGCTGCAGTTTAGATTCCTGCACTTGTCTTGGTGCAGTTTAGATTTTTTTGCATTTGTTTCGGTGCAGTTTAGATTTTTGCACGTTTTGGTGCAGGTGATTTGTTGTTGCACATTTTTGGTGCGGTTCGGATGCCCTATGCAGGGTGATTTTTTATGCAGTTTTGATGCAGTTGTGCATTTGTTGATGCAGTTTTCTGTGCGTATTCGTTTGGCATATTATGCGGTGCAATATTGGATTGCGGTTAGGTTTTTTTCTGGCAGTGAGTGCTGTGATTTTCGAATGCGGAATGTATCTGCGTTTTCAGGTTCGAGTCCTGATGTAGTATTGTTGGTACCTTTGCGTTTTGCATTTTAGATGCAGTATTGGGCGTAGGCCTATTTTTCGTGTCTCTGAGGTTTGCATTTTAGATGCAGTATTGGGCGTAGGCCTATTTTTGGTGTCTCTTAGTTTTGCATTTTAGATGCGGGTTTTTGGGTGTATGCCTGTCTTTGGCGTTTGTGATTTTTGCATTTTGGATGCGGTTTGGGGCATTGGGCCTATTCTTGGTGTGAGTTTTGCGTTTTGGATGCAGTGTTGGGCTGTGGGCCTGTTTCTGATGTTTCAGGGTTTTGCATTTTGGATGCAGCGTTGGGCTGTGGGCCTATTTCTGGTGTTTCAGAGTTTTGCATTTTAGATGTAGTGTGGATTGCGAGTTCTTCTATGGTGAGAGAGCGAAGTGTCGAGAGTGCTGTTTGCACATGAGATTTGCCTATGTGATTTTCGTAGTGTGATTTAGAGGTGATTAATCTCTTGAGTTTGTTTGCCAGGGTATGGTACCCAATTTGCCGAGTGGCAAAAATTATTTCGTGCATTGACTATATTTAATCCTTTACGTCTGCTATAGGCGCTTACATAGTAATAGCAGGATATACAAATGCCGTTATTTAATCCTTTACGTCTGCTATAGGCGCTTACATAGTAAGTGCAGAATATTGAATGCCGTTCTTTTTAATTTATTTTCGTTTGCCTTGGGCGCTTGATTATAAGTGCTATGCATTTTCATTGAAGTTTTAGTTTTCGTTTTCCAATGAAGTAGCATTGTCTGGTCGAATTGACCAATAATTTTCGTTTAGTTAGGCAATTAGCCTCCATTTTTTATATTTAGTAATTGTCTGTTTGAGTTTAAGTTCCTCGATTTTTTTTGGATTAGATTCGTATTAGATTTTTGGTTCCCTTTCTTAGCTCTCGTACCTTTATTATGTTTTCCGTTTTTGATTTCTGGTAGGCTGGCTGTCAGTCCTCTTTTTCCTGGTAATAGGGGTTTGTAACGTTTTTTTTCTATGAAAAATCCCGTTACTGAAGTTTTATTTATTTCGATTCAGTTTGTATTTGTCTTGGTTCAGTTTTGTTGATTATTTCTTAATGTTGATCGACCTTCCGTGTTATCATCAAGACTAACAACATTCGCGCAGGACTAGGCGATCGATGGAGGGATCGATGAAAATTTCCGGTCGGTGCTCGAGGTCTTCTTCCTCGATCCTTGACACTGACGTGACGTGTATGTGTGTTTTTCTGTTGGTGTTCTGTGCTTGGTTTTGCGTGAGAGTTTTTTTGTGATCCACTTACCTTTGCATTTTAATAGTTCATGTAAAATTCATTCAAATTAATTATTTCTTTTAAAATCTTTTTTGCTATTCACTGAATATTTATTTTTGATGTAACTTTGATTAATTTTTACGAAATTTTCCTTATTACCACGTGGTCTCTTTTTGAAAATATCTAACTGTATATTTGTAATCTTTTGGGCCTTTGTGGACAATTTTTAAATTTTTTCATTTAATTAATTTTTCTCACTTTTTAATTTATATATTTTTAATAGTCAAAATTTTTTATGGTATCTGGTGTGTATCTTGAGTGCATGTTGGTTTAACGACAGACACCCCTACTACTCCCTTTTTATCCGTTTTTTGTTTAAGCATCTTCAATGCGAACAACTTTTTAACATTTGTTTAATATTTTTTAGTTTTAGGAAATTTATCAGCACTTTTATTTGTGCCCTTATTTGTTAGCCCATTGAGATTTTCTTAGAATAGGTTCCTGTTGGATTAGGGGGCTGGGATTAAAGGGTAGGGGTGAAGACATCCTGAAAACTATTTTACAAAGGCAAATAGACGAAGCTCTGGTTTCCAACTAATCTCAATAACCAGTTAGAAGGCCGATAAATTCCTGCAGGCGGCCCCCTGAAGATTAAAAGGTTGGTCCATGAAGCTATTTCGCTGATATCCTCTTGCCTCACAACACAACACGATAAATCCCCGACTATACCCTGAAACCAGCTTCCAGTCCCTACATTGGAGCAGGGAACCTTTCTTTTTGGTGGGCTTCATGTGTTATTGTAAGTTTTGTTGTTTTTTTGTTGTGTGTAATTTCTTGTTAATATACTCTTCAAGTTTTTTTTGTTTTTTTTAAGAGAGCTTCGAGCTCTCTAAAGCTTCAGGATTCTGCAGGAACCACCGATGCACTACCCGGTGCCCAATAAAGTTGTCATTTCTTTTATTCTTTTCTTTGTTTGACAAAGTGGCGCCCGAGCACGTTTTCTTTTTAATATTTCATGATAATTAAATTTTTTTAAACAAACTATTAATAATTTCAAAACCCAAGTAATAGTTTTGTTAAAAAATTAAAGGTCAATACGTCTGAAAATATAAAACAAACCATTTTTGAGACCTGCCTATTCTATTGATAAATAAGTATTGGGCAAGGAACTGTTTCTTTGTATTAATTTGTGTCTGCATACCTTTTCCATTTGTGTATTTTTTCCTTTTTTTTTCGAATAATAATGAGTATCAGGTTTTCACATATTTTCACGTTTTTAAATCGAAATAATATTTGCCGGCACCCGGCACACTTGCACTTATATTTACGTTCGTACGGATTTCCCCATTAGCCTTAAACACCTAGCTTTAACAGCATTCTTTATTAGGCAACCCACTCTACGATCTTTAAATCGCCATCTATTACGTGGGCACTCAACTATTTCACAAAATGACATATTGAACACCCGATGCAATGACACTTAACACAGTTACGACACACGAGCGAGCTGAGGTTCGCTTGTATGGGAATCCTAGACAAATAGATAGCCAGCTTGAACTTGGCTGCAAATGTGCTGCCATCTGGTCAGTGTGTCCAAAAGGTCATTCGGCAATTAGCCACTTAAAACTAATAATATACAGGAATTTCTGCTGCTTTAGGCGCCATCTATAAATTAAAAGAACCTTGACGTATGGCGGCTATTTTGAAATTTATACGAGCGTATAGGGTTTTACTTATTTTTCTTTTAAATTTAAACAAAAAAAAAAAAACGGTGAAATCCAAAATTATTTATTTGTATATAAAATTATACAGCATTTGAGCATCTTAGCGATAATCATAAACTCAATATTAACTTAAACACAAATAGTAAACAATACAATAAAGATAGTTAAAATTAAAATTTAAACACATAACTTTCACAAACATTACTAAAACTAAAATACCAGTAAATTAAAAATCCACATGAAAGTCCACATGAAGTTTTGGCACAACTACTAAACAATAAACTGGAGAATAATATCACTTTATCAACGACCTGTCGAATGCAGTATGTTGGTTTACTTCTCTTAAAAAAACAACTAAATCATTTTTAAAAACTTACACAATAAATACACATAACACAGAACTTGTTTTACATTTTTTTAAAACGTTTATGAATGCTGAATATTAAGTGCCTTACTTAATATTGGGTATGTGAGTGGTGTACGTTTTACCCTTATCAGTAGGTGATATTAGACTTTGGAAACGTAAGAATTTAGAGGGGAATTACGAATCAAAGCAAACAGACGAAAATAAATCGCATACATAGACAATTTTACTTAAGCGTAATCTACTCATAATAATTCGAAATAGCAATTTTCGGTCTATCGGTCGCTACTTAACCGGTTAACTTCCGAAGCTTTTTAAAATGACTCGTACTGGACATACTTACCAGGTGGCAGGCTAGTTCAACATCCCACACACTGATGGGAATCAGTGGGTATCGTCAGGTATCGTTGGGTGTCATCGTGTCGTCAGTGTTAGACGGTTTCAGATGCCATAGAGTAGGTATGGGTAACACAGTGTCGTATCACACAAAAGTGTTGACACTTTTCAGTGTGTCAGGTGTGTTGAAACAGCTCATATGAAACCAATGACACTTAACACAGTTGCGACACACGAGCGAGCTGAGGTTCGCTTGTATGGGAATCAGTGGGTATCGTCAGGTATCGTTGGGTGTCATCGTGTCGTCAGTGTTATTAGACGGTTTCAGATGCCATAGAGTGTATTCAGTGTATCATTGTGTCGTGTTGTATCGGTTGATGCCGTTTTTCGCGGTTTGTCGTTTCGTATCAGACAGTCGCAAGCTTGCTTACAAGTTACAAACGAATCAACTTTAAGCCAGTCCCATAGATAATAGAAGTGTGGGTTAAAAAGATGAAACCATAGATATGTGAAACTGACAAGAAACAATAATGCAAAACAATATTTTATTTATGTTTGTCTATGTATTTATGTAGGTACCTATAAGTAAATAAATAATCCGTCTTGTATTTATACTTTTTATTTCAAGTTAACAAGTTTCACACTTTTAATTTTTTTAACACAAATTTAATGTATTACTTATCGTTCTAATAAATAATTTTCTAATTCAAACAATATTTTTATATTTTATGTGAGAACTGTCTCTGTTTATGCATAACTTAACATAAGCCTAACGCTATCGCCACTCTATGGTATACGTATCACATGCAAACGTCTCGCTTGCTGTTTCAGCACGTTTCAGCCAGTGTGTGGGATGTTGAACTAGCCTGCCACCTGGTAAGTATGTCCAGTACGAGTCATTTTAAAAAGCTTCGGAAGTTAACCGGTTAAGTAGCGACCGATAGACCGAAAATTGCTATTTCGAATGTATGCGATTTATTTTCGTCTGTTTGCTTTGATTCGTAATTCCCCTCTAAATTCTTACGTTTCCAAAGCCTAATATCACCTACTGATAAGGGTAAAACGTACACCACTCACATACCCAATATTAAGTAAGGCACTTAATATTCAGCATTCATAAACGTTTTAAAAAAATGTAAAACAAGTTCTGTGTTATGTGTATTTATTGTGTAAGTTTTTAAAAACGATTTAGTTGTTTTTTTAAGAGAAGTAAACCAACATACTGCATTCGACAGGTCGTTGATTAAGTGATATTATTCTCCAGTTTATTGTTTAGTAGTTGTGCCAAAACTTCATGTGGACTTTTTATTTTTAATTTACTGGTATTTTCCTTTTAGTAATGTTTGTGAAAGTTATGTGTTTAAATTTTAATTTTAACTATCTTTATTGTATTGTTAACTATTTGTGTTTAAGTAAATATTGAGTTTATTATTATCGCTAAGATGCTCAAATGCTGTATGATTTTATATACAAATAAATAATTTTGGATTTCACCATTTTTTTTTTTTAATTTAAAAGAAAAATAAGTAAAACCCTATACGCTCGTGTAAATTTCAAAATTGCCGCCATACGTCGAGGTTCTTTTAATTTATAGATGGCGCCTAAAGCAGCAGAAATTCCTGTATATTATTAGTTTTAAGTGGCTAATTGCCGAATGACCTTTTGGACACACTGACCAGATGGCAGCACATTTGCAACCAAGTTCGAGCTGGCTATCTATTTGTCTAGGGTTTCAGCAATCGTTTCAAAACTGCGATTGCGTATGTGAATCCATATGAAACAATTGTGTTGAAACAGTGTGTTGATACAGCACACGGTATCAGTGTTACTGTATCGACACACTAAAATTTTGTGTGTTACCCATGCCTATTTACGTTCGTACGGATTTCCCCATTAGCCATTAGCCTTAAACATCTAGCTTTAACAGCATTCTTTATTAGGCAACCCACTCTACGACCTTTAAATCGCCATCTATTACGTGGGCACTCAACTATTTCACAAAATGACATACTGAACACCCGATGCACATAAAGGGTTATTCAGATTTAAGCGACTTATATACGGCCTTGCAAGTGCACCAGCTATATCTATGAGCTATATTTCGAAAAACAAAAGACAGACTCGACTATGACACGACCCTAGATGACGATTATAAATAAGAAGCTCGATTTCTTAATTTGACATCAGCGCCATCTCACCAACTGTCCCACCAAGCTACATTGACGAGTGAGAGAGATGGAAAATTCTACATAGAAAACTACCATATCGGCTGGGAATTTTAAAAGCATGAAGCATGTAGGGTTTTTGTTATCATAATTTATTATTATAAAAATAAACAAAACACGTTAACACAAAAGTACATATATTTAATTAAAGGTATAATTACAGTAACGTAATAAATAGTGCGAATACAGTAATACAAATACAGTTAGAATTTTATATAAAAGAACTATTGCATTATTCTATTTTAAAAGTATAAAAAAATTAGCAAATTTTAAATAACAGGACATAAAAAATTGTTGATTTCTTAAAATCCAGTAGGTTCTGTATAAGAGCAGTTTGATGAAGGAGATCTGGTCGATCTGGTAACACTCGCAACGAGTAGTGATGTTTCTAATCAAGGCAGTAAACTTACTTGAGGGATGGAATAATTTATGCCCCTTATACTCTTTCAAGTGAAAAAACAAATTTTCAGGTAATTCACACTTTATCAAAAATGTCAACAAACAAAAACGAAAAACTTATAACACAAAATCATCACAAAACTGTACAACGATTGATCGATCATACGACAACAAATTCATAAACCATAAACAAATTGATGCACATATGATAGGAAATCCCAAATTTTACGTGCACACTGATGCGCACCCTGTGTGCATTAATACGCAACGACAATGAACTACAATTTTTAATCGTCATAATAACCAAATTTTCTCTACTGTCAGTAATTTAGAGGTAATAAATAAAGACGATTTAGTTGGTGGGACAGATGCTACGATGGCGTTACCATCAACATCCCATACCCTGGACACGACTAAAAACTTGAGACGACCAAACAAGACTGCCTTGGTAGCGCTGGCTACCATGATCAGTTCTATGATTTTTACATCAACTATTCCATAGATAACTTAACCTATCATTTACATGTCATTGTTTTTAAATCTTGACGCATATATACATAACAGTTATGTCACTATAAACATCTCTAATCTATGGTTTTAACTTTTAACCTTAAAACCACTTAAAACATTAAAATTACAACAATCTTTAAAAACCAATAAGTAATAAAGAATATTATTCCATTAAAAATGTAGGACATTTGTTTAATTATACAAACTGATTTGTGTTTTAATCGAAAATCATGTTTTCATGGTCAAAGTTAGCGAATCGAAAACATGTTCCATTTATATGCAGATCCTATACAAGTTCAGCTAAAAAGGGCAGTAAATATTCAAATACGCTAATTTTACCGAAAACTAAAATACCTCTTCGATTAGAGAAAGCTGCTCTTTTAGAACGAGATAGTACGATTAGAGCTGTAAGTTACTTCCAACTTTTATATCTCAGATAAATATTTTAGCAGATTTTAGAATTAAACGATTTGTATAAATGGCAACAAATGAATTTAAATAGTCCAATCTTCATTTTACACGATGGCCCCCCTTACGCAAATGGCGATTTGCACATGGGACATGCTATAAATAAAGTAATAATTTCCTCCATTATATATTCTTATCTTCTTAAATAATTGGAGCAATAGAGAGAGAATATATTAGTAAATATTTATTGATATAAAACTGAGTCAATAAATCTTACCAAGTTGTGAAACGTGCTCAAAAGATTATTAAAACACAAAATAATTTATGATGATTAAAGTTTTAAGTTAATATTGTGTTATTTAAATTTTTTTTATTTTTTAATTTATACATATTGTGGAGTTAATGTTATATTGTTTTTTAACTATTTATTATTTTACTTGCATTATATCTTAAGTATGTCTCAGTAATTAGTAAGATGTATCTTAAATTAAAAAGCCTTGTAACTTGCAGACTACCTAGAAACACGAAATATTAGGAGCTGGTTTGATATTAGTAAACACATACATTCTATTTTTATTGCTCTGATTAGGCTTATCCTTTTTTTAATTATTAATAGTTATTTAATTGTCAAGTTTTTTTTTAGATCTTAAAAGATGCAATATTGAGATCTAAAATTTTAAAGAAACAAAAAGTTCACTTTATCCCAGGTTGGGATTGTCATGGTTTACCAATTGAATTAAAATCATTATCCAAATTTAATTTAAGCACTGATGTTGAACCTATAGAAATAAGACAAAAGGGTAATTTGTATTCTATTGTGTAACCACCTTAATTATTTAGTATGATCAACAGCAAAGCAATTTGCCAAAGAAGCTATTCTAAAACAAAAACAAGAATTCCGTTCATGGGGAATAATAGGAGACTGGGACAATATTTATACAACTAATGATGCTTCCTACATTAAGAAACAACTAACAGAATTTTATTGTCTTTACAAAGAGGGTCTTATTTTCAGAGATCTTAAGCCTGTTTATTGGTCACCATCTTCTAAGTATTAAGGGACTTCTTATTAGATAAATTACAAAACTGCTTTTTTTTATTGTAGAACAGCTTTAGCCGAAGCCGAATTGGAATATAATACAAAACATAAGAGTATGGCAATAATTTTGAAACTGAAATTAAAAGACATTACAATTGCCAACAAATTTAATAACAAAAAGTATATTTTGAAAGTTGAATTTTCGTTTCTGTTTACTGTTTGTGTTTTTCTTGTAGAATATATGCCTTAATATGGACTACAACACCTTGGACTTTACCATGCAACCAGGCTATTGCCTGTAAGGCAGAAATTTCATATAGCCTTGTAAGAAGCTCTTCAAATAATGAACTGTATATTATTGCATCTAAATTACTGGAGGACGTCTCCCAAAAATTAAATGAAACGTTGGAAGTTTTAAGAAATTTTAAAGGACATGAATTGATTGGTTCAAACTATTATCACCCACTTTATGAAGATAACATATTACCTATTGTTTTATCAGATTATGTTAGTGACCAGAAAGGAACAGGTTTAGTACACACTGCACCAGCTCATGGTTCTGAAGACTTCGTTGTTGCTCTTAAACATAAATTACCTGTGGTAAGTTTCCTTTCTTTTTCCTGATTTTTTAACAATTTACTTTTTAAATTTTTTATCAGGAAAGTTTCGTTAATGAAATAGGATGTTATACGCTAAACATGGATCCCGATTTAAATGGACACTTTGTGTTAGGAAAAGGACAGGAGATTGTCTTGAAGAAATTGGAAAATAAAATTTTGCATTGTGAAGAATATATTCACAGTTATCCTTATGACTGGAGAACAAAAAAACCTGTTATATTGAGAGCTAGTCATCAGTGGTTTATTAATACAGATAAAATCAAGGACAGAGCAATAGTGAGTATTTTTGTTTTTGAATATGGTTTATATGTTAATGATTGTATTTAATAAGGAATTGTTAGAAGATGTTAAAATATATCCTGAAGGTACCAGTGAAAACTACAAGAAAACTTTAATTGGTCAGTTAAAAAAGAGACCATATTGGTGCATTTCGAGACAAAGGGCTTGGGGAGTTCCCATACCGGCTTTTTATGAACAAAACACTGGGAAAACCATAGTTGATGAGTATGTTTTCTATAAATACTCATTTTGTAGAACTCAGAACTATATAATACTTGAAATTTGGCATACATGTATATTTTAATAAGTTACATGTTTCCACTAGCTGACACTTAAATTTTTTAATGAATTGTATTGAAATTTTTGATTTTTGAAATGAATGAAAAAAAAAATAGTATTTAATAAGACAAAGTATCGTAAGCAACGAATTAGCTATTATAATAAGTATTAATGCAAATGTTTTAGGTCTATAATAAACCATTTATGTAATTTAATTGATGAAAATAAAGGATTTGATTTTTGGTGGCAGTTACCAGTGAGAAACCTAATACCACCTTCGCTTATTAAAAAACTAGGTATTAAGGAAGAAAACATTTCCAAAGGTCAAGTAAGTATTTTAAAACTTTTTATTTCATTTTCGTAAGAAAACTGGGTACAGAATTTCGTAATAGTTAAATATAACGCCTCCTCGTTGTAAAGGGCCTTGGCGTATAAGAGGGGATAATCGGTCTTTTCATCCAGCTAGGTTTGTTGAGAATAAAAAGACAGTGCTCTTTCCCTTTTTCTAAAAATATAAAAAAAATTAAGCCTTAAATAAATAATATCCCATTAAAAATTTTGAAAAAAAATATATTTCATGCGCGCTTCGAAAACTTGGTGCAAAAGAAACCGATCCGAATCTCTTTAAAGAGGCTGAAATATGTGAAAAAACTTAAGTAAAACAAAATAATGGAAAGAGCACGTCTTTTTATTCTCAACAAGCCTAGCTGGATAAGATTTAAAAAAGTGAAAATATCAAGGCTTGTTTCGATATGTTTTAATTTATAAATTTTTAAAATTAAATAATTATACTTATTTAATAAAGTTAAGTTTTGGAGAAAAATTGAAATAAAATAGTCATTTTTTAGGATATTTTAGACATTTGGTTCGACAGTGGAATCTCATGGTCAACAGTGTTGGATGGTAAAGCGGCAGATTTGTATTTAGAGGGAGTTGATCAGTTTACTGGTTGGTTTCAGTCGTCATTACTAACATCAGTTGCATTAAGAAACCGGTCTCCCTACAAATCACTGTACGTTCATGGTTTTGCTGTTGATGAAAATAAGCAAAAAATGTCGAAATCCTTAGGAAACGTTATTTATCCAGATGATATTATTAAAGGTTCCAAAAAAAGGAAAGCATATGGAATAGATGTATTAAGGTATCAATAATATGTATTTAGATTTTCGAGAAAAAAGGTAGTCTAGAAAATAAGGATGTTTTCGCTATTATGCTTGTGTTTTTGCAGATGGTGGGTTGTATGTCATGTAAATAAGGAGAGTGTTGTTGAAATTAGTGACAGTGCTCTACAGGCTTGTGCAGATGAAGTACAGAAGATTAGGAGCGTCTTACGTTATGCAGTATCAGTCTTAAGCGATTTTTCTAATAACGAAAAAATTGAAAATAACTCCATGAAAATTATTGACAAATATTTGTTACATTTGCTCTGGGAATACGGAATTGCGGTAAATATAGTCCTTTTAATGGTTTTAGCGAGAACCACGGCACCCTGCATATTATTAAATTTAAATAATTTCTAGACACAAGAAATGTATGAAAATTATCATTTTTCAAAGCTCTGTATTGATACGATAAATTTTTTAACAAACCCAGTATCTTCGTTGTATTATCCAGCGATTAAAGATCGTTTATATTGTGAATTTGAAAATAATCCTGGCCGCAGAGCAGCACAATTTGTCCTTTTGGAAATTTTTAATGTCGTTATACGTACCATTGCCCCAATAGTACCCCATCTAGCTGAAGAACTATACGATTCTTTACCAGTTAAAAAAGATTCTATTTTTAAAACGTGCCATACTTTAAACAACTGGAAAAATAACTCCGTGAACGATTTTGTCGAAAAAGTACTTTTGAGTGCAAGAAAAGATCTTTACAAATACGCCGGAGCAAATGTCATACCTTACAAAATGTGGCTTACTCTAGATGAGGACTTTTATCGTACAATTGCGGTAAGTTTACACATTACAAAATAGTTATTTCCGATACAAGTGTTCTAAGTGACGCTATTTGGCGCGACGCGCGTTAAGTCAGCGCCCAAGTCAAGCGATTTATTTACTGATTACTTTTTTACTTCGTTTTAGAATGTACAACCAGACGTGGGTAAACTTAAAAGTGAACTTTGTGATTTTTTCCAAGTTTCCGACGTAGAAGTCGATGTTAAAAACCTTCCTACTGGAAACTACAATACGAATTTTGAAAAAAGTTCCTTATTTGTTTGTGATAGATGCAGAAGGTTCAGTGCAAGCAAAGAATATGAGTTGTGTAGTAGATGTTCGTCAGTCGTTGGAAATATGCATAAACAATCATTAATTAATTGATAATTACATCCAGTTTTATACTAATTAAAAAAATTTAAAGGTGTTTTTCTTTTTTTAAACTTTAATATTTAAAATATCCGCGTATAAAAAATAACAAATTACATGCGTGTAAAAAACTAAAATCTATTAATAAAAGATTTAACTGTACATTTCTTTTAATCCGAAGACTCTTCCAAATCAGATTCGCTGTAATCCTCATCAGATCCAATGATAATTTCGTTCATATCACACTCTATGTCGTCCATATCCAGATCCAAAAATAGTTTTCGTTCCGTCTCTTCTGGGAGATCTATTTTAGCTAAATCATACTTAATTTGCTTGTGACTTGGAGTGCATTCAAGACGCGGCCATTGTGCAGGCTCTTGCTTCACAAAAACTGCTTTTACATTAATTCCAGAGGAAGATTTGAAATTACTATTTAATTTCCCATAGAAAATTAAGTCCAGGCGATATTCTCTTCCATTTTGGGTTGTTCTTTAAAATGAAACAAAGAACATTTTTATTGACGAACATAATGCACGGAAAGACGTTATGCATTTTAGATTTTGTTCTATAACTTTACTAAAAACTAAATTGGATGATCCCTTGTTTTTTGTTGTTGTTTTGCACGTTAAGTACACATTTTCTATCATCATTTCTATTCTATAGGATCTCTTAAAATAATGCAAAACATTACAAATTTGTATCGTTGTTGATTTCTAAAATATTAGGGCTCTTCCTACTACGTCACAAAAAATTATGGAACATGGCCGCGTTTGTTTATCAATTATTGCAATAAAAAATATTTATTTACACATTTATTCTTTTATTTATTAACATGTCCTATGTACGGTGCCAGTCTCACAAGATATGGCGCCCTTAGGTAAACTTTATATAAAAATTGTCCCTTTTAGAGTAGCGTTTTGATTGATTTTATCATTTCTATTAAATTTTCTAATAAATAATATTTTCCCGTAGTGCTGCTGCGCCTCTAAAAGTTGCCAACTATATGTTGCGCTTGGGTTTGCCCCTATAAAGCCGGAACTGGCTGATATATGTCACATAGGAGTTAATGCATTTAAAGACTTATATAACGGAAACTAATAAAATTACAAAGTTTTAATAATTTGTATTATATAGGAGTTATGCTGTAGGATACAGATGATAACAAAAAATATGTGCTTAACACTTGATTTCGAGATAATAAGAATTTCTGAAAATATTTGCTTTTTGTTATCACTTTTTCTATTCCATATTTACCATAAAAATAACTGTAGACAGTTTTGCAAATTTTTAATATAAAAAAGCAATGAAAGTAGTTATTATATGTAAAATAAAAAAGGAACCATAAAAATAATCAAATGCGTTAAATTTAATGAGCATCGTGTGCTGCACAACGACTAGCCGAACAAAACTTATTAGTGCTAATATGGCTTGCACTGTACATTATGTGTCTCCATGTAATTCGCGTTCATATTTCTAGTTTTTTGCATGGTCTAAAAAAAGCAAAGTAATTTACTCACCGGAAATGTAGAAACTTCTCCCTAACCAATTTCATTTCAAACTGATCAATTGACGACAATAAAATCGTTAAATAAATGAGTTCCTTAGTCTGGTACCAATTGACTGCAGGGGTGGAATATTTAGCACGCGGTAGAGCTTTGATTACTGGCAAATATTTGTCTGGATTTTCACAAATAGCTAGTTTCGTTTCTTCTTTTGCTGCTCTATTAATTTTAAACTGCAAATTAAAATAAAAATTGGTTATAACAACTATATTTACATTATAATTTATGTAATCAAATATGGAAGTGCGTTTTTGTAATTATTGTGAGCGTATTATTAATTATGTATATTATTGTAGTGCACGAATGCGTGTGTCAATAGAACAAACGATATGGCACCGTCGATGTGCCGGGTAGTATTTCATGCGCAGATAAAACAAACTAGAAGACTCTGGAATAGGTTGGAAGAAATTCTCGAAACGTCTTTTGGGTATAGATATGAGAGGGTTATGCCCAGAATAGTAGTGAATAAATGAATGAATAATTAGCGGAAGAATGAACATAATATCGATAGTATAATATATTAACTATTAAACAAATCACAATTCAATTATCAATTTCTTCCAATAGAATCCGTAAAATTCATAATATTGTTGATATGTATCTATGTACAACAACCCATGTATTCATTTGAGAGAATTTTTTGAAGTACATTTTGTTTATTTTGCAAAAGGTCTTCAATTTTGATGAAAATAACTTAAACAATAACTATACAGGGTGTTTCTGAAATAAGTACAGAGCTTGAAGGAGGTGATAGGGCACTAAAAAAGAAGAAAATTAAGTACATAAGTGTTTACAGGTCCGGATTTTAAAAACTAGCCCGACCCTGGTAATCACTTAGAAAAATATTACGACAATTCCGCATTCAATTAGCTGTTAATTATTGGTACCAAATTTGTAGGTAAGTGTATCACTGTAGAACAATAAGTCGTTGTTACAATGGTGTCTACTACGGCATAAGTGTGACATGATACCAGTGTACGCGAATACAATATCGATGCAACGATCGAATTATGCAGCCACTAACATCTCCAAGAAATATTTCTAAATCTACAAATAATCTCAAAATGCAGTACAGAGATTGTAAGAAGTCGGTAATATACCCTATCACCACTGTTGAAGACGCTGGCTCCTCTCATGTAACAGTGGCGAATTTAATGAAAAAGTTGTTGCATCAGCATCATTTACAGTAAGTGCAACCCTTGCAAGAAATTTATTTTCAGTCGTGGGTGAATTTGTATCGGTGGTTTTGACAAAAAAATGTTACACCAATGTTGCCAATTCACATCCAGGATCGGCTTCGAATTGTAATTTGCTGTTTTTTTTCAAAAAATTGTCCCTGCTATTATCACCTATTCCTTATAGTATGTAGTTGACACACTCCAAAACTCCGCACTTATTTCAGAAACACTCTGTATAATCACAACTTACTCCTAGCTGTTCCAAAAAGAACTCTTCATCAAAAACAACAACATCACTGGAACAAAACGAACCAGAATCGTCCTGCAAATATAAGTTATCACAGTTCTTTACTTCTTCAATTGGTTCTACAAATAAAAGCAAAATTTAGTATACGTAGATGATCATGGGTAAATAAATTTTAATACCTTTTTTAAATGCTTCATCTCCTTCATTAGCATTTTTCGGTAGAGTAACATTTAAGTTTAAATTTTTATCATCTGAACAAACAGCTTCGCCGCAATCAACAAGAAGCTGGTTAATAAAAATGGGGTTACTTTTGTCATTGTAGCAGAGTAGAAGTACACCATAATTTAAATTAGATGTTAAGTGTCCAGTTTTGTTGTCATCATATATGTATGTATACATGATCCTCTCTGAGGCTCCATCGGAACCATAATCACATAATATTTTAGTTGCATTATTTTGCCATGAACAAGCATATGGTTCAACTCCATATAAATGACACTCAATCGCCTAAAAATATTATTCCCAGATACCGACAGTTTAAGATGTTGCACATGTAATATATTACCTGGTAGGGTAATTTTGTAATATAATCATCATCTAAAAACTTCAATGTTTCAACAGCAACGTCTGCTGTAGTACCATAATCAACAAAGAAAACTTTTACAGTATTATCCTCGACGTTACGAACTAAAGCGCGTCGATATTCTTCAGTTTTCTCGTCTTTGGCTAAATATGAATAGTCTTTTACAACATCGAAATTTTCAGGATAAAATGGTTTCTGAATAGCAGCATTTATTTCCTTTTGTAACATATGTAACCTTCAAACAATTGTGAATTACTAGCAAGTTTATATAAAAAAGGGTAATATACTTACAAATTATCAAATTTCTTTATACGGATAAAAAACAGGTCAGGAGAAATCACTGAACATAAAAATACTTCAGTACAGTTCAAGCTGCCGTCCAGAAAAGCCCAATTGGGTTTTTCTTGTTCAAAAACTTTCACACTGCTTTGTTCTGGCACTGTAAACTCGGACAATATAATATCCTCTTCTTCACACATTTTGTAAAGTCTTTTCATCGGTTCTTCAATTTCTTCGACAAGCTTTAAGTCTTTTAACACTTTTTTGACGTTCATTTTTGTAGTTGTAGTCTTAAGAGTGTCGATATTTTCGTACAAATGAACATTTTTAACCCACAAATCTTGACCCAGGAGTAAAAGGACTTGACTTGAAAAGTAAGACCTCTCATTATTGTATTCAACTGCTAATAATTCTTTTTTTAATTTTGATTTGCAATCTGAACTCCATTTTTCATCACCATCAGGTGGAACTAAATTTCCAATATATAATGTAAAAGCTATAAAAATAAACTATTAGAAAGAAAACATAAAATAATTGTAAATATTACCTCTGGGAACAATTGATTGAAACTCCTCAGGGAGATTATACAAAGAATCGGAGTTCACCCTTATATGGGGACCGTAATCTAACAGTTTAACCATAATTTGTTTAGTTTTGGTTTTTTTATTACTGTTAATAGCGTCCATAATTTTTAGAACTTGACACCTTTTTAATTTTTCGTCTTTACAGACAGCATAAACATTGCCAACAACTAAATCGTTAGCATAATCCTGTTCTAAGTTAACGATTTTATTCAACTTTTCTTCCATTTCGTCATAATCTTCCCAATTTTTTTTTATTAACTGTCCTTTTGTGTCACTAAATTGTAAAACTTTAACATAAAACATATTAACTTCTTGCACATGTAATAATGTAAAACTGACAGTGCCTCTTTCTGGAAGAAAACAATTCAAGTCTAATTTTTCCGATAAAATGTGCCTTTTTGAACATTTCACTTTTCCACATAACCCAAATAACTTTATGCTTTTACACAGTTCAATTTTATCTTCGATTTTTTTCGCTTCTTCTTTTCTAATTTGAGACTGTAAATTTAATTAATTACAGCACTATAAATAAATATATAGAATAAATAAAGTAGTTACATAGTAACAATCCATGTATTTGGGTGGTAACGTCTTGTTCAGTTTCTGCAGCAGTTGCACTAATCGTGGAAACTGCATTTCACAAGTTTGGTCCACAAAAATATACGTTTTGCAATAAAGATTTTCATCCTGTTTTAATATTACAAGTTTAAATAAAAATTAACTATATTTAAAAAAAAAAGGGTAGTTAGCAGATGAATTCTTTTATCACAAAAATAAAAAATATACAGGGTTGTTCAAAAGAACCTACGTTGTAATTTAAAAAAAGAGTTGGGGTAGCTACAGATTAAGGGGTTGTAGGGATGGGGAACAACAATTTAAACCAATTCCTGCATTTCAGCATTTTTCTAAAAAATAACTCGTACTGAAAATAAAAATTTTGTGCGTTTCTTTTGAACAATCCTGTTTATTAATAAAATTAAAAATAGAAATGTTGAAAACAGACTGAAGAGTTTCCGAAAACAAAGATTTATAAAAATGAAAAATATACCATTTGCTTGAAGAACAAAGGGCTGGAAAGATTATCAATCATTGCTCTAAAACGATTAGAAAAACATGTCCATGATGAAGGTAAAGAATAATGTATTAACAATGTGGCATCAGTTGTGTCCAAAATGGTAGGAAATACGTCATCAGTACATAACAGTACTAAAAATAAAAATTTTTGGGTTATTTAAATAAAAATTATAATTGTGGTAAAAGTACCAAAATTTTGCGCACTTAAATTCTTCCAAGATGCTTCATATTCATAAATCTCTTCTTTAGTATTTGACAAACTAATTTCTACAGCACTTATACTTTTTAATTGCAAATATTCTAAAACATCGCTTACTTCTGTCTGTGTATTACACAAAATAATAATTTTGTGCAGACTAATTTTTGACTGAATAATATCTACAATATAAATATAAATCCTACAATAATTATAAGTTTATTAAACATATAAAATCTTACCCACAACTTGCGATTTTTTATGATGTTCCTTCACAAATAAAAATTCAAAATTTACCCTACCATACAGAGCTGCTTCCAAATAATTGTTTATACAAATCGTCGGAGTATAATTTAAATTTTTTAAAAGTTTTTCTAAATGTACGTTCCATTTTTCCGACACAACTACCATTTGAATCGAATAATTGCATAGACGATGTTCTAACATGTTTTGCATGACTCCAAAAATAATTTCCATCTCTTTTGAATATTTCTCAAGGATAACATCACCATCTTCGATTACAAAATGACACAAACGTTTCAAATTCACTATTCTTGAATGAAGTAACCAAAAAAGGCTCTTGGGAGTTGCCACAAGGATATCACACTGTTTATAAAATTGACTCTGCAAAATAATTATAAATAACAGTTTGTTAGACAAAAACCACATAAAATAGGCCACCATAAGATATTTCCCTTTTATTATGCTACAATTTTATAATTAATTCGCTTAATAAAAGAGCGATATACAAAGCGAGTCGCCTTAGTGACCCACACTCTCTTACCAGTCTCGTTTTATCCATCGGCGGAATTGCCAAAAAAAGAGACGGTTTCCATTTTACCTTTTCGAAAACTTTTTGAAACAAATCGTAAATTTCTTCAGCCGGTTCAGAGCCTCTACATAGCACGATAGCAATAGGCCCTAATTCGTGTTTAGGCAAATTTTCGTACCTTTCGTACCTTTCCTGAATATACGAGGCAACAGCGGGAAGGTAAGTCATAGTTTTTCCCGATTTAGGACCGCTTACCATGAACACGTGCATGCGTCGTCTTAGAGCAGGCCAAGTATACATCTGAACCTGTCTAACATCTTTGAAACCTAAGCGGTCAAGAGATTTGTGAATTTCTGGGTCAAAAGGAACCGAGAGAACCTTTTCCGCAGGAGCAGGAATTGAAGGCCTAAATATGACAAGTCTTCTTTAATCTGTACTACATAACATCTTACAATAAACAAAATACCATAACTATAGACTACTTGCAAACTGTGTTACATTTTAAAATTTGCTCTATTCAATCATTACCCAAAAATCATGATTCAATTTTTGCTAAAAAGTGTTTGTGGGACAAATAATACTTACTAAGTCTCCGACATATTTAATAAAATAGCATATAATCTCCGTCAACAGAGTTTTATAAACATGACTTGAGTGAGGAATTCATATTTACATAATTTGAAATTAAATATCAGGACATTGAAGATTTATCTTTATTCAAACACAGAATAAATGAGAACATTGGAATAGATGCAGAGCTATCTTCATATGTATTTGATTTTATTGTTTCACATTTTAATGTTGATTTGCGTGAAATTGTACGTTTTAATAATATATGTAATGTAATTTTTACTTTGTCCGTTGATTGCCAAGTAAATAAATAAAAATAAATAGTTACCCATGAATGAGGATCTTTGGTGAGGCAAAATTCTCAAGTTTGGTTTTTGATTGCAACTTATAAAATCTAGCAGAAGTTTGATTTTTTATTTCTGTTACTTCATCTTCCTCTTCTTGGTCATCGACGGTTTTAAAAAGGAGTGCTGGCTTTTCCAGATTAACATTCGATGTTGTTGCAGTGATAAAATCCTGCTGTTTATCAATATTTTCAGAAGGGTCTTTTATATTCCAATCCAAACAACGTGCGCATGTACAACCAATTGTAGGACGTTTATCATGATAAAATAGGTCATCATTTTCATCAACTGCATTATTATTTATTAATTTTTCTGGTTTAAATCGAGAATCAGATATTGAACTTGTTGACTGTTTCAATTCATCTTCCTCTAATGTGGTAGTAGTAGATTCTGTTGTTAACAAACTTTCTTCAGTTTTTTCATATGATTTCCTAATTTTATATAAAAATATGTCTTTGCAGGATGTACTTTCAAAATGACTCTGTTTTATACACCCTTTTGCATCCTGTAAAAGCTCAACAGATGATTGCTTAAGATTACTTTCATTTGATTTATCTATTTGTTCTTTTTGTACGACACTTTCAAAATCTGAGTAAGGAAGGTCTAAAGAGGAAATTTTTGAATTTTTACTTTTCTCAATCCATTTTTCAACATAATCTTGATCAACTTTATCAACCAAAGGTTGCTCAAGATCAGAATACATAATATCTGAAGAGGATGGTTTTGAACTTTTTCTTTTTTTAACGTTACTACGTGATGATTGTTTAACCTGTAAAATAAACAAATTCAACGTTTTTGTTTTCTCATTGTGGTTTGCATACCTTTTCTTCTAAAGTTTTTCGAAAACGACCCCTTCCAACCCCTACTTCATTTATTTCAGTTGGATCTAGTACTATTTTAGTCAAATTGCTTTTTACATTGGACAATTGATCAGAGTAAATGCTATTTTTTGAGTCTGTCGGCGTTTTTTTCAAATTGGGAAAATGAACTACATTTTTAACAACTTCAAAGAAATTATTTTCAAAACATCGAATATTTTCTGTAAAATCTGTAAATAAAAAATTAGAACTTGTTTACTATTAAAAAGGAGACTTACATTCTTTAAATTTGTCTTCCTTTATGGAAACATTATCTCCTTTTGTAAGCAATTCTGTAAGTTTGCTTTTAATTTGATTATTGACAATTACTATTTCTCCGCAGTAAATATCATTTATTACTGATTCTTGATGGAAAAAAAGATGTTTAGCGGAAGAAATATACTCTTGAGACATTTTTATAGCTCCAACTGAAAAGTTTAAGGATTCTTCATATTTTACTCCATCCAAAAATACCTAAAAGCTCATTTTAAAATAACATAAACACTGAAATTTTTATTATGTAAATATACCTTATGTAGTCCAACAGTATTATTCAGACAAGCTTGTTTTACAAATGGTGGAATATTCAGTAACCCTTCAGGAATATTATAAACGCACCGAGATTTTATCAGGAGTCCATAATCAAGTAACCAACAAGTATAAATTTTAATGTGATTTTTTACTTCCAAATCTTTAATAACAGCTCTCTTGTAAATTTCAGGTTCATCTTCTGTTTTTGTAAGAACAATCTATATGCATATTTACAAAAAAGGACATTAGAATGGTTGTTCGTAAGTACTTAACTTACTTAGATTGATAACAATTTTTATTACAAACATTCAAACAGAGCTCCACAAAACTAATTAATAATAATTGTAAGAAAGGTCAAGAAATAGTCGTTGAATAATGCAATGCAAAATACTTACTTGATTAATACAACATTTAACATTTTTGTCAGGAGCATTTTGTAGCTGTAGGTGCAAATTGCTCCTTTCCTTTTCGTCGTTCACGTTGAATATCCAAAATAAATGAGGATTTACAAAAGACGTTACACGAATAGGAAAAACATTTACCATTTTAAAACGTTTTAACTTTGTTGTTGTAATCAACGTTTACTATGAACGTTTATTTCTTCTTATTTTGTCATAGATTATTATTTTGTTAACCACGTTCATACCGCGTTATTATTGTTGGGATAGGAGGGGATAGGAGCATAGATTAAGATAGGAGCACTACTAAAAACAAAAAATACCGCTTTTAGTGTTTTTCTAAATTATTAAAAATGTTTTACAGTTATCCAACCGTAGAATCTACTAACATTACCTAATAGAATAGTTCAAATTTTATCAATGCTTTATAATGGCTTTTTATACTTATTATTATTATTATTATTAATAAATCGCCATCTTCACACAGCTAATTTGTTCCCATTACCAGAGACAAATAATAAGTTAACTAGTGATGTCAATATTGTAATGATTCGTTACTCAATACTCGTTACTTGGTAGTAATCGTAGTAATCGAGTACTACTTTGAGAAAGTAATCGTTACCGATTACTTTTAGTTATACCGCGTCCCATCGGTACTCTCGGTACTGTTCGGTACATTAGTCGTAGGAGTCGTAAGACGAAGTAATCGAGGTAATCGATATGCCATGCCAGTTCGATTACCAATATTATTTTGTGCAGAATATGGGAACAAAAAAATGTACTATGTACCTGTTATATTCAATATCCATATTATGTACCTAAGTACATATCTAGGTATATATGATGTATGGGTGGAAATGAAACAGAACGAAGACTATCTATGACAAAGACAAGCACGTGCTTAAAGGACTACTTGCACCATTCATCGTGTTATTATTTTATTATAAACGTAGATCAGCATCGCGTCGTCGTTTGCGTCAACATACGATAATATAAATATCTGTATTTATAGTTACGTATAATTTAGGTACTAGGTACAATGTTAAAAAATGGCTTGTTGAGTTCTATTGATTTATAAAGAGAGCTGCACTTTTCTTATTGTTATTATTATAAAACTAAATTTCTATTGAACTATTTATTTTTTATTTAGGAATAAAAGATAATACATATAAAAAGGGAATAACATAATTATACATATGATATAGGTACATATTACCGATTATTTATTGGTAATCGCCGTTACTGTGGATCGTACCTAGGTAAACGATATTATGTATTACAGAAAAAGTAACGAGTATTTGTAACGATTACAAAGTAACGAGTATTGATTAATAAAGTAACTGGTACTAACGAGTACCAAAAAGTAATCGTACTTGACATCACTAAAGTTAACAATTATAGGTTATCAATCATAGATATGTAAGATATATACAATGATAATAATAAATCTTCAATGATTACACCATAGATAATAATTTGTTGTTTTTCAAAATGCAATTTATAAACTTTTTTTATTAACTATCAACAGAATGAGTAACATCATGAATAGAAGACAGAGTTAATAATTTCTACTAAATCTAATAATGACCAACCATATAAAACGGAACCGATACTTTTATATTAGATAAAAGCTGATAGTGGTTATGTTAACATATCACTCACGTACTTCTATTGGTAGCCACAGTTAAACAAACTTTAAATATAAATGTATAAAGTTATGTTGTTGTTTATAACTAATAAAAGCAATTCAAAATTGTCTAAAAACGAAAACAAGCAAGAATTTAAATTAACCGGCAAAACTATATTAAATCCATCTTATCATTTATATAATTCCACGACAGTATTGTAATTATTTTTGGCGATTATTTATTTCGTATAATTTCATAGATTAGAGATATATATACTATATATACAATAGTATATATATCTCTTATCTATGGTTCGATAGTTGGCATAATCTATGGTTGGCATGGTTGGCACCCGTTGGCACCATAGATTGTTGGCTCCATGTTTGCGAGGTGCGCATTTTAACCTAATCAATACTAATCTATGACAATCTTTAATGATATGTTTAACAGCAGCTTATGGGGAATTTGTGTTTTAAAGAAGGCAAATTGTTTTTTTTATCGTTATATTCAGCAAGACAATTTAATAAAAAAGGGATTGCAGATAGTACTACAATGTCAGTATTGTAAGTAAATAAATTAACTTTAATTTAAATTATTTATACTTACATTAAATTCTTTTATTTATAGAAGTAGAAACGATATAGAACAACTTAAACAACGACTAAAAAAAGCAGAAGAACAGGTAGTGGTACTACAAAAAGAAATTCAAAGCATAAAAGACGTGTTATATAAATGTTCAGCCACTACTTCAAGTTTAACAGTGGTCCAAAAGAGGTTATTAATTTTTATTTGAATATTATTACTGTTGAACCTATCTTATTGTATACAGAAAATTTTCTACCTTAAATTCTGAGACTGATGGCTCTGAATGTAGTTATGATTTTAATGTAAAAAAGCAAAATATCAGCTCAACAAATGGTTACATGATTGTTTACACAGATGGAGCATGTGAAAATAATGGAAAAGTTAATGCAAAGGCTGGAATAGGAGTATGGTTTGGAAATGGTCATTCCTGGTTAGTTTTTACTATATGAATTTATTTGAGAAAATAAAAGAAACGTCTTTTAAGGAATATATCAGAACCAGTTAAAGGAAGACCCACCAATAATACTGCTGAAATTCAAGCATGTATTAAGGCCATTGAAAAAGCTCATGCCAATGGTAAAACAAACTTTCATTAAATTCTTTAAGACAGTTGTGATTTGCTGTTATATTCTTAAGGTATAAGAAAGTTGCTGATAAAAACTGACTCACAGTTTGTTATTAATTCTATGACTAAATGGATAAAGAAATGGAAAAAAAATAACTGGAAGCTCTCAACAGGTGGTGATGTAAAAAATAAAATAGATTTTGTAGAACTTGATAGATTAATTCAACTGTTAGATGATGTCCAATGGGTAAGAGTGTAAAAAAAAACAAGAGTATTTATAACTAAAATCTTTTTTCATAGGAGTATGTAGCTGGCCATGCAGGAAATGAAGGTAATGAAGAGGCTGACAGACTAGCTCGAAATGGAGCAGCATTCTATAAATCTTCATAATTGATACAAACATAGAGATAGGACTAATGTATGGAATGTATTTTTGTAATAAAGATAAAAAAATAAAATATAGTGCCGGGCTCACGTATTGAAACTCAATTTTTGTATGAATTACTACAAAAAACACAAAAAAAAATAATTATTGTGTACACACTCACTAACAAAATAATAAGAAATTATTTTTACTTTTCAGGGTTTTTTTAAGTCATTTTTCATTTTCAATAACAAGGTTATTCCTGTAATATTTACAGACTCGCATCTCCTTGGTTTATTTTAAATTTTTGGCTTCCAAACTTATAAAGTAAACAAATTTTTAAAATATTAATTACAAAGAAAAGAATGCGGTTAATAAAATGAGTATTTCCTATTCAACCCTGATCTCATTTTTTTAAATCATAATGAAAATATTTATCTAATACTTCAAATAATGTATTTTTCTATTTTCTGTACACTAACAGGTTCATATTTACATGATTTTTTATTACATTCTAATTTTTCGTCACCGACTGTTCAGGCGATGCCGTTTTATCGTTCCCCACTTCATGTGGATGAGTTGACACTCCTTTTGTTGTGTTAGAAACTGGTGAAACACCGGCACCACTTCTTACAGATTCTTCAAACTCTGCTTGTTCAATAAGCTTTTTTTTACCGTAAGGTGGCGGTCCAATGAGCTTTTCGACGTCTTCGTAATTCAAAGTTTCTTTTTTCAATAAATTCTCAGCTATCTAAAATATTAATAAAGTTGTCTTAATTATAGAATAAAGATTTAATTAATTACCACTTCTAGTTTGTCATTATTTTTACGTAACACTTCCTCCGTGTGCTTGTAGGCATCTGCTATCAACCTCCTTGCCTCTTGGTCAATAAGAGCAGCCATTTTTTTACTAAAAGGCTTTTTACCCTTTTCTTTCATGTCCTGTTCTGAAAACGAGACTAGGCCTACTGTAGGGCTCATGCCAAACTCTCGCACTTGAGCGTAGGCTATTTTCGTTACTTTTTCTAGATCATTCTGGGCTCCCGTTGTCACTCTATTAAAAGTTAAAGATTCTGCGACCCTACCTCCAAGGGCCATACACATCTTTTCAAACAACTACAATAAAAGAGTGAGTGGTCAAGAAAACTAGAAAATGTCCACTTACTTCTTCCTTGCTATGCAATTTCATATCTCTGGGGACATACTGAGCAAAACCTAAGGCTAAGTTTGTCCTAGGAACTATCGTAACTTTAAGAAAGGCATCTGTGTGTTCCAGCATCCAACCTACGAGCGTATGACCGGATTCGTGATATGCAACGACTTTCTTTTCTTCAGGTGACATGGCATGGCTCCTTTTTTCAGTACCACCTGTTATATACATGTCCTTTGTAAAATTAAAATTTAATTTAAATATTCTAAGGAGTCATAATTTTAAATTTATTTACAATCAAATATGTAAAAAATCAATAAATCATCGAATAAATTAATATAATTACCAACTACTCTTTCAACGGCGTATTCGAGGTTCCGAGCAGTCACCTGTTTCTGCTTAAGTCTCGCAGCATGTAAAGCAGCTTCATTGCAAACGTTCGCAATATCGGCTCCACTAAACCCAGGAGTCAAATAGGCTAAGCGTTTTGAATAATAATTTGGTGGTTTTTCTAGCACTATATGCTTCAAATGTTGTTCAAAAATTTGCTGTCTCTCTTCTATGTCCGGTAAATCTATTAGAATGTGTCTGTCGAAACGTCCTGGTCTTAAAAGTGCCTTTAAAAAAATAGAAGAAAATGTATGTAGTATTAATCTTTTTTAAAGATATTTAGTTCGGAGATCGTACTTTATCTAAAATATCAGCTCTGTTAGTTGACGCTAGCATTATAATACCCTCTTTAGTAGCCATACCGTCCATTTCAACCAATAACTGGTTTAATGTTTGTTCACTTTCACCACTGGCCCCAGACAAATTTATCTGACCACTCCTTTTCTTTCCAATTGCATCAATTTCGTCGATATATATTATACAAGGTGCTCTTTTACGGGCCTCATTAAACAAATTTCTACAAACAATTATAATGTTTATAACAAAACTGTTTAATCTGTTTTTTATATACTTACCTCACTCTTGCTGCACCCAATCCTCCTATCATTTCAATAAATTCTGACCCATTCATAGATAAAAATGGTACATTTGATTCAGTTGCAACAGCTTTGGCCAGCAAGGTTTTCCCACATCCTGGTGGTCCTAAAAGTAGTGCTCCTCTGGGAACCTTTGCGCCAAGTATTTTATATTTTTCAGGTCTTTTAAGGTAATCAACAAATTCCATAACTTCTTGTTTTGCTTCTTTAAGACCTGCGACGTCGGAAAAGTGAACACCTTTTCCTGGGCCTGTTAGAGGGTCTATTAAAGTAAATTTGGCACGTCCAAGTTGAGTCTAAAACGGTCTGTTTTGATATTGTTATAATATATATGTAAACACTCCTGATTTACAAATGTATCCATACTAAGAGGAGAACGGATTCCTCTGGTCCTTGATAAAATAGATAATACAATGCCTATAAGTAACAAAGTAAGAAGAAGTCTTCCTGCAGCATCACCTCCTCTCTCATAAGTAACTGGTACACCTTCTTTAATTCCCAGCCTTCTTTCAGCCTCTCGCAATTTATCTTCAAATTTATTTATATCAACCACATTCATATGATAAGTTCTATGATCAACCTTTAATTAAAAAGGGATAAATGCCTATTGCTAGCAATAAAATATTAAATATGTACTGTATTTACCTTTTTGCCTTTAACAATTGCTCCTTCATGCAAGATAATGGTAACAACTTCAACATCAGGTCTTACAATTATTTCTTCCACTTCACCTTTTGCTAACATTTGATATAAAAATTCATTCCACGAAACATATCTTACAACCTAAAGCAGAGCATTTATTTAATAATTAAATAAAATGGTAAAACTTTTAAAACCATAAATACACACACCTCAGGTTGACTACTGTTTGGAAACATTAAAGAAATAACTGCTATTATCATGTAGGCAGTCAGCATCCATAAAAAAGCTTTAGCCAATAAAGATGATACTTTATCTTCATTGTCTTTCTTTGGTTTTTTCTCACGATCATTGGGATCATTCTGTTGGGACTTTTGAGAGGATGAATGAATATTTCTTTTACTTATATACCTAACAAATTCATTTTCATTGAAACCAGATCGATGTAAAAGAGTCCAAACTGCTGTATATTCATTTTTAACAGCTTTCAAGACCTAACATTCTGGAATTAGTAGAGTACACTAATTTGTAATTACAATTCTTACCTTTCTTGTAGGAAAGTTTATTTGTCTGCTGGAAAGAACAGTCGAAAATAATTGTCTATCAACATTTAGCACACAACTACGATTACGAATACTTTCTTTTAAAAAAGCTTTAAGGTAATGAGTGTGAAAATGATTAATATTTAGATGCATAATGAAAATAAATTTAATTTTTTAACTACATTTGACATACAAACGATTTAGAGGTTATAAACATTGAACCATAGATTAGAGAAGGTTTATAGATGGATCACTCGAGCATTCGAGTTTCAGCGCCGTCTGCCAGGTGGGCACTCAACTATTTGCAATGAATAATAAAAATGTATTTTTTTTTTTTTTGTAATATTTTAATATGAAAAAGTTATAATGTAACATGTAATAACCCTTTACCAAAAAGAAAATTTTTGTTTTCTTTAAGAATATGGGTTAAAACATGTCAAATTATAACTTCAGTAACAAAATGCGAGGGCGTAACAACAAAAATAAAAATAAAAAACTACATTAAGATTATTTATTATATGGGACAAATAAAGTTATACAATTTACAATTATAAATAAGAAAATTAATAGAAATTACAAATTTACATACAAATGTAACAACTACAGAAATAATTAATTGGTGTTTCACGTTTTACGTTATCCTTTACTTCAGGTTATTTTGGTGATATGCAATGTTTTATAAATTAAAGGTCAATACGTCTGAAAATATAAAACAACCCATTTTTGAGACCTGCCTATTCTATTGATAAATAAATATACTGTAATTATTCTCTATGTGATATTTGTATAAAACCAATCGTTTAGTAAGGAAACACTTACCGAAAGTATTGGACAAGGAACTGTTTCTTTGTATTAATTTGTGTAATTGTAAATTGTATAACTTTATTTGTCCCATATAATAAATAATCTTAATTTAGTTTTTTATTTTTATTTTTGTTGTTACTCCCTCGCATTTTGTTACTAAAGTTATAATTTGACATGTTTTAACCCATTTTCTTAAAGAAAACAAAAATTTTCTTTTTGTTAAAGGGTTATTACATGTTACATTATAACTTTTTCATATTAAAATATTACAAAAATAAACAAAATACATTTTAATTATTCATGGCAAATAGTTGAGTGCCCACCTGGCAGACGGCGCTGAAACTCGAATGCTCGAGTGATCCATCTATGGCCTTCAACATCTAGCTCATCTAGCTTTAACAGCATTCTTTATAAGGCAACCCACTCTACGATCTTTAAATCGCCATCTATTACGTGGGCACTCAACTATTTCACAAAATGACATACTGAACACCCGATGCATTGAACCAATTGAACCATATTGAACATATATTATATATTGAATATCTTATCTGTTGTGTGTTGTGTATATACCTTGTATATTTGTATATGTTAAGTATAGGCTATTGTCATGGAGCATCTATGGGAGAAACCATTGGTTATTGTCATGAAGTATCTATGGGGAACCATAGATGAAGGGACGCGCGACGATGTGTCGCCAAGGACGCCAGTCGAGCCTCGAGCGGGAGTCGTCGTAAGACAAGGATCTAGCGACCGAGCGCTCGCATTTCAATTCCATGGCTTCGCGCATGCGCATTAATTGTTTGACTTGTACGGGGCTGTCATACTTGAGTCGGCGGTTAATTTGAATTTGTGGTTGGGTTCACAGTTCTATGACTATAGTATTTCTTATCTATATATTCATAAAATTAAAAATGTTTGCATTAAGCTCTTCTGGAGCATTAAAATGAAAAGATTCAGGAGACTTTCGAGAGCAAAGTAAAGTTTTTGTGTAGGCTATTTGGATGCTACAGCAAGGTAAAAAATAAATAGTAGGTACCTAATTTTTTCATAGATCAATAATTCTTTTCACACATCAAATCAAATATCTTAACAAGAAATCCTACAAACACTATTTAGGTTTTTAAATACTCCTGCTATACCTAGATCCATTTTATTTTGATGCATTTATAATTTTGCAATCTACATTTTTATATTCCTTGTGCGCCCTGTACAAAAAAACTAATTTTTTTCAACCTGGATTATACTTAACAATCAAAAGAAATTATGAAGAATTATCTTTTATATTGTTTTTCTTTTTGATATCGAAGAGCATCTATGGTGGGTTTTATCGGGGCAACAATTTTTTTTACAGCCTCCAACTCTTTAAAAGAAGATATAATCATTAATCTGCTCTGTTAGCTGCAAAAACAATTTTTTCTTGGCTTTTTCCAGAGAACTTGTTAGCCATAAAAGCTTTAAATAAACAAACTAACATGTAATTATTTTATTTAATAAATTATTTACACTACATACCTAGGTAGTTTTATTTTATTTATTAGATATAAAATTTGATCAGCTTTAAAATAGCTTTAGTTAGCCCAAAGTAAATAATACAATATTGATCTTACATACCGAGCTGTTATGTAATTATTTGTATTTTGTTAAATAAAAGCTATTGTTACGAGTACTTGCCAATTAACCCATTCGCTGCGCACGTCACGGATCCGTGACATTTAGGTGCTAGGCGCAGTGCGCCTGACCCGGATCCGTGACACATAATATTCTTCGTTGTACTTGGTAGTATTTCATGAGCATTGCTGGCAAGCGTATGATTTCGGGCAGCGTGTGAGAGAAAAGTACAAGGTATCTAAGGATATTGGTCGTTTCCGGTTTTGTTTTTTTTTAACGAAAAGCGTGAAAATGAGTGAAACAGGACATCATTTTTATATCTAGCGTATGCGATTTTTTTTCGTTATCACTGCAATTAGCATTTAGTCTTATATTTTATGTTTTTATAGGATAAGAATCATCTATTTTATTGAACTACCTGTTTCTGTTTTTTTTTTTCGTTTTTAGTTTTTTCAGTTTGTTCACATAATATTTAGATACTTATGACAAAAGACAAATAAATAAATTAAAAATATAGTTGTTCTTATTTTTCTACGTCCTTATTAGGAGAAACTGAAACCCGTCACGGATCAGTGCCAAAATTCAGAGCTAGGTGCGCATGACACGGATCCGTGACACAAGTCAAAATTGTGTGAATATACTTAAATAGTGATTAAAATACTGAAAACTGAAATGATTTAGAAAAAATCGGTAACTACATTAAAAGAAACTTTACCGCACCACAGAAGCATCCAGCCGATTTAAGGAGCAGCGAATGGGTTAAATTGGTGTGAGCATAATTAACGAACATCTTCCCTGAATACATAAGGAATATTCTCGGCTTTCCTGAAATATCTAGAAAACACCAGCAAAGATCAATGGGAAAACAATTGGATTACTAGACGGCTGTAGAATTCCCTAGAAAGAGGCTGAAAAGACTATATAAAGGCGAGACACTCACACCGAGTTAGTTGACAGTGAACAGCTGATGTTTGGAAGCGAAGCGATCGATAGGCGAACAACAGGCGATAGAAGTCATAGTGTCTATGGTGTAGCGAGTGTTTATAGTAGAAGCGAGCGGGACAAGAGGCTTTTAGTGAAATAAATTGTGTAGACTTGTTTATAACTGTAGTGTAGTCAAATTAACTTTAGTAATTAAATAAATTCGTTATTTTTGTTTTGTTAATTGTGTTTTCCGTGACCGAACACGTCACACTATTAATATGCAGTGTCTGCACAATAGTACAGTGAGCCACGGATGGACTTAACTACCTATCTTGGAAAAAAATATAAAAGATAATTCTTCATAATTTCTTTTGATTGTTAAGTATAATCCAGGTTGAAAAAAATTAGTTTTTTTGTACAGGGCGCACAAGGAATATAAAAATGTAGATTGCAAAATTATAAATGCATCAAAATAAAAAAGGATCTAGGTATACCAGGAGGATTTAAAAACCTAAATAGTGTTTGTAGGATTTCTTGTTAAGATATTTGATTTGATGTGTGGAAAGAATTATTGATCTATGAAAAAATTAGGTACCTATTTATTTTTTACCTTGCTGTAGCATCCACACAGCCTACACAAAAACTTTACTTTGCTCTCGAAAGTCTCCTGAATCTTTTCATTTTAATGCTTCAGAAGAGCTTAATGCAAACATTTTTTAATTTTATGAATATATAGAAAAGAGATACTATAGTCATAGGACTGTGAACCCAACCACAAATTCAAATTAACCGCCGACTCAAGTATGACAGCCCCGTACAAGTCAAACAATTAATGCGCATGCGCGAAGCCATGGAAACGAAACATGCGGGCGCTCGGTCGCTAGATCCTTGTGTCGTGAGTTAGGTTAGTCATCCATAGTAGATAGTAGTCATCGTCGGTCATCGTTGTCTTACAAAAGTAATCAGGATACCATAAGAATAAGATGGAAAATGGAAAGGATTTATAAAATTGAATTGAAAAATTAAAAATCAAACTGGTATATTCAAAGTAGAAAAAGGAGACTGTGGTAAATGAATAAACAACTAAAATAGGACTCACCCCAAATTACCACTAATTAATTTAAAACGCGGACACGTGTTTCGCCCACTTCAAACGTGGGCATTATCAACGCGAGACTGGTTCTAGAATAAGAAAGAAAGAAACTTGGGTGTTTCATTCCCACCAATATTGGTGGGCGGGCTGTCCCCCCCGGCCTACACTCTTGTGCAAAGTCGGGGGGGTAGGGCGGAAGGCCCTCTTCAGCCTCCTTCAGGAATCGTGGGAATGGGTGGGTGGTGGTGTGGGGGGGAAGAAAGATGAGACGGACGAAATGAGAAGAGAAGTGAAAGACTATCTGTGGAATATTACTACCCCAGCATTTGCCTAAATGATCCAAGGAAACCACAGAAAAATTTGGACCAGAGTAGCCGGCCCCGGAATCGAACCGGTGACCTCCGGTTCTAGAATATAAAATTCGGCCTATTTATAGAGGCGGGGGTTGAAGACCCGAGAAAGAAAGAAAGAGTGGGAAATAGAAAGAGGGTTAGGCGACAAACAAGATAGGGATTAGATTTGGGAATGTGTATGTTCAATTTCCGTAAGTACAATTTTATAAGGCCTTAATAGGCCAATTTAAAGTAAAAACGCACGCTTCACAACACCATACCTAATCTAGGAAAAAGGAAATTCAATAAACGAGTGTGTACAATACCTGTAGTCATGAAGGCCTAATGAGCCAATTTTAAATTAATTAGTGGTAATTTGGGGTGAGTCCTATTTTAGTTGTTTAAACTGGTATATGTCTTGTTAATTTATTTCAATGGGCAGTAATCCTTTAAAAATTATTACAATCGTTTTTTTCTGAAATAATTACAAACTTTATTGAATTAACATCTTGTTTGTATATTTTAAAGTAAATTGCGTGAACAAGTAAAAATTTATTCTTAAGATAGTGGTAATAATGATTCGTAAATGAAAAATTGATGAATTTATTAGTCATTAATTCAGGCTAAAAATATAAGTAATTTTTATTTATTTATTTAATTTAATGCCAGAATAAGTACAAAATAAATCCGCACTGCTACTGAGGTGTCTAGATATCACCTGTGCCTAGCATCCAGCTTAGTACACTTAAATTAAGTAAGTTGATTTATTTATTTATTTGTCAGTAAACACATCCCACTGAGAGAAATAAATCCTGTTTGTAGACCGGACAAAATAAAGGTTGTTAATATTAGAAGTTGATTTCTTTTTTCGAGAACTTTATTGCATTTTTATACAACTGTGGGTTGTTTAAATTGTCCTTTATCGATTAGGAAAGATTGTTATGTATTCTTCTTTGGGTATTTAGTCCTGGGCAGTTGATGCTATATCCCATTATTTGGATGGGGTTGATGTTGCAGTTTGTACATTGTGGGGTAGTTATTCATTAGGTATATATGTGTTAAATATGTATAGCCAATTCTGAGTATTTCTTGTAATGTAACTTCTTAAATTGATAATCTTTTCGATATTAATTGTTATCGGAATGTTGAACGTAAATAACAGCTTCACTACTACAAAAATAAGTAAAAGAAAAAACACATAAACAATTCTTCCATGCACTGTATTGATAATAAGTTAACTTAAAAGTAAGATTAAGCCGTTAAACGTCAAAAATACCGATATTTACACATTCAGTAGGTCATTTGTCACAATTTCGCGCCGTTGTCAAATCGTTTCGACGCAAACCATTCTACTAGCTAGTATAGCGTTAGGGTATGGTGTAATCTATGGGGACCGTGCTTCTAGACTTTTGCGCCAACTAGTGGCAAGTATCCAAAGCAGTTGGGATCATGTATATAACGTAAACATACGTGATTTACAGCCTTATTCATAGTCAACGGTTTAGTAGGATCTAAGTAGTTTACTAACTAGTAGCTACTAAGACGCTACTATCTGCATCGTATTCATAGACGTCAGTTAGTACCATAGATAAGAGATATATATACTATAGTAGATGTGAAAGTCACGGTTTTCATCACTTAAGAGCGGGGGCGCCAGGGGTTCTAGAAAGTAAAAATCGAACGAGGTGAACGACAAGAGATGGCGCCAAGGGTTTTTAGAAATTTAAAAATTTAATAAGGAGAACGATGGGTTGCATAAGTAAAGAATCTTTCGTTTTAAAACAGATTTACAATTAAATAAGCTTTTGTTTACTAAAATTATGGTCATGTATATACTAATTGGTAGATAATGAAATTTACCTACATGCTGTCGTCGAAGGGAAACCCCAAAATATATATAATATATAATGTTGATAATATGCATGTTTCGGTGCCGGCGAAGGCCGGCAAATATTACATTTAAAATTATTTGAAAGGATCACACAAATTATTGTTTCGGTTTATGAATAAAAATTATTAAAATATGTGAAAAAGTGAAATCAAGTGTCATTAAAAAGAGGAAAGGCAAAGGAAAGAGAAATTGAAAAGGTATGTATAAATAAACGGTACATTTTAAACAATTGTTTTTTAAAAGATTTCAATAAAAGTGGTAGAAAGGACATTTCGAAAACGTAAATAAGAAGTACTGTGGATACGTAAATACGTGTATTTACAATGAATATAAAATACTTGACGAAATTTTAGAATCAAATAACACTGATTTTAAAGATTTGATTTGATACAATTTCATTAGTTTTAATTGGGTTTGTGTAAAATCGTTAAAAATATTAAAAAGGTATTAGGTACCATGACCCACAAATAGATACCATATAATAATTTTGGGTATTGTTTATACAATGATAAAGTTATTCTATTTTTGGTTTCTTATTACAATTATTATGTTATTTTCTATTTGTTTTCATATTTTCCCGTTTTACCACTAAAATCTGTCAAGAAATAAAGAATGAAGTAGAATGCTTTTGAAGGAATTACTTAATTTTACCTTAAGATTTATTTGCTCATATACTAAACGATTGTTAGAGCTGTTGTGAATAATACTCTGTTGATATGTACTTCCGGTCACAACATTCTGGTTTGATAGGTAAATCTTTTACAATATTGAAAGTATGAAGTAAATATATTTATAGGTACTTATTTGTTTATTTTTTGTTCTTGTTGAGTAGTCGAATTAACTAATGAATAGATATGTATGTACCAGTTGTCACTTTTTTACTGATAGCAATAAATATTCTTACTTTATCCCCATGTTGGTTCACAATTTCGAATTTATTTCCAATTTTCCCCGTAATCATAGGGTAAGTACCCATATCTGGACATTTACACCATTCGGAATATCGGAACATAACACATCGTTCCATTTAGAATTTAATTTTATATCCGTTTATGCAAAAAAAATACAGAATGTTCATTTAAAATAGGAAAGTTATTGTAGATTGCAGTGAAAAGGTGTTGACTTGTAAAAACAGTTACTCAATATATAGTATATACCCCCTATACCTATATGAAGACGATAATTCAGTTCCGAAATTGGTAACTTTTCCGATAGGGTTATGTTATGAAATTTACCTTTAAATAAATAAAAGATTTTCAATGGTGCATTATGATACAGGGTGTTCCATTTAAAATAAGGAAGTTAGTGTCAAGTTCCGGTATAAGCGGAAGTACTACACATTTGAAAATATGTTAAAAATGTATATCACGTGCCGTAGTTACCTTATGATTTTTGATAAAATTGTCCCACCATCAATTTTTCAGAAATGGGCCGCTGACTTTCGGTCACCCTGTATCAAATACAAATAGGTATGGAGGTAATTCGGTGCTCAGTAGACATCAGTCATAATATCATTTTATTTTCTTTTATCGTTCGTTATGTATTTAATATTATTTATAGTATTGTTATCATAATTATACACATCAACACAATTACACGATTGCATATCGTATTTTAGTCATTATGTATTCTACCTATACCTTGGAAATTTTACTGAGATTTGTACAACTAATACATAAGAATGTCCTTGTACCTATTATTACCTATCTATACATACATATATATTATATGTGTATATTGCAATATAACTGTCCAATTTCTGAAAAAAAAAAAAAACAGAAAATATTGTAGTATATGTACTTTCCTGTTTAGCCTTAAAAAAGATATTACATTTGTAAATTGTAGAATACCAATGAAATTCACCTATATACACCACAAACTTTGTTAACAACTCTTTTAATGTGGATTTTAAAAGTTTGTGGTGTATGGGGGGTAAGTCTGCTATTAGGTACCTATACCATTACGACATAAATTTAACTACTACGTATTTTTGTTGATATGCTGGAGGTCTCCATAAGACATCAGTGGCTGTCATGCTAGGTCTTCTGGATTTGCATTTGCAATTCCAGTGTTTTTTTTTACATATGTTCTATTATATGACACACGGTACATTTTGTGAAGTAATGTACGTAGGTATACCCCTCCTTTGGCAAGTGGATTGTGTATTGATGGAATTGTTAGTAATAACTAATAAGTATAATATGTAACAAAGTATAATATATAGGGATGGTTTATAAGCGCTTTCCTTTATTTATACATGTTATCCGCTTATTTCAGGTGACTATGGAAATCGCAGAGAATCAGTTAGTAATTATAGAACGATCATGTCTACTTCAGCGTACATAACTTCCGGTAAGTAGTCTCTTCTGTACAGTAATTGCATACTGCCGAACTATAGTTATTTTTGTAATAAGTCTGATGCACCTGTACACCAATACAATCATTATTATTTTTACTCTCAGATATCCCCCTGGAAGGAACGCAAAAGGATTGGACTCTGTGATTGATACTACATCACCTTCATTGTTTCACAATTACTATTACAAAGCCTAATAGCATGCCCGCAAATTTCAGGGTGTTTATCGGTAAATGGTCTATTTTGTAACAGTTATTTATGCCGTATTAATATTTGCTTAATAAGTATGATATAAAATATAGGTATCTACTTCTATAACTATGTATATATTTCGTTTTTGTTTTCAGATAGTTCACTGGAAAGAAACCACTTTTCCACTGTTAATATTATTATGACCACTTTTAAGCCTAGGATTTTCTGTAAGTTTGTCGCTATATATTTTCATGTGTAAATGTAATTCTGATATATCGACAATATTCCTATTTTCCTATTAAATATAAATAGTAATATTTCTTCATGCAAATGAAAATAGTCTATAATATAAGAGATAATTTCGTTGGGAGATCTACCCCAGTGCGAATCCAATTGTACCCTTGTGTAAAATACAAAAAAAAAAAACAGTATTTGATGAGTACAAATGTAAATACGTTTATTGTATTTCTAGTTATTTCAATATTTCTATTAATACATTTTCTACATATTTAAAGATAAATACAAATACTGAAGTAATCGCAAGACTGATAGTAATGCTGTAGTTTATTATCAAATCAATGCCAATCTTATTTTTTGTACTGTTAGTACTATCAATTCCGCACAAATACGTTATATCCGTCCAAATTTATTTACTAGATATACTGTTTAAAAAAGTTATACAAATTTATGTATTTACATGCAAACTTGGTTTTTTATGTTGTATATCAATTTGACTGATATACCACTAGGACAACCAACTGTTTAATTAATATTTTTATGGTTCTTTTATTTTGAAACCAAATTCGAAAACGACAGTTAGACTTCTACATGTTAATCACACTTGTAAATTATTTTGAAATACAAATACTTACAATTAGTTCTATAGTATTTGTACTTATATTTTAAAAACTTTTCATTGAAATAATACAATATTTTTATTTGATTTTCCCACTACGTTTTCGTTTCTCTGAATAGTCAAGAATAATTAAATTCAGCAAACAATATTAAATTACATGTGAATTGTCCAATAAATAATTATTAGTAAAATAATTATACAATGTAATTTCTAGATGGAAAGTTATTAGTAGAGCATTTGTATTTGTATTTAAATACTTCTGATCAAGTATTTTTCACAAGTAGGTATACATTTGCTTTAGAATAATTTTTTAATTAGCCAAGTCATTAATCTTGCCTACATATTACATAATTGCATGAGAACATTTTCCAGAAGTATTTGTATAATAAGCTATTTGTATTTGTTTCCGAATACTCTATAAAGCAAAAGTATTTGTATTTGTATTTAAATACTTATGAACAGTATTTTTGCGAGTCTGATGTTCATGCTTATAAAATATCCAAAATAAATATTACTCGCACAACGTTGTTGTTTTAGAACAGTTCCTTCAGTCATTTAGTTACTAAATATAAAAAAGCCATAAAAATTTTATATGAGAATGTTGTTATCGATACTTCTTCCTATTTCTTAATTAGTTTTGCATCTGTTTTTCAATTTGTTGGTAACTTTGATGAAATTACTTAAGCTTTAGGTAATAATTTTGTATTTCTGTTTAACAAGTACTTTTTACTCCCATATAACTATATTATAGAATCTGATTTTGTTAATTTTGTTGTTTATTCGGTATTGTAATTATTTGTTTTATTGTAATAAAAATTTTAATGGATGTAATTATCTTTTATTTTCTAAAAACACTTGAATGATTAGGTGAAAATTTGTCAAGTCACACACTCTCTTCTTAACTTTTTAAGAAGATTGTTTGTTTCTTGGTAAATTTTCACTTAATCAATAATATAACTTACAAAAATAAAAAAATAAAAAACCCCGCGTTTAAATAGGCGCCTGTATTCTCTACTTTTCATCACTTAAGTGGGAGGGCGCTTCAATCGCCGAAAAAAAGTTTCCAATCTACAATAGTATATATATCTCTTATCTATGGTTAGTACGCTACTAGCTAGTAGAATGGTTTGCGTCGAAACGATTTGACAACGGCGCGAAATTGTAACAAATCACCTACTGAACGTCTATTTTTGACGTGTAACGGCCTAACCTTACTTTTAAGTTAACTTATTATTCAATACAGTGTATGGAAGAGTTTTTGGTGTGTTTTCTCTTTTACGTATTTTTGTAGTAGTGTAGCTGTTATTTACGTTCAACATTCCCATAACAATTAATATCGAAAAAATTATCAATTTAAGAAGTTACATTACAAAAAATACTCAGAATTGGCTATACATATTTAACACATGTATACCTAATGAATAACTACCCCACAATGTACAAACTGTAACACCAACTCCATCCAAACAATGGGATATATCATCAACTGCCCAGGACTAAATACCCAAAGAAGAATATATAACAATATCTAATCGATAAAGGACAATTTAAACAACCCAGAGTTGTATAAAATGCAATGATGTTCTCGAAGGAAGAAATCAGCTTCTAATATTAACAACCTTTATTTTGTCCGGTCTACAAATAGGATTTATTTCTCTCAGTGGGATGTATTTACTGACAAATAAATAAATAAACTTACTTATGTTCTGAGCCTGAATAAATTACTAATAAATTCAATTATTTTTCATTTACGAATCATTATTACGCAATTTACTTTAAAATATACAAACTAGATGTTAATTCAATAAAGTTTGTAATTATTTCAGAAAAAACGATTGAAATAATTTTTAAAAGATAACTGCCCACTGAAATAAATTAACACGACATGTACCAGTTTGATTTTTAATTTTTCAATTCAATTTTATAAATCCTTTCTATTTTCCATCTTATTCTTGTGGTATTCTTTTTAATTTTGTATTTTGTACCAATAACCCGCTTCTTAAAAGCCGTAGATTAATTTAAGATCTACCACTCGAGGTTATGTTTATCATATTTGTACCACTTAAACACGGGCCACCACGCTACTAACTTTTTTAGTAGCTACTAAGCTTAGTAGTCTACCAAATGTCACTATGAATACGATTTTCTTAGTACGCTCTTATTAGCTTGCTAGTAGTCACTACTAACTGACTATGAATAAGGCTGTTACTTTTTAATAATTATAAATAAAAAATATTAAAGTTTTTTTATCAATGTCAGCTTCGAGGAAAAATTGTTGTATTTTCGGATGTAATAATACATCACGGCGAGAACGTGGATTCAGTGTGGAAGTGAAATTTTATAAATTTCCAGAGAGCGTGTTAGGAGCCTCATGGAAAATAGCAAAACGTAAACAGTGGATAAATGCAGTGAAAAATTACGTGTAAGTATAATATTAAAGAAAATTTAAAAAAATCAACAGTAACATTCAGTAAAATTATTACATTTAAATGTGACTTATATGAAAATTAATCATTTTGTGGGTGAAATATCAAATATTTGTGACATTTATATTATAATTATGGCTTAACCTCTAAACTATTTTCTTTGATTTCAGAGAAAATCCGAAAGACTGGGTACCGAATAAATATTCAAGAATTTGTAGTACCCATTTTGTAAATAATGAAAAATCAGAGCATCCGTTACATCCATCTTATGTTCCTTCGATTTTTCCTGGACGTGAAAATATAAAAAGAAACATTCAATCCTTAGAACGTTTCCAACGAGTCAGAAATCGTGAAACAAACGCAGTCCACATCAATAAATGTATTGTCAGTGAAAAAAATAGAAATAATATTAGCATCGAAAATATGATGGATACAGTAATGGAGCCCGGTGATGAAGAACATGCAAGTAGTGTTAAAGAAAATCAGAGTGAAATTCATGTTGAAACTGTTATGATGAAGCCTGTGCAACGGAGCATAAGTTGTCAAACAGAAATAGTCACAGACGAAGTTTATGAAGATATGACATATTTTTTTTGTAATCTCAACTATGATAACGATTTAAGCACGGCATCAGTACAGGTTAATATTCCAATAAAAAAAACACAAAATAAAATGTGTGAAGCCAACATACCAATTATAAAAAATGTTCAAGATTCGAGTTGTGATCCAATAAATATAGATATTAGTAAATCTTGTCAAGGTTTTCATGGACTCTCTTCAATTAATACCGATGAGGCAATGAGCAGCTTAACGGGTGTAACATTAGCAATTTTTTCATATAATTATTCTTACAAATAAATAAAAAAATTTCCTAGCTTTCTAATTTTAATGCAATAAATATTTTTTTATTTTACTTTTATACGTACAGAAATTGTCACATCATAAAGATTTGATACACTTGTCTGTGGCACAACTTTACGGGTTATGACAGTTCTAATGTTATTTGTTTTTTCAACAACACCGTACACGTGGTTTGCTTTGTATAATTTTTTGCCTTTTTCTTCGTTCTGGCCATGTATTATATTATTAACTACAGGTTGAAATCCATATTTTATTATTTTTTCCATAGTTATAACTTTTTTTTAATGCTATTAAATGTTTGTTTTGATCCCACTATGTTCACCAATCAAGCACCAGAGAGCGCTCACTCCGACTGTCGTGCTGCCTCTATATTTCACGCACGGTCCCTATATACACAACATTATCTATGTACCTGTGTACCATACCATAGATTATATTCAATTATACTTATTATTTATTTATGATAATTTGTTGGTTATGCTATTATTATTTAAATTTAACTTTCAATAAATTAAATGAAGTGAATTTCATTAATAAACATTATAGAGGAATATATTAACCATTTAAATAATACATATATTACCCATTTACAACAAGCCTTATTTGTCGATATACAACACAGAGGTTTTGAAAAGAATTAATAAGTATTTTATTTTATAAAAAAATCCTTACTAACCTATGTTACTAACTAGAACAACTTGATTAAACGGTAACCGTCCCATCTGGTCTATGCGTCCCATGTAAATAGTGTTCATAGTGTTTCCCACAACTTTAGTAATTGCATTTTAATTAGTTTTTTAACCTCTCTTTCAACAACATAATTTTGATGTGTAAATCCTGTAATTCCTGATATAAAGTTAAGTTATTGTAATTTTCTTAAGTAGTTTTATTTATCATGTCTTCTTTATCAAAGCTTTGGCTTGGAGTTGGTGTTATTTTTTCTCTAAGCACATGGTCGTTTCTTACTTTGTTTTTACTTCGAAAAAGGAAGCAAAACCGCTTGTTTTATATGAGGCATAATTGTGTCGTAACGTATTCAAGAGGCAAAAGAATGAAAGGCTGGCCTGTAGATGAAAAATTAGTAGAACACCTTGTAAACAATATTAACATTCACTTTGAGCCAATTTGCTACTTCATATCAACAGCAAAGATCAAACTTGATGTTGCTGTCATGGCTTTGACAATAAATACAATTGGCGAAGCTCTGCTAGATGCTAATGATCGAGGAGTGCAAATTAGAATAATTGTTGATTTCATCTGTGCAAAAGGAAATTCCCTCATTAAAAAACTAGAAACTTCAGGTTTTGAAAGCTTAGATTTCACTTTATTTATTTATCTATGTGTTAAAAAACCTATTTTAGGTATCAAAGTGAACTATTATATTCCTCCAACACAAGAAAGGGAAAGTATTATGCATTACAAATACATGATCAAAGACTATGCAGAGAAGGATGAAGGATTTGTAAGTACTGGATCAATGAATTGGACCATAACAGGCCTATTTAATAACTACGAAAATATCGTATTTTCCAGCGACTTACATTTTGCTGAAGCCCTACATAATAATTTTGAACAAACGTGGTACTTTATAGAATCTTCAAAGTTGTCATATGATGTAAAGGCAAAGTTTAATTTGTTGAAATAGTAATTAATAATTATATTAAAAGAAATATATTTACTGTGTATATAACGATTAGAATAAATATTTTATATGAAAGTAGGGCAGTTTTATTACAAAACAATTCTAAAAATAACTGTTATCAAAAAAATAATTTTTAATCTGAAAAGATAATTTATCGCCTTAATAATTTAAATTACGTCCTTAATTTTACAATTCATAATACTTTTTTCATACGATTAAGTATAAAAAATAATAATTACTTGCCATGTATTTAAAAATATGAATCATTGACTTAAAGGCGTGGAGTGACCTTTTTAATTGTTTATTGCAAACGAATAGATCATCAAATATATTTATTTAATTTTAAATGCCTACTTTCTTATTCATAACAAAAATTATTAAAGGTATTGAAGTCTAAAACAATAATGCCTACATAAATAATTAAAATAATCGACAAAAAATTGTCGTTATAAATTAAAATTAAATTGTAGCAGAATCTAGGTATATCGTCATTACGTCGTACCTACTAACCTGACGACGCAAAAACCGAACTATTATATTTTAAACTTTGTTTTTCTTTACGAGAGACACGCCAAATTTCTTTGCAACGCTTATATTCGATTTATCGTTAATTATTAATGCATTTTATTGTGCATTAACTGCAAGGAACAAAACACTAAAATGAATTTGTTTAAAAACAATTAGAGAAGACCCACGCTGTTATAACTGGACAATTCATTAAATAAATTAATAAATTTCGTAGTTTTAGGCAGTTGGTAATACTTCCATATTAATTACCAAACTTGAAGTTGCATCTATGTTGTTAAAAACGATTTGTCGTTATAAAACGAATTGCAGTAAATGAATTTAACTCTAACTTATTTGTCAAAACCTTCCAGTCATTTGCAATAAACATTTAAGTAGCACTATATATAAAAAATGTACGTATAACAATGAAATATACATATTAGCATCATATGTCGACAACGGTGCCCCATTTTACGCTCTCGACCCGTATTTTTTCGTCGACAACACGTTTGTTTTTCTTTTCTGGGTGTTGTAAACGAAAGTGTTGTAAAAAAATAGCAATTCCATGATAATAACCAGGCACTGTCCATGTTTCGTTGTGAGTGCCTGTTGACAACTGCAAGAGCTGTTTCGTGGTGCTTCCACATCGACCATGTAACTCAGACATCATGGCAGGAGGCACCAGTGCATCTGACATGCCTGATATAAAAAGTGTGGGAATCCTTATGTGCATTACTTTATAAAAAGATGAAAACTAAAAAAAGACAACAGAGCTTCATTATATGAGCTTTTTTTTATATTTTGATCAGCAACCTAAAGAAAATACATAACTTACCTTATTTTTGTACAAAAATAAGGGGATGTAATTAATAAACCTCCCACTTAATAACACTCTAGCCATATCTGGAATGCTAGTAAATGTATTTTCCACAATTAAACACCATAATTTATCTGCATAATCACCTCTACTTGCTAAATCAATTGCTACAGCTCCGCCTTAAATCAATGTGATTACTTAATTATGTTATACTATTTGTATCATACTTTTTTACCAAGAGATCTGCCAAAAACTATAATTTCAGAATGATTAATGTCATTTCTTGTATACAAATAGTCAATGCTTGCTTTGGCATCAATGTATAGCCCTTCTTCAGATGGTGAGCCTTGAGAAAGGCCAAAGCCTCGATATTCCACTAATAAAATATTGCAACCAAGGTTATGATAAAGGCCAACACAGTTTTGTAGTCTGTGGCCAATGTTACCTGCATTACCATGTAAAAACACAATTGTTGGTGATTTGTATTGTTTATCTTTGGGTTGGTATATAAAAAACATGTGCAGTGTAATTCCATCAGGTGTAACAATATTCACATTTTCATAAGGAAGACCATATATTGTTGGTACAGGCACATAAACTCTAGAATGCGTGGGTAAATCTGGATAATACAGAAAGTTGTCTTGAGCATGGTAAAAAATACCTACAATAAAAAAAAGAGTATCTACTTCAAAAAACTTTTACAAAAAGGTGCATTCTTATAAATATATACACAGCTACAATATATACACAGCTACCTGCGTATAAGCTCTGAATTAGTTATTAATACAAATATTTGTAATGATCACTAGTAAGAATATTTCTATAAGTACTTACCTACTAATGCAAAAACTAATAATCCAAACGCAAAATATCCTCCATAAAAGTAATACAGAAGAAAACATATTACAAGAACTACTCCAGAATATGCCCACAGTTTAAGAGCTATTCTTACAATTATCCCAAGTATACGGGAAACTTTTAAGTATCCATAACTACCCATGCTTTAACAGTTCGTTTTTAAATCATTGTTAAGTGTTGTATAAAATGATTATGGTAGGATTTAGGTAACTTATGACTAATGTACTAAACATTATTTGTCGCAAATTAAATTAGAAACATTTAAGTTTTCACTATCCAAATTCATATTGCAGTTTTTTTATGTATGAAGCAATTCTAGTGCTTTTTACAAGGTGAATAAAGCCAAACACGTCAAACAAGTTAATATTTTTTAATTTATCGTTATTTTTGTGGTTATTGGTGGTTATTTGGTGGATATTTTTGTTATTTTCTATTAGGTTCTATACAGTTCTTTATTTTCGTAGATTTGTTATCTTTTTTTTGTAAAATAGTGTCTCCCTCTCCGATGCTCTCCGTCTCTCCGTACCCTATAGATACATATACACTTGGATCATGTGAACGTTTGGGAGAAAATTTTTGAAATTGATTGTTATCTGATAAATTCAAATTTTATCTCGTAAAGAATCTTAAAAAATAAAATAAAAGTTTTTACCTTTTAATTTTTCCATGCTTTTTCTTTTTTAGTTTGGTTAAGTTTTAGAGATGGCGCTGATGATGCAAAGAAATGGTTTTTTATCTATGGCTTATTACCATAAATCTATTTATGATCTAAGAACAAGAAGAAAAAGAAGAGTTTAGATCATGTTTAGACACATTTTAGACATGTTTAGATCATAGACTACTCAAATAGATGCACGACTCTCGGTATTTTTTGAACGACACTCAGCGCCATCCGTTGTTTGCCCTACATTAATAAGATGATACTTGGAATATATATAAATGGAAATGGTAAAGAAAACTTTCAAAAATTTGCGCCATCTATACATAAAACTTTGAAGCATCATTTAAGGCGCGCATTTCAAAATTTAACCAAAATTTATTAATTGTTTTAATTTGAAATTGAAAAAAAAAACAAATATAATATTAACATATTTATTAACAAATTATATATGCAGTAATAAGTACAATTAGTACAATATACGAGTAAATAGCAAAACATCAATTAATTAAAATACTTAATAAATATTAAAAAAGTAATTATGTCATTATCAAATAAAACCCAATTTGAACATTTAACGTATTTAGTCATTGAAATGCTTACAAGGTAAATACACACCTGGCACTGCATGGCGTCTCGGGTTTCCCCTATTTACCATTTTGCATATAGGGTGGAAATGCCTGCCATACACCCCATAGTTATATAAACTGCTGGGCAATGTTGTATCATTGTATGGGACAGAAAACACCCTTTCCACCCATACACGTTGCAAAAGGGGTTGTTTGGGAAACTTGTACCTATAAGAATTACAACAAATAAATGTATTCTCTTGTATACTGAGCATCATTGCATTATTACCTTGGGGTAATTTCCCCACATCCTTCGACGCAGCATATTCTTGGGTATATTTTCATTTTTTTATTATCTGCAATAATACATTACTTACTTTCAGGACAGGTAAAAATAATTATCACAAACCAAACACAACAAACTGCAACAAACACGCGACAAACACTTTTAACAAAGTTTGTTGTGATTGAATGTAACGCCACCATCGGGTGTTCAGTATGTCATTTTGTGCAATAGTTGAGTGCCCACGTAATAGATGGCGATTTAAAGGTCGTAGAGTGGGTTGCCTAATAAAGAATGCTGTTAAACCTAGATGTTAAGGCTAATGGGTAAATCCATAGACAAAATAGATCGGGAGCTTTAAATTTTGAACGATTGTGCTGCCCACTGTAGCAAATTTCAAAAAGGCCATACGGGACGCAGCTACTATGTGCTACTAAAATATAGGACATTGACCTTCTTTTGGTGCCATCTAACAATCAATAGAACATTAACATATGGCGGAAAATTTGAAATTTGTAGCAACGCATGGGGCTGTTTCCTTTTCTTTATTTTTTGTTGAAAAAAAAAAACAAAAGTAAAGTATGGTTTTTTATTATAATTAAAATAGGAATACTTAAAATTATTACAATGTAAAACAAAGGACAAAGGAAAATACAAACAAAATTGAAAATTATTCAAACATAAAGATGAAAGAATAAACTGATGACCCTATACTAACTATAAAATACTAAAATATAAATAATACCTAATGAGGGTAAAAACCTGTTTTTTTTTCCTTTATCAAGATATACTTCTTTGAGACATATGTATTACTTTTCATCCCAGAGGTGAAAGTTGACTAGATAGGCCAGCTACTCTTGCTTGGTATAATCCATAGATTAGGTGTAATCTAAAAATATTTTAACAGTATTTCAACTGCCAGTATGTAATGCATATTATTATTTACAGAAAACGGAAACACACCACTTTTAGCTTTATCAACGAACCGACGAATGCACAATGTTCGTTTATTCTTCTTACAAAAGTTTTAACGTTCTTATAAGATTTTAACACTTGCACATTAAATAGACCCAACGGAGAATTTATTACACATTTTACAAACTTTAAGTATGCTAATCATTTCTTAATTCACATTTTCACATTGTACAACATAAATATTTTGCTTTGAGCGTCTATAAATTATATGGGGAAATACTAATTATAACTAATTATAACCAGATAAGGACGATATGCACAAATGCGCTATCTGTTGATATTACTTGTAAATGGCAATTTTCGGATTATTGGTTGCTACTAATGTTTTAGCTTCCGAAGCTATTTAAAATGACTACTTTTTGACATTTGCTACAGGGGGCAGACTAGTCTCACATCCCATACACTGGGGAAATCCGTACGAACGTAAATATAAGTGCAAGTGTGCCGGGTGCCGGCCAGGGTATGGGATGTCGACGACAACGCCATCGTAGCATCTGTCTTCCCAACTAAAACGCCTTTGTTTATTACCTCTAAATTACCGGATTTGATTGTGATGACGATTAAAAATTGTCGTTCATTGTCGTTGCGGATAAATGCACATAGGGCGCGCACCAGTGTGCACGTGAAATTTGGGATTTCCTATCATATGTGCATCAACTTAGTGCATTAGTGATGGGAATTGTCGGTACTTTTCAGTACTCGTATGTAATTGTTACTTTCGGATCTGGTATTCGTTACTTTGTATTCGGTACTTAGTAATCATTAGCGATAGCCGGCAATAGGTAGGTATTAACATCAGCTGGAACCGGTAATGATGCGGTTTATATATATATATATATATACACTTTCACAAATTAATGTAAATATGTATCGAGTACAGACTTTTATACTACCGAATTTGAAAAGCGACCTGTACTGTATAATAACAGATACGTAAGCAGACTTGAGAAGAGTAATAGGTAAGTTAAATAACAGAGAGCGCTGAGATTTCTACCTCAGTACTTTCGCTCCTATTCGAAGTCGTTGGTGTTCGTACGATACCAATAACAGAAACAGAGTACGAGATACGATATACGATTTACGATACATATACGATATACGTTATACGAATTAGCACGTACGCAGATACGTAAGAAGCGAGTCGGTACCGAGTAACGATTACTTTTGAAAACGAGTAATCGTTACTTCGGGTATTTGGAAGTAACGGATATAAAGTATTCGTTACTGTATTACCCGCCCATCACTATAGTGCATCAATTTGTTTATGAATGTGCATCAACTTAGTGCATCAATTTGTTTATGAATTTGTTGTCGTATGATAGATCAATCATTGTACAGTTTTGTGTTATAAGTTTTTCGTTTTTGTTTGTTGACTTTTTCGATAAAGTGTGAATAACCTGAAAACTTGTTTTTTCACTTGAAAGACTATAAGGGCATAAATTATTCCATCCCTCAAGTAAGTTTACTACCTTGATTAGAAGCATCACTACTCAGGCGTTGCGAGTATTACCAGATCGACCAGATCTCCTTCATCAAACTGCTGTCATACAGAAGCTACTGGATTTTATCGAAATTAACAATTTTTTATGTCCTGCTATTTAAAATTTGCTAATTTTTTTATACTTTTAAAAAAGAATAATGCAATAGGTCTTTTATATATAATAGTAACTGTATTTATATTATTGTATTCGCATTATTTATTACGTTACTGTAATTCAACCTTTAATTAAATATATGTAGTTTTGTGTTAACGTATTTTCTTTATTTTTATAATAATAAATTATCATAACAAAAACCCTATATGCTTCACGTTTTTAAAATTCGCGCCATAACCGGTATGGTAGTTTTCTATGTAAAATTTTCCATCTTCTCTCTCACTCTTCAATTTAGCTTGGGAAGACACTTGGTGAGATGGCGCTGATGTCGAATTCAGAAAACGAGCTTCTTATCTATAATTGTCATCTAGGGTGCCGGCAAATATTATTTCGATTTAAAAACGTGAAAATATATGAAAACCTGATACTCATTATCATTCGAAAAAAAAAAGGAAAGAATACACAAATGGAAAAGGTATGCAGACACAAATTAATACAAAGAAACAGTTCCTTGCCCAATACTTTCGGTAAGTGTTTCCTTACTATACGATTGGTTTTATAAAAATATCACATAGAAAATAATTACAGTATATTTATTTATCAATAGAATAGGCAGGTCTCAAAATGGTTTGTTTTATATTTTCAGACGTATTGACCTTTAATTTATAAAACATTGCATATCACCAAAACAACTTTAACCTGAAGTAAAGGATAACGTAAAACGTGAAACACCAATTAATTATTTCTGTAGTTGTTACATTTGTATGTAAATTTGTAATTTCTATTAATTTTCTTATTTATAATCGTAAATTGTATAACTTTATTTGTCCCATATAATAAATAATCTTAATGTAGTTATTTATTTTTATTTTTGCTGTTACTCCCTCGCATTTTGTTACTGAAGTTATAATTTGACATGTTTTAACCCATATTCGTAAAGAAAACAAAAATTTTCTTTTTGTTAAAGGGTTATTACATGTTACATTATAACTTTTTCATATTAAAATATTACAAAAATAAAAAAAATACATTTTTATTATTCATTGCAAATAGTTGAGTGCCCACCTGGCAGACGGCGCTGAAACTCGAATGCTCGAGTGATCCATCTATAAACCTTCTCTAATCTACAGTGTGTGGGATGTTGAACTAGCCTGCCACCTGGTAAGTATGTCCAGTACGAGTCATTTTAAAAAGCTTCGGAAGTTAACCGGTTAAGTAGCGACCGATAGACCGAAAATTTCTATTTCGAATTATTATGAGTAGATTACGCTTAAGTAAAATTGTCTATGTATGCGATTTATTTTCGTCTGTTTGCTTTGATTCGTAATTCCCCTGTAAATTCTTACGTTTCCAAAGTCTAATATCACCTACTGATAAGGGTAAAACGTACACCACTCACATACCCAATATTAAGTAAGGCACTTAATATTCAGCATTCATAAACGTTTTAAAAAAATGTAAAACAAGTTCTGTGTTATGTGTATTTATTGTGTAAGTTTTTAAAAACGATTTAGTTGTTTTTTTAAGAGAAGTAAACCAACATACTGCATTCGACAGGTCGTTGATTAAGTGATATTATTCTCCAGTTTATTGTTTAGTAGTTGTGCCAAAACTTCATGTGGACTTTTAATTTTTAATTTACTGGTATTTTCCTTTTAGTAATGTTTGTGAAATTTATGTGTTTAAATTTTAATTTTAACTATCTTTATTGTATTATTTACTATTTGTGTTTAAGTAAATATTGAGTTTATTATTATCGCTAAGATGCTCAAATGCTGTATGATTTGATATACAAATAAATAATTTTGGATTTCACCATTTTTTTTTTAAATTTAAAAGAAAAATAAGTAAAACACTATACGCTCGTATGAATTTCAAAATTGCCGCCATACGTCGAGGTTCTTTTAATTTATAGATGGCGCCTAAAGCAGCAGAAATTCCTGTATATTATTAGTTTTAAGTGGCTAATTGCCGAATGACCTTTTGGACACACTGACCAGATGGCAGCACATTTGCAACCAAGTTCGAGCTGGCTATCTATTTGTCTAGGCTAATCTATGAACGCCACAAACCAGGCAACAAACGGTTTAACTTTAACAACGTTTCCAAGCAATGGGCAATTTCTCTGTTGTATGTATGTCGGTAATACCGATTTCAGTAATTTAAAAAATATCTGTAGTTCATGTAGGGCAAACTTATGTGGCGCTGTTGCTTGTCATTTCATACCCTGGTTTAGATTTAAAAGTAATGCAACGGTTTAATGTGTACTGTGGTTATGTTTTACATGTAAGAAAAATTTAATTTAATTGAATAAACTATTAAATAAGTCGACATGAGTTTATTAAGAAGATCAGCAAGTAGTTCTTCAATTCCAATTTTAAGAAAGGACGGATCTTCAATGATTCCTTTAATGAGGAGGGAAGGTAGTTCACTCTCATTATCTAAGAGAGAATCGAGAATGACTGTAAGGTAATACAATAATTTTTATTTCCAACCTAATAATGATCTATAAAATTGCATATAATTGTAATGTATAGACAATCAAGAACTTCTGAAGCCCGAGCCAAACAAACCCATCAGATGAGAAACAGCAAAAGTATGGACAGATTCAGCAGTAAACTTGTATGTTCCAAGTATTTCTTAAAGAATAAATGAAGAATGTGACTTTATTGTTATTTCAGACTACACCTTTGGTGACAAGTAAGGCAAGATCCTCAACTCAAACACCTGTAATGTCTGGCAATAAAATGAAAACATTGAGATTTTCAAAATCTCCTTTATCATCTGCTGTATCTGGTAAAAAAGTTGATAAACGGCCTATAAATGATAAAGATTGGCAGAAACAACAGTTAATTAAGGTAAAATATATAAAATACCTGAGCTTTAAAAGTTTTTAAATTTATTTTTCAAAGGTTCAAAATTTCCTATTCACAAAGTTTCAAATAACTGAAAAGGTAAAAGCTGGAATTTCGATTGAAATGTTTGTTGGCATTATAAATCTTCTGTTTAAATCTATTGATGAAAGGATCAATATAACAAAAGAAAACTATGTAGAAGAAGTGCCTGCAAGACTTAAGTGTTACAGATATCCTGCAGCTGTTAAGCCATCTTTAATGAAAACAGGTATGGTAACTGTTTGCCTATTTATTTAAGTGTTTAATAAATTTTTCTTTTAATAATTTATTTATTTTATTAGTAAATGTGCCTCATTCTTGGACCCATATAATTGCCATTCTTTCATGGCTAGTTGATTTAATCGAAAAATTGGACAGTATTAACAGAAGGGCTGGGCAATTAGTAGTGCCACCAAATACTAATTATAGGGATGGGAATTTATTTATGGTAAGCTTTTATACTATTAATATCAAATAGGCAACTAGGATTAATATTTGAAAAGAAATAATATTTTTAGGCAAAAGCAAAGGTTCATTTTGATTTAGTCGTTCAAAGGCAGAATAAAGATGATGAAAGCGCCGTATTTAATGAATATGAACAAAATCTTCGTAAGAGACCACAAAATAATAAATGAACATTATAATAAGAGTATATTATTTTTTAGGTGTAATTTATGAAATAAGTCCAGATAATTTAAAAAAATGTAAAAATGAAATAGAAGTTTTGAAAGTACAATTGGCAAACTTAACTGAACAGGAAAATATTATTTTCCAAAAAAATAAGGTACCTACTTAACCAGCTATTTCATTTCTTTTTATCATATAGCTTCTTTTATAATACATTGGACTTTTAATATTACTAGGCATACAAAGATAACATTGAAAAAATCGAAAAGAGCATTGAAAACTGCAACTTTATTAAAACAAGAATGCAAGAGGATTTGAAAATATTAAGAGAAACAGTAGCAGAGACAAAGGAAATACTCGGCACGTATACAACGTAAAAATATTAGAAATTTAATTTGAATTTGTTAATATTTTCAGATAAGAAAAGCAATCAACTTTTTGAATCCATTACACAACTGAAAGAAATTATTTCCAATCAACAGTACAGTAGCAGAACTAGAAAAGAGTCTTTACAAAAATTGGCTGATCTTAAATTTACAAGAAACTTGAAGGAAGAACGTTTAAAAGAACTGAAAGAAATTAGCGACAGAAATGACTTAAAACTAGCAGAAAACAGACGTACAGTAAGTAACGACCCCTCTGATATGCTCTGTTTTTATTAAAAGAAGTCTTTTTAGGTACAAACTATTATAAACAAAATAAACAACATTATAAAAGACGCAAAACGTGTAAAATCAGAACTTGCCATTGAAACACTTCGAGAAACAAAATTTACTGATCCAGAATTTTTAAATGTAAGTAAAACAACGAATTCTTAAATTTCTAGAAGAGGGACATCAATTTCTAAAAACCTTATTAAAGCTTTTTTTGTATAGGAAATGGAAAAATTTAAAATTCAATATGAAAAAGAAAAAAATGAAAGCATAAAGAGACTGCAAGAATTGGAGGAAACATATCAAAGACTAATCGACATTAAATGTGAGGTGAGAAATCTCCCATTAATATAAATAGATTTTAATTAATATATTTATTGTTAGGTAATGAAAAAATGTGACCAGCTTACTAAGGAATTGCGACAAGAAGAATTAGTTTTTGAAGAAACAGAAAGAATCTCATTTGAATCACTATGTCTTATAAAAGTTGTAAGTATTTATCTTTATTGTTTAATAAAATTACCTGACTCGCCATCAATAACAGTTTAAAATATTTAGGAATTGCAAGATTTAAAGAAAAAAGTTGAAAGTGCAACTTTAGCTTTAGATGAAGTTGAACAACAGTTCAGAATGTCTCAAGAAGAAGCTGAAAGTACGAAAGAAAAGTTAGAGAAACTCATTAACGTGTAAGTATCTTTAATAAGAATTTTGTTCTTTATTAAATACTCTGTTTTTTTTCCAAAATTCAGTGGGAGAGATTTTTTCCATATACTTTGTTTTGTGTTTTTTCTACAGCAATTAATAAAATATCTTTTATCACTAATGTAGGAAAAAGGATATATCAGAAAAAGTTATCAAATTCCAAAAAGAGGCTGTAAAAATAATCTCTAAAGCTTGCTTATCAGTCAGCCAAAATCGAAAAAAAGAAATGGTAAATGTTGTTATTTTTTACATATTATATTTATATCATTACAACTTTTTTAGGAGTTAGTAATAGCAGTAACTAACAGAATTTGTGATGCCGATGATTGGATAGAAAAACAAGCAGAAGAACTTTTTATTTCTCTTCAAAAAATTAACGAAGATTTGGAAAAAGAATTTGATTTAATTAATAAAGAATTAAATAAATAATTTCTAAATTGATTGAAATAGATATTTTGTTATCAATATTTATTTACTAATAAATACAAAAAATTCTTTTGAAAACAGCAGTATTAATAAGTAAAATATATTTTTTAATTTATTCAATTAGTAAAAGAGACGAAACGATGCTATTACATCTTCACAGGTATGTATAATAGATAAAATTATATTTATGTATATATATTTATAGTCATTGTATATTTATTAATTATTATATAAAATAAAGAACCTACCTTTTCTAGATTTTTCGAGAATGTTTCAAAGTATTCAAAAGTGTTTTATAACATTCCAGAATTAGAATCTTTGAGATATTTTAAGAATTATCTAGAATCAGAATGTTAACAAATGTTAGAGAATGTTTTGAAACATTACAGAATGTTCTGGAATGTTTCATCAAACTCAGACATTGTAATTAGTAATATGAATAATTTTTAACCCAGCTTATTCAAATTTAATCTTTCCTCATTGGTTTAATAAAATAGGAAAACACTTATTTCGGTCGTATTGTTCCTTCTCAGTTTAACCTTATAATTTTACGCAATTAAAACCATTGTTAGGTTGGGTACGATCATAAAAGGTATGATAAACAATTTCAAACGAAGGAAAATCATATTTTTTTGTAACAATACATTTGGGTTAGGTTAAGCTAAAAATTAATCATGTTAGTTTTAGTAAACTTGGATAGATTTAGTTGTTCTTGATATATTTTTCAACCTTTAAAAACTTTGTGAAAATGTAAGAATTCAATAATATAATAATTACCAGATATGTTTATCAAAATTAGGAAAGCTCGAATGGGCTGTGGAGTAGTAATATGGTACAATATGGTAGTGATAGGTAAAAAAAGGAAGCGATAGCAACTCTTGTCAACAATAGTTTATACAGTGAGTTATTTATTGAAATTCAACTTGACATAACGTAACCGACTCCTAACCTAACCAAATTTAATGTTACCTAAAACATAATTTAATTCTGAGCAATTTTGTAAAAAAATTATATAAGGATAAATTTAAATTAAAAAAAAAGCGATATACAAAAATCGTTTGTCATGTAAAAAAATATAAAATAATAATTATAATCTATTAACGTTTCGTGTGACTAGACATTTTTCATGGACAGTTTTTTAAAATAAACCATAGAAATGTAATTTGTATACGTATATTAGGCGTATATCTATATCTACGTTGCTCTACGTATCTACTTTGTATTCGGTTTTGTATAATATAACCTATGTTCCCTATGTTTATGTACGATTAATATCAGATTAACGATAAATTATTATTTTTAATAACTTATTAATGTTAAGTTATAATTAATGCAAAGTTAAGCTACAAAAAAAAAATGTCCGATAAGGAGAAACCAAAAATGGCACAACAGTCAAAAAACATCCCAAAGGATGGGCAAGTTATGATGTCTATTATGAAAGAAATGGGCATAACAGAGTACGAACCGAAAACAATTATTCAATTAACAGATTTTGTTTATCGTTATGCAACATCAAATCTGGAAGAGGCTCGAAATTTTGCTAATAACTGTAAAAAAAAATTCATCGACTTGGACGACATCAGGTTAGCTTTACAGTTGTCTAGTGAAAGTAGTTTTACTACTCCACCTCCAAGAGAAGCAGTGTTGGAATGTGCTCGTAACAAAAGCAATACACCGTTGCCACTTATAAAGCCCCATTGTGGATTAAGATTACCTCCTGATCGCCATTGTTTGGCTGCTCCAAATTACACCTTAAAGATACCAACTCATCGAAAGCCTGGCAAAGTGACATCGTCAGTTTCAACTGCCTCATCAGGAATCAAAATAATGACCAGACCAGCTGTTAGTTATATAAAAAGAAATACTATCGGAACAGTTCAAAAACAAACAGTTACTATACCAAAAACATCTGACCAAAAGACAGTCTTAAAACCACGCATTCAAATAACTCAAAATATTCAAGTGGCCTCACCATCTACAAACACAACAACTGCTATGGATGTTGATCACGGTAATTTGAAGAGAAAACGAGAAGATGAAGAAAGCATATAAATATGTGTGATCTAGAGTTGGTTCTCTTTTATTAGTTAGAACACTTATGAAGTTATGTAACCGACATTTTACCAACTGCTGAGTTTTAATCAAATGAAAAGATCCATTCTTAGACAAGTTATAAAAACCTATCCCAATAACGCTGACCATGAAGGCCTTGATTTTTATATAAATATTATTTGTTAGCTTACAAATATTTTAGACATAAGAATAATTAAACTATTTTATATGCAATAAAGTTTTATTTGAGTTATGGGTAGGGAAGATTAATGGATAGGTGCTGCAAAACAACTATACATAAAGTAAAGTAGCAACTAGTTGTAACTCGACTTTAAAAATAATAATTATTTACGATAAGTTAGTAAATTGCTTTTATATGGAAAAAATATTTATTTATCGTACGTTCCGTTTTCAGTTGTAACAAATGCTATTTATTTAGTACACTATAAAAATTTTTAAATTGTAATGTCTAATATAAGTAGATACAATATTATGTAGTAATTTTTTAACTACTACGCCTCCAACCCAAGATAAACATTAAATTAAATAAATTCTTATAATACATTATAAATAATATCAAATAAATATATAGACTTTATAAGGTCACTCTTCTTATGTGTATAATTTACTAAATATATGTGATTATCACAAGTGTGTTAAGTGTAAATCGTTAAAGATTAAAATAGAAAAAATAAATAAATAACAGGCCTGCGTGATATAAATTGGTTAAAATAAATAAATAAATATGTCTTTTCGTTCATTTGTTGTATTCTCCTAAAATTAATTTTAGGGCATTTGTGTATTTTTTAAGGTAACAAACGCCTAAATTACAATTTATTTCATTTTAGCATAATCAATCAAAAGTGAGATCAATAAAAATTACTTATCAACTTATCATGTACAAACCATTGAGGAGCCCTAATTAATAAAAATATGCAGGTCTGGTTAGTGTAAAACTAATAAATGTGGACGTGATAAGGTATTTAGTTGTAATAAATGAATTAAAAATAATTATAAAATGTGTAATATAAATATTTGTATTAGTTAGATCAGGTCACGAAAAAACACCACCTTCTGAAATCAAGCAGTCTGTTGATATGGTTGATATGATCCAGAATTCCAGATACACCACACTTGTATGTTTATGTACTTACTACTTTGATAAGAAAACCATAAAGTCAATATTTTTTGAAGTCAGTTGATGATTTTTTTGATTATGAAGAACAAAGTACTAAGCACTTTAATTTTTTTAACTTGTGTTAATTGCTGAATAATTGCACCTAACATTTCGGACATTATTGCAGGACATAGTAAATATCCTTTAAGTAGTCAAAAAAATTAATATTGCTGGAGGGACAGCAGACCCAATGATTAAACACAAAACCTGAGGTAGAGAGTACGTTTCTTTGGGCAAAAATCCATTTCAACTGTACAGACAGACAGTTGCATGTCTTAAAGATCATGAAAAAGTAGATTGTGAAGCGCCAAATGTTCTTTACTACTTTATATATATATATGTATAACGAAATAGCAGCTGCAAAAATTACTTTCTGAACAATCTGCTACTGGGGTACTACTTTTTACTCATACGGCTGGTACTCGTCCACAGTGTATAAAATTGAGGAGTCGTCGAATTTTGTTTTTTCGACGTTTTGGTTTTGGCTTCTGTCTGCACCATGTAATGCAAATGTATAATGAAAGACATGCAAGACATATTAAGACAGTTGTGATGTTGTAGTTTTCTTCTTCTTGAACTGATACAATCTCTGGCTGTTTGTTCCTCCATCCAAATATGTCATCCACATCCATATCTTGTTCAACTGATTCTAAGGAAGCAGCAAATTTTCTAAATAGCATACATATTTAAACATAAGTTTTCGATATGACAATAAATAAATAAATAAATGACTGTTAAACATGTTATTCATAGTTTATTACCTATTCTTATTTTAATCAGTATTACAATTTTTTAGAACCTTTTTCTATAATGATTTTATTTTGATAGACAAACTTACCTCGAATTACGTCTTCCACATTAAACGTCGGTCTTAAAGCATCTTCAGACAAGGCAAGAAGCTTTTGAGGCTGATAAAGATTTGTAGGGGCAGAAGTATTGAGTGGAACAGGTGTTACCCAGGCAAGTCGAGGACACTGTGGTAGTTGTTTGGCCTGTGGATCTCCCAAATGTTTTTCCAACACTTTAGAATACCTGTACAACCGGTTGCTTTGCATTCTTTGAGGTATTTCGGTTTCTACAACAACTGTTTCTTTCTTGACACGGTTATCAGTAAAAATTGTTGGCAAATGAGACGTCGAGGCGTACTCTAGAATGGCATTTAGCATCCAATAACATGGTCTTTCCAAATGGCTTGTGTCTAGACAGTTCGAGTCCCCGTAAACTGCAATTCTTCCACTTGTATCCGATGCTTTCGTTTGTAACAGACCCAAGATTGGCACCTCGTATTTTAATTCCGTTTCCGATTCTGTGCCAAGCAACTAAAAATAAATATGTAATGCTACTATAATTTTAAATCTGTTAAAGGTATCATCTATTTTACTTTATGTCCCTGGTCTTTTAGTTTTTTCGAAACGAGCAATCCTTCAGGAGGGAACTTGGCAATACTCGTGCCTGAAGCGTAATACATATCGTGCTCTCCAAAAATGAAACTTCCTTCAAAAACTTTGTCTCCAAACGCTATTCCCCAAGAGGCCATCAAGTCGTTTAAAGCTGGTATATTTGAACCCCCTGAAAAAATAACTTATTATATAGTTTTTTTTTTTAATAGGTATGTATTTAGAAATAATAACCTGTATCTGGCATCCACCACTGCCTAGTATTTTCATCGTAAAACTTCACCTTTTCCATAACGCTCACATTATACCAATCAGCAAAAATTACAACTGAAAGACCTGCGTCCACGTCCCTTTTCAGTTTGGCAACTTCTTCTGGGAAAAATTCCTCTTCAGGATCGACTATTAATAAAGTGCCATATTGAGACACGTCGAAGCACGTGTAGGGAGCCCCTAAAATTGTTATAAGTATACTTATAATAATTACGAGTTATTGAAAAAAGGAATACCAAGTACTTCAATGTAATATCCAGCATTTCTAAGATTTTTATACATATCCTTAAAATTGGTATGTATATGATCACCGTTCCAATCCAAAGGGTCATTTTTTACTTTCAAATTATCTCTTGGGAAGTAACCAGGAGGGTATCGTAAATTGTGGTATTGATCCCAAAGGATTCGTTTGTGTTTGGGGGGCGTTGGAATTATTTTTGCACTAAAATTAATATATAATTAGGGTTTTGAAAGATGTTTTTAACTTGATTTCATTTTCTATTCTACTTGACCATTTATTCCTAAAAAAAAAATTGATCTTGCTCTCCTTAATTTAAATCAACATTTGGTTGTTGAATAACTTACTTACCGTATTGGTAACGTTAGTGTACTCTGTCTTTCTTCGGCTTCACCCGCGGCAGGAGGGGATTCGATGGTAACTTTGATATGTCCTTGAGCCAAACCTTCATAAGTGGCCCCCTCTTCTGTAACTGACAGACTGACTGCTAACCATCCTGACCAAGGCCATAATAATTCGGAGTACGTTATCGCTATATCCAGTAAGTGGCCTTGTTGAGGCGTGTAAGGAAACCATTGAGGCTTACCTACAATGTGACCGGACACACCAAGACCGTTCAAGATTGTCACATTCACAATCGTGGGTACTGCACCGAAATACAGCGGTTGGGTACAATAAGGCCACATATAAGGACATTCGCTTAAATCTATATAACTAGGACTCAGACTTGCCTAAAATAATACAGACAGTTATAAGTAAATATTTTAAAGGGGTAAAACACTAAAATGCTGACCTGTGGTTTATAACTGCTAAGTATTTGGTATGCTTTAACTAAATTAAGTTTACCATGACCCTGTTCAAACATATTAACACCTGGGAGTCGCCTGGCCGAGGCCATAAGAGCCTGTTTCATACTGGCAGGGTTAATAATATCACTCCTATGAAGAACTCCACTGGCTAGCAATGCAACAGCTCCTGCTACAACTGGGGATGCTACACTTGTCCCAGACAAACTACGACATCCACCTTTGATGTTTGAGCCCCTTACACCAGCTCCGTAAGTTACTATATCCGGTTTAACGCGCCCATAGCCTAAAGAGAAAAAAAAAAAATAGATTGGATTGGATTTTGAGATATGTCATACCTTGAGGTAATTCCCAAGTAGTCATTCCTCTAGAAGAGAATTTTGCTATTTGGTCTTCAAAATTAATTCCTCCAACACCAATTACATCCATTTGATCTGCAGGGTTGTTTAAAGTTCCATATAACGGGCCGTCATTACCAATTGCGGAAACCATTATGACGCGATTGGCAGTTAATTCCCATACTTTATCCACAAAAGGATGATCTTTGAAATCGGGACCTCCGATACTTAAATTAAGAACATTAATTTTTTTTAAAATGGCATAATTGAACGCATCTAGGAACCATGAAGTGTATGAAACTTGATTATTTGTAAATACACGGAAAATATGAAGTTCTGCGTCGGGAGCGAAACCTAGACATTCCTTACTAGATGCTATTACCCCTGCCACAAAAGTACCATGTCCTAAACCATCATCTAAGGTTTTTTCATTAGTCCAATTGGTTCTTTCCTTTATTTTCCGAAAATGGGGATGTGTCTTTGAAAGGCCTGTGTCAAACACAGCAACTTTTATACCTACAAAAACAAAAATTAGTTTCATTTTAAATTGCCAGGGAAGTATAGTTATTTATATAACTTCCTTGACTAAATCATATTTGATATTATTTTAGCACAAGGATAACATACGGTAAAATATGATATTCAATTTAGTCTGGGGCAATTTATCATATGTATTTGATTTTACAAACCTTTTCCGGTAATCCCCATATTCCAAAGGGCATCTGCCTGCAATATAGACGTAATTTGTCTAGGAATGGCTCTTAGTAATCGTCTACTTGTATGACGACCAGTTGCTTGCCAAAATTGTGTATTTTGAATTCTACGAGCCTTCCAACTGTTACATCCTGCACCTACACAAGAACCTTCACTGTTATTATTTTCATCAATGAACTTTAACGTCCTTAAAACCATTCGCTGAGATGTCACTCTTTTAACAGATGGGTGTCCTTTAAGAGCGTTAAGACCAGGAAATTTATCTGATTCTTCTAATAAAACGACATCAAAATCGCTGGGGTAATCACTTGCGGGATTTTCTCGGGGTAATATTTTCCATTTTCGAACTCCAGAAGTATTCAAAGCAGCACCAATATAACTAGCCCTTGCTTGATTTTTATAGTAACCATTGAATGTTACTATATATTCGTTTTCAATAATTTTCGAGCTATATTCGATTTTGACTTTTTCTGTGGTTGTTAAATTGCAACATAACGGAGATTCTACATTGGTTTCGACGGAAATATTGCTAAATGTTGTTTGTAAAATAAATAAGACACAAAACAATAACATCTTTAGCTTCGTGCCTGTCGTCATTGTAATAATGTCTTCTTCTTTAAAAGCTTGCGTTTTCTACGTACCATTTTAATACTATCTTGTATTTATTATTTGTAACTTCAATTGTAGGGCATATTGCGTTTGATAAAGCATATTTGTAGTCAGAAGAAAGGTAAATATGATGTAAATATTAACTCGAACATAACCTGAGTTATTTTATGGTTATTTTCCATAGATTAGAGAAGGTTTAGTTATTTTCTTATACCCATAGACATATATACCTAACTTAATATCAATTGTAATGTAATATAGAAGTGAAATAACAACGGTAGAAAATGTTTACATATCAGCTACACAAAATATTCACGATAAATCATTAATGAAATGCTAAAAAACATTTCTGTTTGTTTACTCTTATTTAAAAAGTATTTCATAAAAAAACTTGCTAAATCAACTAAATTTAATTTGCGAAAGTCAAAACACGGTCGAAATACGTTTATTTTTGAAGGTTTTTATGATAGTAAGTGGAGGATGAAAGAATGAATTTTATATCCATAAAAACTACAAACTCTGTTTCATAGTCATTTAATATACATATATTAAAAAATGTGGATGCAACCAACAATACAAGATGCAGGAAATCAATTCAAAAGGATAATTTCTAACAAATTCCACTGGTAGCGCTTAAAAATTATAAAAAGAAGTAAGTTGTAGTTATTTTTTGAAATGCCAATATAACTCACATATATAGTATTAAGGCCAACTGAATAAATTAAAATGAATAAGACGGATAGAAGGACATGAGGAATTATCTTTAGTTAAACACATTTTCTGACTTTTTTTTACTATCAAATTAGTAACTAATCATATAACCAGTAATAAATACACTATCAGTTTCTGAAAATAAGGTCACGAGGTTCTCGGATGGTTATGAAGGCACTGTATAATAAATAAAATACATTTGTTGAAAATCAACCCTAGGCGATTTCTAACATAGAAATAAAAAGTAGTGTCAAAAATGTATTGGGGCAAAATATTAATAAGATATTTATAATAAAAATAAATAAATTATATTAACTATCAAAATATTTACATAATTACACAAATTTTAATTATAATTGAGTATTGTAACATTCGTAGAGGGGCATTAGTTCATTATTTTCATCCAAAGAAACAAAATAGGTGGGTACACGATTTCCCTTACCCTTCACATTAATATAGTCCCTAAATTCACAAACATATCCTTCGTCCAGTATTATTTCCGCGGTATTTTTTGATACCTGAATATTTCCAGGGATTCCTCTAGATTCCATCCTCGACGCCATATTCACCGAGTCTCCCCAAATGTCGTAAAGGGGTTTTCGTGAACCCACAACACCTGCTGTTACTTCGCCATGGGAAATACCTATTTATTATATATAATTATACTTATAAACCTATATAGTTATTTACGTACATACCAACCCTTAATTTAACTCGCTGTTGAAAGCATTCTAAACCGACTCTTTTTAGGACTTTCATCATTTCCACAGCAAATTTTAGAAGTGTAACAACAACGTGGTCTTTTTGCAAATTCATGTAGATCGACCTTTCTTCCAAAGAATCTTTACGACCTGGTGCTAATCCGCATGCAGCCATGTAAGTCCAGTTTATCACCTTTATCTTTTCAACAAAACGACCATTTTGAGATAACAAGAGCTAAAATGTGTTAGGTTATATTTAATTCGGTCAAAATGCAAACAACAAATTTGTATATACAAAGAAAAAGGAAGTCTTACTTTATCAAAATCTCCTATTAGTCGATTCATAATTTCTAGTACTACTCGCTCATCGACATCATCGAATTCGAAATCGCATACAGTAGCAAACATAACGGCCACATTTTTGTATTCTTCGTGAAATAATTCTTCACCGGTTCGATTAACATCCAGATACATCTCAGCTTTAATTTTTATTGTTGTATAGATATAAATATATTGCTACTGCACTGATATAACATACCTACATGAATTGGAAGAATATTCCTGATGAGCATGCTGTTTATTTTGTGTTTAATATTTGCCTTATCTTTTTCGGCATTTAACTGCCTGTTCCAATTGTAATCAAGTCTATTAAGATAATCTGATTGTCTGTCAACCAAATGTAACGTAAGGGCCAAGAAGACTGTTATCATTACATGCGACAAGTTGGAGGACACCATATAGTTTGTGGATTCACTGTTCTGCATAAGAAAACATTAGCGTACAATTAAAAAAGAAACGACAATAGAGAGAGGAATGCTAAGTCTTGGTGGATAACGAACGAGTGACTATTCTGAAGCTACACCGTTAAACACAGGATTCGTGACATAGTATTTTCTTTAGGTATTTCTAATGTATTTTTGTACTCCGAAAAACAGTTTTTTTCTATCACCCATGGTTACCCTGCAATACGCACGCACCCGTCGCAAATTTAATAACTTAATTCAAGATTTAAATCTATCGAAATCGTAGTTAGAACTTTTACCATCCACATTAAAAAGGGATGGAATCCATTAAACAGTGACGAAATCATTACTTTTTACCGAAAATGATAAAGAAAGCTCTATCGCTTTTAATAAGGGAATTTGGTGTACGATTTTTTAACGCGTTAGAATAGAAATATGATCTAAAAAATGTAACTAATGCTCACTAGTTAATTCCAATTGGATTGATGAAGAATTTTATTAAAGAGGTGGATTGGATGGAAGAAAATTCTGATATCTAAATACACATTTCCAATAAATTATTGAAATAATAATTAAAGACGGTTTGTAATAAGGGGAATAATAAAAGATGAATTTGAAACACTTTTAAATCAGTTGTGCAAACTTTCTTGGAAATGTGCCAGCTGACAATTACATACATATTGTGGGTGAACTATTTAATATTTATAGAGAAATAAGATGTAAAATGCCTCTCAAAATTCACTTTCTGGATCCTTATACCGATTTCTTTCCCTAATATTTAGATATAGCAAGTGATTAAACGGTCCCATGAAAAAGTTTCTGCAGCGAAAAACGATATCAACGTAAATGGTTGCTGATTATTACTGAACTTTGTTAAGGGATGCTACAGAAACAAAATATCGTCATAAAATATGAATAACATTCTAAGGTACATTTAGGATTAATAACAATGAATCTATCATTAAACTGTGCTAGAAAACGACAATTCCTTAAAGCAAAAACTCATGGGTGATAGAAAAATCCGAGACCGTTTTCGGAAAATTTTACAAAAGAAACACCTTGTTTCGTCAATTAAAATCAGATAAATAGAGGAACAATAGAAGTACTCACCATAAAAAACTCATAACTTCCTGTCCACATGTTGTAAGCAAAAAAACTTACAAATATACACACCAAGATGAACTTAAGCCACACATAAATTTTAAAAAAGAGGAACAATATAATGATTATCACAGACATTGCCCTGGTCATATTCTAAAAACAAAACATTCTTGTTCTTCAGAAATTAAATTCGTATTCTGTAAAATTCCTTACCCAAGGTGTGATGCATTCTTCACTGATGTCAGTTACATTGCTTTGGGCTATTTTATTGAAATATACGTTACACTGCACCTGATAAAAAGTTTTGTATTTACTAATATGTACAATTCAAAGAGCGCCAGTTTACCTACTAGTTCTGTTGAAATGCAGACTACACACAGACTTGCTGTAATTATGTAAATGAAAGATCTTAAAATCCAACTATTAGCTACCCGATTTGAAATCTGGATTATTAGTTTCAAAAGTGTTGTTTTTGGTAACGATTCGAAATTCGAATTGGATATATACTCTTGCCAAAGATATTGAGACCATAATACTGGTGTTATTACGACGACTAGAGACACTAATGTAACATAATTCAATATTAAAATCGGCTGCCACCTAAAAATAAAAATAAAAGAAAAAATTAACAATATTAAAGTAATATAATATATTTACACGCTAAGGGTCAAATTTTGGAGAAGAGTGCAGCATAACATTAAAAATATTTGCATTAAAATGGCATATTTAAAGAGAGGGTCCCTCTGTCTCATAAACTGCATTTCTACCGAGAGGTTTTGAAAGACTAGAAAGAATGGATGAATATCTGTGACTTTGAACCACTGCCTAAAAATAAAATTACTTCCTTCTATTCTTTAGTTTGATACTAAAACGGTCTACTTACTGGTATTTAGTAAGAGGCATCTTTTCTATAGCCGTTTCCATGCTCTTGTTGGTATTATCTAAATGTCTCGCGTATCTTTTTATGTAGCTATTCATAAATGCTGTCCTTCTTTTAATGTCACCGGAATTTTTACGTCTTTCACTCATTGCAACGGGAAGTCGTAAAGAATTCAGGCCACTAGCTCTTCTTTCAACTGGAGCGTCCCCCTTTCTCACAGATTCGCGTCTGGAGTAAATCGATGAATAAAATTCTTCTGAAGCACTATCTGCTGTTCCATTGCTTAACAACGAAGGCGTCCTACTATAAGTCCTACTGTTTAATAAACTGTAACTTGTTGATTTATTAAGTTTATTGTTTGTCAAGTATTGCTGAAAACTGTTGACGTCTCCTGATGCTTCGTCGGGAATAACGCTCAATTTTCTTAAACTATCCCTTTGTATATTAACCTTTTAACAAAATCAATTCAAGAATAAAATTAATTGAAAGATATTGAAAGGCAATAGTTTTTTTTTTACTTACTTGGAATGGTGAAATAAGAAATGTTTCAACGTTGAAGGGTTGAAGTTCAGGCATTTTCTTTCCTCTATCAGTTGACTCAATCAAATAGGGTTTCTTCAATAGGTCTTTTGTCTTCTTCGTAATATGAACCTTGCTGAAAAGCAAATCCTGCCCATCATTCAAGTCTTTTGTTTAAATTAATTGTTAATATTACCCTGCTTCACCTGTTGATTCCATTTTGTTGGCAATAAGGACATCGGTCGACCAGACATCGAACTGCCACTTTGTTAAACCGATCAAACCGCTTAAAACTCGACCCGAATTTATTCCAATTCTCATATCAATACCGACATTACTGCTTTCTCTAAAAATAAAGAAAAATGGCAAAAAAGTTGTGAAAAGAAAAAACTAGGATTATTTTGTTATTAGCGTTGTTTGTAAAATCTGTGGAGGTATAAGTGTGTTAAAATAATCTTACCTTACATTTTTGATAATTTGTATCATTTCCAATCCGAGATCTACGCAGGCTTCTGCATGGTTAGGTGCAGGATCTGGAGGCAAACCTGCTACACAATAGTAGCAGTCTCCCAAGAATTTAATTCGCAAAACATTAAATTTCTATAATAAAATAACAAATAAGTTATAATAAAGACAACAAAGAAGAATATCCTACCTCAGAAGCATCATCAAAACTTCCAAAGAGATCGTTCAAAGTTTCAACCAGCTTGGTTACGCTTAGTGTCCCAGTCAGCATTGTAAAATTGACTACATCCGCATACAAAATTGATACGTCGTCATAAACGTGAATGTACGGATTCCTTAGTAAATTGAAATAATTAAACTTATAGACAAAAAAGAAAAAGGAAGTAGATGACAAACAGAAGAAATAGGGCTCAGAAACTAAGAAGAAAGCCCCTCTAACTGATCACACTCAAAGAGTTAAAATAAAAAACAATATAAGCTCACGACAAAAAGGAAGTAGACGTCTTCAAAAACTTTTTTTCTTAACTTACTGAAACGGTTTTTGACGGGGAAGTCTGGACGATGTTTCAATGACTTGAATAGTCTTCATAATATCGACCTTTACTTCTTCTATTATATTCTTGGGGATAATACTGGACATGAGTTGATCCTGAAATGTTCTAGATACTTACTTAATTCTGTCAAAAATGAGCAAATAAAAATCTTTTACTTCCTGCTCTTCTTCGTGTTTCAGCTTTAACGTGGACATTACGCAAGCTCGCCGATCTAAAAACGTTCTTCTCTCGACGATTTCGTTTATTATACGATAATAAATACCTAAGCAGTTAATGCAAACCAAGAACACCGCATCAGAACTTATCTGAAATAGAAAAATTTTAAAGTAGGAGAATTAGAGTTTTTTTAATAAGTACCTTTTGCCACATGTGAAAATCTTCCCTTTTGTTCCCTGTAATGCCATAAACGACGAAACAGAGATAACACATTTCGCATAAGGACACAAAAGATCCCAGAAAGAAAGCTATGTAGCCTTTTCTCAAGTTAAGAAATAAATAACAGGAAAATACTATAACTGTGGTGTAAGCTGGTCTTAAGATATTTGAAGAGTTTATAAAAAACTGATAAAGGGGTACTAAGAAATTAATTAAAAACACCAATATAAAAACGGACATGGAAATTGTTACTGTAAATTTTGGCTTTTTCATTAGGTAAGATTCATTTAAAATAAGAATTACTGCAGACGATATCATTAAAATACTATAACATAAGAGATCAAATATCACAGCGTTTAGAGAGTTATTTGTCTGGAAAAAAAATAAAAAATCTGTTATTTAACCTACACATACCACAATAAATAATCCAAATGATACTAAAAATATGTCTGCAAATTATAATTAACAATAAAATAAAAAATAATGCTAGTTCTAAAATTTAATTTTTTTACGTTTGTTAAGACTATATTTTTTAAATAGTCTTCATTTCGAGAACAGCCAATAATTGTAAAAAGTATTTCCATCGTTAGTTTTATATGAAATGATTCAGAAATGTTTATATTTAGTATTTTATTTTCCAGCCCTCAATAAATATCTATGAAATTTAAAATTGTTCTGCAATTAATTGAATTGAGTAGGTATTTAATAACAGTCTCATAAAATAATAATTTGTTATCGTACTTATTTTTAGTATCCTGTACATTTATCTAACAATTATAAACAAAAAATAATTAAAATACTTACTAAATTAGAAGTTAATACTACATAAAATTGAATGGTGCCTAAAAGCAACAAGAGAATCAAGAATAACGAAAAATAAGCATGATTTATTCGTCTTGTGTATTTTGCGAACATGGATTCTAAATTTTTTATCCTGAATTGATCCTACAAAATCAAAAATAAAAATAAGATATCAATCACATCATTGGTAACTAAATAATTAAAGGCGCAAAAGGGAAAAACCTTGCAGTTTAAAAAATGTGAAAATATGTATAAGTAATTTTTAAATATCTGGCAAACGATTGATTACAGAATAGCAAAAATATATCGGGACTTTTTTTAGGAAAAGTTATTTACTGTAGGAAATTTTTACATATTATACATTTGTCGACATTTCATTGTCAGAACATTTTTGATATGAAAAAAATCACTCGATAATCATATCAATACTGACTGAGTATAATATCACGTTTTTATTGTAAATTTTTATTGACCCTAATTTTTTTGTGAATTCATTATCAGTAATTTTGAAAATAAAAAAAGAAAATACTTTTGTACACATTTTCACTAATATCTTTAGAAACTTAAAAAATATATTTTAGGATTTTCTATAATTAGTCCCATTTTAGGGAACTCTTTAGTTTTATCTATATTGTTGAAAAGAACTTTAGAAGCTTTTTACTTAAATAAACATTTAGGGAGAGGACATAATATTTATGCAATTATTGTTTTTGTACATAATTATGTTGCCTATAAAAATTGGCACTGTAACAAAATAAATCTGATCAAATCGATTTCATATTACATATATTCATATTACTATTTCCGGTAATTACACATTCTTAATTCCTGTAGTTTATGAACATAGACTTTAACTTATTTGTCAGAAAACTTACTTCAGAACTTGACACAAAATGAACCCTTATGATTCTTTTGAGGGAGAAAAATTTGTACTAGCCCTGAGTTTTTTGCGATCTAAACATTGTTTATTATATCATAGAAAAAATCTGTAATTTCAAAAATATATAAATACAAAAACGCAGTTATTTTCCTTAACTCATTGTCTGTATGTAATCGATAAGGATTAAGTTCCAATTGTGTATTTCAAAGGACAATATTCAAATATTTTTTAATATAATATTTAAAGAGTGTAATGTCAATTCAGTGTAAACCATTATTCAAATAGGTACATATGTATATAAAAAAAACATTTATAATAATTGAGTTTAAGTGTCCACTTTAATTGAAAACTACGTTTTTTTAAACCTAAGAATCTTTTTAACGGAAATGTAGGTGTACAGGATGGGCCAATTTTGACACTTTTAAAGGTACAAAGTTGTTCTTTCTAGAAGAGATGGACAGAAACTGATACCGGGGTAGACTTTTCTATTAAAGTGAACACTTACAGTCGATTATCATAAATGTGTTTTTCTATTTAAATAATGTTTTACACTAAATCAATATTACACTAAATATTACATTAAAAATATATTTGAAAATTGTCCTTTAATATACATAATTGAAACTTAATCGTTATCGATTACTAATTGTAAGTTAAAGTAAACTACTTATTATAAGGCATTTCATAGAAGGAAACATTTAATGTGCAGTCCAAAGTCCAACTATTACTTGACTAGTATTTATATTTTCCCTATTTTTTTTCGGTTTTATCTATTATTTTGAAACAAATTTTTAGAGTAGTAGCAGATAATCTACTGTAATTTTAATTAGCACTTTAATTCTTTGATACTATATTAGGTACTCAACTGTATAATTTTATCTTGAAAAATCGCGTAAAAGTTTTAAATAATAACGTCTTTACCTGATAAGTAACCACTATATCTTTTCTGAGAATCAGAATGAAATGCTTTTATACGTAATTTATGTAGTGCGATTAATATGATTATTAATTTGAAAAAAAAAATGTTCATGCATATACTCGTTATAATATTATTTGGTCAAAACTAAAAGTTTTTTAATTTTGGGCTAATAAAAATTTTCTAACGATAGCTAGCTTTTTAACTCTTACGACTTACGTAATGACGAAATATAATATTGGCCATATTTATTTAAAAAAAAATATATTTTAATGTATTTACCCTTAAATAAGAATAATTCCATGTTTTCTCCGAATTTTCATCATTAAGTTCATAATAACTGTCCTCACTAACCCTTCTAATATTTTGTAAACTCTCTCTTGCCGAATGTATCGTTAAATTTGTACTGTTAAAAAGACTGTTCACCGAGACACGTTTTGAAGACATTTCTAAACAATTTTTCAACTTGTGCGATTTTTAAATCATTTTTATGACAATTTAACAGCACGCCAGCAACTTATTGAAACGTTCTGTAACCAAAACTGCTACAAAACTTTTGAAAACGTGATGGCAATTATTCGTAATCATTTTTCAGATAAAACTACATACTTATTCTATTTTATATCTCGAAACAATTAGCTACTTTAAACGTTTATCTTACACATAACTACACCAAGATTAGATACCTAAACAAACGTTTATCACATCAAAAAATATCACTTTATCATATTAAAAATGATTCAAATAATAAAAAGAAACATTTTTACAGACTTGAGTAAACAAATAAAAAAACTATTTCCATAAAAATTATCTTATTATGGATCTATTTTGAAAATAAACACTTTTTTATGAATCTGTATAGTTTTACTTTTAAATGTTGTCTCTGACTCTTATGGCTAAGAAAAGAAATAAAAACTGATACACTGATAAATGTAGCATTTGTGACATAATAATAATAAGAAAATCAAAGGAGTGTGTTAACTGAATAAAACAAAGAAACACCTAAAATCCATAAAACGTTTAGAAACCTAAAACGGTTTCAACTTTCAACATCCAAAGTGAGTCTCTAACTAAGGGTGACACTTTGGATATCGAAACGCGTTTTAGGTTTCCAAACGTTTTGTGGATTTCTCTTTAGTATACACATTAAAAGGACGGAATCCACAGTGACGTAAACATTACTTTTCCGAAAATGATAAAAACCTCTCACCGCTTTCCATAAGAAGGGGATTTGATGTACTGCTAATAGTTTCTTTAACGCATTGGAGCGGAAATGTGATCTTAATCATTGACGCCTGTTCTTTGATTTTTCTGAACTTGCGATTTAAAGGCAGTATTAGTTTGCATCGGTAATAAACATCCATCAGTACCCTAAAGCCTAAACTTCATTCAGATGAAAGAATCGTACAGAAACATGCGACATCTCTTAGAATATATTCGTTATAATGAATATGGGTGGGTCATAAGGGGTGATTTAAAAGCGATAGGCTTATCGTTTTGGAATTCAACTGGGGTATAGATACCAAATACTATTATTCTCTTCGGAACTAAAAATATGTTACTAGTGGTTACTAGTTAATTACAAATAGTTTAATAACGAATTTTTGTTAAAAAAAATTAATATTTGAGTGCTAAATAAATAATGCAGGGTATGTACAGTATTATAAAAATTGCTCTCTGTAATGGATACAACTATAATGCATATAAAGAATAACTGAAATTTTATATTGTACCTAATATTATTGTAACCAGTTCCTATGTACAGATAACACTGGTTTGAATAATTTGCATAATAATAATATAATAGCAAAAATTTTAACTTACCAAAATAATTCCTTCGTATTTTTTGTCAATTGGGTGCACAAAACAGATTTACAACTCTTTAGTTCGTGTTAAAGTTGGCCAACCTGTTGTTGAAAGAATAATAAATTTAATCTCTATCAATAAATAAAATAAAAATGATTGTATACATACCATACGTACAATTGGGTAGATGACTAATTTTTTTTATTATTTAAATTGAAGCCTTTTTATCCTACAAATAGTATTTTAATATTTTAAAAAATAAAAATGATATGAACGTTTAAAAAACCCAATTAGACAGAGAGGGAAATACTGATTTTTGACGTCAAAGTCTCGCACCGCCGTATAAATTACACGCAAAAATTCGTTTCGCAAGAAAGAGATAGAAAAAAAAACTTTAATGTGTTATAACTTTTTTATTTTTTGACCAATATGAAATTTGATTTCGAATTCTGTTATCGTATTATGTATATTAACATATTATCTAAATAAATATATAATATCATCTACCCTATTATGCTGTTATTATTAAAATTAGAATATTTGAGAGTCTATTTTTTGGTCCAATAATAAAAGGAATTTATTGTCAGATACATTTATTTTGCAAAAATTAAAACAACTTGGTGCACAGCAGAGAAAGTATGAATAAAATAGAAATTTTTACATATTATAAAAAAGGAAAACACGTAATAAATATTTACATTACCTACCTAATTTAAATAAGCTCTCATTTTTCCAGTAACAATCATTTTACGATCAACTTACATTGTATGCAAAGTAAATTGATTATAATATATAATAATTATATTAATATTAATGTTAATATTAATAGGAAATTGTATGTATTAATTAATAAATTATTAGAAAATAATTTTTCAAGCTATTTATGAAAACAGCTGCTTTAGCCTGTCCGTTACTTCTGGTCCTAATGACGCAACAGTCTTTGAAAATTCCTCGTTAAAATCACGATGGACCACCTTTAGAAATTCGTTCACTATATTTCCTGTTTCTACAAAAACAGTTAATTCTTATTTCCAATTAATCACCTTTTACGTAATAAATGACATACCTTCGTTTGGTATAGAACTTTGGTTACAATAAATGTGAACGACCACTTTTAGAACATTTGGTAAATGTTGTTTAAGAATTGGACTTCCCTGTTGGTACAACATGTAAAAGCACTTTACAACAGCCTCGTTTTCTTGAAAATCTTCTTTCAACGGTAAACGTTCTAATAACACAGGGAATACCTAACAAAAAAAAAACGCTTTTTCAATATCAAATATTTCACTTTCACATAAAAAATGTTTAAAATAAATTAATTTAAACATTTTTAGAAGCTGGAATGGAATTTTAAAATATAAAAATTAATCACTAGATATATATTCTAAATCATCATTACTTACTTGTTCTAAAGGCACTAGGCTGAAATTGGCAATTATAAGTTTAGCAATTGCCCCACATATGTTGTCCATTGTTCCTGCATGAGATTCTGTAGATATTGCGTTTGAAAGTGCCTGAAGAATTTGACTGTAATGACTGTTCAAAGTAAGTAAAGAAAAATATATATACGTCTACATCATTTGAGATGTGAATACGTTTTGATGTTCGGTGGAGGTATGTCTGTGTGTATCGAATTGAAGCTAATTCGGTAGGCAACCCATTACACACGATTAAGGCAGAAAGAACATTATGGCAGTGCAAAGAAAGCAAGTTATTGTGAAATACTTTACATCTGGGTGACATGGTTGAAGTGTGGCAGTTGGGGTGTTAAGTGATGTACCAATGACAATTAAGTAATTTTAATAAATGTGATTACATTAATAGATTAAACAACAAACATAAATGTAAAATACAGGGTGTTCCCGATTGAACTGATGACCCGAAACGACGGGATTGTGCAGGAAAAATTAATTAATAAAAAACCTTTAAAAGGGAGGCCCCTCATCCACAAAAAAAGAATATAAGCATTTGAAATTTTTTTTAGAAAATGGCCATATATATTTTAGATTTTGTTTAGTAATTGTACTAAACCAAACTAGATAGTTTTATTTTACACATAACAAGTACCTTAATTGATTTTATGTTAGAAAGTTGCAAAACAATCTACAGTTATTTTTATAAACAGGATAGAACAGAAAGAAAGTGAAACCAAAAAGAAAACATTTTCAGAAATTCTTAATTATCCTGACATCAAACATGTTAAGCACACGTTTTTTGTTATCACCTTTATCCCACAGCATAATTGTTACAATAATAAAACTGAAACTTTTTATATTATTAGTTTCTGTGATGTAAATCTTCAAATGAATTAACTCTTTTGTGTCATATCTCATAAAAATACAGTTTCGGCTTTATAGGGAAAAACCAAAACGCGGCATAAAGTTGGAAACTTTTAGGGGATGCAACTTTATTATGAAATTGAATAGGAGCGACATAGTAAATCAAAACGTTATTCTAAAAGAGATAACTTTTACATAAAGTTTTCTTAAAGACGCCACATGTAGCAAGGCTGACACCGCACGCAGGATATGTTTACAAATAAAAGAATACATGAATAAATAATTAATTTATATTGCAACAATTGCTCAAAAATAAAGAGATAAACATAAAATTTATAAAATAGACAGTTAATAAGAAAAAATAAACGTGACCATGGTCCAATAGTTTTTAAGTAATGTATTTTATGTTGTAGGCAATAACGCTAATATTTTACAGTACAAAATCTTAATGTTTTGCATTATTGTAAGTTTTCCTGTACAATAAAAATTATCACAAAAAATGTGTACTTCACGTGCTTGATTTCTAGAAAATTAAGAATTTCTGAAAATATTTTTTTATTTTCACTTTTTTCTGTTCTATCCCCAATTTAAAAAAACAGTAGATAGTTCTGCAACTTTTTAACATACAATCAATAAAGATTTTTGTTATATGTAAAATAAACAAGCAACCATCTAGTTCAGTGTTTAGTAAAGTTATTGAACAAAATATAGAATACATACTGCCACTCACATTAAAAATTTCAAATTTAGATATAAATGTTTACTAAGTATTATTAAAACTTTACTTTTATTAAGATTATATTAGTGATAATCAAAGGTCATTTCTAACTCCGTCCCTCAATGCTTCTTAAATCAAACCAAAGAACTTGATTTTGCCTTAACTGTATAAAGTTGGCTGCCTACCATCTCAATTTCACTTTAATTTCATGGTTAGTTTTATGCTATATAATAGTCATCTTTCTGGGTCTGATATTTTAGAAAAGTTAACACATTTACGTTTGAAGACAAATAACTATTTAAAAATATTCCATTATCTTTAAATGATTGTGAGAGTGGGTCTCCCACTGTAAACTTTTAGAGGCATTTACATTAATATTTCAGTTTTGTATCCCGGTACAGACGCAATAACCCATGTTCACCATTACATATTTTGTTATTAATAGATAAGGATACGGAAATACGCAGTCTTTTCCATGAAGGACCATCTCACCTAAGCCATAAATTGAATTGTTCCTCACTTCATCACTCTTGTCTTTAGTTCCAGCAAACCAGAGCGGAAGTAATTGAGAAATAAACTTCTCGATGTAAATACCCAAAGGTTTCATGCACTCAGCGAGTGTACCGTACGAAAAGGACCTTTGGCTTTCGCTATATTGTTTTTTCTTGTAAAAAGAAAACCATTTAAACACCATTACAATTCAACTATAATGGATTTGTTTTACACTTTTTACTATAGGTAGCCCTTGTATAATTAATAATTACACCCAATAGGGGCCATTTATTTATTACGTAAGACGATTTATGGGGGGAGGGGGTCGACCATGTCTTATTTTTTCTTACAAGGGGGTGGGACGGATTCTTGATATTTCTTACGTAAGATCACAAATATACGCGACCGCGCGGGTGCTGATGTGACCAAGAAGAAGCAACACCTGATATTAGAGATGTTCTAGTGGCAGATTCACTTTCTGAGTGGGTTTTGAGCCCCTGGACTGAAAATGTTATGTAGTGATTATATCCAAACAATTAAATGACTCCATCCAACATGATTGTAAACATTCCTGAAAATTGTTACTTTTAAAAATAAATATCAAGACCAACCAAGCATATATTCACTTTTTCCTTAAGATTCTTACGTAACAAATACTTAATAGGGGGAGGGGTCGGCCTATTCTTATTTTTTCTTATTTAGGGGAGGGAGGGGGTCAAAAACTAGTAAAAATCGTCTTACGTAATAAATGAATGGCCCCATAGTACCCTTTAATATGAATTGATTTTTAAGTAAAGGAAATTAAACTGAACAGAAAAAGAAAGAAATGTACTTTCTCAAAAACTACATAACCTTTATAAGAAACAAATTGTAGATAACTTGGTATTACCTACTAAATTAGAAGTTAATATTAATTAAGTATTCTTAAAACAGCAAAAATAAAATTAATAAAGTTAATTGTTCTCACCGTTCTGCCTCCAATCAGCTGCAATATATTCGGGAAGTAGCACTGGAAATCGTCAGGTTGGATAGCGTTTCCAAACTTCGGAATCACATCCCCTGCATATTCTAAAAGCAGCTCATCCTGTTCAGCCTCTCCTTCGTCTTCATCCTCGGCTCCTCCTTCGAGATCGCCATCTTGACATGCCGTCTACAACGTCATTATCAATATCAGCACTTAATCAGACTTTGTTCTTCAAAAATTCACCTTAAGAGTCAACACATCAATGACACAGTTCATTATAGCTTCTCTGTGTCCATCGCCGACCAGAGTATCGCCCTTGATCTTGTCCAGGAGTTCTGCGTATGTGTCGAGGGCGCACATAACTACGTTACGTTCCTCGTCAGTCCTAATAATCTCTGCGCATTTGGGGATGAGCATTTGCAAGGCTTTAAAGCACGCCTGCCTTCCTTCGTGAGTATTTGTTTCGTACAAGCCAATACAAAACTGCTGTAGAGCTTCGATGGACGATTTACGGATTTCGTTTTGAGGGAAGTTTATCAGCTTGAAGATTTCTTCGAAGCTTTTTTCTAAATACGGTAAAAACGGCGTTCTAAGAAACAAAATAAAGAAGTAAAAGGAAAACATATGTGTATATAAAATAGTTATCTACCCGACGTTTCTGCAAAGTTCTCGAAGGGTTATACAAGCTTGCTCTTTTTCGTCGATGTATGCATTTTCTACTGAGTATTTACATTGAGTTGAGTCACTGTCAGTGTCCGAACCAATCTCTATATCCTCTTCCAAGTCATCTTCAGAATCTGACAAATCATCGTAAATATCTGCTCCATCCTTTTCGTCGTCAGCAAACTGAGTCTTCAAAATTTACAAAAAAACGATAAGAAAAATAGAACAGAGAACACATCTTTTGAGCAAGAAGATACTAAAATATATAAAAAAACTACTCACTTCAATTCCTTCACTGCTTTGGATAGTGTTGATCATCTGTTCAACAACTTGGGGTAAAATCGGCGACAACTCTTCCTTCATGACGCTAGCAAGGGAGGCAAAAAGCATATAAACAGACCTTCGGGTGTCCGGGTCATCTGATTTTTCTAATATTTGCATACCCAGTTTCATTGTTTCAGCCGCTAGCGGTTTGAAGTTTTCGTTACCAATTGATTGAGCCAAAGTAGCCAGACATTCTTTTATACGATAAATTCATTAATATAAAAAACATATATACATGCTTGAGTGCAAAAGTACCTAGAGCTTCGCTACGCAGATGGTAGTTGTCGTTGTCGGCATCTACGCTCAAATAAGCGTTGATTATTTCGAGTAATTTGGGAAAATAGGGTAACATGCCCTCTTTGGCGGCGCTGGCAGCCGCACTTACCGTTTCAAAAGCGGTTTTTTTGAGCTGCATCGACCAGTGGTTTGGATTCAAAGCAGTCAACATCCTCTCCATCAGTGTAGGTAAATATGGGAGCAAACCTTCATCCAAATTTTCGCAAAACGTTTCCAATGCGTAAAACATCCTGTTTAAACTTGGAGGTTCCGTTTTATCATTTTCCATGTGAGCGTAGATTTGTGAAAGATATTGGAAAAGCACAGGAAGCAACTCTGAAGCGTACTTACTTATTTCAGGCTAAATAAACAAAAATTAAAAAGGGAAGTATTTTCTTAAAGCAATCCTGACTTACCTGTAAATGTTCAGCAAATTGTCCAAGCGCAAATAAAGCAGCATTTCGTACAACCACATTATCATTAGTTATTCCATTACAAACGCACTTTAAGAAAGGTTCTAGATACTTTTTCCTAATGTATTCCGAGCAGCCCTCTGCGAGCACAGCTAAAGCCAAATAGGCAGCTTTTTGAGCATAAATATCGTTGCCTTGAATAGCAGGTTCGATTCTTGTTAAAATGAACGGAATAACTTTATCTGGAGGCACATGTAAAGCAATTAAATCAAGTGTTTGTGAAGCAATAGTTGTGGCAGTGTATTCATCAGGATCACCCTGATAATAATCTTCGTTTGCTTCAGATTCGTCTTCTGGTTTTTGTGCCATTACTTGTATCATCACATCTATTATTGGCTCAATCAGTTTATGTTTTTGAATGAGCTTCAAAACATTTATAATTACTATTGTTAATAAAAAAAGTCATATTAAATTTAGTACCTTGGCTTTTGATCTTATAAGCCATCCCAAAACAGCAATAGCTTTAATCTGCACTGATGTTGAGATACCCTTATTGGCTCCAATTCGTAAGCACATTTCAACGGTTAGTGACATATGTGGAACAACAACAGCCACTGCATACTCTATTAGTTCTTCGATTATTTCAAACAATTCACAAGCCTTTCTGTCATCTTTTGAGGAGAAAGCATTAATAATTTCTATTACTTTTGGATACAGTCTATGATAAACATTGATCATCTATAAAAAATTGACAAAATATAAAATAACAAATTGGAGTTCAATTAATTTGTTTAAATTTACCTGTTGATGCCCGCCAATCACAGGGACTAAATGGTTCATCGTTAATACAGTATAATAAGAAAGATTTGAAGTTAAATTTGTTAGGGATGAAATAATTTTAGTAAAAAGTTCTGCAAAAGATTCTGCGTGAACAATGTACGAATCTTTTGAAATTTCTGTCATTATTGATAATGTATACATTCCCAACTACAATTTCAAATAGTAAACATCAGTAACTTATGGCTATTCACATACTATCTGCCCCGGGAAAGAATGAATGGGTATGAACTTATTAAGGAATTTCATGTACACATCCTTTTTTAATTTGACTAGCAAAAATAAAAACAGACATATTGTTCAACCCTATACACATTAAAAAAAAAGTAGTGATATCTAAATCATACCAAGCAGCTAGTAATAGTCATTAGTAGACCACTACCAAATTATATGAATTTTTGATTTAACATTATTTTTCTGCTGCTGTCAGATGTTGTACTTTCATTCTCTTCTGGGACAGAATATATATATTTAATTTCAAAATGATTGTCTTGACCATTCCAAAAAAACAATAGAATTACAGCACAGGGTGTTCAAATTATATGGAAAACTTATAATTCTATAAAATCAAGCAATGTACTTAAGAATGCAATCTGTGCAGTAATTCTGTATATGAAATAATCTAAATGGTCATCCTTATTTAATTTACCTCCTTGTCTGTTTCATTGTCACTATTACAAACTGTATAAATAAACTGCAAAACTTCTGGCCATGTATTATTGGGGAACTCATGTTTACCTATAATTCCAATAAACTGTGCAATAGCATTTTTAACACTTATTTCCCTTTCATTAACTAAAGCTTGTAACATTCCCTGTTTGATTCTGTAAAAGCAAAACGTTGGTAACTTAATGCATCTTTAAAAAGAATTTACCAAAAAAATCACCTGTTTCTTACGTCGACATTAACTTTATTCCATTGGTGTTTTTTGCCCAAACGCCTGCGAAGAAGAACTGCTGCTGATTGTCTGATTTCCACATTTTTTGAGGATACAAGTACATCACACAGGGCAGGGACAGCTTCGGGCTTTTTGAATGCTTCTTTGAGTTCTTTTGTTCCCTGAATGAAGTTTAAGAAGAAAACAGGTAATTATTTCGGTTTACAACAAATTCACGTGTACTGTTTATAGGTTAAGTTATAATAGCAACAAGTATATTATTCAATACTAAATGATACAATTGAGGTATCCTTTACCTGTTGAACGGTTTTGCTGTTAGGCACTAATAATTTGGCGACTATTTCTTCCATTTCGTAACACTCCTGAGCTAATTAATTAATTTAAAAGTTGGGTGTACGGTTAGCAAAGTCAATTTAATAGTGATGTCAATATTGTAATGATTCGTTACTCAATACTCGTTACTTGGTAGTAATCGTAGTAATCGAGTACTACTTTGGGAAAGTAATCGTTACCGATTACTTTTAGTTATACCGCCTACTGCATCCCATCGGTACTGAATCGGTACTATCGGTACTGTTCGGTACATTAGTCGTAGGAGTCGTAAGACGAAGTAATCGAAGTAATCGATATGCCATGCCAGTTCGATTACCAATATTATTTCGTATAAAAAATGTACCATGTACCTGTTATATTCAATATCCATATTATGTACCTAAGTACATACCTAGGTATGTATGATGTATGGGTGGAAATGAAACAGAACGAAGACTATCTATGATGAAGACAAGCTCGTGCTTAGAGGACTACTTGCACCATTCATTGTGTTATTATTATTTTATTATAAACATGTAGAGCAGCATCGCGTCGTCGTTGCGTCAACATACGATAATATAAATATCTGTATTTATAGTTATGTATAATTTAGGCACTAGGTACAATGTTAAAAAATGGCTTGTTGAATTCTATTGATTGATAAAGAGAGCTGCACTTTTGTTATTGTTATTGTTATTATTATAAAACTCTTAATTTCTATTGAACTATTTTTTTTTATTTAGGAATAAACGATAATACATATAAAAAGGGAATAACATAATTATACATATACATATTACCGATTATTTATTGGTAATCGCCATGGTAATCGTCGTTACTGTGGATCGTACCTAGGTAAAAGATATTACGTATTACTGAAAAAGTAACGAGTATTTGTAACGATTACAAAGTAACGAGTATTGATTAATAAAGTAACTGGTACTAACGAGTACCAAAAAGTAATCGTACTTGACATCACTACAATTTAATTCAGATGTGTATCCGATCATCCGATGTATCAAATTCAGTAAAATTTAATTGTCAATCATAGATTTGTCCATGTCCATAGAGCATAGATAAAAGAAATTGTTGAATGAATACACAATTGCCAGATATTTTTAAATTAACCCAAAAATTGTGCGATAAATCTTCTATTAAACTATTCAATTAATGTTGAGTAATGTCCCAAAATCAGAATAATTTTTATTTTTTAAAGAGATGAAGTAAATTGATAAAATAAAACGACAAAATATATTAAAACGTTAGAAAAGATACAAAATAATGAACTTAGACATTAGATGGCGCTTTTTCATCTATTTTAATATGATTTTAACTAAAAGTGACTAAAAGAAATAAAAAGGAATAGCTAATTAGTGGATTGAGAATGCCCATAAAAAAGTTTGTGGTAATTGAGGGTAAATTCCTTTCAATTGTATACTTACTACAGTCTCCTTCATTATTCTTTATTATTTTGAACTCAATAAGTGTTGGAAGATGACAGCACAATGCTTTCTAAAAACAAAATTTTAATTTTTGATTATAAATAATAATGGCTGGTAGCAGTTTTATAACAATAATAACAATAGGTGGCATATATGTGGCATATCGTCAATTTTTATTTTATTATGAATTTACAAAATAATCAAGTCAAAAAAGTTGTGTGTTTTGTTTCTGTTTGGTGAAAAGTGGCACGTGACATGAAACCTTCTGCACGAAACTATTATAGACGAGCGAGCCGTAATGTAAGTTAAAACTTTTCAACAGCTTACAAGAGTGGTGCTGTCGACACGTCGTTGTGAATTCTCGATGTTGCGTTTGCTTACCCAATTTGCCCTATTTATAGATGGACAATTTCAATTTTATTTTCGAGACAACATTTATCAACTATAAGTAATCCCATTATCGAAACCATTTTTTTTTCAAAATGCTTCTCTATTTGTGGCTTCGCATAAATAGATTTGCCTAAGTGAATAGCACTTACTCTTGTTACTGTAAACTACTTACTTTAATAAGATACACAGAAACATGTCTAATTTTATTATTACTTTACTTACACGAGATTGTAGTAATAACTTTATTTATAAGACATCTGCATGTTTATTAATTTTTGAAAAACAGAAAAATGAAAATTATTATTCTGCAATTATTCACTAATTGTAAGTTATTTAAGATATTTTTATCATCATTACAATTTGAACTACTTATTGGACTCTATTTAGTACTTTTAAGTCTGTCGATTTTTTGCTTAATATGTTAAGGGGAATGATTGATTTGGAATGCTTAAAGCGACAGACCACTTGAAGCTATCAGAGCAGACATGAAACTGTACTTCTGAGCACAGTCTAGTCGACAGATTTATTTGTATGGATTTGACATTTAAAATCTGAGCAAAATTCAAAAACTTATTACTTATTCAATAACAAGGACCTAAGTATATTTTCAATAATTTATTAACTAAAAAGTAACTGTGTATTTTTTTTTGTATTTCTCATTATTTTAGTAGAATACAGGACACTGACTTAACGTTTTCTTCACGAGAAAACTCAACAAACTGAAGTTAGACTTTTTTTTGAAAATTGTACATTTTTTTACTAAGTATATCAAGTTTTTAGATACAAGCCCATTTTTTTATATTTTGTTCTTTAGATGTCAACTAATATAAAAATACAAAAATGAATCTGCTAAAAAATGCGCTAATGTTAAAAAAAACATAATATAGTAAAAAAGAAAACCATTTTAACCTCTTGTGAAGAAAACGTACACTTTTAATTTATTGTAGTTAACTTAAGTGTGCTATATTTTACTAAAATTATGAGAAAAAAAATTGGTTAAGTGTTTTATCACTTTTCTTAACTTATCTTTTAAATGTGAATTATTGTAGTGCCTAAAACTGACTAGAGGTCGAGGTTATAATTTTTAATCCACTAATTTTAAGTTAACTAATATTGCTACATTCACACTACATAACTAAGTTACTAAGTACATAGGCAGGCAGTGGGCATATTTATACCTTGTTTTAATTTTTCATCTCAAATTCATTAATTCACCCCAACCGTTCCACAATACTACCTACATATATTAATATACATACATTGGTCAAAAATCAACAAATGGCATGATATGTCTGTAAGTAATCAATTTTTTATGCATTTCAATTCCTGTATTTACCCTATAAAAATTGCGCCTGTGTCTTTTATTACAGATATAATACACAATTGAAAAAATTCTGAATTATATTAAAGCGGTGAGATTCTTAAAAAATGAGGTCATTCCACTTACCAATTATTATTTTTGAATTTTATAATGGAATTGCCTCATTTTTGTGTAGTACCTACTTGCGCTTGTCACCGCATAACTTACGTCAACATTACGCATATCGTCTCTTCAAAACACTTCTAGGAAGTGAACATCTACAAAACGAATCCTGTAAAATGCGTCGTCGTCTTTGATATTTAAAATCTGTTTTTGTTTTTCAATATTTCTCGTGATGAGAAACTGTTTTCATCTTAACCCTTTTATTTAATAAAAACACCGAATAATATAACTGGGTATGTATTTATTTCGGAATTAAATGTAAAACGTAAAGGTAAAAAAGCGGAGAATACTTTTTATAAATGAAAAGTAAGATTTACAGGGGTTCTTTAAATTAAGTGGTACCTACTTTTAGGAAAACTAAAGGTGTTAAAGATATGAAAATTTGGGAGTACCTAGGGATTATCAAGAATGATATTTTTAGGTAAAATAATTCCAACTGTCGACAACTTCCAGTTATACTGGAAGTTGATGTCAGCTTTGTTATTTTAAATGGAATAATATATCTATTTTTTACGACGAATTCGTATGAAACAACCCAAACTATAGAAAATCTTAACTTTCAGAATAGGATCAAGTGGGGGTGTAATTATGGACAGTTTTGGAAGTTTGACTTTTGAAGCTCGATGTATCTTAGATGAAGATTAAATTTAGGCGACTATATGATTAATTTAGGTCCTTGTTTGGTTTTAACTGAATTTATGTTGTTAAATATGCAAATTCGGATTTTTACTTGTTTACAATTACCCCTTTACTTATTAACGCAGTCGAAAACTTAGGGGTAAATGTGAACAATCATCTTGTTTGTACTGGCTTCTTAAAGGTTTTTAATGAGGCATAAGTGAACAATTCGCTTTCAAACGTGAATTCCAATGAAAATTATAATTATAAAGCCGTGTTCACAATAACCCCAAAAATTATATATTATATAGAAATATTTTCACTGTTTAACATAAAATATTGCGACACTCTTCCTCTGCTGTTTAGCGCGCTAAAGCATCTAACTGTCAAAAGTCAACACCACAGTCTATAATTCCCATTAGTTGGAATAATCAAGGGTCTTATTTCATCGAAATAAAGAGGCTGTTTACAATTACCCCGGTTTTACAATTACCCACCTGACCCTATATTTGATTTTGTGAATTGATTTCCTCTTTCATTCTCTTTTGATAGGTACATATAAATGTTCCCTGTTGCTTGCTTTGTTTGAAAAATTTCTGCATGATCTTTCTATAACTTCATTGCATTCTTCATTAACATGGAATAAATGTATTTAATCTGAATTGGAGTTTTCGTATCATATAAATTAATTAAAAGAACAATTTTTGGTTTGACTTCATAATTTCGATAGTTGTGAAATGTTAATGGTACCTATACTTACCATAGTTAACGAAACTATACCTACCTATATTTTGGGTAAAGATAAAAAATTATAAAAAAAATAAAAACTAAAGCAATAGAAAACATCCATAGAAGAAGAATTAAATGACAAAAACATGGTATTTTAAAAACGAAGCGCATAGCCTAGAGTTGCAAGAATGGTCTTTGCATAAAGATTGGTCCCCTTTGACATAAATATCGACGACGTGTCTTTAGATTTTTGTTAAAATGTTTATTTTGTCGAGTTTTACGGGGGTACACGTTATAGTTGGGACGCCGTGTATACGATATGCATTTTTCAGAAAACAATGAAAACTAAATACAGCAAGGGTAATAATTTAGTTTTATTTACTTTCCCCACCCTCGATATCATTAAATAGAAATTGTTCTATTTGTCAACATTACAACGGTGATCTGCATTCTAATAATTGTTAGTTTAATTTGCTACCTGGGCTCCATGTGCGCAATTCGGTTATTGATTACATAATTAATTAATTATTTAATAATTACCTGTTTATGCTTTGCGCTCAATTAATGTCATCCTTTCGTCACCTTACCTTTTTAATACCTGTCCTCAGGTAATAATTTGTTTCCGATTCGTCACTTGCCTATCTGAAAAAAACTAGGTACCTCGAAATTATTATTCAGATAAATTATTAAGTATTTATATATTTTGATCAATCTTCCTTCACATTTATTCCAGGCTTAGAATCGGCAAAATAAAAAAGTAAACTTTAATCACAGCAACCATTTTATCCCATAACCTACCCTAACCTACTCTCAACGTTTTGGTGGAGTATAGCACTTATCGGTGATACAATTTATTTTATTATGTACATCTTCAACCCTAAATAACCGGCTTTATCAAATTATTATGATAGCGAAAGGGTAGGCGACGAAACAAAAAATGAAATGGTTGATTCAGGTAAATTTTAATGAGATGACGAAACAGGAAACCACCAATTATGAAAAAAAAACACGATTTATAGAGAAATCATTTTCTTATGAATTATGTATATTCTAATATAGTACAGCGGCTTTATAAAAACAATAACGCCAGTAAATACATAAATAAAACAATATGCAACAAATATCCAGAAAAATGGAAGCAAACGCTATAAATGTCAATAGAATATAATGTATTTATATATTAAGTATCGAATAAATTTAAAATAGGTAGATACGTATAGGTACTTACATAAGAAGTACATAACCACATAACAATAAAATATACCTAATATAGCGCAGCAGTTCATTTTATTTTCTTACAAGGGCAATGATCATAAAAGGGGAGTTAAAAAGTCGAAATAAAAAGAATGATTTAAACAACTAATTTTATTAACTATTTTTTATATTGTTTAATATTTGAAGAAATATGTATTGAAATTTACACTGCTCTTATGAAGTTAATTATAGATTATATGAGATTTAATTAAAATATCTATATTACATAAGGTCATCTACGCCAAATTGTAGAATTTTTCACTTTTATTTGTTTTATTGTTTGGTAAATATTCAGTCTGTTTTCTAGATTTCAACCTTTTAAAAAATTATCCCTCCGTATATTTGACAACTTTCACGGCTATAGTTTCGTACTATCATATAAATTAAGTATTCATTATAAATCTACAGTCAAAATAAATTTTTTGGTGTACCTACTAGTAGGTAAACTAAAAGCATCAAAAATGGCCCTAAATAAAGTTTAAACAATGGCATATTATAATATTGCCCACGTTTTTTCAGAGGTTTTCACGTTTTTTTCGGTGAAAATCGACGTATATCAAGCTAGCACGACAAAGTTATTTTTCCGATTTCTGACTTGCACTATAATTTGTCGCTAATTTGTTACCAAATCCAAAAATTTGTCGCTCGTGCCGTTTAGCTATAATCAGCTGGTATCCTAGCTTTATATCAAGTTAACACTACACATAGCGTATCTCGAAAAGGAAATATCGTAGGATATTACTGTAAAGACCATAATTTGCCGCTAATTTGTCGCTGAAAGATGACACATTCAAAGAATTTGTCGCTAGTCTTATCTTCAACTGATAAGCAAGAAACTGCTGGAGGGCCATCAAACTCTCCAAAGGTAACGTGTTGTCCAACTTGGGGGAAACAGGGAAAATCTAATTTAAAAAATTTGGTAAATAAATCCGATCTCTTGAAACAAATGTAACAAAGAACTCTTTGATTAATTGTTTGACGGTTTTCCAGCAGTCTGTCGCTTATCTGCTGGAAATAAGACTAGCGAAAAATTTTTTGAATATGTCATCTTTCAGCGACAAATTATGGTCTTTACAGTAATATCCTACGATATTTCCTTTTCGAGATACGCTATGTGTAGTGCTAGCTAGCAGCGACAAAGTTTTGGATTTGGCAACGAATTAGCGACAAATTATAATGCAAGTCAGAAATCGGAAAAATTACTTTGTCGTGCTAGCTTGATATACGTTGAAAATCACTCCGATCACGACTACCTATTTAAATTTTTTTCAAAAGTCGCGCTATTCTCTATATTTCATCTCATTGGGGTATTACGATTACTTCGATAAACTTCGAGAATAATGCAAAAATATAGGCAAAATTGCAACTTGAAATGTTTGAACCATGTTTAAAAAAACACTGGCAACTTTTGTTAAAGCCATTTTTGATATTTTTCTTCCTGGCACCTACTTTACATTGTAGAAAACTGGGATTGCTGTTGAAAATTTTTACAAAACATAACTAGGTACTTATATAGATACTTTTGTGATATAATGACAAGTTTATTACATTTAATTAAAAAAATATAATCAATTTACTTTCAATGGATATGTACCAATACACATCAAATAAAATAAACAATCGTTATCCAAAAGCAAAAATTTACACTTTGTCGAAGAATATATCCCACGTATATAATATGTGTAGTTCGTATAAAATAAAAACTGATCAGATGATTTATTACGTCGTTACAGGAAAAATGTAATACGAAAACATGTATTATTCCCTTACGTATATACGGTGTGTCCATTTTGATTTTAATTTGTCGCATTTTCTCTTGAAAATTTTTCAAAATTCTTTTATTTTTTTCATGGATTTATTTGAGAACGGATATCAAAATAAGTTGCACTTTTGAATTGCCACCTTTCCGGACTATCAAATGGTGGCAACACTTTTGAAGTTTGAAGTTTCGTTTTCATCAGATTAATTTTTTGTAATACGGAACTATTATTTTTACTACACAAAATCTGTCATTTTTAATTCATTTAGATGATATAACACTGGAAATTGTACATACACATATTTAGCTTGTTTTAGGCATAATCTAAAATTTTTCCTAAGTACGGCTCTGAGTATCACCAAAATTTTCTTTTGGGGGAATTTATAACCGTACGAAAGTCAGTAGATATAGCACAAAATATCCAGTAAATTTATTTATTATCAAAGTGTAATAATAAATATTTTTTTTTATACCGTTATGATTTCCCGAAAAAAAAATTTTTTTTGGTAGCGTTCAGAGCCGTATTCAGGAAAAAATTTAAATTATGCCTAAAACAAGGTAAAAACTTCTTTTAAACAATTGCAAGTTCATCTAATTAGGAAACAAAAATGACCTTAGATTTTGTAGTGGAAATATTACAAAAAATTAATATGATGATGGCCCGTCAAAAACGAAACGTCGGACTTTAAAATGTTGCCACCATTGGATAACCCGGAAAAATGGCATTTATAAAGCCAAGAAAAAATAAAACAATTTTGATGAATTTGTTTTCCTGGATATTTCTGGAACTACTCGGAATTTTAAAACTTTCTACACGGCATATTCTTAGACCCAAAAACGCCCAACTTTTCCCTAATTTAATCGACTCCGTCCGTATCTCTAATACCGTTTACAAGATCCCAAAGCTATCCCATCCTTAATTTGGACGCCCTGTATATTGAAATTAAAATTTGGCGGTTTATTTTGATATTAAACGATTAGCAACCTTGTCGACCAAACGGCAGGGTGGGCACTACTTTTGCCATTTGATTTTACACTGCGTATTTATAGATTAATTAAAAAGAACTATTCCTCAAAGGAGCTAAAAGTAGCAGGAGCATTGAAAGGACGAATGACGACCAAAAGCGAGTCCAATTAATATGACTAAAAATTTAACTGATTTCTTTTTATGTTCTTTATTTTAATAAAACACAGGACCCTAACTTAATGCTGCAATAAAATAAAAGTGACTTTCTTAAAAAAGGCGACAAACTGAAATCAAAATGGATTTTTTTTTAAATTGTATCTACCCCTTTCTACTATATATGTATATTCAGTTTTTAGGCATGAACGCATTTTTTACATGTTGTTCTTTAGACTTCAGCAAATAAAAATAAAAAATAAAAAATGCACTCGTGCCTAAAAAATCAACATACATATTAAAAAAGGCAATTTTCCAAAAGAAAATATCATTTTTTAAGCGAAGATCACTTTTAATTTATTGTAGCGTTAAATTACTGTGCTGTATTGTCAACATGATGTAAATTCTTTTTAAAAACGTAATAAATTATTACATCATCGCTTTTGGTTTTATATGTTTTATTACAATAATAGTCTTTGGTGTTTTGGCCATTACTTACTACTTATTTATTAACTATTACCAAATTAAATTAATTAATAATACTCTTTTACATTCTGATTATTACATACTGTACTTTACGTGTTGTTCATAAAACAAATGCGGGGTGTTAGCTGCAGGGGGTGAAGGCAACGACGTCGGTATCGAAGAGGGTGGACTTAAAAATGGTTTTCTGTCGCATTGCACGGGTTGCTGTTGTTGTAATGACGAGTTATTTCCACGAGTAGCTGTAACAATATAAAAAAAAAACGTTAGGTGTTTTAATCCGTTTGAGTATTTTTTCAAATGACACGAACAAATTCGTACATTTTTTTTCAATGCGAATTGTTAAGTTGTATTTCTTAATTTAGTTGAAGCAACGTCGGTTGGTAGCGTCGTCCTACGCAAAAAAGTTACACAAAAGTTATATCCAGGGTGTCTCAACACTCAAAAGTTTAATTTTGCCGTTTTTGGATTATAAAGGCAACAGTTGTAAATCTTTTGTTTTATTATTTACGTCCTGAGCAACTGAAAATTGATTATTTCCATCGCTTACACATGTAGGTATAATTGTTTCAAAAAGTTTGGGTTTTCTAGTTCGTTGAAATATGGATAGATAGATATGGCATTGTTAAAAGATTGCAAGAAGGTGTTAAACAAAGTAAAATTTGCAGTGGAATGGGATTGCGCAAATCAAAGATAGGTTATGAGATGTTACAAAAAAATCACAAATTACAATTTCAATAGCTTTAAACAAGTAGAAATACAATGTGAGAAAGCTAGGAAACCCACTAATTTTCACAATTGATCAGACTGTTTTGAAATGGTTTTCTCAGCAAAGAAATACAAATGTGAATATTAGTGGTGCTATATTTAAATCAAAAGCTGAAGGTGTTTTAAAAATATTTCAAACCCATCAGCAAACAACAAATCCAAAAACAAAAGCAAAAAATAATGGTATTTTTAGACTTATCACTTATAACGAACCTTTTTTGTAGGTTCCTTTAGATTCGTTCTATGAACATTACTACGTATTATATCAAGCTAATACGACAAAGTTATTTTTCTGATTTCTGACTTGTATTATAATTTGTCGCTAATTTGTTACCAAATCCAAAAATTTGTCGCTCGTGCCGTTTAGCCATAATCAGCTGTAGTACATAGCGTATCTCGAAAACGAAATGTCGTAGGATATTATTGTAAAGGCCATAATTTGTTGCTGAAAGATGACACATTCAAAGAATTTGTCGCTAGTCTTATCTTCAACTGATAAGCAAACAACTGCTGGAAAGCCATCAAACTCTCGAAAGGTAACGTGTTACCCAACTTGGGGGAAACCTAATTTAAAATATTTGGTAAATGAATCCGATCTCTTAAAACAAATGTAACAGAGAACACCTTGATTAATTGTTTCATGGTTTTCCAGTAATTTTTAGGGTTCCGCACCTCAAAAAGAAAAAGCGGAACCCTTATAGGATCACTCCTTTGTCCGTCCGTCCGTCTGTCAAGACCCTTTTTCTCAGGAACGCGTGGAGGTATCAAGCTAAAATTTATACCAAATACTCAGGTCTACCTATTGTCCCTGTGGAGCTGTGAAAAAATCAAACTTCTAAGCCAACGCAATCAAAAGATACAGCCGTTTATGCCGCAAATTTCCGCAAATTTTCGAATCAAAACCTACAGGGTACTTCCCGTGAACTCAGAATCTTGAAATTTGGTACAAAGCAACGTCTTATAGCACAGATAAACGAAAAATTCCGAAAACCTTCAATTTTTAGTTACATCACATATATACAGGTTTGTACGGAACCCTCGGTGCGCGAGTTCGACTCGCACTTGGCCGGTATTTTTTGCATATCAGCTGGAGATATGGTAGCCACAAATTCGGTGAATGTGTCATCTTTCGGCGACAAATTATGGCCTTTACAGTAATATCTTACATTTCCTTTTCGAGATACGCTATTTGCAGTGCTAGCTTGATATCAAGCTAGCATACCAGCTGATTATGGATAAACGGCACGAGCGACAAATTTTTGGATTTGGTAACAAATTAGCGACAAATTATAGTGCAGGTCAGAAATCGGAAAAATAAGTTTGTCGTGCTAGCTTCATATACGTAACATTACTTACTGTATACTTGCCAAATTGCTTCATTTACTCTCGGGGGATGGCAAAGGTGAAAAAAGTCTATCTTTTGCGATTAATTAAAAACGCTTCGTACGATTTTAATAAAAATTGGTAGGTAAATAGAAACGTCTATGAGGGTGCTACTTTATAAAGTATAAATCAATTTTTTTTAAATGCAAGGGTGTACACTCATGGGCGTACCCAGCTTTTGGCCTAGGGGGGGGGCAAATCAGATTTTTAGGTCGGATCGTCCGCGGCTGTTTTGTCACACACTCAACACACTACGCAAACACACCTACATGAAACATTAGGTATGTAAAGTAAAGAATAGAAAAATATTTCCAAAGTAATATTTCAACAATATTAAGAAAAATCTATCGCATTATGTATAATTTCAAAGCTATGTCCAATGAAGTCCAAACATGCCCAATTAGCGCTCTCTCTCTAACTCGCAGGTTTCTATATTTCTGTCTTACTTGCACTCGTACGGACATGTTTTTCGCTTTGGCAGATTGTTGGTGATGGAATTTCGTTCTGGCATTGAATATAATTTATTGTTTATGTAATTATTTTATCCTATTAAAATTTGAAGACTGATGAAATGACAAAAATGATTTTTTTTTTTATAAATATTTATAGTGTTCTGTTAACAATTAGGAGAGATGTAAATGTTCTGGAAAAAATTCTATGAAGAGAAAATAGTGTCAACAATAATTTCCTAAAATTTTATGACTGATACTTTAATTAAAATAAATCTTATTTCTTACCCTCCTTAAAATTTTACGGTAGTCTACCCCGGCCACAGAGGGCTGCCAGAAGTGGCTTTTAATTTTCAGTAGGTACAGAGGATTGACTGTGGAAAATTTCGTGACTTTTGAAATGACCACCTAAAATTGGTCACTGGCTCTTGGTCTATTATAGGTAGTTAAATAAATAAAAGTAAATTTGACTAAGCATGCATTTTTATTTAATTTAAATCGCTTCTACTTTAAAAGTAATATTCGAGGATCTTCTGCAAAACAACAACATGTCAAATAATACAAATGCTAGTCGCTCGCAACCTCTCAGCTCGCAACTCCCTACCGAAGATTTCCGAATACAGCACGTATATCAAGCTAGCACGACAAAGTTATTTTTCCGATTTCTAACTTGCACTATAATTTGTCGCTAATTTGTTACCAAATCCAAAAATTTGTCGCTCGTGCCGTTTAGCCATAATCAGCTGTAGTGCTAGTTTGATATCAAGCTAGCACTACACATAGCGTATCTCGAAAACGAAATGTCGTAGGATATTATTGTAAAGGCCATAATTTGTCGCTGAAAGGTGACACATTCAAAGAATTTGTCGCTAGTCTTACCTTCAACTGATAAGCGAAAAACTACTGGAAAACCATCAAACTGGCATACATATGGCATATCTCGAGAAGGAAATGTTGTAGGATATTACAGTGAAGGCCATAATTTGTCGCTGAAAGATGACACATTCAAAGAATTTGTCGCTAGTCTTAAATTCAACTGATAAGCGAAAAACTACTGGAAAACCATCAAACTGGCATACATATGGCATATCTCGAGAAGGAAATGTTGTAGGATATTACAGTGAAGGCCATAATTTGTCGCTGAAAGATGACACATTCAAAGAATTTGTCGCTAACAAATTGGTAAAGGCTTTCGCGGCCAGAAGATGAACCGGTGATATTCGTCGGGTTTAAAGGCCGTCGTCGATTGGAATTTCTTCCTAACGTTTCGCTAGCACGAGTGGCGAGCTTCTTCAGAGGTCCTTCCATCTTCGATGCTGGATGTAGACTGATGATTTCTCCTGCGCAAGTTGTATTTATGCTGGTGGGTAGGGGGCGGAGCCTGTTCCGCTTCAGTCGACCGTGTGGAGGCGGTCGGAATTGTTCGAGCGTTCCTGAGAATTGGGTTCCAGATCTGATTCAGCTTTAGCGTTTCCTCCTTTTTATTGAAGTTTTCTGGGTGTTTATGGATTTCAATGGCCCTGGATCTCTAACCATCCTGTTGTGGTAACCGTTGACTGAAGACAGTAGCTTGCAGTTCCCGAAGAGTATATTGTGGTCTCCGTTGCTTAGTGCGTGTTCGGCCACAGCAGACTTTTCTGAGTGTCCTAGCCGGCAGTTAGCTTTGTGCTCTCTGAGTCTTGTTCCCATAGATCTCTTGGTGGTTCCTATGTACACTTTTCAACAGGTTTGAACAGGTCAAAGGCACCGAAGATCGACCAACAGTGCACTAGCTCTCGAGCGTTTCTACCTTATGTACCTAGGATCACAGACCGGATTGGCAGAATTCTAAAAAGACACGACATCAGTACGATCTTCAAACCAACGAGGAAGATCCAGCAAACCGTCAGATCAGCAAAGGACAAAAGGGATCCTCTTTCATCGTCAGGAGTTTACCGCATACCTTGTTCCTGCGGAAAAGTGTACATAGGAACCACCAAGAGATCTATGGGAACAAGACTCAGAGAGCACAAAGCTAACTGCCGGCTAGGACACTCAGAAAAGTCTGCTGTGGCCGAACACGCACTAAGCAACGGAGACCACAATATACTCTTCGGGAACTGCAAGCTACTGTCTTCAGTCAACGGTTACCACAACAGGATGGTTAGAGAGGCCATTGAAATCCATAAACACCCAGAAAACTTCAATAAAAAGGAGGAAACGCTAAAGCTGAATCAGATCTGGAACCCAATTCTCAGGAACGCTCGAACAATTCCGACCGCCTCCACACGGTCGACTGAAGCGGAACAGGCTCCGCCCCCTACCCACCAGCATAAATACAACTTGCGCAGGAGAAATCATCAGTCTACATCCAGCATCGAAGATGGAAGGACCTCTGAAGAAGCTCGCCACTCGTGCTAGCGAAACGTTAGGAAGAAATTCCAATCGACGACGGCCTTTAAACCCGACGAATATCACCGGTTCAATTTGTCGCTAGTCTTAAATTCAACTGATAAGCGAAAAACTACTGGAAAACCATCAAACTGGCATACATATGGCATATCTCGAGAAGGAAATGTAGTAGGATATTACAGTGAAGGCCATAATTTGTCGCTGAAAGATGACACATTCAAAGAATTTGTCGCTAGTCTTATCTTCAACTGATAAGCGAAAAACTGCTGGAAAACCATCAAACTGGCACTGCATATGGCATATCTCGAGAAGGAAATGTCGTAGGATATTACTTTAAAGGCCACAATTTGTCGCTAATTTGTCGCTGAAAGATGACACATTCAAAGAATTTGTCGCTAGTCTTATCTTCAACTGATAAGCAAAAAACTACTGGAAACCCATCAAACCCTCAAAAGGTAACGTGTTGCCCATCTTGGGGGAAACAGGGAAAACCTAATTTAAAAAATTTTTTTAAATAAATCCGGTCTCTTAAAACAAATGTAACAAAGAACTCCTTGATTAATTGTTTGATGTTTTCCAGCAGTTTTTCGCTTATCAGTTGAAGGTAAGACTAGCGACAAATTAGCGACAAATTATGGCCTTTACAATAATATCCTACGACATTTCGTTTTCAAGATACGCTATGTGTAGTGCTAGCTTGATATCAAGCTAGCACTACAGCTGATTATGGCTAAACGGCACGAGCGACAAATTTTTGGATTTGGTAACAAATTAGCGACAAATTATAGTGCAACTGATTAAGATTTAACGTGCGGCACCTGCCCGCGATGGGCTTATCCACACGCCAACCCGGCACAGAAGCACCTGGATGGAGTGTTCGACTCCATGGGGTCTCCCCTCCGTCAGACGGATTGGTCCCATGAAGCCGCGAAGTAGTTACCTGTGGACTACTAGCCAATTGGCACAGCCGACTGACTAGGCGGGTAATCCACAGGGTCGGGCCTATCCAAACCCTTAGTACGTTCAAATTCGGGAACTACGCAACGTCGCGGGCGCTTCGAGACGTAGCCCCTAACCCAGCATGCGGGCTATCAACCAACTGCCCCCTCGAGTCCGACACCAATCGGCGGGGGAGGAGCCGAAGCTAGACTCCTGGGCACCCCCCGCCCCCGAGGTACCGGTGTAGGCATACCGGTGGCCATCGGCTACTAAAGAGCACCCCCCACAGGGTGACATCCCTTTTGCCGTATTTCTTCTACCGAGCACCCTTCAGCCTTCAATCTTCTCCGCTAGCCTGAGCTCCATTGCTACTCTGCATTCGCTTAATGCGCAGTCCCCCTAATGGGTCAGACTACGCACCCAGTCTACACATGTGGCGTGCGCTTTGCCGAGGGCGTTTGTGCGCAGCCCCCCTAATGGGTCAGGATGCGCACCACGACAAACGCACGCACTACAAGCTTCTCTGTTCGTATCCCCCCTAATGGGTCAGGATACCCACAACTCGTGACCCCGCCTGATGCACATCCCTGCCAGACGCGTACTTTGCTTTATGACATGCGTGGGAGAGCGGAGACACGCAGAGGCCAAGGTGCGTTTCCTACGTCTGTCGAGGTTCCCATGCGATTGCCACTGAAGGTGTCGGTGGCCGCACCGAGAGAGCCTCTCTTTCGACGGGTTAGCGTTATGGCAATGGGGTGGGTTCTCCCCCATGCCTCGCCTCCCCGTCTGTGCTGGCCTTACCGCACGTATGCGTGCCAGCTGCCGATTTGCCACCCCTGAGGGCTTCCACGGCTGCACTAGTACACCAAGCGGGTGCTTCCGGACCTTCGCCCGTGTCCGTAGGCTACTTCCCACCTGCTCTTGCTTCCAGATGCCCGGGGTCCTTTGGCTTCCCCACACTTTCGCATGGGTACTGAGCCCCCCCACCACGACAAGGTGAGGAGCCTGGGGGGGAAATTATAGTGCAAGTTAGAAATCGGAAAAATAACTTTGTCGTGCTAGCTTGATATACGTGAATACAGCCAAGCGTTTGAACGCGGTAATCTTCGTCCGCCATCGTCGCGCGCGGTTTTTTGGCTATTGCACCGTGCATTTTGCCAGTGTCTAACTGCACAGGGTTTTTTTAAAAGTTAGAGCATAATGCCCCGTTTACACTTTGATTAGTAATTAGGCGAGTTCATACATGTTCTGCGGGATATCCAGGGGGGGGCAGCTGCCCCCCCTGCCCCTACCTGGGTACGCCCATGTGTACACTATTCCTACCCCCAAATAAAGGTAATTGTTCTGAACTTTTTTGGAGAGTTGAATAATGCCTTTAACAAATTTGTTTAGGAAGGATAGATATATGCCTTAGCATCATTTTTGTCTCCTATTAAAAATCCATAACTGCAACAGTTTCGGAGAAAAAGAATGCTTTTTGCATCGATGATTTGTGCTGAGTAGTGACATCAGTAGACGCCTGGAGGGAATGACTAATCGATTGATAATAATTGATCAGTTATCGACCACTGAGAGTTGAAGATTATTACAGTACTACTATCGCTATTAAAAATTGGGGGTTGGTGGTAGAAGGATGAAAATTAAGGGTTATATGTATTTTTTAATGCCAAATCATAAAAAAATTTAAAAAAAAATGTCCAAGAAATAAAACAGTTAGGGGTGGACAACCGTTATCACTTAGGTGTATGAAAAATAGGTAGTAGCCGATTCTCAGACCTACTGAATATGCATATAAAATTTCATAAAAATCGGTCAAACGTAGATGTACACTTTTTGAAACTTTCTAGATCATTCAAGAAATTTTTAGAACTTTCTCGAACATTCTAAGTCGATAATAAGAGTTTCCGCTCATTTTAGAATTTTTTAGATCATTTCAGAAATTTTGAGATCTTTTCGGAAGTCCTTATGACTTAAAAAAGGACAGAAATATTTCTTTTCACCTTTCTGCCACCTACAACCACCCACCGCGACCAAACTCCCTTACTCCCACCTGGAGACCAAGGGATATTTACCACCCCAACAGGAAGTTGATTGGAGTAGGTAGAGATAGAGAAAACCCTGTCTTTACGTACGAACATTAACATTTTATATATGTATTTAGATTAACAAAACCGAAGTAAAGAAAAAAGATGAAAATAATTTTTCGCAGATCACTTGGTGAAACATTTTTGAAATATTAAACGGAAGAAGAAATAAAAACACTTGGTATTGTTTCACAAATTTTATTCAGTTTTGAAGAAAAAAGATGTTGAAGTGAAGATAAAATGAAATTGAACGTATAATATTTAGAAGTCAAAGATCGGATCAGAACTACTGTATTGTTGAAGATTTACAATTTAAAGAGATTATTGACGAGCTAAAATTAAAGTAGGGAACTAACGGATAGTAAAATAATCTAGAAATATCGAAATTAAGAAATATCATGAATTAGACTGCTACCCCAACCCCAACGCAACGAAGAAACCCTTCATAAAATAGCAATTAAAAAAGGGACGATGATTGTAGATGTCATACTGTTAGTATACAGGGTTGAAATATTCAAAGAATAATATAAATAATATAAAGAATTATTTACAATGACAATTATTTTGAAAATTAAATTATACACAATATTTACAACTATACAATTAACATTCCAATAATAAACTTTGGATAGAACTTTTGTGCTTGAAAAATACCAATAATATAATATGTACACATTAAAAACATTAAAATCGCCACATAAATAATTTTTAAATTGTTTAATTTGCCGCTAAAACAACTTCTATAGCTACGTCAGCATTTCGGTTGGTAATACGCATGCGCATCGTCAAATTGCTGTGTTCTGTGTTGATTTATAATATTTTTATTTGCGGTTAAGTATGTGTTGTAGCAGGTGATTTTGTAACAGCGGTGCCGGTAATCTTTACTAATTATTTATCAATTAAAATCAAAACTACAATAGTGTTAAGAGTAATTATCTGACTTTAGTTTAGATTAGACGTTAATAATCGTCCGTACATGTGTAGTGTGGCGTTCAGTTTTATTGTGGTTAGGATGGATATTAAATTAGTGTCTTTTTGTGTGTGCCGTACGCGACGATATTGTCGTGGTCGATGAAGAGATCGGCGGCCATTTTTATGTCGGCATGTAAAGGTAGGATTTCACAATGTTTTCTCTGAAAGTAAACCTGAATAAGCATTTTTGATGTCTTTAATCGATTTATACCTTTTAACTGATCGAAATTGAGTAGATATTAAGTGTCTCTCCGTTTAGTAAAAACCTAAAATACCTTTAAACCATTAAAAGTTATTTTACAGCAATGTTTTTATATTATTGGACTTTTGGGTGTATTTATTTTAATTACAATTGTCATTTTGGACACCGTTAGCTAGGTACCTACATATCTTGCAAATAAGAAGTAGGTCCTTTTCATTTATACAGCATAGTTTTGTTAATCATACAAAAATTTAGTATAATATTGATATGAGTAATAATAAACACATCAAGTTACAGATAGTTTACAAACAGTTTTCATTTCATACGAATAATTTTTCTCTTCTTGGGAACAGTCATGTCATGAAACCTTTTGATTTCATCTACAAATTTTAGTTCAGAATAAAAGAATTAATTAAAATTGTTCGTTAGTTTTGCAGGGGTGAAAAACTAAAATATGTACCCATATGTATAACGTATCGATTCATTTAATCTAATACAAACTTCTACTACTACTTCTATTCCTTTGTAAAAACCTTTCCTGTATTATCGCACATTACATGATCCCCTGGCGTAGGTATCTTTTATCTATTTTTCACAAAAACTTTAATACCTATGCAAGTTATAACTCGCTATACCGATAGAAATAAACAAGAATTTATTAGAGAGAACTAATCCTCCATAAAATTTTGCTAAGCTTGTGTTGATATGAGTGACAGTTACACTAGTCGCCTTTTCAATAGGTTTAATTACAGAACTTATTTACAATTTCTCTGTAATAAACTACTGGTAGCTTGAAGTGTCTTACCACTTAGGTAATAATTGACAAATCATCTTATTTAGGTCAAAAATAATTTCCGATTTGCAATATCAAAAAAACAAATGTGCAATAAAATTATTTATTGGTGGAATTGTAGAATGGGAAATGACAACTGAGGGTGTTAGATAATCTCATGGTTGTATTTATGGATTTGGCTAACAGAATATGTTGTGTAAAGTGCATGAGAACTTTCAACACATTAGGTACCTATAAATTAATCTAAATGTTTTTAAGGAAATCGTGATGTCTTATGCACACAATTATTCGAACAGAAACGTTGATAAATGAAATAAAATTACCGAGATAGTCAAATATAACATGTATTTTAGTCGTTTATTTCCGTAATTATATTAATATGGCGTAAAGTTTGTTTGCACTCCTTATCTTGATAGGCGTATCACCTTTCCGTTCCATCATCTTTTAATTTAACCCTTTCCTTATTTTGCTGAAAAAATTAGTTCTTCCAAATCATTCAACAAACCTCTATAATTTCTGATTATGTGATAACCTATATATCGTGAGGGTAACTTATGTAAAACGTTCCACTTCAGCGGGTTACTAAGTGCGTAGCTAGGATTTTGTCGAGGAGAGCTGAATTTGAAAAAAAAAAGATTAAGATATATTTTTGTAAGAAAAAAGTAGTATTTTACGTTGATAAGAAACTAATCTTACAAAAGCAGTTACATTTTGAAAAAAATGGCAGTTTAGGAGGCTGGCTATACTCATGATGGTTATTGTTAAAAAATTATGCTTTGTTTCACATTTAAATCTTGTTAACTTTCGATCGGTGTATCTTTATAAAACATTTTACCAAACTGGTAGTTGAACAAAAATAAATAACACTGAATCGTTTAACCAAAATTTATTGACCCGAAATAAATAAAAAAATATTTCTTTAAAACGACCATATTCAAAAGATTTGTATACAATAGGGATATTTGGGCCTTTTTATTCTCTCCAGAATGCAGTGCCGGTCTTGAGGGGGAGGGGGGGCAAAGTCAAGCATACCATTTTGGGGTGCCTTGTTTTTTTAAAGAGACGCCTGGGATATTTTCTGAAGGCGTTTATTGAAAATTACACAACAATTATGTTAAATTGAAGCTTCCTAAATTAATTCAATCCCGTACTTCCACCCCATATAGTGTTACCATATCTAAAATCTGGCAACCATGACAAGAAGTGTAAAAACCCCAGTTATTGATGCTTTAAAACCGGGATATGTTACCAGTGTTTTTCTTTAAGTTACTTAGTAAAATAAAAAATAGTTTTGATGCTTATTTATTTCTACATTAAATTTAGTCTTCTTAAAAAATAAAACCTTAATGTTTTAAGAATTGTCAGTAGTTTTACGTTTACTACAAATGAAACCCCCGGACGCTCCCCGGGCTCCCTCTAAACTAGGACAAATCCGGGGAAACCCGGACTGATGGCAACCCTTACCCCATATTATAGGACCATTTGATTCAGTTATAAATTCACGGTATTTGTTTCTATTTTTTACCACAAATCACAATTAAATCTGTTTGTAAGCAATTGAAATGCACCCCTTTCTGTTTTATAAATAAAATAAACAGACCATGACAAAATACAATATTCACTGAATGTTTATAATTTTAAGTGTTTTTGATTTGTTATAGCCTTGAAGTTGACCGTAACGCGTATTTGACTAAAGGTCAATAATTATTGTAAGGAATATAAGTTGGGTGCGTAGTACCTACCTACGTCATATTATTCGTTAAAAACACTACATGTATCAATATTTTAACACACCGATTAATTTTGCCTACCATTGACCTGATGTTCCTTCCTCTTTAATGTCACATTAATTGCAATAAAATACTTGGCAGCTAGATAATGGGAGCAAGTGAGCAATTACACCCCTATCAATTTTGTATTAGAGATCGTATACTTAACCGCTATAATACAATATTATACGATACAATTTTTTTTAATACTCGTGACCTGGAACGTCACTAAATCCAATTGTGTCCCAAGACATAATGAAATTTATAAATGATTAATTTATATTTTAACTAGGTACTATAAAGATAAATTAGACTAGCAACCTTTTTTAAACTATAGTTCAAAACTCCATCCTTACTGTTCTTTTTCACGAGCTAAACATTAAGTAGTACCTACCATTCTGATGTAGGGTAATTATGAATGATTTTGGAAGTTTGACTTGTGAAGCTCGATGTATCTTAGATGAAGATTAAATTTAGGCGACTATATGTTTATTTTAGGTCCTTGTTTGGTTTTAAGTGAATTTCTGTTATTAAATATGCAAATTCGGATTTATTTTGCAAAAAAAATACAATTACCCCTTCACTTATTAACGCAGTCGAAAACTTAGGGGTAAATGTGAACAACCATCTCGTTTGTACTGGCTTTATAAAGGTTTTTAATGGGGCAAAAGTGAACAATTCGCTTTCAAACGTGAATTCCAATGAAAATTATAATTATAAAGCCGTGTTCACAATTATCCCAAAAATTATATGTTATGTAGAAATATTTTCACTGTTTAACATAAAATATTGCGATACTCTTCCTCTGTTGTTTAACGCGCTAAAGCATCCAACCGTCAAAAGTCAACACCAAAGTATATAATTTCCATTAGTTGGAATAATCAAGAGTCCTACTTCATCGAAATAAAGAGCCTATTTACAATTACCCTGGTTTTACAATTACTCCACCTGACCCTATCTACGAGGGCTTTTTGTATACATCATATATAAATGAAAATTTCCCTTGTAGTGTTCGTTCGTTGTGCGTGTAAGAAGTAGATTTGTATGTGTTTTGGCAGAGGCGCTTACATTATACATACGTATAGAGCCGGACCACCCACCTTGTCCGGTAAATGCGGCTGCCAGCGTTGTCAAATGGCATGTCAACTGTCGTGTAAAACGGTCCCTATCTAATTACTACAATAACATATTTGTAGACGCCAATTTTTTTAGTTAGCGCCAGTGTCGATCGGCCTTATGTGTTTGTCCAGGCAAATTGAACGGAACAAAAAAATACCTGAGGCATTCGGTGTCGAATGGAGTAACGACCTGGACACTACGGCGACGTCCGCCGACGCGACACGACGCCGTGACATTTAAGGGCAAACTTAAAAGCTTTTTCGTTTAAATTTTGATTTTAAATTCACTGCGGCAAAAGATTTTTTTTCAATTACACCATCAACCTTAACAAGAAGTACAAAATGTAACAAATACTGGGCGGAAATATCACTTCCTTTTAGCGTGTATATTAATTTAAATATGATGTCAAAGTCGAACCAAATTTTGGTTGGCAATAGCGTCATCAACTACCTATGAGAAATACTTGTAAATTTTACTTAACAACTCGAACTTCTGTTACTGGAATATCTTGACAACGAAGATAATTTTTGGCGCCAACTTCGATAAATCGAATTTTTTGGGAGACTCCCTTCCTAACGTACGATTTTAACGACTCTTTTTTGTAATATTGGTACCATGCAAGCAGTGAGCCAAAACGTGCTTTTGTCTTGACCAAAAATTAAATTTTATAAAATTAATATAAGTAAGTAAAAGGAAATTATCCACCTATATTTATCCATCTGTCTATCTGTAACACGAAATTAATGCATACAAATGTTCATTTACAAAAAGTAGGGATACACCGATTATTAGTCAATAACTCCAACTCATTTCCTCTTTAACCTTTGTCGTTTCCATTTTTTTCTACATCAATGCCTCGGTGAACAGTTTTCAAACCTAACATACCCTAACCCAAACTATTTTTGATATAATGTTATCTGATCCATAATTAATTTTGTACAGTACCTAGTATTCGGATATACCTAGAAAACCTGATAGTCCGGGAGGTAGCGTTGCATTTTTCATGGTGATTTCAGGCCGTTCAATTTTCGATTTTATATTGAAAGTTTATATGAAGTTGACAATCGAATGGCGGTTCAGCAGGCGCACCCAAGGTGGACGGGCGTTATAAAAAATTCTGATTATGTAAAAATAGAAAAATAAAAAAACGTTTTCAGGCCGCTCAATAATTTATTCAGTGATTGTTTACATATTATAAAAAATTACAAAAATAGTCAGCAGCATAGAGAACGGTGGATTACACGTCAGCAGTCGATGTACACCTGATTCAAAAACAATTACCTTTGATTCATTTCAAGTCGTGTGAAACTAACAGACAGGACTCGTTTTATCAATTAATTGATTAAAAAAAAAGTCAGCAAGTTGTTCGATGGTGGTAAGGTCGTCAGCTACCCCCCGCTTAATTAATTATAGAGTTACTTTAAACAATATATTAATTTAAAAAAAAGGTCAACAAAATATTTAAATATGTAGTTATTATCAATTAGTTCGCGAAAATCCTTCATATATTATATGCTATAAGAGAGAAGGATAAAAATGATGATTTAAATAATAAAATCAATTTCAGGCCGCTTGAAACTAATAATAGAGATAATTTCAATAATGTAGTAAATAAAAAAATAGTCAGCAGAATATTTACGGGTGGAGTAATTGTCAGCTGAATATGATATTTGATTGCCTTTGATGGAGATTGAATGGCTACTCAGCAGCTTTTACCCCCCTGCTGACGACCTTACCACCATCGAACAGCTTGCTGACTTATTTTTGTAATTTTTTATATTATGTAAACAATCACTGAATAAATTATTGAGCGGCCTGAAAATGTTTTTTGATTTTTCTATTTTTACAGAGGTACTCAGAATTTTTTATCCCGCCCGTCCACCCTCTCGGAGCCTGCTGACTTTCATAACAGTGTATGACTGCTAATAAACATTTAATTCCAACATGAATTAATCGACCTGAAATGATTGTGTCATTAGCAACGCTACCTCCCGGACTATATATGTATTAGCATGTGAAATAGGTACTGCAAATTTTCAGTTATTATTAGCGAACTAAGAGCAAAGATCTATCTGTCTACTGAATATCCCAGAAAACCTCAGCAATCAGAGTCGACGACACATTTATTTAGGTTGCTGTAATTTGATTTATCCGTTTTTGAATTATAAATATGTTGCTTTGTTATTTACGTTGTGAGCAATTGCAAATTGTTAGTGTTGTTATTTACAACGTTTACACAGGTAAAATAGATTAAATAAGTTTGGGTTATCTAGTTCGTTAAAGTATGGAGAGTTCAGTTCCAAAAAAACACCATGTAAATATTTTGCACTAACGGATAAATATGGCATTGTTAAATAAAATTTGCAATGAAACGATAGGTTAAACGGTGCTACAAAAAATCGTAAATTACAGTTTGAAAACGTTAAATTCTAAATAGTTTTAAATTAATAAAAATCCGATGTGAAGAAGTTTGGAATCCCACTAATTTGACAGTTGATCAGGCTTTTAAAATGAAATTCAAATGTGAATATTAGTAATGCCGTATTCAGTTGCGTACCTAGGGCCCTAACTAAACTATTTAAAATCGTTTGCTCTGAATTCGACGTACTTCAGATTTGTCACAATTCCGATTCGTCGTAATACCAGTCGACTCCATAATGAAATAAAAAACCAAATAGGTACAAATGTAACTTATTTTAATGAACAAATTAAAAGTATTTTATGAAAATAAAAGAAAATATCTACCCGTTACCGTTCAAAAATACGATCCTGTGACAGAAACACAGACAGCGGAGGCACGTTAAAACGGTCCCCTTGAGGACCCTTTGGGTACGGAATCCTAATTAAGTAGAGATTTTTAATCCAATAACACCACTTTCTTGACCGACTATAATAGGTACGTTTTACGACGAAACTGGGTTACGACAAATCAAAATTTTATCAGTACAACTCAAAATATAAATATGTAATTACATTTAAATACTTTAAAGTTGCAAAGCTACTTTATCATTAGTTCTTTACAGTGCATAGCAGGGCACGTCCTGATTCTACACGTAGAATTTAGGAATGAATAACTGGATAAATTAATATAGGTTTTTTTTAAATAAAAGTTAGTGGATATTTCTAACACAATTTATAGTTTGTAAGACAGAGTCCGAGGGGCCCCCTGAGCTTGACGGCCCCGGGGCACTGCTCCGTCTAGCCCTATGGTAGTTACGTCAGTGGCCGTATTGGAATCAAAAGCTGAAGGTGTTTTAAAAACTATCAATAAACTGCAAATCCAATATAAAAGTAAATAGTGGTACTATTAGACATTACTTATAACAATCCTTATTTGTCGGTACCTTGAGGTCCGCCATAAGTGAACATTACTGTATTTTTGCAGAACACAAATCCACTAAACCATGCTTCTCCTTATTTTATCTTACTGAATCTCTACTGAAAGTTATTGTTACGCTATACCGGGTGTTTCAATACAACGTAAACCAAATAAGCAATTTCTGCGTTTTAAGAAGTTTTCCGTTAAATAAAAGTTCGCTATGATTTGTATTAAAATTTTAAAGAATGAGAAATACCTAGGTGCTTGTAAATTATAGATAATATAAAAAGCCGTTAAGAGAATTATTCTCTAAATTAAATACAATATCTGATTTATAACAATATTAATTATTATTATATCACAGCAAATTAGCGTACTATTAAATTCTACTTTGCGTAATAAAAGCGGTTTATCCCTGAAATGAAAATTTACTTACAATTTTCTGAGGGCGTGGATGACACCGCGTACTGGTAACTGTACGAATCTGGAACAGGCGACGGCGTTAGAGCCTCTTGATTTTCTTGTAGTGGACTTAGCGGCGCTTTTAGATAAGAATTTGTTACCGAAGAAGGGTCAGGATAGGGTGGAAGTAAACTCGACGCCGAGCTCCAGTCTCTTTCACATTGCTGCTGATAAACTCCCGCGTAATCGTAAGCGGGAAAATGAGATCCAGTCACTGCTGACACTTGACCCGACTGTGCACCATACGAACACGTAGAGAAGTCTTGGGTTTGCACTAAACCTTGATGGTCGTAACCGCTCACCTGATTTATCATTCCGGGCATGTTGTTTCCGAAAAACGAGGCCGGATGATATTGGGGTTTCATGGCTTGACACTTTCTTCGGAAACCTCGTGGACGCCTCCTGAAGGATCCTTCTTCGAACATAAACTCGCTCGACGGATCTATTGTCCAGTAATGGCCCTTACCGGGCCTTCCCAACCCTTTGGGCAACTTTATAAAGCATTCGTTCAGAGAAAGATTATGTCTAACTGAGTTCTTCCATCCCTGATACGAACCACGAAAGAAAGGAAACCGTTGTTGAAGAAATGCGTATATTTCACTCAGGGTAAGTCTTTTGGTTGGAGAATGCTGGATGGCCATAACAATAAGGGCTATGTAGGAATAAGGTGGTTTCTCCTGGCGTCGAATCCCCGACTTTTTTTCCGTCGTTGAAGGTTTCGAATCGATGTCGGACGTGGTGGACGAAGTTGTCTCTGGGGGACCATGTTGTTGCTGTTGTTGTGATTGGGATTGGGTTTCGAGTTGTTGTTGCTGGTCTGTCGCCAAGATAACACTATGCTGGTGCAGGTGAAGATGATGAAGATGCTGCTGTATGTTGATGCTCTGGTGTACGACTGATGATGGTTGTAACTGCTGTTGATGGTCGGCGGCAGTGTTAGTTGTTGCTGCACCACCTACGTCAGACAACTGTTGCTCTTTCATGGTTGAATCCCGTAAACATTTACACTCCGCACACAGTTAAAACTAAATCCTTGTCCAAACAATTTAATTCTCAATGGCTCCGTTTCTCGGTTATATTACAAACATTTGATACGAGCCTGTGAGCGGCGTTACATACACAAATATTGTATACACAGTTTATATACAAAACACGCGACGATCTTGTACACAATTTATCCGTTTTATATACAAATGTCGGCGCAGTAAATTTTGAGTGATATTTAATGTTTCTAAGCTGGCGTGCGAGTGAGTGAGTCTAGTGGCCAGTTCCTATCGTTCCTACGACGGTTCCGCGTGCACTAGGATACTTCGTCACGCCACGGGCACGGTGTCCAAAGACGAGATGCTTGTCGGGTGCCAATAGCGCGCGGACTGTGTGTGTGTGTGGATAACATATCCGAAACGCTTGTTGAGGCACGAGGAGCGAATGTGTATGTGTGTGTTGTGTGTATGTAGATGTGTTTCAAGAGAGTATGTGTATGTATGTGTTTTGTGTTGGATGCGTGGGATGGCACGTCTCTGCCTCCCCAGCCTCCTTGGCTGTCACTCTTCTTGCTGTTTTTGGGACTGCCTCCGTCCAACTAAAGACGGCCCCTTGAAAACTCACCTCTTTAATCGAGATTAAATTTCCTTTGATAAAATTACCAAGCAACAATCAGAAAATAAACCTTGTTATGCATTGGTTATCGTATTACTTACTTCTTCTACAGTCAGTCGATTCGTGAACAGTTAAATGTAGTTAATAAAAACACCTTAAATTACCAATGCTGGTTTATTGTATCTACTATAATATATAGTAATAGCGCAATTAACAATAAACAAGAAAAATCTTATTACTGTTTATCTAGCGGTAGAAGTAGGTAAGTGGTGGGATAATGAAGAATAGGCAACAAAAGCGCTCACCGCTTGTAAAAATAAAATATACCTAATTTAAAATAAAAATTGTTTCATTTATTCTAAATAACTGGACATCTTGACGGAATTGTAGAACGTACTAAATCGCTAAAACATGAAACTGAACATCTAAAGTACTTTTCGGTAACAAAGTCACCTTCTTCAGGGACTGAAGTGAACTGAAAGCTAAGGTAACCTACAAGTAATAAATTTTACGTAATGTTGCGGTCCCCAGTGATCATGGCAGCCTAAAAACTGAAACGTTCAGTGGGCTTTAACAAATACAAAGTAAATTAAATTAAACTAAATAACGAAGAGCTAGGTTGAGACCTTTGCCATTGTTGAGAGCGTTTGATCTATTTTTATAAATAAACATACTTTTAAAACTAACTAACAAATAATTGTTTCTGATTTCCTTAACTAATTTAAGGTTGTTGATTATGGCTAAACGGCACAAGCGACAAATATTTGGATTTGCTAACAAATAAGCGACAAATTTTTGGATTTAGTAACAAATTAGCGACAAATTATAGTGCAAGGAAAAATGAATTTACGGTAGTTTGGCAAGAATGTCTTAGAGATTACCAGAATTTAAATCGAAAATTGCAAAAATATCATCAACATAGCCATATTCGAGGAAATACTTTAGGTGAATCAAATAGTTCTCGGAGTGACTCATGAAAAGATCTATTATGAGGGGTGATTATTTCATCTGTTCGTAGAAACAACCATTCGCCTGAAAATAATTTTGCCGCATGCGTATTGAAGGAAAGGCTAGCTATATATTCAGCAATAATATCAGCGGTAAAATGATTATTTTTGAGTAAATCCTTTAAAAATATCTAGGTAAGCGTGATCGGTACACTTGGAAAAAAGGAACAAACATTAAATGAAACCAAAAGCATACCGCATTTTAACTTAATGTCTAACTTTATTGATGAATTCTACTGAGTTCTTAACCGAATAACCAGACTGTTTGATTATGAGATTGTTGAATTAATTTGTCAACCATTTGGCTAGTTTATAAGTCAATGGATTGAAAATCAACATTTCGCCGTTTCTTTTAGGCGACAGCTATAAATCCCCGGTACATTCCGTACTTTCCCATTAGTCTTATAAGCAGAAAATATCTTTTTTTTTTTGTGTACTTATTAAAATACCCTATAAATTGTTTGGGGTATCCCAGAATGAAAAAAATTGCACCTAAAAAATTTAAGCGCATAATTGGTTTCATGTTTATCGAAGTACAAATTTTAATAGTTACTAACTGTCTCGCCCATGCCTTTGTATGGCTAATTGGCTAATTTAATAACAGTTAAAACAGTTAAACTTTTTAATATACCTAGTCAAATTAAAATGATGGTTACCTCGTAAACATAAGCATATTTGACATGGAATAGATTGTAGCATCAAGAAATCAAAACACGGCGCCATACAAAACCTTGATAGCAAAATAAGATGAAATATGTTGTGTCGTTAAATTAACTTATACTGCAATCTGTTAGAAGCTTATTGAACTTATAAACAATTCCATAATCGAGATAAAAACTATTCTGTCTCTTAAATTGGATCAAATTATATACAGTAAGCCAAATTTTATAAAAATTGGTTGAATTGTTTAGGAGTTTATCGTACCCAAACATTATGAGACGAGATTTTTATATTTTGTGTATAATACAAAGATATTGGTTAGAAAGCAATAAAAAAAAAGTAATAACAAATGCAATCATAAGTAAGCGAAAGGGATAAATAGGTAATTAAAAGCCAGTAATAAAATATGGCCATTACCATACTATTAGCGTTTTTATTATTACTTATGAGTTACCACAAGTGTTTATTTTATTAGTTACAATTTTTTATTAAATATTGCATGAAATGTTAATGTGTCTACATGTCTCAAAGATAAACGTATAGGTAAGAGAATCCGAAGGTTATTATAAATTATTAGCAGCAATACCCGGCGTTGCTCGGGTAAGAATATATCACACGTTTGATGGAACATTCTAGAATATTCGCGAATTTAGAACTATCCAGAACATCACATAATGATTCAAAACATTCTCTAACTTTTTTTAACATTCTGAAACATTCTTGAATGATCTTCAAGATTCTGTAACATTATTGAACATTGCCAAATCATTCTGAAATGTAATAACAACACAAATTAACGAGATTTTCACAAACTTTATTTAAAAACGTAACATATGTTTCGCCAAACTTTGGCTTCTTCAGACGACAGAGAAACATATGTTACGTTTTTAAATAAAGTTTGTGAAAATCTCGTTAATTTGTGTTGTTATTATTATAATGAATTTTCATCAAGTAAAGGTGAAACTATTCAAAATTCTGAAATGTTATAATAAAACATTCTTTTACTTCTTAGAACATATTTGAACTCCCTGTAACCATGGCCGTAGCTAGGGGGGGGCATTGTGGGGCAATGCCCTACCTTGAAATCACAATGCCCTACTTTAAAAATACCAAAAACTAAGATAAATTATTATAATTAAACTGTTCGTGCATACTTTGAGATAAAAAAAATTGTAGCGATAGATATCTAAACTTTTCGGAACATACCACAGTTTGTGACATTCATTTCATATTATAATAATTCTTTGTTCTGTGTATAGACGGTATTTGAAGCGCCATCACATGAAGCGATGGGTCTATTTAATTATAATATCTGTAATGCAGAGGGAATTCCCCGTAGCATATATTGCAATATGGGCTATATTGCAATCTATGGTACGGAGAATCCCTTTTTAAACTAAAATAAACATAAACTAGAGATTTTTTATTATTGTTTGTAGTTTGGTTAAGTGAAGTGTACGGTAAAGAGTGTTTTAGTCAAAAATCGATGCCTACAATTGTTATTTTTATTGCTATAAATTGAAGATTCATTGATTTCGCGATGGATATACGGGCTTTCTTTGGAAAAAAACGAAGAGTTGAAGAGGAAATTGACCATGAAGAAGCACAAAATACAATCGCTACTCCTAGGTCCATGGCAACAGGTTGGTCAACACATGTTGATAATGTTAGCCATAGTATTCCTTCTGATATTGCACAAAGTTTGCAGAAACAATATGATCTAAATGGTATTTTTGGTCGTATCTATTTACTCGTATCACCCCACACAACAATTAATTATTACCTCACTCTCACTCAGACGTGGATCTCTACATCTTTTGGAAGTTCAACCATCTTGTTCGCTTGTTCTTCATCATTGAGGATTTCATAGTTCTTAGATACATGCTCATGCTCTGTCACAGAAATTATTTGTTTACGAATAGCTATTGAATGTACATCACTGACCTAGAGGTCAGTTATATACATAGTGATTGATTTAGGAGCCCGTGCTTCGAGGGCAGATCAATTATGATCAATTTTTTACTTCTGCCCTACCTGTAACCAATGCTGCCCTACCTCAAATTCGACTCTAGCTACAGCCCTGCCTGTAACATTCTAAAATAATCTGCTTCATTCTCATCCCCACTCCGTGCTGTTTGCTGGGTGAGTAGTGACATCAGTAGACGACTGGCGGGGACAACTAATCGATTGATAATAATTGATCAGTTATCGACCACTGAGAGTTGAAGATTATTACAGTACTAATATCGCTATTAAAAAATGGGGGTTGGTGGTAGAAGGGTGAAAATTTAGGGTTGTATGTATTTTTTAATGCTACATTATAAAAAAATTAAAAAAACATTGTCCAAAAAATAAAAAAGTTAGGGATGGACAACTCTTATCACTTAGGGGTATGAAAAATAGATAGTAGCAGATTCTAAGACCTACTGAATATGCGTATAAGATTTCAAGCCGTTTCGGAGGAGTATGATAACATTGATAACTAACATTGTGACACGAGAATTTTATATACATACGTCTATTAGAAGATTAAGTTTTAATTAGGGTAATAATAATATGGCAAAACCACAAGGCATTATCTATGACCTGGCTGTGTATCTTTTAGGAAGATCATCAAATGCGGACTAATAAAGCATAAATGAAGTTACTTAAAGTAAACAGGTATTGAAATTTTGAAATTAAAAATGTATTAAATATAATAAAAAATGAAATAAAAAAAAACGAAATAGTAACTTCAACTTTATAGTTAATAATTTTCATGGTTTTCAAAAAGTTTTTATAAAGATTTACCACAATCTTCTATTTGTACATCACATATTCACAGACCCCATAGAATCCCAGACCTGTCGTTTCAGTTATATATTCAACATTCGATCTCCTGCGGTATAGTTGCTATTATTAAAAGATTTTAAATTTAAATTGTTTTAAAATTGGCAAAAGTTCTTCAAGAGTCAATTGTAATACTTCATATTATACCTTTGAAATTTTGTTGGCACTTTCACGATTCTATAATAATTATTTAAAAATTAATCTTTAATTAATTATTCATTTATTTTCCTGTTATAATGTTTGCGTATGTCCAGATTAATTCCTTTGTTATGTTCTTTGATTCCATCTTGAAAAAATCTTCCTGTTATCCGATGTCTTGCAGTCTTCAAATTTTAAATTTGTAAACATCAAAAACTTTTTGAAAAATTAATTGTAAAGTTGAAATTGGTATTTCGATTTGACTTTTAAGTATATTATAAATTTTTAATTTCAAAATCTGTTGGAAATAATTTTATTTATGCTTTAATCCGGATCTGAAGTTCTTCCTGAGATATGTACATATACACACAGCTAAATAGTAAATAATGCCTTTTACACTAATTAACTTATAATAATAATTTGTAACAACCGATTTTACCAAACCCCTTGAGCCAAGTGTAAGGTATGAAATGACCATAAAAATATTAATAAATGTATTATTTGGTTGGGCATACTTACACTACTAACTATATACTACCTATATACAACACTAACTTCAGTAAGTAGGTAGTTATTACTGATGATAGAGGCAAAAGGGTGTAGGTTGTCTGGTTTTTGTCTTCATCCATAAGGACAGTTGCTGTTGCAGGTTTCTGCAATTTAAAAAAAAAACGTCACTCTCGAGATAATAATCTTTTAAACTCGTCTGTTCTCTTAAAGTCTACTATGTGTAGTAAAGGATGCACCATATGTCACCACTTTTACTTCTTTCGATAATGTAGGTACAATACAGATAATAAGATATTATTGCTTAATATTCCCAGTTCATTTTTAAAAAGCCTATATTTTAACTCTCACGTTCAGATTGAGAGTTTAAAAGGGCTACTACTACAAGTTTTTTTTTGTCAGAGTAATTTAACTTTTACCGCTTCTTCATACATGTACAGGTAAATTTTTTGGTTTCACATAAAAAGGCTCATCATATTTTGAAATGCGATTTAATTTTTGAATAAGGTTTAGATACTCCTGGGATGAGGAGGGAGGGGTTTAATTATTTATTTTATTTTAGAATCAAAAATTAAGATGCAGATCCCGAAATGGAAATAACCCGATTTTTTATGAACATAATAAAATATTGAGGGGTTTTGTCTACTTTTTTCGAGGTGAAAAAAGAAAAGGAAGAGTGGAAATGTGTATGCAGAAAATGATCGTCAAACGACAATTTAATACCTATATGTAATACAACTATAAATAGTTGTTACTGAACTTGTTGATGTGGTTTTTCTGATTTAATTTTTTGCGGTTTTTACAACGGATATTAATGTCTGCTGTATTTAGAAATAGAGCAATAAATCTTGTCGAACATCTGGCAAAAGTCGCAGCACTATCTGTTGATAAATGACTCTGGGTGGGGCTCGATGTCAAGAGGGTGTGTTAGTTGTGTTCAAGGCAATTAGTTAAGAGATATGATTTATTTAAGAGACTGAGGATGTTTTCCGTAAAAAAGGGAATTCCTGTTTTAGGTACCTCACAAATTAAGTTGTCGTTAGGCTCAAGTAATGAGTGATAAGCATTTTTTCCTGTGTTCTTAGCTTGTAGGTAGTTTGTGTCTGTTTTTTTGTATGTTATACCAGGAGCCTTTCAAAAGTGTGGCGACAATTATAAGAAATAGGCTTTTTCCTTTAACCAATTTGCAATACCTACTGCTTTTCTTTTAAATTTAAATTATAATATTTAAAATCAATTCTTTGTTAGAAACATTTTAAAATCTTATTACAGACATGGAAGGCAGAACTTAATATGCTTGGAAATTTATATAAGAATGTCCCTGTACACCTCAATGTCGCAGGTCGTATGATTCTAAAATACCTCTGACCCTGTAAGAAGAAAATTTTAAACCATTATTTATTAATATTGTGGTCTTAGTATTACGCTATCGTTGTAATTACATTCTAAACGGGTTGGTGTAAATTCGGTCCGAAATGGCTTAGATAATGACCGTATAAATCACGTAAATTCCTTCCTTCAATTACGTAAACTCGAGCCTATATCGTCGTACAGGATGTCGGCACTATAATGCGTTTGTTACCTCGGCAAAGGTTAAATCATGAATTTACGTATATCAACCTAACACGACGGTAATTTTTCCGATTTCTGACTTGCACTGTAATTTGTCGCTAATTTGTTACCAAATCCAAAAATTTGCCGCTCGTGGCGTTCAGCCATAATCAGCTGGTATGCTAGCTTGATATCAAGCTAGCACTACACATAGCGTATCTCAAAAGGAAATGTCGTAGGATATAACTGTAAAGCCCATAATTTGTCGCTGAAAGATGACACATATTTGTCGCTAGTCTAATCTCGAGCTGATAAGCGAAAAACTGCTGGAAAATCATCAAACAATTAATGAAGGAGTTCTTTGTTACATTTGTTTTAAGAGATCGGATTTATTTACCAAATTTTTTAGGTTAGGTTTTCCCTGTTTCCCTCAAGTTGGGCAACACGTTACCTTTCGAGAGTTTGATGGCTTTTCAGCAGTTTTTTACTTATCAGCTGGAGATAAGCGACAAATTCGTTGAATGTGTCATCTTTCGGCGACAAATTATGGTCTTTACAGTATTCTCCTACGACATTTCCCTTTCGAGATACGCTAAGTGTACTACTATCTTGATATCAAGCTAGCATAGGTACCAGCTGATTATGGATAAACGTCACGAGCGACAAATTTTTGGATTTGGTAACAAATTTTGCGACAAATTATAGTGCAACTCAGAAATTCATGAATTTGGCACCAGCAATAAGTAATTGGACATTTAAACTTTCACTTTAAAAAAAATCGTAAAGTATGGGCCAAACTGAAAACCCATTTTTAGTAGAGAAGAAAACATTTTTCTAAACAACGTTGATCGGGGGGAGGGGTCATCAGTCATAGTCATCAACTTGTTACTTATTTAATCAATGATTTCAAAACAAAATTAAGAATAGAAGGAGACTTACCTACATTAATACCTACAATAAAAAACATAAACTAAGTAAACCATGCAATACAAAATTCATATAAAAATTAAAGTACGTTTCATACCAAAAGTACCTACATAATAAAACTAATATGTATTATCTGTTTTTCAAAGAGCATAGAATTGTTTAAATAATTAACTTGATTTGATTAATAATTAATTATATACATATAAGCCTTAATAATAATAAATAAAGCCTTTATAAATTGCTTTTATCTTTCAAACACCAATTATACAGGGCGTTAATTGAAGGGATGTAGGGGATTTAGGAGATGAAAGCCGAGATCCCAATGATTTTTTTAACTATATTTAGTTATGTGCAAGCCTAACAAAACTAAATAAAATACCACGTGTCAATTGTTACTTTTATTTTTACGGTTTTGTCATCCACATGAGTTCAATTATCGATACAAATCATCATCAACAAAGTTTACAGTGTAGGTATAAAGTAATAAAATAAGCTTAATTTTTTACATGCTATTTATCTTTTAAATTTTTGTTAAAGGCTCATAACAAAAAAACTTAAGTGATGTGACATTCAAATAATTTCAAAAACTTCTTTAGTTAATACTCTTTCTAAAAAGGTACATAATGACACGCGCTATTTTATTTAGTAGTGTTAGGCTTAAAACCATATTATTTTCGAAAATCTTAAAAAATAGAATAACTCAAAAACTATTAGGCTTTGCACTAAGGGGCCGTTCATAAAATACGTTCGCATACAAGGGGGGGGAGGAGTCTTGCTGAGTGTGACAAGATGTGACAAGGGGGGACAGGGGGTCTACGGCAACGTCACGTTCGCCGTTCATCAAAAAATTTTACTGAATTTTTACAGAATCCTTGGACTTTATTTATTTGTTCGTCACAAGAGATATTTATTAATTTATTTAAATTTTATTATGAAAATACAATAAATATTTTGGACTATCAAAATTTGTGTACCTATTATCAATCAAAATTTATCATGTTCAGGGGGAGGTGTTTAGTTTTTGTAGGGGGGTCGCAGAAAGTGACACAGCGTGACAATGGGGGGGGGGGGGTATCAAAAAAGCAAATTTTAGTGTGACGTATTTTATGAACAGAGTCCCTAAACAAAATATAGTTAAAAATACTCATTGGGACCTCAGCTTTCACCTCCTAAATTCCCTACATCCCCTCCACCTTCGATAAAATGTGCAGGCCACTTCACTGACTTCCTTATCAATTTGGCTGGCCATTCTAAAACACTCTCATTGTAAAGTTCCTATCTAAGAGCTCCCTAACAGTAACACTGATCCAGTTTTTTGAAACTTTTGAGCAACTCCGGAACATACCTACTTATCAATTAGGTATCTGGATGCAGGTCATTGAATAAAGTAGTTTTCGTTAGCACCTGTATCATTAAAAAAAAACACTCACAATTTCATCTCTTTCGGCAGTTGTAATAAACACCATTGAGCACAATGATGATTCTCAATGTTATCAATAATGAAGAAAAAAAAATCATAACTAATTTTTATTTGAACTACCAAAGATACATTGGTATGGGCCATTACAAACTTTGAAAGGATATTTTTAAAAGCTTTTATTTTTATTTCGAAAACAATTGACATGATCATCGCAGACACATCGATACAAATTTAATTTACTAAAATTAAGTGTGGTGTATAATAATTGATTGACTTTAAGCGTCAAAAATCCTCCCCCTTGCTTTAAAATATTACAAATGGCGTTTTTACCTGTTCAGGTATTCTACCTTTCCAAAGAAGTATAATATTATGTTGTAACCAACAGGTGAAACGCGTATTCAATTACCTGGTCTACCAATGCAGCTTTGCTTTCTTTACAAAGACCCCCTACTAGTGAAGTGGATTCGAATCAAGCGCCCCACCGCTAATTTGCTCCGCCTACTTTTATGGCGGCTACGTCGCGTCGTGACGCTTAAATTCAAATCTACTGCTCAGGTCCGTTTTGTTGTTAGACCCTGTGCAAACTTTGTTGATGTAAAATTCTCAGAAGCGAGATACCTAGGTGGGGTTACAAAATACCACCGCGTCGAAAAAAATGACAGAATATTTTCTAACACTTATTGTTAGATACACTTGAGGATTGTAGTTATTTACCTATTTAAATATTTAAAAATGTATGTTTCTTGGATTACTCAGCAAATTGTCAATTTTACTACAAAGATTTAAATATATATAAATTGCAGAATACCTCTTTTTTTATTAGATCCAGCAATTTGGTGAATAATAATAAGGATATTCCTGATTTATTAGATATAAATTTGTTGGGATCGTTTAAGAGTGCTCTGAGAATTGCATTAATTAATTATAGTCAATAATTCTGGAAATTAATATTGTGTTGTTTAGTTTATTGAATTACTTATTTGTTTTATTTATTTTTTTGTGAAAGTTTAATTAACCATATTATATCTGCAACTGTTATTTCAAACAACAATCTACAAAGAAGATGTATCTATTCATGATAGCACCTTAGTGTCTGTATTTTTTCTAATAAATAAAATAAATACGCCATTGTATGTGTGCAAAAGCCTGGACAGACCCTTGAGTTCCGAGAATTAACTTGCCTCGTTTCACCCTTTATTTACGGTAATACTAGATATATTGCTAAAAATGGTGGAAATTCCTTGAAATTGTCGATAACTAATGATGGAGAATTCCACAACTAATTCCCCGGGGGCGAGCGGCAATTTCTCACCCTTAATTCGCACACAATAAATAACGTCTTACCCTATTCCGAGTGATGTTTTGCTGCAAATACATAAAAATTATCTCTTTGTCGAATAAGTCGTGCTCTTTCTTCGCGAAAAAATCCACTCCAACTCCACCACTAATTCGCCGTGAATTAGGAGTGAGAATCTGTCGCTTGCCTGTTGTGGACTTAGCAATTTTATCGCCATGAAAGATTTGTTTTTTATGGATTTACAGCAAAACATCCTTCAGAATAGGGTAAGACGTTATTTATCGGGGATAAATTAGGGGTGGGAAGTTGTCGTTCGTTGTGAACTCTGTGGAATTCTCTGTCATTAGTTATTGGCAATTACAGGGAATTTCCACAATTTTTAGCAAGTATTACCGTGCATAAAGGACGAATCAGTCTCCACTCAACTCCTCAGGGCCGGCGAAAGGCTAGTTTAACGCCCGTGCGAAAGGCAAATTTTCCGCCCCCTCCCCCCTCGATTTGATGAAACACATATTTTTTAAATTTTGTAAGTTTTGCAATAACTGTTATGTGGAATCAATTTACAAAGTTAAAATAAAAATACTCAAAGAAATACTAATACGTTACTATATTCACTTTCATAATCGTGAATCTTGTGTAAATTAAAATACAAAAGAACAGAAGAAAATTATTTATTAAATATTAAAAAAACTAATAATGACACTTTAAGTTATAAACATCTAAAACATTATATGCGGTGGCGACTGGCGGCGCCTTTCATTCCCCAATAAAATAACAGCGCTTGGGCTTGCTTATCTTCTGACCGACCGGCGCGGCGACGACGCCTTTCTTTGTCAATAAAATAATACCGCCCATCTGTTCACAAATACACAAATAAACTGATTGATATATTATGCACTTAATATTAAATAATTTTACACATTTTCTTGTGCTCTAGTTTATTATTTATATTTTTAGTTCTTGCCAGTTTTTTATTAACTATCTCTTGATTTGGCGCCCCTAGATTTTGGCGCCCGTGCGGGCGCACGGTTCGCACGGGCCTTCCGCCGGCCCTGCAACTCCTCGTATTATTAATTCTGTCACAGCAAATTCCAAGTGGGCTAATTGTTGTTAATAAAACAATGAAAAATAAAATAAAATTACTGAAATAATCAAATATAATATATATACTACTCTAATAAAAATTGTCACCCTTGATTTCTCTAAATGAGGGGAGGTGGGGCTGTACTTCCTTCCAAAGTCCCTTCGTTAATAAGTCTATTGAGAACGCTCGTGCTATTGTTTTGTGTTTTATTATGTGGATAAATTAAGTAATCAAGTAAATAAAAGTCCTCCCTTTTTAGTCTAGGAATCTAGGCGAAAGTTTGTGAGTGTGTGAGTGAGTATGTTTGTTACTTCTTCACGTCTAAACGACTGGAGCGATTTTAATAAAATTTGGTATGGAATTAGTTGACACCCTGGATTAACACATAGGCTACATTTTACTGCGGGAAAATTTCTTATTCCCATGGGAAAATCGATGAAAATGAATTCGCGGAATATTATAAATGCGAAAGTAACTCTGTCTGTATGCTACACAATCTCGCCTAAAATTTACTGAACCGATTTAAATGAAATTTGGTACAGAGATATTCTAGTGCCTGAGAAAGGACATAGGCTACTTTTTAATGCGAAGAAAGGGTTGTAAGGGGTTGAAATAGGAAAGTTTGTGCGAAAATTCCGTAATTTTTAAAGATAGAAGCTTGAAACTTATTTTTTAGGCTTTTGATTAGATATAAATAAATACGACATTCAATGTTTGTAAAAATTTTACCGTAAAGGGGATTAAATTAGCCGATGAAAGTTTTTGTGTAATGACGTCGTCCAAAAAGCTTACGGCCCAGAAAATTAAAATATTAAGTGTAAAAAGTTATAGAGGTTTTATAAATTTGGATCAATAAAAGTAGTTGAATACTAAGCTATATAAACTATTTTAAACTATAATTAAACTATATTAATCTATAATGTTATAAATGCCAAAGTAACTCTGTCTGTCTGTGTGTTACGCAATCACGCCTAAACTACTGAACCGATTTAAATGAGAATTTGGTACAGAGATAGATAAGTAGATATAAAGCTAGAGGCTTGAAACTTATTTTTTAGGCTTTTGATTAGAAGATATAACTAGAACATTTAAGGTTTGTAAAAATTTTACCCTAAAGGGGGCAAAAATAAGGAATGAAAGTTTTTGTGTAATGACGTCGGCAAAAAGGCTTACGGCTAAGAAAATAAGAATACCTATAGAAGAAAAAAATTTTAAATGCTGCGGAAAGTCACTACTCTACGCGGACGAAGTCGCGGGCATAGTTAGTACAATATACTACAGATATTTCGCGATGTGTTCATAGCATGATGAGTATGTGTGCGTTTAATAGGTTTAGAGCCGTTTTATAAACATGGCAAAGATCTGAGCAGGAGTAGAAATAATTCGTCGGTAACATACCTTTGTAGTTGTTTGTTATTCAACCATCAGGCACGTTAGTGTTTAGGGGTCAGATGACAGAGACCGAGTCATCTTGGGAGGTCGGCCGCAAATGGGATATTTTCTTTAATGTATTTTACTCAGGATCAAAAGCCGTATCGTTCAGTAGTGTTATGTATGTTTATATGTGTGTATTGGGTATGTGCACAGATATCGTGTGCACTAGCCGCCTTAAGGATTTTTTTGTCGTCACATCGTCCAGACATAAAATGTAGTATGCGAACTTGTTTTATACTACAAAAAGGTATAATATCGTTTTCATTGTTTAATTGATTGTTTATATTGTTGCGGATCTTTTGTTTAATATATTTTTACACCTCAAGAAAATTTATGTTTTTGCCGATAAAGGTGGTACTTATCGCCTATTACTTATTACTTATTACGTATTGATCATGCGCATTGGAACAATAAGTGTCTTTTTACACGTTACCGGATCCGGTTATTCAGATAATGACGATCAGTCCGGTTTTGCAATCGATTCAGTGCTTTCTTTTATTGGTTACGAATGACTTTTAGTAAAAATCGACCTTTATAGCCCTCATACGTGATACGAATTTTCACCGTAATAAGCCGTACGGCGTTTTAGCCGCACAGACGACCAGATAGTCCATTAAAATTTTACATTTCTTAGGCCTTAGCGTGCGTTTACAGAGGACGCAATTTTATTTTTTTCATGTGTAGCGGGGGGGGGGATTAGTATAAGCTTAAGTTTAAGTTTGTGGGGTCGGCACTCTTGTCCCCCGGCCGCCATTTTGGAAAAAGGGGTGTAAAGTGTTTTCGCGCTGTATCTCGTAAACTAGCAGCCCTACAAAAAATTGTACAATACGTTATTTGTAGGAAATTAAAATGTCTACAACTTTGGTCCTATTACTTTTTATCGTAAAATGGAAAATAAAGTTATAAATAAAAATAACTTTTTTCCACTACAATTTTTTTCATTTCATTAATTTATCAGGGTTTTACAACGCTCCGAAGTTGACCAGGTTCTTCAATACACGTAAAAATACGATAAAAACGAACCATTAGGCTTCGTTTTCTGTTAGGTATCTATTTTTTTATTTATATAATTTATTGTTTTCTTAACACTCCTAAGTTATTATTCAATTAAGACAATTAATAATCGTACTCCATAAGCATTGTACAATTAAAAAATGTCGACTGATTACAATTATAATAAGTCAACCATCTGCCAATATTTGACATACACCTCATTCAGGTCACGTGATGGAAAGGATAAAATAATTCTACTATACATACATTCAGTTCCAAAAAAGTGGGTTGGCTGAAAGCTGTAATTCGAACAATTTTAAAGATAATTCAATAATTAAAAAATAAAATACTCTTAAAAGAAGGGTCTTTTATACAGTGTGCGCACGTTTCATTCCATTTCTTGATTAACACAAAAGGTGAGTCAAAAATCAGGAATAAAACATGGTTCAAGTCTGTAGTTTTTAGGCTTTCACGGCCGGCATCCTTAGATACAGTGGCTGTTTTGGCGTGGTCCATGGGAACTTCTTCTGCCAGACGTTTCGCCGTTCTTAGCTGACGGCATCTTTAATGGTAACTTTGCTGAGTCGTGACTGATCAGAACGGCGAAACGTCTGGAAGAAGAAGTTCCCATGGACCACGCCAAAACAGCCCGGAAGAAACCACTAGGTATACCGATTGTTCGAGTCTTCCCACTTGGTTGTTTTGAAAACGTTTTGCACCCGTTGTTTATTTTTTGAATTATAACTGAATCAACTAAAAAAATTAAAACATTCAAATTATTTATATTAAATTAATATTATATTTATGAAATCAAAGAATAAGATAATTTGAATGTTAAAAAAACAAAAAATCGTCGTTAGCTGATTGTTTGTGGGTGTAAGTAAAGATCGTCAGTTTATTTTCCAAAGAAACTATGCAACGCTCAAATGCATTGAGCGCGCAAAATGTTTATCATCGGTCTTACCCCCGTCAAAAATACAGCTGACGATTTTCTTTATTATTTTAAAAGTAAAAAAATTTGGATGTACCTACCTATAAATTTCATAAGGTATAAAATAAACTTGTTTGTCAAATTTTCAATAAGGTTCATACACGTGACTGACATATAACCCCCCCACCCCCCCGTCAATACAGCTGACGATTATTTTTTTGCAAAATGTGATTGAAACAATAATTTAATACATTTTTGCTCGGTATAAAAATCATCGAAGCAGATTTTTTTCCAATGACTTTCATGCTGCCTCCGTTTTAGGGGAAAACTATTATTTTTATTATTTTCAGCCGGTACAAAATGACTTGCTCAACTATAGCGCTATCTCCCGGACTATAAGTGTATCTAGAAAACTTTAAATAATCCTTCCCACGTTTAAGTTTACATACCCAAACATTTAGATGTCAATCGTCTGTCACATTGGAGATACAATTAATAAAAAAGAAAATACATATTTGAAACTAACGAAAAAGCACGTCGTTCCATTGGCTACAATCCATTGTACCAGTTAATAACCAATGCAAAAACTGGTCGATATAATCGGTATTGTTTTCAACAGGATGTTTATGGTTGTGTATTGCGATTGGGGCTCTAATACGCGAAATTTATTGATTCGCCGATTAAGTAAGTATTAGATAACACACACTTCTTAAAATTCGAAGGCTCTTTAATCGTTAGTTCTTGTTATACCTTGGCGTCTAAAATAAAATAATGCGGTTGATAAAAATTAGTCCTTGATAATGATCTCAATTTACCTGAGATATTTCTCTTTGAATTTGAACGCTTTCCGCCTTTTCCCCTTAGTAAGATTTGCTAAAATGTAGGGGGGGAATCCTGTATTCTATTTTCCTCCCGTAAGGTTCACCTTATATCTAATAAGTTTTTAATTATAAAAGGAAAGGAAATTGTAAAAAAACCTTGAATCAAAAAATTGGCGTGCGGTTTTTAATGACGTAAAAAAAATCCCAAAAGACGAAATTGGATCGTTTTACTGTCCAACCCTTGGCCCAAAAGATTTGAAATTTTGCATAACGTTCATTATAATAAAGCAGGCGAACACTAAGAAATGCTTAAACGCTTTTAAAGGAAATATATGGGGTAATTTTTTAGTCTTTATTTAAAAACAAAACAATACTGCATATACCTATAACGTATAGATATTAAAGAATGCCTCTCAATATGAGACTGTTTCTCAATAATTAGTGCTTGAATTAATATCAATGCTTAAATTGTTATGGTAACAATTTTCTGTTCTCACTAATTATTTGAATCCAAGTAAAAGTATTTACATGGAGAAAACGATCATGAAAATATTGCTAGAATTCTAGCAAACATGACTAAAAAATCTGTCAATTATATGGACGACCAGACACCAGACGCTCAAGGAGATTTTACTAGAAATGTCTAGTCAATCTACGTTCGGTGTTGAGACTGAATTCTAGTAAAATTGACTTGATTAGAAAACTTTTTTTACAGATCTTATGACTAATTTTACTAAACTATTCTCATTCTAGTATTTTTTTCTGCACGACACGATAAAATAATCGAGAGGTAGAGAAAAAAAGTCTACTTATTTAGCTTGATTATTCTAATACTAATTATATTATTAGAAAGAATGAAAAATTGTTTTATACACCAAGTACATTTTATGAGAATTCTAATATTATTTACTAGAAAAATTTTGCTTGACTCATCAAGTAATAAAATCATGATTATTTTTCTCCGTGTAGGATTTTATAATATGTAATTAATAGTTATTTTTTACGTCAACTTTTGTCATTCTAAATTTTATACAAGAATTAGAACGTTCTGTAGGTATGTGTGTGTTGTACGAAGTACGAAGGATTCAGGAATGCTTTGACGCGCGTATAAAACGATAATTTTCCTGGAATTATCGGGAATCTGTTCTGCATCAGATTATGGAAGGGCTGTAACGTCGAATCATAGAAGCAGTTATGTTTCATCACCTTCCTACGCGAACCCGGCTTGTACGGCACTTGGTGTAAACAATTCACGTTAAAAAAAGGACTTTAACAACAAATGTGTACCAGATTGCCAACTTAAAAATACTTAGTCGAAGAAGCCAGGGAGCGATGTTAAACGTTTTTACACTGTGATCTGTTTCTGCGTAAAACTAACTGTAAATTTATTATGACGACGCTCCACTATGTCTCAAGTTTTAGTTTTTACATGTTAACAAATCCGGATGTACATGGATACTTCCTATTTCCTGGAAAGAAACATTTTTTTTTTATACGGCACGGAATATTATGGCCAAAATATGAAAATTTCAAAAACTTTAACTTTTGGGCTATATAGGGGTCTATTATGGTTACATTTTAAAATTATTTTTATATTATACAGGGTGTTCAAAATGCCCTAAAAGTATCAAAGTTATGTTTTTTTTAATGGAACCCCCTGTATATTATTGCATTTTTGGATTCTTCGATCAAAATAAGTGCTTGTTTTGATAAGGTTTATAACACCTAAACCTTAAGGTTTTTTAAATAATTTGAATTTTATCAAAATCTAACCTAATTTTTATGTATCAAATACCTGAGAAGTATTTAAGTTATGTAAGCGAAATTTACAATGAAGTGTAACAATAGATTATATTTTATATCCCAATTATAAAAAACTCGTCATCTTTTACAGGGTGTCCAAAACTTAATACTACTTAAGTAAGAACTTTAAGGAGTTGTAACTTGATTCATTTAAATGGAACGCCATATTTTTTAACATACCAGAAGATGTATTTTTTAATTGTCTATCGATTGGTATTAGGGTGTTCATAAGCTACTAAATCTTCGCGTTTTTTCAGGAAACTCTAAATAATTGTTTTATGCGCCATTTGGAGGTTTTTAAATAAAAGTTCCAATGTATCTAATTGCCTTTGGTATTTTTTTCAAAAAAGGGGGGAAAAGCGGGGTATTGATATGATTTTTATCCTTGGGGAATGTTATAAGAATTGTTTATTGGCTTTCCGAGTTTATGCTCAAAAGTTTCCCGAAAGAAAACATCCTAAGCCAGCCGTTTTTAAAAGATTATTAAAACAATTTAAGGAAAGCGGAAATGTCACTTATAAAAACCCATTACAAGAAAATCAGTTACTGAAGATGAAGAAAATGTCTTTATGGTAGTCGAATCAGTTATCGAAAATCCTGATTTTAAAGTCAAAATCAGATTTCCTAAAATACAGAACATTAGCCAATCAAGTATTTCAAGAATTCTTTAAAAAACACGGTTTTATATCCTCATTAAATCCAGCTTTGTCAAGAACTTAATGGAAATGATTTTTTATAACTGAAATGAATTTTGAATGTGGGTTTTGGATAGTATAAGAAAATGAAAAATTTTTCGATACAGTGTAAACAATTCTTATAACATTCCCCAAGGATAAAAATCGTATCAGTACGCTCCTCTTTTGAATAAATTATCATTATGAATAAACAACACCTCAATAATAAATAATAACATCTGACAATAAATACCAAAGGCAACTTTGATACATTGGAACTTTTATTTAAAAAACTCCAAATGGCACATAAAACAATTATTTAGAGTTTCCTGAAAAAAAACGCGAAGATTTAGTAGCTAATGAACACCCTAATACCAATCGATAGGTAATTAAAAAATACATCTTCTGGTATGTTAAAAAATATGGCGTTCCATTTAAATTAATCAAGTTACAACCCCTTAAAGTTTATTTCTTAAGTAGTATTAAGTTTTGGACACCCTGTATAAGATGACGAGTTTATTATAATTGAGATATTTTAAAAAACAATCTATTGTTTACACTTCATTGTAAATTTCGCGTACATAACTTAAATACTTCTTAAGTATTTGATACATAAAAATTAGGTAAGATTTTGATAAAATTCAAATTATTTAAAAAACCTTAAGGTTTAGGTGTTTTAAACCTTATCAAAACAAACACTTATTTTAATCGAAACAATCCAAAAATTAATAATATACAGGTGGTTCCATTTAAAAAAACATAACTTTGATACTTTTAGGGGGATTTTGAACACCCTGTATAATATGAAAATAATTTTAAAAGATAACAATAATAGACCTCTATATAACCCAAAAGTTAGTTTTTGAAATTTTCAAATTTTGGCCATAATTTTCCGTGCCGTATAGCGTGAATAACCCTGTATATTCAAAAATGTTCTAAACCCATAGAAACAAAGGTGTAGACTGTTAAGAAAATAATTTGTGGGATAGGAAATTTCCTATAAAAGAGAAATAAATGTTAAAGTGGTGTCTTTTTCAGGCCTCTTGGCACCAAAATGTCAAGTTCAGTAGCGCAATATTTAGTAGTTAGTATTAATAAAGAGAGTTCGTTTTATAATTACCGAATATTCGTGAATGTAAAGGCTTTCTTATAAAAATATGCACGATTATTAATAAATTATTTTAAAAAACGAAAATTTTTAGAAAAACGCATTTGATACAACTAAATTATTATTTGAAATCAAAATAAAAACTTCATTTCAGAAAACATGTTTTTTAAACCTATTGTAGTGAAATTTGTTCCTAATTTTTTTGGTTTTTACCACAAAATGTGCTTCCAACAACTGGTTTTCACTTTTTTTTTAAGTAGTATTTTTTGAGAAAACTGACAGAAACTCATTCTAACGAAAAACTGTTAAGCATCTTAACTAATTTAATTGGATATTTTCAGTTATACTTACACAAGCCACAAAAAATTAAACGTGAATTTCTTTACTTAACAATAATATAAATAATTATTTTTACTTGTGAAATATGACTCCTGTTTCTTTTTCTTACACTGCGATATTTACAGTCATAAGCACAACAAACATCCTTTCTGTTTTTTCAAAATCACAAATAAATTAAACAAAAGAAGTATTAAAAGTGTTTAATACAATTTCCAATTTTCTTCACTGCTTATAACGGAATGTTTGGCACCAAAAAAATGGCGAACGTTTCAATTCCGATTAAAAAAAAAAACGGCGTAGGGACAGCATACAAGTTACCAGTCCCCTCTCGTTCCTAGTTTACGGAAATTTCGGAAGGCGAAATCAGTGTAGTTCACGTACTGTTTAAATAGAGAAAAATATCTCAAATAAAAATTGTATATGAAACTAAAATTATTTACAAATCTCCGAACCAAAAACACCTAAAGACGTTAGCAAAGAGCAGTTGTGCTCAACTTGTTAAAAAATTCCCCCTATGTAAACTACCATGACTACAATAAAAAATAGTTGAGATACAGTACATTCTTTCGCCTCTGCTCACATGCGCAGAACTACGTACAAAAATTATTCCATTGCGTCGTTTTTCAGATCTGGCAGCATTGTATTTTTACTGTGCTTGAGATATACGTGTTGTTTATGTTGAGAAAAAAATATGTTACTAGTAGGTATTTTATGTTAATTCAAAGTTTATGATGTTAATATGCTACTTATTTATATTAAATACGAATAAATATTTTACTTGTTATAAAAATTAGCTCATTTTTAATATTTTTTATAACAAAACCAATACCGCTTGTCAAAGTGATTTTTACAGAAAGATATTCGTTATATCTTTAATTAATAGTTCTCAGTTTTTAAAACAATTGTAAGAAAATTACTATTGTTAGGTATTTAATAAAACATTCGCTTTAACATCGATCGGGATAGGATTCCCATGTTAAATATGCAAATTTTAATAGTCAATATTTAGAAATTTACTACCTACCGCAAGAACGATTGAAAAAAATTCCTACGTATAAAGGACACTTATAAGTAGGTATGTGTATTTTAAGTTTCAAAAGAATCGTAAGAAAATTGAATTTTTTGGGAACGTCCTTAAATTAGAAAGATACGGTTTTCACGTTTCGATTCTTGTAGAAATCTCTACAAATAAATTAAATTAGTGTCTTTTTGTAATATTAAAATAACCACTTTTTACAAATGCATATGGATGTATGTTACGTGATGAATTTAAAGTTAAGTTTTTTAAAGAGATTGTTTCACATACAATTATCACGCAACAATATTTAGTCCTGGACCCGATCTTTTGACTGATGGGCACGTAGGTTTATCGGTAATTAATGTTTATATTTGAATCAACACTTATTTAAGTTTCTTAAGGAACTTCGTTGACCGAGCTAGCAGTACTGATAGTAACAACACTTATTTAAGTAAAAAAAGGATTTACTTCGTTGCAACGTTTATTTGTCAAATACTAGACTAGACTAACTTTTTTTTGTAGAAAATAGAATTCTGAAGGAATTTACCTACGTCACCTAATGGTGCCTTTAATTACTACTACAATAATAATATTACTATCAATGCCTACATGTAACATGTATACAATTTGTTTACAATTTTTGTCAGTTTGTCTGTCTGTTTGTTCCGGCTAATCTCTGAAACGGATAGACCGATTTTGAAGGGACTTTCACTGGTAAATAGCTGATACAATAAGGGGTAACTTAGAGTCTTTTATGTTAGAAAAAAAAAAGTAGGGTTCGCAGCTAGTCACACTAATATTATAAAGGCGAAAGTTTGTGAGTGTGTGATTTTAATAAAATTTGGTATGGAGTTAGCTGACACCTTGGATTAACACATAGGCTACGTTTTACTGGGAAAATATCTTATTCCCATGGGAAAATCGATGAACATGAGTTCGCGGAATATTATTAATGCGAAAGTAACTCTGTCTGTATGCTACACAATCTCGCCTAAAATTTACTGAACCGATTTAAATGATATTTGGTACAGAGATAGTCTAGAGCAGGGATGGCGAACCTTTTTTGATTTCCGTGCCACAAAGTCATAAAAATTCTTTTTTAAATAGGTAACGTGCCACAATAAAATTTCATTCGAAATGTTAGCGTGGTGAAACTATACGTAAGTATAATTAAACAAACAAACAAACAAAAGCAATTCATCTTTAAACAATTTTTTATTAATCAATGTTTTACAAAAAGCAATATGCTAGAAACAAAATTCACGTTAAAAAAATTGTTTTTAATGTGATTTTTGTTGCTGTACACAAGATGATAAAGATTTAATATCTGGTTCATATTTAGTTAATTTCAACAGTACGCATGCAGAGCTCGACCCATCCGTCATTCTATTCCTATATTTATTTTTTATAAAATTTAATTCTGAAAATAGAGATTCACATGCCCACGTCGATGAAAATATTGATAAAATTGCATTTGCTAATATTTTTAAAGTTTTAAACAATTAAACGTGTCAGGAACTGAATTCCATGTATAGTTAGAATTTCATCTTCTGCAATTTTATTTATTTTATCCAATAATCGATTACTTTCAATAATTTCTAAATCATTACTTAGATCAACAAATTTTTGGTTCTATATGGTACTTGACTGAAATTTAACTAATTCCATTTCTAATTCATTAAAATTTAACCACTCAAGGACTTTTAAATTTAATTTTTCAAATGGTATTGTATCAAGATATAAAATAAATTTTGATTCGACCGCTGCGACAGCAACAACATTCAACTACCTTAAGAAGGCGAAACTGGATACGCAAAAATTTTTATCTAATGCGCATCTGTATATACTTCGAAAGAATTATGCGAAAGTTACTGTCTGTCTGTGTGTTACCTACCCAATCACGCCCAAACTACTGAACCGATTTAAAAGAAAATTTGGTACTGAGGTAGATAAGTAGATATAAAGCTAGAGGCTTGAAACTTATTTTTTAGGCTTTGGATTAGATATAAATACGACATTTAATGTTTGTAAAAATTTTACCCTAAAGGGGGCAAAAATAAGGAATGAAAGTTTTTGTGTAACGACGTCGGCAAAAAGGCTTACGGCCCAGAAAATAAGAATATAGAAGAAATAAATTTTAAATGTTGTCGAATGTCGTCACTATTCCACGCGGACGAAGTCGCGTGCATAGCTTTGTAATATATAAAAATCGTGTAGTGTTCATGTTAGATAAACTTCGGAACTACTTGACCAATTTTAATGAAATTTTGCCTACTGTGTGTAACTTGGTTCAACTTAAAAGATAGGATAGTTTTTATCTCGATAAAATGTTTTTATATGAATCAAAGAAATATTTTTCGAAAATGTGTTAAAAAATATCCCAAGAAGTAACAAAATATTTTATGACATTCCAGAATGATTTGGAATGTTCAAGAATCTTCAAGATTTTTTAAAGAATGTTTCAGAATATTTATAAATGTTAGAGAATGCTTTAAATCATAACAAAATGTTCTGGAATGTTCCCGATGTTTCGAGAATGATCTTAGAATATTAAAAAATGTTAGAGAACGTTTTGATTATACATTACAGGATGTTTTGGAAAACGATCGGGCATTGAAGCTAGTACAATGTAATTTACACATATTACATGGACAGATACTATATTCAAATACTATAAAATTTATCAATAACAATATTTACAAATTTAAACAGTAATAACTCTTTTTTTTTTCACGTCATATAATGCTAAATCAAATGTTCTTTGTACATTGTAGTTTGGCTATTTTATTTTTCTAACAGTTATGTTGAACGTTTTCTTTACGTACCTAATGTTATGTTGGTTTTCTTCATATTTTTTTGGAAATACTTCTTAGATTGAGTTATTTAGTTGTTATTATTAGTCTGTAGATTATACACCTATTACATATTTCCATTTTTCAAGAGATCGTAGTGGAGAATTTGGTACTTTTTGGTGGAACCCTTGTATCAATAGTTCTGTGTCTAGTCCGAATGACGTCGTTATTTTCAGTAATGTCATTCCAAAAAGATAACAGCCATTGTCCAACTGAAGAGTCGAGTGTTTCAGAACCTATTCCCATGTCATCTCTTGAACAATCGTTAAGTAATCTCAATGGTGTGTAGCTATTTAAGAGGGATTTTTATCATACACAAAGCAGACTTGTGATTTGACACAAAATTTGGTCGAAATCGGAGCATTTTATGAGCCCTTTTTGACTAAAAGTCTTTCATTTGTGTGCCAAGAAAGCCCGGCTGTTCGGGGACGAATTGGTGCCATAAAAATTAATTTAGATGCAAAGGGGTCGAAATGTCGCCTGTACGTCCCAACACATGTAGAAACATGTGTCCGCCCCGCCAACGTCGGACATTCGTAATAAACCAGCAAGGTACACGCAAACAAAACATATTAGAGAACATAACCGGCGTTTTAATGACAGTTGTAAACCACCCATGAGCAAAATGAATACACAAAAAGAACGAAATTTGTTTAAGCATCTCTTTGCTGATATTTTTGCATTAAATAATGTTATTAATGAAAGAAATGTGAATCTGAGAAACATTTACATATTATACATATGTAAATACATATAAAATATGTACGATATTTATCACACTAATATTATAAAGGCGGAAGTTTGTGAGTGTGTATGTTTGTTACTTCTTCACGTCTAAACGGCTGGAGCGATTTTAATAAAATTTGGTATGGAGTTAGCTGACACCCTGGATTAACACATAGGCTACGTTTTACTGCGGGAAAATATATTATTCCCATGGGAAAATCGATGAAAATGAATTCGCGGAATATTATAAATGCGAAAGTAACTCTGTCTGTATGCTACACAATTTCGCCTTAAATTTACTGAACCGATTTAAATGAAATTTGGTACAGAGATAGTCTATAGCCTGAGAAAGGACATAGGCTACTTTTTAATTCGAAAAAAGGGTTTTAAGGGGTTGAAATAGGAAAGTTTGTGCGGAAATTCCGTAATAGAAGCTAGAAACTTATTTTTTAGGCTTTTCATTAGATATAAATAAATATGACATTCAATGTTTGTAAAATTTTACCCTAAAGGGGATAAAATTAGCCGATGAAATTTTATGTGTAATGACGTCGTCCAAAAAGCTTACGGCCCAGAAAATTAAAATATTAAGTGTATATAAAAAGTTATAGAGGTTTTGTTTATTTGGATCAATAAAAGTAGTTGAATACTAAGCTATATAAACTATTTTAAACTATAATTAAACTATATTAATCTATAATATTAGAAATGCGAAAGTAACTCTGTCTGTCTGCGTGTTACGCAATCACGCTCAAACTACTGAACCGATTTAAATGAGAATTTGGTACAGAGATAGATAAGTAGATATAAAGCTAGAGGCTTGAAACTTATTTTTTAGGCTTTTGATTAGATATAAATACGACATTTAAAGTTTGTAAAAATTTTACCCTGATGGGGACAAAAATAAGGAATGAAAGTTTTTGTGTAATGACGTCGTCCAAAAAACTTACGGCCCAGAAAATAAAAATATAGAAGAAAAAAATTTAAATGCTGCCGAAAGTCACTATTCCACACGGACGAAGTCGCGAGCATTGCTAGTTGGATATAAAATTAATAACAGGAAGCTTGACTTAAATTCACGTACTCTTTAATGAACCTATTTTTAGAATGGTTGATTAAATACTTGAATGAAATCTGTAGATTTTTCAACATTGTCAATGTACCTAATTGTAATTTTAAAATTTGGATTCCCAAACTTAGATATTGAAATTCAGTTGTACTCATTCACTTTTCAATATTTTTTAAAATAAGTTTTCTTATACGATATGGTCCATAACCTCTCCTTCATTCTTTGAAAGTATCTCTAGGTAGATCCCAAATTATTGAAGATTTAGATCCCATTGGCTTTACTATCGTGAATTTTCATAAAATTCACTCAATAGTAGAAATTAATTCTCTGATTCATGACTCATGTGATAGGTATTCTTTTATTGTAAAATTAAAAGTAGCAATTTGGTTTATCTATATACATTCATTCGTAGACGGCTTGTGACTTCTTCTAAGTTAATAAATCCATAAAACTGATTATTTTGATATTTACAGTGCGGTTTGAGAAGCAGAAGTACGTTTAGAAAATTCTGCCCTCACCCCAAAGTAAATAAAATTTGAAAGTATTTGTTGAAAAAAAGCTTCCCTAAAAATAATTGAATGCGTGGAACGCTCTACTTCCGTTCTTCTTGTTGAAAATCCCACCAAGAAATGCGGTAATTTTTTAATAATAGACAACTTGAAAATTTAGAGATCTCTCATTATTTTATTCATTGTTGTTATTTTCAGCTTCATTTCTTTTGTTACAAAACGAAAAAAGAATCGACATTTTCTTAAATTTGACTTTTTAATATGAACACCCTGTATTAACTAGACTATCAAAACAAAATAAAACGAAAATATTTTATCCTGTTAATACAGGATGTTCATAAATATTGGTAATTTTTCGAAATTCGCACCTTTGAAGCATGTCCTAATCGGACAATAGTTTTTTTCTTTTAAAATACCTAAAACGAATTTGCCATTTTTGGGCAGGCATGCTAAGGGCCTACATTAAAAATATGCAGTAGTTCAGCAGGGGTGGTCAGTTTCTGTTTTTTTTTTTTCTTAAATAACAAAATATTTATTTTAAAATCATAAAAAAGTATATTTGTTACCCTCACAACAAGCCCTATCGTTTGAAATGTTACACTTTGCCGTTTGCTATTTTTTTAATTTTCCAACTTGCCCCCCAAAAGAGACTCTCATACTCAAAATTCGCCCATTTACGTGACACATTACGCAAGTAGTGAACCTTAAGAACATCAACATTTACATTATACCTAAGTGAGAACTTAATTGATAACTGCTTTTGATAAAAAAAAATAATTAGAAACCAGCAAGTTATTTTATTTTGAATCTCTCGGTTATTCTGTCTGTTATAACCCTCTGTAGCCATCAAGGCTGCTTTAGACAAGCATTTGTCACCTTTTGGTATGTTGATTCATATTTGTTCCATCATCACATTTTCCGAAAACTTTAGCAATCTACATGGGCTTTCCCTGCTACTGGTAACTTCTATTTTTACTTCTTATGTGACTAGAGCGCTACATGTCTTACTATTCTTCTTTTCTTTATTAACTTCCATAACTCTCTCTTGTACACTATCACTTCCAACCTTTTCAGTGTATGACATGTTCATCATCTTCCCAGAAGACCAGAAATGAATATGTATAAAAAAAAGTATTTTTAACAAAAAGTGATGGTTAGTTCTGAAAATTTACCTTGTAATGTCAGATATATATAGGGTTTTTCAAGTTGAAGGTTATTAAAAGTACATACATGAATTAGAAGAAGGAATTCAATTATGAAACTTGGGCTCATTTGGTTATTGTTTATGCCGCTTCTTTTAAAAATATTTTCAAGTTCGATTTACATCCGGTTATACCGGAAGTCGATACCAACTTTGTTATTTTAAATGGAATGGTATATTTTTTACGCTTATTTCGAATAAAACGTGTAATTTTAAGGTAAGTTTGATAACCAACTTGTACACCTATGACGATCGGTTTCTGAGTTAATTTAAATTTAAATAAAGTGTTCTTTGGACAATTGACAACTAACGGCAATCAATGCAAAATGAAGCCAAAAATCGCATTTTCGATTAATTTCTGTTACAAAAAATTATCAAAAACGAAAACTTCAATTGATTATTTATTATAAACATTTGTCTCTAACATCTCCCCAACACAAATTAATCGGTAAAAAAGGTTTTACGGTGATTTTGCTTTGATTGCCGTTAGTTGTCAATTGTCCAAAGCACACTTTTATTACGCCAAAATTAATGAAATTATCTATATTTTATAAATACTAAATTACTCATTTTTCAAATAAAACAGTAGGGAGAATCTATATGAATCGAAAGAGGATAAATTCAATTTTGTCAAGGCGTTAGCACTAATATTCAGCTATTACTAGTAAAAATTTCAACACTCTAGGTCGTATTTTGTGGAAGTTATGATTTTTTATAATTTGGGTTGCGGTAGCGATTTTTTTTTTCTATAAATTAAATTAACTTGGAAACCGATCGTCATAGGTGTACAAGTTGGTTATCAAACTTACCTTAGAATTACACGTTTTATTCGAATTCAGCGTAAAAAATATACCATTCCTTTTATTTATTTATTTATTTATTCAAGTATATACGAGCATAAGCCCATTTAATACAAAATTATATAAGGAATATAATAGGTGTAATAATTTTATACATTAAAGTATTGATAAAAAGTAGTTACGTAGGTAAATGTAATTAGAAAATAAAAAAAATTTTTTAGATGTAAAAAGACAAGTAAAAAAAAAGTGAGAGAAAAAAGAAAGAAGTAAACTATGGGTTTAAGATTAAGCACTAATAATTAAGTGATAAACGCATTATAACTTTTTTAGAAAGAATTCTTTGGCTCTCATCTTAAACTTACGATGAGAATCGGTAAACCAACCTTGTGTTAGGGCATTGGCACTACTTTTGGATAGAATTCTATTAATTAAAGACTTATTTACTAATGATGGGTTGAAGTTAAAACCTGATGTCGTGGTTGCAGCTCTCTGGGTGGCGTGTATAAATTAATTTTGGCTGCAAGTTCAGGTACATCCAAGTAACCCCTAACTAGCCTGAAGAGGAACAAGGCGTCATAATAATTTCGCAATGATTGAAGAGTATAGGTATTAGATTTACTAGAAATTACAGTGTAATCATGCGAGAGAAAATTCATAGGACAGCCCATTTTGAATGATAAAAATCTTAAAAAACGTCGCCTTATTCCTTCCAAGCGGTCAGAGATTCCTGCTTGCGATGGTGACCAGATAACTGAGGCGTACATCAAAGAAGAGAGTACATACGACTCGTAAGCGTGTTGGAATTTCTAAATTCAAATGAATTAGACATAATTAGGTATAAACTTCTCGATGCTTTGGACATTACGTAATTTATATGGTCATTGAACGATAGCTGTGAATCAAAAATAACACCGAGATCCTTAATTTGAGCTGGGCGATTGATAGAAGTATTATCTAGTCTGTAGTCGAACATAATAGTATTGCTTTTGTTAGAGAATGACATACAAGCACATTTATCTACATTAATATCAAAAGCATTCGCACGCAGCCAATCAATAACCGAACTCAGATCATGTTGCAATTCAGATGCATCATCCCGTACATCAATAGCTCTGTATAGTTTTATATCATCAGCATAAAGTAATATATTACAATTTTTCACTACATTAACTACGCCATCGATTGCAACAGCAAAAAGCAAAGGACCACAATGAGAGCCTTGAGGTACTCCGGATTTGATCTCCAGGGGGGGAGATTTCACTCCGTCAATCACCACAATAGAGGATCTATTAGATAGATAGGAAGAAAACCAACGAATCAAAGAAGAGTTTATATCAAATTTATATAAAGTATAAAGTAAGTATTGATGGTTAACAGTGTCAAACGCGCCCCCCAGATCAGTATAAATAGCATCGACCTGAGTTCTACTTGTAAAATGTTCATCAACAAAGTCCTTAAAATCAAAGTTGGTGTCGACTTCCGGTATAACCAGATGTAAATCGAACTTGAAAATATTTTTAAAAGAAGCGGCATAAACAATTACCAAATAAGCCCAAGTTTCAGAATTGATTTTTTTCTATTAATTCTAATAGCCCATCAACTTTAAGAACCCTGTATAGTGCATATCAAGAATCAAAGCAAAAGTTGCTGTGGTTTCCTTTCATTATAACTTGCAGTTCCTCTAACCACCAACGCTTACATACTTTAGATTACTTCTGAAAAAAAAAATGAGTAACATCATTTGTCGGGTTGGCTCACAAAAATTAATAATCTTTTATTTTATTTTTTCACTTCTTGAAGTAAAAAGAGCACACTTTTTCCAAAGGAAAAAACAACCTTTTGGGCACTCGCACTGGTGGGTTGGTTTTAGAAATCTACACCTTGAAATATGACTATTAGTTATAACTTTTTTCCGTTACTTTTGTTTTTTGTACACGTTCATGTTTTAAAAACGAACCTGTACGTGAATCTACCTAACATACATACATGCGCAAGTCGATAAAGTCAAAAAAATTTCCGGATGTTATAAATCAAGCAAAGACGACATTGTTTATATTACCTACTGGTAGTAAAGACCAAAGGCGCAAGGCCTGCTCGCTTTCTGATCACTTAAAAAAAAAAAAAAGAAAACGAACAAATTCCGCTGCCATGCAGCAACGTGAACTTTAACAAGTTTAATTTTTGCTCTAGTTGATGACGTCTTTAACAGCCACTCGAAGACAGACCAGCGATAATTTGTAAACTAATGTAAAATTCGCTCTGTACTCCTACGTATAGTTACTGTCAAAAGTTGTAGCTCGTCTGTATGAAATCAATGTAGATTGCCGACGGCTCGTTGTGTAAACGCCGAGGGTTGTAAATCAATAATCAGTTAGTAAAATCAATACACCCTAAGTCTAGGGACTTGAAATTTTAAACAGACGTTCCTTATAAAAAGTAGGTAAGCATTAAAATATTTTTTTTTTCTAATTCAACCCCTAAGGCGGTCAAAAGGGGATTCAGAGTTTGATGTACTTACCGATCAAAGCACACCCCAAACCGCTGAGTCAGGAATTTTGAAACTGCAAAAATATTTGATATGCCATGGTATAATTCCTTGTAAAATTAGTTTTCAAAATGCCAGCCCTAAGGATGTTAAACGGGGGTTAAAAGTTATATACGTCTATAAAGCATTATTTTTCGACGAGACTGTACAGTTGCTAAATTTTCACTGAAGCTATAAAATTTTGTAAACAGTTTACCTATTAAGTCTTCTTAATTTAACTTTACTTATTATACCGTCCGTAGTGTGTGTGTATCTGCTCATAATGTACCTACATACATACATACGGGATGTGGAATATGAATGTTCAAAATATTATCAAGCAGAAAAGTTTTGTGTTTCAGTTTCAAGTTTTGACAAACTGTATCCTTAAGGAGGATCCAACTTGTGGGAGCATTGAAAAAAGCGCAATTTATTGGTGACTGTTAACTTATTCGGTACTTGTGTCAAAATTGTAACATTTTATCTAGAGTATTGCGTTAATAGTGTACGTGTACCTATATAAAATGTTGAGAGTTATTGTAAAATAAAATTGTTTATTTTACTTAAACAAAACAAATCAGGAAAAATGAATTTGATTATCTACATTTTTAATGCATAGGAACGATATTTTCTCACAAACGAAAACGAAAAAAAGATTGGTATGGCCTCTGATATTCAACTCGAAATCAAAAATGACAAAAAGAGGGCATTTAAAAATATGGTAGAAAAAAAGAAACTTTTAAAAAATGTGAATTTTTGAATAGGGGCCATTCATTTATTACGTAAGACGATTTAGAGGGGAGGGGGTTGACCATGTCTTATTTTTTCTTACAAGGGGGTGGGAGGGATTCTTGATATTTCTTACGTAAGATCACAAATATACGCAACCGCGCCAGTCATGATGTGAACAAAAGAAGCAACACCTGGTAGGTATTAAAGATGTTCTAGTGGCAGATTCACTTTCTGAGTGGGTTTTGAGCCCTTGGACTGAAAATGTTATGTAGTGATTATATCCAAACGATTAAAATGATTCCATCCAACATGATTGTAAACGTTCCTCAAAATTGTTACTTTTAAAAATAAACATCAAAGCCAACCAAGCGTCGTATATTCACTTTCCTTCCTTTAGATTCTTACGTAATGCATATTCTTATTTAGGGGTGGGAGGGGGTCAAAAACTAGTAAAAATCGTCTCTTCTGGTCTCTTTAGGGGTTGAATTTTAATAAATACTTTCTTAATGCTCGTCAACGTTGTATGCAAAATTTCACATCTCTGGACCAAGGGCCAACGGACTTAAAATGTGCATTGATACATCAAATCGATCGCGCCACAGTCAAACACGTTTTAAGCCTTTAGTAAAGATACTAAAAGAAAAATAAAACAATGATTTTAATTTTCATCAAATACATTAGGCAAAGAATGTTAAATATTCGATCGTAAGCATCACAGTGCCTCTTTTTTTCTGTTGTATAAACAATTATCGGTTTGATCTGTATGATCTGATTTTCGGATAAAAATATAAGAGTCTATAGCTGTAAAACTTTGATACATCCTGTAAAGTATTCGTACATTTGCCAGAAAGTCATATAAGTTTATACCTCCGTCGTAGTCGAATCGTATTCTTGCTATACAAGTGTGTGTACGTTTACTGTAGTAGTAGTAGTTTTATCGCATGGAAATAAAGTTTTGGTTGTAACTTTGCTGTAAGACAGCAGCTGTCAATCGATGGAAGCGGCCCAGTGAGCATCGTGGGCATCGACAAGACGACGTGGTGGATGTTGGATCATTGCGATAGTAAAGTTTTTTTTCTCACATTTTATGGATACATTTGGTTCTACGCCGTGCCTTGTATAAATAAACAAGGAAACGATTCTTTGGGAATGTGACGCAGCCTGATGGAGACCACACGGTCGTATGATACATAACAATACGCGATGATGCTCTTCATTTATAGGAACAAAATGGGATAGTGGCGGAAATTTGGAATATCACGATAATAAAATAAACAGTAGGCAATACCATAGTCCAGTGTGGATGTCGAAGCCAATCTGTACAATTCGGTATTTTCGACTGCGGGCTAGGAATGAAACAACTTTAAAGTTGAATGATAGAAAACAGAGCGAGAAACATTTAAGATTTCTTATACGTTTATCTTTTTATCGTTTATTATTTTTACTTAATATCGAAAAAGCACCCTAATTTTCAATCGAAAATTCTCATGTCAAAATATCTGCTTTTTTAAAAATACGTTGGTGGTCTTTTTCTTCGTTGAAATCTCTACTTTCTGATGGCGTGAAGAAAAATATACATTACTATGGTAAGTTTTCTCAGTAAATGCAAAAAAAACGAAAAAAAACTAGATTAATGTTTTAAAAAATATTATAATGAATAACGTAATCAGTATAAAGTATGTGAATTCAATAGTACGATTTACATGTATATTTATATATTATGAGATTTTCTATGACATAAATGTAATTAGAATTTAATAAATCAACTTTTTTACTGAAAAAAATAGCAGCGGTCACATTTTTTAGATAAAATTTCCTTCGTTGTTTTGCATTTCCTGAGAAAACTTACCATAGTAATGTATATTTTTCTTCAAACCATCAGAAAGTAGAGATTTCAACGAAGAAAAAGCCCACCAACCTTTTTAAAAAACCAGATAATTTGATGTGAGAATTTTCGATTGAAAATTAGGGTGCTTTTTCGATATTAAGTAAAAATAAGGTGAAAAAATAAATATTTCAAATCAAACAAATTACAGCGTGTTTGGGACATAAATAGGTGTTTTCACCAAATTTCGTGAAAAAAGAATTTTTTGTAAGATAAAAATAAAAAACCAAAAAGTTGGTTATTTGAATTTTTCACATAAATTGTGAGGTTATGTAAAAAAGTGTAAATACAAAAGTTGTAGATCTTTTTATTACCTACAACTTTGCCATTTAACTTTTTTTCATAAGACTTGTAGTTTTTCCGGAAATCAAGGAAAACCGTTTTTTACTCTTAAAAACTCACCCCCTTCCCCATTCCTACCTCAGATCGCTCGTAAATTATTTTTCCTCTCATTTCTGTTATATTCTCTTCCTTTTGCAATGGGTTTCATCCTACTATAATTTTTTTTACTTTTTACTATTTTTGAAGGCTTCAGCCACTGGTCTATAATAGCTTTGAATGGTCAATAGAAATGAGTTTTTCTGAATAATCCTTAACTCGTCGTCAAATTAATTTATATTATAACGCGAAAAACAAACAATAAAAAAAGGGAAAAAGTTTAATTTTTTGAGGTTTACAATAAAATTAATGAAAAGCGATTCGTTTTCATTAATAACGACGAAATTATAAATCTAGGCAAAATTGACGTTTCTCTGTTTATGATATGTTAGTTAGGTTATGGTATATAAAGATCCCTCCTTTTCTACCAACAGACTTTATTTAGCCATTTATTGCCCTATATTATGAGCTAAACCCAACTAATATCATTTTTTTTTATATTCCAGAGAAAAAGGCATTTTTATAAATAACTTTTTTTAAACATTTAAAGTTATAAATTCCATTTCTCCTGTTTTTCTTCCATAAGTATCTTGTAGTCCCATCCACGTCCTTGCTACGCTCTTGCTTCCCATGATTAAGTTTTCTTTTAAGCTTGCAAAAAATAGTACCTAATACTCACTAGAACATAGTTTAGTTAAGTAAGTCCATTTTTTCTATAATGTTAAAAAAATTTTTTTTGAAATAACTTAGTTTCTTTAAACTTTATAACCTAGCCCACCGTTAAAACAATAGAATGGATGATACGTTAATTGTTAATTTTATAAATGCATACATATTAAAACAAATTATAATTTGCATGCACCTATCCTTTAATTTCATCTCCGTATGTTTGCAGTTTTTATTATTTTTTTTAATTAAATTACCTGTCTATCTCGTTAAATGCTCAGTAGGAAATTAATAAAAAACAAAAAAAAAAATCGATTCGTATGGGACAGATATTTCACGACTGTAATAATTACACCTTAATTCTTTTCGCTTTGCTAACAAGTTTAAAAATAGTTATTCGCTGTAATAAAACCGATGAATAGCTTTGTACAAAACAAATTCGTTCTTAAAATAAAAAAGCGGGGTACCGACCGTTCCCACACGATAATAGGGAACAACGGGGCTTTTTAAAAATAAAAAATTGACTTCCATTATAACATTATTTTATAAAATATATACTCACATTTAATAAGCCCAAATAAAACTATTGTATTTTTTTAGAATAACTACAGAATTGATGTAATAACAAACGTTTAAAACAAATAGCCTAAAACTGTGACTAGAAAAAAAGTATCTGGGAAAAAACACCCCCGGAAACAAAAATCCCGCAAGAAAAGTATCCGGAAAAATCCCCCTTACAAGGAAATTTATTTTTAAATAATTTTTAGTAACATACCTAATTATTCTTAGTGAGTTTTATTTAACAATATATGAATAATTGTAAGTAAGCTTACAATTCCAAGATAAATTTGGGCGGGGTAAATAAATTCTTTAGACCGTTTAAGCAAATTTTCCAAATTGCATTTGCCCAACAATTGTCAGTTTGCTTTATTTGATGACTCTTGTAGTTATTTACTGACATAGTTTGTATAATTGATATTTATCTAAACTAGGAAATTTTTTATCGTAGGGAATTTTTTTCCAGGGCTTTTCCGGGGGATTTTTTGCTAAACATAAAACTGTATTTCTGATATTTTGTTTGCATATCTCTAAAATTACATCGACGTGACATAATTGTTTTTTTGTCTTTTAGAAGATTAACCCGTACAGGTGGACAAAGACAAAAATTATGTAGGGATGTTTAAATTTTAATGGTTTATAAATAAAAATAACCATTAATGGTAGGAAATTAAAAAAATATCTAGGTTTATTATTATATTACTAATAGATAAGTTAAATTGCTTATACATATTATCACAGTTCCTTTTTAATTTCATATTTAATTATAGGTACCTATACTCACTTCGGTTTAAGGACGTTCCCAAAAAAATAAATTTTCTTACGATTCTTTTGAAACTTAAAATACACATACTTATAAGTGTCCTTTATACTTAGGAATTTTTTTCAATCGTTCTTGCGGTAGGTAGTAAATTTCTAAATCTTGACTATTAAAATTTACATATTTAACATGGGAACCCTATCCCGATCGATGTTAAAGCGAATGTTTTATAAAAAACCTAACAATAGTAATTTTCTTACAATTGTTTTAAAAAACTGAGAACTATTAATTAAATACATAACGAATATTTTTCTGTAAAAATCACTATGACAAGCGGTATTGGTTTTGTTATAAAAAATATTAAAAGTGAGCTAATATTTATAACATAAATAAAATATTTATTCGTATTTAATATTGTAAATAAGTAGCATATTAACATCATAAACTTTGAATTAACATAAAATACTAGAAACATATTTTTTTCTCTACATAAACAACACGTATCTCAAGCACAGTAAAAATACAATGCTGCCAGATCTGAAAAACGACGCAATGGAATCATTTTTGTACGTAGTTCTGCGCATGTGATCAGATGCGAAAGAGTGTACTGTATCTTAACTATTTTTTATTGTAGTCATGGTAGTTTACATAGGGAGAATTGTTTAACAAGTTGAGCACAACTGCTCTTTGGGAACGTCCTTAATTTTGGATTGTAAAGTCGAAATTGTAAATCTTTTACATTTTTTATGTATTACAGGAACAATAAATCTACTAACTCGTATACCTTACAACAAGGAAGTGAAAGACCTTTATTTTTTTGGTTAATTCCAGATAATGAACACTATTAGTAGTTTTCATAAAATTTGTGCATCTTTATCACTATTTCAACAGTTCTGTCTCTCTTTTATTACTATACTACTGATTTTAAATAAATTACAGTGGCGTTATGTGCATTATGCTATAGACTTAATTTAAGAGTACCTAAAGTAAATGAAGATTTTGAAAATAATTTATAACAATAATATAGAAAAGTACAAAATGTATTTATTCGGCAATTATTATTTAGTTATTTATTTAACTATTTAGTTACTTCCTTATTTATTTATTTATCAATATATCTACTTCACGTATATATATATATACCCTCTGTATAAGACAACTGTAACAAACAATAGAAAGCAATACAACTGTTATTAAAAATATAAAAAATAAAGAATAGTAAAAAAAAAAAATTTATTACCCATCATGTCATGGTGATTAATATCATAAAATTAAGTATGTGATTTAATTAATTTAAAGTAAACAGTTAATTGTCAGAACAAGAAAATTACAACGAAAATAAGCAAGTTAGCATTTTGCTTAAACTACCCCAATAAAAACTTCTGTATTTTTTTTATTAATGACTCAATTTTTTAATCGGATTATATACATTAGTTAGTAATGATTACTTTGTTAGATATGTTAGTAAAACTGGTCGCCGCCACTGTAATTCATAAAGCAATCGGTAATATAGTAATAGAAGGGGAAAATCTCAACAAATTGTTTAAATAAATTTTATAAAGCACGTTTCGTTACCTTTATTTTTTACTTTATACTTTATTGTTCTTGTAATAAATAATAAAGTAAAAGATTTACAATTTTTACTTTACAATTCAAAACCGACCTTATATAAATATTATGAACTTATAAAGTAGTTATTAGGTATATCACAATACTGATAGGCAATTCGAATTGCTTACACATAAATACATACAGATATGTATAGATTATATTTTTTATATTCATATATGTAAGTATAGGGTAGTAAAATCGTTTTAAAAAAAATTTTGCTAGTTCTATGCTTTCAGGAAAAGTAAAACTAATTAACAGAAAATCTCATTGTTTTTCTTATTTATAATTATTTTATTTCAAAAGCGAACTTTTGTTAATTTTTCTTTCTACTTTATTAATTTCAAATGTATCTCCTCCGTTGCTTTGCTTTGTGCTGTTCTCTCTTAATGTTGAGTAGAACTAAACCGTGATGAGTCCAGATGTCTAAAATTAAATGTAGTTTCCAAAGCTTCACAGAAGATACAGATTATCTAGTGAGATAAAGCGAAGCTACTTCTGCTCCTGGTCGAAAGATGTCAGGAATGATAGTCGTTTGTTCATTTTACTTCTCTATTTTTACAAAAAGAAATGACTGGCAGTGAGATGAAATTAAACAGACTATCTATGATAGATGCAACATCAAAACTTTTCTTATTTTTATACTATGTAGTATTATATAGGAGGTACTTACTAAAAATACCTATTTTATTCACAAGTTTAATTAATAATGTATTTTCAATTTTCCTACCTAGTTACCTACTGGTATTTTAAATAAAAAAATCATACTCATTTTGATTTAGAATATAATAAATGATAGTATTTCTTCCATTTCTTTGAGATTTGTAAAGTAAAAGATTTTAAATAATGCACACAGATGGAGAATATTGTGAATTGTAGATACTTAACACTCTTGTTGGTTACTTATTTTTAGAGAATTATTATTATTTAAGTAGAATTATACCTATCTATTTGCTTGTAATGGCCGACGAAAAAATTGAGAAAAGTTAAAGAAATTAATAAATTAATAGTTTACCGTTTAATCATTCTATATAGAACGGCATATTAATGATGTTCGCTTTTCTGCGTTATGTTTATTGCCTTATGGGATTTTTTTGCTGCAGTTTTAAAAATTTCGATACTATCTATTACACTAAAAAAAAAAAAAAATGTGAGCCCTCACGGGACGCCTGGCAGATGTGAAACTCAATTTTTTTAATCAGTGATTTCAGTAATAGTTATATTCGATGTTGCCTCTGACAGAATTACAGTGATAATTGGTCGAGGATAACTGAAGTAATTAACAAAAGTATTGGACATAACATTATCAAGACATCTAATAAATACAGCATCTATTGTTGTTGCATATCGTCGAACCGAGCGGGAAGACAATCGCACAAGCGCTTGCGTATGGCGAGCGTCGCCACGGCATACAATCGCCACGCCAACAATCCGGTTTATACTATAGATGCATATAGATATAGGTATGTTATATCGCGGTATTCCGACAGAAATGAACAAGAATTGATTTGAATAAAACAAACAAACACACAAAATAGACTAACTGAGGATGACACCTTGGGTGTCGAAACACGTTTTAGTTTTCTAAACGTTTTGTGGATTTTGAGTGTTTTTGTTTTTTATTCAGTTAATATTCTACAGTACTCTTTCGATTTTCTTATAAGAATTTATTCGAAAGAACCAATTCTCCACAAGTTTTCTAGGCTTGTGTTGATATGAGTGATACATAGTTACGAGTTGACTTTCCAATATGTTTAGTTATAGAACTTATTTACATAAATTGCTTGAATAACTTCCCTATAACAAACTATTTACTTGTAAGTGTCTTACCGGTTGATAATTGACAAATGAACTAATTTAAGTTAATACAAACTTCTGACTTGCAATATCAAAGAAACAACATCCTATAAAATTATTTATTGGTAGAATTGGAGAATGGTAAATGTCAACTGAGGGTAAGATACCATTTTAAGTTTTTGTTGATTTAAAAAAATTCTACGATTTTGTGACAATTTCATTTTTGTAAGTTGGACCTTATTTTTTTATATTTTTAGGGTTCCGCGCCTCAAAAGGAAAAAGCGGAACCCTTATAGAATCACTTCGTTGTCCGTCCGTCCGTCTGTCCGTCTTACAAGACCCCTTTTCTCAGGAACGCGTTGAGGTATCAAGCTAAAATTGATACCAAATACCCAGGTCTATTGTCCCTTGGGGCTGTGAAAAAATCAAACTTTTAAGCCAACGCAATCAAAAGATACAGCCGTTTATGCCGCAAATTTCCGCAAATCGAATCAAAACCTACAGGGTACTTCCCGTGAACTCAGAATCTTGAAATTTGGTACGAAGCAACGTCTTATAGCACAGATAAAGGAAAAATTGCGAAAACCGAAAATTTTTAGTTACATCGTATAATAAAAATATTTTTAATAATTTTAAAGTTACTACCCTTTCCTCATGAACGCGTAGAGGTATTAAATTGAAATTCATATCAAATACTCAACTTTATGCTGTAACAAAATCAAACTTCTTTGTCAACGCAATCAAAAGAAACAGCAATTTAAGCCGCATATTTTCAAACTCGCAACTACTCGCAAGGGAATCAAAACCTAAAGGGTACTTCCAGTTGATTTAGAATCTTGAAATTTGGCATGAAGCAATGTTTTATAGCACATATAAAGGAAAAATTCCGAAAACCTTAAATTTTTAGTTCATCACATATATACAGGTTTGTACGGAACCCTCGGTGCGCGAGTTCGACTCGCACTTGCCCGGTATTTTTTTACTCAGATTCTATCAAATGCGGCAATTTTGTGATAAAAAAACCTTTGATTTTTAAAATTGGACTATTTTATTCAAGAAATAATTATTTATAGAAATTAATTAAAAAGCCACAATGGTACGATACAAACAATTCTAATTTTTTAAATTGGACGGACCTTCTTCGAAAGATGATTTTTTGTTCGGTCAGATTCATCAAAATGTCACAATTTTATGCTATAAATGATTTTAATTTTGTGAATTGAACCTTTTATTCGCAGAGAGAATTATTATTTATCTAAAATTCATTATAATGCTACAATTTTGTAATAACACAAACAGTTGGAATTTTGTATGTTACACCTTATTCGAGAATTAATTTTCTATTCTTCAGATTCACAATGAAATTCTATAATTTTAATTTTGTAAGCTGAACCTTTTTCAAGGATTAATATTAGTTTATTCTGATTCAATAATATTGCATAATTTTGTGATAAAAACAATTTTATTTTTTTAAATTTGACTATTTGAAAAATAATTTTTTATGTAACAATTTTGAGATACAAACAAATTAAGTTTTTTTTAATTTGAATTTCTGTTTAATTATGCTTTAGATATGTCTACTGTATGTAGAAGTTTAGGCAGAAGAATCTAAAAGCAAAGTTGTTTAACTGTATAATAATTTCTGCTCAAGAAGCTATCCATCACATTTAGTATGCATAAGTTTGTTCAACTACCTAAGTTCACAAATTAACGACTTGGGATGTAGGCTTAGAACCAACAACAACAATTCGCAATTTGCAAATTAATTTGCCCATCCAAAGTAGGTACGTAGGTATCTAATTGTAAGTCACATCCAAGAAGCAAGTTTCTTACTAATTACAAATGCAGACCTATTTATTAATTATTCATGAAATGCTGTTTGTGAAAAAAGAAAAATCGTTTAGGATAAGGAAAGGGAAAAAACTTTTTATCAAAAATTTGAGTTATCGACGTTCGAGCTATTGAAGTTTGACTGTATACCGGTAATTTGTTGGTGCTGGATTTGCAAAATAATTAAAAAGTATTATAGATTGTATTACATAATAGTTTTCTATTTTAAAATATTCTCATTACCTATATATAATACATGCAACTTTAAAAACGATCTCCGTCTTTTAAAATTGAGAAGTTATGTATGTCTTATTTCCTCTTCGTCTAAAATTTCACATCATTACTTAAACAATCGCAGTGTTCCGCTTGTCATACTATTACAAAGCATTAATTTGTCAACAGAGGCTAAAAGGAAGGAATTTTGGGTCTTCCAAGAAAAAAACACATGTTGACTCTCGCTAGACGAATCGGCACCACTAGATAAATACCAGATAACCATTCACACAGGGGCGTAGAATTAACAAACAGTAAAATTTAGTAAAAAGTATTGTTGTTTTGAAAAAGGAAAATTTGTTAGAAAACTTAATTGTCACTTTTCTCCTTTTCAAAATACTACCTATTACAAAAATCGAAGGCAAGATAGGGGTTAAAAAATATTTTATTATTGCAAGTATAATATTTCTTCTTGGTAGGGTGGATACAATTGTTTATATTTATATACTTAAGGACGTTCCCAAAGAGCAGTTGTGCTCAACTTGTTAAAAAATTCCCCCTATGTAAACTACCATGACTACAATAAAAAATAGTTGAGATACAGTACATTCTTTTGCCTCTGCTCACATGCGCAGAACTACGTACAAAAATGATTCCATTGCGTCGTTTTTCAGATCTGACAGCATTGTATTTTTACTGTGCTTGAGATACGTGTTGTTTATGTAGAGAAAAAAATATGTTACTAGTATTTTATGTTGATTCAAAGTTTTTGATGTTAATATGCTACTTATTTATATTAAAAACGAATAAATATTTTACTTGTTATAAAAATTAGCTCATTTTTAATATTTTTTATAACAAAACCAATACCGCTTGTCATAGTGATTTTTACAGAAAGATATTTTATTCAATTAATAGTTCTCAGTTTTTTAAAACAATTGTAAGAAAATTACTATTGTTATTTAATAAAACATTCGCTTTAACATCGATCGGGATAGGGTTCCCATGTTAAATATAAAAATTTTAATACTCAATATTTAGAAATTTACTACCGCAAGAACGATTGAAAAAAATTACTACGTATAAAGGACACTTATAAGTATGTGTATTTTAAGTTTCAAAAGAATCGCAAGAAAATTGGTTTTGTTGGGAACGTCCTTAAATAAATTACACTGTTAGACTGGAGTTCCGATAATTGGGGTTCTTAAAATTCATCTTTCATTTTGCTAAACAATAACAAGGTATCTTTTGAAGATTAGGCTCGGTTATCTTTTAGTTCATTCATTGTTCTGAACATACTTGTAAGATTTCATCCTAGACTTTAGAATTAGAATTTCGAGCGTTTAGGCATCACATGAATGCTTGAGTCGTTGCTTTTTATGCAATTAGGAACCCCTGAAAAATATGAAAATGGATATAAATTAATAAACAGGGCTACCTAATCTAATCTAACCGTAAGTGATGGTGCCAGTAAATGAAAAGAAATATAAATAGGGAAGTTATTTGTAAATAATTTTTTTAAACCTTTTGTTTTATCTTAATCAGTGAGTAACTACAATTTTTTTTGATAATTCATTATTTAGTAAAATAAAATGTTCCTACAAATTCTAAAGACAGTTAATCTAACCCAACCATAAAAAAAGAATTCATTGTAAAGAAAAAGAAATTAGTAAATTTATAAACAATTTTTTTCAACCCTTTCTTATCTGAGTTAGTGACTCATTAAAAATATTTTAGGGACATTGTTATTTAACAAAATAATATACTCCTTCAAATAATCAAATCAAAAGATAATAGAAAAAATAATTGAAAATAAAAAGAAACCAAACAATTTTTATTCAACCCTTTCTTGTCTGTGTCAATGAGTCACTAAAAAAATCTTTTAAGTACTTTGTTATTTAGTAAACTAATATGTTCCTTCAAATTTTAAAGACAATCAAACTAATCTAACCCTGCCATATGACCAGAAATCAATGAAGAGAAAATTAATAATTTGTTTTCGACATTTTCCTAATACTTGAGTTAATGTGTCACGAGAAGTGTTCTTAATTTATTTTGTTGTTTAGTTGAAATAAAATGTTCAATTCAAATTTTAAAGACAATCGGATAGTTAGCAGGTACTTTATTCAGTTTTAGTTGAATTACCTTACCATTCAATTTCCCTTATATTAGATATCCAGTTTCTTTGTAATTATTCAATAGGAGAATAGGATTTCTTGATACCCTTGCGATACGCTACTGTCTTCGTGGTTGAATTAGAACTAACTTGGTCCATGTTCTTTTCCTTAAGACCACCAGGATTGCCCTCTAGAGACCCTCTTCGTAGGGTGAGATAGACAAACGTGCGTCCTTATACGTATATACATAATTATACATATGTGCTTTGTATACTATATCTACTTACAGTTGTCTTTTAAACTGTGAATTCTATTGCTAGTGTCAACTAATGTGGTTAGAAATAAGAATATAAGTTATTGGACACACTATTCTGTCAAATCTGTTAGTACGTTAGAAGTTGATCGTTATTTCGCGGGTAACACATAGTTATAGACCAGTGCTGAAGCCTTCAAAAATAGTATAAAGTTAAAAAAAAATTATAAAAGTATGAAACCCATTGGAAAAGGAAGAGAATATAACAGATATGAAAAGAAAAATAATTTACGGGCGATCTGAGGTCGGGAAGGGGAAGGGAGTGAGTTTTTAAGGGTAAAAAACGGTTTTCCTTGATTTCCGGAACAACTTCACGTCTTGTGGAAAAAAGTTAAATGGCAAAGTTGTAGGTAATAAAAAGATCTACAACTTTCGTATTTACACTTTTCTCACATAACCTCAAAATTTATGTGAAAAATTCAAATAACCAACTTTTTAGTTTTTTATTTTTCTTTTACAAAAAAATTTTTTTTTCACGAAATTTGGTAAAAAATTACCTATTTATGTCCCAAACACGCTGTAATTTGTTTCATTTGAAATATTTATTTTTTCACCTTATTTTTACTTGATATCGGAAATTCGATCGAAAATTCTCATGTTAAAATATCTGCTTTTTTAAAAACGTTGGTGAGCTTTTTCTTCGGTGAATTAGGGTGTTTTTTCGATATAAAGTAAAAATAACATGCAAAAATAAATATTTCAAATAAAAAAATTACAGCGTGTTTGGGACATAAATAGGTAAGTTTTCACCAAATTTCGTGAAAAAAAATTTTTTTGTAAAAGAAAAATCAAAAACCAAGAAGTTGGTTATTTGAAATTTTCACATAAATTTTGAGGTTATGTGAAAAAAGTGTAAATACAAAAGTTGTAGATCTTTTTATAACCTACAACTTTGCCATTTAACTTTTTTCCATAAGACTTGTAGTTTTTCCAGAAATCAAGGAAAACCGTTTTTTTTTACCCTTAAAAACTCACCCCCTTCCCCTTCCCGACCTCAGATCGCCCGTAAATTATTTTTCCTTTCATTTCTGTTATATTCTGTTTCTTTTTCAATGGGTTTCATCCTACTATAATTTTTTAATTATCGACCCTGGTCTATAAGTAGTATCTAGTAGTAAAAGCCGGAGGATAGGGAGACAGGCCCTTTTCAGCCTTATTTTATTCGGGGGGAAACCTTCGAAACATCCAACTTTAGTGTAAAAGCCAGAGGATAGAGAGGACGGCTTTTTTATCCTTTTTTTTTAGTTATTTATACAGAATATCAATTCTAAGCTACAGGCAGTGCAGTAAATGCCACAAAAGTTATGATGACGATATCCAATTTTATATACTTCTTTGATGCAGAATTACCAAGCTATAATAGAATTATTTTATCCGTTCCATCACGTGACCTATTACACTTTGTTTAAGTGGTAAGAGAATACAGTAAATCTGTCTTTGTTACAACTATGCAGATAAAGTGTGCAGATACGGTGAAAACAAAATGTAGGTATGTTTTTGGAACAGTAACAACTAACGTCCATGCAATATTAAGAATGAAAAGGTTTTAAAAGTGTCAGGTTAGGACTAGCTGTCATATTTGACATTATCTGTCATTGTGTACACACCTTGCCTAATTGTCTCTCTTTCTTATGAATTATTTGTTCGTTTAAAACTGAGCAATATATTGTGAATAAAGCAGTTTTTCTGACAACATAATTGTCTGCAAAAATATTGTTTTTAAATTTTCTTGTTACTTAGAGTATGTCAACTCATTCTATACATAATATAACCAACCGATCATTTTATACTGTCAATATTTGACGTAGGTCTATGAACTATCACAATTTTATCCATACACCTCATTCAGGTGACGGGATAGAAAATATAAAATAATTCTAATTAAAACAAAAGTAAATCAAATCAAGAGTACCTAATTAATATTAATATTAATTATGTACTCTTCATAATGGTAGCATCTACCGGAACAATAATGTTGAGTGATTAAATAATATTGGTGTTTGAAATGTTTCACAATAAATGTACCGTTGTAGTTTATTGTACAATAATTTATATGAAAATTTGAATAATTTCGAGGTTTTTTGATGCATGGCTTGATATTGGGATTTATGTTTAATAATCTTCTGAATTCACCCCCCTCATATTTTCACCACAAAAGTTAGTATGAGCTATAGAGACTTGGACGGTGGTGTAAATATAAGTAACAGCAGCAGAAACAGACAGCCTGGCACCACACAAAGACAGGAAACGAAACAGCCCTTATTGCCGAACATCTTGACGACTAGTTATCGTCGTTGCTTTGATGATTACGAGGATCCCTAATAACGTATGCTTATGCTTGTCTATTATACCTACGTACGTGTACGTTTGTTAACGCGTGTGTGTGTGTGTATGTATATGTGTGGGTATAGACGCGGTAGGTTGGCTATAAAATGGACTAACAAGATTACTGTTGACATCTTTTAGGGAAGCTGTAGACATTAATTTTGTTTCTGATCGTCCTACAGATAATTAATAGATCACTACCGTGTGTGTTACGACGAGAAAGATTTATTAATCTGACGAATTAGCAAAATTCTTAATTTCTTAATACGTATGTATCTCAGAGTTTATACCAGGGGCGGCTGACGTTCGAGGTAATAGGGAAGCGCCTATTTCGGTTTTAATAAAAAGGTTCAGTTTAATTTTGCCGGTTTTGGATTATAAAGTCAAAATTGTAAATCATTTAATTTATAATTTATTACTAGAACAATAAATCTATTAACTCGTATACCTACGACGTACTACAATGAAGAGAAAGATACCATTGTCCTTGTCGGCTAGTAGCAGATAACGAACACTGCTTTATAAAATTATTTAAATAATTTTTTGAGTTTGTCCCTCTTTTATTTTACTATATTACCGAATCATTCATAATTTTTTTTTACTCACATACCATATATGATTTTTAGAAAAGTAATCAGTAAGTATTAAGCAATGTACATAATCCAATAAAGAAATTGAGTCATTAATAAAAAAAATACACAGAAGTTTTTATTGGAGTAGTTTAAGTAAACTGCTACCTTGCTAATTTTCGGTATAATTTTCTTATCTTGGCATTAACCGTTTACTTTAAATTAATTAAAACACATATTAATTTTATGATATTAATATTATTAATTAGTATGAGGAATAATGAACTTTTACACTATATCATTACCACTCTTTATTTTTTTTTTATATTTATTTACAGTTGTATTACCTTAATCAAATTATATGCATATCATTGTAACTTTGTATACATGCATTTTCACTTTTATATTGTTTATTACAGTTGTCTTATGCTGAGTACAAATAAACACGTTTTGGACTGGTCAATATTATTGTTATACCTAAATGATTTTCAAAATCTTCATTTACTCTACTCTTAAATTTAGACTATAGCATAATGCACATTGTGATTAATATGATATATTAAATACATATTGAAAAAAATGTTTTGTTCACTTTTAAAAAATCCTGTTAGATATGTAACTTAAATTAGTCAACACCACTGTAATTTATTTAAGATTCTTAACAGACAGACTCTATGAACTGTTAAATAGAGAGAAAGGTGCACAAGTTTTTTGAAAAGTACCCATAGTGTTCAATATCTGCGATTAGCCAAAAAGATATGGGTTTCTTTCTCTTCTTTTTTGTAAGGTATACGAGTTAGTAGATTTATTGTTCCAGTAATCACACTAATATTATAAAGGCGAAAGTTTGTGATGTGTGAATGTGTGTGTGTATGTTTGTTACTTCTTCACGTCTAAACGGCTGGAGCGATTTTAATAAAATTTGGTATGGAGTTAGCTGACACACATAGGCTACGTTTTACTGCGGGAAAATATCTTATTCCCATGGGAAAATCGATGAAAATGAATTCGCGGAATATTATAAATGCGAAAGTAACTCTATATGTATGCTACACAATCTCGCCTAAAATTTACTGAACCGATTTAAATGAAATTTGGTACAGAGATAGTCTAGAGCCTGAGAAAGGACATAGGCTACTTTTTAATGCGAAAAGAGGGATGTAAAGGGGTTGAAATAGGACAGAAATTCAGTAATTTTTTAATGATAGAAGCTTAAAACTTATTTTTTAGGCTTTTCATTAGATATAAATAAATACGACATTCAATGTTTGTAAAAATTTTACCCTAAAGGGGATAAAATTAGCCGATGAATGTTTTTGTGTAATGACGTCGTCCAAAAAGCTTACGGCCCAGAAAATTAAAATATTAAGTGTAAAAAGTAATAGAGGTTTTGTTTATTTGGATCAATAAAAGTAGTTGAATACTAAGCTATATAAACTATTTTAAACTATATCAATCTATAATATTATAAATGCGAAAGTAACTCTGTCTGTCTGTGTGTTACGCAATAACGCCCAAACTACTGAACCGATTTAAATGAGAATTTGGTACAGAGATAGATAAGTAGATATAAATCTAGAGGCTTGAAACTTATTTTTTAGGCCTCTGATTAGATATAAATACGACATTTAAAGTTTGTAAAAATTTTACCCTAAAGGGGGCAAAAATAAGGAATGAAAGTTTTTGTGTAATGACGTCGGCAAAAAGGCTCACGGCCCAGAAAATAAAAATTTAGAAGAAAAAAATTTTAACCACTGCCGAAAGTCACTATTCCACGCGGACGAAGTCGCGGGTATAGCTAGTAAATAATAAAACAAAAGATTTACAATTTTGGCTTTATAATCCACAATCGGTAAAATTAAACCAAAACGACTGTTGGGGTCTGACCAACTAAACCATGACACCTGGTGGCTGAAAATGATAATACTCAAAAGGTGCAGTAATACACAGTGATATACAATGTAATTGCCAAAAAGGTTTATCGTTACTATAAGTACGCAAATAATAATTATAAATTGAAACTCAAATAATTAGTATATATTTATGATAATTATAACATTGACTTGACGGCAGCATTTTTTCACCACGTTTGAAATCAAAAAATCGAGTGTATCGTGCAGTAAGTGGTTGCAAAAGCAAATCACAGAAGTATTTATGTTTGTCTTTTCATAGTTTTCCAAAGCCTGCACAACGGACAATATTTGTAAGAATTTATATTGGTAATTATGAAAAAAAAGATCGATCAAAAACATGGGAACATGCATTAAAAATAAAAAATATTATGAAAAATACGAAACTGTGCTCGTTACACTTCACGAAAAATGATTATATATTATACTTACAGTATCTTTATCGACATTGTCATTTTTGCCGCATTTTATTAAATGACCGGGATATAAAATTTTTTCAGCATTAATAAAAATTTTTTGGGCTGGATTTGATCCCTTAGGGACGCCATGTTCCTATACCCCCTCTCCTCATACCAGATTTCGATACCTATAGATGGGTAGAGTGAACATTGAAGGTACCAGGTATTTTTTTGCGTTATAAAAAAGTTTTCGTTATTTAAACGCAGAGTAAAATAAAACAATATAATTTTACGAATAATTGACTCCTGATATAACTATGTGGTCTAAAGTTTTAAAAAAATGCTTTTTAAAGACACTTCCTTTCACTATATTAATATACATACATATACACATAATTTGACAAAATGCCTTTTAGTTAGTCACCAAGAGTGACATACCGTCAGCATTTTGTGTCCATCATCTCTTATTATAATAATTCTTCAGCCGGGTTATTTCTCACGAACATCTTGTTCGTCCCCGGTGGGTGGGTGGTCAATATAGATAGATACAGTTGCTCTTGACAACCCTGACTGCAGTGCAAAAGTGCAAACAGAACCCATTGAGAAACTTTTAAGCTTATGACATGCCGTAATTATGTTGGTCACAACAGAAAGAACGAATGAATTGTGACAGGGGTGGAAGGAAAGCGGATTAATAATATTATCAGTGTAAAACTCCCCAATCGCTCTTTCGACTTCCGGAATCTTAGGCACCTACAGGAAGTAATTTTAAAAATTAATACCTGTCTCGTTCAGATTAGAGCAGAAAGCGAGACTGCAAATTCTGGCAGACGTTTAAGGACGTTCCCAAAAAAATCAATTTTCTTACGATTCTTTTGAAACTTAAAATACACATACTTATAAGTGTCCTTTATACGTAGGAATTTTTTCAATCGTTCTTGCGGTAGTAAATTTCTAAATATTGACTATTAAAATTTGCATATTTTACATGGGAACCCTATCCCGATCGATGTTAAAGCGAATGTTTTATTAAAAACCTAACAATAGTAATTTTCTTACAATTGTTTTAATAAACTGAGAACTATTAATTAAAGATATAATAAATATCTTTCTGTAAAAATCACTATGACAAGCGGTATTGGTTTTGTTATAAAAAATATTAAAAATGAGCTAATTTTTATAACAAGTAAAATATTTATTCGTATTTAATATAAATAAGTAGCATATTAACATTATAAACTTTGAATTAACATAAAATACTAGTAACATATTTTTTTCTCTACATAAACAACACGTATCTCAAGCACAGTAAAAATAAAATGCTGCCAGATCTGAAAAACGACGCAATGGAATAATTGTTGTACGTAGTTTTTGCGCATGTGAGCAGAGGCGAAAGAATGTACTGTATCTCAACTATTTTTTATTGTAGTCATGGTAGTTTACATAGGGGGAATTTTTTAACAAGTTGAGCACAACTGCTCTTTGGGAACGTCCTTAAAATACATGTTTCAATTAATCAAATAAATTTTAATTCTTTGAATGAAATAAAACAAGCAGTGAAATTAATTAGTACGTAATTCATTAAAACAACTAAAAATAGGACGCGTCATAAAATATTAACAAAATAGCCAAACTTGTACGATTAATGATAAAAAAATTAAAAGTACCTCCATCAGTAAAGGGTTAGGGGATTAGGATTAGTCAAAAATAATTTTCATGTGAGTTGTTAATGAATGCTCTTATTAGAAATGGGATAATTTACAGTTTGAGTATATGAAAATTGCTATGGTGCATTAGATCATTTTTTTATTTCAGAATTTCAATTTTTCGAAGATGGTAATTAATAAAAAGGATAACACTTCTAAAAAGAAGAGAAAAGAAAACACTTGGCTAAGTTTCACGAGGTTTATTAAAATAATCTCTAACAATATTGTTTCGGCTGTTATGCCATTATTAAAGTGCAATAACCACAATAACAAAACATGTTTAAAAAACAACGTCTCACCACGCTATATGAAAATCAGATGTAACCACAAATCCAAAGAAGCTAAAGTTCGCTTTACATCAAGCTATTTCCGTTTGGCTCAAAATGGAAATCAAGAAATGGTATCTTATTAGAGATAATTTATCAACTCATCTGAAGTTAATTCATATGGAACTCCACAACGTTTGCAACAACTTAGAATTTGACATCTTAGATTCCCAAATACGTGAAGAGGCCAACAGAATAGCGTTCCAACAATACAAAAAGCAAAAGGAAAAACTCCAAAAACTTAGACAACACCACAACGATCTTCAACAAAAGAAACTACATAATCCGACACCGAGTAATATTGTGTTCCAAAGCGAATTTTACGACAGAGTTAAGAATCTATCAAAAACGGAATTTAGCCCTAGTGAAGTTAAGTTATTAAGTAAAGGACTCAAATATTGCCCAAACATATCTAATAAAAGTGATTCAACCTATCTAGCAATCAACACAGAATTAGCTATCAATACTTTAGACTGTCATAATACAAAATTAGTAGAAAAAATTTCTTGTTCTGAAATCATTAAGAACAATACTACCATCTCAAATAACTCAGAATTACAGATCCTTAAAAACTTAAAACGGAAAATTAAAAATAACGACCTAATTCTGTGTAAAGCTGATAAAGGGAATTCTGTTACCATTTTACCAAAACAAGATTATATTGATAAAACCCTGATTTTAATAGATAATCAGAATTTTGAGGTACTACTTGTTGATCCCACATCAAAATTTCAGTTAGAAATCAAAAAAGTTATTACAAATTGTACTCACATTTTTCCAGACGCAGCAAAATATTATTTAACTACCATGAACCCCCAAGCACCCATTCTTTATAGCCTACCTAAAGTACATAAGCAAGGTTTCCCTATGAGACCAATAGTTTCATATTTAAATGCTCCAGCCCACAGGCTTTGTAAGAAACTAAATTCTACTTTACCAACGTTAATTAATTTCAAATCGAAATTCCCGATTATTAACTCTTTAGACTTAGTAAATAAATTGGAAAACCTAAAAATACCACCCAATAGTAAACTTGTATCATTTGATGTACAAAATTTATTTCCATCAATCCCTTTAGATCATCTATCAAACATTATTTCTCTCTTAATAGATAATAGTCTAGATTTGTGTAATTCATCTAAAACAGAACTTAAGTTACTCTTGAAAACGTGTTTAAACCAATCGTATTTCGAATTCAATAATAAAATTTACAAACAACTAAATGGTTTACCAATGGGATCTCCCTTATCCCCTTTGTTAAGTGAAATTTTTATGAATTATTTTGAAGAGAAACTTTTTTCCACAAATAGTTACCTTACGAAAAACGTTTTATTTTGGGCTAGATATGTTGATGATATTATTTGTATCTTGTTAGGTTCCGACAGACAATTGAAATTGTTTTTAGACTTATTAAATTCATTCTATAATAGCATTAAATTCACTCTAGAAATTGAAAACAACAAATCTCTTAATTTTTTGGACTTAACACTCATTAGAACTGATGATAAGATCTCTTTTGGGATTTATCGTAAACCAACATTCACACATACTTTACCTCACGCAAATTCAAGACAATCAACCACCATAAAATTAAGCGCCTTTCATTCATTCGTACACAGGTTGCTATCTTTGCCACTAAGAAAAAATGAATTTGAAAAAGAAATTAATTTAATTAAAACTTTAGCCCAAAATAATGGTTTTGAAGCATCTCTAATAGATAAATTAATTATAAGAAAGAAAAAGATCCTCTTACTGAATAAAATATATGTACAACTATCATCGGAAAAAAATGAAACAAAACAATTTTATTTTATTAATTATGTACCAAAGGTTAGCAGTAAAATATGTAGTATCTTAAAGAAACATAAGATAAATACCATTTGTGTGAATAAATATAATTTAAAAACCTTTTTATGTAATAACAAAGAAAAAATCGAAACATTGTCAAAATCAGGTGTTTACCAAATTAATTGTAAGAATTGTGAAGCTATTTACATTGGACAAACGGGTCGTGCTTTGAAAACACGCATAAATGATCATTTAAATTCCATTCAAAACAATAATAAATGCACAGGTTTCTCAGAACACTGTATTTCTAACAACCATTGCTTGGACATAGATAATGTTAAATTACTTCATAATTTACCTAAAGGTAAACGACTTAATCTTTTGGAAATCCACGAAATATCTAAAGCTATTAATGATAACAAATTAGTCACTAATGACCAAGTAGAATTTAATATTTCACCGTTGTTAAAATGTCTAACTTAGTTCTTGTAATTACTGTTATGTATGTTTGTTGTTTACCTATAAATTGATTTGCATTTTAGAACTTAATTTAGTATATTCTCACTCTTTGATAATGGCATAACAGCCGAAACAATATTGTTAGAGATTATTTTAATAAACCTCGTGAAACTTAGCCAAGTGTTTTCTTTTCTCTTCTTTTTAGAAGTGTTATCCTTTTTATTAATTATGTTTCACCAAGTGCCGTGCGAACTCTCAATTTCCCAAAGATGGTAATTAATTTGAATAATTTCCAATCAAGAATTTTGCATTTTTGAATTTTGATTTTTCATAAAAACCACAAGTCAGCAATATTTTCACTTTCTATTGAATCTCAGACATGTGGCGCACCAAAATTGACCAATGTACATGGAATCTACATACAGGGTTGTTCTGGTTCAAAAGAAACGAGTTATTTCACACAGGAATTGGTTTAAATTGTTGTTCGTCTTTCTGTAATATTTTCAGTTCTTCCCTCCAACTCTTTAATCTATATCTACCTCAATTAATTTTTTTTTGAAATGGCAACTTACGTCACGTGGAGGCTCCAAGAGAAGATCTTTTAAAATTCATTCCGTTACCGACAGAAATGTATGGGGTCTGCTCATTTTGTTTCAGTTAAACCAGTCTACATATTTTTTTAAATTAAAATTGACTCTTCGAACTAGATCTTAAGTACTCACTATCTATTTGGCATACACCGAGTCGGTGTTAAATACTATCAAATAAGTTCTGGAAACCTTGGTGGACATTCAGTTGGACTCCGTCAACCTATCTACCGAATTTCATTCAAGTATCTTCAAATATTTACACCACAACATTCTGGTGTGGTGCACTATTTTGTGCAAACCATATTCTTTCATGAGTAATGTTTGGATACCCTCGTTAGGAAATATCACCGATTCTGCAGGTATTAAGGTATTAAATCGAATGAGAAAAGACCATGTAACGGTCAGCAGTAAGACTATCATCAAAGAAATTCGATTCTACAGTTTTGTTATACACGTTAGCTTTTTGGGGATGTTGTGCATGTTGCTCGCGTATCCAATGTGGATTTTGATCATATCAGAATCGATACTTATGTCTATAGGCCGTACTATTTAAATAAAATGTAGCCTCATTGGAGAAGATAATATTTTGTTGATAAAAATTGAATTGAAATTGAATATGAAAATTTTGTAATATTAGAAAGTTGCTTTTTAAGATTTGGACCAATAATAGTACAATCAAACTATAGACCAGGGTCGATAATTTTTGAAACCAAAAGAATTATAGTAGGATGAAACCCATTTTTCACACCATCAGAAAGTAGAGATTTCAACGAAGAAAAAACCGACCAACGTTTTTAAAAAAGCAGATATTTTGACGTGAGAATTTTCGATTGAAAATTAGGGTGCTTTTTCGATATTAAGTAAACATAAGGTGAAAAAATAAATATTTCAAATCAAAAAAATTACAGCGTGTTTGGGACATAAATAGGTAAATTTTCACCAAATTTCGTGAAAAAAAAAAGTTTTTTGTAATAGATAAAACTAAAAAACTAGAAAGTTGGTTATTTGAATTTTTCACATAAATTTTGAGGTTATGTGAGAAAAGTGTAAATACAAAAGTTGTAGATCTTTTTATTACCTGCAACTTTGCCATTTAACTTTTTTTCATAAGACTTGTGGTTTTTTCGGAAATCAAGGAAAACCGTTTTGTACCCTTAAAAACTCCCCCCTTCCCCTTCCCGACCTTAGATGCCTGTAAATTATTTTTCCTTTCATTTCTGTTATATTCTCTTCCTTTTCCAATGGGTTTCATCCTACTATAATTTTTTTCACTTTTTACTATTTTTGAAGGCTTCAGCCACTTGTCTACTACAGTTTCATCTTCTCAAAATAATTTAAACGAAATGGATTTTTAGGCAGATTTGCCTGTTATGAAATGAGGAGACCCCTACTTTGTTGACAGTATTGGATAGGGTTTTAAAAGATCTTCTCATGACCTTTTTGCTATTTGAAAAAAAAAATGGTTGAGGATAATACTACAAAAAGTCGAAGAACATTTTAAATCAATTCAGCATTTTTGTAAGAAATAACTCGTAGAGAAGATGTGCGTTTCTTTTGAACAACCCTGTATGTAGATTCCATGTACATACATTGGTCAATTTTTGTGCGCCACATACTTATCAGGGATAAAGATATATTATTCAATTATTGCTCTGGTCAATCGTTAATAATACTACATTACAGGTGAGCAATGCTGCGTTTCAAGTATCTTCAATACAATTATGTTAACTCGGAGCAAGTTTTTTAGTTTGTTCACCAATTAGGTATTTAATAGACAAATTATTATTAATTACATAATTTCTTTATTGCAGTTCTTCTTCTACACCGTTATGACGCTTTGATGAATGTAATCAACTTCGCAATTCGGAGGGTGAGTTTCAAACTAAATGTTTTGTATACTTTTTATTTTTTTTTTAAAACGTGATAATCTTTCAAAAGTTATGACGATCGTTCTTGTCATATGTTATAACCTCCATGGATATACGTACGCATAACTTTCAACCGATTTCTCTTCACCATTTATTCCACTCATTCTCATTCTTGAACGGTTGCGAGATTTTTTTTAATATACGTCGTCCTCCAGTCTGCCCATTCACACTTGTACAATTTTATTTCGTTAGTATCGTTTATAATGACGAGTGCTTACTGAAGTACCTTATGCACGTATTCTTCCTGTCCAACTCAGCAAATTAAGATTGAGACGAACGGTTGGAAAGCATACAGTGGCTGTCAAAACAGACAATACTGGCTATCAGTGGCATGTATAACGGTCCGATTGTGAACCAAATCAACACCGATTGTCAGAATAAAATGGGCAGGATGGACAATTCGCCTTTTTATATGTGTATAATAATTTTATTCACGCGTTCATCGACTCACGCTCTAATCTAAAGTGGTATTGGTATTATACCTACGTTAATGTGAACTTTAGCATGAAACAAGTTTCTAATTCACAATCAGTAAACGATTTAGATTTAAATTGTTGTGAATAGATACTAATAATTTTGGTGCTAGTAGCATTTATAAATTTTATGAAGCATACAAAGAAGACTCTACTGTTGTTATATAGATTAAAATTTTTATTTTATTAATACTCTAAGTATATACAAAATTAATATCCCTGGTATGTGAGTTTTGTCAGATTGCTTGCATTTTTATAGGATATGATTAATTTATTAATTATTTGTTATTTTATTGACCGGCAAAATACATACCGACAGGGTTCTATAAACTGGGTGGTACCTACATTAGACGTTGGGAAACTAAAGGAGTTAGAGATTAGGAACAAAGTTACTCCCATTCTCCATAAATAGATCTGAATTGGAGTATTCATTAAAAGATTTGTTTTCGATCATTTTTTAATAATTGAGTTTTAGAACAGTTTTTTATGTGATTTTTAACAGTCATGGTAGTTGTCGACTAAACATGACACATGATGTTTAAGCCAAAGTTATATATATACATAATATGAATCGAAAGAGGATAAAGAAAGGAATCGATTGTAAATAAAAAAAAATGGTAGGTGCGATATTGAAGAATCCCGTATATAGTCAATATTTATGCGCCGCCACTGCTGGAGTGTTTTTCTTCTCTTTTGGATTTGGGTGTATCGGCGGAAATGTGCAAAAGAGTCGGATTCCAAACCGGAAGTGTGCATTTAATGAGGCATAAAACTGATTTCATTACAAATTAGAGTGACAAATGATGATACCAGACCCCATCTTTTAAATGAGTGTCATATTACCACACACGGAAATCACACGAAGAAAAAAAACTTCTGAAATTAGTAAAATTCCATCCCTCTAGTATTCTTTCACTAAGCAATAGTATTTTTTTTTGTAATTTCTTTACCAAAAAGAAAGCAATTACAGTCAAACTTCGATAAGTTGAATTTTTAGTATTCTCTAACTAGGCAATAGGGTTTTTTTTAGATTTTGTAATGCAACGAAGGTCGTGAGAAATATGAGGGAGCAATTACAGTAGAATATGGATGTCGAATTTTTGATTACTCGAATCAAATTGGTTGGCAAAAGCATTAACTATGAGAAAATGTGTAATTGTTACTTGAACTCGAACTCTCTGATACTCGAATCGAATATCTGATAACTTTGGCGCCAACTTCAATAAGTCGAAAGTCGAATTTTCTGGGGGAATGTGTAACGAATAAGCGAAATTTTTATGGTTGATTTTAAAGATTTAATGAATTAAAAATGTTATAAAATAGATAATACTTAAAAACTAATTATAAATATACAGGGTTTTTCAAGTTGATGGGCTATTAGAAGTAGATGAATTAGTAGAAGGAATTCAATTCTGAAACTTGGGCTGATTTGGTTATTTTTAATGCCGCTTCTTTTAAAAATATTTTCAAGTTCGATTTACATCCGGTTATACCGGAAGTCGACACCAACTTTGTTATTTTAAATGGAATGGTATATTTTTTACGCTGAATTCGAATAAAACGTGTAATTCTAAGGTAAGTTTGATAACCAACTTGTACACCTATGACGATCGATTTCTGAGTTAATTTAATTTATAGATAAAAAATCGTTACCGCAACCCAAATTATAAAAAATCATAATTTCCACAAAATACTACTCAGAATGTTGAAATTTTTACTAGTACTAATAGCTGAATATTAGTGCTAACGCCATGACAAAATTTAACTAAATAATTTATACAGGGCGTTCAAAATAAAATTCTTAAATTTAAGAAATTCAAACACGAATAACTTTGTTTTTTTAAATAGCACCTACCATATTTTATTTTTCCAATCGACTCTTTTTTATCCTCTTTCGATTCATATAGATACTCCGTACTGTTTTATTTGAAAAAATTTGAGTACTTTACAATTTTTAAAATATAGATAATTTCATTAATTTTGGCGTAATATTAGTGTGCTTTGGACAATTGACAACTAACGACAATCAAAGCAAAATCACAGTAAAACCTTTTTTATTGCTTAATTTCTATTGGGGTGATGTTCGAGACAAATGTTAATAATAATCACTTCAATTGAAGTTTTCGTTTTCGATTTTTTTTTGTAACAGAAATTCATCGAAAATGCGATTTGAAAAAAAGGTTATTCGTGTTTGAAGTTCTTAAAATTTAGAGTTTTATTTTGAACGCCTTGTATAAATTATTTAGTTCAATTTTGTCAAGGCGTTAGCACTAATATTCAGCTATTATTAGTAAAAATTTCAACAGTCTCAGTCGTATTTTGTGGAAGTTATGATTTTTTATAATTTGGGTTGCGGTAACGATTTTTTTTTCTATAAATTAAATTAACTCGGAAACCGATCGTATGACGATAACCTTTTTTTCAAATCGCATTTTCGATGAATTTCTGTTACAAAAAAAAATCGAAAACGAAAACTTCAATTGAAGTGATTATTATTAACATTTGTCTCGAACATCACCCCAATAGAAATTAAGCAATAAAAAAGGTTTTACTGTGATTTTGCTTTGATTGTCGTTAGTTGTCAATTGTCCAAAGCACACTAATATTACGCCAAAATTAATGAAATTATCTATATTTTAAAAATTCTAAAGTACTCAAATTTTTTCAAATAAAACAGTACGGAGTATCTATATGAATCGAAAGAGGATAAAAAAGAGTCGATTGGAAAAATAAAATATGGTAGGTGCTATTTAAAAAAACAAAGTTATTCGTGTTTGAATTTCTTAAATTTAAGAATTTTATTTTGAACGCCCTGTATAAATTATTTAGTTAAATTTTGTCATGGCGTTAGCACTAATATTCAGCTATTACTAGTAAAAATTTCAACATTCTGAGTAGTATTTTGTGGAAATTATGATTTTTTTATAATTTGGGTTGCGGTAACGATTTTTTATCTATAAATTAAATTAACTCAGAAACCGATCGTCATAGGTGTACAAGTTGGTTATCAAACTTACCTCAGAATTACACGTTTTATTCGAATTCAATGTAAAAAATATACCATTCCATTTAAAATAACAAAGTTGATGTCGACTTCCTGTAAAACCGGATGTAAATCGAACTTGAAAATATTTTTAAAAGAAGCGGCATAAACAATAACCAAATGAGCCCAAGTTTCAGAATTTAATTCCTTCTACTAATTCATATACTTCTAATAGCCGATCAACTTGAAAAACCCTGTATAATCATTCAATAACCCGAAATATTCAATACCTCGAAGTCCCGACAGTATTTCTATAAAAAAATACACGGTAGTTCACTAACTGATGATGCATGCGAGATATTTTTTAAGAACATGTTTCTGCCTACATCACAACGGTTACACAGTTATGTATAAAATACCATAATTTTTAATGGTACGTATTTAAGTGACAGTTAGTGACGAGTATGAATGAAAATAACAATAAGACCAACAGTTACAGTCCGCAGCATACCATCACCTCAGCATCATGTCTTCTGCCACCGAAGAAGAACGAACCCATTCACAATCAGTGAATCCTGACTTCTCCTCTTCTTCATTCCATTCATCACAGACACTTTCATTCTAGGTATAAGTATATGTGTGTGTGTGGAATTTGACCAAATTAAGCTCTGAATGTTTTTAATCAATGGCCTATACACGATCCTGTTAATCTTTTAAACGTTACTGACGGACGGACAGCATCAGACATGCCAAGAAGAGACGTTAGTATAGACTTTTGGTGTTCAGAGTTGCCTCTTCAATAACTCTGATTATTCACCGATTTCGTCCCTGTTGGTTGAAAGATTAGGTGTGACTTGACCGTAGGGGGGCTTTTGTTGACAGATAAAGGAAGCGTTTAACAGGTATTTTGGGTATTAAGTTTATCGCATTGTCCACGTATTAGACATGAAATAGGTGTCAGTCAGAACGAGACAGCTGATGAAAGACGGGTTGTAGGCGAACGTCCGAAATGTTGATGACCACAACAAAACCAATACAATAATCGTTACAATTTTTTACGTAAAAAAATTCAGACATTCTTTTTGTGAACTTTTTTAATAGAGAAAAATTTTTTGAATAGAAAAAAAAGACCTGTATATTTTTATATCCATAATAGGTAGATATCCTTGAGTAGTAAGCAGGATGTTCCAGAATTTAGTTTAGTGCTTATCTACTTATATCTATTGTTTAGTTTTTACCACCATATCTGACAACCCAAAAATATATCATTTAAATGATATTGTGTCTCGTAGATGTGCACAAAATAACGATTTATCATTAGAATACTACTGCAAAAATAAAGATGCATTTTATTTGTACCTGCTGTCTTTTGAATGCATTAATTTTGGTTACTTTGTGACCAGAGCAGTTTTCATTGTTTAGACGTTTTTTTCCTCATGTTCTAATCTTAAACTAGCAGAACAGTGGGTTTTAGAAAAATGTCTCTTATTAGGGTACTTAATTGGTATTTAATAAGACCTTTATCAGTAATTTTTCTTGTTTAAACCTTTTTTTGGCTCCATTCTATAACAATATACGTGTTATACAGTGGCGTAACTACCATAGGGCTAGACGGGGCAGTGCCCCGGGGTCCCCCAAGCTCAGGGAGCCCCTCGGACTCTGATTATAAACTATAAATTGTGTTAAAAATATCCACTAACTTTTATTTAAAAAAAACTATATTAATTAATTTATCCAGTTATTCATTCCTAAACTCTGCGTGTAGAACCAGGACGTGCCCTGCTATGCACAATAAAGAACTAATGATAAAGTAGCTTTGCAACTTTAAAGTATTTAAATGTAACTACATATTTATATTTTGAGTTGTATTGATAAAATTTTGATTTGTCGTAACCCAGATTCGTCGTAAAACGTACCTATAGTCGGTCAAGAAAGTGGTGTTATTGGATTAAAAATCTCTTCTTAATTAGGATTCTGTACCCAAAGGGTGCTCAACGGGACCCTATTAACGTGTCTGTCACTGGACCGTATTTTTGAACGGTAACAGGTAGATATTGTCTTTAAATTTCATAAAATACTTTTAATTTGTTCATTAAAATAAGTTACAATTTGTATTTGGTTTTTTATTTTTTATGGAGTCGACTGTATTACGACGAATCTGAATTATGACAAATCTGAAGTACGTCGAATTCGGAACACGACGAATACGGAACAATATTTTATTTTTTGCCCCAGGGCCTTTGGTTACCTAGGTACGCCACTAGTGTTATATCTCGATATTCTGATAGAGATGAACAAGAATTTTTGACAGAACTAATTCTCCACAAGTTTACTAATAGTGCTGTCAAAATAGCTCTAAAATCGAAATTTTTAGTAGCGTGAACCAAATTTTGAGGAAAGTTGCATCTGGTGAATGAAATTCCTCTCTCACCGGCAAAGGGTTGAAAATAAATAAAAAAGTAATTTTTTACGATTATCTCGAAAACGGTAAACGTTATTAGAAAATTTCTTCATTAAAAATTGTAGTGTGTTAAATTTTACATAAAAAAGGTCCTTATGTGAATTCCGATTTTGAATGGTTTAGCTGCTACAAGGGATGCAAATTTGGAATGTAAAAAAAATCCTGCCACTGACGTATTCACCGTTATACATCCCTTTACGATGCAAGCTACAAACACAGAACCTCATTAATCGGGACGTCGACGAAAATATGCTGTCGTGCATGTGGTCAGTGACCTAAACTGTATTACAATGTATTTTATTTCAAAAACAAATCTTTCTAAAGATGTTAAAATTTATTTATACATATTTTTGACCATAGATATTATTGGCATACCCAATTTATCTATAAATTGTACCACTATTTTGTGAAATGTCGCTATTTTCATTAAATAGAAAGGCTTCAAAACTTAAATTACTGGTTTTAGTAATTTAAGCAAAAATTGAGACATAAAGGATTAATATGGGAAATCTGCTCCCGCGGCTTTTTCGACTCGCACTCAGGGGACCGATTTGATGTCGAATAATAATAATTCACCTCAATTTTTAACTCTTTAACTCAAACGGTTTTCGTGATTTTCAAAAAAACCTGTTTTTTCGATTTTATTTTTATTTTTAAAGTGAAATTCAAAATTATTTGATGATTATTCTTTTCCTAATTCTTTTGAGTCTAAGACATGAAATATGTCACACCAAAATTCCTCAGAAAATGTATTTTATACTCCTTTACACTCAGGATTTTTATTTTATTTTTTGAAGTGGTGGAACAATATTAAAAAAAAAATTAAAAACATTGTTTTTTCTAAAATCTCGCGTTTTAACTAACTTATATTTCATTCACAATGACATTGCTTATCAAACATTTTCAATCATATTTGCTACACAATTATTATCTACTTAAAGATTATGTTTTTTAAAACTCGCGCCAAACTGACGCATTAAACGCTAAAGTAATCATTGTGTAGCAAATATAATTGAAAATGTTTGATAAACAATGTCATTGTGAATTTTAAGTAAAAAAATATTTTCTATGCATTTTTTTAAACTAAAAAAAATATAAGTTAGTTAAAACGCGAGATTTTAGAAAAAAACAATGTTTTTAATTTTTTTCATATTGTTCCACCACTTCAAAAAATAAAATAAAAATCCTGAGCGTAAAGGAGTATAAAATACATTTTCTGAGGAATTTTGGTGTGACATATTTCATGTCTTGGACTCAAAAGAATTAGGAAAAAAATAATCATCAATTAATTTTGAATTTCACTATAAAATCGAAAAAACAGGTTTTTTTGAAAATCACGAAAACCGTTTGAGTTAAAAATTGAGGTGAATTATTTTTATTCGACACCAAATCGATCCCCTGAGTGCGAGTTGAAAAAGCCGCGGGGGCAGATTTCCCATATAATTCCGGCTATACCCTTTGATAGCATTATTTGGCTTATACCATTAGATGCGAAATTATTATAGCATACAAAAAATTAAAAGGGCGTATTTCATAAATACCGCCATATAGGCTTTGCAGGACAGTATTATTTTGCTGTGCATTGAAAATTTACGTAGATACATACATACCTGTTATTCCTCTAGAATTAAATATTCAAACTTCCTGAGGTTATCATTTAAGTTACTTCAAGGAACTATATCATCAAGTTTACATGTAGTGGAGGGGACGTGTATATGTGTATAAAATTGTTAGAAAAAAATGTTAGATATGATTAAGTTCATTTCACCCGTCGCCGCGGTGCACACACTTTATCTCTTTTATATGATTAGAGGTAACATTCGTAATGTTTTCTCACGCTTGTACCACCTGTGTGTTATCACAACGGCTTAAGTAACTGACCTTTCATCACGAATCAGCAGAAACTTAACAAAACAATCAAGACTTGTAATTTATAGTAGGCATTACCCCCTTTGATATTTCATTCAGCATTTATTTATAAATATGTACTTACTGATTATATTATAAGAACGAAACAAGAATGATTTATAAATAATGGACTTGAAGCACTTCAATTAACTAAAGGACTTTGAACTTGATGTTTTTTGAAATACGTACAATTTATTATAAAAAAGTAGTGTTACTGTAAAGTATTCATTTGTTTGTACATAAGAAAAGTCAGTGCTTCTAATAACAAAAAGCTTTGAAAAAGCTAGAAGCACATTTTAAAGCATAAAGCCCAAAAGCTCTTCCAAAGTTGTGACAATATGTACATACGTTACGCGAAACATGTGGAAAGTTTATTTGAATTAAGATTTAGACACATCCACTTGGTTTTATTTTATAATTTGTTAATCCGGATGTGCCATTACGTATTGAGACCCATAATTAGAGCAAAAGTTTTTAGGAAGCGATAAATATTTCACCGTTATAATTTTAAGACGTACTGGTATACCTTATTACGCATGTAGATGCTGGTTAAAGGTCTTCATTCGATCGCGTTTCAAAAATTTCGTAATTTCCTATGCAGATGGTCTCTGCGGAAATTTCAAAGCACTATTTCAAGTTCCTCACCAAAGGACGTATCTTGTTCCTGAGATGAAACGGAACAGTGTTGCCACATTTTTTTAAAAGTACCTAACCAAATATTTATACATAGGTATGAGTATGAATGTACTGTAGGTATATAGGTACCATCTAAAGTGACTCCAGTCTACAATAATGTTATGCACCTGCTAAAGTACCTACTGCAGAATTCATGCATATGTTGCAGTTTAATTAAATCAAATTAAATCAGGTAACTGACAGCTAATAAGGATAATAATAAAGGTGTTCGGAACATTTAGTTTTTCTCTTAGACTAGGGAAAGGGGACTCGGTAACTCTAATGCTGTACCCATGGGATGTTTTTATGTTGAAATTGAAACGGACGCCATTTTTTGGTGCCAAACATTCTGTAGCAACTAGTGAAAAACATTAGATGAAATTGTGCAGTGTTGTTTAATTTATTTGTGATTTTGAAAAAAAAAACAGAAAGGCTATTGGTTGTGCTTATATGACTTTCAATATTGCAGTGTAAGAAAAAGAAACAGGAGTCACTTTACACAAGTAAAAAGAATTGTTTATATTATTGTTAAGAAAAGAAGTTTACGTTTAATTTGTTTATGGCTTATAAATAACTGAAAATATCCAAATATTTTCTAAAGAGGATCATAATGCTTAATATTTTTGATGAGTTTCTTTTAATTTTCTCAAGAAAAACAACTTACCTAGAAAGAAGTGAGAAGTAGTAGTTTAAAAGAAATTTTTATTGGCGGTGACACATTAAGTAATTAAAAACTGTGAAATATAGCTAGAATCACACTAATATTATAAAGGCGAAAGTTTGTGAGTGTGTGTGTGTATGTTTGTTACTTCTTCACGTCTAAACGGCTGGAGCGATTGTAATAAAATTTGGTATGGAGTTAGCTGACACCCTGGATTAACACATAGGCTACGTTTTACTGCGGGAAAATATCTTATTCCCATGGGAAAATCGATGAAAATGAATTCGCGGAATATTCATGGCCGTAGCTAGGGGGGGGCATTGTGGGGCAATGCCCTACCTTGAAATCACAATGCCCTACTTTAAAAATACCAAAAACTAAGATAAATTATTATAATTAAACTGTTTGTGCATACTTTGAGATAAAAAAAATTGTAGCGATAGATATCTAAACTTTTCGGAACATACCACAGTTTGTGACATTCATTTCATATTATAATAATTCTTTGTTCTGTGTATAGACGATATTTGAAGCGCCATCACATGAAGCGATGGGTCTATTTAATTATAATATCTGTAATGCAGAGGGGCATTCCCCGTAGCATATATTGCAATATGGGCTATATTGCAATCTATGGTACGGAGAATCCCTTTTTAAAACTAAAATTTAAAAAAATTTCAACCTAGAGATTTTAATTTTAAAATTTTTTGTTTGGTAGTTTTGTTAAGTAAAGTGAAAACGGAAAGTTTTGTTTTAAAGTCCAAAAATATTTATACAATTGGGTTAATTTTTATTGGCTTTTAAATTGAAGTTAAAATTGTTTGCATGCAAAATATACTGCGCTTTCTTTGGCAAAAAATCAAATTGAATCAGGTAATTGCCCAGAATAAGGATAAAATAAATTTCGGAACTTTATTTTTCCTTAGACAAGAGGGGTGGTCCAACCCCCAGGGGTTTTGATGTTGTTAAAAGGCCCATTTTTTTCCCTTCTGAATATTAAAAAACAAAGTTTTTGCAGAAAAAAATATACAGAAAGGTATTGGTTGGTTATATTTTTAATTTGCTTCGGTATCCCCCCCTACACAAGAAAATTAAATTTTTTATATTATTGTAAGTAAAAAATTTACGTTTTTTGTTTAGGTTATAAATTTTGTTCCTTTTTCTAAATCATTGAGGATTTGTAAAATTTTCTTAATACATCTAAATGCAATTTTGTCCCCAAAAAAATTATTTGGGTTTTAGGGGGGAAATTAAGAAATTAAAAAAATGTAACATATACTTAAAACCCTAATATTATAAACAAAGGTGATTGGGGATTTAGGACTCCCGTCTAACGGGGCGATCATTAATCAAATTTGTTAGTTCTGCCACCGGGTTAACCAATGCTACCTTTTCCCTCAAAATTCGTACTCCCGGGGCTAAAAAGTTCGGGAATATTATAAATGCGAAAGTAACTCTGTCTGTATGCTACACAATCTCGCCTAAAATTTACTGAACCGATTTAAATGAAATTTGGTACAGAAATAGTTTAGAGCCTGACAAAGGACATAGGCTACTTTTTAATGCGAAAAAAGGGTTGTAAGGGGTTAAAATAGGAAAGTTTGTTCGGAAATTCCGTAATTTTTAAAGATAGAAGCTTGAAACTTATTTTTTAGGCTTTTGCTTAGATATAAATAAATATGACATTCAATGTTTGTAAAAATTTTACCCTAAAGGGGATAAAATTAGCCGATGAAAGTTTTTGTGTAATGACGTCGTCCAAAAAGCTTACGGCCCAGAAAATTAAAATATTAAGTGTAAAAAGTAATAGTTTTGTTTATTTGGATCAATAAAAGTAGTTGAATACTAAGCTATATAAACTATTTTAAACTATAATTAAACTTTATTAATCTATAATATTATAAATGCGAAAGTAACTCTGTCTGTCTGTGTGTTACGCAATCACGCCCAAACTACTGAACCGATTTAAATGCGAATTTGATACAGAGATAGATAAGAAGATATAAAGCTAGAGGCTTGAAACGTATTTTTTAGGCTTTTGATTAGATATAAATACGACATTTAAAGTTTGTAAAAATTTTACCCTAAAGGGGGCAAAAAAGGAATGAAAGTTTTTGTGTAATGACGTCGGCAAAAAGGCTTACGGCCCAGAAAATAAAAATGTAGAAGAAAAAAAATTTAAATGCTGCCGAAAGTCACTATATTCCACGCGGACGAAGTCGCGGGCATAGCTAGTATATCATAATTATTAGAAACAAATACTGTTGACATTTTAATGCAATATGTTAAAAAAAAAACATATTTTCTGATTAAGTTTTTATTTTAACTTCAAATAGTTTAGTTGTATCAAATGCGTTTTTCTAAAAATAGTTTAGTTTTTTAAAATAATTTATTAACTTTTGTAAAAAAAACCTTTATTTTTGCGGGTATTAGATACATTATAAAACGAATTGTCTTTATTAATATTAATAACTACAAGTTGCGCTACTGAATTTGGCGCGTTCGTGTCAATAGGCACGAGTCCTTTCTCTTTTCTAGTCTATTAGGTTTATCGTTTTGGTAAATATAACGTTTCGCTGGATTTTATTAATTTCTTCAAGATAGATTTTATGGTATAAAGAATCATGCAATACATATAACATTATACGGTTTTTAATTTTCTATTATAAAATAGTAGTGTCTAGTGGGCCGTAACATTCTGGCATTCGGAAGCCCCCGGAGAAAATAAATAGTTCCTTTAAGAGGCGGCCCTGCTAGCATTCCATCACTTTCTTTCATCAGCTTTTTTTGTACCATTGTCCAGGGGTCAGGTGAGTTTTAAAATTATTTGAAACTTGTGCGAAGAGATAAACGAGAGACTTTTGATAATGCCCACGTGTGAAGAGGGCGAAACAATTATCCGCAGAAATTTTTTATTAGTGGTGGGTAATTAGGTTGAGTTCTTTTTAGTTTATTTATTAATTTACGACAGTCTCCGTTTTCTATCTAGTGCGAAGAAGCCTGAAAAATGCATCACTTTAGCCCTCTCTTTCCTAGTCTATTTGTAACTAGAAGACAGAATGCTTCTGCCGTCGCTGATTGTTTCATGCACATGCAATCTTAAATTTTATGAAGTATACTTAAAATTTCTGATATTTTCAATATTCACCCCTTCACCTTCTAACGTATTCAATTGATGATTCATTTATTCGCTTATACTTTTAATAATACTTAAAGATGACGCGGTGGGAAATTTGTAAAACATTTTTAATAATCACAATAAAACACTGTTTTAAAGTTTTACAATTTTTTATTGGTAAGAATCTCTTACAATATTGTTTCGGCTTATAAGACTATTATCAAAGAGTTGCTTAGAAACTAAACTAAATCTAAAAGAACATCAATATTTATACCATTGGGGTGGGGGTAACAAACAATTACATACTAGCTAGGAATATAGGACTAAAAGATTCTTACCAATAAAAAATTGTAAAACTTTAAAACAGTGTTTTATTGTGATTATTAAAAATGTTTTACAAATTTCCCACCGCGTCATCTTTAAATATTATTAAAAGTGCAAGTGAAACTCAACTGGTGGTGTTCTATAGAAGAACACTATACTCATAAAATTCGTTGGTCTGTCTATTGAATTACATGCATTCATGCATTACATTAATTACGAATTATTTGCAGACGGTTTATTCTTTTAATTGTGTAATAAATATCCGTATATATGAAGCGATCAATTCGAAGAAAACCATTTCTGATTACGGTACTGCTTTTATTTTTCAAAATAAAAAGGTTTGTGATGATGTGGCTTCGCTGCACTTGGGAGAAATATAAAACTGTGCCGCGGATGACGTCATAAAGGCACAAACGGACAAACTCGAGCCGAATTGCAATAATTCACGACGTTAATTACCGACGGTGGTGTACCATTATTATTATTATTGCTATTATCGTTCGTCGCTACATTTCCTCGGCAGCTTTGAATGTTGCGAGTAAATCGGAGCGGTTAACACCTTAAAGCTGAACGCAACTGTGGCCGCCACATCAAAGGAGGTTGCGTTCAAAAAAAACACAAACAAAACGCGATCGACGCGGCCTTTTTGATTCCGCTCCGGACGTGGTTTATGTCTCATTTGATACGAGCATCACAATTTTCAGGAACAAACCGTTGAACGATCCTGTCACCCGTTGGACGGGAGGGAAGGGCACCCGGGGAGAGAAATTTGACGACAAAATGTTTTATCGAAACCGCAGGCAAACGTTTGAAAGAAAGAAACATGAGAAGCTTAACATAGAATTAGTTAATTAATTAATTAATTAATTGATAGAAAAAAAAATTAACTTTTGTCACAATTTTGCGAGTTATAATGGAGCGGAGGTCTAGACTAACTTAAGTAAACGGATATCAGTGTGTCGTGTGTAACGTTAAAAATAACTACAGCTTCAACGATTAACTCGACATGTGTAGTGCTGTCACAATAGCTGAATGCAGCTGACAAGAATGCGGGACCACATATTGCTTCACCGTCGCTGATGGCATCCATCATTTCCATTACCGCGCTACCGTCAAGTCACAATATGCTAAGATTAATTTCTTTCGAAAAAATCATAAGTAGAATGGATTCATGCACCTATTTAACAATTAACTTCAATAATAGATATTGGAAATGATGGAGCCAAACGAATTTTTGAAAAGAACAAATTCAAGAATTGGAAAGGTTCATAAATTCTGATTCAGTTGAACGGAAAAGCCCTTTAGCAGATTGTAGTGTCTTTCTTTTTGTTTAGAACAAAAAGTAAAATTTGTACACCTGTTATATGTGTCATATTTGACTAGAACGGTAATTTTATTTTATATTTTACTAGCTACAGTAGCTACCTAGGCCCGCGACTTCGTCCGCGTGGAATAGTGACTTTCGGCAGCATTTAAATTTTTTTTCTTCTATATTTTTATTTTGTGGGCCGTAGGCCTTTTTGCTGACGTCATTACACAAAAACTTTCATTCTTTATTTTTGCCCCCTTCAGGGTAAAATTTTTACAAACTTTAAATGTATTTATATCTAATCAAAAGCCTAAACAAATAAGTTTCAAGCCTGTAGCTTTATATCTACTTATCTATCTCTGTACCAAATTCTCATTTAAATCGGTTCAGTAGTTTGGGCGTGATTGCGTAACATACAGACAGACAGAGTTACTTTCGCATTTATAATATTATAGATTAATAAAGTTTAATTATAGTTTAAAATAGTTTATATAGCTTAGTATTCAACTACTTTTATTGATCCAAATTAACAAAACTATTACTTTTTACACTTAATATTTTAATTTTCTGGGCCGTAAGCTTTTTGGACGACGTCATTACACAAAAACTTTCATCGGCTAATTTTATCCCCTTTAGGGTAAAATTTTTACAAACATTGAATGTCATATTTATTTATATCTAAGCAAAAGCCTAAAAAATAAGTTTCAAGCTTCTATCTTTAAAAATTACGGAATTTCCGAACAAACTTTCCTTTTTAACCCCTTACAACCCTTTTTTCGCATTAAAAAGTAGCCTATGTCCTTTGTCAGGCTCTAAACTATTTCTGTACCAAATTTCATTTAAATCGGTTCAGTAAATTTTAGGCGAGATTGTGTAGCATACAGACAGAGTTACTTTAGCATTTATAATATTCCGCGAATTAATTTTCATCGATTTTCCCATGGGAATAAGATATTTTCCCGCAGTAGAACGTAGCCTATGTGTTAATCCAGGGTGTCAGCTAACTCCATACCAAGTTTTATTAAAATCGCTCCAGCCGTTTAGACGTGAAGAAGTAACAAACATACAGACTCACACACTCACAAACTTTCGCCTTTATAATATTAGTGTGATTGTTTCTGTTCAAATAATTGTGTACAGCTTTTTTGCAGATTTGGATAAATTCTCATGAACTTTATACTACATCATCTATCTGTCAGCAAACTCCATAAATACACCTAAAAGGTATCTAACGCTAAGTTTCCATTTACCATTCTACCAATAAATAATTTTCTGGACGTTGTTTCTTTGATATTACAAGCCATAAGTTAAATAAGTTGATTTGTCAATTACCTATCAAGTGATAAGACACTTCCAGTCAATGGTTAATTTAAGAGAAGTTGTTCAAGCAATATATGTAAATAAATTCTATACCTGAACGTATTGGAAAATCGACTCGTAACTATCACTCATAACAACAACACAAGCCTAGCAAACTTGTGGAGTATTAATTCTTGTTCAACTTCAATAATAATAGAAATAAAATTGAAGAATTTTTAGAAATAATAAAATTAATAATTAAGCAATGTAATGACTTGAATCCCTGTATTCAGTTTGCAAGATTGGTCAATTTCTTCTTCGTCCCGTAGACAGACAGAAGTGTCACTGGTTGCAAGGGAAGATCAAGGACCTAGGTAGGATTTTATTGAGGGGGGAATTTAAAAACAAGATAACAATATATTTCTCTCAAAAAAAGTATTTTAGGTTGATAAAGAAACTACTAAATTGGCCATTTCTCTGAAACTAAAGTAAAAAACAAAATTTTGAGATTTAAACACGCACATAACTTGGACTAGTTCTCAGCCTAGACAAAGTGTGAAGGGAGGCACGGAGTATGACAAAAAATGGAAACTAATTGTTTCTAATCCTACCAATAAAACTGCGGAACTACGAAAACAACCATTTTTTTCAATTAAAGTGTTTAAAAGCATTCATTTGGTAACAACTCCGAAACGGACGAAGATAATAATTAAACCACGGTTTTAACTTTTTCCTTGCTATTTTTTTTTTACTTTTGCTAAAGTAGATTTACTTTCCAATTATGATACAAAAATATGATTTAAAATTTCGTAACAAAATCTTAGGGGGTGTTCATAACTTTACTTTACGTTACTTTACTTTACTAACTTTACTCAAAAATTTTCAAATAAAACAATAGGAAGTATCCATATCGTTGTTGTGTTTTCGCAAGTTCATTAAATACTTCATAAGTGTCCAATAATATACTCCTGTGTAAGTTCAACATTGCTAAACCATTGAGCCAGTTCAAAAATACTAAAACACAAATTATTCCGGATAATTAAAATTTAATTAGCTACAAAATTTAAACAAAGTGAGGCGTATTGTTTTTGCTTTTTAAAGGATTAATGGTAATTATCTCTTAGGGGAGGGATATATCCCCTCCTTATCCCTTTATTTGGATACGTCACTGGTGGGGGCCACAGTAATATCTGACGAAGCGCGTGGGTTACAGTTAGTTAAACTATAATTGGGGGAAGAAAATAAAATGTTGGTTTTAGAAATGAACAATACTTTCTGACATATTCGTGGAGGGTAACAATAGATGAATAGAGATATGGGGCGTCTTAAAGAATCCGCCATGCCACGTGAAACAACATTATAACAACTGCTCATTTTCTGGCCGATTTAAACCTGACGGATGGACAGTTTTATTTAGTAACAAACGACAGGGCTACTGCATTTTTTACGAACAACATTTTACTTAATATGGCTTACGATTAACGAAAAAAAAAATACCCACAAGAAACTAGTTTATTGATTATCTTTTATATTTTGTATCAAGGGCGACAGGTGAACGAACTGCAGGACTGTCAACTTTGTTATTATTTACTAAAATGTATTAATAATTTTGTGTTTTTTTTTGTCCGGTCACCCATTAGGTAGGTACCCACAAAAGCAGTGAATTTAGGCGAGTACATTATTGAGCTGCATTTGATGCAGAACATTCGCTTCGTTTCATCAAGAGCCAATGTAACCAAGTTTAGTGGAACATACATTGATATGATCCAACAGAAGTTTTTATTTTTTTCTTAGGTCGATGAGGATGAAATTTTTACGCCAGATGTTTTTGTGAATCTATAAAAGACAGACGAAGAGAATTTGTAATTTTGGCTTTTTTCCAAACGTTCACTTACCGCGTTAAATAACCACTTCCGTGTCTTTAAAAAAATTAATAACAATAATGATTTGTTATTCATTTCTCCAAAACGGTTTCAATTTCTAAAATCAAATACACACATTTAACGTGCTTGACTGAAACGTATGATGCACAGCCAAGGTTCATAAAGAGTTCGGTTTATGAATAATGGACTCACGATTACTTAAGATGACGGTTGTCGAAAGTTTGTTTACTAAGAAACTCTACACTTTACGATTCACTATCGAAACAAGTAATAAGTAGTTTATCATTTGAAAAAGATTTGAAAAGCTCACGCATGTATAGTAAGTATTTTTAAATGTACTTCTATTATACAAAGAGCCTCAATACTTTTCGTTATTAATGGTACATATTGCTAAATAAAACTCTGTTGTCACGTTGTTACTAATAAGAAGTGTTTTAAATAACAGCAATTCAGAAAGATTGCCTAATAGACGAAAGAAATAAAATATGTACATGTCATAGTAAATAAATCGGCAGTTTTAAAAGCAGTGTTGGGTCGTTGGGAGTATAGACCAGGGTCGATAATTTTTGGAACAAAAAAAAGTTATAGTAGTATGAAACCCATTGGAAAAGGAAGAGAATATAACAGAAATGAAAAGAAAAATAATGTACGGGCGATCTGAGGTCGGGAAGGGGAAGGGGGTGAGTTTTTAAGGGTAAAAAGCGGTTTTCCTTGATTTCCGGAAAAATAACAAGTCTTGTGGAAAAAAGTTAAATGGCAAAGTTGTAGGTAATAAAAAGATCTACAACTTTTTCATTTACACTTTTTTCACATAACCTCAAAATTTATGTGAAAAATTCTAGTAACCAACTTTTTGGTTTTTTATTTTTATCTTTTACAAAAACTTTTTTTTTTCACGAACTTTGGTGAAAACTTACCTATTTATGTCCCAAACACGCTGTAATTTTTTTGATTTGAAATATTTAGTTTTTCTCACGTCAAAATATCTGCTTTTTTAAAAACGTTGGTGGGCTTTTTCTTCCTTGAAATCTCTACTTTCTGATGGTGTGAAAAAAATTTTCATTACTATGGTAAATTTTTTAGGAAATGCAAAAAAACCAAAAAACTAGAATAATGTTTTTAAAAGTATTATAATGAATAACGTAATCAGTATAAAGTATGTGAATTCAATAGTACGATTTACATGTAAATTCATATATTATGAGATTTTCAATGACATAAATGTAATGTAATAATTTTAGATAAAATTCCCTTCGTTTTTTGCATTTCCTGAAAAAACTTACCATAGTAATGTATATTTTTTTTCATACCATCAGAAAGTAGAGATTTCAAAGGAGAAAAAGCCCACCAACGTTTTTAAAAAGCAGATATTTTGACGTGAGAATTTTCGATTGAAAGTTAGGGTGCTTTTTCGATATATAGATAGTAAAAATAAGGTGAAAAAATAAATATTTGATATCAAAAAAATTACAGCGTGTTTGGGACATAAGTAAGTTTTCACCAAATTTTGTGAAAAAACAAAATTTTTTGTAAAAGAAGAAAATCCAAAAAGTTGGTTATTCGAATTTTTCACATAAATTTTGAGGTTATGTGAAAAAAGTGTGAATACAAAAGTTCTAGATCTTTTTATTACCTACAACTTTGCCATTTAACTTTTTTTCATAAGACTTGTAGTTTTTCCGGAAATCAAGGAAAACCGTTTTTTACCCTTAAAAACTTCCCCCTTCCCATTCCCGACCTTAGATCGTCCGTAAATTAATTTTCCTTTCATTTCTGTTATATTCTCTTCTATTTCCAATGGGTTTTATCCTACTATATTTTTTTTTTACTTTTTACTATTTTTGAAGGCTTCAGCACTGGTCTAGTAAGTGCTGCAGAACCACAGAACTACTTTTTCAACTCTGTCAACTTACTAAAAATTTCCTCAGCATCATCGTTAAATAGCGTACTTACAATTAGATGAAAATTGTGCTGCATTCAACGCAGAACACATGCCTTATTTAACCCCCAAGTCACCACTGCTTTTTAAGGTATATTTTTTATTCAAAAATCTTAAAATTCTGTTTTCAACTTTAAGCTTTTGTGAGTAATTAGTGAGTGCTGCTAACAAGTGTACATTTGCTCTTGTAAACAGTTCTCTGAGAAATAATTGTATCGTTTAAAGTCGTATCTTTTATTTACGCGCTAATAATTGAATTTCGTAAGGTACTTGACGAAAAGTTATTAGGCGTTCTAAATGCTTGATGGGTTCAAGAGCTCAGCAACCTTTTAGTAGTTATTTTGACGGTTATTGAAATGAAAACGAACTATTGCTATGGCTTACAATCTATGACACGGAATTCACGTTTTTTATGTGTTTATTAGGGATATTTCTTTTTTGTCTTACTTGAAAATCGAATATTTTATAAAAAAAGCTATTCCTTTGGGAAAAAATTAATTGAATTAGATGCTTGCCTCACTTATCCAAAAATTCAATTTTCCATATTATCGGGGGATTGTTAAAAACGAGAAATAATAGTCCTATAAAAAATAGAATAAAAACAGTTTATTTTGGATCACAACAAGAAACGAACAGAGATAACAAAACACAGAAACAAACACACACAAGAACAACAAAGTTAATTAATAGACACAAAAATTGAACACATAAAGAATAACGATAAGGATACTGATAACGGCGTACAAGACTTACCAAGACTGACTAAGAACTGACTCACTTAGGTCCGTCCGTTACTTGCTATAGATGCCGGAGACTTGCTCCTTTGCATATTCATCTTGGTTTCTAGTTGGGTTTGCTTATTGCAGTGGCATTTTTATGTAGATGGGTTTGGTGTTTGAGCTTATTCTTAGGTTTTTTATTTCCGGGTTGGTGTGGTTGTCCAAGTGGGCGCAGAATTTTTCTGCGCATTTGTCTATGTAGTCCTTGAGAGGAGGGACGTCCATTTCTCTTTGTAGTTGTGAGTTTCTAATATACCAGGGGGCGCCGACTGCTGTTCTTATAATCCTGTTTTGTAGGGAATGTAGTGTTTTTGCATTTTTTGCATGTCTCCAGTTTGTGGATCCGTATGTTATGATTGGACGGATGTATACTTTGTATATTCTAATTTTGACTTTGTTGTCGAGTATGCTGTTTTTGCATATCAGTGGATACAGCAGACGGTAAGCTGCCATACCCTTTCCTCTGGTTCTTGTGATGTGCTTGTTGAAATTTAGCCTTCTGTCTAGAGTGATGCCTAGGTATTTTATGTCTTTTTTTAGTTAGATAGCGGTGCCTTTGAATATGATGCTATTTCTTGGGGTTCTTAGTTTCCTGTTAAAGCAGATGGCTTCCGTTTTGGCTGCGTTGGCTTTCATTTTCCAGGCGCGAAGCCATTTCTCCAGGTCTACGAGGTATTTGTTTAGTGAGTTAACTGTTTGGAGTCTTGTTTTGGCTTGTGCCGCGATTAGGGTGTCGTCTGCGTATTGTGCGATGAAAATGTTGGGGTTTGTTGGGATGTCAGCTGTATATAAGAGGTATAGTATTGGTCCGAGGAGTGATCCTTGGGGGACTCCTGCCAATGCTTCCCTTTTTGTGGATCTTGTGTTGATGAGTTTTATCTGGAAGGTTCTGCCAGTAAGGTATGAGTGGAGAAGCTTGACCATTCCGTGCGAGATGTTCTGGTTATGGAGTTTAAAGATTAGTCCCTGGATCCAGACTTTATCGAAGGCTTTTTCGATGTCGAGGACGGTGGCTGTTGTGGTTTTACCTAGGTTTATTCCTTTTGAGATGTATGTTACAACCCTGGTTAGTTGGTGCGCTGTGGAGTGTTCTTTTCTGAATCCGAATTGATGGTTTGGAATGAGATTTTTGTCTTCTATCTCTATGTGGAGTCGGTTCAGGATTATTGCTTCCGCTGCTTTTCCTATTGTTTTTAGAAGGCTGATCGGCCTGTAGCTGCTTGGTTGATCGGGAGGTTTTCCGGGTTTTGGGATCATTATGATGTCAGCAGTTTTCCAGTTTTTTGGGAAGTATTGCAACTGAAATATTGTGTTAAATATTTTATTGATGATGTCGATGCCTTTTGGTGGAAGTTCTTTCAGCACTCTGTTCGGGATGTTGTCTGGACCTGGTGCTTTTTTATTGTTTTTGCTTTTAATGATGTCTTTAATTTCTTCAAGTGTCGTTGTGATGGTTGGTTCTGTTTTTTGTTCGTTGAGTATTTGCTGAACCATGTTGTCAATGTGTGTTTCGTAGTTGATATGTTTTAGTATATCGTCCGTGGGATTTGGCTTGAGTTGATCCTCAATGTGGTTTGCTAGGAGTTCTGCTTTATCTGGGTTGTTAATTACTATTTCTTTGTTGTTTTTCCTGAGTGGGCCTATCTTGTTGTTTTTCTTTTTGAGGCTTCTGGCGATTGTGTATAGGGTGATGTCGGTTTTTCCTACGTCTTGTAGTTTATCCTCCCATATTTTGTTGTAATGTTCTTTTAGTAGGGTTTTAACTTCGTTGGTGAGGCGATTTAGTTCGGTTTTGTCTTGGGGGTGGTAGGTTTGTAGGTACTTTTTTCTTGCTTTGGATTTCTCTTTGATGGTTTCAATGATGTATTTGGGGATGAATGGTCCTGTGATTTCCTTTGTTTTGGTGTGTGTGGATTTTTCGATTGCTCCTTGTATGATTTTTTCGAGTTTAATTGTTGCCTCTTCAAGTTCTTCTTTGTTTTGGAAGTTAAGTTGGAAGTCATGTAGTTCTTCTTGGAGTTCTGATCTGTATTTTTCCCAGTCAGTAGTGCTCACTTGGATTATGTCTTTGTGTGTTTCTGCTCCTAGTTGGAGGATTATTGGGCAGTGGTCCGATGTGAGTCCACTGTCTTCGATGGTGCGGATGTCATGTTGGATTGGGATGTCTTTTAATAGTGCGATGTCTAGTATATCTGAGGATTTGGTTGGTATGTGATGGTGAGTGGGTATTGTCGGTGCGATGATTAGTAGTTGGTTACGTTCGGCGTATTGCTTTAGGTGTTTCCCTCGGGTGTTTTCTACTTGGAGTGCCATTCCTGTTGTTTGCTGTTGAAGTCCCCAATAAGGATTTTTGGGTTTTTGCTTTTAACTATATCGTTTAATTCTTTTGTGTGTAGTGGTGGTTGATGCGGTTTCATCGGTGGGTCGTATACGCTGTAGATGTGGGTTGGGCCAATGTTTTTAATTTCTACTTGTATTCCTGTTGCTTCAATGGTGTTGCTATTGGGGGTGTTTGGTAGGGGGTCGTGTTCTATGGAGTTTTTGATGTAAAGTGCTGTTCCTCCTCCTATGCTGCGTGTGCGATCGTTTTTGTAGATAGTGTAGTTCGGTATTCGGGGAAATTGTGCAGGTTTCAGGAATGTTTCGCCTATGCACATGATGTCGATGTTGTTTGTTATGACGAAGCTCTTCATTAAATTGATTTTTCCCGGAAGTGATTGCGCGTTCCAAGATGCTATTTTTAGGCTGGCTGGTATTCTTTTTTGAATCCTCTTCATGAATTGGTTTGTAATAGTCTTTTGGTCGTGTCAATGAATTTTGCAGTTTGCTCTTGTGTAGGGTTCAGTTCGCTATATTGGATGAACATTTCGCCGATAATTTAGGCGAGTTCTTCTTTTCTGGATTTGTCTGTTTTAGTGATTTGGCTGAACGTTGGTTTCGGTGATTCATCGATGGGGAGGGGAGTTGTCGGTTTTGTTTTTGTTGGGATATCTGTTTTCCTTTTTGGGTTTTCTGGGCAGTTCCTGTAGTTTGCCGGGTGTTCTCCTGAGCAGTTCGCACATTTTGCAGGTGTTGTTGGGGGTTTGGTGCATAGGTGAGTTGAGTGGTTGCCGGCGCATTTAAGGCATCTGTATTCTGCCTTACATCCTGCTTGAGCGTGTCCATATTTTTGGCAGCGGTGACATTGTCCTGAGGTCTGCTTTTTGTGAAGACTTTCAACTGTTACTTCTAAGTTGCAGCATTGTTTCAGATTGTATATTGATTTGTATATACGGTCTATTTCTATTTTAACTAATGGTATTTCGTTACCATTTTGGTTTGACATCCTTGCTGCTTTAATTTCTGGATATCCTTGTTGGTGGAGATCCTTCGCTATTTCTTCCATGGTGATGGCGATAGGGAGGCCTCTGATGACTACCTTGAGTTGTCTTTCATGTTTGAGTTTGTAGGTATGGTACTGAATCTGATTGTCGTCGAAGGTTTTTGTTATTGCTCTGAAGTTTTGTTCGCCGTCAGGGTAGATGTTGATGCCGTCTTTGCTAGCCTTTGCTTTGGTGTATTGTAGTTTTTTCTGTGAGAGTATGGATGATATGGTGTTCCATTTATGTGGTTCTCTGAGTACTATTGGTGGTTTTTTGTTGGTTTTCTTTTTCGGGATGGATTTGGCCTTCCTTGTCCGGAGTTGATTGTTGTTGTTGTGCGTCTTTGTGGGTATTTTCTTTGATTCCTTTTTTGAATTGTAGGAGGAGCGAGTTTTGGTTTAGTTTCTTCCTTTTGCTTGTAGTTGATTGGTTGGTTGTAGATTCGTCGTTGGTGATGTCCATACTTTGATTGTTGGTGTTGTTGTGTTCTTCCTGTGATGTTTTTGGGCGTTTGTTGCTTTTTGGGGTGTTGGTGTTAGGGTGTTGGTTTTCTAGTTTTTTGCGGAGAAGTGTGTTTTCTTCTTGCATATATTCCATAGCTTTTTCGTATTTCATTATGGTTTCTTCAAGAATGGTGATCCTCTTGTGAAGTTCGCTTTGGCCTGTGTCATGATGATCATCCATTTCGTGAGAGTCTTTAAAAAGACTGTGTTTTTAGGGTTAAAGTAGGGTAGTCTATATGGTCAGAGCTCCTTCTTCCTTGCCACGGGTGGGTGGAATATTGGAGATGGCCAGATGGTGAAAAGTGAATACGTAGATCGTTGGGTTGTCACTGAACTGAACTCACTGTGAACTGAGATCACTCTCCACTTAGAAAAATCTTCCCTTTTTATATCACTGCTGCAACAATGTCAGGGTGATGGTGAGGTTGTTTAACCCCCAACAATAGTGGTCAGTCACCCTGATTGTTAATTGTTGCACGGAATTTTTGCCTTTACTGACATTCCGAGAAAGGTAGGTACCGTTGAATTTTACGTTCGACCCTAATTACCTACTTTCTCGGGATATTAATTTTAAACCCAATTGCACTACAATAGCATCATTCTTCGAAAAATAAATTTAAATAAAATTACAATGAAGACAACCGCTACAATATAAATAACACGGAAATTTTTTTTCAGTTGCAATTGGATTTTTGGGTATTAAAAAAATTAAATCATGTGCAACTCAGTACACGTGAAAGAAGTAAAACTTCAATGGCTATCTCTATAATACCTTTATAACGAATAAGTAATGTTTGGTGAAAGGAAGAGAGAGTACGAAAATTTTTAGGATTTATGTTTTAAAAATGAAAATACATACATACATCAAATTTTTTTCGCCTCTGTTTATTTTTCCAAGTGTTTAAGAAACCGTAAACTACCAATAACTATAAGGAATTCAAAATTAATACATAATAATACTCACTCTTAAATAAATATTAATTGTTGTTAAATAAAAATTTACTGTAATACACTTACTGTAATATAACTGCTATGAAATGCCGGTCATTAACAGCTGACTGTAATACCGATATGCGCATGCGCGCCTTTCTATTGTCATAGCTTCGCGAGACGAATCGTTACGAAATGTGTCGTTTCATGGCCTTGAGATTTTACTCTCATCGCGTCCAAAGAAGTTTCACTTTTTTTGGAAAAAATAAATATAGAACTTTCATCCCCTTTTTCAAACCCGTACAGCCCTTTTTTCGCATTAAAAAGTAGGCCATGTCCTTTATCAGGCTCTAGATCATCTCTATACCAAATCTATTTAAATCGGTTTCAGTAGTTTAGGCGTGATTGCGTAACACACAGACAGACAGAGTTACTTTCGCATTTCAAGTTCAAAAAAGAAAATTTTTTGTTAATTAACTCGACAACTGTTGGTTGGACGTTTGTTCAAAGGAACTTTTATGTAGCAAATTTAATGTTCTACATACCTAAGCTCTACCTGTAGGTATGTACTTACTTTTTCCTGAAACCGAAAAAAAAAAAATTCCAGTTAGTTATATGTGGGAAATTGAATTTATTTTTGGATAAGTGACGCCTCTAACTCGTTTTTTTTTTTAGGATAGAAAAAAAATATTACCCGAATGAATGTTTATACATCACATATTTTTAATACATAATATTCTTATGTAGGTAGGTATGTTACATTCTGATTTCTTTCGGTTGTATCAATGAGTTAGTTGTATGAAAAGAAGGCGGTTAATTTTGCTAATAGTTATATCGGTGGTCCGTGTTTTGATAGCGATTATCCGCCTTTTATGGACCTATTGTTGTGTTGTGTATCTGCGGCAGCCCTCAGGGCCGAGCCCTTTGTCGATTTAACGCCTGACAGAAGGCCACAGCAGCAGTATCCCCTTTATTGATTGATACTCTTGTATCCACAACAATTTCTTGTGGTGATGGCAGCAATAAGTAATTTCTCTTCACTTGCTCTGGCACACGCTTCAAATAATTTGAAAACTAATCTGACCCCTGGACAATGGTACAAAAAAAAGGCTGATGAAAGAAAGAAAGAAAGCGTTGGAATGCTAGCAGGGCCGCCTCTTAAGGGAACTATTTATTTTGTAGCTCGTTTTTTATTTTCTCCGGGGGCTTCCGAATACCACTAGACACTACTATTTTATAATGGAAAATTAAAAACTATAGAATGTTATTTGGCATGATTCTTTATAAAATCTACATTGAAGAAGTTAATAAAATCCAGCGAAACGTTGTATTTACTAAAACGATAAACCTTATGGACTAGAAAAGAGAAGGGACTCGTGCCTTTTGATACGAACGCGCCAAATTCAGTAGCGCAACTTGTAGTTATTAATATTAATAAAGATAATTCGTTTTATAATTATCTAATGTTCGTGAAAATAAAGGTTTTTTTAACAAAAATTATGCAGGAATATTAATAAATTATTTTAAAGAACGAAACTATTTTTAGAAAAACGCATTTGATACAACTGAACCATTATGTGAAGTTAAAATAAAAACTTCATTTCAGAAAATATGTGACTGTGACTGTAGGTGTTGCATTTTTTAGCATGTATATTGCATCAATTGTGGATATTACTATAAAGGCCACAATTTGTCGCTATTTTGTCGCTGAAAGATGACACATTCAACGAATTTGTCGCTAGTCTTATCTTCAACTGATAAGCGAAAAACTGCTGGAAAACATCAAACAATTAATCAAAGAGTTCTTTGTTACATTTGTCTTAAGAGACCAGATTTATTTACCAAATTTTTTTAAATTAGGTTTTCCCTGTTTCCCCCAAGATGGGCAACACGTTACCTTTCGAGGGTTTGATGGGTTTCCAGTAGTTTTTTGCTTATCAGTTGGCGATAAGACTAGCGACAAATTCTTTGAATGTGTCATCTTTCAGTGACAAATTAGCGACAAATTATGGCCTTTACTGTAATATCCTACGACATTTCCTTTTCGAGATACGCTATGTGTAGTGCTAGCTTGACATCAAAGTAGCATAGGTACCAGTTGATTATGGTTAAACAGCACGAGCGACAAATTTTTGGATTTGGTAACAAATTAGAGACAAATTATAGTGCAAGTCAGAAATTGGAAAAATAACTTTGTCGTGCTAGCTTCATATACGTAAATCTTTTGCACTAAGGCAGGGATGGCGAACCATTGGCACTCGTGCCACAAGTGGCACGTTTGAAAATTTTGATGGCACGCACAAAAACAATTTTTTTTAAGTTATCTTTTTTAATAGAAATGAATTAAAAATTATTAATCTACACCTAATTTATAATTTATGATATAAATTTGTAGTACTGAATACCTGTCTTAGTATGTTAACTAGAACCGTCAAATTATACATTTTATTATTAAAATATCTTATGAATTCTTTCGAAGTATATACAGATGCGCATCAGATAAAAAATTTTGCGTATGCAGTTTCGCCTTCTTAAGGTATTTGAATGTTGTTGCTGTCGCAGCGCTCGAATCAAAATTTATTTTATATCCTGATACAATACCATTTGAAAAATTAAATTTAAAAGTCCTTGAGTGGTTAAATTTTAATGAATTAGAAATGGAATTAGTTGAATTTCAGTCAAGTACCATATATAGAACCAAAATTTTGTTGATTTAAGAAATGATTTAGAAATTATTGAAAGTAATCGATTATTGGATAAAATAAATAAAATTGCAGAAGATGAAATTCTAACTATACATGGAATTCAGTTCCTGACACGTTTAATTGTTTAAAACTTTAAAAATATTAGCAAAGGCAATTTTATCAATATTTATATCGACGTGGGCATGTGAATCTCTATTTTCAGAATTAAATTTTATAAAAAATAAATATAAGAATAGAATGACGGATGAGTCGAGCTCTGCATGCGTACTGTTGAAATTAACTAAATATGAACCAGATATTAAATCTTTATCATCTTGTGTACAGCAACAAAAATCACATTAAAAACAATTTTTTTTAACGTGAATTTTGTTTCTAGCATATTGCTTTTTGTAAAACATTGATTAATAAAAAATTTTTTAAGGATGAATTGCTTTTGTTTGTTTATTTAATTATACTTACGTATAGTTTCACCACGCTAACATTTCGAATGAAATTTTATTGTGGCAGGTTACCTATGTAAAAAAGATTTTTTATGACTTTGTGGCACGGACATCAAAAAAGGTTTACCATTCCTGCACTAAGGCATAAATACGACAATTTTAAAAGATTTGCAAGGAGATGTAAAACAAACTACAATTTGCAGTGAAATGGGATTGCACAAATCAACGATAGAAAGACGTTACACAAAAAAATCGTAAATGATAGTATTAAACGTAAAATTTTGAATAGCTTTTAACAGATAAAAATCTGAAGTGAAAAAAGTTTAGAAACCCGCTAATTTGACAGTTGATCAGACTTTTGAAATTATTTTCTCAGCAAGGAAATACAAATGTGAATATTAGTAGTGATGTATGTTGAAGGTTTGTTAAAAATACTTCAAGACTATCAGTAGATACACCACAAATCCAGTACAAAAGCAAAAAATAGTATCTATAATTTTTAGACTTTTTTGTCGGTCCTTTGACGTTGGCTATAAACGAACATAAGGTCCTATATTTATATTGACTTCAATGTATTTGTATATTATACAAATTTTTGAATTTCAAAAAATTTATTTTAAAAATCATGCGTTGTACAAATTCATCACGAAGACTCCCTGTAGACCACAGCAGCCAACGTAAAAGTTTTTTAAAATAAGACATTGTGTTGTTACATTGCCAATAACAATAATTATTACAAAACGGTTACGTATGCCTTGTTTGAATGTATGTAAATATAAGTAAGTGTAAGTGACATGTCCGTGTAGCGACACCAAACCTGACCTTTCCTAACAAACAAAAGAAACATCGTTAAAGCATTGTGTATTTGTAATTACGAAAAGTATATTTGAATTGGCTGCCTTTTTGTTTATATTACAAACAGAGAATGTTAGCAGTTATGGAATTGGCACACTTTGGTACAATTTTACACACCGAGACGTATGTTGTTCTACACGTATTTTTGTGTTTATGTCTATGTATGTTATGTTGTAGGTACATAAGTACATGTGTATATTATTATTGTTATTAACAAAAGTTTAAGGACGTTTTTAATTTCTAAAAGTAGATAAAAAGCGATGAATGAACCGAAGCAGCCAACATACTCAAATATTTCATTGATGAATTATTTGTTTATTACTTATTTAAGAACTACCTACTGAAGCATTTTTTAAGGTCAGAGATTCGGAAAGATCTCAGAAAAAAATGCTACTCGTTTATTTATTCTACTCTGCACCCCGACCCCCCAACTTTCCATTTTCTCAAAATATCAGTACTATAACTTTCTTTTTTGGTAAGATTTATTTAAGATTAAACCCTCTTCTTATCCCCGAAAGTATTGAGCCTAAATACAATAAAATTAAGGAAACCTTTGACCAGGGTCGATAATTTTTGAAACCAAAAAAAATTATAGTAGGATGAAACCCATTGGAAAAGGAAGAGGATATAACAGAAATGAAAGGAAAAGTCATTTACGGGCGATCTGAGGTGGGGAAATGGGGAAGGGGGTGAGTTTTTAAGGGTAAAAAACGGTTTTCCTGATTTCCGGATAAACTACAAGTCTTGTGGAAAAAAGTTAAATGGCAAAGTTGTAGGTAATCAAAAGATCTACAACTTTTGTGTTTACACTTTTTTCAAAATTTTATGTGAAAAATTCAAATAACCAACTTTTCGGTTTTTTATTTTTATCTTCTACAAAAAAAAATTATTTTTCACGAAATTTGGTTAAAACTTACCTATTTATGTCCCAAACACGCTGTAATATTTTTGATTTGAAATATTTATCGAAAAAACACCCTAATTTTCAATCGAAAATTCTCACGTCAAAATACCTGCTTTTTTAAAAACGTTGGTGGGCTTTTTCTTCGTTGAAATCTCTACTTTCTGATGGTGTGAAAAAAAATGTACATCACTGTGGTAAGTTTTCTCAGGAAATGCAAAAAAACGAAAAAAGCTAAATTAATGTTTTTAAAAATATTATAATGAATAACGTAATCAGTATAAAGCATGTGTTTTACATGTATATTTATATATTATGAGATTTTCTATGACATAAATGTAATTAGAATTTAATAAATCAACTTTTTTACTTAAAATAATAAAAGCGGTTACATTTTTTAGATAAAATTCCCTTCGTTTTTTGCATTTACCCGAGAAAACTTACCATAGTAATGTGTATTTTTTTTCACACCATCAGAAAGGAGAGATTTCAACGAAGAAAAAGCCCACCAACGTTTTTAAAAAAGCAGATATTTTGACGTTAGAATTTTCGATTGAAAATTAGGATGCTTTTTCGATATTAAGTAAAAATGAGGTGAAAAAATAAATATTTCAAATCAAAACAATTACAGCGTGTTTGGGACATAAATAGGTAAGTTTTCACCAAATTTCGTGAAAAAACAAAATTATTTGTAAAAGATAAAAATAAAAAACCAAAAAGTTGGTTATTTGAATTTTTCAGATAAATTTTGAGGTTATGTGAAAAAAGTGTAAATACAAAAGTTATAGATCTCTTTATTACCTACAACTTTGCCATATAACTTTTTTCCATAAGACTTGTAATTTTTCCGGCAATCATGGAAAACCGTTTTTTACCCTTAAAAACTCACACCCTTCCTCTTCCCGACCTTAGATCGCCCGTAAATTATTTTTCCTTTCATTTCTGTTATATTCTCTTCCTTTTCCAATGTGTTTCATCCTGCCATAATTTTTTTTCACTTTATACTATTTTTGAAGGCTCTCAACCAGAAACGACTTCATTTTTAAAAATTTTAAATTAGTCTACTACTGCATATAATTAGGTTAGAAATCCTGTTTTATTAAAAAATATCAACTGGTTGATTTGTAATTTTAAAAAGCTGATGTTGGTTGTATTCAATGTAACTAATTAATTTTTATTTTTTGTTTCAGGTGAGTAATTTTTTCCATCTATATTTTCGTATCGTAAATCCGTATTCTACTCAAGGTAAGATACTGATAAAATTTTTAATTTTAATACAGAAACAATCAGATTTTTATAAACAATTATCGTTAAGGTATAATCATGACGTTATTTTTTTCTGTTTTAATAATACGTAGTCTTGTACTAACGACGTATTGGATACGCTTCTTTTTTAAAATTGAATGTTTCTGTGCAATTTTAATCTTGGTTGAATTCACGAAAGGAATTCGCACCCTGGGCACTTGGTAGCCATTCCCATTTGTAACAAGTGTTTAAAAATTTCATAATGGAAGCGTAAAGAATTGCATTGTCTGTTGTCTGAAACTGAAAATAAAAAAAAGGCAGATACGACAATAGTTTCTTATTTAAGCCGGGTAAGAATGTTTGTAGTCTTACGCAACCCCCTTAAAGACCACCCACACGCTACAGGGTAGAAAACAAAATATAATAAAAACCAAAAGCCACATGTAGGTAGTAGTTGTAAATCACGCTATAAACAAGTTTTAACACAGGCACAGGGTGAATGATGATGTGCGAAAAGGCATTAAATATACCGAAAAGAATCAGTTTTATTTGTTTACATTTCCTTCGAATTACAAAATAATAACAAATAATAATGTGCTTAAATTTTATTTATTGTTTTGTAAATAATTTAGTGCTTTAATATGGTGTGGAAATTATCGAGAGAAACGAAAGAAATATAAGCAGTAACATTATTAGGAAATTGAACCATTTTGTTAATTAATGAGCCCTATGCATACATATTTTAAAATATCGTTTGCTTTTTGTGTTATGAGAAAGATAAAAATATCTGTTTACGCTGCTGAAGCTAACTCCGAAAATAAAGGTGTTAAAATTAATTGGGTAGTATCTTACAGGTTAGCTCGTAAAACCAGAATTTATTTAGCGGAAAATTAAAGTGACTGATGTGTCTATGTATTTATCTATCAAATTGTGCACACTTTGCTGTCAACGTTTAAGTAAATTACGGTGTAAAAGTTAAGAGGCTGTTTGCTACTTCAGGCATTTTAATTGGTTCAATGGGGCTCTAACAGTTTTATAAGTTGAAGTGCTGATACTGGCCAAAGCCACAAAAAAAATAGCTCCAGCAGCGGAGCTAGAGTCCCGTACCGTGTTATTAAATATTTTTAAATACACAATACAATCTTATTGGACATTTTTCTATATTTTATTTAAAGTATTTACTACATCCTACAATTTGTGTGAATAATTTTACATTATACAGTCTGCACAATCAATATACAAATGTTATAAATGTAAATGCCTCCATTCATTAAGAAGGTTTCAGTTTTCAGTTGCAGTGGCTGATATTAATGATATGGGGGTCAAAAGAATATCATCATAGAGGCTTTCATATGAGGCATTGAAATAAAATTTTTAAGAAGTTTTTGAATTTATTAAGTAAGGATTTTCTAACATTTTCAAAAAGGTTTGAGTATGTTCAAGAAATTTACAGACTGTTTTACAATTTTTAAGAATGTTAGATAATGTTTAAGAATTTTCCAGAAGGTTTTAGAATTTTCTATAAGGGGCCGTTAATAAAATACGTTCGCATACAAGGGGGCGAAGGGGTCTTGCTGAGTGTGACAAGATGTGACAAATTTTTACTGAATTTTTACAGAATCCTTGGACTTCTGATAAATAGAAATATTATTTATTTGTTCGTTACAAAAGATATTTATTAATTTATTTAAATTTTATTATGAAAATAAAATAAATAATTTGGACTATCAAAATTTGTGTATTATCAATCAAAATTTATCATATACAGGGGGGGGGTTAGTTTTTGTGACGTAATATTTACAGGGGGGTCACCGAAAGTATAACACAGCGTGACAACCGGGAGGGGGGGTCAAAAAAACTAATTTTAGTGTGACGTATTTTATGAACAGCCCCTAAGATTCCAAAATGTTTTTAAACTTTCCGAAAGGTTAGAGAATGATCTAGAAATTTTCTGAACGTTTAAAAATCTAACATTTTTCAGAACGTTCGAGTATTTTCTAAAAGGTTTGGGGATGTTCAAGAAATTTCTAGAAATTTAAGAATGCTCTAGAATTTTCCAAAAGGTTCGAGAGTGTTTCCTATAGAGGATTCTAAAAGTAAAAAATTTTGAACGTTTCATAAATTTTCATAAGCTCCTGATTTTGTAGAATCTACCACACCGATAGAAAAAATAATTTTTATGAAAATAGTATTTTCTAACAATAAGTGCTGATTTTGGCAATAGAGTATTCTTTTATTGAGTTTTTGGCTTTTATTAGTAAATCGTGAATGCAACACAGCGCCTAATGGCTGAGCAAATGCTTTAGTTTGCTCACGAACTATTCAGCGGCATTTTTATTAGTGAACGTTTGTAACTCGTACTCCATTACTTTTAGAAAATAAACATTTTCTGAAAGGCGAAAACATTAAAGAAAATTAAAATTTTAAATTAGTGGATCTAACATTAGCAGCCTTATTCATAGTCAGTTAGTAGTGACTACTAGCAAGCTACTAAGAGCGTACTAAGAAAATCGTATTCATAGTGACATTTGGTAGACTACTAAGCTTAGTAGCTACTAAGAAATTTAGTAACGTGGTAGTCTATGTTTAAGCGGTACAAATACGATAAACATAACCTCGATTGATAGATTTAAAATTAATCTACGGCTTTTAAGAAGCGAGTTATTGGTACAAAATACAAAATTAAAAAGAATACCACAAGAATAAGATGGAAAATGGAAAGGATTTAAAAAATTGAATTGAAAAATTAAAAATCAAACTGGTATATGTCTTGTTAATTTATTTCAATGGGCAGTTATCCTTTAAAAATTATTACAATCGTTTTTTTCTGAAATAATTACAAACTTTATTGAATTAACATCTTGTTTGTATATTTTAAAGTAAATTGCGTGAACAAGTAAAATTTTATTCTTAAGATAATGGTAATAATGATTCGTAAATGAAAAATTGATGAATTTATTAGTCATTTATTCAGGCTAGTAGCGTACTAACTGACGTCTATGAATACGATGCAGATAGTAGCGTCTTAGTAGCTACTAGTTAGTAGACTACTTAGATCCTACTAAACCGTTGACTATGAATAAGGCAGTAGGACTTTAGTGAAACTTATTTATTGTGCTTAATTCCAAATTCAGTAAGTATCTAAGTACTAATTTTGTAATTAAGCACGCCCTATGTGAACTAACCCCCAAGCCGCCACTGGTATCTAATGATTACCTACTGTTGCGTTCGTCACGTGTTTTCCAAATTTTTTATTGTATACTTTTCTGAGCATCTTTCAATTTTTTTCGCTACGTTCAGTTAAAAAACCCTTTTGTCTTTTTATTACCGTTGTTAAGATAGAAATATCTTAAGTCCATTTCATTTATTGCCTTGCACTTGCTGTCTTCACTACTCATAAATTTTCTGTCAACCTTCTTCGAACTTTCTGATTTTTATTATTATACTACTACCCTATTGTCCAGCCTGCCTTCGACAACTGTCAATCATTTTTCGCCTCAACTAAACTAGTCTGCATCTTTTCTAAAGCACTTTTTCTATCTTACAATTTCACGCGCAATTCAGTTTACAACGATCGTCCTTATCAATACAAGTACCAAATTATCTTTCAAGTTCGTGCGCCGCACTCCCATTTATTCAATAATTAATTCAAACACTTGTACCTATATATTTAATTCTACGTTTTCCTTGTTTTTTTTTGCCCAAAAAAATCTGATGTACATTGTACATACTTTGTTACATATTGGTCAAAGAAATATTACTGACTGTAGTTATTCAAACTATAGGTACTTGGATAATAAATGGTGTGTGATGAATTGATCAAATAGAGAGCGACCCCTTAAGTTATTCGATAATCAATATTAGGTATACCAAAAGCTACTTTGAGGGGCGGAGTTTGCTTCAAAGTTAATGCGAAATGTGTATTTGCGAAGCCCTTGCGTAAGGGCCAAAGCAAACACAAAAATACCACCGCAGGCTAACCGTCAGACCGTGGTGTTACGATTATTTGAAAATGCAATTTATCACCCCCTTGTATAGGGCCAGACAAAGTTAATGTGAAACTAAATATTTCAATAATTATTCTTTTATTAATTTAGGAACTACAAATTTCCTTTAAGCAAACTTACCATAGTAATGTATATTTTTTTTCACACCATCAGAAAGTAGAGATTTCAACGAAGAAAAAGCCCACCAACGTTTTTAAAAAAGCAGATATTTTGACGTGAGAATTTTCGATTGAAAATTAGGGTGCTTTTTCGATATTAAGTAAAAATAAGGTGAAAAAATAAATATTTCAAATCAAAAAAATTACAGCGTGTTTGGGACATCAATAGGTAAGTTTTCACCAAATTTCGTAAAAAAAAAATTTTTTTGTAAAAGAAAAATAAAAACCCAAAAACTTGGTTATTTGAATTTTTCACATAAATTTTGAGGTTATGTGAAAAAAGTGTAAATACAAAAGTTGTAGATCTAAAGATCCTGTGTTCTCATTTGAATATTAATTTTGTTAAAGAAACTACAACAAGTATCCTAAAAAAGACTATCAAGGTGAATTTATATTGTTATTCAATACTACATCTATATGACCATATACAGGGTGTAATATCACAAAATTTGAGATTATTAAATGTCATAAGTAAGTTGTATCGTTTATTACGTATGTACTTACTTATAGAATGTGTAATGGTCTATATAGTATTATAAAAAGTTACCCCTCTCTGCATACATACGACATAAAAACATGCATGCCCCTTTAATTTCTAGCTGATGTAAATATCAGGCCACCACACATAATATCGTCGTCATATATCTCCCTGGCTACGTGTGAGGTTCTTCGTTTCCAGTCCAAAACAAATCATAAAATTATATAAACAATCCATGTAGGTGCACCAAGCCAAAACAACCGCACCACATCTTCTCGAATACGGTGTGTTTTTATATAAACATGCGGTCTCACTTTGGCTTTTCTTTTGGGGTACAATGTGTTTGTGAACGAATGCGTATGTGTAAGTACGTATAAAAGGAGCTATTATATCAGCCAGAAATACAATTACAAGTTTCATAAAGAATTTGACATCACATTACAGAAAAATGAGAGGGGCAGAAAGAAATTTTACCTGATATAAAAAATTAAAAAGAAAAAAGCTCTGCAACAGCCGTGATTCGAACCCGGTCCTTTACATTTCACTTTATAGGCGATTGCTCTAACCACTCATCTATCTCCATTGTCATAAAGTTTAGGTCTACAAGTATATTAAAAATTATAATTAACTAGCTATGCCCGCGACTTCGTCCGCGTAGAATAGTGACTTTCGGCAGCATTTAAAATTTTTTTCTTCTATATTTTTATTTTCTGGGCCGTAAGCCTTTTTGCCGACGTCATTACACAAAACCTTTCATTCCTTATTTTTGCCCCCTTTAGGGTAAAATTTTTACAAACATTTAATGTCGTATTTATTTATATCTAATCAAAAGCCTAAAAAATCTTTAAAAATTACGGAATTTCCGCACAACCTTTTCTATTTCAGCCCCTTACAACCCTTTTTTCGCATTAAAAAGTAGCCTATGTCCTTTCCCAGGCTCTAGACTATCTCTGTACCAAATTTCATTTAAATCAGTTCAGTAAATTTTAGGCGAGATTGTATAGCTACAGACAGAGTTACTTTCGCATTTATATTTCGCGAATTCATTTTCATCGATTTTCCAACGGAAATAAGATATTTTCCCGCAGTAAAACGTAGCCTATGTGTTAATCCAGGGTGTCAGCTAACTCCATACCAAATTTTATTAAAATCGCTCCAGCCGTTTAGACGTGAAGAAGTAACAAACATACTCACTCACACACTCACAAACTTTCGCCTTTATAATATCAGTGTGATGTTTAGAGAATATTTACAAAAAGTAATTGTAATTATATGATTTCTACTGAATTTGTACTATAAGATCTTCCTTCAGAACCAATTTTAGGGTCTTAGCTCAACTAGAAGATATTCGAAATTTTAGACAGATAGATATAACAAATCATTCTCCAAATGTGTGATAATATGAATATATTTTGATTTCCATTTCCTAATTTGCAATATGATGATGATTACATTCTGGCTTAACATTAGTTAGCCATTGTATAAAAATAGCGCGTATTTTGAAACGGTAGGTTTTCCACGTTCCCTTAAATATTTTGCGCGGAATCGTTTTAAAGATTGACGAAGGTTTTGTTTACGAGACGAGTCGATTTTTTCGACACTAATAAAACGTCGATGATCCTGGGAAATAATATGGTCTTCACTAGGAAATTTATAAGTTCCGTGACTGATTTGTTATGATCACACGCTAATTTTAAACGGGCCGAGAGTTTAAGACCGCATACTTGGCCGCAGTTAACTGGGTGTGAAGGGATGCGACCGTTCCTTTTCTGTTTAGTTTCCAACCGGGTTCTGGTTAACATTATCGTCACCGGCTACGTCATCGCGGGTAATGTATTGCATGAACTTTTCGAGGGCACGTATACACAATCTTTACCGACAACCAACAACGAAAAATTGTCTGTCTGTAGTCTATAGAATGTATAGTAAGTAAAGAACGGAGATGTCTTATTTTATTAGGATATTCCTTGTTATTTTGAAAAGTTTTGAACTTTTATGTTCTCAGGGGCTCAAAGGGTTCAAATTAAAAAAGACCTACCTACTGGGCACTTGTAGTTAGGCTAGGATGTCCCAATTTGGACTGAGGGAAGGTTGTAAGATAAAAGGACAATATGAGTGTTTTTTAATTCTTAAATTGATTCCCAGAACGTTGAAATTAATCCGTAAAAACCACATATTTTGGAAAATGCCAGAGGTGTACCTTATAAAATTGCATATGGAGGAGGAGTTTTAAATTATCAAAAAAATACCTCACCCCCAAAATTTATTTCTCATCCCAACGATTCTAGGTGTGTGGATGTCAACATTGAAATATCTATCTATCATACCCATCATAAAATGTCAACGAGGCAGCTTGTAGACTGTAGTAGCCTTTCACCTATTTTGGAAGAATCGCGTCCCAGAGGGGGTATAAAACAGCACATCCCTTACAGATGACCGTATCACATAGACGCACAAATATGATATAAAATATTTTCTTTATTTTCTTATCTACCGCCATATTAATTTATAAGAAAACCTATATTCTTTTCAAATATTATGCATATTTACTTACTGTTATAATTTAAAAAGCATTATAAAATATTTGTTTTCATAATCAATGACCGATGACTTTTCACTATTATTCATCAATTTAATTTAAAACGAAACTTAATTTAATTCCAATGTTGTTGATTGATCGATACAGTTTAGAATTACGGATGTATGCAATCTTAAATTTTATGGGGTATACCTATAGATAGGATACATAGTAGATAGGTTTGTAAGTGCTAATATTGCGGATTGAATTGAGCGTGTAATGGTGAACGACGCGATGCCGAGTTTGTTTTTGCAACCGAAACAACACAGTAGCGGGAAATCAAAACTTTACACAAAAAAACTCTTAATTAACGGGTTTCTTTGTTTGTACTGAAAATAGCGAGTATGCATTAACGTAGCAGCTTCCAGCTCAGGGCGAAGCGTTCGTGTGTGTGATGTGCGTAGCGCCAACCCCGACGCCTTTAGGCCGTCTGCACCCAATTAATAATTATTTTCATAAAATCCAATCTCTGTCTGTTGTCGTAGAGGGTGAACTATGAAGTTGGAGATATTTATTTAACTACTTGTTCGATCTTTTGAAATTGCATGTTTATTAATTCACTTACAATTAAATTACCTACTTACATAGTTTTTTTTTTTATTCAAACTACTTACATAACTATACAAAAAAAATATTTTTCTTTTTAGGGTAAGAATTTGGTAATTGTCTAGATCCAGGTATCCAGCCTAAAAAAAAGGGGGGGGTATATGTTGAGGTTAGGCACGGGCATAATACCATTCAAGGGTTTTTAAGCGTCGGCGGGCTTGTATAGAGAAAAGGGGTGGAGTTGAAAATTTAATATAGGGGCCGTTAATAAAATACGTTCGCATACAAGGGGGGAGGGGTCTTGCTGAGTGTGACAAGATGTGACAAGGGTGGACGGGGGGTCTACGGCAACGTGACGTTCGCCGTTCATCAAAAAATTTTACTAAATTTTTACAGAATCCTTGGACTTCTGATAAATAGAAATATTGTTTATTTGTTCGTTACAAAAGATATTTATTAATTTATTTAAATTTTATTATGAAAATAAAATAAATATTTTTGACTATCAAGATTTGTGTACCTATTATCAATTAAAATTTATCATGTTCAAGGGGGGGGGGAGTTAGTTTTTGTGACGTAATATTTACAGGGGGGTCACAGAAAGTGTGGCACAGCGTGACAACCGGGGGGGAGGGGGTCACAAAAAGCTAATTTTAGCGTGACGTATTTTACGAACAGCCCCATAGGGTAAATTGTAGTTGTGTACATAAGATTGCTTTCGGTTACAGAGCTGTACTGGAGTGAAGTGGGGGGTAATGCTGACATTGTAGAACATCAAAAAGTAGATTTTAGGTGGAGGCAGAGGGTTGGAGGCTCGGGGGTGAAAATAAGAAATACTCGAAACTATAAACCAAGGTGATTTATTCATCAAATTGATGTTTCATTCATATTATGTGGCTTAGGTTATGGTAAGTAAATGACTCCCTCCTTCCCCCTCTACCTAAGAAAGAAAACTAAGACAGTCTTCTATCAAATGGACGTTTTATGTACTTTGTGGGTTATGATAATGATGATGATGTGAAGGTTCCGTCCCTTTCTCTCCTTTACCACGGCCTACTTTTTCTCCCAAATAACGTCGGTTAGGGGGAGGGGGAATTGGGGAATCATTAATTTACCATAATTTCACCCAGATGTCGCGAGATGAATGGAACATCAATTTACAAAAAAGATATTTTCGACAGTTATTTGTTCGATTTCTTATTTTCATCCCTCCAGCTACAGTCTTTCTTGTAGTGTTCTAATAAGTGATTCCTACCTTCCTTCACCCCTTTGCTTCTTTCCAATCAACAGCAATGTCGTAAACACAATTACAATTTACCCCCTTTTTAACTTTCAACACCGCACTCCCTCTACCTATACGAGTCCACCGCCGTCTAAAAACAATTGAATGCTGTTATACAAGTATACCCCCACCAATTTTCCACCCCATTTTAGAATGGGTACCCGGATTTAGACAATTATCTAGAATTTTACTGTAGATTTTTTAAGATCAAATTAAGAAAATACAACTTTCTAATTGTCAAAATGTAGGGAAATAAACGTTCGCTATATTTCACTACGAGCTGCCATTGATTTCTTCCATTTCTCGGCAAAATAAAATATTTTTCCTTGGGAAAAAATATGCAATATTGTAGATCATTTTTGTAGCATGTGAAACAAAAGAAAAAGAAGTAGACGATACAATACGTATCTAAAATATTAACATGCTATTACGATAATGCCTATCGCTTGTCAATTAATAAAAAAACGTGTGATTTGTCGTCCTGTAGTCCTTTGGCGGGTCGATAGGTACTCCGTTTCCAGTTAATCAATCGCATTTGATGATTTGATATCATATCACCAACATTTTTATTATTTACAAGTAATTGATTGTATCAACCGCCTTCGTCTATTTATAAGCGAAAATGATTCCTTAACGAAGAATTGCAATTTGATTTACATACTATAAATTACATAAACGATTATGAATGGGACATTGGCGACAGTGGCGTAGAAAGATGGTAAGGTAGCCAGGTGCAAAGTATTATTGGGGTATTTTAGTCTCTTTTTGTCAGTACATATTTAAATGGTAAAGTTTGACAATTTAAATATGAAGAGGTAATATTTAAGTGCAATTTTCCAATTAAGGGGACATTTTTAAGTACAGGACCAGTGGCGTACCTAGGTAACCAAAGGCCCTGGGGCAAAAAATAAAATAGGACCCCAACTAAACTAAGTATTTAAAATCGTTTGTTCCGTATTCGTCGTGTTCCGAATTCGACGTACCTACTTCAGATTTGTCATAATTCAGATTCGTCGTAATACAGTCGACTCCATAATAAAATAAAAAACCAAATACAAATTGTAACTTATTTTAATGAACAAATTAAAAGAATTTTATGAAAATAAAAGAAAATATCTACCTGTTACCGTTCAAAAATACGGTCCTGTGACAGACACTCACAGACAGCGGAGGCACGTTAATAGGGTCCCGTTGAGCACCCTTTGGGTACGAAATCCTAATTAAGTAGAGATTTTTAATCCAATAACACCACTTTCTTGACCGACTATAGGTACGTTTTACAACGAATCTGGGTTACGACAAATCAAAATTTTATCAATACAACTCAAAATATAAATATGTAGTTACATTTAAATACTTTACTTTAAAATTGCAAAACTACTTTATCATTAGTTCTTTATTGTGCATAGCATGGCACGTCCTGGTTCTACACGCAGAGTTTAGGAATGAATAACTGGTTAAATTAATTAATACCTATAGTTTTTTTTTTAATAAAAGTTAGTAAACAATTTATAGTTTGTAAGTCAGAGTCCGAGGGGCCCTCTGAGCTTGGGGGTTCCGGGGCACTTCCCCGTCTAGCCCAATGGCAGTTACGCAACTGTATAGAAGCCCTACAAGCACACAGGAAGGATTTAGTCAAATCTCAAAACCGGGGGGAGGGGGTCATTGAATATTGAAAACACCCAGCTTCAATTATTCAAAGGATTATTATAATTTTCTTTTCTCGTTTAATTAAAAACTAAATTTCACGTGAGATGAAAAGAAGAGGTTGCAATACATTTTATTTTACCAAGTGTTAGTAAAGGAGTGGGCGTGGAAGGGGTTCAAATCAATAGAAAAACACCTCTCGTAGCTGATGGACGTCTCTTAATCTGATCTAAACATTATACCTACTGATTCTGGCTAATAGATTGTAACCTTTTTGGGAGTATAATGTTGACTAAAAATTTATTTATACCGTGTACAAACAAAAAGGTTTACAATTCGTACCACATGGGTTTAAAAACAGACCTTTTTTGTTTCTATTTATATTTGAGGGATTCTAGATTTCTAGAATATGAAAGAAATTGATGATGTACATCAGTTAACGTCTTAATTTTCTTGTATCTTATATGATTGATGATAACGTACAGAAAAAAATATCTACTTGTTACATACTAATCTTTCCACTTATTGTTTCAAAAGGGATGTTTGACATTACTTACTTTCGTTTTAAAGTTGCAGTTTGTTGATTAATTTTTTAAACTATTTTGTACAGGGTTTCATGATTGTTTTAGCAGTAAAAGAATACTCTGGCGTAGCTAGATCGTCAAGGATCAGGTGTAAAATATTTTTTAAATTTTAAACCTAATTACCTTCATCTAAATTCTCAACAGTCATCACACTATCACACTAATATTATAAAGGCGAAAGTTTGTGAGTGTGTATGTTTGATTCTTCTTCACGTCTAAACGGCTGGAATGATTTTAATAAAATTTGGTATGGAGTTAGCTGACACCCTGGATTAACACATAGGCTACGTTTTACTGCAGGAAAATATCTTTTTTCCCTATGAGAAAATCGATGAAAATGCATTCGCGGAATATTATACGTAAATGCGAAAGTAACTCTGTCTGTATGCTACACAATCTCGTTTAAAATTTACTGAACCGATTTAAAATTTAATTTAGTACAAAAGATAGTCTAGAGCCTGAGAAAGGACATAGGCTACTTTTTAATGTGAAAAAAGGGATGTAAAGAAGTTGAAATAGGAATGTTTGTGCGGAAATTCCGTAATTTTTAAAGATAGAAGCTTGAAACTTATTTTTTAGGCTTTTGATTAGATATAAATAAATACGACATTCAATGTTTGTTAAAATTTTACCCTAAAGGGGATAAAATTAGCCGATGAAAGTTTTTGTGTAATGACGTCGTCCAAAAAGCTTAAGGTCCAGAATATTAAAATATTAAGTGTAAAAAGTTATAGAGGTTTTGTTTATTTGGATCAATAAAAGTAGTTAAATACTAAGCTATATAAACTATTTTAAACTATAATTAAACTATATTAATCTATAATATTATAAATGCGAAAGTAACTCTGTCTGTCTGTGTGTTACGCAATCACGCCCAAACTACTGAACTGATTTAAATGAGAATTTGGTACAGAGATAGATAAATAGAAATAAAGCTAGAGGCTTGAAACTTATTTTTTAGGCTTTTGATTGGATATAAATACATTTAAGTTTGTAAAAATTTTACCCTAAAGGGGGCAAATATAAGGAATGAAAGTTTTTGTGTAATGACGTCAGCAAAAAGGCTTACGGCCCAGAAAATAAAAATATAGAAGAAAAAAATTTTAAATGCTGCCGAAAGTCACTATTCCACGCGGACGAAGTCGCGGACATAGCTAGTTAATTTATATATACACAGTATATTTCGTTTATAACGACGATGAAAGGATCTTTACATTCCGTCGTTATATCTGGAAGTCGCTATATAAAAAGAAAGAGAGAAAGAATGAAAGAAGGAAATTAGCCAAAAAAAGTACCCAGCAACTGAACCTTAGATTTAACTTTATTAACCGTAACATTTATAAACACTTACTACAACTGCTGACTGACTATCTGTGAATGTAAACAAAAGATTAAAAAAAATTGTCTTTAGACTCGGTCGCAATATCGGTCAGTATGAGATTTCTAGCATCTTGTAATTAATAGTTCATTAAAATTAGTCGCTAAAACCAAAATCGACGTTACTTTCGAAGTCGTTACAGCCAAATTTTCTTCTTCAATTACTCATGTATCATGTCGTTATAACTAAAAGGTCGTTACAATCGAAGTCGTTATAAATGAAATCCACTGTATTTATATTAAGTTTTTTTGGCAAAATAATTCTGACCAAAAATTGATTTATAATATGTACTGACCAAAAAGGTTTAAAATTCTGACCATATGGATTTAAAAACTGACCATTTAATTTGTTTCATTTTCTTATTATATGGTTGATGATTGGTAGTAGCGTACAGAAAAAAGAGTGTTATTGATCTTTCTGTCTTGTCGTCTTAAAAGAGACGTTTCACATTACTTTCGTTTTGAAGTTAATTTTTGACGTTAATACCATTCTGGCAATAAAACAAGAATTCGACCTGTGTGCTGTGGTATTAGTTGCTTTGAAGTTTCCCGTTTCCTTTGATAACTTACGGGACTTTCGACATCCGACGCATACATACACACATATGCTATTCATGTATATTGTAAATGTAAAATGTGTAAATTAAAACGGAGCAAGTAGCACATACACGTCGGTTCTAAGAACCTGTGCATGGGCAACTTTACTCACTCATCCAGTGTGTAAAAAGGAGGATAGGATAAGGTTTTGGTTTGGTTTAATTCCGGGAACTTCATAAAACATCAAGGCAATCATGCGTTTAGTTAATGCTGAACGCACCGAAAGATATTGGTTGCCACGGGAAGGAAAACTTCTACTTGACATTTACTACATTTTCATTGCTCTCCATTTTATAAACAGCCAATGAAATTGTAAATTTGTTCGGCACTGCATGGTAGCAGGCTCAAGATAATACCGCCCAGCTTTTGCGAATCTAAACATGTTAAAATATTATCATAATGGCAGAGCAAAATACAGGAACTTCACAAAAAATTGAATGGTATCTAGAATATCTTGACAAATTAGCATTAGCAGATTGAAGAAGTGATTGATCTTGCAATTTGTGAGCCAAATTCTTTAGATCCAGCTTAGTCTGAAGATCAATAGATAGAAAGCCTTATTCAAATTGACAAAGGGTTGCAAATGTAAAAAAAATAGACTTCACCATTTTTGGTAAGTAGAAGAAAAGAAGTGTGTAATGTAGGTACTTAAGTTGGGCCAAAAATTAGGGTTCATAGATGACACACAGTTTTAACTGTAGTGTAACATAATAACAAGCTGCACACAAGGGTTGTTGTTTATAATATTTTTATTAAGAGTAGTTAAAGAAGGTGAACGGTGGTGTGAACGCAAATCAAAATTCACAACTAAGATTGTTAATGGTTTACAGATCTGTTGAGATAAATTTTAGAAAAAAATAAAATAAATTGTACTGGAAAACGAGGAATTTTCGGGGGATTTTAAAACCATTTCTTTTTTACTCTAACATGCTTTAAAGACGCTGTGTTCTGTGGACAAGTGGTTTCGTTTTTTCGTTCACAAGTTGAATATAAGATTAAAAATTTATGAAACCCTCAGCAAATACAGCTTTTCAAAAGATTTTTTATTGTTAGGGAAGATTTTTTTTAAGGGATTGCTTGTACCTCCAGTATTTCTGGTTATAAAATACTATTTATTTATTTATTTATGAAGAAATTTTAGGCATATTTTAACAAACGAAATTGTGAAGTTAATTTGTCTCCCACCCGATTGATTTCACATAATTATGATGAAACTCTATATTGGCTGTTAGAAAAAAAAATACAACTTTGAAAGTGGATTTTTGCATTTTTATATTGACTCATTGTTAGAAACACATTTTTTTACTTCATACATTTCTGCCTGATTACCAATTTTAATACATACCTATAGATACATACCTATGTATTTTTATTGTTGGGGAAATGTCATTTATCATGCATATTTGGGTATTTTTTTATCGGATAATATTTTAGAAATACATATTTTAAATTTGCAATATTTTAACATATCGCACCTTAAGGGCCATTTTTCTTCCATTTTACATTAGGGGCTGTTCATAAAATACGTTACGCTAAAATTAGATTTTATTTTCATAATAAAATTTAAATACAATAATAAATATCTTTTGTAACGAACAAATAAATAATATTTCTATTTATCAGAAGTCCAAGGATTCTGTAAAAATTCAGTAAAAAATCTTTAACGTGATGAAACTCATTCACCATCAGAACAAAATACTATTTAAAATGTGGATTTCCATACAGATACATATGTATTTTTATTTTTTGAAAAATATTATTTTTAGACTTGATGCATATTTTGACGATACCTACTTGATGCATATTTTGGTTCCGTTCCTTGTATTTTCACCCTCCCTATGACTGATCTATCCTGTAATTGTTTTTTTTTTCAATATTTGTTTTAGTAGGTTCAGCCCACTTCCATCCTCATTCACCAACTTTTTAAATTCCTCCCATGATTTGTTCTCCTCACATCCTCCCAGAACATGCTTCAAACACTATCTCCCTGTCACACATTCTATATCTTCTATCCTCTTCCTTTCTCCAATATATGTATCCCCTATATTCATTCACTGTCCTAAACCCAGCTAATATGCCTATATCTTTTCCTACTTCTAAATACTTTGAGATTCAATCCCCTTGCCGGTTCCTCCACATGATTTCTTTTGGTCCTGCCGCACATCTTGATTCCCCAATTCTCTTATTGTCACGCTACATATTTTTTTGCCATTTTCTAAATATTTGTTCCCTCCTTTTCAATTCAACCACCTACCACCACTTAATTAATTTTTAACTCTTGCATTGCCTTAATTCTCTTTATCATATCTGTTGATTTTTCCTATTCCTAATATTCTTTTGCACCATATTTTCTTCCTAATACCCCCTTTTCTTCTATGTTCCCTTTTTATTAATTAATATATTAATATTTCCTCCCACATCTTCCTACATTTAGTTTCCCTCCTTATTGCCGTTGACTTGTATGTAAAACTCCCAACTGTTAACTTGATGGAACTCCATATTAACCACTAGAAAAAAACACAATTTTAAACGTAGATTTCAATTATTTTTTTATTGATTTAGGTATTTTTAAGAACACATTATTTTTTAAAGCGGAACGAAGTTGCTATTTTTTGTGCCCTAAACATTTATATTTGATTATAAATAAAAGTTAATTTATTTTATTTATGGGGGAATATTGTTAGACATTATGCATATTTGGGGCTTTTTTTATCGGATAATACCTATTTTTAGGACACTTTAAATTTAGGTAGGTACAGGAGATTTTGAATATTTTAGTCTTTAGTTAGATTTAAGTACCTATACTGCCTACTACGGTTTAGAGATGAAGAACTTTATTTGAAAATTGTATAAAATGAATCCAAGAAAGAAAATCTGTAGAAAGAAAATCCCTGCGAGCTACGTCACGCAAATTTAAAATTGTAATTAGATGGTAAAGATTTCATCTCGGCCGACAAGGGTGGAACGCCCAAAGGGAGTGGGTATAAAACGAAACTCGAGATAAATTTTAGTCTTCTTCAGAGAGAAATGTCCGAAACAGGGGCGTCACACATTTACTTTATCTGAAAACGAGAAATTAAATACTCGAAACCTCATGGGTTGAAAAATGTTTTCAAAATAATTTTTAAAATTCTGGCAGAGCTTATAAATCTTATAGTCACCTTTCTGTTTTAATTTTTGTGTGGTTTTTGGGGTTAATTTAAAATACGTTCTGCCCTTTTGATTTTGAAACACATTGTCTGCATTTTATTGGTGAAATCCAAAAACATATTTTAGGATGGGTCACTGACCACAAGGAAAATTCGCTACCAACATTATCATTCCTTGTTCACACGATTTAATTTTATTTACACACATCAGCTACCAGAAAAATGAAAAATGGATAAACAAATTGGCATTATTGGTATTTGTGGTCTTTAATTTCAAAAGAGCAAAGATGCAATTACTTACTTCGTTAATGAGTGTTTACTTGGGAACTATTTGCTTCAAGGTTTACTTATACTTAAATATGTATACGTATGATTATATACCTTAATTAGTTAGCTCTTGTTAGAACGTACAAATATTATGGTGACAAAGAAATGAATCAATCAAAATTAGTTATAAATCTAACTTGGTAAATAACAAATATGAAATATCTACGCCACTGGCTTTAAGAATAAAGGAAGTTGGTTCTGTATCAAAAGCAGCAAAAGCAGTTCGCCTATAGATATATTTCCAAGCATATTATACAAAACATAATATTATTGTTTCTTAAAACCTTAAATTTCGGCGTTTTCATAACACCGTTTGCTTTTATTCTTAACAGACTAATATTCTGCTATCGATACTTTTCATAAATAACTGTGCGGTAAAAGCGGTGAATAATAAAGATTTTGTTTGATAAAAAAAATGTTCGTAAGATAAAAAAATCAGTTTTAGTGACTTACCTACCTGTGGAATTGAACTAATCGCAGAAGAAACAATAATAAAACACGTTTCGACACCTAAATTGTCGTCTCAATTAATTGGGTGTCAACCCACATCGTGACCTTTTAAATTTTTGCAGTTTTAATTTCGTTACCTGCTCTATATTAGTAGTTTTATTATTGTTGCATGTAACTGGGTATTATTAATGTTTAGTAATAAATAAAAATCGACAACGTGAGGTCACTGTTACTTTTTTTGAAAATTGTACCCTTTTTTACTATAAGTTTCGATTTTAAAAAATGAGTGCATTTTTTAGCAGTTTAATTTTTGTATTTTTATATTTGATGAAGTCTAACAAATAACATATATACCTAAAAAAACGCCATTCTACGAAAATGCATTCATATTTTAAAAAATTCATTATAATGTATGTACGATAAATGTAAAATAATTGTAATGACATGAAGGAATGTAAAAAAGATTAAAGAAAGGCTCGATAAAGAAATGAATAAAATAAAGCAAGAAAGAATAAAAACACTTACCTAGGTATATATGATTTTCACAAATTATTTATTAATTTAGCAACTTGTTTCGCCTTAACTTAGGCTTCTTCAGGCTATTGAGTATTTACTAGTAACTATGAAAATTACTTCAGGTCCTTAAATAGCTACTGATAATAGGGGGTGGTATTGGGTTAATCTGTTTATTTCCAAGTTTTCAAATAACGTTAGTTTTTGTCCTTTATTATTTTTATGTAAAATCTTGAAATTTTCATTAAAACTATGTCCTTCTACAGTTACATGGTTCACATATGTTGAATCTGTTTCGTTTTTTACGTAACTATATTTGTGTTCTATTACACGTTTTTTAAATGTTCTCCCTGTTTGACCAATGTAGACTTTAGGGCAAGACCCACAAGTTATTAAACTTATAAACTCCTGACCTATTGTCTTTTTTATTGTATTTTAGTTGTTTTTATCAATTTTTCTAAAGAGTAATTGGTTTTATAAGCAATATTCAAATCCAATTTTCTTAAATATGAAGAAGTTTTATCAGTTAAATTACCTAAATAACTTATGCTATTATATTTTTTGGTTTTGTTTTCATTAACCGGATATATACTAATTTTAAACCTCTATATTTTGTTGTGTTTTCAATATTAATTGATCTATAGTATGTAGACGGATTATAACCGTTATTTAGTGAAATTTTTTTAATAATAAGTTCTTTTTCATAATTATTTTTCAACATTGGATCAGGTAAAAGTCTGTGGACCGTGCTATTATAAGCTGCTATTTTATATTGTCTTGGATGTATTATGTATCGTTATATCGGTGTGTGATGGTTTATGGAAAATCGAGAATGTGATCTTGTTAATTTTTACTAAATTTTAATCTAAAAAGTTAATTTGGTTGTTTCTTTCTTTTTTGTTTAATTTTCATAGTTAGTAGTAAATACTCAACAGCCTGAAAAAGCCTGTTGCTAAATTAATATATAAATTTTGAAAATCATATTGTACAACTGTTTTTATTCTTTAATTATGGATTTTTATCAAGTCAAGGTCGAAACTTGAGAATACGAGAAATGATAAATAAATAAATAATAAAAAAAAACAGGACAGGGAAAAACAAAGAAATTAGATTATAAAAATGGAAGATATTAGAGAGAAAAAATAAGATAGAAGGAATGTGGTGTTAAGCTCAACTGAGGAGCAATTGGATATTAGTAACGATGATAAAGCATTAGTTGTTAGAGTTATTAATTAGACTTATAAGCCTGAAAGGGAATTAATTCTTTATTTTACGACATATATGTAGTATAAAAGGGGTTCAATTTTCCAAAAAAAAAACTATATTGACCTCAAGTTGTATATTTTACTCGTGAAGAAAAGATTATTTTACGTATAAGTAACTGAAATAAAAAAAATATAGGTAGGTATATCGAATCTGGTCTTAACAGATAAATGAATTAATAAAAATGTGTTATTTTACAAAAAAATTAATTACGTACCTACTTAGAAAATGAAGAATTATTTTACTTTACGTAAGATTGTGACGACCAAATTTAATTTTTATAGTACCTTGTTATTTATTAGATATAGATGTGGTGCTAGAAAGTTTCATTAACATAAATTTCGACAACTCAATATTGTTTCGATCGAACTGCGATCATTATCAAGAGTAATTATATAATTTATATTAACAATATTGTCTAGTTGTTAAAAATGAACCTTGGTGAAACATTATTCGTTTTTTTTTCACGTTTTTTATTTAATTTAAGTCTGTTTCACAAACGTTGCACTATCGAATCTCTCAACATAAATTTCGATCAATATTCTTATTGTCAATTTATCACTTTCGACAAAAATTAGATATTTAAAGCTGTTTAAAATTGCTGGAAATTATATTTTGTAGAGCTTGTCAATATCTGTCTAAAATACCTACCTACCCCTAATTAGGTAGATAGGTACAATGGAAAAAGAAATTAAGTTCGTCGCTAATAAATTGTGCGACGTCGCACGTTAAGACCATAGTTGGGTACCTATAGTTATTTTTTCTCTTATATTAGAATAACTTTTGTTAGGTTATCGATATACTCTTCGTTTTTAGTCAATTTTATTTCTTTTCCTTTAGTTATTTGTTTTACAAAGATGTTTCATCATGAAGTAGGCAGCAAATGCATTTCGTTTTAATATTCTGGGAATGATACGTATTTTTTTTTGCATGATAAAATATTACTTGCATAATCACATAATAAATTATTTAAGCACCATATTATTTTGAATCTGAAATTGTTGATTTATAGAAAAAAGACACAGTTTAACAGATTTAACTCTTTTTATTTTTCATATAGTTCACGTGACTTTTCATAATAAATAATGTACAACTGGACTAATTAGTAATCCATTTACCTACCTATCTATACTTAATTATTCAAATTTACACTCACATGGACACGCACAAATATTTAATTTAATACGTGGGTAAACATTTGTGTTACATAGGTACATCGATAATTAATATTTTATTTTTAAGTACAAATTGACTAATAAGTGCTTTTTTTCTCTTGTATAATGACAAGCAGTGAATGAAAGGGATGTAAATACCCTTTAAAGGTACCTACTTATAAGGTAGTGAACAGTTCAGTAGTATAGTTTATGAATTAGTGACTGCTCTTCTTATTATTATACCTACATACCTACACATTTTATTATTATTATGATTCACAATGGTAATAAATTGTTATTTTATTACATCCTATATTATAGGAATGAATTTAATAATCTAGGAACATAAACCACTGGGTAAATAATCCTTTTGTTTAGGTATTTTTGGACGATACAATAAATAAAAATAATTACGATGATATGATCATGATGATCCTTCTTGTGGAACACATTATTTTGGAAAATAAAGTGAAACATATTCATTTAGATATTTTGAAATACGGGGGTAGAATATGTAAATTTTAGAAAATGAGATGATTATAATTGAACTTTTGAAATTTTAAAACAAATAAGTATGTGATACAATTTTTCTTTTTATGAACAATGAATGAGAATTAATATCGTATTTAAAAAGTATGTACCTAATATTTAATTTTGGAATGAAAAGTGATTAAGAGAAAACTACCCCTAATATTTTTTCATTGTATCTACTGTTGAAACATTCTAGGACAAGACAAAATTTCTTCATCCTTTCTTCGGGATTAAATATCGAATTGTGTTGACACAAACAAACAAACAACATAATAACTATTTGATCACTATCACATAAAAAACCTAGGTGCGTAGTGTGATACAAATTGCAGCTGCCGATAAAATAGAAAACTTGCACAAACAAACTAGGTACCTATGTACCTACTATTAAAACGTACGTGTTGATAAAAGTAAATTTATGCAAGTAATTAAAATTCGTTTAGTCGTCCGGATCAGTCTTGACATAATATGGAACTTGTTGTTCGTAACAAAACAGTCCTCAGTATTTTTGCACGCAGTCCTGCTGATAATATGAAGCGGATGTCCTGAAATTGGGTGGACTAGACGAGGACATTCCCGAATGTCTAAAACTGGCCAATTGACAACTGGGTGGTGCACTTTCGAAAATAATGTCCCTGTATCCGGCCGAAGAGGAATTAACGGATTCCGGAGACGTTTCCGGACTATACCACGGACTGTATCGCGGTGTGCTATCATCCGTTACGGCATACTGTTGGGAATTCGTCCCTGGACAATAAGTGTACATACCCCCCGAAGCGTGCAACCTCGGGCTGGTGTAAGCGTGAACTTGATCCCTACCGTTGGTCATCAAACTGTCCACGGTAAAGGCAGCTGTGGTATCCATGGTCTGTAAAGAAGCTGTCACGTCGCTTATTATATGGTCCTGGTGAACTATCACAGACTTGCTCATGCACGAACTTATGTCCGTGTTTGGTTCACGTTTTGGCTGTTTGCTACATTCCAGTTTACCCGTTGAAGCCGATTTCGTTATATCTAAAGGTTTCTCGTCCCGTTTACTGATAGAGTCGGTCCCTTGAAGTTGTTGGCGTTTTAAGGCTTCCTCTTTTTCCCTTAGGGCGTCTTTCTTCTTAAACCTCCGTCGTCTCCGGAGGTAGGAACCGTTGTCAAACATATTGTAGGAGTCTGGGTCTAAAGTCCAATAACTTCCTTTTCCAGGTTTCTTATCGTCTCTTGGAACTTTCACGAAACACTCGTTGAGGCTTAGATTGTGCCGTATCGAATTTTGCCAGCCTTGTTTGTTCTCCCTGTAGTAAGGAAACCGTTCCATGATGAACTGGTAGATGCCATTGAGGGTGATTTTCTTTTCCGGAGCATTCTGAATGGCCATAGCGATGAGTGCGATGTAGGAATAGGGCGGTTTGACCATATCCTTTGGGGATGTGAGCTGGTGTTGCTGATGGGGCCATGCTGCATAACTGTATCGCGAATATTGGTCGTAAGGGTACGGGGTTGCGGCTGTAGTTGCGTATCCCCCGGTTGCGGCCGCGTGTCTGTAATACGCCGTTTGGTGGTGGTCCCCGAAAATGGTGTGCATAATCGCAGGTGGGAAAAAGGGAAACACGCGCGTTCAAATAATCAAGACAACGATAGAAAAACAAACGCGTCGGCCCGCGACTAAAACAACAAACAATTGGCTGCCGGCGGGGAGTAAATCGGTGGATTTTTCGGAAAGTGGCGGCGGCGAAGTCTGTGTTGATGTTTTCGCTGTTTTCGATCCAATCAGTCTCTGAAAACAAGTTTGCGTTCACTTAATATTATGATACACAACATAGGGCAGTTTACACAGAGATTAAGTGAAAACAGAGAATGTTGTTGCTTCTCGCCGCGGCACAATGTTACTAATGAAAACAGACGCTAGAGACCCTACGGTCGTTCGTACGAGAGATCTCGGCGCTTTTTGACACTACGCCACGCCCATTTTGCGTCTGTGCGTCCCGGCGCTACAGCACACGGTCACGCCCGCGCTCGATAATGATCTTGCGCCCGATTGTTAACCCGTAAACGCCCACAGAATATCGACCAATGATAAAGGTTGTGGTACGCCCAACGTTAATCGATTCATGACCACCGCACTCTACCATTGCGGTCGCTTATTGTTTGTGTCCGCGGTTTTTGTCACCCCTCGTGCCGATTCCCACGCCTTTTCTTTCATTCTGTTTTACCGCCGCCGTCGATGCGCTGCAACGAACAACCGACGCGTTTCCCTTTGAAATAAGCAATTATCTTTATTGTCGGTTACTGATGGATGATGAAAGGTAAAAATGTCGCAGTGACAAACGTGAGTGAGTGAAACTATGTACATATTTATCTTCCTCACTTCCGCTGATTATGTAATCGATTTCTTTTGAGAGCCGCTCAAATCATAATAACACCTTTGATAAATTTACATTTATACACATACATATTTCAATTTTATATATTTTATGGTAGATATTTAGGTAATAGTTTTCTAAAATTTTCTTGATCGATTTGGACCCACAAGTGTAACATTTCACAGGCCCCGGGGGTGTCTAAACTCCCCCTTATCTCCCGGTTTGCTGCAAAAACAACACGCCACTCTGCAACTCCACATTTTACGTTACACTTCCCTGCGTTTCCTTTCTGTCTAGATACAAGGTACTTACCTATAGGTAGGTACATATATATATTGTATCTTCCTACACACAAAATTCAACCCCTCTCGCAGTCTCCTCTCAACTTATTTCGCCGTTGTACCTAGTTCTATAAGGATGGGTGGGCTGGCGGGAACCGGGGTAAAGGGAATCCCCATGTAGTAGCGCGTCTTTTGTTTTCATCGCATGTCATGTGAAGTGAACGTATAATTTTCACAATGGTGTCTTGTATGCGAGTGTGTGTGTGTAAAGTGTGTACCTTGGCTTACGTCGGGTTGGCGAAAAGTTGCCAGAGAAAACAATAGAAGTTTCGTACTAAAAGGACCGATGTTGGAGTGGTTACAAGCAGTCTGGTTCGGGAATTTGAAAACGATGATCGTAGAAGTCTTTCGATCTAATAAGAAAAGAGTAAAAAATGTGAAAGTTGTTTTAACAAACACAATGAGATAAGCATTTGTTTTGTAAATAAACAATTAGCAACAAATAAAGGAATGCGTTTGCCGCACACTTTTTTCATTCTGTGCAAGTTATGCAACCAATTGAGCAAAACGAATGTGCAGCTAAAAATCGCATCGTGCTGTGTTGATTGTTATACGTCGATCGACGTGCAAGGAAATGCGAGTGTGCTAAAATAAACGGCCGTTTATTACGTATAGCTCCAATAATAAAAGTAGATAGGTAAATACCTATCTATTTTTTTGAAGATTTGAGAAGTAATTCCTACTTCAGAAAACGATTGTTAGTTAATTTGGTAAGTTTCAGCACCTATTTGTAGATAAATTTATTTCAATTCGTGTTATTGAGGAAAATAAGTAATTAAAGTTATCGTTTCGTATTTACATAGGTACTTTGTACGGATTCAAAGAAAGTTTAGTTTAATGTAGGTAGCTAGGTGGATATCGTTCCTTAATTGTATCTGTATCAGAATTTATCGGAAAACAATGGCCACACGATTATAGAGGCATACACTTGACAGACTGTGTATTTTCTTAGCGAGAAGCAGAAACAAACTCGCACCGTTCTATTTGGCAGACGGTTAAAGAGGCCCAACTGGTTTGGATGGTACACACACTAAACTTATACAAGCATATTGGTTTACCGATGGATGGTATGTCTATTATATCTCCATAACACATGTATTTTTACTGGTTAAAAATTGTTGTACCAGAAAGCGATCAAACAATTCCACATACTTTACGACTGAAGTAGGCCAAAATACAAGAAATATTAATACACGAACTTAAAATCTAATTTTGACAAACCTAATAACAAATGCAGGGTACAGAATAGAGATGTATCTATCTATATTTTTTAAATACTTATGGGCATGAATCTTAATTGCCTCATAAACGATTAAGTTAGTCCATTTGCTCTAAATACATTTGTAGATTAGTGTAATTTATAATAAAAAGAGAATCTTATACTTAAGTTAAATGAGGCTTAAACGGCACTTTCAGAGTTATGTAACCCCTTCATGAAAAATGACACACAAATTAACTATGTACATACATTTTTTGTAGATTGCTCACTATTTTAGTAAAATTCAGGACACCAACTTAACTCTACAATAAATTAAAAGACGTATATCAAGCTAGCACGACAGTTATTTTTCCGATTTCTGACTTGTACTATAATTTGTCGCTAATTTGTTACAAAATCCGCTTGTGGCGTTTAGCCATAATCAGCTGGTATTCAGCTTGATAACAGGCTAAAACTACATATAGCGTATCTCGAAAAGGAAAAGTCGCAGGATATTACTGTAAAGACCATAATTTGTCGCCGAAAGATGACACATTTAACGAATTTGTCGCTAGTCTTATCTCCAACTGATAAGCAAAAAAACTGCTGAAAAGCCAACTGTCGAAAGGTAACGTGTTACCCAACTTGGGGGAAACAGGGAAACTTTGGTAAATAAATCCGATCTCTTAAAACAAATGTAACAAAGAACTCCTTAATTAATTGTTTGGTGTTTTTCAGCAGTTTTTCGCTTATAAGCTGGAGATAAGATTAGCGACAAATTAATTGAATGTGTCATCTTTCAGCGACAAATTATGGTCTTTACAGTAATATCCTACGACATTTCCTTTTCGAGATACGCTATGTGTAGTAGTAGCTTGATATCAAGCTAGCATACCAGCTGATTATGGCTAAACGGCACGAGCGATAAATTTTTGGATTTGGTAACAAATTAACGACAAATTATAGTGCGTCAGAAATCGGAAAAATAACTTTATCGTGCTAGTTTCATATACTTACGTAGGTAATTAAAAGTAAAAGTGACTATGGTTTTTCCACGAGAAAACCCCACGAACTGAGATTAAACTGGCTTTTTTTTTGGAAAATTGTACCTTTGTTATCATATCGAGGTTTTTAGACACGAGCAGAGCACATATTTTAGTAATATAAATCATGCTAAAAAGTGCGCTCATGTCTAAAAAGACTTCATATTGTAAAAAAAATACCGGCCAAGTGCGAGTCGAACTCGCGCACCGAGGGTTCCGTACAAACCTGTATATATGTGATGTACCTACTTAAAATTTAAGGTTTTCGGAATTATTCCTTTATATGTGCTATAAAACATTGCTTCATGCCAAATTTCAGGATTCTAAATCGACTGGAAGTACCCTTTACGTTTTGATTCCCTTGCGAGTAGTTGCGAGTTTGAAAATATGCGGCTTAAATTGCTGTTCCTTTTGATTGCGTTGACATAGAAGTTTGATTTTGTTGCAGCTTAAATGTATTAAAAGACCTGAGTATTTGATATGAATTTCAATTTAATATCTCTACGCGTTCATGAGGAAAGGGGTAGTAACTTTAAAATTATTAAAAATATTTTTATTATATGATGTAACTAAAAATTTACGGTTTTCGCAATTTTTCCTTTATCTGTGCTATAAGACGTTGTTTCGTACTAAATTTCAAGATTCTGAGTTCACGGGAAGTACCCTGTAGGTTTAGATTCGAAAATTTGCGGCATAAACGGCTGTATCTTTTGATTGCGTTGGCTTAGAAGTTTTTTTCACAGCTCCAAGGGACAATAGACCTGAGTATTTGGTATAAATTTTAGCTTGATACCTCAACGCGTTCCTGAGAAAAAGGGTCTTGACAGACGGACGGACGGACGGACAACGAAGTGATCCTATAAGGGTTCCGCTTTTTCCTTTTGAGGTGCGGAACCCTAAAAAGGGTACAATTTTCCAAAAAAGCCATTTTGACCACAGTTTGTGGATTTTTCTCGTTAAAAAACTTAGTCTCGTTTACGTTTAATTTTTGTAGCGTTATTAAAATAACGAGAAATATAAAACAATATAGTTAAATTTTTTTGTCATATTCTTAACACATCTATATATCCCTCCTGACGTTATTGGGTCGTTTAATACATCCGTAGTTTATGTTTCAGAAGTAGATCTTATTATATCCAGTAGATCTTATGAAATGCTTTTCAATATTTCTTAAAAAAATTGAATTATTCTGGCTTGTGCTTGTTCTTCTTTCTTGAGAGTAGTGAGAGAGTCGTCACTATGTTATTTGAGTATGTTACCAAATACAGTATTGCCTAGTTCTTTTAAATTGCCAACTCATGTAGGTATGTGTTTTAATTAAAACACCGTAAGCAGGGCCGGATCTACTATATGGCTTTTTGGGCTTCAGCCCAGGGCCCCGTGGATTCAAGGCGCCCCCAGCTAAGTCAAGTCAAAGTCAAAAATAGACGATAATGCGAAAGAATCTATAATATAATATAAATCAAGTATTTTACTGTCTAATTTTTTTCTATACTTTCGAGTAATTAGGTGGGCCCCTAAGTAGTATTAGCCCACGGTCCGGCCCTGACCGTGAGACATCTGTAATTGATTTGTGAAAAGTTCTTCTTCAAATCTTTTCTTTCGCACTGCATTCCATTTTCGTTAATTTCTTTCACTTGAAGCTTGTTTTTCGCTTTGAGTAGTCCGAATTTATTAAATATTAAAGTTTTTTGTTCTCTATTTCCGCCACATTGGCTTTTACTAAAACAGTTTTTTTCAAACGGCGAGATGTAAGAAACAGGACTAATACCTATTTCGTTAAAAATAAACTACCTATTGGTTTATATTAATTTCGACAACAGAATGTGATATTTCAAAATAAACAATTATTATGAAATACGAGCTCAAAGAAATTGTTTTTACAAGAACAAGTAAATAATAAGTACATTTTTCTCTTTTGGTATAATAGTGTTTAACAAAATACCTACTGTATTTTTTATGGCTTACTCTGAGAATTTCTGTAGTTAATTAGCTAAAAAATTTTTGGCATTCCGATGTTTTTAGTATCTATGCAGTTGCTGAGACCATACTAAAATGACTCCCAATAACATTTGAGAACTATTATGTCTTTGTAATAGCCGTTTTTCTTATGACAAACTGGGGCAAACGGCTACAATTCGTAACGTGTACAAGGGTCTCCGGTCGTCGAAATATTATGACTACATATGTGAAGAAAGTTGAAGTCACATTACCACTTAGAGGTTAAACAATTTGTCAAAAACTTTCTTATACGTATTAGGTACTACTTATAGCATGGTTATGTAGAATCGATTCCCAAAAGGGCTAAGGGTATTTTTATTTTACTATTCCGGCAAGGCCCTCTGGTTTGATATCTTTGGCCTCAGGCAACTGCTGTGTCCTGGATAAAACTAGGAAAAGGTACGTTTTTCTAATAACAATAAGAGGTATTTATTTATGTTAGGTTCAGTTTGAAGAAGGCACATATGCAGGAATCGTATTGTGTTAAATTGGTAGCCAATCATCAAAACTTTACATACCTACCTATTCCTCCTGTATTGCAACGTTTTTGACCCTCTTCTTGTAAAAATATACCCCATTTCCGTTTTATTGTATCGACCAATAACATTTGGGTGTCAGAAATAACGTCCATGGTATGGTACCTATAACGAAGCTACGATGATTATAAGTTAAAGAGCTCGTTCACACCTCGAGCCCGTCACAGGTGGTCTTCGTAATGCATTCCAAGGCCTACTCAAACTTGTCGAGCTCCTCTTATGTAGTCGTTTGTGTTAGCTTAGGCCCCAAGATCGCCGAGTTTGTCCAAACTAGTTGAAAGTCCGCCGACTGATCGGTTGGAAACTAATAAGTGTTTGTTCCCCGTTTCCAGTGTTATAATTGTGTACATGAAACCGACTGAGACTTTAATTACCGCAATCGTTAAAGAAGCAGAAGCCCACGGACAAACAAACGGACGTCTGTTCCAATAAACTGTCGTCGTGTCGCGTTCGTACTTCACATGCCAACTCCTACCCACCTTTTATTTTTATTTTCTTGTTTTCCTTTTTTTTTATAAGAATAGTCCGCTGAAGAGAAGAGTACACCTGTTTTGATTAATTGCATTAAGAATTAATATATTAAAGGGGATGAGACCAAATGGTACAAATTCATCTTAAAGTTTGATTTGAACTTAGCAAAAATAGTATAGGATGTAAAAAAATAGCATTAGAATATCGTGAAAGTATACAGGTTGTATTTTCTTAATATTTTTTTTAATAGAATTGTTCGGTTAAAAATATTTTGAGAACACCAATTATTTCCGTAGCTCATATAGGAAAGCATCGCTTCGTGCAATTGTTGAAATTAGATTGGAGGTGGTAGAAATCTGCCTTTCGAACTCTTCAATGCTACATAATCCCTGAGCAGATGTTTTGGTTTGCTCGCGACCTGCAAAGTGGTAGTAATAATTTGTGTACCTCTGAATTCTGTCGCTGTCTTTGTGTTCACAGTTAACGTATGATGATAACAGCCAATAAAACAACTATATAACTTTTTGTTTCAACTATAATTCAAAACAATTGTTTCGACCAATAGGTCATTATCAAAGATACATTCAAGTGGATGTGCTAAGATTATATTATTTACAGAAATATAAATAGTTACTAGTACATCTGGTTGCATGAGACTTCCTGCTTAGGGAAAACCTTAAATTATTAAAATTTTGCTTACAGTGACGACAACAACAAGGGTGTATTATACGAGTACAACTCAATTTGATTATTGACTATGTTTTCAATTTTGTTTTCTAAAGCTTTTTTAATTTCTGAGTTCTCATAAAGGTTTAAAAATTTTCCTTTATTGAGAAATTGGAGTTCCTTGTCTTCATCTATTGTATGACTATGAGTAACACAATGTTCCGAGAAACCCGAAGTAGTGATATTGTTTTTTATTGAATGGTTGTGTTCTCGGATAGGATTTTTTATAGCCCTCCCCGACTGGCCTATATATGTGGCATTACAATTTTTGCAAAATAATTTATAAATCCCACTTTTAGACAATTTTTAGGGTTCCGCGCCTCAAAAGGAAAAAGCGGAACCCTTATAGGATCACTTCGTTGTCCGTCCGTCCGTCCGTCTGTCAAGACCCTTTTTATCAGGAACGCGTGGAGATATCAAGCTAAAATTTATACCAAATACTCAGGTCTATTGTCCTTTGGAGCTGTGAAAAAATCAAACTTCTAAGCCAACGCAATCAAAAGATACAGCCGTTTATGCCGCAAATTTCCGCAAATTTTCGAATCAAAACCTACAGGGTACTTCCCGTGAACCCAGAATCTTGAAATTTGGTACGAAGCAACGTCTTATAGAACAGATAAAGGATAAATTCTGAAAACCATAAATTTTTAGTTACATCATACCTATAATAAAAATATTTTTAATAATTTTAAAGTTACTACCCCTTTCCTCATAAACGCGTAGAGGTATTAAATTGAAATTTATGTGAAATACTCAGGTCTATAATACCTTTAAGCTGTAACAAATACAAACTTCTATGTCAACGCAATCAAAAGAAACAGCAATTTAAGCCGCATATTTTCAAACTCGCAACTACTCGCAAGGGAATCAAAACCTCAAAACCTAAAGGGTACTTCCAGTCGATTAAGAATCTTGAAATTTGGCATGAAGCAATGTTTTATAGCACATATAAAGGAAAAATTCCTAAAACCTTAAATTTTTAGTTACATCACATATATACAGGTTTGTACGGAACCCTCGGTGCGCGAGTTCGACTCGCACTTGGCCGGTATTTTTCTATTGTTTCCTTATTTTTGACTAATAAGTTCCCTCAGACGGTTTTGTGTATATTACGTACACTACATTATATATTTTATGATACCTAATTCAAAAATCTGGAAGTTATTCCTAAGAACATGTAACATAAGCATATTATTTGTAATATTGTAGCCAACTAGATCCTACTCTTACAGCAGATCATACGAGGTGGTGATGTACATGTTGTAAACACAACTGTGGGTTTTACAATTTTCTCACATGCTTTACAATATTGTAAGTGGTAATAAGTAGCATATGTGAGACATTCTTAATACCTGATCATGGCGAGGGAATTAAAAAACCTTGAAATTATGTCTGATGTTGAACTTATACACGTACTTATATATCAGTCCAGGGGGTGAAATTAATTAATTATTCTACCTCGACGGTTTATTTTTATTTTTAATTATTTTATGCAGAATTTCCTGTAGATGTTTTAAATAAATAAGTATTACAAAAATAAAATATCTCTGTAACACAAGGGCGGATTCCAATTTTGAGAAGGAAAATGTTCATAAAAATTTCTGGTTCTTGTCAAATATTAGATTCCTAAGCTTAACCAAATCATGAATGAAATAAATGTCGAGTTTTGGGTTTTCTGATCTACCCCCATAAAACGGACTGGCCCAACTTGGCGAAATGCAAAAAAATAGGTTAAAATTAGGGGCTTTTAATGTGCTATTTAAGTGCGCAAATGATAAATTAAGTGCAATAATGGTTTTCAAAGTATTTAAAAAAACCAGGATTCGAAAATCTATCCCTTCAAAAAAAAAAAATTAAAGGCTCTAATCTTATTATTGTAAAATTAAGTGCTTTAAGAAATCAGCGATTTAATCGAAAAAAACTGTACCTAAATGAAAAAAAATTAACATGTAGGTACACAAAGTAGCTGCAAAAGTAATATTAAAAACATGTCAATACAATTTAAAGAATTGATATATAATGCAATATCTATCAAATAAATATCTACAATTTCAGTACAAGAAAGAACAAGTTGTAAAGGGTTGTTTTAAATAAAAAAATGTGGGCCAGTATAAATTATTATTTCTCTTCTCGAGTCCGCTGGACTAACCTGATTCAGTGGTAAAACAAAGAAAAAACTTAATTAATAAAAATCTGTCTAGTTGTGATTTAAGTGCTCATTAAGTGTAAAACATTTGAGGACAGAAGAAAATGTGACGTGAGTTATGTCAGCTGTAACAGCTCATACATTGTCCCACCCCCTCTTAAACTTTGCACTTTAAAACTAAATTATAATTTCTAAATTTTAAAAAGTTCAAAAAATTATTCAATTCAATTATTAACAGCTTTAATTACGTAAGGATGTGTTTTTAAAATTTTTTATTTTTTTAAAACTGGGTTTGCCAGATTAAAACTATTAAGCGGTAAAACTCGCAAATAATTGTTTTTTATGTAGGTACCTAATAATAGCAATATTTTTGAATCTACGTTTGGGTATTTTGTTAAGTACATCGAGCTCAAAGCGCTTGAAAATAGCAGAAATTTCCAGGGATGGCCTGCAGGGTCAACCGATTTACAGATTTTTCAAAAATCAATTTTTTTCTTAAAATTTTTGACAAACCCAGGTTTAAAAAAAACGGTGATTTAGAGCTGTTAATTATTGAATTGAATAATTATTTTGAACTTTTTAGAATTTACAAATTGTAATTTAGTTTTAATGTGCAAAGTTTGAGAGGGGCTGGGACATTGTTTGAGCTGTCACAGCTGACAGAACTCACGTCACATTTTGTTCTTTAATTGAATTTTTTACACTTAATGAGCACTTAAATCACAAGTAGACAGATTTTTATTAATCAAATTATTTCTTTGTTTTACCACTGGATCGTGTTAATCCAGCGGACTCGAGAAGAGAAATAATAATTTTTACTGGCCCACATTTTTTCATTTAAAACGGCCCTTTTCAACTTGCCCTAATTTTGACCTATTTTTTTTTTGCATTTGGCCAAGTTGGGCTACCTAGTCCGTTTTATGAAGGTTTCTGATCTGGAAGGGAAAAAGAGTGTCCTGACCGTAACACCCTTTCCAGAGGCGCAACCAGAAATTAGAGGGGCGGGGTAGGGATGGTTAACATTTTCTATATTACCTACTTAGAACTAATAAGTAATTAATTAGGAATTTATTTAAATTAGAAATGTGTAACTATAACTGACTACAAAATACAGTCACATTATTATTCATACAAAATTTTTCATAAACGGTTTTGTTTGCCGTTCCATATTAAAGTGATATAATAATTGGTTTTTATTTTGCGATAAATACGTAAGTGCGAAAACTTTTGGCCTTCGACTTTTATTTTTGGAAAGTAACAAATAGCAAAAACGAAAAATATCAAAAGGATCGTCGAAAAATGTCCCTACTCAAATTTCAGAGAAATCATCGGCCGTGTGTTTCAGTCAAAATTACGGGCTTTCACTACGGCCCATTGAGTCAATAACGGCGCTTTTTATTTTTCCGCATTGGAGAAAAAGTAAAACAAATCGTGCTGCCAAAATATACCGACAGTGTGTTCTTTGGCAGACGCACAATGGAGACCGTTTCAAGCGGTTGTTTAATAAATAAATATTGGACATTATGATATATTTGTACGTGTGAAGTATTTTTATATTAGATAGACCGCGAACGACCGTACCAACTGTTAGAAGATGCAAAAATATAAGTAAGTACCAAATGTTCGTTTTATCTGGAATTGTACTCAATATTTTTTTTTTTTACTTTCAATACGAGAAGGAAACATCTATTAGTTATGTAATCTTGAAATGGGGTGAGGAGTCCAGCAAAAACTCTCATTTATAGGGAGAGGAGTCACTGAAAATCTCATGGGGGAGAAGGGGAAATCCGTCTTAAATCTCATTAGAGGGGAAGGAAGGAGCTAGTGTAGGGTTCTGTAAGTTCTATCCCATCATAAATAAAATTAGTCGTTTCGGTTGTGTATTAATATTACAAATTCGAGGACCCCGTTTCTCCCCCTTAAAGTTTTCAAAAACAAGTTCTGTTACAATACAAGGAACCGCTGTGAAATTTGTATGGTTCTAGTCTTAGCCGTTTTTCCACTTCAGGACCTTATGAAATTTTGGGTATGGTACGATTCCACCCCGCGACCAACAAAATCACCAGGTAAATTTTGAATGACGGTACAATTCCGCCCCGAACTTTTGCAGGCAATAATTTTGATGGTAGGTACTATTCCGCCCCGATTGTACCTACCTACATAGAAGCATCTAAGGTAAAGAAATATTAAAGTAACTATCTATTATCTTCAAAAATTGTATTTTACTAATATGCATCCCTCATAATAACACGAAACTAAGCTGACGAATATCTTAATTAAGGTAATTAAAATTAAATAATCTTAGACAATAGATAATCCTATAAAGGGGTAATTTGAAATTGACCATATTAGAGAAAATTTGTTTTAATGTTTAGATCGTAATTATATAAAGCTTATTTACTAACATATGTATTTCTTCGGGGTGGAATCGTGTCATAGATTTTAATGACCACACAAGATCAGGGCAGAATCGTGCCCTGCTATAAAATTTTGCATTTTTGTTACCACTTATTGACCTACTCTGTAATAGTAATAATTTTTCCCATTTCGGGATTTAATGTACTGTATAAGTATATAGTCAGGTAAGTGTTTAAGGAAATAGTTTAACTATATTAGCCGTTACTAATAGTAGACTAAAGAGATGTCTGACTTCTTTTAAAATGAAGAAAACGTATCGCGATTATAACAATATACAGAGCGATCATTTTCAGCCTACCTCCTAGTTGTATCTTCGGATTGATTTGGAATATCGTTCCGCAATTAAATTTTAACAAATGTTTTAAGTTTATTTTCATTTTGTTAGGGTTGGGTGACAAAGAAACATTTCGTTTGATTCCTTAAGATCACAAGGTTATAATATGTAAAGACAACACGAACGAAGTGAGTCTTGTCGTGGTCTTGTATATAATATACAATAGATTTATTATATAGAAGTACCAAGTACATAAATTTAGTTATGTAATACGCAGGTATAAGTCATTCGTCTCGAATTTAAGATGCATGTATCGAAGTAGGAGAAATATGAGCAAAAATATGACTCAAATTTTAGCTTCTTCACTCAGCGGTTTGGAGTGTTCCTTGATCGGTACATAAAATTTTAACCCCTCTTTGAGTCCTTTAGGGGTTGACTTAATAAATTTCAAGTTTCTACATTTCGGGGTTTGTGCTGTGCGTTGATAGAATATGAATTAGTCAATTAATTTTTTTATGCATAACACGTTTCGTTGAATTTTACAATTTATTTAGGGTAGATTTTATACAGTTTACTCATGCAAGAAAAAATCCAAATGGTTTTTAATTTTTTTTTTTTCGATTCTAAACTCCGCCCCTTGTATAAACAGATGAAATGATAGCAAGTATGTATTAATCGTGTAAGTATTAAATGCACAGCTTGTGTAAATCACTAATAATATCCGCAATTTTTTTCGTCGAAATAAAAGCGTGTCTTACATCTAAACAATTTTTTTCTTAATTCTTAAAATACACAAACTTTATGTTCATGTGTCAGTTTGTATGTACGCACGTATGAAACTGGCCCCTAGAAAACGACACACGAAGAACGCATCCGGTCTAATAAATTCCTTAAAATGAAACGATAAAGAAAGACTGGGAAAATTGCTTTCAAAATACAAAAACATCGAATACAGCTGATGCGTATTTGAAAATTTGGAACAATTTAAACAATGTCAGAAACGTGCTGTTTAACTTTGGAAACATGTAATTACAGATTATTTGCTTTAAGAATAGTTGAAAGTAACCAACTGTAAGTCGACAGATACAGATATAGAAAGTCCTCAATGAAAATAAATAGCTTGGTTTTTAATGTTTAATCGCGAACAAAAACGCTCGATGTTTCGATACATAAACAACAATTTATCACACAACTTCATTCTGTAATTCATGTTTAAAAAAAAACTTCTTAGGGTAGTAGTCAATGGCGGATTTACCAGCAGGCTAAATAGGCTAGAGCCTAGGGCGGCAGATTTTAGGGGGCGGCTAACTTTGCTCAAAAATTTTTTTGTCTTACAGAAATAAAAAAAAATTATTATCTTATACACGGAAAATCAACAAAAATTATCTACAATATTTTAGTGCTATACGGAATACACAAACGTCTGTATATGAAAAATTACTAAAAGCTTATTTATAAAATATATCCACTATTGTGATTTTGAATTTTTAAAATATTCCAATAACGTTTAAGTATTACATTTTAAATTTAGTATTTTTACCTATTATTTAAATTACTTATTGCCATAATATTTTCTTTAAGTCCACCCACACTATGCAATTAATGTGGAATATGTTTCATCACTTAAATATTTCTATTCGAAGAGAAATGGGATCCGAAAAAAAATTGCTTAAAAATAACAATAACAAATATTATATAGATATATATGTGGAAAATGAATACTTTTCTATTAATATTTCTAATGATATTAACAACCTGTTTGAGTGTAGAATAAAAATTTAATAAATTTACACGTACAAAATTGCATATTGTTGCACAGAATTTCATAAATATTATACGTTTCTTAGAATGATGATAATAAAAAAAAAACAATAATGATAATATTGTAATGAATAAAAGCTGTAAATATCCATTCAACGAGAGTTCTTCTTAACATTCTTACATTTTTTATCCTAATGAATACGTATCAATATTTGTTGATTAGTCTTATAAAAATATAATACAATCATAAAGTTGCAATTTCATTGACAAAAAATTGATTGTGAATAAGGGTATAGAATAGCAGGTATCGGTAGGGACGGCAAATTTTGAATAGCCTACGGGCGGCAAATGTGTAAATCCGCCACTGGTAATAGCCAATACATGTTGAAACTTATCCATAATGTAAAAATTAAAACACAAAACCAGTTTCAAATAAATTAATTGTATTCACAATAATATCGTTTCGCCACACAGTGGCATCATCAGGTGATGGGTATACATACAAACTTCGACTGAAACTAGGACTATTTATACTAAATAGGTGGGTGGGGGTAATTGTTTAGTTTGCTTAAATGAATATTGAGTAACGGGGAACTATTGCCTTCTATTTAATCATTTAAAATCACTCCTTTTTTAAAATTTTCTATTTATTCCTAATTGTTCTAATAAGTTTAACTTGAAACCCTTATTTTGCCTATGTAAAATTTTATAACCGAAATTAAAGTTATGGTTATTCTTTAACAAATGTTCAGCATAGGCAGTCCACTTTTTTATTGTTAAAACTTTTAAGATGTTCGTTTATGCGGGTCTCGAACTTTCTGCTTGTCTGTCCTATGTACACTTAAAAATCTTTACGATCTAATAAATAAACTCCTGAATAGGAATGTTTAGGGGTTTTACATTTGTTGTTGATTATATAACTGCCTAGACTATTGTTAGTCCTAAGGCTAATAAAACTATTTTTTATAATTTTTACAATGTAGATTCTGCTGAACATTTGTTAGAGAATAACCATAACTTCAATTTAGATTATAAAATTTGACATAGACAAAATAAGGGTTTCAAGTTAATCTATAATCTGGAAGACAGAAAGTTAAAATTATCGGATCCAATGTGATGATGATGATGAGGTTTTAATTTTTTTAACTTCATATAACAATTAAAATAAAAATATAAATATTAAATAAAAATCTCAGGTGGAATAAAATTATGTGTGTTGTTGTTTTATTGAAAAATAGTCAACTATAAAATTTATATTTAAAATATTTATAAAAAACTAACTATGCCCGCGACTTCGTCCGCGTGGAATAGTGACTTTCGGCAGCATTTAAAATTTTTTTCTTCTGTATTTTTATTTTCTGGGCCGTAGCCTTTTTGCCAAAGTCATTACACAAAAACTTTCATTCCTTATTTTTGCACCCTTTAGGGTAAAATTTTTACAACTTTAAACGTCGTATTTATATCTAATCAAAAGCCTAAAAAATAAGTTTCAAGCCTCTAACTTTATATCTACTTATCTATCTCTGTACCAAATTATCATTTAAATCGGTTCAGTAGTTTGGACGTAATTGCGTAACACACAGACAGACAGAGTTACTTTCGCGTTTATAATATTATAGATTAATATAGTTTAAAATAGTTTATATAGCTTAGAATTCAACTACTTTTATTGATCCAAATAAGTAAAACCTCTATAAATTTTTACACTTAATATTTTAATTTTCTGTGCCGTAAGCTTTTTGTACGACGTCATTACACAGAAACTTTCATCGGCTAATTTTATCCCCTTTAGGGTAAAATTATTACAAACATTGAATGTCGTATTTATTTATATCTAATCAATAGCCTAAAAAATCTTTAAAAATCACGGAATTTCCGCACAAACTTTCCTATTTCAAAACCTTACAATCCTTTTTTCGCATTAAAAAGTAGACTATGTCCTTTCTAAGGCTGTAGACTATCTCTTTACCAAATTTCATTTAAATCGGTTCAGTATTTTAGGCGAGATTGTGTAGCATACAGACAGAGTTACTTTCGCATTTATAATATTTCGCGAATTCATTTTCATCGATTTTCCCATGGGAATAAGATATTTTCCCGCAGTAAAACGTAGCCTATGTGTTAATCCAGGGTGTCAGCTAACTCCATACCAAATTTTATGAAAATCGCTCTAATCGTTTAGACGTGAAGAAGTAACAAACATACACACTCACACTCTCAAACTTTCGCCTTTATAATATTAGTGTGATAAGCAAACACGTATACAGATCTGATAACTGACCAACTGAATATAGGAATATTATTTTAGAAGCAATCATAATTGGCTGCATCATATTTTTTTATATAGTACATGGTATAGAGATAAAAAAAACTACAAAGGAATATGTAATTTCTATGTTCGGTTCGTAGATTACCAGATCTGTATAAAACATTTATATATTTACATTCCCTAATCATATTAAATCAAAATAACAGCATTTTACTTAGTTAGTTTATCTCTTCGATGTAATAAGATGCCTATTCTTGCATAAATAATAAAACGGTATCAAAAGTATTCCTATTTTAAGTTGATGACATTTCTTTAGGAACCGATTTCACGTTAAAGTATCTAATATGATTAATATTTGTTGTAATCACATAATCCATATTACTATTTAAATTTCACTTTGATAAGTTTTCTTATAATACATTGCAGTTTTTCTCTGAGTGTAACATATTTCATTTTGTCATCCATGATATACTTAGATGTTTCACATTGCTTTACATATTTGAAGATTTTTTAATAATTTTGGATTTTTAGCTAAAATTTGTAATTTCACTAATTAAGTAAAAATGTAAAATCTTTCAAAAATTTTCAAATAAAGCAATAGAAAACGCTTACTTATAAGGATTGAAAGAATATAAAAAGAGGAATTGAATAAGAATGTAAAATATTGTAGGTAGATGGTTTTTGAGAAACCGAAGTTATTCGTTTTTAAACAATTTGATTTTTTTTTTAATTTGAATTTTTTCTGAATCCCATGTATAGATACAGTATGTAGCTTAATTTTGGTGTGACGTTAATTGTATGAGTCAACACTAAGCTTTTTTTTTGTAAAAGTTATGATTTTATAATTTGTGCTGCGATTTTTTATTTCTAAAAATTAAATGATCTCAGAAACTGCTCATTGTAGGCATAATTACAGCTCGGTTATCAAAGTTACCTCAAAAGTTTGGATTTCATACGAATTCGACAAAAAACTATAATATTTCATTTAAAATAAATAAGATTATCGTTGCTAAACCCTTAATTCCAAAATGTCCAATTTTTGACACATTTAGTTCCCCAAAACGTCTAATGGACCACTTAGTTTGAAGAACTCTTTTATTAAACTTTCTGAAGACTCCAAAAGTTGTCCACACAGTTTCAATTTGATTTTAATTTGCGACGGACCCCTTCAGACGTCCCCCTAGTACTCCTTTTTCAGCGTTTAGTACCTGTATGTTTCTAACTGATCGTAGAAGATGTCCTTTACCTATTATATCGACTTACATATTTTCTTCTCCTAATATATTGTCATTTCTAATATTTTCTAATTATGTATGTAAATATGTAATTAAGTAGAAGAATTAGGTTGCAATTGAAATTCTTATTCGAGTCATTTTTTTCCTGTTAACAGTTCAAAAGAAAGCAGGCGTCCGTTTTCGAGTCGTGAACGTTGGTTTGTTTATCCGGAATCGACAGCACTAATCACTTGGAGTTTACCCAGCATTTTTCTTTTAAAAAGACTCACTGAAAGACGTGCCGTGGACATCCACTACCATACCATTAGGTATTGGCATAATGTATAGAGAGAGAGAAGCGTCTCGTCCGTCGCGACGCTGCGCTTCAAGACGCGCGTCGACGGACGTTTATAATAAGAAAATTTCGTTGTGTTCTCGTTCTTTTAATGCCGCTAGAATATGTCAATCTGCAAAACCCAAATAATTTCCTTCACTTCACTTCACTTCTCTCCTGTCCCGTTAAACTTATCTGGAACACCTTTCAAAAGCTGACATTAGCCATTTATTTTTATCGAAAACGTTCATCGCTCATCTTCTCTCGACGCCGGCGGCGTGGCGACGGAACCGGGGACGCGTCATTGTCAGCCACGACGCCGCGCCATGACGCTTACAACCAGGTATTTTCAGAACAATGCTTTTAATGCATTCATTTGGGAACCAACGTATAACACTGACAGAATTGTTAGAAATTAAACATTTATTAATTAGGAGAAATAAAAATAAATATATTTTAATATGTGAAATAGGGAAGATATGGCCTTTTTTCACCTGTTTTTCAATCGCAAAGCAATGAAATTAGTCATGCGCAGAAGTTTATGGACATAAGCACAAATCAGTTATTTGATGGTGATTTAGTTTTTGGGGTTCAGCCTGGAGGACTAGGCTACTAATTAAAACACTAAATAACAAACAACAACAATATATGTACAACTTAACAAATTAAAAAAATGAAATGGTGAATTGCGGTAGAATAAAAGCTCGAAGTAGAGAAGCTGGAGACGAACTGAAGAATTTTAGAAAATAATTATTTAGGAAACTTATGAAGGAGGAGCTACGTAACAGTTATTAGATGAAAGTAGGGTACCTACCAATAGGGTGGTAACAAAGCTGGAAATTTTTAGAGATAAAAAATACTGTTACGAGTACTTGCCAATTAAGTTGGTGTGAGCATAATTAACGAACATCTTCCCTGAATACACAAGTAATATTCCCGGCTTTCCCTGGAACATCTAGAAAACACCAGCAACGATCAATGGGAAAACAATTTGATTACTAGACGGCTGTAGAATTCCCTAGAAAAAGACTGAACAGACTATAAAAGGCGGAAACGGCACACACCGAATTAGTTGACAGTGAACAGCTGATGTTTGGAAGCGAAGCGATCGATAGGCGAACAACAGGCGATAGATAGATAGTGTCTACATTATAGCGAGTGTTCACAGTAGAGGCGAGCGGGAAAAGAGACTTTTAGTGAAATAAATTCGTTGTTTTGTTTTGCTAATTGTGTTTTCCGTGACTGAACACGTCACAATACCTTCAAGTTTATACCAATCACTAAATATTAAACTTGCCTCTTTTCACAGTCTTTTACATATAATAATAAACATTCCACTTGAAGAACATGACTATCTTTCGGAAATAAACATAATAAAACATATCGCTCAAAATAATGGCTACAGTATAAAAACAATAGAAAAAATGCTAACCAAAAAAATTCGCAAAAAAGTACAAAATGCCTTATTTAAAATAGAAAAAAGCTCCACTAATTCTGATAACCTTTTCTGTTCAATAAATTACATTAGAAAGTCAAGCCACAAAATCAAAAACTTTCTAAATAAATTCAATATAACCACTACAGAAATAAATAAATTTAATTTAGGCTCTGCGTTGATTAACAACAAGAAAAAAGGAGATTACAAACAAAAAAATGGGGTTTATCAACTAAATTGTCAGGACTGCGATGCCTTATACATAGGACTTAGGACAAACTGGCCGATTCTTAGAAGTACGATTAAAAAAACATCTAACCAGTATAAGGAATAAAAGACCCACTACAGGTCTCGCTGAACATTGCTTAAAAAATCATCATAACATAGGTATAAATAATTGTAAATTACTTCATTGCCAACCCAAAAGAAGAAAATTAACTCTACTAGAGTTCCTGGAAATAAAAAGAGCCTTAACGAAAAATAAAAATATTGTCAATAACCAAAAAGAACTGTATGTGTTAAATACCCCACTCCTCATAGATTTATAATAACTACATAATTTAAGTATATATATAGAATATGTTGCACATTTTGACTTAGTATAGTTGTACTCTAGTTAATGGCTACTTAGCCGAAACAATTGTCGAGTGTATCGTTACAATAAATTGTTGAAGTTCATTTGTTTTTTTAAATTTTTTCAAAAGAATTTTACAAAATATTGAAGAATATTTAGATAGATATGACGACACAAACAATATACTACAAAAGAATTCTAATGTTAGAAATGTACACAAAAGGGTACCTACTAATAATAAAACACACAATTTTTGCTAGGTAAAAGGATAATATTTGGAAGCTGAAGAATGTGGCGTTATCCGTAACACAGTCTACATCGACTTTAACCTCTAAACAATTTACTCTTATTTCTCTTACTAACAATTTAATGATGAGCTTTTCGCACAACCATGACAAAAATAGTATACGTATTGTAACGAATTTTCTAGTCAAAAATATTTATTTAAATAATTATTTATTTTACACTATTTATAGATATAACACTTACCACTAACTTAGAACTACTATTTATGTCAGAAAAATTCTCTTATTTATATAACAACTTATTTATATCACTCTTGTCTATCGCTTATCGTCTTGATTCGCTTTCTACTACTACTCTCTCGCGGCCCAAAGACGATCACTTTAAATACACCCTTCGAACTTTCTAGATATATTCTCGAAGAAATCCTGATTGTTCCCGAATGATGAATAGTAATTAGAAAGCCGTCGATAATTCACAGAAATGATCATCTTACTTGTCGCTGGAGAAAGATTTCTAGCTTGTAGGTCGATAATGATAAAAGAGCCGCGCGCTGTGACTGTGCCATAAACATGTTAGCGATAAGAAGTACATGCACACAAATCGCACGGTATCACTGGACGCTACGGTATCTTGGGAAGAAACAGGTTCTATATCCTTCAGCTCCGGGTGGCAATTCACATGCAGTCTGAAAAAACCCAACACTTCCCTCGATACGTAATGTACTACATATTGTCATTTGTTTTGTAGGCTTGATAAAGACCTCTAACGTATGGTGAAAGGTTGGCGTTTTTGCACAATAACATATTTTTTGATCTCCGACGTGCTATAATCCGTCTATTTTTTAACAAGATAATTTGGGGAAGAATTGGATCCGTAATAATCATATTTTACAATAATTATGTCCTACGAGGGTTGTATATTATCTATTAGCTAGTGAAGTTTTTGAAAAATAAGACCTGTTCTGTATATTAATATACAAATACATTTAAAAAAATTATAAATCTTAATTACGAGTAAACATGACGGTTAAAACAACGTTCAAAACGTAAAATTCTCTTCAATAATTACCATCCTGACATGTCCTATGTTATTGAAAGTGAAGCTTGTTAGAAATGTAATTAAGTCCCTCATCGCTTTGTTAATATGTAAATGTCATAAAAATACTCTACATTTTACTTATCAAATATCTTGTTGAATTATGTCCCCAATTTTTTTAATAATTTTTCTGCATAAGAGAAACACGCCAATTAAGTTAATTTTTAACATACACACTTGTATAGAGTTGTAATACATTTTTACAACAAAAACAATAATGTAATTATCGTATTGTCTCTAAAAACATTTTCCCACCACTCCCCTTATTTTGCTTCTCATTATTTTAGTAAAATACAAATAACTTGACGCTAGAATAAATTAAAAGTAAAAGTAAAATCTGAAAATTGTTGTTAAATTAGCTTTTTTCGGAAAATTGTACCCCTTTACTAGATCGAGTCTTTTAATTTAACGTATATCAAGCTAGCACGACAGTTTTTTTCCGATTTCTGACTTGCACTATAATTTGTCGCTAATTTTTTACCAAATCCAAAAATTTATCGCTCGTGCCGTTTAGCCATAATCAGCTGGTATGGTAGCTTGATATTAAGCTAGCGCTAGACATAGCGTATCTCGAAAAGGAAATGTCGTAGGATATTACTGTAAAGACCATAATTTGTCGCTGAAAGATGACACATTCAAAGAATTTGTCGCTAGTCTTATCTCCAACTGATAAGCGAACTCTCGAAAGGTAACGTGTTGCCCAACTTGGAGGAATAGGGAAAACCTAATTTTAAAAATTTGGTAAATAAATCCTTAAAACAAATGTAACAGAACTCCTTGATTAATTATTTGATGGTTTTCCAGCAGTTTTTCGCTTATCAGCTGGAGATAAGACTAGCGATTTTTTGAATGAGTCATCTTTCAGCGACAAATTATGGTCTTTACAGTAATATTCTACATTTCCTTTTCGAGATACGCTATGTCTAGCGCTAGCTTAATATCAAGCTAGCATACCAGCTGATTATGGCTAAACGGCACGAGCGACAAATTTTTTAATTTGGTAACAAATTAGCGACAAATTATAGTGCAAGTCAGAAATCGGAAAAATAACTTTGTCGTGCTAGCTTGATATACGTAGTGTTTTATGCATCTAAAAAACATCACCATGCTAAAAAAGTGCGCTCGTGTTTTAAAAATTTGATATACTAAAAAGAGGGTACAATTTTCCAAAAAAAATTTGACCTTAGTTTGTCGATTTTTCTCTTGATGGACACGTCCCTTTTATTGTAACATTACGTTAGGTCCTGTAATTAACTAAAATAATGAGAAAGATGTATATAAACAAAAATATGTGAATAATACATATTTCTCCTTTAGTAACTAATATTAAAAAATAAAACAATCGAAATTACAACTTTACACTTTACAATTTTTCATTTTTTAACTTTTGTTTTATAATAAGAGGACTTGCCGAATAAAACTTTGTGGGTTAATGATTATAAGGCTTCAGGACTTCAAACCCTTTTTCCTGTAATAAGTGTCACCGTTTTAGGTTTCACTCTTGCCAGATTTTTTCGAATAGAAGAGTGAGTATATAACCATATACTGTAGTAGGGTTTCCGGGATCCCTGCTGGCATCTCTTGGCCATATTTTGCAGATGTTTGATGTCAATGTCAACGCTGGACATCTTTGAAATGGGTTTGTCTTTAAACGAAATCAAGTAGATGTGAATGTATTTACGGTACCCCAACAATATACAGTATCGTGTAAAAATTAGGACTCTATTTGCGACGACGGTGCACAAATTATAAATATTGACTAACTACATTATGCTTTAGTCAACTGATAAAAGAATAATTGATATTAATATTACTCGGTGTAATAATATCAAATAAAACTGTAGATAAAAATTAGAGTAAAACATAGTTAATGAGTTTTAAGTAAACGGCACAAAAAGTTTAAATTAAGTATATAAATTTTGAAAGGAAAGCAATTTAAAAGGGAAAAGTACTTTTGAACGATACCATACACCATACGAGTAACGGTGGAGAAAATATGGTACACGTTTGTGGACGTATGTGACTGTTCAAGACTGTTGGCATTTGGAAATACCAGACAGTAGTAATCTGATCGCTTATTTTTAAATTTAGTAGATCCCTCCGCCCCTAGACAGATTCATTACACGAAACATCACGCGCTAATTGTAATTTGTTCTAGTACAGAGCACTAATCGTGAAACATCTGTAGGTGTAAATTGCACCTATTAAATAAACTATTACTAGGGGGTGTTGTTTATGTTATAGTAAGAAAATAATAAGAGAAACTTTTTGGCAGGTAGGTAGTAAGTACCTGATCATATCTGTCGCAACTGTAACTTAAAAAATAATGCTACTAGGTACACTAAGGGTTGCTTTACGCTACACATGGCAATCATTCTTTTTATGTATTGTTTACTTTATTGGACAGTAATTTAGTTTTACTTAGGTCAAGAAACCCACCCTCTGTTTGGGTACTACCAAGGGTATTTCGAGAAACTGCTGATTTATTGTAGACAACAGTACAATGACCATCAACATTTCTTCATTCACCCCCATATTTGTTCACGCTATTCATTTGTTTACTTACCTATTCATTCATTCAGTAGTTTTAGTCAAACGTATTCAATCCATTCAATTCTAAATATTTTTGTGCATAATCACAATAATATTATAAAGGCGAAAGTTTGTGAGTGTGTATGTTTGTTACTTCTTCACGTCTAAACGGCTGGAGCTATTTTCATAAAATTTGGTATGGAGTTAGCTGACACCCTGGATTAACACATAGGCTACGTTTTACTGCGGGAAAATATCTTATTCCCATGGGAAAATCGATGAAAATGAATTCGCGGAATATTATAAAAGCGAAAGTAACTCTGTCTGTATTCTACACAATCTCGTCTAAAATTTATTGAACCGATTTAAATGAAATTTGGTACAGAGATAGTCTAGAGCCTGAGAAAGGACATAGGCTACTTTTTAATGCGAAAAAAGGATTGTAAGGGGTTGAAATAGGAAAGTTTGTGCGGAAATTCCGTAATTTTTAAAGATAGAAGCTTGAAACTTATTTTTTAGGCTTTTGCTTAGATATAAATAAATATGACATTCAATGTTTGTAAAAATTTTACCCTAAAGGGGGCAAAAATAAGGAATGAAAGTTTTTGTGTAGTGACGTCGGCAAAAAGGCTTACGGCCCAGAAAATAAAAATACAGAAGAAAAAAATTTTAAATACTTCCGAAAGTCACTATTCCATGCGGACGAAGTCTCGGGCATAGCTAGTCTAATATATAAAATTCTCGTTTCACAATGTTAGTTACCATACTCCTCCGAAACGGCTTGACCGATATTTATGAAATTTTGTATGCATATTCAGTAGGTCTGAGAATCGGCTCCTATCTATTTTTCATACCCCTAAGTGATAAGCATTATTTTTTGTACAATTTTTTTAATTTTTTTTATAATATGGCATTAAAAAATATATACATATAACCCTTAATTTTCATCCTTCTACTACCAGCCCCCATTTTTTATAAGCGATATTAGTACTGTAATAATCTTCAACTTTCAGTGGTCGATAACTGATCAATTATTATCAATCGAGTAGTCATCCCCGCCAGGCGTTTACTGAAGTAAAAGAATGTTTTATTATAACATTTCAGAATGATTTGGCAATGTTCAAGAATGTTTCAGAATGTTGAAAAAAGTTAGAGAATGTTTTGAATCATTATGGGATGTTCTGGATAGTTCTCAATTCGCGAATATTCTAGAATGCTCCATCAAACGTGTGATATATATTCTTACCCGAGCAACCGGGTATTTCTGCTAGTAAATGTATATAATTTCACGAGCGTGAGTTATTCAACTAATTTCTGGTCCTTCGAGTTATTCAATCCTTATCAACGAGGCGTTTTATATTTAACTAGCTATGCCCGCGACTTCGTTCGCGTGGAATAGTGTCACTTTCGGTAGTATTTAAAATTTTTTTCTTCTATATTTTTATTTTCTGGGCCGTAAGCCTTTTTGCCGACGTCATTACACAAAAACTTTCATTCCTTATTTTTGCCCCCTTTAGGGTAAAATTTTTACATACTTTAAATGCCGTATTTATATTTAATCATAACCCTAAAAAATAAGTTTCAAGCCTCTAGCTTTATATCTACTTATCTATCTCTGTACCAAATTCTCATTTAAATCGGTTCAGTAGTTTGGGCGTGATTGCGTAACACACAGACAGACAGAGTTACTTTCGCATTTATAATATTATAGATTATTATAGTTAAATTATAGTTTAAAATAGTTTATATAGCTTAGTATTCAACTATTTTTATTGATCCAAATAAACAAAACATCAACTTTTTACACTTAATATTTGAATTTTCTAGGCCGTAAGCTTTTTGAACGACGTCATTACACAAAAACTTTCATCGGCTAATTTTATCCCCTTTAGGGTAAAATTTTTACAAACATTGAATGTCATATTTATTTATATCTAAGCAAAAGCCTAAAAAATAAGTTTCAAGCTTCTATCTTTAAAAATTACGGAATTTTCGAACAAACTTTCCTATTTCAACCCCTTACAACCCTTTTTTCGCATTAAAAAGTAGCCTATGTCCTTTCTCAGGCTCTAGACTATCTCTGTACCAAATTTCATTTAAATCGGTTCAGTAAATTTTAGACGAGATTGTGTAGCATACAGACAGAGTTACTTTCGCATTTATTATATTCGCGAATTCATTTTCATCGATTTTCCTATGGGAATAAGATATTTTCCCGCAGTAAAACGTAGCCTATGTATTAATCCAGGGTGTCGCACCAGCCGTTTAGACGTGAAGAAGTAACAAACATACACACTCACAAACTTTCGCCTTTATAATATTAGTGTGATTACTAAAACATAGTGCAGCAGAGTTTGCACAGTAAACAAATTCTTTAATGATTTTTTCTGAGTGTACCTACTTTTTCTATTACCATTTTATTTCCATTTTCATCTTTCCACTGCGCCCTGGAACTCATTTAAATTAATGATTGTTTGATAGTTAATTGTGTGCATTTTTATTATTTTCAACCGGTTATCCAAATTTCCTTATGTTATTTAATCGCATTGTTGTGGATGAGTTCCTGAAGCGAAATTTTGCGCTCACTTTTCGCTTGTGTAGGTAGGTACCCATTTAAAAACGGTCCCTTATCACGAGTTAACATTCGGGAACGTGTTCCATTGTTACCCCGTCTTTAATCCGAAATGAAAGGCCCGCATTTAATTTAACTGTAGCTCCGGGCGGAATATGCATGATAGTGGTTGCGGAGGCGGTGGTGTTGTTCCCATTCAACACTGCATACACAATTTGACGCAGTCAATAATACTTTGTCGATATTATCATCCCCTTGTGTCAGTGCTACATATTTTGCGATGACGCAAAGCAATAATATCCTTACATTGTGAGCTCTTTATTTTCTGCTGAAAAAATCACATAAGAATATATGTATTGTAACGAATTTTCTAGTCAAAGATATTTATTTAAATAATAATTTATTTAACACTATTTATATAACACTTAACACTAAATTATAACTACTATTTATATCAGAACAATTCTCTTATTTATATAACCACTTATTTATATCACTTTTGTCTGTTGTTTATCGGTTTGGTTCGCGCACTGATTCTTTATCACAACTACTGTCCCTCGGTCCAAAGATGATCACTTTATATACACCTATCAAACTTTCTAGACAGGAACTCGAAGAAATCCTGATTATTCCCGAATGATGAATATTATATAGAAAGTCGTCGATGATTCCAGAATTGATCTTGTTACTTGTCGCAGGAGAAAGATTTATAGCTTGTAAGTCGCTTATGATAAAGGAGCCGTACGCGGTGACTACGCCGTAAACATGTTGGCGTTAAGAAGTACATGCATACAAATTGTTATCGCACACACGTACGGTGTTACTGGTCGCTACAGTATAATGCAGGTAGCTGATGAAATGCAGCAAAATATATCCATGATGATTTAATAATGGTTGCTATTTTTGAAGGACAGGGTTATTTATTCAATTACGAGCCCTAACAGCTATGTTTTTATGGTTTTATATTACTCCCAATAATTAAGTTTGAAAAAAAATGCATATAATAATACATATATGTATATTAAATGACTTGAAAAATGAAATGAGCAAGATAAGGGAAGGGATATTAGTTGTAGATAGAAAAAAATATGGTCCATAATATACACGGATGATATAGTATTCATGGTAACAAGTTTTGGTGGTTTAAAAGAAATACATAGAAAGGAAACTGGAAAAGATAAATTGGAAATAGGGAGGATTTAGTATAGTAGTAATAATTAAGTTAAGAATTTTTGTAAATAAACCGTCAAATTATTTTTCAGATTTTCAAATCCAAAGCCTCCGACAAGAGGTCTTACTACGTCACTGACGAACCTAGGAGCTTTGTCTGTTTGAGTAAAGGTAAGAGATATCTTTTAGTTAAAATTTTTAGATTGTAAATTGTTTTCAAACATCTGAAAAAGTTGGGAATGGGTTTTTAGATGAATTATATTTAAAAAGTTCTCATTTCGAAATCTGATACATACTTCAACCCCCATGACGTTTTTCGGGTGGTGGAAATTGTCACTCCTGAATTGTCCAATTTTGCCATATCAGAATTTTGAAGTAAAATACCCTTAAAGAGTTAACAAAATTACAATCTAAACTTTAATGCGCTTTCTAGGGAGATTTCTGTATCCCTCTTGTATCTGCAAACATTCCACACTCCAGATTACCAGTAAATCTTCTACCCCAATAAAAGTTGAAATTATGCACATTTACTATATCCACTTCTTCTTCTTTTTGGGCCAATTTTCACATTTTTCAAAAATTAAAACGTTTTATATTTAGATATATTTATCAACAATATATAATTTAATCTAGGCTTTCGTTTGCCTCTTTTTACTCTTTCTGCATCTAACAAATACGTTCTTAGGTACTCTATCATATTTCTGGTGCCCTACTATCTCATCTCTTGTTTTCCTGATTACTTCCATAGCGTCCTCTATTCTCCAACTGTTTTCAATAACTGTAAAATATTTTCGTAACAAAAACACTAAAAAAAATTATTTACTAAATTGTTTTAGGTACTAATTTTTGTAATGCCTCGAATGATAACTCTTTGAGAATGGCCGAAAGACCAAAACAATTAATTGTAAGAGGCATTACAATAATTAGTAAAACAATTTACAGTGTTTCATTTGAATAGATTAACGATGTTTTACGAATTCAAAACCGCAAATACGGTGTTTCAACCGATACATAATCATTAAATTTTTTGATCTCATTTGATACTTTTTCTACCCACGGAATTTTTGATGTAAAACATCTATAGCCGTGGGTGAACCGGATTGTTTGCGTGGCGAGCATGGCGAACGTGGCGATTGCATGTCGTGGCGACGCTCGCAATACGCAAGCGTCTGTGCGATTCTCTTCCCACTCGGTTCGAGTTAATTAATAATTAAACAACCCTATTAAGCGCCTTTTATGGGAATATCATCATAATATAGCATTTTCCAGTAAAAAAATAATTTCCGTACTTAGTAGCTAAATTTGGATAGACCTACACAAACCAAAAGTTGACGTTGCAGAAAGAGCACATAGAGACATAGAATGTGGTTGAACTGAGACAGTAACGTAGTAATTTCTGCGAAGCAAATTGCATTGCAAATAAGGCTTGGTATTAGTGCACAGTGTTTAGATAAGGGCTGCCGAAGGGGCGTCTGGTGTTTATTTAGAGTTCGGAGAATTAACCATGCGACAACCGCCAACGTCTGTCTGCCTGATGGTGGTGGGTGCTCTTTGTTTTCGTCTCTCATTCGCCTCAAACCGATCTCCTCGACTTATTACGGTGGATAAAACCCTTTAATTCTCCCGTCTGAGCGCGAGAACCGCACCGTAGCGTCGATTCGTACTTATTGTTAGTCACTTCATTACCTTTGAATTGGATCCATTTTTATTAGGTCAGGAGTGAACAAACAAAAAATACCATAATAATTCAATAAACGAAGGGTTTCGATTAGTTTAAGGGGTGGGATGATCCATATACTCACCTTTGGTGTGGTTTATGATGGAATTTGTAATTTACTCTGAAGGATCGTAGTTGATAAAAACAAAAGGAGTACGTATCCAAATATTACAGAATCATGATTAATTTTATAAGAAAAAATTAGCTGAAATTGTTTTTTTATAGCGTCATTCATTTGAAGTACCTGAGTTCTCAGATGCAAAAATAGACTCAATAAAGATTATTGTCCCTTAACATTGTCACCATATAAGGTTCAAACTGTCCTCTTTATTGAGTGTCTATGTTAGTGATTCGGCCAGATAAGCTAATAAGTCCCTTGAAAGTTTTATTGACTATGTAATAAAATTCGGACCATCCCCCTTATTAGTAGGTAGTGCAGTGCAGATCTCGATCATTTGACACAACAAGCTTATAATTCAGTTGAAAGTTTTATTACCACAATCGTCAATTTACATAATTCAGACTATATATAATATAATGAGCCCTTTATACCTACCTGCATTGTCCATTTTACAGAAAATATAAAAAATTATGTTTCCTTTGATTTTAGGTAATTATTATTAATTTAATTCTAACAAATAGATATTAAAATTATAGAAAGTAGGATTAAATTTTTCGAAGGAGCACTTGTAAAATAAAATCGGTTTCTTTATTATTTATAGCTAAGGGCATTTCCAAGTTGAAATTATTAAATAACATTTTTCATTTTAGGGGCTGTTCACAAAATACGTCAGGCTAAAATTAACTTTTTTTGACCCCCTCCGGTTGTCACGCTGTGTCACACTTTCTGTGACCCCCCTGTAAATATTACCTCATAAAAACTAACCCCCCCCCCGGACTTGATAAATTTTTATTGATAATACACAAATTTTGATAGTCAAAAATATTTATTTTATTTTCATAATAAAATTTAAATAAATTAATAAATATCTTTTGTAACGAACAAATAAATAATAAATTCAGTAACAGTTTTTGATGAACGGCAAACGTCACATTGCCGTAGACCCCCCGTCCCCCCTTGTCACACTCAGCAAGACCCCTCCCCTTTTATGCGAATATATTTTATGAACGGCCCCTTACAAAAAAAAGGAACAAAAAAATATTTTTATTTAATTGTAGCAAATGGATAGAAAAAGTTAATTTGTGTAATAAGGTGTTACGTGTATTTTTCTTGATATTTATGACTAAATTCTTTGAAGAGCCAATCGTAAAAGTTTGTTCGATCGTGATCAATTTTTTAATACGCTTTTCGGTTTCTTTATTATCTGTCTAAAGCTAAGAGCATTTCGAAGTTAGAATTATTAAATAGACTTTGTAATACAGATGAGTTCAAAATAATCGAGGGGACTTAAATCTCCCCCTCTTTCTCTTTCTTTTTATATTTCTGTCACTTCATTCTTCTCAAGAAAAACAGATAACCAAAAAAAACTACCGTGTTTCTTCGGGAAATGTTAATAGAAATTTTAATATAAATTGACGTTCTTAAAGAGATTACGATAATAAAGAAAGCGCAATACTGTTTTTTACAAAATAGGTAGATACTTAATATTCTTCTTATCATATTTATAAGTAAAATAATTACTTACTCTCCCCCTAATTACCAATATGGAATCAAACTTAAAGCTGTAAGGGGTTAAAAACGTTTTGTTATTAAAAACCAACTTTCACCGTTTCGCCTTGTGGTTTAACATTTTTTCAAGGATAGGTTTTAGTTAGATTTATCACAAATTGAGTTTAAGTATTTTTTTAATGTATAGCCACGTACTTTTAAATTATTTATTTATTGTAGAGTTTAGGCCGTGGCCCATTATTGTGGAGATTTCTAGACGTTTCGTCTCCAACTGCGGGAGACATCTTCAGTAGATGCGTATCATACGCTCTTTTCAACGTATCTACTGAAAATATCTCTTGCAGTTGGAGACGAAACGCCTAGAAATCTCCAAAATAATGAACCATGACCAATCAGCCCGGGAAATACTACTCCATTGGTATTTATTTATTATTTTATCTATACATTGTGTTATCTTTTTTAAATGTTTTTTAACTAGTGTGCTGAGGTATATTAAAAATTATTTTTAATTATTTACAAATTTAAGGCCACCATCATGTATACTTGGGACAAGTGCAATAATATCTAACTATAAAACCTACCATTGAAAAAGCCTAAACAACGAGACGAAACGTCGGGGGTTCGTTCTTAATAAAATGAGATTTTTAACTCGTTAAAAGTTTTGAGTTTGATTCCATATTTTAAAAGTAAAATCCATTAGCATTACAGGTGTTATCTAATAACTATATCTATAGTGAAACAATTGATTTTTTTTTTAATTTTAATATTTGAATAACCGTTTTCTTGAAAACTTTTCCATCATCTTTAAATTGAATTATTTTGGATTTTGTACTGGCAAATTTTGGATAAAGTGAAGTGTGGTATTTTTGGCATACTTTATGGTAAACGTATCAAGAACTGTGCCTAAGTTAATTTTGGTAAAGTCACATTAATTTAAATTTCAAATTTTAAGTTTTCTTGCAATGGTTTTAATTTTTGAAATACTTTTTTAAAAATATTTGTGTGCTCCTAGTTATTACCAGATGCTTTTCAATTTTAAGACCACACTCAAAACGATGGAGGTTAGTGTAGGTAAGGGCGTAGCTATGATTTTGTTGAAGGGGTAGCCGAATTTGAAAACAAGATAACAGTATGTTTTTCTCAAAAAAAGTGTTTTAAATTGATAAGAAACCAAGATGACTCAAACAGGTCAAATTTTTATTCAGAAATTTTCATTAAATTGTCTTAGGGACCGTTTATAAAATACGATCGCATACAAGGAGGGCGAAGGGGTCTTGCTGAGTGTGACAAGGGGGGACAGGGGGTCTCCGTTCATCAAAAAATTTTACTGAATTTTTACAGAATCCTTGAACTTCTGATAAATAGAAATATTATTTATTTGTTCATTACAAAAGATATTTACATATTAATTTATTTAAATTTTATTATGAAAATAAAATAAATGTTTTTGACTACCAAAATTTGTGTATTATCAATTAAAATTTATCATGTTCAGTAATATTTACAGGGGGTCACAGAAAGTGTGACACAGCGTGACAACCGGGAGGGAGAGGCTCAAAAAAAGCTAATTTTAGCGTGACGTATTTTATGAACAGCCCCTTAAGTATTTTTGAATTATGTATTAATTAGGAAGAAGCTTAAATTATTAACATTTTCTTAATAACGAACAGATTCTAGAATATTTTCCATGGTTTACAAAGAAGGAATAACACAATTTGTTTCATTTTGGAAGATTTGTTTTTGACTTATTCTTTTTTGTGGACATTATATATGTAATAGGTAAATAATTAATTGTGGTCCCAGTAAAAGAAAAACAGAATTTACAAATTAGTAGGGAAGGTAAAAACGTCGTCAGCTTACTAAACTATGTAAATAGATAACTAATGTCGTCTCCTGGATTAGTAGAAGTTAAATTACTACACGTGTTGCCATAAATATCTAAAGTGCACGGGCTCATTTGACGGCACGTCGGCTTCAAAATGATTAATTACCAAGTTTCAGAAATATGTTATATAGACTTCAACCAAAACTCATCAAGCGTAAAAGCTATTTCTTACTTTTAGGTTACTCCTTACGTTGTCAGACTGTTAGGTACCTGTACCTACATATTTTTTTAATAACGTAGTCATGGTTTTGACCCATACCTACATTAAGTATACAACATGCTTGCAGTTTTTCGGCGTTTCAGAAATAGTCATAATTCATAATAATACCTACAAAAAAAATCAAACAGTGGTTCCAGACGCATTTTATAAGAACGATTTAGGAAATATTAAATAAACAAGACTAACTTTTGGGTGAACAAAAAATATATCAAAAAATAAAAATGATGTACGTTTTAGGATTCCCCGTGTAGGGCCCACATAATCAGGTTTTGGCTAATAACAAAGACAGCAGACAAAACGTATATCAAGCTAGCACGACAAAGTTATTTTTCCGATTTTTAACTTGCACTATAATTTGTCGCTAATTTGTTACCAAATCGAAAAATTTGTCGCTCGTGCCGTTTAGCCATAATCAGCTGTAGTGCTAGCTTGATATCAAGCTAGCACTACACATAGCGTATCTCGAAAACGAAATGTCGTAGGATATTATTGTAAAGGCCATAATTTGTCGCTAATTTGTCGCTGAAAGATGACACATTCAACGAATTTGTCGCTAGTCTTATCTTCAACTGATAAGCGAAAAACCGCTGGAAAACCATCAAACTGGCACTACATATGGCATATCTCGAGAAGGAAATGTCATAGGATATTACTGTAAAGGCCATAATTTGTCGCTAATTTGTCGCTGAAAGATGACACATTCAACGAATTTGTCGCTAGTCTTATCTTCAACTGATAAGCGAAAAACTGCTGGAAGACCATCAAACTGGCACTACATATGGCATATCTCGAAAAGGAAATGTCGTAGGATATTACTGTAAAGATCAAAATTTGTCGCTAATTTGTCACTGAAAGATGACACATTCAAAGAATTTGTCGCTAGTCTTATCTCCAACTGATAAGCAAAAAACTGCTGGATGCCGTCAAACTCTCGAAACGTAACGTGTTGCCCAACTTGGGGGAAACAGGGAAAACCTAATTTAAAAAATTTGGTAAATAAATCCTATCTCTTAAAACAAATGTAATCAAGAACTGCTTGATTAATTTTTTGATGAATTTTCTGCGGTATTTAGCTTATCAGCTGGAGATAAGACTATTAGCGACAAATTCGTTGAGTGTGTCATCTTTCAGCGACAAATTATAGCCTTTACAGTTATATCCTACGACATTTCCTTCTCGAGATATGCCATATGTAGTGCCAGTTTGATGGTTTTCCAGCAAGTTTTTGCTTATCAGTTGAAGATAAGACTAGCAACAAATTCGTTGAATGTGTCATCTTTCAGCGACAAACTAGTGACAAATTATGGCCTTTACAGTAATATACTATGACATTTCTTTCTCGAGATATGCCATATGTAGTGCCAGTTTGATGGTTTTCCAGCGGTTTTTCGCTTATCAGTTGAAGATAAGACTAGCGACAAATTCGTTGAATGTGTCATCTTTCAGCGACAAATTATGGCCTTTACAGTTATATCCTACGACATTTCCTTCTCGAGATATGCCATATGTAGTGCCAGTTTGATGGTTTTCCAGCAATTTTTTGCTTATCAGTTGAAGATAAGACTAGCAACAAATTCGTTGAATGTGTCATCTTTCAGCGACAAACTAGCGACAAATTATGGCCTTTACAGTAATATACTATGACATTTCTTTCTCGAGATATGCCATATGTAGTGCCAGTTTGATGGTTTTCCAGCGGTTTTTCGCTTATCAGTTGAAGATAAGACTAGCGACAAATTCGTTGAATGTGTCATCTTTCAGCGACAAATTATGGCCTTTACAGTTATATCCTATGACATTTCCTTCTCGAGATATGCCATATGTAGTGCCAGTTTGATGGTTTTCCAGCAGTTTTTCGCTTATCAGTTGAAGATAAGGCTAGCGACAAATTCGTTGAATGTGTCACCCTTTCAGCGACAAATTAGCGACAAATTATGGCCTTTACAGTAATATCCTATGACATTTCTTTCTCGAGATATGCCATATGTAGTGCCAGTTTGATGGTTTTCCAGCGGTTTTTCGCTTATCAGTTGAAGATAAGACTAGCGACAAATTCGTTGAATGTGTCATCTTTCAGCGACAAATTAGCGACAAATTATGGCCTTTACAATAATATCCTACGACATTTCGTTTTCGAGATACGCTATGTGTAGTGCTAGCTTGATATCAAGCTAGCACTACAGCTGATTATGGCTAAACGGCACGAGCGACAAATTTTTCGATTTGGTAACAAATTAGCGACAAATTATAGTGCAAGTTAGAAATCGGAAAAATAACTTTGTCGTGCTAGCTTGATATACGTGCAGACAAAGGTGTTCAACAGTATGACAATTATTACGACTTATTGAGAATCTAGTCTAGTCTGAGTCATGTAATGTGGCGGATTAAGCACTAAAACTGCCAAAATGTTGCTCCCCTTATTATAAATAAATGAATGGATGAAAGATTGTACCCTTATTAATGGTTTTACGAAAATATGATTCAAGTAAAAGTTTCACTAAATTAATTTTTTAATTTTTTTAAAATAATTCTCGATTATACAGAATGTATCGTTTCGCTTGGGCTTTACTAAATTTAATTTTTGCACTGTATTTTCTGTATTTTTTTATTTTTCGTTGATTGGGTCAAAGTTACACCATTTCAGTGTTATTTAACATTTTTGGAAAAATAATAGAATGTTTTCAGTGTCTGAAACGAAGAAGTATAGAAAGATCTAAATTTCATCAATGTGCTGAGCAAATACTTACCTATTGTTTTAAACCTAACTTTACAAAAATTAAACAGAATACTTTTAATTTTTATACCTTATTGTGTAGGCAAAACATCGATAACTTATTTTTCTTTAATGATGCGGTTATGTTAGAAACTGTTCGAGATACAGATAAATTGTTCCATACAAAAGAAAATTTAATTTAAAATTTATTCCCAGTCCGACACTAGTAAACTGTATTTTACTAAACTAATGAAAAATATATAGGTAGATATATAAAAAAAATATATTGCGGTTGCTTTTCTTGTCTTATCGACATCTCCTTTTGAGGTTAAAGAAGTTATAACAAAAAATAAAATTAAGTTATTCCAAATTAGATCATCTATTTAATAATTTTAATAATAGAGACGTTATATTTGTATGTGAAAAACTTAGATAAAATGTATTTATGCGATTACGTGTAGGTATTTATAGCCATATAGTGATATAGTGTTCGTTATGCGAATGTTACATTTAGACAATGCAATGGCAGAAAATAGAGGCGATTATGCAAGGTTTGTTTTGCTTCGATTGAGATATATAATTGAGCAGGACACGAGGACAAATAAACAGAATTAAATTTGCAACAGGAATAAGTGTTTTACACATCCAAATTACATTATGTAACAATTGGATGCAGTGTGTGTGTGTGTGTGTATTTGTGGTTGTTATAGGTATTAAAAAGTGAATAATTCTTATAAATACTGCATTTTTATTATGTGCTCGGTAACGCAACAAAAAAAAAAGTAATGAAAAATATCGGGAGGTGTTGGACTGCCGCCATCGTCGTATTTTTAAGAAGTCGTTAACTGCTTGGAATGTAATAATGGACTCGTGAACAATTAAACCGGCTATAAAAGAAGTAATTGCAGCGGGAAAACATGGCGTCGGCAACCAATAGCGACGGAGGTCAACAAAAGCCCGGCTAAACCATTCAGGGGAGTTCCACTTCACCCAGCACACTGCGTCAATATTGTTTTAACGCCCCACATTTTATTGCCGTTATTGCTCGCCTTTTTTTAGCTCCAAGGCACTTGGTTTTTCTTTTTTTTTTTTTGAACGACCGTTGCTCATTTAGAGTACAACCAACAATGAAAACTTTTTATTATTAATTCTGATTGTTCAATAATACATTGTTAAAAGTAGGCCAACTACACGAAGAAAACAATCATGAAAATATTTCTAGAATTCTAGCAAAGATGACTAAAAAATCTGTCAATTATATGGACGACCAGACGCTCAAGGAGATTTTACTAGAAATGTCTAGTCAATCTACGTTCGGTGTTGAGACTGAATTCTAGTAAAATTGACTTGATTAGAAAACATTTTTTACAGTTCTTATGACTGATTTTACTAAACTATTCTCATTCTAGTATTTTTTTCTTTACACGATAAAATAATCGAGAGGTAGAGAAAAAAGTCTAGACTTATTTAGCTTGATTATTCTAATACTAATTATTTAAAAAAATGAAAAATTGTTTTACACCACCAAGTACATTTTATGAGAATTCTAGTATTAATTACTAGAAAAATTTTGCTTGACTCATTAAGTAATAAAATTATGATTATTTTTCTCCGTGTATGATTGTTTTTTATTGTTGCACACATCAGTAGAGAGAAGGTGGTGGCACCATGATGCAGATGTCTATTGTTTTGACTATTGTTTGACGATTAGATATTGTTTATAAAAAATACGATTTTTTTTGTTTTCGTGGAGGAGAGGATATTTCCAAGTGACACCCAGCTGCCCAGATAGTTCGAAATATGAATTATTACTTAAATTTATAGGTAGCTACCTAATCGTTAAAAAAAAAGGAATATAATACCTATAGTTTTTAGCGCCCCACATTTTGTTGCTGTTTTTTTATCACTAAGGCATTTTTTCTTTTGTTTTGACCGATCGTTTTCCATTTTTGAGCAAAACAGCAGTTAAAAAAATTGCATTTTTGATAAACTTTTGATAAATCAACGGGTTCATCCGCGAAACGGATTGAATCTTGGACTAAATATTCTTACGGCAGAGAGTGAATAAGTTCAAGGACTTTTATTATCTTTAATAATCTTGCACGTAACATAAGCACAAGTAGGTGCTAAATTAATAAAATATTTTTTTCTAAATTCTGGAAAAGAAACAGAATCTGTGTTTAATGTCCTACATTTGGAATCAACAATAAAAAAATTCGTTGTTTATTATTATTATTCTCTACATTGATAAAAGTACCAATGCTACGATTAGATGGTTTGTTGTTTTTATTGTTGCACACATTATTAAAAAACAGTCTGGCATCATGCAGATGTCTCTTGTTTTTATTGTTATTTAACAACTAGATCTTATATAACTCACTCTTAGATAACACTCATATGCAACTCAAGTTATTTAATTGTATGTACATATTTCCTTATTAAACGAAGGATAATATTAATGTGGACAAAATAAGAATTTTCATTATTTTGGAAAGAAAGAAAGCATTACTTCAATTGTTGTGTTCATTGTTGAAAAAAGAAACCAATTATTATTTTAGAAATAAACATAAACAAAAAACTTCAGATTTTAAATTGCAAATTAAGTTATTATTTCGAATAAAAGTTTTCAAAGCTTTAAAGGAAACGCGTGCGTTCGGCTTCCTGATGGCAATATGTTGTATCGTTCCCAATAAATAGAAGCATTCGGTAGTGGTCCATCTGCTTTATACTGTCCTGCTGGATAAACAAGGAACGAATAAATCCTGTTTTCTGACAAAACATTGGTTGCACTTGAAAGGCTAAAACAACTTCAGTTGCCTTGACAGCTAATCTACGTCTCCAGATAGGTATCTACGACCGACATACATAGCTGTAGGAAAATTTACTCTTTTCTCGTTCATTGATAGATTTTCGTATTTCATTCTAATAAAATTCTAAGTATACTTACCTACAATACAATAATAGAAAACCAAAAATAGGAAATATGAATGAATGAGAATACATTGTAGCTATATAAAATAAAAAAAAGTGGAAGATACAAAAATAGACAAAAACTCAAGAAAAAGAACAGTAAAAATAAAACAACAAAGACAACAAAATATATATAAATAATGCAGATTACTTACTATCGCTGAAGCAGATTGCAGACTGTATAAAGACAGGAAATTTAGAGGGTATTTATACAAAAGGGTTGTTAGTACCTAAAACAGATGTGATAGAAAAAACGTACTGATAGTAAGGATGATAAGACTGGTTGTGGAAGTAACTACGTGTAGAATTGAGTAGATGGGACAGTACATAATTCAAGAGAAAGCAATTAAGGGTAAAACCAGCTATTAGTATGGGGTGCATGCAGGTACAGGTGAATGCCAAATTTTAGGAAAGGAAAAAAGGGGGATAAAGGTAAAACAAGGGCAAGCACAAGATGAGAAGTCAATATTGAAATTTTATTTACAAGCACAATAAGAAAAATATATTTGAAATAAAATATACAAAATATTTACAAAAATTGTGCGTTTAACGCCACAATACCCTTTTGCATTCAACAGTTCACAACGGGTTTGTACATATGCAGGCTAAGGAAACAAAAATCAAATAGGATACGTACATATAAGTATATTATATTTGTACTTATATAGGTTCATATTTAAAATTAATTGTAGGCAATAATAAATATTTTAGTTTTATGAAGAAGGTTATCAGTAAAGTAGGAATTCATAAAGTTTTGAGCGTTCAATGCAAGATTGAATTGCGCCCTTCAAAAATTATAGGTAGGTACTTCATACATCAGGTACATACTTAAAAAAAATATTTTTCTGTTTTTATTTAATGGCAATTATCTAAAATACATCCCCCATTTCCTACATATTTCGGGTTAAAAAAATTAAAACATCGGTCATTTATTTTGTAATTTTATTGATACATATTGTAATTTTAAAAAATTTAGAATATAACTTATTTTAATACATCTACCGTTTATTATATATATTTAATTTTACATTTAATAAAACGATAACGTACTCTGTAGTATTATGTAAGTTAGAGTACAAAATATAAAAGCCCCTGCCTCCTCCTCCTGTCTGATCGACGATAATTTCATTTATAAATGATTCGGTTTGGTTCATTTTTATATTTCTGTAATAAGGGATGACCGACGGCTAAAATATTTTTTTTCCTACTCCTTTGACACCACCCCCACAACCCCAATTTGATAACGAGTGAGAGATATTTTTTTGATAATTAAGTACCTACAGCTTTTTTATATTAGTAGATAAAAAAAACAATAATTAATACAAAAAATAACCACAAATTGTAATAAACGATCCACAAGAGATTGGTTTACGCAGATGAATGATTAAAACTACGACTCTTATTTTCTATTAACTAATTATAAATCCTCGAACGCTTCGTTGAACGCGCCTAACATGATAGTACTTATTATCACAGTATACTTCTAAGCAGTAGGGACATAACGCAATTTTCGCGTAGCGTATTTTTAATACGCATGCGTTACAAGGATCCACTTTCAAAATGTCGTTGACAAAACAGCTGTTCCTCACGTTTACAAATATTGAATTATTTAAGGCAATTTAAGGTTAGAAAAGTTGCGAAGCAGTATTTGGTGTTACGTGTTACCTTGTTTTTCAAAATGAATGCGAAAAAAGCCAGCAGATGGTGTGCAGCTTCAAAGTGTAATGAATCTTTAATAAACAGTTTTCACTTTTCTGTGTGTTGTTTTATTTCTTTTCAATTTTAATACAGTCGTTTTCTTTCATATTACACATCGATCGATATTTGCTAAACAAAGCAATAATTTTGTACTCTCCATTGCCATTATCGCAATCATATTGCAAGCTTGGTTCGTTTGCACTTTGACATCTATTTAAATTCCCGCTTAAAAAGGATCCACTTTTAACATGGCGGACCCCTCTCAAGGTCACAGAAACGCGCTACGCGAAAATCAAAGGAACCGACAGTTATGTCCCTACTGCTTAGAAGTATACTGTGTTATTATCATCTATACTTCTATAGTATTAACAATCGAAAACTAGAAGACAGGAAAAACATCTTTGGTTTAAACTTGTGAAGTAGAATTTTAAATGCTACTAGATGGCGCTAGCGAGCACTAGTAGCTTGGTGAGAATTGAATGTCAGTTATACATGGAGGTTAGAGAACAGTAGATTGAAGAATATATGAGAAATGTTAGTTCCTTTGTCCCATAATTTTATAACAGGTAAGAGTGGCGCTGGCGACAGTAATTGTACCTAGACTTTTGGGACATTATTTTTAATGGCAATCGTTCTCCTGTACTCTAACTTCCATGGTCATACATCATCTTTAATCTGATATATTAATATTTGACATTATTAAATTTAGTACACTGACAATATTACAGTTTAGAACATTTACTATTAGTTCAGTAAACGTTCACAAATTGGTTTTAATTCAAATTTAAATATGTCGAAGTTTAAAGTAATTATTGTGACTATATTCATTTCAGGCAAAATTATGGTCTTGTTAAAAACACTAAATTCATCTGAACCTCTATCCCAAGCAGCAGAAAATGGTATTTATCTTAATAATAGTGCGTTACCCAGGTTCCTGAAGTTTATAGAGATGTTTTGCATATATATTCTTTATTTATTAATCTTCACGAACTAGTAGGTACATATCTATGGTCACATCTGACATCATCGGGTGTTCAGTATGTCATTTTGTGAAATAGTTGAGTGCCCACGTAATAGATGGCGATTTAAAGGTCGTAGAGTGGGTTGCCTAATAAAGAATGCTGTTAAAGCTAGATGAGCTAGATGTTGAAGGCTAATGGGGAAATCCGTACGAACGTAAATATAAGTGCAAGTGTGCCGGGTGCCGGCAAATATTATTTCGATTGAAAAACGTGAAAAAATGTGAAAACCTGATACTCATTATCATTCGAAAACAAAAAGGAAAGAATACACAAATGGAAAACGTATGCAGACACAAATTAATACAAAGAAACAGTTCCTTGTCCAATACTTTCGGTAAGTGTTTCCTTACTATACGATTGGTTTTATACAAATATTTTTGTTACTGAAGTTATAATTTGACATGTTTTAACCCATATTCTTAGTTTGTTAAAGGGTTATTACATGTTACATTATAACTTTTTCATATTAAAATATTACAAAAATAAACAAAATACATTTTTATTATTCATGGCAAATAGTTGAGTGCCCACCTGGCAGACGGCGCTGAAACTCGAATGCTCGAGTGATCCATCTATAAACCTTCTCTAATCTATGTCTGACATTTTGTGAATGGTATGTCAATCAACAATCACCAATTTGTATTTTAGCTTATCTTACATTTCAAAGCGTGTTTTTTATATAATATCACGCTTTATTTATCTAATGTTGTAGTTAATTAGTTTTTTCCACCTACTTAAGGTAAGAATACACAATACATACCATAATATGAATGTCTGAAAAAAACATAAAGGTGTATTTTGTTTTATTTTAATATTCTAGTACATAGGCAGTATAGGTATCTGCACTTTTTAGTAGTGGTAGAATGGCCAAATTAATTATATTTGGAAACTCATAACAGTTATTTTGATAAATTAAAGTCGTTACTTTTTCTTCTCTGTTTAGGTCAAAGATGAAGTTATCACCGTAACTTTTTCCTCTGATGAGAAGGATAACAGTCAATACAAAGGGAGTTGCCCAAGAGAACATTTGAGGCAGTTTGGAACAGTTAATTTGGACACATGAGTTTGCAGGGGAAGGTAGATAGTAAGAAAACTTTTATAATTTATACATAATCAAATTCAAAGCTTTTACAGGTTATTATTTTTTTCTTTCATATTATAAAGCTAACGCTCAACGTTTTGCCTTCTTGTGTTTAGCAGTTTTCAAGGCTAAGACACAATAAATGTTAAGCTGTTTTAATAACAATAACTGGTGATACTAACATAGGTTTAAAAGTTAATTATTATTAAATTGCAGATAAAAATCTTCTCTCAGGTACATGTTTGTCATAGTATAGATACCTATAATAATTATAAAATGTGTATTGTTCAAATTTTTAAATTTGTTATGTAATAATAATTCTTGAATGTAAGATTATAGCCCAGGTCCCAACGTGAATTCATAGCCAAATTCTTATGAATTACAATAAAGGTAGCTTCCTGAAAAGAACATTTAAAGTAGTTTGCCTTTGTTACCTTGTTTATAAATTTATAGTTTGAAATCAAGTTTATGTATGTCTCTTAATGTAGCCACGTTTTTTTTAAACTATTCATTCGTTTATTTATTTAATTACATATTTTTTATATAATCCTGATGTTGTCTTTTTAATGTATGTTTTTAACTACCATGCTGGGATGTATTTAAGACTGATTTTACCTAATTATATACAATTATTATATCTATACTAAAACCAACATGTACCTGAGACAAGTTCTTTATCCGCAATTTAAAAATAACTAACTTTTAAACTTATGTTAATGCCATCAAAAATTGATATTACAACAATTTATAATTTATTGTATTTTTTAGTATTAAATAATCTTACAATGTAAAGCGAAACGTTACGTGTTTTATAGTAAAAAAGAATTTTAACTCTTAAAAGCAATAATTTTTGATTCTGTATTTTTTAGCTTACATTAATAGAAAGTTTTTTATCAGTATCAATCAAATTATCAAATAAGAAGAACAAATATTACATTCAAAACAAATTACATAATAGTTTAAGTTCTATCGTTAATTTAAAATTTTAAATATTTCGCGCGCGCATTTTTGGCATTTACGGCGCTCTCTTTCGGCGACTTCGGTAACTTACGGATAATCTCGTTACCAGTCGTACTTTTTAATTGTTTTAATAAATTACATAAATTTATTGTTTTATATAGCAGTTATAATAATTTACAGTGAAGATATTTAAATTTTAAATAATGTGTTTGTAAGACGAGTTTTGCAACAATCAGCAACTATTTAGCAAAATAAAGTAATAGACGGTACATTAAATTTACAAGGGGAGTTTAGTCGGCCATTTTAAATATTTTATAATAGAAATGTATCTAATTGTTTTTTGAAAGATATTGCCTTCGTTTCATTATACAGGAATTGATTACTACTTTCATTTATTGGCTGAATTGTTTTTCAAAGTTATTATTTGTGGCAGGTATTTTGGGTTTTGATTATATAATTGTTAGTAAAGATTGGGATGTTGCACTTTCATTAATTTGTTATTTCTCTTTACAGATGTGTGCAGTTAAATTAAAGTTGTAATTTTTTCTTTTCCATTTAGGTCAAAAAATGAGATATGATGGTGGCTTGGCTTTCTTCCCTGGACAGAAAGATAAATATCACAAAATGTATTGGTAGATAAGGATTTTGAGACATGAAACTGTTCCCTTTTTGTACACATGAGGAGTTCACGGAGAAATATACATGGTAAGGAAAATCACTTAAACATAGGTTTGTCTGTTGAATGCTATTAAAATTATGATTAGAATTAAAACACTTGGTTTTGTATGTTTCACTAATTTTAATTTTAATTAAACAAAGTTGTGTATTTGCAATCATATTTTTTAAAAACAAATTCAATATACATTAAAGCACTACAAATCTGTAAAATTTACTCGAGAATTGTTTCACTAAGAGATAATCCTAATCATAATCTCATTTTTATTGATATTTATGTATGTGTTCATTCATAACTTGCTTGAAATGCAAAGGATATTCATTTATGATTGTTTGGTCGTTTGAAAACTGATCAAAAGGACAAAAAACTAAAACAGACTACTAATTATTACAGTAATTGTTAGAATTTTTTAAATAGAATAATTATTTAATTGTTTACGTAAACAAAAAGAAAACATTTAGGTATTTGATAAAATTATACTCGGATATCCCTTTAGAATGATTTTGTATTTTTTTATTTGTAATATTTGAGAATGGTTATTTAAGGGATTTGTTTTAAACAAACTGTTTTCTTTTAAGAGTTACATATGTATTTGGTTGTTGCTTTATTAAGATTTATTCAAAATTAAGCCAAAGAATATTATTTCATGTTTTTTTATCTTCATTCCCATAATATAAAGTGCTGTTTATTTTTTCAACTAAAAACCTATATGAAGTAATGTATTTTATATTTATATTTTACGTATTAGTAATAATTTTCGTATTTCTTTAGCTTTAAATTAATGTTAATTAAAAATTGAAGTATTGGTTATCACTTTCATAATTTAATTATAACTGAATACATTTTCATAGTGTTTTATTTTACAGGAACCTATTTGGATTTTAGATATCATAATTATGTTACAAAGCATTAATTGTTTTAGTCCTATTATTATTGAAGATGTTGCAGTAATTGAAGGAATTAGAAAGAAGTACATCATTTTCACTACTATGTTGTGAATCCTAGTTTGTTCCTGTTATAACAGGAAGGATTTATAGCAACGCAACATGTAAGTCGACATATTTCTTTAATTTATTTAACATTTGTAACAAAACAATCAAAATCAAAGCTTTTTTTTTTTAATTACTATAAAATCAACATCCACCGTTTGCCTTTGTAGGGTGTCTTTTTTTTAAAGCAAAAATACATTTAATGATAAGTTACTCTCATCTTAGTTATTGGTGTTTCTAACATAGGTTTAAATGTTAGTTATGAAATTTTTAATAAAAAAAGTTGTCTCAGGTACATGCTGGTCTTAGAAAGATGTAATTGTAAATATGTAAAAACAGTCCTAAATACACCCCAACATAGTAGTTAAAAACACACTTTAAAATGACACCAGCTATCAATAAAATAATAAATAAATAAATAAATGAGTAAATAATTAGTTTAAAAGCACATGGCTACACTAAAAAACATACATAAACTTAATTTGAAACTATGAATCTATAAAAAATACTAAGCAAGGCCAAGATAAAAAAGTTTTAGTTAGTTTTTATTGTCTTGTATTTATTGTATTTTGTTGTTTTGTTTAAATTTTTTATAGATGTTATAATAATCTTTGTCTATAAGAATATTGTCCATACCCACATGTGAATTAATAGACAAACTGTCATGAATTAAATTAAAAGAATCTTCTAAAAATAAGCCTCTGTACAAAAACAAATAACAAATTTAAACAAAAAAATATACAACTTAAAACTAACCGAATATTTAATCGCTACAAAACCATTTATAGGCGAATGCTATAACGATTGTTACATTATTCTTGCCTTGTTTATTTTTTATCAATTTTTATTTATAGATTTACAGTTTGAATAGTTATGAAGTTTATTTACATCTCTCAACGTAGTCACGTTATTTTAACTATTTATTTGTTTATTTATTTAATTATGCTTTTTTTTTAACGCTCCACTATTGTATTTGTATTAGTAACCAGGGAGAGAATCTTCAGAAATTCTGAAAGCAATTATCAGAATTATTTTATCAATTTTATTAATAAAAGTTGCCGGTTGTTGATTATAGCGCCACAACATTTTTGAATGCAACATATGCATTTTTTTATGGATATCTCTCATCTTTTTTCAATGATTATTGATGATTATATGTCATTTTTTTTACGGTTGTCATAAAGTTAACAGAATTTCGAGGTTATCCTATTTTATTTAGTTTTGAGTGTGTGTTTTAGTAATAAAATTTGTATTTTATTTATTTAATAGGGTAGTTAATCCTTTTATTTTTCCATTTTTACAGATTGGTTTACGAATGAGTAATAATTAAGGTCATTTTGATGATCATTTAATCGACTTCAAAACTAATAGTGCTGTTTCTTTTGGATTTGGTTTGCTGTGATAAGTGAGAACGACATGAGATTTCCTGCACATAATTGAACAGGAAAGAGGTCATGACGGTCGACTTTTTCGTCCGGAAAGACAACAATCATAATGCAAAGGGAATTGCCAAGGAAAGGTCTTGAGGCACGGAACTGTTTACTTTTTGAACATATAAGGTAAGAGAAATAATTTAAAAATATAATTATAATTTCAATAATTTTCAAATAAGAATAAATTTAATAACTGGAAACTATGGAGGGGTTGTAGAAAGTATTAAATAGCTCAAACCATCAAGCCTCTTTAATGCCTTCAAAAAGAGCCATATACTCAGCTGCTGTAGATAAATTTTTAAAATTATAATGTTCAAGTACCTGATCAAATTGTTGCAACTAACACCTAACAGACTGTCTTAAACCATAAAGAGCTTTATTTAATTTACAAACGTAGTTTTCTTTTGATTCTATTTTTTCTATTACTCGTTTCATTCAATTTTTCACCAACTGCTTGTCACCTATAGGTGAAGTTGTCAGAATTATAGGTTTTGTTTTATTCAGGTTTGGGTACGTGTTCTAAGATTAAAATTATGTTTTATTGATTTAATATTGTACTTTTTTGTCCATTTCTACAGATTGATCGACGAATGAGAGAATTGAGTTCATTTGATGATCATTCTGAAGAGGGATCAACCACAAGACTAACGGTTCTGTTTCTTTTGGATAAGATTTGCTGTGGAGTCTTCACCTACCAAATCATGCAGTTAATATTCGAGGGATAAATGAGAACAACGTGAAATATCCTGCATACAATTAAGGTAAGAATAAATTACATTTAGTTGTAAATTACTCATTATTAATCTTTTGCCACCGAATCTGTTTTAGACCTGCGTTGGAGAAGACAACGAATGAAGATCCGTCCCGTAGTTAGTTGCTTATTTATTTAAATTACTTTTTATTTTGCATGCTTTTATTATTTTGCTTGTTCTCTTGCATGGCTATAAGGGGTGATGTGGAGGCGACGGAGTATTAGAGGGGCTTATTTAGTCCAAATAAAACGTTTAAATGTTAATCTAAAAGTCTATAAGTTTTTCGTGTTGTAGTAAATACTAGAAAAGAGCGGAAGTTATTGGTAGTTCTTATTATTATTATAATATGAACGACATAAACTATTATAATGATGTAATTGTATTTTAATTTGTTGTGTGTTTTCTCTTTCAGGTATTTTGTTTTGTACTGTTATATTAATATAATAATCGTAACTTAGTCTGTACATTTTCTATTGTGAGTACTTTTACGTTATTTTATATATGTATTATGTGAACCTACAGTTTAATGTATAATATCTGTAATTATATAAGGGTTATAAATATATATTCCTGTAGTGAAATGTAAATAACTGGTTTAATTAATAAATCAATAAAAAATATATACCTGTTTTCGTTAACTATATAAAACTGTAGTGACATTTTATGAGTAAAAGATCCTTCGAAACCATCAATTCGACTTACATATATTTCTAAGAAAAAGCTTTCCTTTATGCTCTTCCGAAAATACCTACATCGACTTATGTCCTCCTGATACAAATGGTCAAAATTTTAGCAAATTTTTAATTTCTGGGTTTATACGTGGGCTGCAATAAATAATGTGACAATCAAATTTTTCCGAAAATACCTCCTGCGACTTATGCTCTCCTGATACAAATGGTCAAAATTTTAGAAAATTTTAAATTTCTGGTCTCATACGCGGGCTGATCAATAAATAATGTGACAATCAAATTTTTCCGAAAATACCTCCTGCGACTTATGCTCTCCTGATACAAATGGTCAAAATGGTCAAAATTTTAGCAAATTCTTAATTTCTAGGATTATACGAGGACTGATCGATAAATAATGTTACAAAATTTTCGGAATATACCTCCTGTCACTTATGCTCTCCTGATACAAATGGTCAAAATTTTAGAAAATTTTTAATTTCCGGTCTCATACGAGGGCTGATCAATAAATAATGTGACAATCAAAATTTTTCCGAAAATACCTCCTGCGACTTATGCTCTCCTGATACAAATGGTTAAAATTTTAGCAAATTCTTAATTTCTAGGATTATACGAGGACTGATCGATAAATAACGTTACAAAATTTTCGGAATATACCTCCTGCGACTTATGCTCTCCTGATACGAATGGTCAACATTTTAGAAAATTTTTAATTTCTAGGCTCATACGAGGGCTGATCAATAAACAATGTGACAATCCAATTTTTCTGAAAATACCTCCTGCGACTTATGCTCTCCTGATACAAATGTTTGAAATTTAAGCAAACTTTCAATTTATGCACCATTACGAGGTGTGATCCACAAAAAATTTATTTTTTATTTTTGAAAGAAATTTCTTTATGAGGGATTAATTAAAACAATTTTTAACCTCTATAAGTTTATTAATGCTCCATTAGGATGTTACATTATTTAATAAGCACGATCCACACTAACTAACAACAATCAAATATAAGTACAATACATTAACATTTCTAACATTTTACAAGTTCGATACGATAACAATAGTAATATTTAATTACAATATAATAAAATACCTGAAAGAGAAAATACACAACAAATTAAAATACAATTACATCATAAAAGTTTATGTCGTTCATGTTGTAATAAAAGCTTACAAAAAAGGAGGTTGTTGTTTGTCGCACTTAATTGATTTTTTCATATTATTATATTTGTAGGTATATCAAAATGAGTTAAACTAATACTCCTACATGTACAGCAATACGAAAAAGTTATTTCAGTACGACTACTGCCAATAACTTCCGCTCTTTTCTAGTATTTACTACACAAAAAACATAACTTTTAGATTAACATTTTAACGTTATATTTGGACTAAAAAAACCCTCTAATACTCCGTGGCCTCCACAATCACCCCTTATAGCCAACCCTTATCCGCCAATATATTTTTAATGATTACAATTTAATTTAGTTTTAATAATTTTACCAAAAAGACAATTTTGAAAAGTTTTGAGTATCAGAGGGACTTTTTGTTGCAAATATATCGTTTAAATATTAACATAATGGTTTATAAAAACAAATAAATACCTGTAAAATAAAAATATAAGAAAACAAATGAAAAAGAATAAAGTATGATTGTTTGCAATCTTCGATTGATCTCCTTTACCTGTAAGCGAATGGTGCAGTGCATTAACCAACAAAACTACAAAGGACTAACGGCAAAAACTAATAGAATTGGTAGAAAAGATTGGACAGATGTCGTCTGAGAGAGCTGGGCAGTCGCCTATTGCTTCTATTCCAGATAACCCACACCAATCAGTCTGAAAGGAAGTGACGTTCGAGTAGACCGCGAGAAGTGTATAAGACACTTCAAAGAACAACTAAAAAGCTAAGTCTATGGCAAGTCGCTCGGGGAGGCCTCCGCTTCGAACCATAGATGAGAAGGAACAAGCAAGATAACGAAACGTTGAATCCTGCGGATCATATAGGGTAAATGCGAAGCGTGATAGTAAGAATTGCAGTAAGCAAAGCGAAGAGGTAAGCAAGAGAACATGCAAAATAATTAAAACAAACTAAAATGAATTCTAATAAAACAAACATGCAAAATTAAGACTAATTAAAAAAAAATACCTAGTATTAAAAATTTCTAACTACGGAATGGATCTTTTTTGTCTTCTCCAGCGTTGACCTGAAACAGATACGGTGGTAACAGATCAATAATAAGCAAACAACATTAATTCTTTTGTGTATTCTTACCTTAAATTAATTCCAGAATATGATGTTCATGTGGCAGCAGTAAAGAAGTCATCCAGTCAGCCAGCCAGCCAGCCAGCCTATATGTTGTTGCAGTGGACAATTCCTTATTGTAGTGAAGTCCAAATAGGGTTCTGGTTGTATGCTCTTACTTGCAGATACTAAATTAGCTGCACAATGGTCCAAAAAAATGAAATCCATGAACAATTTGTAGTGTTGTGAATGTGTTTCATTAGACCCAAATTTTACTCAATCACTTTCCTTCATCTATCAATCTGTAGGAAAGGACAATAAAAACGCATTAATTGCACTATCATATAATCAAAATCTAAAATAAAATAAAAAACGAACCGAAAAGCAAGAAAATTGTGAAATATTACAATGGCGATGAGGCGTGCCTTTCGCGACAATAATAACAAGACTGAGACCTTCAAATGTCAATATTGCAGTCATAGATACTCGGTCGTTGCAAATTCAAAAATCATTGATGTATTTATAGAACGTTACATATGCTACACAATATACAATTGTGAACAGCGATTGTATATGTAGTAACTAGAAAATTACAATAATATATATTGAAAACTACAATTATACAAAATTATGATGTGTTTATAAAACAATCGAACAAAAACATAAAATAAGTTTAAATTTCTAAATGTCCAAAGAATATAAAGAGACTAAATGTATTTATTCTCAACCTAAGTAATCGTATAAGTTGAAATTTGAAAATGTTCTTTTTTACTAATTAGTTTTTTAATAGCTTTAATAAATATTCAAAGCGAATGTGAAGATTTTAAGGACTGATGTAAAAGCTTATTTTGGTTTTTGTCTGGAGATCTAACCCTTTGGCTCTTCCGTTAAAAGCTACTTAGAGGTCGAAGCGTGTGTAATTTTATTGCAGCAATGTGGTGGCGCAACAAACTTTAATAGGAAACTGTTGGGGCCACAATGGCTTCTTCGTTTCTGTTATTATCCCCGTTCCGAACTCGTCCCTTACAACAAAGTTTGGTATGGGTAATTTTCAGATTTTCACTGTATTGTTTAAGAAGAGATTAAAATGTACAATCTCAATGAAAGCAATAAAAGGACTTAACCGATGCTCACGTGTCTTTTTAAGTTTTTTTTAATTGCGTCCTAATTAAAATTGCTACAACAATAACAAGACTAGTATTATAATTTTCTACTGAATGCAGCGTCAAAGTTAATGCCTATATTGCGATGAATTCCTTCCAGCTTTCGTTGTCTCTAGTTCTCAGCACTTGCAGAACTTTCGAACCAACAATCATGCATTAGTGCAGACTTCATTTAGAAAAAAGACACTGCTTTGACTTTAATTAAACTTTGCGATTATTACTTCATCATTATGTACGTTTTCGAACAGATAGAAACCACTCATATAGCAGCCAAGTGCTTTGAATATACATACATACCTACGTATGAGAGCGTACATGTAAATAAACCTGACGCTTCAATATCATGTTCAAAGTTGCAAAAGAGAATTTACCTTTCCGAAAACTACAACAATAAAGTTATCACAATATCACGGGGGTGTTAAAGAATTTTTTACCAATAAATTCGGTGTAAAAAAGGTTTACCTGGCTTTATTAGTGTTGCAAAGTGTCAACCGTGCTACCATCTACTAACGAACTTAAAGGCAAAAGCGTAAATTCCATCGGTTTAATTAAGGATTATTAGGAACGTTTGTCACCGTTACTATCCCGACCACGCCGACGTTTTATAGATTCATAGTTTCAAATTATATTTATGTATGACTTTTAATGTAGTCATGTGCTCTTCAACTAATTTACTCATTTATTTATTATTTTATTGATATCTTATGTTGTCCTTTTAAAGTGTGTTTTTAACTTCTGTACTGGGGTGCAATTAGGACTGTTTTTACATATTTACTATTATCATTTCTATACTACGACTAACATGTACCTGAGACTTTTTTATTTGCAATTTAATAATAACTAACTGTTAAACATATTGTTACGTAATTTACAATATCACGTATTTTTCTCTCAAACACTTTTATAAAATTAATTCGTACACAACCACGATTCAATAACTATTTCGATAACAACAACAACAACTCAATAGCTATTTCGCTTTTTAATCGCTTTTCTTCACTTCGAACTTATCTCTGTCACTCTCTTCTATCTCAGCGTATGTCAACGTCACTCAAAACGTCACGTCCGTCACAATATGTTAATATCACAAATGATTGATATTACAACAATATATCATTTGTTGTATCTTTTAGTCTTAATCCTACACTAGAAGGCAAAACGTCGGATGTTGGTTTTATAGTAATAAAAAAATTTAACTCCTAAATGCTTTGATCATATTTTTGTGTAAATTATAAAAATTTAGAGAATTAATTTTGCTTACCATCTATCTTGTCCTGCAAACCCCTCCTGTGTCCAAAAAATTAACTGTTCCAGACTATCTCAAACTTGACTCATCTTTGACCAAAAAAGAGATGAAAAAATCACCGTTTTAATTTATTTTCTTATAATATAATTTTATGTGTTTACTAGAAAGCAACAATAAGAATCAAAATTATTGCTTTTAGAAGTTAAAAAATCTTTTTTTTACTACAAAACATGCAACATTTTGCCTTGCATTGAAAGATTCTTCAAGGCTAAAAATATAATAAACGATTAAGATTAATTGTTCTATTATCAATTATTGATGATACTAAGATAAATAGTTATCATTAAATTGCAAATAAAAAATTTGTTTCAGGTACACGTTAGTCTTAATATAGATATAATAATTGTATATAGTAGTGATGTGCCGGATATCCGTATCCGTATCCGTATCCGCGGATATCCGAGGGAGAAGAGAGGTCCGTATCCGTATCCGTATCCGTTAGTTTTTGGCGGATCTTTTACGGATTTTTTACCTTATTAATTTTAAATTTGTAGAAGAAATATATATATTGTGCCGATCAATATAGATTTAGGCAGTACTGTGTGTATAGATGAGTGCGTGGCGGGTTATTGCCGACAAAAGCGGCAATAAATAAAGCAAAAAAAAAATTAAGAGGGATGCCGCCTGCCACATGGTTCACCAAGGACAGAAAGCACACGACGGCCGAAGAAGACGGTCGTCTTAAATTGATTAGACGCGACCAGATTATTTTAGTTTTAAAATTATTGTGACATTAATATTGCATTATTGGATTTGATGGTGTTTTGTAGACATTTTTCTTAACTGATATACCAAACACAAACGTTATCTGTGCTGCCCAGTGTCACACTAAACTATACGCGGCGGTAAATATTGCACATGGATCTTTGCAAAGAGACAATCTATTATAAAAGTTAGCTCCTAAAAAGTTTCATAACAGATTGTCTCTTCCAAAAGGTCGATGTACCTACAATATTTACCGTCGCGTACTCTAAGAAAGTAAAGATCCGTATCCGTATCCGTATCCGCGGACCTTGAGACCAAATATCCGTTTTTAGATCCGTATCCGCGGATATACAATTTTAGCGATCCGGCACATCACTAGTATATAGCTAATAACAGTCTTAAATACATTCCAGTACAGTACTTAAAAACACTTTATGGAGACAATATAAAGACTATATAAAAAATATATAATTAAATAAAAAAACAAATAAATGGTTAAGAAAAATTGCTACATTAAGAGATATGCAATAAATTCAAACTACATATCTATAATACATAAAGAATTAATTTTCCTTACCATCTACTTGCACTGCAAACTCAAGTGTCCAAATTAAGTGTTCCAAACTGCTTCATTTGCTCTTTGGCAACTTCCTTTGTATAAATTGTTACCAGAGGAAAAAGTCACCATCATGGCTTCATTTTTGACCTAAATGGAGAAGAAAACGTAACAACTTTAATTTATTTTCTTTGTATATTTATGTGCAAAAAAGCAAAAAATTAAGTACAAATAACCAGATTAATTATTTACTTGTCCTTATCTATATAATTGCAAAAATGAAAATGATATTCTTAAATTATTTTTCCTACCATCTATTTTGCTCCGCACACTTCTTATGTGTCCAAAAAGTGAAAAGTTCCGCGTCTTTTAATTTTAGTCTTTATTGGCTTCTTACAGGTTCTGTTTATTGTCCTTCTTGCCAGGGGAAAAAGTCGCCATCATGACCTCTTTCCAGCTAAATCTTATGCAGAATGTTTCATCTTTTTACACTTTTCCTTCGAATATTAACTGCACGATGTTGCAAGGTGAAGACCACAGAAAATCAAATCCAAAAGAAACAAAACCATTAGTCTTGTAGTTGATCTGCCTTCAGAACTATCATTAAATGAACTCAATTCTCTCTCATTCGTCGATCAATCTGTAGAAATCGACAAAAAACGCATTAAGTACATTATTACATAAATAAAACATAAAATGTAACATTAAAAAACGAACCCAAAACAAAAATATAAAATAACCTTAAAATTCTGTCAACAATACTTAAAGACGACAGATAATCATAGAAAAATGTATAACAGTTAAATTCAAAAAAGTAGTGGCGCTATAAACAACAACCAGCAAGTTTTAATAATAAAATTGATAAAATAATTCTGGTATACTGCTTTTAATATTTTTATAAAAAGACAACTTGGCGATTCATTTTTGACTATTAGACTATTGTTAAGGTCCGAACGTAAATAAAAACAAAAATATCCTTTGCACAGAGACTTATTTCTGGAAGCTTCTTTTAATTTCATTCATGAGAATTTGCCTATTAATTCACATTTGGGTGTGGACAATATTATTATAGTCAAACGTTATTATAACTATTATAACATGTATAACGAATTTAAACAAAATAACAATATACAGCTAAAAACTAACTAAAACTATAACTTTTTTATCTTGGCCTTGCTTAGTTTTTTTAACCATTTTTTGTTTATGGATTCATAGTTTCAAATTATATTTGTGTGTGATTCTTAATGTTGCCATGTGCTCTTTAACTAATTATTTACTCATTTATTTATTATTTTAATTATATCTTATGTTGTCCTTTTAAAGTCCTTTTATATATATCAATACTTGAGATTATGATTACGATTATCTCTTAGTGAAACATTTATCGTGTAGATTTCACAGATTTATGAAGTGCTTTATTTAATTCAATTATTAAAAATGTTTCACAATCGATGCACAAAAGACTATTGAATTTACTTTTAAAAAGTATGATTGCAAATGAAACACTTTGTTTGATTAAAATTAGTGAAACATAAAAAAACCAAGGGTTTTAATGCTAATAATTTTGTTATATAAATATGCAATAACATTCAACAGACAAACCTAACAGTCGAAAAACATTCTTCAATGATTTTCCTTACCATGTGTATTTCTCTGTAAACTCATGTGTCCAAAAAGGGAACAGTTTCATGTCTCAGTCCTTATTTAGCAATACATTTTATATTGTGATATTTATCCTTCTGTCCAGGGAAGAAAGGTATGCTACCACCATAACTCATTTTTTGACCTAAATGGAAAAGAAAAAATTACAACTTTAATTTCTTTTCTTTATAAGTTTATAAATGTTTACTTTCAAGCAAAAAATTAATTATAAGTGATCAGATTATTTACTTGTTCTTATGTACATCATTACTAAAATTAAAATTATATTTATCGATGATATCTCTTACCAACCATCTTCTTCTGCAAACTCCTCACAATAATACACTTCACATTGGGGTATTATAATCTGCTATGCAGAACTGTTGCCTGTGTAATTCATTGGGCAGACAGGAAGACTGGTGCATTCCAAAATGCACACATCTGTGAAGAGAAATAACTAATGAATGAAAGTGCAACATCCCAATATCCAATTTACCTTAAACAATTATATTATCAAAACCCAAAATACCTGCCAAAAATAATGAAAAGAAAACAATATTTTTCCAAAAACAATTCGATACATTTCTATTATAAAGTATTTAAAATGGCCGACTGAACTCCCCTTGTAAATTTAGTTAATCAATGAAAATCGTTTAAATAAACCTTTCTGCAAATAAAAAAATACGTACCAGATATAAAACTGAAAATTCGGAATCTATTGTGATATAAATTTTAGATGTAATATCACTTCTTTTAATATTTCTTAGTAAAAATGCAGATAACACCAACCGATTCAACATGCAATCGTAGCAGCGAAAAAACAAAACTACGTCATTATTGACGAGATTATAATTAATGTACCGTCTTTCACTTTATTTTGCTTAATAGTTGCTGATTGCTGCAAAGCTCGACTTACAGACACATTTTTATAAAATTTAAATATCCACTGTAAATTATGATAACTGCTATATAAAACAATAAATTTTTGTAAATTGTTAAACAATTGAAAAGTACGACTGGTAACGAGATTATCCGTAAATTACCGAAGTCGCCGAAAGGGAGTGCCGTAGACGCCAGGAACGCGCACGGAATATTTAAAATTTAAAATTAACTTATCTATGATGAATTTGATTGATACTGATAAAAAATTTCCTATTAATGTAACACAAACATCCTTTCCTTACCTTTTAATTTGCCCTGCAAACTCGTGTGTCCAAATTAACTGTTCCAAACTGCCTCATTATCTCTTTGGCAACTCCCTTTGTATAGATTGTTATCAGAGGAAAAGTCACCGCCATGTCTTCATCTTCGACCTAAATGGAGAAGAAAAAGTAACAACTTTAATTTATTTTCTTTGTATATTTATGTGCAACATATTATAAGTAAATAAGCAGATTAATTATTTGCTTGTGCTTATCTATATAATTGCAAAAATGTTTACCAAATGGGTATTATATTCTTAAATTATTTTTCTTACCATCTACTTTGCTCCACACACTTCTCATGTTTCCAAAAAGTGAACAGTTCCAGGCCTTTTAATCTTTAGCAACTCCTTTCAGGTTCTGTTTGTTATCCTTCTTGGCTGAGGAAAAATCACCGTCATGACTTCTCTTTCCAGCTAAATATTATGCAGGATGTTTCACCTTTTTACCACTTATCCTTCGAATATTAACAGCATGATGTTGCAAGGTAGACACCACAGAAAACATCATAATATTACCACAGTATACTTCTAAGCAGTAGGGACATAACGCAATTTTCGCGTAGCGTATTTTTAATACGCATGCGTTACAAGGATCCACTTTCAAAATGTTGACAAAACAGCTGTTCCTCACGTTTACAAATATTGAATTATTTAAGGCAATTTAAGGTTAGAAAAGTTGCGAAGCAGTATTTGGTGTTACGTGTTACCTTGTTTTTCAAAATGAATGCGAAAAAAGCCAGCAGATGGTGTGCAGCTTCAAAGTGTAATGAATCTTTAATAAACAGTTTTCACTTTTCTGTGTGTTGTTTTATTTCTTTTCAATTTTAATACAGTCGTTTTCTTTCATATTACACATCGATCGATATTTGCTAAACAAAGCAATAATTTTGTACTCTCCATTGCCATTATCGCAATCATATTGCAAGCTTGGTTCGTTTGCACTTTGACATCTATTAAAATTCCCGCTTAAAAAGGAACACTTTTAACATGGCGGACCCCTCTCAAGGTCACAGAAACGCGCTACGCGAAAATCAAAGGAACCGACAGTTATGTCTCTACTGCTTAGAAGTATACTGTGGTATTACTACTACCTAATCTATGATCTGATCTATGATTACTATAATAGAGGTATACTAATATATATACCATAGTAATGTAAATCTCTAATCCTCTTATCTATGGTAGATAACCTATAAGATGACCATAACCTTGGTGAAAGTATTCATGCCTTTATGAAAATATTCATGAAATTCCTTTATTTTGCATTGTTGTTTAATACATAACAGTGAGTTTATAGGTAATAATAATTAAACGGTCATTTTTGGAGGTACTTTGTGTTTATTTAAGAATAATTTGTGCATTTTCATTCTTAAATTATGGCTGATGTAATATCAAATGCAGTGAATGAGAATGGTGAAGTTTCGGTTTCAAAAACCGCTAAACAATTAGAAAAAGAAGCCAAAAAGCAGGCGAAGCTAGCCAAATTGCAACAAAAATTAGAAAAACAGAGTTCTTCTCAGCCAAAGAAAGATTCCAGTGAGGCAAGTATTTCCACATATGTTTCATTATACAGAGAATGATCGATTATTTTAGCAGAAGAAAGAAAAGAAAAAAGAGGTTAAAGAGTCTGCTGAGTACACTATATCGACTCCTATGGGACAGAAAAAGGATGTCAGTGTCCCTCTGCCTGATTCATACAGTCCTAAATATGTGGAAGCAGCTTGGTATAGCTGGTGGGAAAAGCAAGGCCTTTTTAAACCAGAATATGGGGTAAATCAGTATATTCATAAATATACTAATGTAAAATATTTGGTATTGTAGCGAAAGTCTGTGTTGGAGGACAATCCAAAAGGAAAATTTGTTATTATTATTCCTCCTCCAAATGTGACAGGGTCTCTTCATTTGGGTCATGCATTGACAAACTCAATTCAAGATTCCTTAGTAAGATGGTAAGAATGAATGTCAAAGTTAATACTCAACAATTATTATGATGATTATCTTAGGAATAGAATGAAAGGGAAAACAACGCTTTGGAATCCTGGTTGTGATCATGCAGGCATTGCAACACAAGTGGTTGTTGAAAAAAAGATATGGAGAGAGGAGAACAAGACAAGACATGATATTGGCCGTGATGAATTTATAAAACGAGTATGGGACTGGAAAAATGAGTAATTTAGTTTAATTGAGTATGGTTACTATATTTTAATTTATTTTGTGTTTAGAAAAGGAGACCGTATCTATTTGCAATTACGTAAAATGGGTTCATCTTTAGACTGGGACCGTGCTGCCTTCACTATGGAGCCAAAACTTAGTCGGGCCGTTACTGAAGCCTTTGTTCGTCTCCATGATGAAGGAATTATTTACAGATCGAACAGATTAGTAAATTGGTCTTGTACTTTGAAATCAGCTATTTCTGATATAGAGGTAAATGCATAATTCATGTATCACCCTACTTGTTTTGTGTTATTGTCTAAAATTCAAAACTAATATACATACTTGTTTAGGTTGATAAGATAGAATTGCCTGGTCGTACCTTTCTGTCGATTCCTGGCTACTCTGAAAAAGTGGAATTTGGAGTTTTGGTATCCTTTGCTTATAAAGTGGAAGGTTTAGATGAGAAGTTGGTGGTAGCAACAACGCGTGTAGAAACAATGCTTGGAGATAGTGCTGTGGCGGTACACTCCGAAGATTACCGATATAAACATCTCCATGGCAAATATGTTATACATCCTTTCTGTGATCGAAAAATTCCTATAATTGCGGATGATTTTGTCGACAGGGAGTTTGGTACAGGAGCTGTGAAAATAACACCCGCCCATGATCCTAACGATTACGAAGTCGGACTGAGGCATAAACTTCCATTTTTTACGATCTTCGATGATGATGGAAATATTATCGGTGATTATGGAAAATTTACGGTAAAAATACACAACAAAATATATACTAAAAAAATTAAACTTTAATTTTTGGTACAGGGGATGAAACGTTTTCAAGCTCGTAAAGAAATCCTTAATAGTTTAAAAGAAAAAGGTCTCTATGTCGAAACAAAAAATAACCCTATGGTGGTACCGGTTTGTAGTAGGAGTAAGGATATAGTGGAGCCTCTTCTGAAGCCACAGTGGTATGTCAAATGTTCGGAAATGGCTTCACAAGCAGTCGAAGCCGTGCGTTCCGGTGAACTCAAAATTATACCTGAAGCCCACATGAAAACGTGGTATCACTGGATGGAGGGCATTAGGGATTGGTGTATTTCAAGACAGCTTTGGTGGGGTCATCGTATTCCCGCATATTTTGTGTCGTTCTCAAAGAATTCCAAAATTCCTACTGGTAATGTAAGTAAAAACTGTAATCTTAATGTATTCATTTTTTAATTAATTTATTATTTATTTTCAAACATCACAGACCAAATATACTCGACTTTAATTCATATTCAAATTAATTAATAGAGATAGTACAGATATTTACTTAACAATTTAAGGCAAATAATATTTTTAAGTCTTACGTCTTTATTTTTGGGGATTTTCAGGAATCAGACGATAATTATTGGGTATCAGGACGTGATGAGGCAGAGGCTTTGGAGAAAGCTTCTAAAAAGTTTAATGTGGCTAAGAAAGAGTTGGTTTTACGAAGGGACGAGGACGTTTTGGATACCTGGTTTTCGTCGGGTCTATTTCCATTTTCCATCTTCGGCTGGCCAGACGAAACAGACGATTTGAAGGCATTCTTTCCAGGGACTTTACTAGAAACTGGTCATGACATATTATTCTTCTGGGTTGCTAGGATGGTCTTTTTTGGACAGAAATTATTGGGAAAACTGCCTTTCAAGTAATTATCAGCTGATAATAAAACTAAAAATAATACGATTCTGTTTTTAGGGAAGTTTACTTGCACCCAATCGTCAGAGATGCGCACGGTCGTAAAATGAGCAAGTCTCTTGGTAACGTTATCGATCCCATGGACGTAATAAGAGGTGTGTCACTCGAAGAACTTCACAAACAATTATTGGATGGTAATTTGGATATTAAAGAGATTGAAAAGGCTAAGGCTGGACAGAAGCAGGACTACCCCGAAGGTATACCGGAATGTGGAACAGATGCCCTGAGATTCGCTCTTTGCGCTATGTGTCAGGGACGGGATATTAACCTAGATATACTTAGGGTGCAGGTAAATTACATATTTTATACACAAATTATATAAAAAGTAAAATTTTTGCTTTTAACAGGGTTACAGGTTTTTCTGTAACAAAATTTGGAACGCTACAAAGTTCGCCTTAACGTACATAGGAACCGATTTCGAGTTAATACTAAAAGAAGGTCAGCTTACGGGCAAAGAGAGTCCAATGGACTTGTGGATGTTAAGCAGACTGGCTAGCGCTGTAACTACTGTTAATTCTGGATTCGAAGTTTACGATTTTGCCCAAATAACTACAGCAATTTACAACGTTTGGCTCTACGAGCTGTGTGACGTTTATTTAGTAATTTTCTCCAAATAAATTTTATTACCCACCGTTTGCCTTACCGTTTTTCTTTTCTAGGAATATTTAAAGCCTGTGTTTACCAGCAACGACAAGGATGCCATCGTATCAGCAAAGACGACATTATACAGAGCGTTAGAGGTCAGTCTAAGGCTTCTTTCACCTTTTATGCCCTTCATTACAGAAGAGTTGTACCAAAGGTTACCCAGACCTCATGCTGTAATTCAAGAAGTTCCCAGTATTACAGTGGCCGAATATCCCGAGCCCGTACATTGCCCTTGGCGCGATGAAAAGATTGAACAAGAAGTCGAGTTTGTACAGAAGGTTGCGAAAGCCATCAGGTCAACCAGAAGCGATTACAATTTACCAAACAAGACCAAAACGGAAGGTACATTGTGACAATGTTAATCATGATTTATCCCAATTAACTTTTTGTTGTTTCAGTTTTTGTGAAATGTAGCGACTCTGTTACCGAAAATATCATTCGTAAATATAATGAAGCGCTAAAGACGCTCTCGTATTGTTCGCGGGCCGACGTAAGCGTCTCTGCTCCCGAGGGATGTACCATTATAACAGTTTCAGATAAGTGCGAGGTCCAGTTGGTGCTCAGAGGGCTTATTGATCCGAAGAAGGAATTGGCAAAAATGAGGAAGAAGTTGGATTTCTTGGAAGCTACCAAAATGAAAGTGGAACAAGCGATTAAAGTTCCAGATTACGAGACAAAAGTTCCGCAGGAAGTACAGCAGACTAACAGAGATAAACTCCGCCAAACTGCTATAGAATTAGATAGAGTACATGCAGCTATCGAAACGTTGAAAATAATGGGCTGATGATTGTATTTTTTGGGTGTATTAATGGTGTTTCTAATTATTTATTTTATACCTTAATTGAAATTATGACAGTCCAATATCTGTTATGAATAAAAAAGCATTTTAAGATTCCTAATACAGTTAAAAAATATAAAGTACCATTGTAACTAAAATTACCTATTTATTCTGTAGCTGCCTTATTGCATTTTTATAAATTAATTATGTATATTTGCATTGTAATTAAGTAAAATTAATTATTTATTACTTATGAGGAATAATAAATTGTAAAAATAAAAAATATACAAATTGTATCATTACCAGGTTTTGTTTTCATGCCATACAAACTTCGATTCCGTTTTTACAAATAATACGTACCTTTTGAGCTGTAAAGACTGGCCTAAAGTTGTTTAATATCTTCATAATAGAAATGAAAATTGATAAAATGACATCACCCATAGTTGCTTAAAATGTAAATATCTTATTTTTAAAGAAAAAAATTGTTACGTCGTGTAAAATAATTTACTTAAGCACATAGGTTTTTATTTCGTATAAGTTATACACATTTTTCTGCATTAAACATATTTACATGTACAGTTTCGTGTTAGCAAAACCATCTACAAAATACACTTTTTTAATTTTATTTTTCAATATTTCAATAAATAACAACCTGCTGTGGTGTGTGAATTGTGTTTTCTTTATTTTCAAGAACGAAATCTATCTAATTTTGCACCAAACTGTCAATTATACAATCTGTCGGTGCAACAAAAAGAAGTGCGTCATTAGAGAGCTACCATTTTTATACAGCATTAATCATATTTTCAAGTATATACTATAATACGAAACAGGACTGATATGTTTTTTTAAGCAAACGTCAATATACCCAGTTCTTTTACCGAAAAGATTTTTTTAAGCTACGAAAAATACTTTTTTGCTTTTTGAGCTACTGTTTCTTAAGACCGATAATAAAAAAATAATTTTTAATAACAGGGCATACTTCTACTATTTAAAATCTTTAAAAGCGATAATTTGACTGAATATTTGACAGTTTTTCTCTTGACGGAATCGATTACTCCAAGAGGTAATTTAATTGGAAATAATAACTAAAAAGGTCTGTTAGTTCATTAGTCTATGTATAAGAGTGTTCACAAACGTTTTATTATGAATTTCTTATCAGTTTAGATCACTAGAATATTAACAAAAAAATAAATGCTTTTTTAATTTCATTAAAGAATTTATATAAATATTTAATAACTTTAACATTTTTTTAACTGGGTACTTATTATTGAGCCTTAGAAATGTAAAATGTAACTTTTACTTCACAAAATTAGGGAATGAAATTTTTATCAATTTAATTTAAAATTTTTGACACACTATAATACCTTTTATCATTTATAAACACTCTTTTTCACTTTCTATTGTAAGACTCGTCAATTACTTCATTCTATTTGAACTTAAACTTGTAAAAAAACGTTAATATTTCTTAGAAGACAATATTAGAATAATTTAAAAGGATTGGGTGTTAATAAGGTTTTAGTGAACATTTTCTTTTGTACTAAACAGTCATGTAGGAAGGAAATTCTAATAAAAAATAAACTACAACAAAAACATTACACAAAAGCTTCTTTTTTTTCGACTACACTGGATTAAAACGGATTAATGATCCCTTTACGGGAAGCAATAATTTTAAAATGCCTTTCGTGCAAATCATACCAATCAAGGAAATAAAAAAAAAAATTATTGCATTAAAGCTTATTTTAAAAAAGTAATACAATACTCTTTATTTTTCAATTTTTCTTATCATTTGCTCCAACTATGTAATTGTTTTTTGTTTTCTATTATTTTTTACGAAACTAACGAAAATTTAAATTATTGAAAAAATCCCCTAATATAGAAAAACTCTCACTAAAGTTTGCCAACTTGATAACAGAAACAAATTATCATCTACAAAAAATGGGAAGAAAAACAGGTCGGGGAAATTGTTACCTTCTCCTTTATAACAAGGGAAAAAGAAATATTCACAAGATACGCCCGACTTTTCGATATTAACGATATTAATAAATAATTAAAAAACATCAAAAAACAGGACGTCTACCGAAATTGTAACAGTAAACGGCATGTATAATGACAAAAATAATAATGAAACTTTATTATATCCGTTTATTATGTCGAAAAGTCGTGCGCTAATTCACAGCTCACGATATAATAATTAACAAATTAATTGTTTTTGTCCTCATTATCATCATCGACTTATTCTTAGAAAATAATCGTTATAATAAATACACATTTAGCGAGGAAAAGAGAGGCAATGCGGATTAAACAAAAAAAAAATAATCTACCACTATTAAGGTAGGTATATTGTATTGTATTGTATGTAAAAACACTATCCCCGTTCTAAATGCTGAACGAGAATACTTAAGAAGACTAGAGATAGGAGGAATACACTCGACCTGAATAAATATTATCGAAAAGCATTGATGACAATAACCAATAATTAAGATAGAAAACGTTAAAGTCACTTTGTGATGAGCTACTGCGCACCAAAAGTTCCTTGCGTCAAAATTTTGGGTGCGCATAGCGTTTGCGCAGCGATTTGCCGCGAACAACTTTGTAATGCACTTACAGCTCATACTCAACACACGAGTCCTTTTGAAGTTTATTTCCTGTTTCTAGTCTTCTTGTTGGTGCTACTAGCTACTACAACACAATACTTTAACCCTCTTCAGAGCCACACATGAGATATATATTGTATCGTAATCATTATTATTGTGTTGTTTTTTGCGTTATTTTTTTGTTTACTGCAGTAGAAAACTATAATCTCTATTTGTTTACGGTCGGTTTTAAATTTATAATTTATTTATTGTAATAATAACAATAATTTAAAAAATTGTTTTCTAAAAATAAGTGCCGATTAGCGGTGCTTTTATTTATTTTTTTCGGCGTGGAAAAGAACAAACAGATGAAAATATATAACAAAAACCTCGATTTCGGAATTAATTCGGGAGCCTAAAAGAAGGAATCTTAACTATTTATCTATTTTATTTTTTCGTGGGGGTTCCCCGTTGAGTCAGACCCTCGAACCTCTTGAACGTGTAATTTATGAAGACCCAGTCTTTGTACTGTACTTCGCCGTCTTGGTTCGTGGGCGCAGATGCTATTAAAAAAAATAAAAAAAAAATCGTTCAATATTCACAGCAAAGTTTAATATTGAACCACTATCACCGACATGTGTCACAAAAAGCCCAATATTGCCTCGCTTCGACTTATGTATATACATGGCAAGCAAGCAGAGGTAGAGAGGATGAAGTCAAAGGAAAAGTCAAGGATTTGCTTAGGAAGAACCTCCTGAATAACCCTTATAGACCTACGGATAGCATAAAGAACAACGCCAAGCAAGTTGAACAAAGCAGAAATAATAAGAAATTAGAGTACTTTGCAGAGAGTAAATCAAAGGAACTATGTTTTGAGGAATTTTAATGCCATGTCATAGAAATAAAATATTTTTGATGTGAAACATCTCTTCGGCAAGTATTGCATCATTCTGAACAGAGCGCCTTTTTGTTTCCTAATATGCTTCATGTGTTTATTTATTATCAAACACAAAAAGATGTGTTTCTTTCATTTTACTTCCGTCAATAAAATTTAATTTCGATGTTTCACATCATCATTCCGAAGCGTCCCATGATTGATAAAGCCTATTTTCTAAATTAATGCTTTCTTGTGATTTCGCATGTTTAATTTTGTTAAATTTGTTTCTTAATATTACGAAATAATGAAATAAAAAGTAGAAAAACTCACGAATTTCGAGTTTGACGTCAGGGAATTCGTCGAAGTTCGACGTATCATCGATCGATTTGACTTCCACGGGTATCGCAGCTGGTCTTTCGCGTATGTGCTCCCAATCAACACCCCTAAAAAAGGGCACAGACTTCAGTTCTTCGATTCCCTTCTGGGAGCCCAATCGCCTGTCTGATTCGCAACAAAACCTGAAAATAAACAGCATTTTTATCATATTTTGTTGTATGTGCTATGAAAGAAAGTATAAGCAGGGTGTTTCTCGTTAAGGCTACCGGCCATATCTCGGAAACTACCGGGTATGGATTTTCAGGAAAAATAATTTATTACTAAAATGGCCATCAGAAATTACTTTTAAGCTTCACATTTTACAGCAAGGTGATGCAATTGCTAGAATAAATCATAAATTTCAAAATTTGTCCGAAAATTCTCGTATTAAGCTATAACTTAAACATCATTAGCAAGCTTGTATGTATGATTTAAATTTTCGTGACAAAATAAAAGAAAAAAAAACTTATGCGGATTTTTTCAATCTTCTTAGCAATTTAATTAATGTTATAGCTTAATATGAGAATTTTTGGAGAAACTTGAATTTTATGAATCACCGTATCAATTGCGTCACCTTGAGGTAAAATGCGGAGCCACCCTTAATAAAACACTCAGTATATTTAGTAAAATACAAAAATATTTTGCGTAAGAATTTTTATTCTTATTCAAAGAAATCCAGAATGGCAACAAATAATGCTACAAAATTCAAATGATCAAACATTTAGTAGGGTTTTGCCTCGCAATAAAAATAAAAACATTAATAGATAACTATAATAAAAGGCATAATCAGAATTTATATTATATATATATATTTTAGACCGGTTTGCACAAATCTCCACTTACTATGTGAAAAACTATAAAGTTGTGGATATTATTAAAGTTACAAGTTTTTTGTTCAATAAGGGTGAAAGTGACGAAGTGACATGTATTTAACTGACCTTATAATAGTGTCTTTGGCCTCTTCTGAGATCGGTACTTCGGCTGGGAAGATGAGCGTGTCCCGCCAGTTCATCACCTTCCTATACGTATCCTGAGGGTTCTCGGAGCAGAAAGGCGGATAACCGATGAGCATTTCGTACATGATCACGCCCAGGGACCACCAGTCGCACGCGGGACCGTAACCCGTCTGTAAGAACACCTCGGGGGCTATATAATCCGGCGTACCAACTGTACTGTATGCCAACGCCCTCCTATTCTTCTTCCAACTCTCCGCTCTCCTCTTGCTATCCATTGGACTCGACGTTATTACTACAAAAAACAAAATACATAAGTAAGTAATAAAATACATTTAAATGTAATTGGCACATACTAAAATCCGATGGTTTCGCTTGGCTGAGATCTCGATAGAATTCGGTCCTATGGGACTTTTTAAGTCCGGTACATAATCCGAAGTCGGACAATTTGAGATGTCCTTTGGCATCTAAAAGGAGGTTGTCAGGTTTGATGTCCCTATGAATGAATCCCAACTTGTGGATAGAGTCGATTGCTAGGGCAGTTTCAGCAATGTAAAATTGTGTACATTCCTCTGATAACGTGTCCTTTTTCATTAGAAGCGTCATCATGTCACCACCAGGTAAGAATTCCATAATGAGATAGAGGTTGATTGGATCCTGAAAACTGTAATACATTTTCACGACCCATTGATGATCGGCCTCGACAAGGACGTCCCTTTCGGCGCGAACGTGGGCCACTTGCTCCTTCTCGAGCATGTCCGCTTTGCGAAGGATTTTCATGGCGTATACATGACCCGTGTCCTTTTTTTGAACCAATCGCACTTCGCCAAAGGCGCCTCGTCCTATGACCTTCAGAGGTTCGAAATCTTCTACTCCCAATCGCGACCTTTTAAGCCGAAGGAACTCTGTTTCTTTCTGTGCATGCTGCAAACGCTTTTCGTGTCGCTGCTCTTCCGATAAACTTTCATCCTTTAGAGTTTCTTCTAATTTTGCTAACCTGATGGAAAGAAATATAAATTATGTTAAAAAGATGGCCAGAGGGTAACTGAATTTATTAAAATATATTATAAAATCAACTGTGATATAAGTAAAAGTGGGACACTCAATTTTAATTTTATCAGAATTTTTTGGAAAATTGACACATTGATGTTAGTTAAGACGCTAGAAAATTAATGAGAAATATTTCCCACGAACTCCAACAACTATATATTTAAACACTTCAGGGTTTTATATTAGTCAGATATTTAAAAAATCTCTTATCATATTCTTTTATGCACCATGTTGTTTCAGCTCACAAAGTTGAAAAACGCTTTTTAGTGGAATAAAATCTAAAAAAGTTGCTCATATCAGTTACTTTTTAATTGCAATAAATGTCCATTGGTAGAAGACTGGTAAATACATATGTTTCTGCCATTATTGCTTTAAAAATTGTTCCAACTGTGATATATTTGTAAAACAATTTATTTATTGACGTTTTGATAAGCAAAAGTACGTAATTTCTTTTATTTCATTCAAATTCACACAACAAAGTGTTTCCAGTATATGTATAAATTAAGTAAAATAAAAATGTTTTGTGGGATTTTATAATCATTCAAAGAAACCCAGAATGATTACAAATGTTTACAAAAATTCTAGTGTTCAAACATTTATTTGTTAGGGCTGATATAAGTGACTATATGAAGGAATCCTTGTAAGTTCCAAATAAAAAAACCCGCAGTTCGAAAAGGATGAATTGAATGCAAATGGTCTCAGACAGTGTTAGATATGGTGAAGGCGCAGGGATAGAGATAAGAAATAAAATTATAAAAGGAAAAGTAATTTATTATAACATTAGCAACAAAAGAAGTTCTTCTTTTTTTAAAAAATATAATATGTATTGGGAAAATTATACAACCGGGATCACTGAGTTAGATTAATCTACGTTAGGATAAGTTCTTTTTTAATATTCGATTCTTGTATGCCTTGTATGCCTTGTATTTTAATAAAAATAGCAAGGATTTGTAACTTAAAGGTTACAATAACAGGAAAATGATCGTCATCGAAAATAATGTCCCATGAATTTACAATAAAAATGTACCTGGATGATTTTTATTTTACATTGCATTATAAAATTCGATAAAAAATTAAATAAATAGCACAACTAAAAATCTCGTTTTCCACAAAACTGGGTTTTATGCAAAATACAAATCGAGTAATAACCTTCGAAATTACTTTACCTCTCCTTTCTTTTTAATTAAAACAACTTGATTCTTTAAATTTTACCTGTGAATAATATGGTCTCGTGAGTTACATATAAAGTCATACGTTTATGAAAAACAAGTGGTAAGAAAATAAAAATGATGCAGTAATTACATATCCGATCTAAATTTTATTAATATTTTCAATTTTCAATAACTTAACGGTAATACCAGAAAATGATACCAACTTTCTTATTTTAAACGAAACACCTTATTGAATTTCTTGAAATTAAAGGTAAGTTTTATAAATGACCCTACCCGAAAACTCAACCATTTCAGAAATAAACAATCATCCTCGTTTTATTTCTGAAAAATCATTCCAAAAGATGACATAACGCCAATAACAGCAAACCAAAATAAACCATTATTTACCGTAACTCAATTACTTAATGAGCCTTTGATCCCACGTAATTTTTTTGTCAATGTCAATACAGGATCTTCAGAAAAGGCATTTTTAACGTAACGAACTTCATACTGCAAGAATTTTTTATTATTAAAGGAACGCTCAATATTATTTTACGAAATTGGATTCAAAATTAAATTCTGATTCGGTTGATGTAGTATATGTAGATATGTAAGTATACAAAAATTTCGAGGTATCAAGACTTCGAGTTATTGAATAATAATAAATATAATAATACTTATTGTATGTATTTGCTTATTTTTTGTAAATGATCAATTGTGTGTACGTTTTGCATGTTACAGGTAAATAGATAAGATTTATAAGATTTAAGTTTTGGTCAAAAGTAGTGGCGGCTATTCAGGTGAAGTAGGTGAAGAGCCTCTTCACCAGTTTTTTAGAGGATACTAATTGTAAGATTTATTTTGCTCACAAAAGAAATACAATATTTTATTAAATTATTCTTTGCTTTAAAGAAATTTCGTCCTAAAAGACACATAAAATTAAAACTAAATACCATCAATTATGTTTTGAAATATTAGATCATATTATAATGGAAATGAATTCCAAATTTCAGGACTGTGAAAAAATTAAATTTGTAATTTGCATCGTTGATAATACAAAATTTGAAAAATATAAATCGTTTTCCCACTGAACATTTAAGAAATTTGCAAACTTACTATCCGGATATATTTACAAAAACACAATACAATGTATTTTTATTTTTTAACTCTTCACCTACTTTTGAAAGCACGAGCTGCCACTGGTCAAAAGATACGTTTTGATAACAAATAATCGTAAGACGTTAAAGTCGTACATTATTAAAAGATTCCCCCAGAAAATTCGTCTTACCGAAGTTGAATTCTCAAAATTACACATATTTCTTATCCTTTGTGCTATTTTAAAAATATAGATCAGGTGTTCTAATTACTACATGATTATTGGGTCACCCTGTATATTGCAAATTTTTTACAGATTAGACACACGCGTACATAAAGTATCGTGTAGGTATGTGTTATAAAAGGAAAGTGATTCGCAATAAAAGATCAATGACTATGTATTGTAAGTATATACAATGAGGCTGTTATTTATATACGATGGGATACGACATTAGATGACTAAGATAACGTAACTTGCTTATTTGCTTCTTACCTCTGCTTACGTTCAACGTGTTGCGCAATTAAATTGCTGTAATAATTTTCTAAGGTGACTTTTGCTTTCGTGGCTTTGTCCAGGGTGTGGACACTGAAACGGATGGTGTTCTCCGTGGCAGTCATGTCCAGGACCCCTGAAATTAAAAATATTGATAAGAAAAACGAAATTAATTACAAATATATCGGTAAATTAAGAACAGAAAAAATAAATGGACTGGTCGGGAATCGAACCCTAGAACCAGCCTCGTACCAACACATGGACGTAACAAGTAGACATATTTATGACTATGCCTAACAATAAGTAAAAAATGCCAAATCATAAAAATATAAAAATAAAAAAATTTGTCCAAAAAATAAAAAACAAAGTTAGGGGTGGACAATCCTTATCAAGGCATGAACAATAGATAGTAGCGGATTCTCAAACCTACTGAATACGCATATAAAGTTTTATAAAAATCTGTCAAACCGTTTCAGAGGAGTATGGTAACTAACATCTAATACATAAAATTTTCGTGTCACGGTGTTCGTAATTAAACTCTTCCGAAATGGCTCGACCGATTTTCGTGAAATTTTGTGTGGATATCGGTTAGGTCTGCAAATCGGACAACATCTATTTTTCATCCCCCTAAATGTGAAGGGTGGTCCACCCCTAATTTTTATTTTTAATTTTTAGACAGTTTTTGTTTTTATTTTTTTATGATACAGCATACAAAAATACATACAATCCTTAATTCTCACCCCTCTACGATCAACTCCCATTTTTTAATAGCGATATTAGTACTATAATAATCTTCAACTCTCAGTGATCGATAACTGATCAATTATTATCAATCGATTAGTCATCCCCGCCAGGCGTCTACTGACAATGTCACTACTCACCCAGCAAACAGCACGGAGTGGGGATGAGAATGAAGCAGATTATTTTAGAATGCTACAGGGAGTTCAAATATGTTCTAAGAAGTAAATGAATGTTTAATTATAACATTTCAGAATGATTTGGCAATGTTTAAGAATGTTCCAGAATCTTGAAGATCATTAAAGAATGTTTCAGAATGTTAAAAAAAATTTAAAAGAATGTTTTGAATAATTATGGGATGTTCTGGATAGTTCTAAATTCGCGAATATTTTAGAATCTTCCATCAAACGTGCAATATATTCTTACCCGGGCAACGCCGGGTATTGCTTCTAGTGTATAAATAAAATAAAATGATAAGGTTAATGAACTGATTGGGTACCAACAAAAATGTATCTGTTAAGACATTTTATAATAAAACATCGTCAATAATTTACACAATGTATATTTTTTTTTTCTGTGATTAATTACCCATTTATCTTTCGGTTTTTTGTTTTTTATTGATAAAATATGTACAGGAAAGCACTTTAATCCAAATAATAATCGCACTTCCAACTAATTAAGTTTTTTTTAACATTAACTTGAAATGTTAATTTATCTATAAATATTGATTCTAATGTTTTTAAAAATATCAGTACCCATCAATACAGTTAATCAATTTAATACAAATCAATCCACAATTATCATCTAATGCTACTTTAATTGGTTTAATAATTAATTTAGTTAGCAGTATTTACAGTCAAAATAAATTTTTTGATATAAAAATAACAGTAATTCGAGTATGCCAAAATTACAAATTTTAAAGAGAGTAACGAATGTTATTCTAAGAACGTACTTTGCCATAATTACGTCTAAACTGCTAAATTACTTTATTTGTGCCATTATACAATGAAGCTAGTTAGCCGCAATACAGGAAAATACGATAATAAGACATTATTTACATATTTTTCACAAATAAAAAAAAATTTGCATCTTCTACATTTGCTAATATAACTTTACGTTATTTACGTAGGTGGATAAAACGGCAAACACCCTGTACACCTGAACGGGATTCTTTTATTTTTAATAACGCGCTCTAATGTTAAACAAAGACACAAAGAGTAATAAGTGAGCTACAGCTACGAAACAAATGAAGGAAACCGGGTTAGGGCTGAGGGAACGAATCTAGGTCGCGAATCCGAATGTTGTGGGACGACTGCATACGATGACGGGTCATTGTTATTTAATAATAGTTTACTTTGCTGGAACTAAATGTAAGCAACGGTTCTTTCGATTTGCGTTAAACGGTAGTCAAACGGCTCGGCACGGTGCATAAGCCTGGAAACAATTGCCAGTGCAACAACGGAAATTGTCAAATACTCGCACACAACAATGAAACAATATTATTATACTCGTCAGTGAACTTGATCCAAACATATGCGGTAGCGTCATATGTAGATCGAATATGAATTACATTTACATAATAGGTAGTAGACATTCAATAGTGTGAACCGTAATAAGAGATACGCACTCGATTCAATTATCTATACATAGAAAGCCCGCTCATTTTTGTGCCTGGAGTATGCCATTGTAGAATGTTTTAAAATTTCGAGCAGTTCGAGAAATTCAAGTTCAAAATCGTCTTATTTTTTCTAAATTTATTTGAGAATTAGTATCGAAATAAACTGCACTTTTATATTGCCACTTTTTACGTGCAGTAGTATTTTTTAAGTCCGACGTTTCGTTTTCGAGGGGCCATCCCCAGATTATTTTCTTTTGTAATACGGCCCTGTAAGATTCAATATATTTTTTTATTATTAATATGTTTCTTTTGTTATTACTTGTTTTTAAATTAATGATTTAAAAAAATTGTTGGATATTGACTTTTATACGGTTCTGACTTCTTCGAATAGATAATTTTGATGGCGTTCAGAGCCGTACCAGGGAAAAATTTTAAAAAGATACCTAACAAGCTAAAAACGTGTTTAAGCAATTACAAGTGTGCCTAATATCAATCATTTAATTAAAAATTAAAGATGGCTGTAAATTTTGTTGTAAAAATAACAGGGTCGAATTAAAAAAAAAATTAAACTGGTAATGACCCACGAAAACGAAACGTCAAACTTCAAAAGTGTTGTCACCATTGGAAAGCCCAAAAAAAGTGGCATTATAAAAAGTCAGTTTATTTTGAAATCCGTTCTCGAATAAAGCCCGGAAAAAATAAAACTGTTTTCAAATATGTTTTTTTACGTAGCACCAAAATGTGCAGGTTCTGTAATTTAAACTACATTTTTAAAGTATTCTTAATTCCGATTGATACAAAACACCTAACACCCTGTATTTTATTGCATCTTCCAATTTCTTTGGTTGTCTAGGTTTGACACGTTTAACAGTAATAGTGCAACGGGAACAATATAAGTAATAACAGCTTTTAAGGTTTCTATAACCGAAGGTTCAGTTGTTCACTGTGTACGGTTAGGTACACAGTGGAGCATTTACCAGAGCATACCGTAAAGTTCACTTCGTGCCGGCCAATAAGAAAACAGTGTCATCGTGTATTGTCGTCAACAGTCGTGTAGGCGCGAATCGGACAAATTTTGCTAATTTTGAGCGGTAAGTTATGTGAAGAACTTGTAGATGATAAGATGTGGAAAAAGATAATAAATGTGGAAAGACCCAATGCTAATAACTACCAACATAAACAGACCCTTGAAGCACACATAAAGGCAGAAAATATGGATGGTCAGGTACAATTAATGGAATGTGGTAAGTTTAAAGTACAATCATCTTCGGTAAGTGACAAGTTTTATTCTGTGTGATAGCAATTGTAAGTCAATGTTTTGTAATAAATGTAAAATATGTATTCATAGATATGATTGTGAGTGCCCCGCATATAAGGTAAAATTATTTTTATATAAACATATTCATGCAGTAGCCTTGTTTGAGCAGAGAGACAAGTCTGTTTTAGATTTTACGAAGGAAGATAATGAATTTGCTTTGTTTATTGATGAACCAACAACGTCCCGTATAAACTACGAAGAAGAATTGGGTGATTTTACACAAATTACAACTGAAAAACAAACTATCAACAATTTCATTACTTTGGCAGATAAACGCAAGGTGCTTATTATAAAATAGTAGTAGTAGGAATAGTAATTATAGTAGTCATCATTACAATAAAAATTGTTTATTAGATTGTAGCCCAAGAGATCAACCATTTGACAAATACCTTAGATAGATTAGATGAGAAGAGTTTAGATAGTATTTTAGATATGTTCAGGAAATTGAGGAATAACTTAGAAAAGGATACCAACCCGTGTAAAAAAAGAAAAATGGATAAACAGACATATTTTCCGAAAAAAAGATTGGATTAAATCTGTTCAAAATAAGAGTAATTAATATTGCTACTTTTAATATTAGTTCTTCGTTTCATTGAACCAACTTATTCTATTTCAGAATTTCTTTCCAGTTAATTGTAGTGGTTGTCCGTTGGGGATGGTGGTGGGTTAGCCTGTTTTCCCCTTGTTTTTTTTTCTTGGTGTGGGATTTCTTCTTTTTATATTTTTTTTATTAATTTTGTATTATTTTTTATAAACACTATTCCAGTTAATATTTTGTTTTTCTTATTTTGAATACATAGATTTAAATAAAGAATTTCAACTAATTGCAAATTAGCATTATTTACATTAAAATCACTTGACCCGTAACATCCTCTTCGTTTTTTCACAACAGTAAGTGCTGTATATAAAATTGAAAATTAATAAACATTCATGAAGGTCACAATGCACTTATTAATTACCTTTATACACAGCTTGAATATATTGGCGTATTGAATTCAAATTTAAAGTTCGCGGGCTATTTAACCACGCCTACAGTGCTGTAATTGGCCGGCACAAAGTGAAGTTTAAGGTATGCTATTTACCAGCAGGCTGAATAGGCTAGAGCAGGGATGGCGAACCTTTTTTGATGTCCGTGCCACAAAGTCATAAAAATTCTTTTTTAAATAGGTAACGTGCCACAATAAAATTTCATTCGAAATGTTAGCGTGGGGAAACTATACGTAAGTATAATTAAACAAACAAACAAAAGCAATTCATCGTTAAACAATTTTTTATTAATCAATATTTTACAAAAAGCAATATGCTAGAAACAAAATTCACGTTAAAAAAATTGTTTTTAATGTGATTTTTGTTGCTGTACACAAGATGATAAAGATTTAATATCTGGTTCATATTTAGTTTATTTCAACAGTACGCATGCAGAGCTCGACTCATCCGTCATTCTATTCCTATATTTATTTTTTATAAAATTTAATTCTGAAAATAGAGATTCACATGCCCACGTCGATGAAAATATTGATAAAATTGCCTTTGCTAATATTTTTAAAGTTTTAAACAATTAAACGTGTCAGGAACTGAATTCCATGTATAGTTAGAATTTCATCTTCTGCAATTTTATTTATTTTATCCAATAATCGATTACTATCAATAATTTCTAAATCATTTCTTAAATTAACAAATTTTTGGTTCTATATGGTACTTGACTGAAATTCAACTAATTCCATTTCTAATTCATTAAAATTTAACCACTCAAGGATTTTTAAATTTAATTTTTCAAATGGTATTGTATCAGGATATAAAATAAATTTTGATTCGAGCGCTGCGACAGCAACAACATTCAAATACTTTAAGAAGGCGAAACTAGATACGCAAATTTTTTTATCTAATGCGCATCTGTATATACTTCGAAAGAATTCATGCGATATTTTAATAATAAAATGTATAATTTGACGGTTCTAGTTAACATACTAAGACAGGTATAAATTAAGCGTAGATTAATAATTATTAATTCATATCTATTAAAAATGATAAAAAAAATTTGTTTTTGCGCGTGCCATCAAAATTTTCAAACGTGCCACTTGTGGCACGAGTGCCAATGGTTCGCCATCCCTGGGCTAAAGCCTAGGGCGGCAAACTTTGCTCAAACATTTTTTGTCTTACAGAAATAAAAAAAAATTATAATCTTATACACGGAAAAAACGAGGCTCAAAAAATCAACAAAAACTACAATATTTTAGTGCTATACAGTATACTGAATACACTAACGTCTGTATATGAAAAATTACTAAACGCTTATTTATAAAAAAATATTTTATTATGATTTTGAATTTTTAAAATATTCCAATAGCGTTTAAGTATTACATTTTAAATGTAGTATTTTTACCTATTTTTTAAACTAATTATTGCCATAATTTTTTCTTTAGGTCTACCCACAATATTCAATTAATGTGGAATATGTTTCACCTCTTATATATCTATTTGAAGAGAAATGGGATTCGAAAAAAAATTGCTTAAAAATAACAATAACAAATATTATAGGTATAGATATATATGTGGAAAATTAATACTTTTCTATTGATATTTCTGATGATATTAACAACCTGTTTGAGTGTAGAATAAAAATTTAATAAATTTACACGAAAAAAATCTCATATTGTTGCACAGAATTTCATAAATATTACACATTTCTTAGAATGATGATAATAAAAAAAAAAACAATAATGATAATATTGTAATGAATAAAAGCTGTAAATATCAATTCAACGAAAGTTCTCCTTAACATTCTTACATTTTTAATCCTAATGAATTCGTATCAATATTTGTTGATTATTCTGATAAAAATATAATACAATCATAAAGTTGCAATTTCATTGACAAAAAATTGATTGTGAATTAGGGTATAGAATTGTAGGTGTCAGTAGGGGCGGCAAATTTTGAATAGCCTACGGGCGGCAAATGTGTAAATCCGCCACTGGTGGTACAATATAATTAACAATGTCACATTATACGAAAGTTTATATTATAGGATACTCACAATTCACAACACTGCGATTCTACTGATTTCTTACAATATTTAATAATAAAATTACAATTCTATCGGTTAAAATAACAATGTATTTCCCTATTTTACAAAATCCATCACCGTTAACATGAAATCGATACAGTTAAGTGGAAAAAAGGTAAAGGTTGAAGAACCCAAAGCGACAGTTTGTTAGTTTAACTTCCGTTTTGCGGATTTACTTCAATAGCGAATGAGAAAAATCAATAGAAAACGCGCGCTATTTGGTAATTTACCAATTAAATTATCAATTCCTCGCTTCCAAGCAATTTCATTCGTAAATAAATCAAATCTTGGCGCTTTCAAAAGAGACGAAAGTTACTGTTGTTATTGCGTAAGGCAGGAAACGCGAGTTTCTTTATTATAATTAGCAATTTACCAACACGATGATAACGACTTTCTTTCAAAAATAATCTCACAAATTTAATATATTGTAATAATAATAATAATAACAACAGCTACTTAATAGATGATGCTTTTAATTCTTACAACTTCATAATAAAAAGCAAAAACACAAATTATCAAATATTCTTGCAATCAAAACGATTGTGTTGAGTGATGAGCAAAATTGGTGTTGGTCTTGCGAAAAAGCAAGACCAAGACTGAGTAAACAAGACCGAGACCAAGCCCAAGACTATCCGAGTCTTGGTCTTAGTCTTGCTTTGCTCATCACTAAACTACTCCATAAATTAATAATTGATTTTAGACTAACTTTTTATGATTGAATAATAATAAGCAATAACATCTTAATGAACTTTTTTTTTTAATTTGTGGATAGTGAATTTAGGTTTAAAAACGTTTGCCAAATGAAAACATGTTTACCAAAACTTTTAAAAAAATGTTCGTTAAGACCTTATTGCAAGACCAAGACTAACTTTTTATTTTTTGGATATTTTTTTTAAATCTTTTTATGATGTGGATTTAAAAAATACATATAACCCTTAATTTTCATCCTTCTACCATCAACCCCAAATTTTTAATAGCGATATTAGTACCTACTGTAATAATCTACAACTGTCAGTGATCGATAACTGATCAATTATTATCAATCGATTAGTCATCCCCGCCAGGCGTCTACTGATGTCACTACTCACCCAGCACACAGCACGAAGTGGGGATGAGAATGAAGCAGATTTTTTTAGAATGTTACAGGAAGTTCAAATATGTTCTAAGAAGTAAAATAATATTTTATTATAACATTTCAGAATGATTTGGCAATGTTTAAGAATGTTCCAGAATCTTGAAGATTATTCAAGAATATTTCAGTGTTAAAAAAAGTTAGAAAATGTTTTGAATTATTATAGGATGTTCTGGATAGTTTTTATCTCGCGAATATTCTAGAATGTTCCATCAAACTTGTGATATATTCTTACCCGAGCAACGCCGTGTATTGCTGCTAGTGTATATACAAAATATGTTGATTGCTTGTAAAAATAGAAAAAACAACATATACCTATTTATTACTTTCAGGCACTTTTTTACGTAGAATATTTATAGTGCTATCAGAAAATTAAAAAAAAAATCATGCACTTTCGAATAAGTTATGAATCGTTTAGTAATAAAAATCTGCATTCGAACTTGTAAAAATATACAGGGTTTTCCATTTGTTGACTGAACATTCAGATTAGTTTTTTGGACATCCTGTATAGACTCTGAAAAAAACTGCATGGCACCAAAGACCGTTAAATAGTTGTCTCACAGTAAAAATATGGTTAAAAAAGGTGTGTTATAATTGACAGTACAAAAGTATTTTTTAGATCTTGTAAAAAAAAATGAAGGCGGTCGTTTATTTTCCAAATGGTGAAGTTTTCGGGTAGATTCATGTTGAAACTTACCGTTAAATTAACTGAGCAATTAGAATGATACAATAAAATACAGGGTGTTATATTTGAAACAACCAGGAGTGAAACTTTTAAAGTTCATCTGAAATTATTATGAATGCTAAATTTCCAAAATTAAATTCCCATTATTGCTTCTTAAAGTTTTAACGAAAAACTTTCTTGGTGAACCCTATAGATATATCGTTAAAATATGAAAAAAAAATGCCTTTGTAACTAAAGCATAGCCCAACTATGATTCGTAGTTAAAAAACACAACTTTATGTTAAAACTTAAATGTGCTTGAAGAACATAAAAGTTTTTTTTCCAACATGTAGCAAAGTTTTTAAATGTTGCTTTTAACTCAAAAACAAAATTTTTTGAAAATACCAATTTTCTCTTAAAAAAGTTCTAGCGGTTACCATTAATCTTTTCGTATCTCTTACAGTTAGTTACCAACTTGTCCTACATAAAAATCGAAATTTGTCCATCGTGTGCATACCAAAACCTGTACATATGTGTATGTATTTATTATCAAAACCAAAGTGTTATTTCTGGCAATTTTTATTTATATTTTACCCAGAAAACCGAATGTTACTTTTATGAATTTTAAAAATAAAATTATAAATGTCTTTGACTGAAGCGCCAGTATTATAAGTGGAATCATTGACATATGTACGAAAAACAATCAATTACAATATTATTTTTTTAATCTTCTAAAGTATAATGTAAATTTATGTTTTACCACGTTTTCGACAACTACTGTCATTCAGTATTGTTAATCAGTCAACAACGTTGTTGATGCAAAAAGTACATATCTTTATGCACGTAATGTTTACTCGCATTATCAACAACAAAGGGGACCTGATAAGAAAACAAAGCAGTATGTATTTCCTTAAAAAACATAAGTAGGGCCAAATAAAGTGACCTAAATGACCCTTAAGTAGATACATATAAAAAACAATAAAAAAATTTATTGGTGTGCCAAAAATTATGAAACTTACTTTATTTAAAATTTAAATAATAGATTTCGAAACAATTTTATTGCTATTTTACTGTGTAAATTGTAAAACAAAAGTTGGCCAAACGCGCTTTTAGAAAGCTTTTGTTCACCGCAAGAAAATAGCATTTTCTTAATTCGAAACCGCAAAAGACCTTAAATGGAAATTAGCTTTGCACGGAACTGTAATAATTAAAGTTTTATGTAACAGTCAAAGAGGAATTTAAAACGCACAATTTAAAATACATATATCATAGTATTTGGTTTATTAAAAAAAATTGTTTTCGAAATAAATACGAAAATAACAAGGTCAACCTAAAGTTCGAATTTAAAATTCTGCCTGTACCATTAATCATAGAAATTAACACGTATGTATAATTATTTATACACTTGAATGACATCATGCATGGACACATCACATTTAGAGGTGTATTTAAATTAAATAAGAAGTGCGTAAGCCTCACACAATAGAACTGTTGATTGTCATTCAATTAATTCGATGAATCGAGAGGCGCAAAAAGAATACATTTTCTATTATTTGGGTAAATTTAATATTACTTAAACTTTGAAAATTGTAAATTTAATTGAAGTTGATATACCTACAGGGTAAGTAAGTCTACTAGATGTTTGGCGAAACTAATGGTACGAAAATTTTGAAAATAGCTTTAAGGACGTTCCCAAAAAAAATCAATTTTTTACGATTCTTTTGAAACATAAAATACACACTTATAAGTGTCCTTTATACGTTGGATTTTTTTTCGCGGTAGTAAATTTCTAAATATTGACTATTAAAATTTGCATATTTAACATGCGAACCCTTTCCCTATCGATCTTAAAGGAATGTTTTATTAATACCTAACAATAATAATTTTCTAACAGTTGTTTTAAAAAACAAAACTATTAATTAAAGATATAACGAATATCTTTCTGTAAAAATCACTATGACAAGCGGTAATGGTTTTGTTATGAAAAATATTAAAAATGAGCTAATTTTTACAACAAGTAAAATATTTATTCGTATTTAATATAAATAAGTAGCATATTAACATCATAAACTTTGAATCAACATAAAATACTAGTAACATATTTTTTTCTTTACATAAACAACACGTATCTCAAGCACAGTAAAAATACAATGCTGTCAGATCTGAAAAACGACGCAATGGAATAATTTTTGTACGTAGTTCTGTGCGTGTGAGCAGAGGCGAAAGAATGTACTGTATCTTAACTATTTTTTATTGTAGTCTTGGTAGTTTACATAGGGGCAATTTTTTAACAAGTTGAGCACAACTGCTATTTGTGAACGTCCTTAAATAAACAAAGAAATTCAATCTTACAATAAAATATAGGGTGTTTCATTTTAAATAAAGAAGTATACAACCTAAAGTTTTATAAAATAGAAAGAAGTTTAAAAATATAGATCAGGTATCATAACTAGGTACTAAATGATTTTTCTTTCTAATTTTTCCCGTCATAGATATCTAATACATAGGCTATATATAGTTACATTATCTACAATAATGTTCGCTTATAACAAACCTCAAGGAACCTAAAAAGAGGTTCGTTATACTTGAAGTTCGTATAAGTGACAAGTCTAAAAATACCATTATATTTTGCTTTTGTATTGGATTTGTAATTTACTGATAATTTTAAAATATTTTTAAAACACCTTCAGGTTTTAATTGCAATACTGCACCACTAATATTCACATTCGTATTTTTTTGCTGAGAAACCCATTTCAAAAGAGTGATAAACTGTCAAATTAGTGGGTTCCTAACTTTTTTCACAACAAATTTTTATTTTAAACACAAACACAAATAACTTCAACAAATATATTTAATATAACTCGACAATTGTTTCGGCTAGGCAGCCATTCTCAAGAGTACAACCGATACTATAAATATATTTGTTGAAGTTATTTGTGTTTGTGTTTAATATTAAACATGCTTCATCACCCTTGCACCGTTAAAAGTTTAAATTTTTATTTGTTTAAATCTGTACAAAATTTAACTTTTTCAAATTGTAATTTACGATTTTTTTTGCTCAATTCCAATTTACTGCAAATTTTACTTTTTTGCGTCTTCTTGCAAATCTTTTAATAATTCCATATTTATTCCTCAGTGCAGTAATTTGGATTTTCTCGCGACGTAAATAATAAAGCAAAAGATTTACAAATGAAACCACCTTAATGTGTCAAAGGCTCTAAATGCTAAAAGTTTCTAAGGGAGTTGACAAGATTCGGGGAAGTCCCGCTTTAAGTTCACTATAACTAGAGTTGCCATTAGTCCGGGTTTCCCCGGATTTGTCCTAGTTTAGAGGGAGCGTCCAGCTGGGGTTTCATTTGTAGTCCGAGTTTAAAAGTTTTCAAATTACTTACATTATATTTAAAGAAATAGAAAACGTAAGACTGCTAACAATTCTTAAAACAGTAAGGTTTTGTTTTGTTTCTTAAGAAGAAATAAATAAAAATGAAAACTATTTTTTATTTTAGTAAGTAACTGAGTATCAAAATCCGGGGTTTTTACGTTACTTGTCCTGGTTGCCAGACTATAAAGATGGGAGTAATCTGCAGTATTTTAAATGCTAATACAGAATCGCTATATCCGAAAATTCGTTATAAACGGTACGTAATTCGCGAAAAAACTAGTACATGTTTATATGGGCCTTTAAATCGTATTTCTCAACGTGGTTCGTTATATCGTTATAACCGATTTCGTTGTAAGCAAACACTACTGTAATTGTATTTTTGTAAAGTGTTCGATTCGACTCCTGAAATTTTTATTTGCACTGATTGTGAGCCCCAAAAAAAAAACAGCAAGTTCAAATTTACTTTTAATCTATAAATAACACAACCATTTACTTCCTATTATTCCGAACACGTACAAAGCGGAATTCATTCACTATTTTAATTATGTAAAACATAATACTCACACACATACAAGAGTTTCAAATAGTGTTTAAAACGGCATACAAATATTGCACAAGAAGCTCTATTTAAAGGTATGACGAAATGTTATTTCAAAGATGATAATTTTGCCGTTACCAGCAATTTTACAGCCCACCTATTTTTTAGTCAATTAATAAGGTTTGTATTCTACGCATATTTGGTACAAAATTAATTAAGTAATTACCTACATCAACATTCGAGTGTTTTTTTTAACGCCCACTTTTTATGCTATCATCTAAAAATAACGTCTTTAAAAACAACACATTTTTTGATAATACGTCTGTAATCAGTTGTAATGAGAGAACGAAATAAAGATAAAGCCAAAATTTTAATTTAATCTGATTAAATAAATGTTTGGGCAATTTTGAAAGGAATGGGTGGGGATGGCCTTCCATAATACTATTTACAAAATATTTTGAATTGCAATGTGTAGGTGAAAAAAGAAATTTTAAGAAAAAAACTAAACCCATCCATATTTCATATAGTAAAAATCTTTTTTGTCTGCAGCCACAATTCATCAAAATCGAGAAACATCACGGGAATTATACACCGTTTTCACGGTCACCTGGCTTTAATGATAAAAAATTGAAAAATGAACTTTTTACATTTTTTTAATTGCTTGTTTTGGCAGTGAATTTAAAACAAAAAAATAATAGAGAAACAAAGGAAAATTAACACTTATTGTTTTATAACTGTGAATGCCAAGAAAAATCTATTTTTCGTCTTTATTCATTTATAATTTTTTTCTACATCGTAAAATGGAATTGTTACATTTTTGTTTTCGTAATCTATAATACAGAAAATAAAAACATTTAAAAATATAAAAAAAAAGCCGATTTTTATAGTTTAAAACAAATTTCATCAAATCGCGTTTACATGATTGATCTCTAGGACTGACCTTTCGTTTGCTTTGAGATATACAACGTAGCCCAAAAAGTACGCAATATGCTCATTGTGGCCAAACTGTTATAAGTTAAATTAAAAACTTCTTCAAATAATTTGCTATACAGGATGTTGAAAAATTATAAGATTTAGTTTAAATGGCAACCCCCTTAAATATTCATCCAATCAAAAAAAGTTGTTCAGAATCCCCAATCATGAGGTTATGCAAAAATCGAGGCAATATTCAGATGTTTATTATTATGAAAACAGATTGTCTTTTATTGATTTTATTTTAATCTGCAAAAACTAAAAAAAATAAATTCATGCGGAATACAAAAAAATAAATATAAGAAATTGATTTGATGAGAAAAGTATTTGTTAAGGATTATTTATTATCTGCTCATTAAAAGTCCTAAAAATTTTAGAAATCTTAGATTTAAACCTTTCTACTATTTATTTTTACAGTATTTGCTATAAAACAGTAAAATTTAAGACCAGAGCCACGAAAAGTTACCTGTTTTTCGATTAAAAACCAGGTGATGACTAATTTTAGATTCCCTCAGTTGCTTTCATATTAATCAATTTTCACGTCTATCCTTTACATTTCCAAAAAGGGCTCTGGGAACTCTTTTTTAGAGTTGTATAAGGTCGCCCCCAAATTTCCCTCTCGCTAATTGTGGGTACCACATACAGTAGACTTCCGATTATCCGGATCCCGATTAACCGGAACGCTGCATTATCCGGAATGATATCGATTTTTAAATCCGCCGTTTTATCCGGAACTGGAGTGATGCGGCTCCCGTTTATCCGGAATTTTCCTAAACTAAACTGTCTACTAGTACATTTGGTTAGTCCAAATGGTCAAAAGAATGTGCCTCGGTATACAACACCCTCTGAAGGACATCTTTCAGATGGTGTTGCTCGGTGCCGCCCTACTGGACCGCACCCGACCCGTTAGTTGATAACGGCATATTTTATGTCTGTTTATGTTAGGCACAAGTGCAACAATGCGGCCGAAATCTTTTATCTTTTTAATTGACCATAGAAACTATGTCTTCTGCTGATTTTGCTGTTGCTAGAAAGCTAGTTGCTAGGTAAAGAGCTTAGTGCAGGGCTGCAAGTTGCACAGATTATTTACATATGTAATAATAAATGTTCTTCAATAAGGTCTCATAGTTTCCGTCTCCCGATTCCGATTATCCGGAAAATTCGGTCATCCGGAATAGGTCCGGTCCACATTATTCCGGATAATCGGGAGTCTACTGTAGTATATATAATCATGAAAATTAAAAATTAAGGAATTACCTATCTTGAGTCTGCTGTGTAGTTAATTCAACCGTAACACTCTGTATATTATTAATGATTTCAACCGGAAACATAAACTATGAACACAAATACAGGTAGGTCTACTTACAATAGAATTATTTTATCTTACCACTAAGTAACCTACTCAGAAAAAATATACTACATGTCTTTATTGTTAACATGCAGAGCATGATGTCACATTTGAGATTTGACATTTTCTGTCATTGTGATGGTACAAACCTTGCGAAGTAGTCTTTCTTTCTCGCGACTTGATTGTTAATTTAAAAATGTGCAATATATTGTCAGTATAACAAATTTTCTGGCAACATCATTGTCATACAATTTATATGCAAAAATACTGTTTTATTTTTTTTTTGTCTCATCTCATTCTATACATAATATAACCTATAATTTTATGCTGTCAAAAATCTGTCAACATTTAACATACCCATACTATTACCTTATTCAGGTCACATGAATAAGGTAAAAAAAATATTCTACTATATAGGTATATGTACGTATAATTCGTTAATCATTTATTGATTCAACAGTTAACCTTTTCAAATGCCAGGTCACTCTGTATATAATTGTAACTTAATCTACATACCTACTATCTGTACATATTGAAAAAAAAAATAGTAACTTCTACCTATAGTGGTTTTCAGAAAAATGTTTAATTCAAGTGAAAAATTAAAATTGTAAATCCATATTCAGTTAAATCGATTTTGAAAATCATTTCCATAACGAGTTGATCAAGGTAAAAATTTAATCTTGCCATTCGCCAAGGTTCACATAGAATGAAGAAATACTTGCACCGGTGTTCAATAACTTTGTTTACATATTACTATAACGCCCATGTAAAATAATATTTTAAAACGTACTGCTAATGTTACCTAGTTATAATACTATACATACATACATACATAAGTACGTAAGTATGCATAAGAAGAATCTTTAGCACAGATATATTAAATATGTTTATATATTCACTTAGCTTAATTAGTATACTACTTAAATTTTTATAAGGAAAGTGTTGAATATAAGTACCATTATTATTTGTAAAGTAAAAGATTTTCTTTACATATAGTTAAATGTATTTATGTATATATACAGGTACTATACTTTTGAACGAAGAATGGATTTATTTATCGGTGTTCAATCTTAAACCGTTAAAATTTTTTGTAATCAGTCCGCGTTTACTAAATATATCGCACGAGAAAATTTAAAAGCCTATTAATTAATAGCAGTCAGGTAAAACTCATTTTCCTTACCACAGAGACGGTGCTTTGCATAATAATAACGACAGCTATTACGCTAATGACGAAAGTCAATAAACGCAGTAAAAAACATTCACAGTCACCGTTTTGACAGTTTAACAATATCCACAACAAAGTAAATTGAGAGATAACAGTCGAATAACAATGCACTCACGCAATTGTTACTTTTCACTAATCAGCTGTGAGCGCAATTGTTTACAGCAACGATTGTATGCGCCTATTGCCGGTGAGCAGGAACAATAGAAACTGTATTGTTGCTACGGCGCTACGGACAATCCAATTGGTTTATTGTCGATATAACAATAGACAAACAACAGTGTACTACGGTACGGTGTCACTTTCTCGGCCGACTAACTAAAACTAACTGACTGACTGACTGGCGACGTTGCGTTGTCGGTCGTTGTACATGTTCATCTTTTTTTGGGGTCGGAATGTGCGGCGATTGTGACTGTTTTCCGTATTGCTGTTCCACTTGTCACGTTCCGTAACTCACTAAACTAACTGCTAATGCCGTTTTTCCTGACTCACTACCAATAAAACGCTTCCGTTGTGGGAGTTCAAAGAATAATAGGTACGATCTCTTTTTTGGGCAGAAATAAACTCCCAGGGAATAATTAAGAATTACCATATACCTATACCTTATGTACACATATAAATATGTATATTGAAAATTTCCATAATAATGATAACAGGTACGTAATACAAAAAACAAATATTTTATCTAGGTCATACGTTTATATCTATATACCTACTAAATTTTTAAACGCCTACAACTAAATACATACAGATAGATACGTTGCTAACTCTAATAAATAATACCTTTTTATAGTAAAAATTTACTAGATAGGTACAAAAATAAAATTTATTTTCGAAATTCTCGATGGATATCTAATATATAAAATTCTCGTGTCACAATGTTAGTTACTATACTCCTCCGAAACGGCTTGACCGATTTTTATGAAATTTTATATGCATATTCAGTAGGTCTGAGAATCGGGAACTATCTATTTTTCATACCTCTAAGTGATAAGGGTTGTCCACCCCTAACTTCTTTTTATTTTTTGGACAAATTTTTTTAATTTTTTTAAGATTTGGCAATAAAAAATACATATAACCCTTAATTTTCACCCTTCTCCCTACCACCAACCCCCATTTTTTAATAGCGATAATAGTACATACTGTAATATTCTTGAACTCTCAGTAGTCGATAGCTGATCAATTATTATCAATCGATTAGTCATCCCCGCCAGGCGTCTACTGATGTCCCTACTCACCCAGCAAACAGCAAGGAGTGGGGATGAGAATGAAGCAATTTTTTTAGAATGTTACAGGGAGTTCAAATATGTTTTAAGAAATAAAAGAATGTTTTATTATAACATTTCAGAACGATTTGGCAATGTTCAAGAATTTTCCAGAATCTTGAAGATCATTCAAGAATGTTTCAGAATGTTAAAAAAAGTTAGAGAATGTTTTGAATCATTATGGGATGTTCTGGATAGTTCTAAATTCGCAAATATTCTAGAATGTTCCATCAAACGTATAATATATTCTTACTCGAGCAACGCCGTGTATTGCTGCTAGTTAAAGTATGGAAGTATAGCAGTGTTCACCAACTCGGTTATAACGAACTTTCATTTATAAAAAACCACAACAACAAAAGTACGAACTAGAGGCTCATTTATAAGCATGCACCTACTATTTTTTTTGCTAATAACAAAACCAGAATTATCTATATTCAATGCTAATTCAGTTTCTACTGCTAAGTTTTCCAGATTATTTTTGTTCTTGATTATTAAAATTATAATTTGTAAGGGTTCTGAATCTATCGTAGAATTACACAATAAGATTTGTGTGATTATTTTCTCAATTTTTATTTCCTTCTTATGCACTGTCTTTTTTAATGAAAGTCGGACAAAAAAGTAAACTTGACCTTAATAAACCATGTAATACTCCTTTTAGAAACCACCATAAACCAAAATTACTTTCAATTAAAAAAAAAAAAATTCCAAACCATTTCATCCCAAAAAATGGCAACATTTCATTTAATGCCACATAAAAGCAAAAAACAGTGTTATTTTTAGATTTATCACTTATTACAACTTCGGCTATAACGAATTTCTTTTGATGGTCCCTTGAGGTTCGCTATAAGCGAACATTACCGTATACCACCAAGTATTGTAGAGCTTTTACCTGCGGTATTCTGAAGTAAAGGCACAACATTTGTAAGAAATAAAACGTGAATAGGTACATACTCGCTGTATTTGTGTTGTAGTCTTGTAGTTTACCTGACTAAATTTCAATTCTCTCACCTTCCAAGAAGATTGAACTTCTACTATACCAGCCGAAAACCTTGAACTGTTTTTCGCAACATAAACGATACTGACAAGGCTTATTATGCCTTTCGAACAAACCAATATACAATGTGGCATCTAACACCTGGGTTGAAGTGTCATTAACTTGCCCAGTCACTTACCATTACATATTAAATATTTCTTTCGAAGATTATTAAGATCATGTTATGATATCTAGGTTCGTGTAAAAATTAAAAAAAAAAAAGGAATCAAAAAAGTAACTGCAAACAAAAGGTCTTCAATTAAAATGTACTCGATTTGAACGAAAGTTTTTGCAGGGCCATTCTAAATTAAACCTCTTTCTTGTATACTGTAAAAAAAAAGACACTACTTACTTGACCCAAATAAGAAGTGCACGCGAAAACTCAAAAGAATAACAAAGAACAGGAAAAAAACAAAGCTACTCAAACTGTTTATCTTGAGCACCTCACTTCTTAATGGTGACAGATGTTAAGCGTTAAAAGAAGTAAGGTGCAAAAACCGCTACGAGAGGAGTGTCTTTCCTTTCTATGTAATTTATGTACTTTTGTGTAGTACTGTACAAAGCATATACGAGGGTTGCATAGAAAATTTAGGAAGATATCACTTAACGTTTATGAAAAATGATTTTTTATGATATCTTCCCATTTCGTGATTTTGATTTCCATTTCGTGGCCTGTTGTATAAGACATATCTAAATCTGTAATAATACATATTGGGTCAACATTGCACAAAATAAATGAATTAAATGGGAATAAAAAATGTGTGAGTTAATGGCAGATCACGAAGTGGGAAGCACCCGCATTTATTTAATTGCTTGGAATCATAAGGTTATAGAATGAAAGGACAACACACACGAAGTGAGTGTTCTATGGTCATGTTCTTACAATTAAGGCAATCAGAACTGACAAAGCCCCCAATAAATCGTCTGTGAGAAGTGACGTATCTTTTTTCTCGTTCTTACTTGGGCATAACCAGCCTTTGCTAACCATCCACAGTCAAGAAATATTACGAATCGTACGGACAAAGTAGCAATGACGTTTGTCGTGTCTTACAAAGGGATTGTCTCGACTACTGCTATACTCTAAATTAGTAACATGAAAGAAGATGTGACGGTTTTATTGGGGTTTACACCAATTGTAATCGTCTCAACTAAATTCACCTTTACTCCTCGCACTTTACCACTCATTTTCCACTTAGCAGCGGGCTATTAGTATTTTAGATTTAGAAGATTGTCCTCAGCTCCTTTCGACCTTCTTATCCCTCTCTCAAACCATAAACGAAAACTTTTGGGTGTTTCATTTCCACCAATATTGGTGGGCGGGCTGTCCCCCCCGACCTATACTCTTTGTGGGAATGGGTGGGTATGGTTGGGGGATGAAAGATGAGACGGACGAAATAAAGACAGAAGAGAAGTGAAAGACTATCTGTGGAATATTACCCCAGCATTTGCCTAAACGATCCAAGGAAACCACAGAAATCGAAACAGTGATCTCCCGAATGCTGAGCATATTCAATCTTCATTCCCCCCACCCCCTTTGCCTTCTAGTATCCTCTTCCAATTACCAACAAAGACATCCCATTTATCCCTTCCCACCTCCCGCTTAATCAAGAATCTACATTGTATAAATTTAAGGCACTTAATAAAATTAGCAATAAGGAAATTTTTGGTTAATTCATAGAAACGCCACTGACACTGTTAGGTATTTAACTTTCAGAATACCCCTTATATACAGATATATGTATTTGTACGTTTTTGCTTGAGTAACAATGAATGAACGAGTGAATGTAATTAAATCTGTATGAACGTTGAATTTTTTTCTTTTCTTGCCTTTTTTCTTAATTGATATTGCTTACGTTCGAGAAATTCGTTGACCAGGATGTTAATGAAAAGGTAATGGTAATGTACACTTGACATTTAATATTGTAAAAAAACGTCGAGCAAAAAGTGGAGGGAGATGTAACCTACAGCTAGTCGTTTTACTAAAGTTCACGCTTAACATACAAACTTGACACTTAAATGTTCAAATTCTAAAATATATATGTATGTGTATCTATATGTAATTACAAATTGAATTATTTAAATAATTAACAATTAGCATTGTGAATTAACGCTTTTAAAACAATTTTAACATTCGACGACTATGTTTCAATTTATTATAGTGTGATATTATATGAGCAGCAATTATATAGTATCTTATGTAATGTATCATCCGATCAATAATACGTAACGTAATCATTTTGCTATTTAAGCATAATAGTTGTTATTTCGTAAGAAAGTTAGGTCATTACTAGAAATTTTCTTGGAAGCTTCGAGTATAACCCCACTAATCTCATTTTTTGTAATGGCGTAATGTAATGTACGTAGTAGCTGTGGGTAATAAGAAATAGGGAGGCAAGTTCGTGGGAACCATAATACTTTTAAGCTTAATTGCGTCAGATAACAAAAAGAAAAACGACCTGACCCATTAAGCCTATTTTCTTTCTTGTACGTAGGTAGGTACATACGTGGCTAAGAAAACAGAAACGTTTTGTTCAGTGGAAAGGACAGATGATATCTATTTTGTTAGACAATTTTCGGATTATGGGAACCCATTTGTTTATTAGAGATTTATCGCGTTTAATTTTAATGAAAAAACAGTTCTACAAATAGCACAGGTGAATTAAATAATCACAACTTCTACAACTATCAGTAATATTACTTGAATTAAAAAATAAAAATAGGGTCAGGGCGTAATTGTAAACAGGCTCTTTATTTCTATGAAATAGGAATTTTTTTATTATTCCAACTAATGGGAATTATAGACTGTGGTGTTGACTTTTGACGGTTGGATGTTTTAGCGCGCTAACAGCAGTGTCGCAATATTTTATGTTAAACAGTGAAAATATTTCTATATAATATATAATTTTTGGGGTAATTGTGAGCATGGCTTTATAAATATAATTTTCATTGGAATTTACGTTTGAAAGCGAATTGTTCACTTTTGCCAAATTAAAAACCTTTGTAAAGCCAGTACAAACAAGATGATTGTTCACATTTACCCCTAAGTTTTCGACTGCGTTAATAAGTGAAGGGGTAATTGTAAACTTAAGTTTTTTTGCAAAAAAATCCGAATTTGCATATTTAACAACAGAAATTCACTTAAACCAAACAAGGACCTAAATTAATCATATAGCCGCCCAAATTTAATCTTCATCTAAGATACATCGAGCTTTAAAAGTCAAACTTCCAAAATCGTTCACAATTACCTCACCCTACGTACTAATAAGATAATATGCTTAGAAAAATCATTTATCTAGATTTTAGATTAGCATTGTGACTCTGGGTGTCTTTTGAAGATTCATTCTCTTCCACGAAAACAAAAAAAAATTTAAATCATCAAATTTAAGGGACATGACAGGAGATCTACAATTTTTAATTTCGAATGATATTCTTTTAAGAAACTTTTAAGAAACTTTACTTACATATCTCAAAACTGGGTTAAATTCAGTGTCTTGCCATAACTATTAAAATATACAGGGGACGCCAAAATATTATGCACAATCTTACATGCACGAACCACCTTGTACATTCACTCAAAAAAATATTTTCTATAAATTTACGAAATAAGTGCCAGATCGTTTTAAAGCCCAAAATTTCCTCGACAGACCAGTCAAAGTTACATTTTTTATGTAAACATTTTTAACAGGAATCCAAGTATGCTACAAAAATATAAAATATCGATAATGGCCCCAACAATAAAAGTTGTCCGTTCTTATTTATCGATGTTTGAACATTGCAGTTTACAATTTTCCTTACATTTTAGCATTTATCTCAAAAACCATGGTATTAATCGTAAATAATGCTTCACTGAGATTTGGTTTCATTTGGCAATTTAAATAGAAAACAGAGGTATAGATTGTTGCGTCTCAATATTCTATTCATTTCTATTTGTAATTCTTCTGGAAAGTTTATTTATTATTATATTATAAGGTAATACATTGTCGGCATTTAAAAATGGAAAGTTTGGGCTCTTTGAAAGCTATTGTTTGCAGACCGAAGGTGACTATTCCTCATTTCTACATTTTATTGCATCCTAATACTGAATTCTTTTGTACATATTTCCAGTTTCGTCCATTCAACGCTAAATCACCCCCAATAAAGTTAATTACTATTTTAAAATTATATTATCCTTCTCGAAAATTTCGATCACGCATTGCACGTGTGTTGGTGCCAGGAGTACCTGACTGATCCTTTCTGGGTATTCCTAACATCTCAGAGAATTCCAACCCCTCATATATCCGTCTCTCTTTGATATCAAATTGTAGAATTCAAATATTTTTGTTTTTACCAATCCACGGTATTTAAAATGAGCCTTGACTCCGTCCTAAAAATTGTAATTTTTTCACAATTAGACAAAATCAAATTAGTCGCGTTTTTGATTTTAAATTTAATAATAATCTATTTTCGGTTCCGGGTTTTTATTCATCTCTATACATGGTTTTTCAAGTTGATGGGCTATTAGCAGTATACGATTTAGTAGAAGGAATTCATTTCGGAAACTTGGGCTCATTTGGTTATTGTTTATGCCGCTTCTTTTAAAAATATTTTCAAGTTCGATTTACATCCGGTTATACCGGAAGTCGACACCAACTTTGTTATTTTAAATGGAATGAAAAATTTTGACGCTGAATTCGAATAAAGCGTGTAATTCTAAGGTAAGTTTGATAACCAACTTGTACACCTATGACGATCGGTTTCCGAGTTAATTTAATTTATAGAAAAAAAAATCGTTACCGCAACCCAAATTATAAAAAATCATAACTTCCACAAAATACTACTCAGACTGTTGAAATTTTTACTAGTAATAGCTGAATATTAGTGCTAACGCCTTGACAAAAATTGAACTAAATAATTTATACAGGGCGTTCAAAATAAAATTCTAAAGTTTAAGAACTTCAAACACGAATAACTTTGTTTTTTCAAATTGCACCTACTGTTTTTAATTTTGTCAATCGATTTCTTTTTTTATCCTCTTGTAATTTATATAGATTCTCCCTACTGTTTTATTTGAAAAAATTTGAGTAATGTAGAATTTTTAAAATATAGATAATTTCATTAATTTTGGCGTAATAAGAGTGTACCTTGGACAATTGACAACTAAGGACAATCAAAGCAAAATCACAGTAAAACCTTTATTATCGCTTGATAAGAGATGTTCGAGACAAATGTTTATAATAAATACTACAATTGAAGTTTTCGATTTTGATTATTTTTTAACAGAAATTAAAGGAAAATGCGATTTTTGGCTTCATTTTGTTAAATTATTAAGTTGAATTCTGTTAATTCCAAGTGTGCAAAAACTATAAGATCTGACCACTCATTAAGCACTATGATAAAAACCCACAATCGTTAAATTGGTGAAGTTGTTTTTATTTTAAAGAATGATCTTTTTTTAGAAGGTTTCACGTTTTTCTTGGTAAAAATAGCTCCGACCTACTACCTACTTTACATTGTGGCATTCTGGTGTTACATCTCTAGTCGTCATCAGTTACCTGATGGAGATGGAGATATAACACCAATCGAAACGTTGTAGCTTCATTACAGAATAAAATAAAAAAATAAATTAAAAAAAAATAATTCAAAATGTTCATTATCATATATAAAAGACAGATGGTTATTAGTTTTAAGCGTAGGTGGGCGCAGTGCATTCAATTCATTCTTCTTAATTGCACTCATTCGAAAAATAGCATCTTAATTGGTACCATGTGGCGTACAAACGCATATTATGATATTATAAGCATACATACAAATATGCCGAAGGCGTACATTCATCTTAAACTTTTTAAGAGGCTATTAAGAACAATTTAGAATTTATTTTTAGCCAAATCTCATCGACGCTATCGACCACTAAATACAATAAAAGTACATGTGAGCATACGCATCATATCTTGTCACCTTATTATTTGTTCTCAAGTGGGAATTATTAGGTACTACGAGATAATTTGAAATATGTAGGTACATAGGTACAGTTACACTCAAAAATAGTGACATAAGCTGAGGTCACTAAAATTTAACATACGTCCCCCCCTCAATAAAATTATCTGAGTTTATAATATTTAATAATTGTTCCCCAAACAAACAACAAAAAGGTCAGAAACCTGTAAAATTATTTCCGGATATCAATTTTTATCATTATCACAACGTAGATGTCAACAACTTCGGATTTTGCTTTGTTTCATGTGGTGTGCTTACACGCTTCGGAAACCATCCCATGTCATCGTACCATAAATGGGAACCAACTAACAAAGCACTTATGCTTACCAAGTAACCACCACCAGTGGAAAAGCGTGGTCAAATGACCATGGAAAATAGAGGAAAAGACAAAGCGCCATCTTAATAATTATCTAACCATTATAACGCACACAGATTGGCAAAGTCAGCTGCTGGATAGCAAACTAAAATGCCGTTAAAATGATATAAAATAGTCCATTATATGATTAGATGCTGTAATAGGTCCCATCAAGACCACCAAGAGTTAACTGTAACATCACTTTAAGAAGATGAATAAAAATGGAAATGGAAAAATGGTAAAAATTCAGGGGTAAGATCAAAGACTATTTAATAGGCCCAAATAAAATAAGAACGATAAGGTTTAAAATGCCAAACCAAATCCAAGACAAAAAGACTAACATTAAAATTGTCAATCCATGGGGCCTTGATAACGGTCTTGCTTTACCCCATTCCATTATTACTAACGCTGCAAGGGTGATATTATTGTGTATTATGTACCTAGTTGAATTGGGGCCACTCGGTACATTATTATACAGTCCGTATTTATGTATGCCGGATTTGGTACAGTTATGCACATTGGAATGGACACTACGGGGCCCAGAGACCAACTAACTACGTATGAATATTATGTATGTACAGTATATGTACAAGTTATTGTTGTTTTTATCCCATTAAACTGGGTTACGGTGGACACAGCGCCGAAGCGTCAGTTGTGAGATGGAAGGTGATGGGAAATAAATGGGAAACGACCTCTAACTACATAGTAAGTGTACCTATAGAGGTACGTATATTACAAAGTCGTGGTTGCATTAAAAATTACGGGACTTGAACGGCAAACCAGTTTCCGCAATAATAACAAAACATTCACGATCACGAATATAGTATCTAAGGCAGGATTGAGGATAGTATAATAGTAAGGCCTTTCGCAATTAAGAAAAAGCGAATGGTAACTAATTAATTCGATTATAATAGATCAGATCAGTGATTTGCTTTTCTTATGCTGGCTGGCTGGGCACACATATCATTTCCCGACGTAATTCAAAGTATAACAATGTACTTAAAACATGCGTAAGATATTAAATGGTCTGGCTGTTATCCGGCTCGAAGGACCAAAAATACCGAAAACATTTAAGTCCTATCTATTATTTTAACGCGAAATCAGTTTCTAAAGAGATGTTGTCATCTTTATAAATAGAAATACTTTTGATAGAGTTTTAAAAAGTCTCTATATATGAAAGGACTAGCTGTGCCCGCGACTTCGTCCGCGTGGAATATAGTGACTTTCGGCAGCATTTAAAATATTTTTCTTCTATATTTCTATTTTCTGGGCCGTAAGCCTTTTTGCCGACGTCATTACACGAAAACTTTCATTCCTTATTTTTGCCCCCTTTAGGGTAAAATTTTTACCAACTTTAAATGTCGTATTTATATCTAATCAAAAGCCTAAAAGATAAGTTTCAAGCATCAAGCTTTATATCTACTTATCTATCTCTGTACCAAATTCTCATTTAAATCGGTTCAGTAGTTTGGGCGTGATTGCGTAACACACAGACAGACAGAGTTACTTTCGCATTCATAATATTATAGATTTATAGTATTCAACTACTTTTATTGATGCAAATAAACAAAACCCTTTGGAAAAAAGTGGAATTTACCAACTAAGTTGCAATTCTTGTGATGCTATGTACATTGGCCAAAGTGGCAGATCGATCAAAAAGCGGATTTCTGAACACTCTTACGCCATTAATAAAAAAGATTGCAAATCCGGTTTTGCCGAACATTGCGTTTCAAATGATCACCATTTAGACGTAGACAACATAAAAATCTTACACAGCAATATTCCAAAAAGTAGAAAATTGTCACTTTTGGAAAATTTGGAAATTAAAAAAAGCATTACACAAGAATTGTAACATAGTTAACAACCAAGTAGAATTAGTAACACATAATTCACCCTTAATCTTATACAAATTGTAACCAGTCCCCACCTCTCTTTAGATTTACTATATATTATCCAGACTTAATTTGTTTACTTCAGTAATCTGTAAGGAAACCCGGCACTAGTCAGATGTAATAAAACTCTGCTGATTTTAGTGACTTCGAAAGTGTGTGTGAAAAAGCAAAATTATTGTTATATTGCATTAAGTCACTGGTTAAGTAAAGAGAATTTTGTCTATGTGTATAGAAGTTAAGTTCCTATTGACTCCTCCTCTTAATTATGATTACTTATTTATGTATTTTTAAAGTATGATATCCATGCTAGTTTCGTTCAACTTATTCATTTTATTTTAGAGTATCTGTATCTTATTTACTATTTATTTATAATAACCGTAACGTGTTGTAAACCCATCAGCTAAACCAATATGTACTTTTTTCTAAACCTCCTTGTAATAGGCGTAGCCTTTAAACAAGTATACTATAATAAAATAATAATAATAATAAATAATATTATAAATTGAAAAAAAATAGCTTAGTTTCAATATGACATATATTGAATTCAAAGAGATGTGCCTCTTAATTTATAGCATGTGATATAAAAAAATTTACAATATTGATTCGTTGGTGTACCTGGTGTACTTATTCGACGTTTCTTCACTGTATTTAGTGTGGTGAACGTGGGTTTACTTACACATGTTCTTGGTATTTGGCAAATTTATTTAAAATGTTACTATTATTTTTATATTTTTTTTTCTACATGTATACATAGGTACATAGGTATATACACTAAGAAATTGGTATAAACATATAGAAGAATAAATAAAACACATTTTCTACCGGCTCGAAGCACCAAAAAAAAATTGTACATTTTGTCCCAATATGAATTTTTTGCTTTATAAAAATGAACTTACGTATCAGTATTGCATAAATATTTAAAAGAAGAAAATTATACGAATGTTTTTAATTTGGATACCTTATTTCTTAAAATAGAAAACATAGAATTTATCGATAAAAAAAATTAAATAGCAACAAAGGTTATTTTATAACAAATTTCACAAAATTTCCCATGATTCATTAATCATTATTTGCTGATATCTCAATAAAACTTTAAAAATATTATCGACTGATAAAATGTAATTCCCTTACCTTAATAACAAGTTTTATAGAAGCTTAGTACTTACTTTAAGAACAAATACAAATCACTCAATTGTACAAAAAAAAAGCTACAACGTCAAACACATTTTCAATAAATATGTAATTTAATTTTTACAAATGCGAGACAAACAAATCGTTGGACGTTGCCCATTATCTGTGTATATGATTTAAAATAAACAGAAGATAACTTCTCATAAAAATATTATTCTTTATTTCTATTATTACAGAAGGACGTGAAAAAAACAAAAAATATAAAAGCGTTTTTAAGAAATATTTTTATAATTCATAATCTGAACATATACAGTGTGGACCAAAAACTCCGCAATATGCTCTTTATGGCTAAACTATAAGTTAAATTAAAACAAATTTCAAATAAAAGTTGTTCCCCATTTTAATACAAATTGCAAAAATAAGATTCGGTTTACATTGCAGTAGCTTTAAATACTCCAGAATCCCAAAATATGAGCAAAAAATCGCAGCAATTTTCAGGCGTTTATTATTTTTGCAATTTTTCACCTGTATAACAAATTAAATTTGGCCGATCCTAAGGATGTTGCATAAAATAAAGGAAAACTTTTATTTGAAAAGTTTTTTAATCCAACTCGTACTTTGGCCAAAAAGAGCATATTGTGTACTTGTTGGGTTACACTGTATGTAATTTAAAATACGTGTTGGCAAGCTAATTAATCTAACTAAGAATAAAATCAGCAGGTAGGTAATTAAAACCAAAACTATTTAAAGATAAGCGTTAGGTAGGTAGGTACTTAAAGCGTGATTTAAAATGAAAACGAATAAAATCCATTTTCACTTTGTCTGTGAAGTTGTCATGCCTTCTAACTTTTCATTATCACGCTTGATCACACCATAAAACAAAATAGGATAGAACGATCATCGACACTTTAAAACGATAACAAACCAAAATGTTTATTCATTGGAGCGAGCGTTCGTCGCCTGTTGCAATGACCGTTATAAAACTATAGTAATGACCGCTTGTGAAATTCCTACTTTCTTACAATTTACCCCCTTACGTATCTACAAACAAAACAAAAAATACTAATACACCAATAAATGACTAATGACACAAGAAATGTTAATCGATATTATGTATGTAGGTACCTATAATGAGTATTCTTATTAATTTTCTGGTTTGAAACAAAGAAAATTTTAGATGGTGGATATGAACCAAACAAAAAAGAACAAATACCTATGTGAGAAGTAGAATTTTAGAACGTCTCTTGTCTGCTCATTATAGAGACACAAATACAAACGCGTTGTTTCAACATGAATATGCATCATGCGTACTGGAAACAATGGAATTTTTAACTTTAACTACTATCCATAATGACAGCAACCAACAACATAAATATATAAAACCGTTAATTGTGCAGGTCAATTACTATATTGTCTTTTGACAATGCGATAAAATAATTGTACATAATTAGGAGCATCAGAAAATTTACTTTATTTGATAAAAGAAGGAAAAGGATAAGTTTTATGCCAGCTCTAAACCACCCAGCTGAAAAATAATCATCTTGTCCTACCCCCATCTACATAGGAAAAACTTGATAAAATATATCTAATGAAAATGTTTCACTTATTAATTTATATAAGTACCTATATTATATCCGACAAGATTATTTCACACAGTGTTACCATTGTAAATAATATTTTTGGAATCTTGTAGAAAACAATTTAAAATAGTACAGAAAATGTGCCAACCCCAAAAATCCCAACTCGCAAGTGTTATCTCGACTTCTCGTGCTTTGTTACAAAAAAAAACTGAATAACTAATGAATGAAAACATATTGGCAAAGTTGAACCTACTCGAAAAAATTCTTTCGATCTATGTGGACGATCATTATATCAGGAGTTATCTAACTAAAATCATTAAATTAAACGGGTCATTCCCACTTCGAGAATTGGCTTATTTTCTTAAACTTCATTAACTCGCACATTTTTAATTCCTAGTTCAGGATCTACGATTTATACCTGCATATTACATAGCACAGCTTAATTTATGTACATACTTTCTATATAACTATGAGCACCAACGCACTGGAATTGTAGATATTTTAAAAGTTAGAAATTTTTAGAATACTAGCTGTGCCCGCGACTTCGACCGCGTGAAATAGTGACTTTTAGCAGCATTTTTAATTTTTATCTTCTATTTTTTAATTTTCTGGGCTGTAATCTTTTTTGCCAACGTCATCACATAAAAACATTCATTCCCTATTTTTACCCCCTTTAGGTTAAAATTTTTACAACTTTTAATGTCGTATTTATATTTAATCAAAAACCTAAAAAATAAGTTTCAAACTTCTAGCTTTAAAAATGACGTTATTTCCATATAAACTTTCAACTCCTATTTCAACCCCTAACAGCCATTTTTTCGCATTTAAAAATTGCCTATGTCCTTTTTCAGGCTCTAGACTATATCTGTACCAAATTTCATTTAAATCGGTTCAGTAGTTTAGGCGTGATTGTGTAGCATACAGAGTTACTTTGGTATTTATAATATTAGTATGGATTATGTATAAAGGAATGATAAGACCACGATAACACTCACTTCGTTCGTGTTCTCTTTACGTACCGGAACCTTATAACCCTAAGGAATCGGAACAAAATATTTCTTTTTTATAATAAATCCAGATGAATAAAAAAAATGTCACCCGATTTTGAAATGGAAACAGACTGAAAATATTAGTTAAAAACGTTAGGCCGAAAATGATCATTCTGTATATTGTTAGAATTGCGATTCGTTTTCTTCATTTTAAAAGAAAGCAAACTTAATTCTTAAGAATCTACTATTACTAACGGCTAATGCTAATATCCTAGTTAAATTCGTTGAGATTTATTGCCATTTAATACTTGGCTATATACTTATACAAATAGGAATATTAAAAATAAATACTATCATAGAGCATGAAGGAACTAAAATAAGTATAGTGGAATAAGTTTTAAATTCTAGAGGGCTATTTAGTACCTTTTAGAATTTAGAAATTGAGTTTTATTAGTGATTTCTAACGAATCTGATAAAGATATAATTTTATTTTATTTATATATTATACAAAAATTACCTTTGAAATCAATAAATCTTTATATCGTACATGTAAATCAGATAAGCTAATAAACAATTTTAAATTAAGAGCCCTAATTAATATTAAGTATGTACCTATCATATATAACAATTGCTGGTCTTCCCGAATTTGAAGTCAAAAGCAGAATTTTCCTGTTTAAATATTTCAATTTGCCCTCTAAGTTGTCTTATTTTAAACCAATATTTTTAATATACTTAGCAACATAAACATAGATTTTAAATTTTGTAGAAAGTGAAATGAAACTAATAGGACTCCAAAATTTTTGATTGTTTAATTTTAGCATAAAAATATCCAGTTTTCTTATACTTCGTTAATAAAGTATTACATACATAATTATAATTTTAAGTAGGTTTTAATTAGTAATTAGTTAGCTATTGTTGATAATAATCATAACGATCGAAATAATGTTTTATTTATCTTTGTTCTTATTCAATAATTTTCAATTCAACAATACGTCGTACAACGGTTAAATTCTGATTAAGTAGTTGAGTTTACCTAATTTTTTTTTTTTTGTTGTTGTTTAGATATTGAACTGCCCCAAAAGTTATTTTTTCTTTTCAGAATTTATAAGCTAATCACTTTCTATTATTTTCCAGTTTTTTCTCTCTTTCATTAAACGGTATTTGCTTCTAATGAATATTAATTAACACAAACACACGTCTGTACATACGTGAGTAGGTAATGTAGCTTTTGTTTGTGTATAACACTTATATCCTATTGGTGTATTTTTAATTAGTGTTGACGTAAGATTAAGACAAGGGAATGGCGTTGAATTTATTAATAGGTTACCTAATATCATGGCCCTAGTCTACGAGTAGTAGCACTGACCTTAACCTTCGTAATTTGGGCTGCGTCGATAAATTGACGCTTGAATTTAATTTACGAAAATTGCGTTTAAAATTTTTGCGCTAAAATGACGGCCTTTATTATAATAATTAGGCTAATGGATTGAAAAACACACGATTATCATAAACACAAACACACACATGATATGCATACTAAGTTAAAAATAAAATAAGTAAGTGGCCGTTTATAAAATACGTTCGCATACAAGGGGGGTGAGTGCGACAAGATGTGACAAGGGGGGACAGGGGTCTACGGCAACGTGACGATCGCCGTTCATCAAAAAATTTTACTGAATTTTTACAGAATTGGACTTCTGATAAATAGAAATATTATTTATTATTTGTTCGTTACAAAAGATATTTATTAAATTATTTAAATTTTATTATGAAAATAAAATAAATATTTTTGACTATCAAAAATTGTGCAGTATGTAGGTATTTAAAAAATTAATTAACACTGAGGATGCTTTAAGTTTACGCAGGTGGGTGGATATATTTTTTTGTCTAATAAATGATACGTAATGAATTTCTAAGCTTTTATTGATTACTCTACTACACATACGAGTACATTACACAAGTACGTAGATTAGATTGAACTTTATAAACAAGATATAATATGTACACAAGTGATTACTAGTACATTTGATATTTTCAAGATTTCAAGGCTCTGTCTGTCTATCGGACAAAAATCATTGAATCATAACGACAAAATATGCTAAGGGGAACATTTGATTACCTCTCCTATCTACTACCACTCATAAAAAAAATAAAAATATATATTAATATCTTTAAATGATAGCAATAAATAAAAATACCAAATTTTCTGCTTTTTTTAGGCCGCCCGGATATTAACACAAACCGGAACTGACATCTATGTATGTACATATATATGTAATATTTTTTCTTCTAGAAAATTACAACACAATATTGCATGGTTGGTTATTTCTTATTTACAGTATGTATGTATGCCATAAACGGCACCGTGTTTTAAATTCGTTAAAAGCATATGTACTTCATATTTATACGGTTGCATACACCAGCCAGCGGCAAGGCGAATCAGCTGTTTTTTCGTCTAATCTCGAATCTGTCCTCCAAAACCAATACGCTGAGATTTCAACAACTTATTTATTGATACTTGGAAAGAGAACTAGTTTACCATGGAAATGAGGCATACGAGCTTGACGTCATCGCGAAGACAGCTGACGAGGCGACCAATATTGCCAATTAAACCCAGTTTGAACCCGTTATCAATGCAAAAAGGTGCCGTCTACGTACATATGTATAAGATGTGTTTATCATTCATTTATTTAGCAAGAAGTTCAAACTATTCAGACAACATTGTTGCTGCTTGGACTGCAAGACTTACAGATATAAATTCTATTCTATTCAATTTTAGAAAGAAAAAAAAAATACAGTAAAACTTCGATAACTCGAACATAATTGGTAATTATTTAGAATTGGGGCTCCAGACAAAAATCGCTCCAAACAATTTTTTAGCTATCAGAGAACATTCTGTAATGGCGGTACCATGCAATTAATTAACTTAAAAAAATTTAGTTTTTGAATAAAAATTAAATCTTATAAAAAATAGAAATTGGTGCGCTAAAAAAAGAGATTACCAACTAACTTCATATCTATCAATCTACATATGTATTTGTATTATTATTCAATAACTGGAAGTCTCAGTACTTCGAAGTTTTCGAAATATCTAACTTCAACAACTGTGTTCTCTTGTAACGAACCCGGTTATAACCAACTTTCGTTAATAATGAATCACATCGAAAAGTACGAGCCATACGCAAATTAAAATATGCAGTATTTTTTTCGCGAATAATGAACCCGTTTGTAACGAACTTTTGTATGAAGAGGACTTCAATTAGTGTCTAAAATACTGCAGATTTTCGGTTATAGCGAACTAAAAGCGGGACTTTCCCAAATCTTATCAACTGAATTCCCTAGAAATCCTCAGCAATTAAGAGCCGACGACACATTAAGGTTGCTTTAGTTTCATTTAAAGTCAAAATTGTAAATCTTGTGCATTATTATTTATACCGTGAGCACATAACTGCAAATTGGTTATTTATATCGCTTACATAGGTAAAATAGTTTTGAAATGGTTTTTGATGTGAAACATCTATAGCCGCGGGTAAACCGGATTGTTGGCGTGGCGAACGTGGCGAGTTATGCCGTAGCGACACCTCGCCACTCGGTTCGACACTGTCGTTTGCTATAGTAAACTAGAAGATAGAAGTGAATTAATTATGATTGTTGTGTACATTTCACCTAATAAAAAAATGAATGATATTTCATTTTTACATGAGAAATTATTTCCGTACAGTCACAGAGGTTCAATAATTTTTAAAACCAATAAAGATAAACTACCATTGATTTTAGCTGGAGATTTCAATGTAAATTTTGCAAAAGATAAATTAATGCCATTAATTACGTTCCTCCAAAAAGAATTTCAATTGCAAATTAACAACAATCCAAGAGAACCTACTACCACATATTCAACAACAATAGATTTATTATTTAAGTCTTGATAATGTTATGTCTTATACTTTGTAACATACTTCAGTTATCCTCGACCAATTATCACAGTAATGCTGTCAGAGGCAACATCGAATATAACTATTACTGAAATCACTGATTAAAAAAATTGAGTTTCACATCTGCCAGGCGTCCCGTGACGGCTCACATTTTTTTTCAGCAAACAAATACAAAAGTGAAAATCAGTAGTGTTGCATTGCAATCAAAAGCTGAAAGTGTTTCAAAAATATTTCTAAAATATCAGTAAACTACAAATCTAATACAAGGAGGTGACGAACTTCGGTTATAACGAACGTTTTTTGTCGACCCCTTGTGGTTCACTATAAGCAAATACTGCTGTATTAAAATTTTACATTTAACCGATTAAATTTAATTATTACTGCAACTACTCTTCCATTATGTTAAGTCTTAAAAACATAAGTGTATTAGCATTTACACAGTTTGTTTGCTTTTCTACTTATCTGATGTCATATAACTAGGTTTGCACAAAATTTCTATTTCTTTTCTAATATATATAGTCATCACCGTCGTCCTTTTCACTTAACGTTTTTTTTCTCGGTATTAGTTTATTTTATTAAAAAAAAAAGAAAGAAATGTTAACCTTACCGGTTCATTATTGTCTACGCCCTCCTAAAACATTGTGCAAACGTTTGCCATTCCATAATATTGCGAAATCTACTGTAAACTGCAAGTACAATTATAAATGCTTATTTATTTTTTAAACAGTTTTATAAGATGTTCGGCCGGATGGTGTCTTAAAATAGCAAATATTTCGCGTCATTTAATTGATTCTAAATTCTAACGATGTTAGTGATATTATTGCTTTATTAAAAATACCAATGAATGACATTCTCTTTAAGAGAATATTGCATTTTTTTTGTGAACCATCGACTGTTACCAAAAATAATTAAAAATATTTTATTTTTTACACTAATAAATATTTTCCGTTGTAAATAAATAACATGAAGTGAGGGCATAGGTCGATACAGATTTTGTTCTAGAATGTCAAATGGACTTCTACACACGCCTGATAAATAAAACATAAAGAAATAACCGCAGATAAATTGTTTACTTCGTTCTTTATTTTCTAGAACCTAATATTTGTTTTCAAAAAAATCCTATCTATTATAAGTAGGTATGCTATCGTTTTTATTTTTGGCGATTCTCGTAGTTCTATCTCCGCATCTTTCCGCATTAATTTACTATTTGGTTCGATAATATTGCAGCCTTTTCATCGACAAAGTAAGTGACAAGCTCCGCTAAAAACAGGCGTTCATGGTAGGTACCTACTGGAAAAAGAGAGGTGTAAGTACCAGATGGTGTCTGTCTTAACTGTAACTGTAATGTAAAAATTCTAGTTAGGAATTTATTTTGACGCTGGCCCAAATCCAAAAGACTATTTTCACGTAAAAACGAACCGTTCGAACTCTCTACACGAACGATAAACTTACATAACGGATGAATTTCGAACCTGCAATAACCGTGCCAACTGTAAATCAGTAAGTGCAAGAAATAAAAGAACATTTTTATAAAATTTTTAACACTACGAACAAAAAATTATTAAAAATTAAAATAAGTAATGTACCTACTACATACTACATACATATTTGTGTTTGTGTTTTATGCTTTAGATTAATTATTATGCGCCACTTTTTGCATGATATTTTTAGAGAAGCAAATTCGCGATTTTATCGATACTCATAATCAACATTCATCATCAAAAACATTCTGTTAAACGAGCTGTTCACGTGTAAAAACGTCGGCAAGACCTGGTAATAAATCGATGCAGGCATCAGCGAACGGCTATTCTGCATTTACGTGTGTTTTTGTATCTAGGTCATAATAGGAATGGCAAATGGCACGAAAATGGCAAACAATCTTCTTATAATAACGTCTACCTTAAACATAAACGTATATACATAGGCCCATCCAACTTAACCACCAAAACAAATATCAACCTAATACTGTCGTACCTATAATAATAATATTATATACATACAATTTTCAGCGAGTAAAAAAAAATGTCCGGCTCGAAGGACCAAAAATATATTCTACATTATTTACTTAATGGAGTTAATATACAGAGGGATTTCAATAAACATTGTAAATAAGTAATCTACTGTAACGTAAAAAACTTTGAGCTATCGAGATTTTAAGTTATGGAATAATAATACATGTACATACACATATTATGTGTTTACTCTTGAAAACGACCACATGTGGGTCGAAACTATACTGTCGAGGACAATAATTAATTGTTGAAACATCATAAACTTTGGTTTTATTTATTACATTTATTAAAAATGTTTTATCTATGTGCTTAATTTTTGTAAATTACAATTTGTTTTAATTTATTTCATGTTAGAGATAGATGGATAGATTGTATGTTAGGTAAATATCTTTTTTCAGCGAACCACTTTTTTTATAACATTTCATTTTTGGCCAAGACAAAGTTTTTAAAATACGTTTTGATGACAAAAATCGTAGGAACTAAACTGCTTCACTGCTTAATTGCATAGTACCGCAATTAAAAAAACACGTTAGCATCGTACGTTATTATGGGATTTCCACAGAAAATTCGACATATCGAAAGTGGCGCCAAATATTAGGTATCTTCCAATTATCAAGATATTCGAGTAATAGAAGTTGGAGGGTTGGAGTTATCAACTAAAAATTACACGTATTTCTGATATTTATGCTACTTTCAGCCAATTTAGTTCGACTTATAAAGCTTTGACTTAACGACGTTCGAGTTATCGAAAATTTGACGTAGATGTATATATATATATTTATTTTAAAAGAAATTGAGCGAAAATTTGGAAATACAGTTTAAAAAACAAAAAAATATCTATTGTAAATAAAAATTCAAAATTATTCAAAAATTTATAGCAATACCTAACGTCCAAATGGATCGAAAGAGAATAAACAATGGAATCTAATGACAAAATAAAATATAATATAAGTGTCATTTGAAAAATAAAGGTTTTAAATTTGTTTTTTATTCTGAACGCTCTGTAGGTACAAATCATGAAGCTGAATTTTAGTATAGGTTGCCATATGACTCGACCATAGCTGGTAAAAATTGCAACACTTTAAGTCATAATTTTTTTTATAGTCCTCTCATCGTAGGCATACAAGTTGGTTATCAAAGTTACCTTCAAAATTTTATATTCGTGTTCATACAAATTTTAAATATAACAAATATTATAAACATTAATTTCCTGTATAGCCGGAAGTGGCCGGGAGTTGAAATTATTTTAGTTAAATAAATCATCCATGGTATCTGTATCTCTTGATTTAAAACCTTTAAGGTATTTCCCGTATAAAACGCCTAATAATGTAACACTACCCTCAAGTGCTATTCGCCGATTTGAACAAAGCTTTGCATAGTGATAGAGAATCGAAAAATACTGAACTGTTTTTTTATATCGGCCAAATTACCCACAGAAAGGGTGAAAACAGCCACCAAAGTTTACTCTCAAAAACGGTTTTTAAGTAAATCTTTATCTATTTGTTTTTTTTAACCAAACAAAAATGAAATTGTTTCTCTTTGTTTTTAAAGAAATAATCTACACCATTTCGAATATTAAGATATTTTTTAGGGATAGAAAATGTAAATATCAAACGAAAAATTTTAGAACGAATTTTAAATAATTGAAAGATGTTTTTTATTAACTATTTAAGAAAATTTAGTTGTGTATTAGAATTTTTCTCAAAAAATTCCTAGAGGGGTTAACTATCACTATTGTACATTTATTCATTAGACATTCAAAAGGTTTTTCGGGTCGCTAATTAGTAATTTACAATATATATTTAAAAAATTTAATTATGAAAGAAACCATCCCCAAAGTTTACTCCCATAAATTATTTTTTAATTATATTTCGTTGTCAGTTTAATTACTGTTTTTAACAAAACAAAACTAAAATTTTTTATTTCAAAAAACGCAAATAATTCATAGCATTTGGCATATTAAGGGTTGTTTTTTACTATCCGAAATGGTGTAGATTATTTCTTTAAAAACAAAAAGAAATAATTTCATTTTTGTTTAGTTAAAAAAAAACCAAATATTTTTGTTTAGTTAAACAAAATCAAGTAGGTAACGAGATTTACTTAAAAACCGCGTTTGGGGATATTTTAACCCTTTCTGTGGGGAATTTAGCACGTTTACAATATTTTTCGATTCTCTGTCACTATGCTTAAGTTTCGTACAAATCGGCGAGTAACACTAGGGTAGTGTTACTTGTACTTTTGAAGAACCCTGTTTATATTTAATGTGAGTTGGCAACGCTACTTTTTCATTATTTTTCAAGAGCTCAGAAATTAGAACTTAAATATAATAAAATTGAAGGAGTACTGTGGAATATTAATTTAATAAAACAAACAAACACGCAAAATCTACAAAAGACTCTAACTGAGGATGACACTTTCAGTGTCCAAACGCGTTTTAGTTTTCTAAACGTTTTATGGATTTTGGGTGTTTGTTTGTTTGTTTGGAGACAACTTCCCTCAATAAAATAAGTACGTATTAGGTTTATTCAAATGCCAACCTGTTTTCTTTAAAAATAGTAAAAATATAGCTAACAACTGATGGACTGTTGTCCGGCTCGAAGGACCAAAAATTAATTTTGGTTTTATATATCTACTACCTACTGTACCTACGGTGCGGTGTTTATAATTCAATTAAAACCCCAAAACGTTTAATAAATGCCTAAAATTAAAGTAATACGCCGACCGGCAATTCCAAGCAATATCAAAAAATAATAGCAAAAAGTGTGTTTGTATAAAGGCGTTGTTCTTAACCTTGCCACTATTTTTAAGAGTACGAGTGGGATTTGACGGTCAGGAATAACACCGTTGCATAGCGTTACACCTTTCAATGTTTAAATTCTAGGAGAAAAATAGAAAATAAGGTTTATTTTCGCTACATCGACATAACTTTTTCTTTCGAACGTTTCAACCGTTTTTGAATCCGGATCGAAGCCATTCACAACATTTTATTGCAGCATATGCCAACATAATTTTCCAAAAAACAGCTTTTTTTTAAAGAAATTTAAAGTTTGCTAAATCACTCTATTTCGACATTCACTTACAATCAATTCATTTGTATCGTATCTAAATACAGGTCCCCATCTGAAACATTTCTACGTAAAAGAGGCGATTACTGATTACATGAAAAGTTACGTAAAAGTGAAATTTGCTAATTGGACAAAACAAACAGTTGCAATTATTGTTTAACAATGAGGCTTCAACAGAGAAGCTGAAATGTGTCACACATACACAACCGCACTGAGCTAACATCGTAGTAGTGAGCATTGTCCAACCGCAATTTATGATAATCGCTTTCTATTGTTTCCGTCTAACATACTTTTTTACGCGACGTTTGATCTATTGTTTTCGCGAACTAAGCACGCATCATCATGTGTGTATATTTTTCGAGGTTAACTTTGCGATCTTGGTGACACGACGACTCTATAAAGCACATTTATAGTAACCTGAAAACGACTACTACTGACTACTATACCTACTAAGTATGTGCATATACGTTTCGAGGCTAATTAGACTGCTTCCGTAAACATGAGAAACAAAAGCTTCGGTGAAATTTACTTCAAATACGTTGAGGCTGATGACAAACTATTTCAAATTGAACTAATTCACCGCAAAGTAACGGATTGTCCTCTTGCTTTCACAATAACAAGGAAACTGCCATAGTTATAATCGATAAATTACCGGGACTGTTTAAAAAGTTCTAATAAGGCTTTGTCCGTCTCGAAGGACCAAACTCGTACTTGGGTTTGGGGCGATTTATTTTGGCCCCAGAAACCAGCAGTTTAGTTATTCTACGTCCCTGTAAATTAATGTTTTTTTTTTTGTACCTAAGGACCCGTTCATAAAATACATTCGCATAACAAGAGGGGAAGGGGCATTGCATAATGTGAAAGATGTGACAGGGGGCGGGACGGGGGTCTGGCAGTTTACCAAAAAATTCAACTAGAAAATATTTATAAATTTGCTTTATATTGTGGACATTTATTGCTGTATTATTAATTATTAAAACTTTTTTAAAGTAATAAATTATATTTTAAAATCAATATTTGTGTATACTGTTAATTGAAATTGACTATTTATAGGGGGGGAGGCCTCGCTTTCGTGATGTAATATGTTGGTTTTACAAATCAAATATTCAAAAATTAATTTTGTTTGTCTCAGAATTGTATAAAAAAATTAAAAGCAGCATGGTTAATATAAACATTAACGAATTAAGTCATGAGTGTTTCTATTTTGTCTATTGTTCCTTTTCTGGTTTTACGTTTTAATACAAGTTAATTAGTTCTAGGTCTGATATTGTCATAGACGCATCTTTCGAACTAGTTTTAATTAAAGAATATTTTTGAGTTTTAAAAGACAATTCGCTGCACTTTTATTTCTCAAGCTACCCATTATCTAATATATAAAATTCTCGGGTCACAATGTTAGTTACCACACTCCTCCGAAACTGATTGACCGATTTTTATGAAATTTTATATGCATATTCAGTAGGTCTGAGAATCGGCAACTAGCTATTTTTCATACCCCTAAGTGATAAGGGTTGTCCACCCCTAACTTTTTATTATTTACGTCATAAGCGACTGCAAAATGGTTATTTACATTGTTTACACAGGTAAAATATTTTGAATAAGTTTGGGTTATCTAGTTAGTTAAAGTAAGGAGAGTTTAGTTTCAAAGAAACACAATGTAAATCTGTTGCACTAGGGCATAAATATGGCATTGTCAAAAGATTGCAGTAGATGTCAAGCAAAGTAAAATTTGCAGTGAAATGGGACTGAGCAAATCAACGATAGGTTATAAAATGTTACAAAAAAATAAACGTGAATTAAAATTTAAAAATGTAAAATTTTAAATAGCTTTATGTAAATAAAAATACAAATGTAAATATTAGTGATGTCGTATTGCAATCAAAAGCTGAAGGTATTTCAAAAACATTTAAAAACTATCAATTAACTACAGATCCAATACAAAAACACAAAATTGTGGCATTTATAAACTTAACACTAACTTCGTTTATAACGAATCTTTTGTCGCCGAGCCTTTGAGGTTCGCTATAAGCGAACATTACTGTATTTCTTGTGGGCACAAGTTAACTAAATTTTGGCACGCAGTTAAATACCTAGTAATAACCCCTTGTTCAATATTTACACTCCACAATAAGTACACATTGCACAAGTAGTACCTATGTATGTATTTTGACTAATTGTAAGTTATACCAACTGTGGGTTGTACGATTTCGTTATTGCGTGACGTAATTGTTGTTACAGGAAGGCTACAAAAATTTGTGTTTATTTTAGATATTGACAAAAAAATGTGTTTACATACGTACGTGTTTCAACAAACTCGTGAATTACGTTTATCTGATTTACAATTAGGTTACACCTCAAAAACTGTTCTATCTCTATCATAAGGACACGAACGAACGTAAATAAACGCTTTTGCAATCCCAACTTTTAATTTGATGTCTTATTTATTATAAAAGCGTACGTACCTGGCGCTGAAGGGTAAAAGTGTTGAAGTTAAGTACACAAAATGAACATGTTGTGTATTTATTAAAAATTCTTTATCAGGAGAACATGTGTAAGTTTAATAAGTTGTTACATAATTTAGTAAAACAAATTGTATCTACTTTATATCAATCAATTCGAAAATTTCATATGCGTGATTAATATTTGTTTTACCCAGGGCCGGCGGAAGACCCGTGCGAACCGTGCGCCCGCACGGGCGCCAACATTTAGGGGCGCCAAATCAAGAGATAGTTAATAAAAAACTGGCCAGAACTAAAAGTGTCTAATATGAAAAAATATAAATAATAAACTAGAGCACAAGAAAATGTGTAAAATTATTTAATATTAAGGGCATAATATGTCAATCAGTTTATTTGTGTATTTGTGAACAGATGGGCGGTATTATTTTATTGACAAAGAAAGGCGTCGTCGCCGCGTCGGTCGGTCAGAAGATAAGCAAGCCCAAGCGCTTTTATATTATTGGGGAATGAAAGGCGCCGCCAGTCGCCACCGCACCACCTGCAGGTAATAAATAATTTTTGTTTTGTCTAGCCGTTATCAGGGTAGTGTTTTCAAATTCAAAAAGAAATAATATAATTTTTGTTTTTTTTTGAAAAAATATTTCTATTATGTTTATTTTTATAATATGTTTTAGATGTTTATAACTAAGTGTCATTATTAGTTTTTTTAATATTTAATAAATAACTTTCTTCTATTCTTTTGTATTTTAATTTACACAAGATTCACGATTATGAAAGTGAACATAGTAACGTATTAGTTTTTCTTTGAGTATTTTTATTTTAACTTTGTAAATTGATTCCACATAACAGTTATTGCAAAACTTACAAAATTTTAAAAATATGTGTTTCATCAAATCGAGGGGAGAGGGGGCGGAAAATTTGCCTTTCGCACGGGCGTTAAACTAGCCTTTCGCCGGCCCTGGTTTTACCCTATAAAATTTAAGATTGGATGCGGTCATAATAAATTCTAACTGCATCAATCAACAACAACTTGTGAGTCAAATTAATTTCAATTTCTACCAAATTTAATTTCTGTTGATAAATAATAATAATAATAATAGTTTCAAATTGTAATAGATAAATGCAACTAAATTTTATTTTGGTTTTAGAAGATTGTGGGGGAAGGAGAAGACTGCTAGCTAGAATCGTGCTTTATCCTTAGCGAAAGTTTTTCTCAACACTGATCTACTGATCTCAACGAAGAATGACAATATCACGATTCACACCCTTATGATGGTAAAATATTAAAAATATTAATTTGTAGATAATCTACGCTTGAAATGTACCTAAGACCACTTGGAAGGTGAATTGAAATATTTCAATGGAAAAGTAGTAAAGACCAGAAAATTTATACAATATCAAGATGTAAAGGGTCAAAGGGTCAAATCAAAGTTTGAAACCAAGATTAAGGGTTATTATTATTATTAATTGTTTTTGATTTTGGAGAAACCTTATAATATAACCTTGAACTCAACTTCGACGCCATATTTTACAACTCATTGTAAAAACACATTAGAGGTTTCAAAAATAAATCTCTCTTTTTGATTTTAAAGGTGGAGATAAAATAAAAGGACAATTATAATTATTCTCAAACTTTTATTTACATTATTGTCATTATCGATAGGGGACATCAGTTACCTACCTTTAGATAAATATATAAAAAAAATATGGTTTCGATAAGGCATAGGCGTAGCCAGGAAGAGAGGGGCTGGCGCTCCCTAAACTGTCCGTTTTCTCAAAATCCTCGAAGATTAGTATCTACTATTTTTCTTTTTCTGAATAAAAATTTGAACTGTATGTTTCAATTTGGTTTCTTATCAACCTAAAATACTTTTTCTTTCAGAAAAATATACTGTTATCTTGTTTTTAAATTCGGCCCCCCTCAACAAAATTCTAGTTAAACCCTTGAGTTAAAGTAATTTAAAATTAAATAATAAATATCTCCATTATAGGCAAACTTATATCAATCTTAAGTAAATAATAATATTAAATAATATATCAAGTATGTATGTATAGGTATTTGATTTGCCCTAGCTCCTCATTATTAACCTTTGTTTTATCATTCTCAACTCAACCATTCAGACGGAGATTTGAATCACGTCAGAAACCAACAGTTTCGAAATTAAAAATAAACAAAGTCAATTGATAAATATATACATACATATGTACATATATATTATCTACTTGTAACATGCAAGTCTAATTGGCAATTACCTCATATTTATGGTAGAATGCGTTTTCATAATCTATCTGATAAAGGGCTCGGAATCAAATTTTTCTATAATTTTTAATACGAATTTTATTTCGTAATAACAAGGTAGTTAAAATATAATTTTTAAAATACGTCAGTTAGATTTTTTGACCCCCCCACCCGATTATCACGTTTTGTCACACTTTCTGTGACCCCCTGTAAATATTACGTCGCAAAAACTAAACACCCCCCCCCCTGAAATTTTGATAGTCAAAAATATTAATTTTATTTTCATAATAAAATTTAAATAAATAAATAATAGTCCAGTCAATTTAGACATTCGAAGCTACATAAAATCCCACCAAGCTGAAAATAAGGCAGATTGTTTAAAATGTGATTAAAAATAAAATTTGAAAGTTCCCTATCTTTCCCCTGCATGGAAAAAAATTTATTCAAGGTCAAAGGTAAAAAAAATGAGTTTTTCGCGATTTTCAGCAAAACGGTAAGTTTTATCATAAAAATACTTCAGACAAAAATTGTAGATCATACAATTGTCTATTAAATATGTATCAATATTTTTTTCCTAAAAGCCACCGTTTCTGAGATATCAGGTAAAATGAAACGCAGTCCCTTATTTTATACGCCAGTGTAACCTCGAGACAACATCTGTCTCCTGTTCAATTGTATGCGTGGCTAGGGTCTTATACCTGCTTTATGTCAGTGTGCCCAATAAATGAAATACTGTTAGTCTCAGGGTTGCCAGATTAGGGGATTTTCCCCAAAAAATAGGGGATTTTTTTTCCTTTGGGGTATTTTTTGCGGATATATTTTTCAGGGGAATTCATCTGGGGAAAAATTTTCTTCTACAATATTTTTTCTATTTGCACTAAATATTTTCTATTTCTTGGGGATTTATTTGTCACATAGCTTATTTTTGGGTATTTTAGAGATACATATTTTAATTTTATGATCTACAATTTTTGTCTGGGGTAATTTTATGATAAAACTTACCGTTTTGCTGGTGGGAATTTATGTAGCTTTACTTTTATTTTTTGGTCTAATTTGACCGGACTATAAATATCTTTTGTAACGAACAAATAAATAATATTTCTATTTATCAGAAGTCCAAGGATTCTGTAAAAATTCAGTAAAATTTTTTGATGAACGGCGAACGTCACGTTGCCGTAGACCCCCCGTCCCCCCTTGTCACACTCAGCAAGACCCCTCCACCCCTTGTGTGCCAACGTATTTCATGTACAGCCCCTAATAAGATATTATAAAAAAAACTAAAGGGTACTTTATTTGTTTTTGAATCCTCAACATTCAGATTTGTTTTTTAGACATCCTGTATAAATTCCGAAAAAAAATACACAGCATCAACGACCATTAAATAGTTGACTTACAGAAAAAAGTGGTTAAATAAGGTACGGTATAATTGACGGTACAAAATTATTTTTGACAACTTGTTTTCTAAACGGTGGAGTTTTCGGGTAGGTTCATGCTATGAAACGTACCCTTAAATTAGCCGAGCACTAGAGTGATATAATAAAATACAGGGTATTATATTTCAAATAACAAAGTTAGTGTCCATTTCTAATATAACCGGAGGAATATACTTTACATTAAAATTATTTTGAAAGCCAAATTTTCTAAATTAAATTCCTATTATTTTATTACTTTCCCTTGAAGTTCTAACGAAGGGCTTCCTTGGTAAACCCTGTATAATATGTGGAGTTGTGTTGATTGTTTTGATGGATTTAATAACAAAAATTGTTCTATGCATTCTCTAGTTTCCCTTTCCTTTTTCTTTTTAATTGATTTTAAATAAGGGCCTATTATTTTGATGGCAGTCATTTTAAAGTGTAAGGTTTGAATTTTCATTTTTACAATTTCCATTTCTTCTTAAATTAAAAAAGTGTCTTACGGAAAAATTCTACACTGGATTGCATTCAGGTAATAGGTACCTAACAATTGCGGTGTATCTTCTAGAACATAGTTTTACAATTGCATAATTGTAAAACTAATTAAGTATTTAAAAAAAAAAACAACCTCACTAATCAATCCGTCATAATAACAATAAAAAACACTTAAGTTTACATAAGTAGGTAATAACAGAATGATGTATCAGTTAAAAACAAGTATTAATCAGGAGATTTCAATTAGGTACTAATAAATGTGATATATAGTGCCTACATACATTGATTACAGAAAAAAACAAAAATAAGGATTATTTATTATTAACGCTTGTAAAAAGGAGACTTTTTCTTACATTACGTATTATACAGGGCGTTTGTTATTTATACATATAAGCATAAATATTATTATCTGTTCTTTTTTAAATCATGTGTCACAACCGGATAAATTGAAAAATAAAATAATTAATTATAATCTTGCTTCTTCGTCATTATTTTTAATTTTGTAACGAATGTTTCCAACATTCCAATGCAATTATAGCAGCGACTTAGAGGAATGAAAAAGATTTTTCACCCCTCCCAGTTGCCCTTGTTATTCATTATTTTTATTTTTTTGTGAAAGTAAGATTAGAAAAATACCTGTAGTACAATCCGCATTTCCAGTAAAGACCTGCATAAACTGTTTGCACGGATTCGCGAACCACATCCTGTAGGAATATTCCTTCGTTTCGACAAACATTACTAATTAACTAAATTACAATTAAATTAGTTTTAACACACCAACTTTTGGTCGTTTTCATTATTAAATGTGTCGTAATAAAGTTCGTGGGTGCACTGCACTCCCAGGATAAACTGACAATAAAATAACAAATACACATCGACAAAGCACACTTCGATTCATTGATTACTTATAAGGGAACGACATCCGTTGCTTTTCGCGCGCGGTACAATACAACACAGACAGACAGGTAGTAAGTAAGTAGGTACTACTGACAATAGTCGAAAATAACAGGCGATGACGACGACGAGGACGTTGTCTGTCTTTAAAAATGTCACAAAGAAAACAAAAAGAAAAAATTGTCAGACACGAAACGTCGTGTGCGTGAGCACGTGTGATGCTTCGTGTCCCAGTGAATACTGTCATTGTGGCTCGCATTTTAGTTTTTCCCTAAACGACGTGTGATTAAACATAGGTACGTAAAATTGTGATAACGTTATCAGCTTGCGAATGACGAGTAGGTATACGCTGTAAAAGGTATATAACCACATATACCTACATTTGGTAGATATTACATGTTGCTGCAATTTTTTTAATGTAATGTATCTAGAATGCGTTTCGCAATTTAGACGATAATTGTAAATAAATTAATTACATATTATTAACAAATTAAAATTACATTACCTACATAATAAAAAAAAGATTGTATCGATTAAGAATCGAATTATTCCCAAATTGTTTTTTAAGTTTAAATGTGGTTTATAAGTCAAAAATGCAAATTATTTTATTAACAATGGCGTGATAACTGATAGCAAACATAAGGAATTTTTTTTTACAAATTTATGACTATTTTTAAAAATTGTTATTTATTTATTTATCAAAAAACCAGTACAAAAATCCTACAGAGGCAAATCAAGTTTGCCTGTACATAGGGCTGGTGTAAATCTAAGAATAATACTTACAAACTAAAATACAAATTTCATAATATATAACAATTAAAATGCAACGGCAATAAAGTTGTGCTCTAACATAATTCAACAATATTACAACACTTTGATGTATAAACTGGTTATAATTTTTAATCCAATTCAACAACATTACAATACCCTGATGTAAAACTAAATATAAATCACTTTTTTCTTTTTTTTTTTTATAAATTAGTTTTCACCCATTTTTTAAGTTTTTACTTGCTTGATCCTTTATTCATAGATAACATTTTTAACTCCTGTGGTAGTGCATTGTATGTCTTGATTGCAACTATGTAACTATTCTTGTTAGTTATAGCTTTATTCATTTTTGGTAATGGTATACTCTTGTTTCTGGTACAGGATGCTCTAGTATTAAATATTACATTCAATTTTTCATAATGATAAAGTAAAGCTTCATTAATATATGATTGTTCAATATTAAGAGGTCTGTTAGTGATTAAAAGTGTATTTTTACTAATAATCTTTAATAATCTGTTTTGTAAATTCTGCAGCAGTTGTAAACAATTTTTATATGCACCACCCCAAGCAATGATGCCATATGTTGCCACACTATGGAAAAGTGCATAGTATAATGTTATTAATACATCTTCAGTCATAAAACCAGAGAACTTTGCAAAAACATATATCAAATATTTTGTTTTGTTAATGATATAGTTGATGTGGCTGTCCCATTTCATATTGTAATCCAAAAACAATCCAAGATATTTACACTTATTTACTCTGTTTATGTTGCAGTTGTTAATTTTTAAGCATAATTCTTCTGGTACACTATCGCAGTAATGTCAACAATAATTTATTTGCTAGTAAGTTATTTAAGTAATTGATTTTTTTTATTGAACCAAAGAAGATGTGGGTATCGATAAGTTAAGAAAACTTACTTCAATATGACAAAAAATTTATTATACTTTTTTATTATTTTAGACTGCAGTCAAAATGGATTTAGGTATATAATATTTTATTTTTGATTTTACCTAAAGAAAAAAAAAAACAAAACTATACAAAAATTCTTAACTTAACCCTTTCACTTATTACTATACTAAACCCTCCCCTCCCTATTTCCACTTTATCTTGTAACCCTGTCTCTAATAATATTCCTTAGTATCATCATCCGACTTCCATCCTTATTCACCAACTCTTTACATTCGTCCTATAATTTATTCTCCTCACATCTTCCCAATACATGCTTCAAACATCACCTCATTTCCTGTCCTATAAGCCTAGCCATCATGCTTATATCGTTTCCTATTTCTAAGCATTTTGGCATCCATTCCTCTAGCAAGTCGCTCCACATGATTTAGCTTAGTCCTGCAGCATATCTTCATTCCCCAATTGTTTTTAAATCATCCCCTCTTATTATCTCGTTAAATCTTTTTCTCACCATTGCCCAAATATTTTTACTCTTCCTTCTCCACTGTACCACTTGTTCTTGATACATTTTTAAGTCCTGCATAGCGTTAATTCTCTCTACTTTTTGTTTTTTCTATTTATAATATCCTCCTCTATATTTATTTCCAAATAATCCCCCCTTTTGTGACTTTCCCAATCTTTCTTTATATTTAACTACCCTCTTTTTGTTTCCTGCTATATTTAATTTCCCTCCTTATTACGTAATCTGGTGTGGTTCCCTCTAATTGTAAAATCCACTTTAATGTATTTTCTGTATATAGTTTCCACCTGTATTTTTCCTTTTCATCCCCGAATCTTCACCCCATAAAATACTATACACCTCACTACCACTTTAAACAACATTATTCTTCTTCTCCAATATTCCTTACATAGTTTCCGTCCTATTCCCAACATTCTTCCCACGATTTTTTGTAGAAAATTGTACCTTTATTTTTAATTTTTGGGATTTTTTAGATGTTATTCTTTAGACGTCAAAAAGCATGAAGAATACAAAAATTAAAGAACTAAAAAAATGGGCTTATGCCTAAAAAAGAACCGATATGGCAAAAAGGGAATAATCTTCCACAAAAACCACTTTAACCTCAATCAATCCATTTTTCTCATGAATAAACATTTACTTTTAAATTAAGTTAGTGTCCTGTATTTTACTAAAACAAAAAAAAAGTATATGTGCATAGTTAAATTTCAGACATATTGGATTATTTTTTCTTGGCTTAACGATACCCTCCCTTTATTAATAAATAATTATATATTTCACAAATCATAAAAGCTACAAGCGATCGATATAGTCATAATCTATGGGATGAATACGATTGGCGACTCAAAAGCAACTTATCGGAAATAAGAAAGAAGATTCTATCAGTATAATGTATGTAGATACCTATAATGAAGTGTTAATGCATCTATTAAAAAAAAATAATATAATATGAAAGTAAAATTAAAAAATAACCCCCACGTTTCATTTTCCAATATAGGAAAAGTAATGCAGTTCTTTTTTTAAGTAGTTATGTGTAATATTTTACACAATTACGCTTAGATAATAAATGGAATGTTCTTATTCATTTTTGAGTAATAACAATAATCTTGAGAATGATTCAACCAACAAATAGTATAAAGTAGGTTAATCCAAATGTAGTAATGATACATATTTGTGGAATTGATAAGGATATCGAAATTCTTTAAAAATTTTTTAATAAATCCACATGCAAATAGTTTACAGTTTTTTTTATATTTCTTTCACCACATTTAAATTAACATATTTCTACAAGATTTATAAAAAATAGAGCAACTTAATCATGAAAATAAATATATATACAGTACGCAATATGCTCATTGTGCCTAAACTGTATGTTAAATTTAAAAAACTTTTAATACAAAATTTGTTATTTTTCTATTTTAATGCAACATCAGCCAAATTTAATTTGCTATACAGGGTGTTGAGAAATTGCAGAAATAAGACTTACAATTATGTAGTTTAAATGGCAGCACACTTAATTATTCATCCAATTGAAAGAAGTTGTCTAAAATCCTAAACCATAAGACTATTCAAAAAATCGCGGCGATACTTCTTCGATGAAAATAAAAATACCTATCACAACAACCTATATTTTTGGAATTCGTCTTCAATTTGAAACAATAAAGTCAATTAAAATGTGGCCGTGATTTCTTCCATAGTCTCATATTTTAGAATTCTGAACAACTTTTTCAATTGCATGAATATTTAAGAGTGTTTCCATTTAAACTATATCCTATTTTTCAACACCCTATACAGGAAATTAATTCTCGCTGATGTATTAAAATAGGGAACTTTTATTATTTGTTGTACTGTAAACTTATATCTGTAGGAAATGATAAAGAATGTGTATAACTTCAATATTTTTCTATTAGTACCTACGGCTCTGCGTTTTTCTATAAAAAAGAACAATAATTACAATTACATCAGACAAATGAAAAAAAAAAACATCTGTTCTCGATTGTAACCGATACCAATCAACAATATTGTTTTACTTGAGAACGGATACCGTTGATTCTGAAATGGACTTCTATCTTATCTTTTAACATTTAATTATCGACATTATCTTTAATATCAAATGACTAATAGGAGGAGGTGGCTTTGACATGACAGGAACAAAATACATATGTACCGCATACACATAAATATTACATGAAGTTGAGACCTTGATAACCTAACCGTGAATATATCTATCTGTACATATCTGTATAAGTGATCGTCTATCTTTTGTTATTATAAATTCACGTATTTATTAATCGTTGCCCATAGGAAATAGGTCAATACTTAATTTTTTTATTTATTTATTTGCTTAACAATAATAATATAAGAAGAAAATGAGGAAAATGACAAAAACATTGGAAAATACTTGGGGAAAAAATGCTTGCAGCTGAATGGTGAAAAAACCAAAATAATAGGATTTGGTGAAGTAAGAGGTAGGAAAAGAAAAAAGAAAGAGGAAACAAGATGGAAGGGGAAGGTGATAGAAAGGTTAAAAAATGCAACTACTTGGGGTACATGCTGACAGAAAACAACAAAGACGATGTGCACATAAGTAACCAAGCACCTAAAGCAAATGCATTGCTGGGGAAAATATGGGGAATAGAATAGGACAAAACATGTGCGGGAAGAAGGGTGGTGCTTCTTAAAACGTTGGTAAAAAGTATAGTCTTTTATAGAGTCGAGATATGGGGATGGAAAGAGTATAGAATAGTAGAAAATATTTATAAAAGGTATATAAAATGGGTGTTGCGCTTAGAAAGAAGTAGAAGAAGACTACATTTTAAGAAGGGAAACAAAATGTGGGAAAATGCTGGAAGATACAAAAAAAGGGTTGTAAAATATGAAGAAAAATTAGGGGAATTACCGAAAGGGGACTTAAGAAAGGAGATATGGAAGAAAAATATATTGGGGATCAGAAAAAAAAATGATATGAAAAGGGATAAGGCCTTAACAGAAATGGCAATAAGTAAAGAAAAAATGGAGGAGTGGAGAGAAAAGGGATTGAATATTAGTAGGATGATGGGGAAAAGACGTAATGAAATAGTAAAAAGTGAGGATTTGAGAAAAATATGAGAATCAAGATACGCGAAAGGTATGAGGGAGTTTATATGGGTAGAATGGCAAAGGGATGAGATGACAGGATATCTAAGAGAAGGAAAAAGTATAGAGATAATAGCTAGATTCAGAATGGGGTATGAGTGTAATATGAGAATCAGTTTTGGATGGAAGAAGGTAAGAGATTGTGTAGAGTATGTGGAGAGAAGAGTGAATGAATGGAGCATGTATTAGAAGAAGTAATGGGGAAGAATGAAAGGGAGGAACTTGGAAGGATAATAAATGCGAATGGTAGTGGTAATGGTAGTTTTGAAACAAATTTTAAAAAGAAGAGGTGTGGAAAGGGGGAGGGAAAATACAGGAAAAATTAATATAAGGGAAAAGGAAGGGAAGTGCTTAGTGTAAATATTTAAAGTTTTGTAGGTTCCAGAATATAATATGTTTCTTTTTTTTCCTTTTGTGTGTGGAAATGTAAACATAACTTTTTAGTTTCAATAAAGCTCTTACTACTATTAATAAAAGGGAGGCAGAAACTACAAGATTGATTCCATAAATTCAAAATATTTTTTAGTTATTTACCTCAAGAGAGCACAAACACTTTGGGGAGTGCAACTGTTGTGAAACATACTGAATGTAAAAATTTAAAAAAATAAAACAGGTAGAAAGTTTCACCAACTTAATAGAAACCTGACATGTTTCGATCACATGACCATTATCAAAGGTAAGAGTAAGATCTATACTATATCTGTATTATTTATATTAAGTTGGTTTTTTTGGTTTGGTTGTTTGATTTTTTAAATTTTTACATAAACTTTGTCAATCTCATATATAATTATACTGATTTTATTGACAGTAATTAGTTAGTTAGAAGTTTCAACCCCCACCCCTGTTATGTTTCTTAAAAACAATCCCCATAAATTATGTATGTATTCTGTATGTTCTTCAGGCAACATTTGTAGATTTCTTCAGGTCATAATAATAGTCAGAACAAGAGGATGTTCGGGTTATCATGTACCTCTATAATCATACATACCGTACATTAACATCTACTAACTACCCTCATATGCTCAGCAAAATACCTATTGTCATAAATAAATTGAAGGAATTCAAAAAAAAAATACTTAATTATTATTAATAGTTTATATAGAGAGATGAGACTCTTATTGAGGATAACAATATTGTGGATGTGTATTAAGAAAGTTTTGATGGAGCACGTCACGTATTAGGTCATTTCTCTCAATATCTACCAACTAAACTACTCTTTGTCAATATAAAAGTCATCTGTCAATAATAGACCATCGGCATTTCAACTGATAAATAAATATTTTCTTTCGTAATGTACTTCCTGACTTTGTTTTGTTGTTTTAGCTAAGAATAGTAATTGATAGGGCGGGCCACTTTCATTCGTCAGCATCTTAAAATGTAGGACAAGAACGTTGCACCACGTGGAATATCAATAAGAATCCAAGAACATTTTCAAATACGTTATATAAAATTTTCTTGTAATAAAACTTTAAAATTACTTTTGGGATTTATAGTAGGTACCTAGTACCTACATGACGTGTTAATGACAAATCTGCAGTAAGCATATGCAATACTTGTGAATTTGTTAAAAATTATTCTGGATGTCGGCCAAGAACCTGATGGTGGTAAGTACCTACGTAATACATATTTCCCCTATGCCATTCACTTATCTATCTTATCTCTGACGGTTGCTACGATAACATTATTCTGCACAAATCGATTTTATAATGGGGCTTTGTCATGAAAATCGCTCGTTAAACTGTTCCGCATTTCCCAAGCTTTTTATTACTTCTAATACATACGTCAATATACAAAGATCGATTACTCGACTTGTTATTAATTTTCTTGTAGCAAATGAAACGCGTATTTATTATCTCACATGGCCAAATCAGGCAAATAGGGTGGGTACGTTAAAAAAATTGAATTGTCAGAAAGTTCTTAAAAAAAAGTCATTAGAAAGCTTAAACGAAGAATCCTAACCGAGGCGGTGTATTAATTAAATAAAAAATTAAGCCATTAGGTAGGCAGCTGGAAAACCTTAGAAGTTTCCAATTAAAAAATACAATTACTTTAATTAAGCTTTTGGTTGGCTCTATTAACGATTCACAAAACAAAAAACGTGTTTTTAAAAGGAAACCTTTTTAATAGGACATTAAAAATTTAAAAGAAAGCAGAAAATGCTTTTCGAATATTTATAACACAAAAGAAGCTACAGGCGACCTACTACGTACGCATCGATTTCTCGGAAAATTTTATTTTTTGTTCGCGAAATAACTCGTCGTATCAGGGGTTTTCAAGTTTATGGACTATTAGAAGTATATAAATTAGTAGAAGTATTTCAATTATGAAACTTGGGCTCATTTGGTTATTGTTTATACTACTTCTTTTAAAAATATTTTCAAGTTCGATTTACATCCGGTTATACCGCAAGTCGACACCAACTTTGTTATTTTAAATGGAATGGTATCTTCTTTACGCTGAATTCGAATAAAGCGTGTAATTCTAAGGTAAGTTTGATAACCAACTTGTACACCTATGACGATCGGTTTCTGAGTTAATTTAATTTATAGAAAAAAATCGCTACCGCAACCCAAATTATAAAAAATCATAACTTCCATAAAATACGACTCAGACTGTTGAAATTTTTACTAGTAATATCTGAATATTAGTGCTAACGCCATGACAAAATTTAACTAAATAATTTATACAGGGCGTTCAAAATAAAATTCTAAAGTTTAAGAACTTCAAACACGAATAACTTCGTTTTTCCAAATGGCACCTACCATATTTTATTTTTTCAATCGATTCCTTTTTTTATCCTCTTTCGATCTATATGGATACTTTCTATTGTTTTATTTGAAAAATTTTGAGTAATTTAGAATTTTTGAAATATAGATAATTTTATTAATTTTGGCGTAACAAGAGTGTGCCTTGGACAATCGACAACTAACGACAATCAAAGCAAAATCACAGTAAAACCTTTTTTATCGCTTAATTTCTGTTGGGCAGATGTTCGAGACAAATTTTTATAATAAATACTTCAATTGAAGTTTTCGTTTTTAATTATTTTTGGTAACAGAAATTAATCGCAAAGGCGATTTTTGGCTTCATTTTGTATTGATTGCCGTTAGTTGTCATTTGTCCAAGGCACACCTTTTTATGCGGAAAATATTAAAATTAGCTATTTTAAGTAATAATTCAAAATTACTCCAAAATTTTCAAATAAAACAATAGGAACTATCCATATAGATCGAAATAGGATAAAAGAAGGAATCGATTGACAACATAAAAAATGGTAGGTGCCATTTGAAAAAACGAAGTTATTCGTATTTGAAATTCTTAAACTTTAGAATTTTATTTTAAACGCCCTGTATAAATTATCTAGTTCAATTTTGCCAAGGCGTTAGCACTAAATATTCAGCTATTATTAGTAAAAATTTCAACAGTCTGAGTCGTATTTTGTGGAAGTTATGATTTTTTATAATTTGCGTTGCGGTGGCGATTTTTTTCTTCTATAAATTAACTCAGAAACCGATCGTCATAGGTGTACAAGTTGGTTATCAAACTTACCTTAGAATTACACGTTTTATTCGAATTCAGCGTAAATGATATACCATTCCATTTAAAATAACAAAGTTGGTGTCGACTTCCGGTATAACCGGATGTAAATAGAACTTGAAAATATTTTTAAAAGAAGTAGTATAAACAATAACCAAATGAGCCCAAGTTTCATAATTGAATTCCTTATATTAATTCATATACTTCTAATAGCCCATCAACTTGAAAAACCCTGTATATAAAAAAAAATCTACACAACGAATATTCAATGAAATAAAGATGGAATAAACAGAACGAAGGATCTATTATCTCCTTACCTCAGATAATATTGAAGGAAGTTAAATTAAAAAAAAAACACCCTGTACCTATACGACAAAATGTCCACACCCTCACAAAGGCGTTGCAATTTATTTAATTTAAGACTAGGTGACACCCGCAAGCAAAAGTTGCACACACGTCTCGTAAATACTTAAATAAAACATGCTGTTTACGTAATGTCAAGCATGATTACCTCATATCAGGTTTATGGTCGCAATATCCTTTTAGTGATAACGTCATCTTCCCCTTAAGGAAACGAGGACAGCACACAATTATGTTTCACTTAAAGGAAACGTTCATATATCTATCTATCTGTATGTTTGTGATAGAAAAAAAAAGAAGAGAAGGCCTGCCTGTTTTTCATCTAGGAGCATTCAGTTCTAATAATAGTGAAATTGAAGAAGGAACATCGGGAAAGAGGGTCTCTGGTCAGGCCAGGTCAGGGTAGAGAAGTAATTAACAGATGCGTTTATTAGGGTAGAGGAGTAATTAAATTTGTTTAGTTATTGCACAACAGAACCTTTGTGATCTGGATCAATAAAAACAAAAAATAATTATTTGGATTGGTGAAAAATCTGGATTACTATAAATTAATGAATCATATTAGAAACTCTAAAACTTATTTTAATTTCATAATAAAGAAAAATTTCGCTCAGTTGTTGAGTTTAACCTTACACAATTTGATGTAAGACAAACGTTGTCTAATACTAGTGTAGATTAAATCTAGTTTTCGATTTCTCATAACTGTGATATTAACAGGATAATTAGTATAAGAATTTATTGAACTATCTGCGATTGTAATAAGACTAGGGAAGGACTGAGATGGCGTTTGTTACACTTATGCTAAAATTTCTTTTTTGTATGCGCAAACTATTGTTTTTTAAACATGTACAGGGCGTAAACCCGTTAACATTTATAAATAAACAAAAAATTAAAAAATAAATAAATATTAATTTCAGAAATGAGGTGGGTAAAATTCCCAGTAATTTTCGCCCATTAATTTAAAATTTTGATTAGTTTTTCTTTTCATAAAAGCCAGATTGAGACTATAACTAACACTTAAAAAAATTGCAAAATCGGTTCGGCCATTCTTAAGTTATGCTGTAATCTACGAGCTGAAAGCATTTTTCACCCCCTTAGCGATTAGAATTTGCAAATATTTTTTACAGCGTATATACAAGTAACTTTTGTACAAAAATACATGTTTCTTTAATCAGAAAAAATTGCAACGTATTATTATCAGAAAATACTAATCGTATTATTTTAATGTGAAATCAGTTTCTAAAGAAATGGTGTCATCTTTAACTAAATAGAAAATACTTTTTATACTGTATTAAAAAAATAGGATAAGCATCTTATTATATTACTTCGAAGAGATTAAATTTTGATTTACTATGATATAGGAATGTAAATTAATAATGTTTTATGAATAAAAAATTTAAAAAAAAAAAAAAATAGGTTATAGTTTCAATATAACACTTCTTGGAATCAAAGTGATGTGTCTATCAATTTATGGCATCTGGTGTAAAATTTTACAGTATTGTCTATAGATTCATTAGTGTACTTCGTGTGTTACACATGGTGTTTGGAGAAATAAAACTGAACAATTATGGAAAAGTGCACCTCATGTGATATTCAGAAAATGCTTTTGGAAAATGAATAGGGACAACTAATCATTTCTAACGAAGAAGATATTAAATTGCAGGCTTATTTAATGTTTTTTAACTGAAATGGCTGTTTTTTTAACATTGTTTATATTGTAGTTTTATTTATAAAATTAATTAGGTATTTAAATATTTTATTAACACTATTATTTTCTTTTCACATTCGAAAAGAAAGAAATAAAGTAAACGAAAATCTAATAAATAAAATGGGAAAGAGTTTTGTTTTAAAATGTATTATAGTCTACAATTTAGCCCTAAAGTCTGATAAAATTCAATTGGTTGAATTATTATTGAATTAACTGAACATGTTTCTATGTATTTGATTAAAAAAAAAAATAACAACAAAAAAATGGTATCGGTTTTCTTTTCACTCTAGAATGTCTGTGTATTGATATTTAGAATTTGTAAACCTCGTTTTATACCCTTGAAGGTTAAATTTTCAAAAACGCGTTCTGTCAATTCTGTTCCTGTATAAGGAATATGTGTTAAAAATTTTAAGACTGGTTGATATTAAACGTTTAACTTCCATTTCACACCTTTAGGGTTGATATTTTGAAAACCTTTTTTATAGGGAACTTAGCTGCGAAACCCGGCGTTGCCCGGGTTAAAAAACATCACACATACAAATCTTTGCGTATATCAGGCTAGCACGACAGTTATTTTTCCGATTTCTGACTTACACTATAATTTGTCGCTAAATTGTTACCAAATCCATAAATTTGTCGCTCGTGCCGTTTAGCCATAATCAGCTGGTATGCTAGCTTCATATCAAGCTAGCACTACACATAGCGTATCTTAAAAAGGAAATGTCGTAGGATATTACTGTAAATACCATAATTTGTCGTTGAAAGGTGACACATTCAAAAACTGCTGGAAAACCATCAAACAATTAATCAAGGAGTTCTTTGTTACATTTGTTTTAAGAGATCGGATTTATTTACCAAAATTTTTAAAATTAGGTTTTCCCTGTTTCCCCCAAGTTGGGCAACACGTTACCTTTTGAGAGATGACTTTCCAGCATACCAGTTGATTATGGCTAAACGGCACAAGCGACAAATTTATGGATTTGGTATCAATTTAGCGACAAATTATAGTGTAAGTCAGAAATCGGAAAAATAACTTTGTCGTGCTAGCTTGATATACGTCAAATCTTTATACCATTAAACGTACGCTGTATATAATGAAGACGAAATTTATTTATTAATTACGTATTCAATATATCATTGATTTTAATTTTTTTCGTGGGACCCTATTTGTTTTTTCTAAATAAAAGTAGCCTTAGTTACTCCTTATTACATCAGCTATCTGCCAGTGAAAGTCCCGTCAAAATCGGTCTAGCCGTTTCAGAGATTACCCGGAACAAACAGACAGACAAAAATTATAAAAATTGCTATTTTGGTATGTATATGTACCGTGGTGTATACCTCCATATGCATTTAGTAAAAAGCGGTTATTTTCATATTACAAACACTCCAATTTTATTTATTTGTATAGATGATACCGTTAGCTAAGAAATCTTTGTGCAAAATTTTAAGCTTCGTGAGTCAGGAATCCTGACTCAGCGGTTTCGGATGCATATTGATAAATACATCAAACTTTAAATCGCCTTTTGATCGAGGTGCTGAATTTAAAAAAATCTTTTATCCGTTTTCTTTTTTTTATAAGAGTCCTAGACCAAGAGATTTATTTGCATTATACATTGATATATCGGTCAGCCCGTTAATCCTTTTGTACATAAAGGTTTTACAAATCCAAAAGGAAAATTTGCGGCTACATAATAGGTATAATATATGTATCTCTCTTTTGAAGAGATAGTCAAAGACAACAATAGCTCTATATCTTTTATCTATTTGAATAGACTCAACAGCAGTTGATAGGGAAGTATGCTTATATATAAACACTATTGTAAATATGGTATGTTTTTAGGGACCTAATATGTTTGTAGATAGTATTAGAGGACTGACTCTCACCTCGATTAATAAAAAAGTTCTAATAGGATTCTAAATAATATTTCTCAGTACATATATATAGTATAATTGACGTGCGGCCATGCTACAAATGTGCAAAGTGGAATAAAGAAGCTGTAATTTTTGTTTACAACGAATATTATTGCCTGCAATTAAACAGTTAATAAATACTACATACGTAGTACATGCAAGGTGTTTTAATTATTTCGTAAGCAGTTAATACAACAACAATACATACTAACTAATATACCTACCTACAGCGAAACGTTTAATAAAAAATGACCTTTGTCTCTCATGGGTGTAAATCTGTATATTGTAGTGTACCTACCTATCTCTAGTGTCCGTTTCTCTGTCTGTCTGTCTGTAAAGGAGTTTGCGAGTGATCTTGCACAATAATAAGAGGCTCTAATGAAGGTCTTAACCAACATAAAGAGGCCACAGTTAAAGTTAATGCGTGAAAAACTAATTTTATAGAAATAATTAAAAAAAAACTACCTAATAGGTACAATACAGTGTACAGTATTGCGGTTGAATGCAGGAATGTACATAGGTACTTACTTAATTAATAAGAAATAAATTTATTATATACCTACCTACGTCATAAAATTGCAAATATGTATAAAATTGACTAATCATTATTTAGGTAGGTATGTAATAAACAAGTGATTTTATGTTTTATAAGTATTTGTAAATGCATATAAACAAAAGACTTTTTTAGAGAATAATGTGTCAATAAAGTAAAAATGTTTCGGTCAGTTCAAATTGAAATACCGCAAACTTTTCTTGTATTTAATTTAAAGGACATTTGTGTTTAAAAAAACTACCACGATATGGTTTATTTAATGTTAATAATAATTTTCTTCACGTTTAATTACAAACATTGCAGAAATATTGTAGTTGAGAATACCTAACCCATAACCTAAAATAAAATAATACAAAAATAAAATAATTTAATTAGGTATATAAAATTCTTGTGTCACAATGTTACTTACCATACTCCTCCGAAACGGCTTGACCGATTTTTATGAAATTTTATATATATATGCATATTCAGTAGGTCTGAGAATCGGGAACTATCTATTTTTCATACCCCTAAGTGATAAGGGTTGGGGTGGGACAAAATACGTATAACCCTTAATTTTCATCCTACTACCACCAACCCCCATTTTTTAATAGCGATATTAGTACTGTAATAGTCTTCAACTTTCACTGGTCGATAACTGATCAATTATTATCAATCGATTAGTCATCCCCGCCAGGCGTCTACTGATGTCACTACTCACCCAGCAAACAGCACGGAGTGGGGATGAGAATGAAACAGATTTTTTTAGAATGTTACAGGGAGTTCAAATATGTTCTAAGAAGTAAAATAATGTTTTATTATAACATTTCAGAATGATCTGTAGTTCAAGAATGTTCCAGAATCTTGAAGATCATTCAAGAATGTTTCAGAATTTTAAAAAAAGTAAGAGAACGTTTTGAATTATCATGGAACGTTCTGAATAGTTCTAAATTCGCAAATATTCTAGAATGTTTCATCAAACGTGTAATATATTCTTACCCAGGCAACGCCGTGTATTGCTGCTAGTACAAATACAATAATCACCCAATTTCTTTTACTGTTGGGATGGAGGTGGTGGTTAGGTTAACTGTCTTATTTTATTGTGAAAAATTAAAGAAAATTATTTTTTTTTTATCTAAAATAACGAGCAGTCACTATAATTTTTACTATAAATAATTAATTGATCAATCGAATATTTTTAATAAGTACAGGGTGAACCAATTTGAATACATTTAGAGGTAAAGTGTATTTTCAAGAGTAGAAGGACTGAAACTGATGTCTGTATCTGAAGCTATATATGAGAAGTTAGTTGGTACAAATCGTATTTCATTGTCCATCACCACTAACTCAGAGATACAGGGTGTTTTTAAAAAATATGCATTTTCGAAAAGCTCTATAACTTTTTTCCTGACGAAAACTTTTTATTTCTGTAAAAACATCTTTAAAGCACTTTTTTTACGTAAAATTCAATGGTATAAGGTAAATTGTTCTGAAATTAATATTTTAGTTGTTAACAATACAAACGTTAAAACTATCAATGGGGGCGTTGTGATGAAACGTATATTAAATAAATAATAAGCATAATGCCTCAACAAATTGCTTAATGATAAAACCGCTCTACAATTGTTCCAACTAAGTACCTATTCATTATCAATTGTATATGGAACACTGTGTATATATTAATACATCTTGACAAAAATAGAAGTAGCCATAATACAAGGTTTTGTTCTGTTGGGTTAAGTAATTAATTCGGCAAAACAATATTGAAAAGATGTCGATTATGCATACAGGAAGTTGGACAACATTTTTAATACTTCTTTTAGGGAAGTATCTTGTCATTGATTTACAGTTGTTATATTGTTATTGTATTGTTTTTTTTTTTCTTAGTTTATATTGTACTTTAAACTTATATGACGTTAAGGTACTGTAACAACATAGTAACAACCCAGCTTTTTTTATTGTAACAACAAATTTTTTTTGGGATTTGTGTCCAAAACCTTCTTGCCACGAAATCTGCGAAGTAATAATTCTTAAAAATGGTTCGGTAAAAACATCAATGTGTTATATATTTGAAAAGGCAATTTTGAGCACTTTTAAGTGTGTTGTATTATATACAAAATAATTTTTTTTATTGTTAACAACTAAACTATTACAAATTTCAAAACAATTTACCTTTATACCGTTTAATTCTACGTAAAATAAGCCTTCAAGATGTTTTCACAGAAATAAAAAAAAATCACCAGGGAAAAGGTTATAGAGGTTTTTTCGAAAATGTATATTTTCCTAAAATACCCTGTATCTCTGAGACAGTGATGGTAATGAGATACGGTTTGCACCAAGTAAGTTCTCATAAAAATTGAGCTTCAGATATCGACATCAGTTTCGGCCTATCTCCTGTAGAAAGTACACTTTACCTTTAAATGCATCCAAATTGGTTTATCTTGTACAATTAACAATTATAGGTATTACCTGGAATCTAAAATTAATTACTGACCATTAGATGCAAAATTTCGTCGTGCAAAATTTCAAAATAGATACAGTATATTTTTCAATTCATACGTATATACTGAGTAATTACCTATTTACTACATATTTTTAACGGACGATTCCTATACATATGAAGAAACTACGAAATATTGTAGAAAACATCTTGTACACTAATAATGGTGCGAAATTAACTAGCAATGATTGAAGTTTTTTGACCCTACTTTACAAGAACCGCCCAAGAAATAAGTGCAATGCCATATAAGATGATAAGACGGTTTTTAGACGTAACAAAACACCTACCTACCTACCTACCTATACCTACTCCTATAAATTTCTGTGTGCACAACTACTTCATACGTATACCTATGCAGAATTATCGATAGGTAATTCGATCCTAAAGAGAGCTTTATTGCAACGTTTGCAGTTATTACATAAAAATATTTTATGAAAAACATAACATGTTTATCATTTTCACTAAGCGATAGCAGCAATTTCCTTTTTGAAATGCTAGTCGAAGATTAAGTTGGACGCTGATTTTCTTCGTATTTTTGTTTTATAGGAATTTTCTGATATTTTGAAATCATATATTGGCTTTAACAGAATAGTGACTTCCGGTAATATTTTTAATTTATTTCTTCTATATTTCTATTTTCTGGGCCGTAAGTTTTTTTTGCCGACGTTATCACACAAAAACTTTCATCCCCTGTTTTTAGGGTAAAATTTTTACAAACTTTGAATGTCGTATTTATTTATATATAATCAAAAGCCTAAAAAATAAGTTTCAAGCTTCTAGATTTATAAATGACTAGCAACAATACCCGGCGTTGCCCGGGTAAGAATATATTACAAGTTTGATGGAACATTCTAGAATATTCGCGAATTTATAACTATTCAGAACATCCCATAATGATTCAAAACTAACTTTCTTTAGTACTCTGGAACATTCTTGAATGATCTTCAAGATTCTGGAACATTCTTGAACATTACCAAATCATTCTAGAATGTTATAATAAAACATTATTTTACTTCTAAGAACATATTTGAACTCCCTGTAACATTCTAAAAAAATCTGCTTCATTCTCATCCCCACTTCTTGCTGTTTGCTGGGTGAGTAGTGACATCAGTAGACGCCTGGCGGGGATGACTAATCGATTGATAATATTGATCAGTTATCGACCACTGAGAGTTGAAGATTATTACAGTACTAATATCTCTATTAAAAAATGGGGGTTGGTAGTAGTAGAAGGACGAAAATTAAGGGTTATATGTATTTTTTAATGTCAAATCAGAAAAATACAGTTTTCTTAAATCTAAGGGGAAAGATGTTCACCGTAAGTGTACTTGTCATAATTTAGTTATTGTCCAATTTTACTGTTCGGTTAAGAAAACCAATATTGACTCCGATTTAAGTAGTGATCTACTTTACTTCTTTATTGTTATATCACGCATAACGTCTCGTTCCGTTATACTTTACACACGACACACGTTTCGACAACAATGTTATTCGTGTTGTAACATTGTAAACGGAAGAAAACGTGATGCTTCTCTTTTTTTTTCTATGTCATTAACTGTGTGATCGACGATGTCATCTCACTTTCGAGATGCTCCCATATACATCAAACTACGTGACCGATTTATACTATGTATCGTATTATTAGGTAACAGTGTCAATCGCAAATAGGTAATAAACTAAAGAAACTTAAAAATATTAGTTATTAAAATTGGGAAATTTTATATGTACATAATACATTTTGTAGTTTCTTCCCTATTGCAATAAATAAAACAAATATGAGGGGATGCAAAAACTTTTTTATTAGGTACTTACCTACTTTACATAAATATGTAGTTTTCTCGCTTCCTCAGAATTGCTTCATTTATTATTTTGGAAAAACATTAAATTTACTTTTGTAATTATCATTATTCATTTTGTCATCATTTGATTACACAGTCACTGATAGAAAACTTTAACTACTCAGAATTCTTAACATACTTTTTTATGGTAGGAATTTTTACAAACTGTGCAAAAATAGCTAAGAGAACATAAAAGAGGCACTAGAAACAGCTCAAGGTGTAATGTGTTTTATTCACATTTTTCTTAAGTTTAATTGTTTGGTCTGAATAGCAACAAAAATCATCATAAATTTTTGATTATTTAAGCTATCTATAGCAGAATTATTTTATTCTTGCTATCACGTGACTTGAATAATGTGCACTAAAACGAGATAAAATCATGAACGTAGGTTATATGTACGTTTTCTTTTCACTGCACTTTCTTTGCATGCATATAACAAAGACAGAAATATTGCATTCTCTTTCCACTTAAACCAAGAACAAAGATGAGACCTCAAAATAAAGGCCTTCTTGTATTAAATTCGATAAGCAAAGTTCAAAAATTAGTTACAAGATAAATAAACAATTAAATCATCAGAATAATGTAGATCATCAGCTGAACCTATTTGTTTGTAGAGTCAAATGTCACAACTAATTAATTTGTTTGATTACGTATCTACTGTGTATTTTAAAACGATTTTCACATTATTGATACTTCATCATCTAGATAAATTGAACACATATGCGGATTTTGAATATGAAATTGCAATTATCAGCAATCAATAACGTATCAATAAATGTTTATGTAAAATATCTACATGATAATATGTAATTTAATTGCCGGATATTTTACGCTCTATTCCAGGGAGGGCTTGGGTCCTTTTTTATTCGGTTAGCATGCGTGAAATTGATTAAATAACTTTGACTACCTACAGGCTATCTACCTATAACAACGATCTACTTACTAACTTACTGGTTAATGGATCAGAATATAGATCACAAAAAGACAATACGTAATAAAATTTGTGTGGTTATTCTTAGACGTTTAAAAATCAGGGTTGGAAAAAAAAGTTGTTTATAAAATTTACGAAACAAACAGTTCAAAATGTTTAAAACATGTTTTGAATATTTTTTTTTTATTTCGTTCATTTTAGAGACGTGTTTTAAATAAGTCGATTTTTTATCAAGTGACTGACTAACAGATTCGCTATGCAGGCAGTGGCGGATTTACCAGCAGGCTGAATAGGCTAGAGCCTAGGGCGGCAGATTTTAGGCGGTGGCAAACTTTGCTCACAATTTTTTTTGTCTTACAGAAATAAAAAAAATTATTATCTTATACACGGAAAATAAAGAGACTCAAAAAATCAACAAAAATTTTAGTGCTATACAGTATACTGAATACACTAACGTCTGTATATGCAAAATTACTAAACTCTTATTTATAAAAAAATATTCTATTGTGATTTTGAACTTTTAAAATATTCCAGTAGCGTTTAAGTATTACATTTTAAATTTAGTATTTTTACCTATTTTTAAAATTAATTATTGCCATAATTTTTTCCTTAGGTCCATCCACACTATTCAATTAATGTGTTATATGTTTCACCACTTAAATATATCTATTCGAAGAGAAATGGGATCCGAAAAAAATTGTACAAAAATAACAATAACAAATATTATATAGATATATATGTGGAAAATTAATACTTTTCTATTGATATTTCTGATGATATTAACAACCTGTTTGAGTGTAGAATAAAAATTTAATAAATTTACACGTAAAAAATTGCATATTGTTGCACAGAATTTCATAAATATTATACATTTCTTAGAATGATGATAATTAAAAATAACAATAATAATAATATTGTACTGAATAAAAGCTGTAAATATCCATTCAACGAAAGTTCTTCTTAACATTCTTACATTTTTAATCCTAATGATATACAATCATAAAGTTGCAATTTCATTGACACACATTGTGAATTAGGGTATAGAATTGCAGGTGTCAGTAGGGCGGCAAATTTTGAATTGCCTACGGGTGGCAAATGTGTTAATCCGCTACTGTATACAGGTAAGACATAACGTTCACGGAACATTGATTTTTGTCGACATATTTTTTCAATGTCAATGTCACCCAAGTGAAAATGCACAATTTCATAATTAAGTAAACGTTTATAATATATTTTTCAACAACGCCTATCTGAAAATATCTCCTGCTCTTCTTTGAAAAATGTTTTAAATTAACCGAACTCTCAAATACTTTTGAACAAAACATATAACAACTTCGGAGGTTTTAAATTGCATTTATTGGAGTTGTTTTCTTTATTTTTTATTAGAAAAAATGGCTAAAGGAATATTAACTACAGCCGAATAGTTATCTAAGCTTAACAATAAATTTAAATAATGTTTTATATGTTACGTTTCTTTTTTATATTAAACCCACTTTTAAAACATGCTTTTACTTAATCTTTGTTTTAAACAGTCATGTTTTTAAACACTTTCTTTTAAACATGCCAACCCTGCTAAAAATATAACAAAGTGGAAATACTCCTTCAACCATAAGTATTTTAATGGTCAAGTAAATGTACATATATATATTTAAATTTGATTCAAGTTGTGAAAAACTTAATAAACAATGAGGCAAACTTAAGTATGTCTGTTAAAACACAAGTAAATAAATCAGATAAAACTTCCTCCTTTCCTAATAAAGATTAAAATAAACAATTTCTACGTAAATACAATAAATAAACAACTACACATAATTACTTGAAAACGTTTGTTTGATTTTGCTTATTAAATAATAATAATAATACGTGTGCTTACGTATTTTAACTTTTAATTGGACACTTGCAATTTTATAATTAATATTATAATTAACGTACTAAAGGAGAACAAGTAGGTACATTACAGATTAAATATTATTTACTTACTATGTAGTAATACAGCAAGGAAGTACTTTTACTATTTTATAAAAGTGGTATTTGTTAATTTATGCAATTACTAGTTATGCCACTTCCCTTTAGGTAGTACACAATGACCTAAATAAATAATTATCTGCGTACCTACTGAACTGACAATATAAAATAATTAATAATTATAATAATTACATGATAAGGAAAAATCGAAATTATGGTAATTACTATTATGGTAACGCGATTTACCGTATTATCAAAACACTATTATATAATTAGTTCCGTTTTAACAAAATCATTTAGAAAAAAATTTGAAGAGGCTTCCGGAATATTTTTGGGTCTATTCAATTAATCAAGTCACATTGTATTTGAATTGTATTCATTAAGGCCAATGTGTTATTTTAATAAATAATAAACCTGTTAAAAAATGTAAATAATCAATAAGATTGACATATACAGGGGGCCTAGACTTATTGGTTTATTATAACACGTTTTTGGAAAAGTAATGGTAGGAAAATTTCGAAAAAATCATGTAGCAGTTCTACAATTTTCAAATATTGTTGAAATTCAATGGTGCAATAAATACAGGGTGTTTTATTTAAAATAAAGAATTTAAAACCGATTTCTGATATAACTGAAAATGTCTCAAAATCAGGGTTGGCATGTAGTCTTTTAAACCACGTTTTAAACACTACTTAAAACAAAATAAATAATCTATGTTTAATACATAAAATATTGTTTAAATTTATTTTTTAGCTTAGATAAGTACTCGAGAAATATTTTTGAACGACTGTAGTTAAGGTTTTCTTCAGTGGCGTAACTATACCATCTGGGGCCCGTGGCAAATTCTTTTGATGGGGCCCTATCAGTAAAAATCGTCACGTTGTACTCAGTTTAATTTTAATAAACTTCGAGATTTTCAGCGTACTCAATTACACGTTGTATATTGTATATGTCCCACTAATGGCCATAGGCCTCCTCTCTTAGGCGAGAGGGAATGGTCTGTAGTCCCCACGCTAGCCCAATGCGTATTGGAAACTTCACATTCATCCATAGAACATAATATCTTAATGCATTCATCGTCTATTCGCTAGCTTTTCAGTGAAGGAACAACATCGTGAGGAAACCTGCCTACATTTACAATGAAATAAAAATAACAATTTAATTTCAATAAGATACTTATTAAGAAAAATATTTTTTTCGAGCTTTCTGTTCCGCAAAAGTGTCTATAACATCATCAAAGTTTAAAGATCGGGCCATAGAATTTTCAATAGACAGAATAGCCAAGTTACATAACCTGTCTTGTCTCATAGAGTTTCTTAAATAGGGTTTTATCAATTTTAGTTTTGAAAATGATCGTTCAGCACTAGCTGTAGCCACAGGAATTGTAACAAATAACATTAATGCAGTGCATACTTCACGAAAGCTGCAGGACATAAAATGATTTTTTATTATTAATAAATCAGCAAGGTCTCTAATACACGAAGATTTTTCTATTTCATCTCTGAAAGTGGATCGAAAACTGAGAATTTCTCTGGCAAATGATTCAGATATGTCTTTTTTATATATCTCAACAAATTCTAGAGCTTTTTTTAATAGATCAGTGTCATTTAAAACTTTTAAAGTGGAAGGCTGCAAAACAATGAAATTTGAAACAATTTTATTCATTAGAAGGAATCGCGATTTCAATTGGTTTATATTGATGTTATATACTCGATAAAATATGTTCACTTTGAACAAACTTTCCGGATCTTGGAGACGCTCATCTTCGCAAAGCTCATCAAAATGGCGTTTTACCTTCCTCTGATGAGTTTTAGAAAATTCAGGGGTGATAGACCATTTTTCTGATACACTATTTGCTTCCATTTTTAAATTTTCCAATTCATGTCGACACCTTTCCAATTCTAATTTTCAAACGTTTTAAGGCATTTGAAAGATCGGTGGCTTTAGACTGAAGTGCTTTAGAGGCTACATCGATAGTAAGTAGGATCTTGCAATGGAAAACCAATAACATAATAAAATTGTAGTTTTCGATCTTCTTTATGAGCGAATCAGCTTCATTTCTTTCATCTGATTTGCAATTTAACATAATTGTTTTCGTTAGCGCTTTTTGGACAAAAATGGCATCATAACGTCCTGCTCATCTAGTAGGGTTTAATGTTTTTAATGTTATTAACTTGAAATTGTATTATGGTCTTTAGTTGTCTCACTGGATTTTAAGCAGAACTTATAGAAATATACTTTTCAAATAAAATAAAATACTCAGGTACAATGTAAAAAAATATTTTTGAGCTCGCGGCCTCTTGGGTCGGGGGCCCGTGGCATTTTGCCAGCCCTGCCACCCTATTGTTACGCCACTGATTATCTTTGATCCAGAATTAGTGGTTCTCTTGAAAAATTCGGCGTGGTACAGGAAATTTCGTATATATTCCTTTAGCCATTTTTTCTTATAAAAAATACAAAATGCAAATCCAATAAATGCGATTTAAAACTTTTGAGGGTGTTATATGCTTTGTTTAAAAGTTTTTAAGAGTTCAGTTAATTTAGAACTGTTTTTTAGAGAAGCTGGATATATTTTTAGATAGACGTAGTTGAAAAAATATATTCCATACATTGACTAAATTATGAAATTATGCATTTTCGCTTGGGCGACATTAATAAAAAAAAAATGTCAACAAGGAATCTATGTTCGGTGAGCGTTTTGCGTTACATGTATAAAGACGACCGGTTCGAACAGCGGGTCAGTTGAATAGTCAGTCACTTGGTAAATAATACAATTTATTTAAAACAAGTTTAAAACTTGTGTTCAAAATGAACGAATAAATTTTCTCCAACCTTGCTTAAAATTGAAAATACATTTTTTTTAAATCTAAATCAGGTGGGTGTCCTAATTACTACTACATGCTTTTTCCAATTTTTTTTACTGTTACCATACCTTTCTATAAACAATCGAGATTGTGTTTAAGCTGATCGCTTGGTGAAATTTTTGAATAATTTTTTGGTTGTTAAACCAGTGAAACATAACAACCAAGTGTTTTTTATTAATCAAAAAAAAAATTCTATAAACGTCTTATAGACGTTTCATACTGTTAGTTTTTTTAAATGTCTAATACATCATTGACATTGGGTCACTCTGTATACAGGCTTTTTCAAGTTGATGGGCTATTAGAAGTATATGCATTAATAGAATGAATTCAATTCTGAATTTTGAATTATTACTTAAAATAGCCAATTTTATTATTTTTCGCATAAAAAGGTGCGTATTGGAAAAATGACAACTAACGCCAATCAATGCAAAATGAAGCCAAAAATCGCATTTTCGATTAATTTCTGTTACTAAAAATAATCAAAAACAAAAACCTCAATTGAAGTATTTATTATAAACATTTGTCTCGAACATCTCCCTAACAGAAATTAAGTGATAAAAAAGGTTTTACTGTGAGTTTGCTTTGATTGTTGTTAGCTGTCAATTGTCCAAGGCACACTCTTATTACGCCAAAATTAATAAAATTATCTATATTTTAATAATTCTAATTTACTCAAAATAGGGAGTATCTATAATCTATATGAATCGAAAGAGGATAAAAAAAGGAATCGATTGAAAAAATAAAAAATGGTAGGTGCCATTTGAAGAAACGAATTTATTCGTGTTTGTAGTTCTTAAACTTTAGAATTTTATTTTGAACGCCCTGTATAAATTATTTAGTTCAATTTTGATAAGGCGTTAGCACTAATATTCAGATATTACTAGTAAAAATTTCAACAGTCTGAGTCGTATTTTGTTGGTTATAATTTTTTATACTTTGGGTTGCGATTTTTTTTCTATAAATTAAATTAACTCAGAAACCGATCGTCATAGGTGTACAAGTTGGTTATCAAACTTACCTTAGAATTACACGTTTTATTCGAATTCAGCGTAAAAAATATACCATTCCGTTTAAAATAACAAAGTTGTTGTCGACTTCCGGTATAACCGGATGTAAATCGAACTTGAAAATATTTTTAAAAGAAGAGGCATAAACAATAACCAAATAAGCCCAAGTTTCAGAATTGAATTCTTTCTACTAATTCATATACTTCTAATAGCCCATCAACTTGAAAAACCTTGTATATCGTAGGATCAGAAAAAGGGAAAAATGCTGCCTTTTGTTTAAAATAAAAAACGTGAAAAAACTGTATATATACCGAATATTTTAGATAGTATACGAACCCCTAATTTTTGACATTAATCCCTATAAAACCTCAATTATCCAGTATCATTTTACCTATTTAATAAAAAGTGACAAAAAAAAGGCAAAATATAGGCAAAAATATAAATAAAAATCCTAACGAAAGCGATTTTTTGTACTGCTACGATACTGTAGTACATCCTGCTTTAAAGACGAAGGGCACACTTTAGTGCATTTTATTCAACAATTGTGTTCATTGTAAGGACTGACACATGACAATAAGGTAAAGTAACACCGGTGGTATGTATATGTAATCAAACTGATGTACATACGTTATTGTCCTTACTACCTACACACGTGCATTACGGCCGGAAGTGCATGTGCACTTCCGCACTCCAGGAACAGCTGTCTTCCGGATTCAAAAATGATAAACTGATCTACTACACATTTTATTATTAATTTACTTTTTATTATTCTCGATCTAAAAATTTCTATTAGGGAATAGAAAGACTCTGTATATAAGAAGCAAGTGCTGCTACAAATGTATATAATATTGTATACGTAGTATATAGTAGTATGTAGGTAGATTTGCAAATTACGTATTACTACTGTGCATGGCCTACTAATTACATAGGTCAAACACGTAATAACAAGCTAGAAACGGTAGTTCGAAAATCTAATTACATCTAATAGGTTATCAAGGCACAAAGCGGAATTAATTGATTGCAATCGGGGATGAAATCCGAAATATGGAACATAGCTACACTTAAATAGGCATATATACAGAATCGTCCTATGTAAGATGGTACTTATGGGCTATTAAAATTAATAAGAAAATGCAGGGGATGACTACGTAGTGCAAGTTGTACAAAAGTGTCAGAACTAAAAGGAGTCAATTACGCCTAAAAACGTTAATACCTAATTAATAAATCGGTGGGCAAAAAATGGAGGTCGGGTATGAAATTGGAAAATATTTGTAGAAGTTCGTAACAGCATAAGCAAGGGTGTAGGGTTAATTTGAAAACTAGAAATTAGTGTATCATTTCTAAATAAATAAGTATTTTACGTTGATAGAAACTAAATTTTTAGGTAGGTAGGTAATACTAATCTTTTATTGTTTTGAGAAAGTGGTTGAAATAATCGATAAATTGACATTTGGTCTTTTTTAGTAAAATGAAAAGGGAGCAGTTAAAGGGGTGGTTAGGCTTTCTCCTGTCCCTGCCTGGCTACGTTTATAAGATTAAGGGCAGCTTTGCACTAAGAAAATAATTCGAAAAAGAAAATTAATAGATTAATATAGAAAATTAAGATTAATAAAAAAAAACGCTGAAATTAACTTTTAAGTTTTATCTAACGTGAAATGAATTCCCATGAGGTAAACGTTGAAATTCTTAACTATAGAAACAAAAAATACTGTTTTGGACGAGAAAAGTTTTCTACTTCATCCACAAAAAAAAATTTCAGTCCTTGAATTTCCCAATTTTCAGGGCAACTTTTCTAATTTTTGTTATCATAAAAGACTGACTGGGACTACGACGAACATTTCAAAAAACTTAGGAAAATCCGCCTCCCGGACGTTTTAAGTCAAGGCAGCTTTACGAAAAGAATTTTAGAACGAATTTTTAATCCCAGAAAGTGAAATTTGAAAATAAAATTTAATTTTTTAAAATTCGTGAAATCAATCCCATAGGTAAAGGGAAACTTTTCTATAAAAAAAAAACATGTTTTCGAGAATAGTTTTCACCCTTTTATCCATAAAAAAAAATTTCACTCCGTTTCCCAATTTTCACAAAATTTTTGTTTTTAAAATTCTGTAACTGTATAAGAACCCTTTTTGTGAAAAATGCAAGCTGTTTAAGGTGTTGATATTAAACTTTAACCCGTTTTATACCTTTAGGGTTGGTATTTTAAAAAATCATTTAATAGGGGTTGATACTACTATAGGTATAAGAAATTTTTGTGCAAAATTTTAAGCTTCCTGTTTCTTTTTGGTTTGGAGTGCGCCTTGATCGGTACATCAAACTATGACCCTCTTTTGACCCATTCAGCAGTTGAATTTAAAAAAATCCGTTCTTAGTACTCGCCTACGTTATATAATGAACATTTATACCAATTGTCAAGTCTCTAGACCCAAGGGTTAGGGCTGTGCGTTGAAATATCAGTCAATTAGAAAATCAAGCAAATTTTTTTATAATGTTACAGGGAGTTCAAATATGTTCTAAGAAGTAAAAGAATGTTTTATTATAACATTTCAGAATGATTTGACAATGTTCAAGAATGTTCCAGAATCTTGAAGATCATTCAAGAATGTTTCAGAATGATAAAAAAAGTAAGAAAATGTTTTGAATCATTATGGGATGTTCTGGATAGTTCTAAATTTGCGAATATTCTAGAATGTTCCATCAAACGTGTGATACATTCTTACCCGAGCAACGCCGGGTATTGCTGCTAGTACCTATTAGATAAAATAATGACACAATCGGCAACACGTAATTTTTGATTTCTAGTTCACTAAAAACCTCAGAAGTCGAAGCTTTCTTCTACTAATATAAAACCGAATAGAGACGAAAATGTAACAACACTTTTGAAACAGATTTAATTAAACCGCAAGAATTATTTAAATTTAGACATTAACCCATAAAATTTATTTTCTTATACTATTCGAAGATTTTTCGATCTAAAATAGCCAGATCTACACTGATAGGTACTACCCATGTATAATTATTTAGATTTTACGAAAATAAAACTTTATTAGGTAATTAACTTTGCATTTCTCTTTCACTTTTTCTCAATTTCTTTCCCTTTTGTTGCAACGATTCGCTTAATTAACGTCAACAATGGTGCGGTATCCTAAAACAGTTCAATTTCAAATTAGAAACTGCATAACGTACACAAAAATTTGACTGTTATTAATTTTTTTTCGACGTTTTTATTATCCCGAGATAGAATTTCCACTTTCTAAATGCCTCGGAGAGTGTTCTGACTGTATGTATGTATGTATGTATGTGTAGGAAATGGCAAATGTACCACGAAGTTCATCAATAAACAGCTTGAAAGCAATCTTTTTTTGCGTGAGTCAGTCAGTGTCAGTCAGTCAGTCATCCCAAGACCACTTTACGTGTTTGCAAATTCAAACAACAGAATCTAGTCGTAAACAGAAAAGTAGGACGTGACAGTACAAAAATAAAAAATGTAATATAAACTCGCACTCATTATTTATACATGTTAAAAAAAGAGTAAAATCCATTAGTACAATAGAGAAGAGAACATAAGCAAAAATGTGCGTGTATAAGAACCTTCTTCTTATACCTAGGTTGTTGTTGTTGTTTTGTCCCTATTTGTGAAAGTTAATTGAATACGACTTCATGCAAGTGAAAGTAAACAAAAAACAAGATTGATGTAGGTATAGGAATGAGAACGAAGAATTTTTTGCAACCTATTATGTGTTTGTTTTTCGTTTTCAAATTAAAAAATATATATATCACCCAACTGACAATTAGGTATTTTTGTTTTGGGGTAATACTTTTTTTTCAAGGAGACCCCAGGATGGAGTTAGTGACCATCGAGACTAGATTATAAATATTAATTTTTATTTTAAAATGCTTAATCTTCAATTTAACTCTATGATTTGATTTAATTCAAATGATAAATAGAAAGATATTTAATCATTTTTAATACGGTATATTGTAGGATTAAAAAATTCATCTAATAAATTTTACAAGACATCTGATTAAATCATGTAGGTATTACTGAAATTAACTTAACCTATTTCTATTTGATTTTAAAAGAAACACCAATGGCATGAATACATAAGCAAATTGTTTGAAATGTTACTTTTTTAATTTTGTTATTATTTTTTTCTGAGTACTTTAGGGTTTATAAGATTCAATTTTTTAAGGTGTACCTTTTCGGTCATTAAAATTTGTTATACTTGCGGTACGTTTCCATGTTTTTTTGTACTATACTATGTTTTTGTATGGTTTGGCAAGGCAGCAGCGCATAGGGGTATACGAACTTAATGAACGAAGTAAAAAGAGACGAGAAAGAGTTGAAGCTGTAAGAAGGACGTCTAACTAACTGCCTTTAGTGTATTTAAGTTTTCTTTTAAGTTATAAATAAAGTAAATAATTTTACGATTATAAAATAAAGTCCACCCCAAAAACTTAAAACAATTGCAAACTATTAAAAGAGATAGTAGAACTTAAAAAATTCCTAAATGTTGATGCAAATTAGATCAATCCAATTAGATAGATACTTATGTACAACAAAACAAATAAAGCAAAGTACAATTATTTACGGTCGTCATATGCATAATAACGAGAACTCGGCGAAAACGAATGAAAACTGATAAAAACATATATAACAAAATGCGATCATAAATATTTTTTATATGTATGTAATATGTACATAGTTAAAAGGGCATTATTTTTAGCGATTAGCGAAATCGTAAATAACATAAACAGGTCTTTTGTTGTCCGAGAAACAATGAGGTCGTTTATTGTTACACAATTAACAAGCTATAATTTTTATTATTGTGGAAGTTTTCGAAATAAATGTCGGAAATTCTTTTGAAAATCTACCAGCATAATTTTTTTTTTGCGGCTCCAAATATTTTTATTAATTCATAAATCGAAACAGAAAAGTCCCAAGCAGTAAAAATTAAACAATTAGTGAAAATCGGAAGAAAATAAAGTTCATAAATAAGTACAAATTGTTTACGCATTTAATGTGTTGATGATTAGAGAAAATATTTTTTTTTATTTGTACCTAATACTTATCTATTCACAGTTGAAAGTCAAAGTAGTTAATATACCTGAATGAGGAAAATTGGTCCTTAGGACATGTTAGTCATAATATTTTTTTTAGGAAAATTACCTAAATTTGCCCAAAAACTTGGAAGCTATACATTCAGTCAGATACAGGACATTGATAAAAGTATGTTACCACAGATACGTGTGAAGAAGGCATCGTTGCATGAAAATCAATTAATTTTTTTAAATTGTTTTTTTGCACCTCTATCCCTTTGCATCTACCTATTTATATATTATAAGAGCTTTATTGAAACAAAAGGTTTATATATACAGGTCAACAGAAATAAGGTGGCTCCTCAGACTTCGAGCGAACGGCGCAAAAGATAGAAAGAAAGCGTATTCGGAAGGAAAAAGATGCATTTTACCGCTCGGTATTTGTACCGTGTTTCAAATCGGGTATTGTATTGTACAAGTAAGCTCACCATAGGATGTCTTAATGGTATTAGTAATATTTATACGAAAAGCGGTAATGCACTTTAAATGAAGCAAAATTCCCATTTTGTATTTTAAATATGTAATATTATTTGAATGGGGTTAATTTAGTACCCAGTATTGTTATTTCTGATTTTAGTAAGTAATTAAATTAAATAATTGCAGTTGTAAATAATAAATAAATAAATAAATATTTCGAAGTATTCAGCTCAGCTATTATTGATATTAAAATATTTATAATAATAATAATAATAAACTAATAAACGAAACATTGACTAATTAAGTTTATAGAATAAATATGTATTCCTAAGTGTTTCTTTTATTTGTCCGCTTTCCTTTAAGAGTGTCTCACCAATTATGAAAAGTATTTGCTAAAAGTTGCACGATCTTTTATAAACTAAATAAAATTTAAAATTAGGTGAAAATCATTATTAATTGTCCCTATCGTTGAAGTTTCTGATTTAATGTTTTTTTCTTATAATACGGGGCGAGTTTACATACTACGCTATGTGCTTCATCGAAGTACGAAGACTAAATGGACTGTCCCCACTACAATATCAGCTGTGTCCATCGCGCACCGGTGGGCGTTCAGATTGCAAGGGACAAGCTATTTCTGTTGGCCTCTACATCACATACAAAAGGAAAAAAAAAGAAACATAATTTATTTTCCAACCTTAAAATTTTATAATTATATATTTAAACTAAGCATTTCCCTTCCTTTTCCTTTATACATCATCTTTTTTCCTGTATTTCCCTCCCCCCTTTCCACACCTCTTCTTTTTAAAAATTGTTTCAATAGGGCCAGACCACTACCATCCGCATTTATTATCCTTCCAAGTTCCTCCCTCTCATTCTTCCCCGTTACTTCTTCTATTACATGCTCCATTGATTCACTCTTCTCTCCACATACTCTACACAATCTCTTACCTTCTTCCTTCCAAGACTTATTCTCATTACACTCATTCCCCATTCTGAATCTAGCTATTATATCTATACTTTTTCCCTCTCTTAGATATCCTGGCACCTCATCCCTTTGCCATTCTACCCATATAAACTCCCTCATACCTTTCGCGTATCTTGATGCCCATATTTTTCTCAAATCCTCTCCTCTTACTATTTCATTACCTCTTTTCCCCACTATCTTACTAACATTCAGTCCCTTTTCTCTCCACTCTTCCATTTGTTCTTTACTTAGTATTGCCATTTCTGTTAAGGCTTTATCCCTTTCCATATCATATTTATTTTTTGTCCCGATCCCCAATATCTTTTTCTTCCATATCTCTTTTCTTAAGTCCCCTTCCGGTAATTCCCCCAATTTTTCTTCATATTTTACAGCCCTCCTTCTTATATTTTCCCCACCATTTTCCCACATTTTTTTTCCCCTTTTCTTAAAATGTAGTCTTCTTCTACTTCTTTCTAAGCGCAACACCCATTTTATATACCTTTTATAAATATTTTCTACTATTCTATACTCTTTCCATCCCCGTATCTCGACTCCATAAAAGACTATAATTTTTACTAACGTTTTAAATAGTACCACCCTTCTTTCCCAGTTATATCTGCATAATTTTTGTCCTATTCCCCATATTCTCCCCAGCAATGCGTTTGCTTTAGCTGCTTGGTTACTTATGTGCACATCGTCTTTGTTGTTTTCTGTCAGCATGTACCCGAAGTAGTTGCATTTTTTAACCCTTTCTATCGCGTTCCCCTCCCATCTCATTTCCTCTTTCTCTTTTCTTTTCCTACCCCTTACTTCATCAAAAACTATTATTTTGGTTTTTTCACCATTCAACCGCAGGCATTTCTTCTCCAGGTATTTTTCCATTTCCCTCATTGCACCCCAACTTGTCGCAATTAACGCTATATCGTCCGCGTACGATACTGTCCATATCTTTTTCCTTCCTATCACTATTCCTCCCTCATTAACATTACTTACTGTTTCTTCTAAATCACTTATATATATGTTAATTTCTGTATGCTTATCTTGCATCCCTGTCTAACCCCTTTTCTCATCCACATTTCCTTGCTCTCCCTCTCGTCATCCCTTTGCATCTATTTAAACACATGTTTAGTATTGTAGAAGGCGATCCCTTCCCCTCCGCCCAATTCATTCTATAATTACTCATCAGTTCACGATATTGGCTCAACCTGTACATTTATTTTGTTTTTGAGTTAAAAAAGTTGTTTTTACAGGTATACTTAAAAATTCTCTATCTCTAATTATCATAACAGGGTCAAAACAGTAAACATAATTATTTGCGGTCATCTACGTCTGTTCATTCGCAAAAGTTCACAACTATGTTTGTGTGAACAAATTATATATGTCATATTTTGTAATAAAGGTAAACAAGGAGACTTCTCAGAGCTAAACTACGAACCACTTAATAAGACAGGCGCATTATTTGTCACGTAGTCTATTCGAAAAAGTTGCCAAATTTTATACGCAAAATTGAATGTATGTACGTAAATATGTATTTATGTACAAATATATGTACACACAAGTTTAAAAACTAACTATATTCAGATGTTTATCATAATTTATACGAAAACTGATTGCGAGTTTAAAGGCCAAAAATATTCCATTCACAAAATCGCCAAACGACATCGGAATTTTCGAGGATTTGCCAAAAATGTAACATACAAATTTGCAACGTATCATAAACTATGTAGATATAGCAAGTAGGGTGCCGATAAAAAAAAATTTCTGCATGTTGCCCATTTGAATATAAAAAAATTTAACTTACACAATTTTTTGTTTTTTAACACTGAGCTGATTATTATTGTATTTCATAGCGAGGTGGGGTTTCAAGAGAACCTAGAGCAGAGGTCGCCCCCCAGGGGTCTATTTAACAAAAGGGGTCGAAGAAAAAACAGTTCTTAATACGCAAATCACACATATCCAATTGAGTATGTACCTATGAACATAATGCAAAAACTTTACGAAATAGCTCAGCCATTTATGCTAGCATTTCCAAGTTCCTATATGGTTGAAGCTGGTTTCGGTCACGTAAATTCAATCTTAACTAAGTAAAGAAATAAATTAAATGTGGAGTTTCGAGGGGATTTAAGATTAAAATTGAACGATTTTGAACCCAATACAGCGAACCTTTCAAAAAAAAACCAGGATAATCCATCTCATTAATTAAGAAGCAATAAATCTGTTTGTAGTTACTTTACTTATTATTTCTACTTATTTATAATTACTTATTATTTAATAAATATTAAGGTATTTAAATTTCATCATTAATATATTTTTCATAAAACTATTAGTACACAATGTACCATTAATTTAATAAATGTTTAAAATCATAAAATAAATGTACAACACTGTATTCTAGTAGTTTTATTTTAATTAACAGAAAATTACTTTTATGGGGGTCGATGGAGATTTCGAAAAATTATATAAGGGTTGATGATCAAAACTACAGTATTGACAATTTTTATAATCGGCACAAGATGAAAGTAAATCTCAAATAGGGGTTAAAGACTTTTGATTTTCAAGAATTTTTATCTTGAGTTAAAGACACGATAAGACAAGAGGTTTGTTCCAAGTGAACTTTTTGGATCGTAACGTTACGGTAACAGAACCGTGAAGGGTGGTTTTTGTGCGCATGTCGTAATTCTCTGGTCGTACCGGAATGGCTTAACTTGGAACGTTTTCGTGGATCGTTTCGTTACTGGTTACAGTTAGATCACTCTCGCTCAGTTGGCGCCACGGTCGAGTTAGATTTTATTTAAATAAGTTTTCAGTGTGGGTGTTTAAATTTAAAAAAATGGATGATAAAAACAACTTCACACTGTTTCTCGATAATCTAAAATGTTGGCAGAAAACTTCCGAATAGTTTGGAACAATATCTTCTAAAATAAATATGAGATATTCCGGCGTTTTTATACTGTATAGATGTACTTACCTAAATAGCCTTCGTTTTTTATTATTTCTTCATTCAACATTTGAAATTGAGTGTATAATAACTGAATAATTACTGTCTGAATACTGATGGCTGACTGACTATTGAATACTGTGTATGAAGACTTATTTTACAAACGACAAATGCACAAGAAGGGGTGAAAGTACAAGCAGGTAGCAAAACAAGTAGGATGATTCATAAACAAAATATGTACAAATGCTAATCGTGGGCCGTTACAAATGATACTAATGATAATAGATATAACAATACCTAGCAACTATTATTGTGAATTTGGAAATTACAACCCTAGTGGGGCTTTTACTACCAGGTACCGTCACTAATTGTTATACAATGGAATGTAACTTGTAAGATTAGAATTAAATGAACGATTAACAATGTGAATATCAGAATAAGACTTAATAATAATAATGATTTTAATTTTATATAGAATTAAAATTGTTTCTCCGAATAGCGACGGAACACATTTCAATCAATTTAGTCCCAAACCAAATTAAACTTAACAATATCAATAAAAATACGATGTACAAGTCACGCGCCGACCGTACTACGCATGTCAGTCCACTTTCAGTCCACACGGTTCCTAATCCCAGTCGAGTACTGATATGACCGTTCTGTTACGGTACTTGAACCGTCACAGCTTCACTTGGAACGCTTTCGAAACCGTGCTGGAACGGTCACGGCTCACTTGGAACGCGTTTTACATAATGCGCATGATCAGTACCGTTCCTGAACGGTTTCTGCGTCACTTGGAACAAACCTAAGAGCATCGATATAATAATTCTCAAACCCTAGTTACAACGTTGAAATCTGAGTGGGGGTTTAGATCGTCATGAAAAATAAATAAAAATGAAAATTTAATTTGATAAATAAAGTTCACGAATTGAGGAGGTTCTATAATAAAATTATAAAGTATCGTGTAAGTTTTTTGATCGATTTATTTAATTGTAGTTTAAATTCTGCAAATGCATGAAAAGGTCAGAAATCTAATAATACCCAAGGATTCTTTTTTACTGCAGACAAACGAATCGAATTCGAGGAAACACAATCGAAAAGGATGATCGTCTCATAAAACAAAAGAAAGGTTTATCAACCCCTATATAACACACGTCTTTTAGCAGAGAATTCTTTTCTTTCATCAGAAAACGACAAAACGCTTTGCTGTAACGAACAGAAAGAAACAAGAAGACGACAATTTCTTTTAAATTGAGGTCGCATCTTTATGTATTATGTAGTCACATTCAGGATCAGTTTGGTTTGAGTGGATACTGGATACAAAAATATTATTAACAGTTCTGTTTAGAAAACAAAATTATGGAAACTAGCTGTAACCTTATAACCTAATCGAAAACAGCAGAATGAGTCATTAAAAGTCTGGTTTACGACCAGATTTATAAGTGCTTTTGGTTTGTATATTATTTTAGCTGAAAGTTGCAACGTGCTAAAAACGCGTACTACTTTTTTTCATAATAAAAAGTGAATTACTTCTATGAATCGACAGACTAAAATAAGCAAATATACACAGCAATAATTAAATAAATTAATTACCCTAATATAATTTTATTACACTGTGTAATTTGGCTTTTTTGTGCATTTCAAGTACAACTTACATATTATACAAAATTTAACGTTACTTAAAATTAACTAATTATTATTACTATAAGTATAAAAGTGCTCCATAACATGAGTATACGACTTCTCAGAACAATGACTGTTATTTTTTTCCGGAGGACTCCTTTTGAATATTTATGGTATCAGTAAGCTGAGTTGTAAAGTGCATTCACACTCTACAACTACCGATGATGAGCAATTTATTAACCAAAACCGCATGACGACAAGTGTGGCATAAATATGCATTTATTTATTACTAGAAATACTTCTGTATTACAATAAGTGCTAACTAACGTACAGTGCAAGAGAAAATGCGTGACACGTTTTTGAAGTATAGCTATAAAAGTTTATCTGTTATGTAGATATGTACAATATAATTATTGAAAGATTGAGTATACGTCATTTATTACGCATGCGCAGTACATGTTACTCTCCTTATCAACTACGTTTTGATCTCAAATTCTTCGTCTGTGACATGTACCTAGTGTTAACGTTCAGTTGTAACTAACTTTGTATCTGTACCCTACAAAATTATAAGATTGAATACGGTCATAATTCTAAACTGCATCAAATCAAGTTTCATTTCGACTTTTACAACTTTTAATTCTATTGATAAATAATGGGGCACGTGAAAAATAAATGTTTTATCTTACTTTTAAAACTGCAATAGTTGGTATTTAAGAAAGTACACTAAAAATCAAATTATTTTATCCCTGTCATCACGTGTATATAAAATCGTAACAGTTCATACACGTATGTCAAATGTTGACAGATGGTTGACAGTAAAAAATTACAGGTTATATTAGGTATACAATGATTTGACGTATTCTGAGTAACAACAAAAATTAAAAACAGTATTTTTGCTTGTACTTTGTATGACAATGATGTCAGAAAAACTGTTTTACTCACAATATGTTACACATTTTGTAATTAACAATTAACTCATAAGAAAGAAAAACTATTAGGCTAGATGTGCACTCAGTGACAGAAAATGTCACTCCTAACCTAACTCCCTTTTGTTTCTAGTACCGCATAACCTTAGGAACGACTTAAGCAATACGTTGTAATTTATAATTTATTGTCTTTCTTGTACATTAAAACGAATTGCATTGCAGGGTGCTCCACATGTCATTGATTGTCATAAACATACAATTTTAAATTTTATAGGATATAATATATGTACTTCAGTTTATTTATCCATTGAAATCTGTATGTCGTTGAATAATTGATCCACAGGCAATCTTGCAATAACGTCACTATAGGTAGTATATATCCTGTATGAATAAATAAAAATTTCCTTTTCTATGACTAATAGGTACATTTTTGCGTGTAAATACATGATACACTCTTTTTCTTAAATATTCCGGTTGTCAGAGGCTTTTTTTAAGAAAATATATTACGTAGATATTAAAAATTTGGTTAAATTGTATGTAGCATACATACATATGTATAGTGGTCTAAATCCAATCATGAACTTCAAAAGTTCATTCTTACTTTTATACACAAGTTCACATTCCTAATTGAGAATTATTATTATTTATATTTATTGTAATGACGTTAATAAATGGATGTAATTTACGAACACATCTTGTACGCAATCCAAGGAGAAGTAAAATGCTCGTTAACTGTATGAAGATTTATAAAGTAAATTCCCTTTAATGTTGTCTTTATCATTTACTCAAATACAAAGAATATAAATTGTAGATTCCATTGCTGAGATCGACTTTCGTTCAATAAAGATTATTAATAAATCATTCGAAGTAGTAGCACTTGAATTGTTGTTTATCATAATTAGAGATAGGTACAGAATAAAAAGTAGTACGACCTTGAATTGACGATGATTGTCTGAATTAATAAATTAATAATTATATAAAGACTTTGAATAGATAAAATAATAAGAGTTATTGAACTTCACAACGATCGAATTCTGAACTGATTATGAGTGGGTTGTAAAAAAATAATCCACAGCTTCTGATTGATTTCCTGACATTTGTACAAATGTTAAACAGAAATATTTGTTTGCCTGATTGTGTTAACTGGGCTAATACTACTTAGGGGCCCAACTTATGAATGAATTCTTTCGCAATTATCGTCTTTTTTTGACTTTGACTTGACTTAGCTGGGGGCCCCTTGAATCCACGGGGCCCTGGGCTGAAGCCCAAAAAGCCATATGGTAGATCCGGCCCTGTCCCTCATAGATCTTCTGAAATTTGTATAAATTTGAACCAGAAACGTTTTTTTAATTAAGAGGGGGGAAGTGCATCTAAATTTAATTTTCAAAAATTCTTTCAATTAGGGAATTGGTCATTACTAATTAGATATATAACTAAGAATATGTGTACGTGTATAAAATCGAGACTGGCACTTTAAACTCTAGTTACTTATCTTATGGCGCCATCTATTATTGATTTCCAAAAAAATAATCATTCCGGTTTATTGTCTCGAAAACAACGTGGCAAAAAGGTCATTGATTAATCAGTCACCCGAATTTCAGGTGTCATTGTAAAAGTGCAATTGGCAATCCGTTAGTTATTCGAAAAAAATTCGCTTCCTCTACACTATTAATTCGCCATTGTAATCGGCCTCCGATCCATTGTTGTACGAACACAATTGCAGGATGTTTTTTCTTTCTTATTCGAATAGCTACCGAAAAGTAGGGTACCTACAGTGACGTAGGAGACTCGTAGACACTCAACACATCTACCTGTTCTATGAATGTATGTATAAAATACGCCTAGCTCTAATAGATACCCAAGCGCATAATAAGGAAGTGAGTTTTTCCTTCCGTTGTGTTTGTATTATTTTTCGGCCAGAAATTGCAAACATCAATCCGATATGATATTACGCAAGAACACGCGCGGCAAGACTTTCACGTGCCCCATCCGTCCAATTCCTTCAGTCGCTCTTGTACATTTTGCTCTTTTGCCATCGACCACAATTCCGCACTTTCACAACGGCTCTACTATTATTAATTATTTCTATATCTTTGTAACTCACACTCATACTTATTATACAAAAGTAGGCCGCTTCTTTTTTTGTTCTACTCGCGCTATTTGGCCATATTACCGGAAAAACATTTATCCATCCGCCGTTAAATTACCTAATATAATTATTCTTTCTTTATTAGGCGAGCAGTGCACTCTCAAAAAAATGCATTATAAAAGAAGTCACTAAACCTCCCCAGGAAACCTAAAGACAGAGTACGGTAATTTTCAGGTTGATAAACGAAACACATTAATTGAGTTGGAGTAATTTTTATTTTCTAGTTCAAACGTCTTATTTTTAATATTTTAGTTGTTCAGTATCGACTAACTTTTCTATATATTTATTTTATTTTCTTTTCTTACACTGCTTCTACTATCTATCGAGATTTTGTCACGTTCGTTACATTTGATTTTAGGCTTGCTTACTTTTTAACTTTTTGTGATACACACCCATAACTGACAATTTTGAATTCATTGAAAAAACTTGAAAGGGACGAAAAGACAACCAATTTCCTACCAATTTTTGTAATCATGTTCGACAGTGTGGTTAAAGTATGTCTTTTCGTTTATTTAAAGCTTTTTCAATTTATTCAAAATTATCAGTTGGGGCCGTTCATAAAATACATAAAGTGTGACACAGCGTGACAACCGGGGGGGAGGAGGTCAAAAAAAGCTAATTTTAGCGTGACTTATTTTATGAACAGCCCCATACGAGGGTGTATCAAAAACTATCAAAAATTTTTTAATCCCAAGTGGAATGAAGCAGGAATTTTTATATTAACCCTATCAATTGCGCCCCTTATGTTATGTTAATTTAAAAATAATTTCTAAGATTTTCTCATGACTATTTTAGTAATAGAGAGTTAACACTTCATATAATCTTAATTGTTTTCGAACATTATGTCTTGTTGTTAATTTTACATTACTGTCTAACTGCCGAAAGGAAGAAGCTAAAAATTTCCCTCCAAGTTTTATACTTTACAATAAAAAAAACCCGTCCATGCCATCACATCACATTGCCGTTGTCGACAAATGTAGATTTAATGTTATAAACTTCCAGTTTAAATTTAGCTTTTATTGGGATATAATTGCAAAGGCGATTTAGAACAGAATTAGAAAAATCCAATATCAACATAAGTATACATACATTATGTACCCACATATAGTACATATAACACATTCACAAAACGCAAAACGAATAAACAATATTGCAAGCATTATTTTTTGACAATGTTTTGTCATCGACAATTTTATTGAAATGATTTTGCTAATTCATAAAAGCTATTAGGTAGTTTATGTAGGAGAAGCACAATCGTTCTTTTTTATAATTACATACTAGATACTCCAATTACAAGAGCGTTGAACCTCATATCAAGCTATGCAAAACCACAAAAAAAAATTAGTTGCAAATAAAGCAAAATGTTTCAGCAAGCAATGATCGTCAGTAAAAAACCACTTAAATTAAAAGGTTGTTATGTTACAAAATGCAAAGTTGTTACTTACTTACTTATTTTATTAACACAAATAATGACAATCAAATGTTGAATGAAAGAGGAGGCTTACATGGTGAAATTTTCTATTCATACCACTTAAGGTTTATTACAGAAATACATTAACAATAATTATAGATTCTCTTCAGATCGAAATAAGTTCTAAGTTAATTAAATTTTTTAATGATACATACTTGTTGTGCAACTTAACAATAATTACCCAAAGTATTTATTTATTTTATTCAAACGGGAATTCCCTTTACATAATTAACATATCACAATTATTATTGTTTTACTTTATTTTTTTTTTTAAGAATACTCTTCCCTTTATTATGACGTATATCAAACTAGCACAATCTTTGCGTATATCAGGCTAGCACGACAGTTATTTTTCCGATTTCTGACTTGCACTATAATTTGTCGCTAATTTGTTACCAAATCCAAAAATTTGTCGCTCGTGCCGTTTAGCCATAATCAGCTTGATATCAAGCTACCACTACACATAGCGTATCTCGAAAAGGAAAAAATGTCGTAGGATATTACTGTAAAGACCATAATTTGTCGCTGAAAGATAACACATTCAAAGAATTTGTCGCTAGTCTTATCTCCAACGGATAAGCTGACACTGTATAATGACAGTTCAAAATAGAAATATAGTAGAAACAGACCAAAATTTGCAGCAGTTTTTCGCTTATCAGCTGGAAATAAGACTAGCGACAAATTCGTTGAATGTGTTATCTTTCAACGACAAATTATGGTCTTTACAGTAATATCCTACGACATTTGCTTTTCGAGATACGCTATGTGTAGTGCTAGCTTGATATCAAGCTAGCATACCAGCTGATTATGGCTAAACGGCACGAGCGACAAATTTTTGGATTTTGTAACAAATTAGCGACAAATTATAGTGCAAGTCAGAAATGGGAAAATAACTTTGTCGTGCTATTTTGATATACGTTTTATTTTGAATGCAAACAATTTTACAATCAGTTCATAAAAAGATATAAATTGTAACAACAATTTTTCACATCTGTAATATATTTATGTAGTGCCAAAATCGTAAAACCCACGTTCGAAAAATCTATTGAATTTAGATGAGATGTTACCTACTAGCTACACCTTTCCGAATTAGAAACATAAATTTGAAACCCGTAAATTTTTGTTTGTTTGTTTGCTGTTAAAAATATAAAAAAGTTTCGCCAATTTGTGAATGTCAAATATTCTATTTTAGTTTTCAATGTCAGGAAAAATCCTTTGATCAACACCATAGATACATTTATTTTATGTTTAATATCTACCAACATGGAAAGTAAAAACGTATCATAAATAAGTTCGTCAGCTTTCTAGGCGTTTTTATATCCTTTTTATCAATTAAAAAATAATTGATTCGATAATTTCCAATAATTTCAGAGAAACGAATCCGCAAGGTATCAGGTCCATGGTATAATTAACACTGTAATAACCCGCAGGTAAAATAAGTTAAAATTGCACGTAATGGGCGATAGTTTTTAATAGGGCAGCGCGTTAAGATCGTTAAAATTAAGTGGTCATCCTGATTAAAATTAAAATAAAAAAAATACCGGCCAAGTGCGAGTCGAACTCGCGCACCGAGGGTTCCGTACAAACCTGTATATATGTGATGCAACTAAAAATTTAAGGTTTTCAGAATTTTTACTTTATATGTGCTATAAAACATTGCTTCATGCCAAATTTGCAAGATTCTAAATCAACTGGAAGTACCCTTTAGGTTTTGATCCCCTTTCGAGTAGTTGCGAGTTTGAAAATATGCGGCTTAAATTGCTGTTTCTTTTGATTGCGTTGACATAAAAGTTTGATTTTGTTACAGCTTAAAGGTATTATAGACCTGAGTATTTGATATGAATTTCAATTTAATACCTCTATGCGTTCATGAGGAAAGGGGTAGTAACTTTAAAATTATTAAAAATATTTTTATTATATGATGTAACTAAAAATTTACGGTTTTCGCAATTTTTCCTTTATCTGTACTATAAGACGTTGCCTTTTAAGATTCTGAGTTCACAGGAAGTACCCTGTAGGTTTTGATTACGTTGGCTTAGAAGTTTGATTTTTTCACAGCTTCAAGGGACAATAGACCTGAGTATTTGGTATAAATTTTAGCTGGATACATCCACGCGTTCCTGAGAAAAAGGGTCTTAACAGACGGACGGACGGACGGACAACGAAGTGATCCTATAAGGGTTCCGCTTTTTCCTTTTGAGGTGCGGAACCCTAATTACCTCAAAACACACACTGATAAAGCCAGTATACGCCAGTAGTTATTTAAAACTGCAAGGACTGCTAATTCACAAACATTATTAGAACAAGATAACATATACCGTACGTTCACATTTATTACACTACCTATAAACATTTTTAAACATTTTATTCATTAATACACAATTTTAAATGGTTGGTAGACAATTAAAAAAAATGTTTCATAAAATTATTAATTCAATTAAGGATTGGCTAAGAAATGAAAAATTAAATATAATGAAACTTATATAGAACAAAGTATAGTAAAGATTTACTAATTAAATAAAATGTATAAAAATCGATATACAGGATTTTTCAAGTTGATGGGCTATTATTAGAAGTATATGAATTAGTAGAAGTAATTCAATTCTGAAACTTGGGCTCATTTGGTTATTGTTTATGCCGCTTCTTTTAAAAATAATTTCAAGTTCGATTTACATCCGGTTATACCGGAAGTCGACACCAACTTTGTTATTTTAAATGGAATGGTATCTTCTTTACGCTGAATTCGAATAAAACGTGTAATTCTAAGGTAAGTTTGATAACAACTTGTACACCTACGACGATCGGTTTCTGAGTTAATTTAATTTATAGAAAAAAAATCGTTACCGCAACCCAAATTATAAAACATCATAACTTCCACAAAATACGATTTAGAGTGTTGAAATTTTTACTAGTAATAGCTGAATATTAGTGCTAACGCCTTGACAAAATTGAATTAAATAATTTATACAGGGCGTTCAAAATAAAATTCTAAAATTGAAAAACTTCAAACACGAATTACCTCGTTTTTTCAAATGACACCTACTATTTTCTATTTTTTCAACCGATTCCTTTTTCTAAACTCTTTCGATCTATATGAATACTTCCTATTTTAAGTAATAATTCAAAATTATTCCAAAATTTTCAAATAAAATAGGAAGTATCCATGTAGATCGAAAAAGGATAAAAAAAGGAATCGGTTGAAAAAATAGAAAATAGTAGGTGTCATTTGAAAAAACGAGGTAATTCGTGTTTGAAGTTTTTCAATTTTAGAATTTTATTTTGAACGCCCTGTATAAATTATTTAATTCAATTTTGTCAAGGCGTTAGCACTAATATTCAGCTATTACTAGTAAAAATTTCAACACTCTAAATCGTATTTTGTGGAAGTTATGATGTTTTATAATTTGGGTTGCGGTAACGATTTTTTTTCTATAAATTAAATTAACTCAGAAAATTTTTTAAAAAAGTTGGTATCAAACTTCCAGAATAACCGTTATTGAAATTTAACTAAGAAATCCATTTTTAAAAAAAAAAGTCGGCATAAACAATAACCAAATGAGCCCGATGTAATCGAATTGAAAATTTTTAAAACCTTCCTACCAATTTCAAAAAATTTCTTTCTAAAATTTTAAAACCCATCAACTTGAAAAACCCTGTGTAATTGATAAAGGAAGGGTACCGAAGTTGCAAAAACAGGAAGAAAATCATGTTTTTATAGTTTAGATCAGTTTTTTTATTTATCCTAAAAAATTTTATTTGATTTGATTTATCCTTAAATTTGATTTGATTGATTTGATTTATCCTAAAATTTTGTTTTAATTTTATTCTAGTTCTATTCTAGTTTTATAAGTTAGTTTTATGTATTAAATTTTGATTGTTTTCTGCCATGAGCTGCGAACAGGTTTATTAGTAACCTCTGCAGCATTAATGCATGATATATGTATTATGGATTATTTTTGGCAAAAAATTAAAAAAATAAATTATAAAACTGAGGGGCAAATATGAATTATTCTTTTCACGGGTCAGACTTCTGACATTTGATAATGAATTCTTGACCTTCGACCCCGTTTTGCATTTCTTTTGTTATGAGATAAAAAAATTATCAATTATGACCCACTGAGAATACCATCACTCATATTATGAATTTATAAGTAAAAAGGTTTTAACAATACAGGGTGCGCCGAAAATGTATGGATGGAATTTGTGTCTTTATAATTGATTTTACGAAAATATGATTCCAGTAAAGGTTTAGCCAAATTCACTACTTAATACTCTAAAATTACTTCCGTTTCATTTTTTCAAATGGAACACCATATACGATATAGGCTTAACTAAGGAACTTTCACAAGTAATAATGGGAATTTAATCTTGTTGTTCGTATTAATTTCATTTGAACTTTTAATGTAAAATATTCTCAATTAAGTTTTACTTAAATTGATAGTAACATTGCTATTTTTAAAGATACCCTGTATTTTATTGAAATGCTCGTTCAATTTAACTCCACCGTTTAGGAAATAAACGACCATCTTTAATCTTTTTTTGAAAAACATGGCCTCAAAAATAATTTTGTACCGTCAATTATAACACAGCTTATTAAACCAAAATTTTACTGTGTCATCTATTTAATAATCTTTGTGCCATGTAATTTTTTTTAAATATTATAAGTACAAGGTGTTCGAAAGACTAATTTAAATGTTGAGAATTTCAGACAGCAAAAACAAAACACCCTGTATATATTCTTACATATTCCAACATAGGGGTATGTGGGAAGCTATCATTTTATTTTTGATCATTGGTTTCGTAAAATCAATAACAAAAATACTATCATATACATCTTCTATCCGCAACAAATTTATCATGAGAAAAAATAAATAAATAAGAATAAGTAAAAAATCTACACTTAATTTATATGCTTTTAATTATTTATTGCCTTGTTCTGTAACTTTCTAATAAAATATCGAAACAATTTATCTACGTATATAAAGGCAACAAAACTATGGAAATTACAGTTTATATTTAATACGTACACCATCCTGACTAAAGATAATTAGTTTTATTTATTAGTCCTAATTACCTAGGTTTTTTTTTAATTTCTATTTGTTGCAAATATATACAGTAAAGTTCGCTTAGGTATAGCAACCTCTTTATCTCGATATATTTTTTGTCTTTAACTGTTTTACACTCTGATTAAAATGGTCGGTCAGGTACCTGGTAGAATGTATTAACGATGTATTGTTGTATTATAATAAATAACACAAAAGGGCCACATTTTTTCTAAAAATTTGAATAATTGGTTTTTTTATGGTCTTAGTTCTTCGAACAGCGGCAACATTTGGGAACAAAGTCATTAAATATGTAGATATATTTATATTTTATAGAAAATGTTGTTTATAGACAATAGAATATTACTTTATTAATTTAATGTAAATACGTATTTAGTTTGCAATTCAATTCGTATACAGTAATGTTCGCTTATAGAGAACCTCAAGGGGCCAACAAAAAATATTCGATAGAAGTCACTGGTCAACTGTCAATGTTAATAATATTCTTAACTTTTTTCATATCGGATTTTTATTAATTTAGAGTTACTCAAATTTTTTCTGTAACATATTGTGTTAGTTTTCTTCGTTTTTGCATTTCCTGCGAAAACTTACCATAGTAATGTATATTTTTCTTCACACCATCAGAAAGTAGAGATTTCAACGAAGAAAAAGCCCACCAACGTTTTTAAAAGAGCAGATATTTTGACATGAGAACTTTCGATTGAAAATTAGGGTGCTTTTCCGATATTAAGTAAAAATAAGACTCTTACGGCACAATAAACATTTTTTTGTATATATGTAAAATTTAAGTTGTACATATTAAAAGTCGTATAGTTGCGTTGTATATATTCATGTTTTTTGTAATTTTTATCATTTAATATTCATATTTCATAGTCTTATTTTCAATATTTTAAACCATCATTATTATTATTTGTACATTTATTTAAGTTTCACTTCTAGTAATTTTCGTGCTATTTTAACAGTCACATTCTACCTGAGTTCAGGGATTTGCACATTTCTAAAACCCCATTAGGGTTGGACATTCCAACCATTATAATATTTTCTATTTTGCATGCTATTTAGGGTTATTGTACCGCAGTCTTCGATTTCCGAACTACACGTATTTGCATTTTATTACTATGCTGCATTCCATTTGCAGTTAATTGTATTGTGCATTCTTGTTCTTTTTCTTCTCTCTTCATCATCATGATATTATTGTAACCAGTTTAGGGGGAGAAAATTAATATAAGTTAGTTTTATAATATTTGAAGAAAGTCCATATGTAAACTAGCTGAGGGAAAGAACCTCATAAACAGTTATCATTTTTACGTTTATAGTTGTAAATATACACTTATCAACTTCTATAGTTTTTTTTGTGTTCAACTGTAAGCGTTGGTCCTTCGAGTTAATTTAATTTTATGTGGTACAGCAGTACAACCGCTGAGAAATAATTTTATTCTCACGAAATAAACAAAGATGAAAAAATTAATATTTCAAATAAAAAAAATTACAGCGTGTTTAGGACATAAATAGGTAAGTTTTCACCAAATTTCGTGGAAAAACAAAATTTTTTTGTAAAAGAAAAATACAAAACCAAAAAGTTGGTTATTTGAATTTTTCACATAAATTTTGAGGTTATATGAAAAAAATGTAAATACAAAAGTTGTAGATATTTTTATAACCTACAACTTTGCCATTTAACTTTTTTCCATAAGACTTGTAGTTTTTCCGGAAATCAAGGAAAACCGTTTTTTCCCCGTTAAAAACTCACCCCTTCCCCTTTCCGACCTAAAGATCGCCCGTAAATTTTTTTTCCTTTCTTTTCTGTCATATTCTCTTCCTTTTCCAATGGTTCTCATCCTACTATATTTTTTTTCACTTTTTACTATTTTTGAAGGCTTCAGCACTTGTCTATTACTTAATTTAATCAGAAATTATTGCCTACGGTAAAAATTTAAAAAAGTGAATGGCCAATGGTGAGTACATAATTAATTCATGTGCAAATATTTTACCCTGTCAAATTTCGAGGATTTTTTAGCTTCGGCAATCATAATTATTTGTAACACAATTTGACGATGCACACGCGTGCAGCGAAGCACGCTGACATGATTTTATTTGTGTTACTTGGGTAATAACGAAATAATTACAATAAAGAAAGCTACGTACAGATAGTGTCGGCGTTCGATCGCAACGTGAACAAACAGGAACCGATTCAAATGCCGATTGCGTATGGGGGGCAATTATACGAGGTAATGACTAAATAACCATTTCGTATTTTGTAACTAACTACAGATATATATTATATATATACCAAAGAATCCTTGGCAACTTCCTTATAATAAACACGAGTAATAAGAACCATTCAGTACGATATTATTAATCATTAATAATTATGTTCGTGTAAAAAAAAATTATAAAATATAAAAAAACGTTACCATGTATTAAATATTCATAATTTATTATAAACATTATGGAAAATACTTACTAATTTAATCGTAAACACTTTCGACATTATAACATAATGGCTTATAGTTATAAATAGTGCTAATTTACTGAGGTTATTTTAAGTAAAGTTGACCTCATTTTATCCCGATATCCGTCGAAAAGAACAGGGTTGTATTAAGATTTTTTGTTAAATAAATCAATCACACTTCTCACTCTACCATCAGAATTATTTTAAATCGTTCTATTTATAAATGCCCAATTGAAATTTAGATGGTAGGTATTTATTACATTATGCGATTTGACCAACTTCGTTCAAAGAAAATAATGAAAAATAAAATGTAATACTCGAATATTTTAGGATTAATTTGTAGATATTATAGGAATCGTTTCTCCCCTCTTTATAAACAGTTATAATATAATTGTTGTAACTAACAATATTATTACAAAAGTAAGGAAACGTAAATAGAGTCGATCATCAATAACTCGAAAAACAAAAACTTCATGTATCGACTATCGAGATTTCGAGTTATCAAATAATAATGTGTATGTGTAATATGTATGAAATTTATTTTATAATGCAGATAGATAGATAAATTGATAGATATATAGTTGGTAATATCTTTTTTCAGTGCACCACTTTCCACTTTTTTAAAAGAGGCCAAAAGACAAAGTTTTTAAAGAACGTTTTGATGATAAATAATCGTAGAAACTGAACTCCCTTCACTGCTTGCATAGTACCATTATTAAAAAGAGATATTAAAAACGTACAATATTACGGGATTCCCCTAGAAAATTCGACTTTTAAATGTTGGCGCCAAATATTATATGGGAAATGAAAACAAAAAATTAATTGATTTTAAAGTAATTTTTATTTTCTATTTTAAAAACGTCTTAATAGTTTGGTTGTTTAGTTTCTACTAACTTTTGTACACATTTATTTTCTTTTCTTACACTGCTTTTATTATGTTTAGGATTTTTTGTCACGTTCGTTAAAATTTGATATTAGGCTTAAGTTTAAGAACGTGTCACACTTTATTAAAAAAAGGGTGAACATAAATTTTGTTCATTTTTTTTTGTTTATTAACTCCAATATATTATCTCTATTTTTGTTATTTAAAAAAAAATTTTTTTTTTCGGATTAAAATTTCTTAAAATTCGGGGTTTGAGTTATCACGAAACAAATTACTAGTATCTGTATTTTTCATATTTGATGCTATTACCCGTGTTATCTTTTTTGCGCACAACTAGGAAAAACTGACCAATTTGCGTACAAGTAATAAAAGTGGTGGATGGCAGGGTAGTTTTTACCTGCGACCATCTGCAGGCTACCCCAAATTTTACAAAATTTCAATCAAAATTTTAAAACTTTTTTTTTGTATACAGATACCGATACGTTGCTTTTTTCGCAACTGTAATATTGTAATAGAAAAAATACAATTTTCCCTCACCATTCTATACAGACTTGGAACTGTTAATTTTTTGTTTAAAAAACTATTAAAAAAAAATTTTATATTTTCCCAGGTTTTAAAAAAAAATTATGCATTACAAATAGCATTTTATTTTGGGGGGTTTTTTTAGGTTTTATTTTGTTTTTTTTTTTCCTATTAAATTTCAATTTAACGATGAAAGACATTTTTTTCTAAAAACTAGAGATATTTTTATTTCCTTTCAATTCTTTTGTATTTAAAGTGATTGCTTCGTTAAGCTTTTTTAAATTTTTTCCCCCTTTTTGCAAAATAATCTGTAGTCGTATCATTTTAATATCTGCACATATAGCTACGTATACTATTTCTATCTAATATACAGGTTATTCACGTTGGCACGGAATATTATGGCCAAAATATGAAAATTTCACCATTTTTAACTTTTGGGCTATATAGGGGTTATGGTTACCTTTTAAAATTATTTTCATATTATACAGGGTGTTCCAAATGCCCTAAAAGTATCAAAGTTATGTTTTTTAAATGGAACCCCCTGTATATTATTGCATTTATGGATTCTTTGATCAAAACAAGTGTTTGTTTTGATAAGGTTTATAACACCTAAACCTTAAGGTTTTTTAAATAATTTGAATTTTATCAAAATCTAACCTAATTTTCATGTTTCAAGTACTTAAGAACTATTTAAGTTATATAAGCGAAATTTACAATGAAGTGTAACAATAGATCATATAATATCCCAATTATAATAAACTCGTCATCTTATACAGGGTGTCCAAAAATTAATACTACTTAAGTAAGAACTTTAAGGGGTTGACACATATAAAATATGATCTATTGTTACACTTCATTGTAAATTTCGCTTACATAACTTAAATAGTTCTTAAGTACTTGAAACATGAAAATTAGGTTAGATTTTGATAAAATTCAAATTATTTAAAAAACCCAAAGGTTTAGGTGTTATAAACCTTATCAAAACAAACACTTGTTTTGATCAAAGAATCCATAAATGCAATAATATACAGGGGGCTCCATTTAAAAAAACATAACTTTGATACTTTTAGGGCATTTGGAACACCCTGTATAATATGAAAATAATTTTAAAAGGTAACCATAATAGACCCCTATATAGCCCAAAAGTTAAAGTTTTTGAAATTTTCATATTTTGGCCATAATATTCCGTGCCGTATAGCGTGAATAACCCTGTATAAAATTCTCGTGTCACGGTGTTTGTAGTTAAACTCCTCCGAAATGGCTCGACCGATTTTCGTGAAATTTTGTGTGCATATCGGTTAGGTCTGCGAATCGGACAACATCTATTTTTTATCCCCCTAAATGTTAAGGGTGGTCCACCCCTATTTTTTTTTAATTTTTTAGACATTTTTTTTTTAAATATATTGTTTTAAAAACTTCTTAATCGCGATCATAATAACAGAAATTGACGCGGATGTAGTCGCGGGCAACAGCTAGTCTACTTATATAAAATTAAGCTTAATATTTGGAATTTTGGTACGCAAATTTGAGTAACCGCTATATGGTCGCAGGTATAACCTATTCCGATACTCTAACTTTTCGTTTCTTGTACACAACTTGCTTATACGCAAATAAAAATGAACAGCTATTGTCAATCCATTTTTCTCAAAGTTAGACGATAATTAGTACTTACAATAATAAGTAAAATTTAAACTTTACCTGATGTTCGAGTCTCTTTCAGCAATTCGATAACACAAAATTTCGTTTCTTTAAATGTTAACTTTAAGTAATAGTTTTGTCACAGTACCAAATTCATTGTTTTATTATTCGAGAAGGGTCTCTTTGTGCCCAAATGTTAAAATGACACGGTGATAAATTTGTCAAGTTAATATGAGGAATTGGTCAAAAGAAAACAACATAAATTTATCCTTATTGCTTGCATCTCCATTTTGTGAAAGCGTACCTATCCAATTGCATAAGTAAAGACACTTGTCATCCATAAGGTTCAGAAAGGGACTCGCCCCCTGTCCCGCTTACCAACAAAAAGGCGTCGTTTTAATTTTGGTAGAGTTAGAGTTCGATTTTAGTTAGCAAACAAACCAGACGTTGCTAACAGTTAACAATTATTATATATGTAAATATTTTAAGTTTGTACATACTTAGTTGTTCAGAATCTTTCATTAAATTTATTTAAAAACCACAATAAACGTCTAGACGTATTTTTCAACGAATAGTGCAACCAATTAATTTTGCATGCACTGCTTTACCCTGTCCTGGCAATAATCAGTAGGTAAACAGGATATTGTCCCAATAACACCTGGTGCATTTAATTATTCCGAAACACGATTGATACACGTAAAAATTAATATTAAAGGCATATTATTACTTAATTTTTACAATAATATGCCCACAATTCCCATTAAAGTCGTATTTGAAAGGGGCAAAAACTACATGATTCATATAAAAAGTTTACTTTCAACATGACCTTCGCTCTTATCATCATGAGAAAACTGAATTGTACTTGATAAAATCCGTTACGTTCGTTTAAAACAATAAACTACTATGTGAAGTATAAGTATGCACGACCATGCTTATGAACTTATGATACACCTAACTTATGTATAAGTATCTAGTAATCTAGTAATAATTTCATCTCTTACATAAACCTGATAATTACATCATATACAAGTACTCTCTGTCTGGTGATACGTTGATACGCAGAGAGAACAAACATTGCGGTTAAATATTTAGTTTAGGACTTGCGTAATCTCGTAAGGTTATTTATTATACATAATATTATTATACATGTAATAATATTGTTATTATTTTAAAGCCGCAATTTTTGTTTACGAAAAAATAAAATTATTACGTTATTTTTTACATTAGCCATCCATCGTCCACCACATTTTAATCTTCGTTTACGTAATATTCGTAAACTATACAACACAAATTTACAAGCCCGAGAACTGTAATGTTTGAATATTTTTTGGTGGTTTTATATTAGTTGCTATATTTCAGCAGACTCTTATAATCTAAAATAGAAGTGTTACTTTCGATCCATAACTATTCAATAAAAAAAACAACCCCAACTTTCCCGGCAACAAAAATAAAAAAAGTTTCACTGGGAGGGTTGACTATCATTTTTAGGGTTCTTTACGTCCGTTTGTAACAGCCAATTGATTCTGATCTGATTCTAGTAGATCGATTAAGTTGGAATTTAGTACACATATCAATTTCTATTACCTAGACACGAACGTGTAACGTGAATAGACGAATTTTTAATATGGGGGTTACTTTTGAGGGGCAAGTTGGAAAATTAAAAAAAAAAGTGCAAACTGCACCGTATGACATATGAAATGAAAGGTCTTGTTGTGAAGATTTCAAAAACACTTTTTTATAATTTTAAAGTAAATTCCCCCCTCATCTCAGAAGATACTGCACCTAAAGTTGTGAAAAAAAAATACAGAAAATAATTTTTTACTTATCGATTACAGGAAAATCTAATACAAGCCCATGATTTTAAAATAATTAAGTACATCAGTAAAATCGAAATAGTTTTTGCAGACAATTGTATGACAATGATGTAAAAAAAAATTGTTTTAATTAACTCACAAGAAAAAAACTATTAGGGAAAATGTGTACACAATGACAGAAAATGTCAAATTTGACAACCAGTTCTAACCTAACCCCTTTTCGTTTCCAATATCGCACAAGTTTAGGAACGATATTCGCAATATGTTGTAATTTATCATTAATAGTCTTTTTTGTGCAGTAAAATGAGAACGCATCATAGTTATTGTTTTTAGAATATACGTTTTGGGTTTACTGCACCTTCTCTGCATAGTTACCAACAAAGACAGATATAGTACATTCTTTCGAATAACTTAAACCAATACCAACACATTTTTTAGCGCAATAAAATGTAAAACAAATGCTCATATCAGTAACCTTTTATTTGCAATAAATGACCATTAGTATAAGACTTGTAAGTAAATGTGTTTATCACTATTGCATTAAAAATCGTTCCAGGCGTGATATATTTCAAAGTGTAAAACATTTTATACTTATGACGTTTTGATAAGCAAAAGTACGTAGCTTTTTATAGTATTAAAAAAGTTTAGTTTATTGTTTCTTAAATTTTTGAATTATTCTTGTAGATTATTACAAGAAAAATAGGTGATTGTCTTCTAGATATTATCGTAGATAGATAGATTTTACGGTAAGGTAAAGTAAGGTTTACTCACCCGGCTTGTGTCCAGTCTGCGGTCCCAATTTCGAGATCCACCGTAAAAATCGGCATGCGGCCGTGGTACCGGCAGCGGGCCGACAACCGCCCCCGGGCGCTTGCAAGACGGTCATTGTGTCCGAACCGCACAGCGGTCGGTAACGACTGTAAGGAGACATACAAAGGGGGGTGCGACGTCCGTTGCAGCTTATTATCGACGCCGAAGACGCGTCAATGTTGAATAAAAAATCTTCGGTAGGTACACCACAGGCACAATCACGTTATTATTATGTACATTCTTTATATCTATCGTTATATATTTTTTGTCTTTAACTTTTTTACACTCTGATTAAAATGGTAGGATAGGTACCTGGTAGTATGTATGTATTAACGACGTATTGTTGTATTATTTAAATTTAGATAAATAACACGTGAGGCACATTTCATTTCTTGGTTAGATGATAACTTCTAAAAATTTAAATACATAATTAGTTTTTTAATTTCGTTTTCTATATATGTAATAAGCAACTTCTTATGGTCTTAGTTCTTCGAACAGCAGTAACATTTGGGAGGGAACAAAATCATTAATATTTATATTTGTATTTTATAGAAAATGTTATTATTTATAGATAACCAATAAAATATAACTTTAATAATAAATATAAGGTCAATAAGTATTTAATTTATAATTCAATTCGTAAACAGTAATGTTCGCATAAAGCGAACCTCAAGGGACTGACAAAAAGGTTAAGTCTAAAAGTACCATTAATTTTGCCTTTGTATTGGATTTGTGGTTTACTGATAGTTTTCAAATAGGTATTATTGAAATATTTTTAAAACACCTTCAGCTTTTGATTGCAATACTGCACCACTAATATTCACATTTGTATTTCGTTGCTAAGAAAACTACATATTTCAAAACAGTCTGACCAACTGTCGAATTAGTGGGTTTCCTGACTTTTTACAGTTGCTCACGACGTTAATAATAAAGCAAAAGATTTACAATTTTGACTTTATATTAAACTGAAGCAACCCTAACGTGTCGTCGGTTCTAATTGCTCACTTTTCTAGGGCATTAAGTTGACACAATTCGGGGAAGTCCTCATTTTTGTTCGCCATTAACAACAATCTACAGTGTTTTAGATGCTGATTCAGTTTCGTTATAAGCAAACAAATTAGTACAGGTATATATGGGTGTTTTTAGTCCGTCCTTTTCAAAGTTGGCTATAAGCGAACACTACTGTAGGTATATTGTGATTGTGAATATACCTAGGTACTACACAAATTTTTATAATTCAAGTAGGTACTGTTATTTTTAATTTTTTGTTATTATAAAATGCCATAAATGATAACCAATTGGCGAACGTAGTTTGGGATTAGGAATGAATTTGCTCAACACGTGGAAATTTAATATTACTTTATGATCTACTACTCTAGATAGATCCTTTTACTATTTATTGCTAATAATATAGGTTTATTTTTTATGATTTATCAAGAAACAATAACTAAACTAAGACCCCACAAATTGTTTATTAAATAGAAATGACGATAACAAAAATAAAGGTTACGTTTATCTTATTTTGAACTCAACAAAAGTTGTTTTTAGGTACATAACGTTTGATAAAATAAGTACATAAAAATGTAACAATTTGTTTTTATAATAATTATGGAAACATAGCCTTTACTTTATTTGTACCCTTTTAAACCGCACCTTGTTGCACGTTACAACATGCGACACTTGTAGTAGTACCGACTAAACATTTTTCCTTACGTTTAGCGTAGAACATTTATGTGAAAGACCACCACCGACAACACTTTCACTATTTTACATTATTATTACTAAATGTTGCACGATCGCTTTACAATAAATAACAATAACAGTTAATCATTTATCGAGTCAAAAAACAAAATATTGCTATTTCGATTAATTATCCCGGTAATCACGATTTATTAATTCGTTTCTATTATTCACGTAGCACGCGCCAAACAAATAGCACCTGTTGCGTGCGCTTCTACAAAAATCGCAACGACCACTGTCCGACACGATACGGCGAAACAAGTAGCACTTACTGAGCGAAAGAACGGGCAGCGCAGTACACTCGGTACAATTCGGTGACAACAATGACGCGTCGCATGCGCAAGAGACGTTGCCATTGAGAAACAACGGCCGGCGCAACCGCATTATTATTTAAAGTTGAATTGTTCCATCACAACAATGAGAAATTCTTGGTGATTTTAATCGTCTATTAGCAGCCACTCGGAGCGCATACGACACGACTGTCAGGTCAGTGAAATTGATAAGCTGATAACAACTTTCTATGAATTACATGTAATTAGAATAATATTGCAACGGATGTAGTGTGTAATTTAGATTTCTTTAAATTCTTACAGAAAAATTGTTTAATAAATAGCAAACCGAATAAATTAGACATAGAAATAATTAATTTATTAAATCATTTTGAATTCTAACTGTTAAAATAAAATAAAATGTAAAACGTACTACAAAATAATCTTCTTGAAACCAGCTCATCTAACGAAATAAGAGTATTTTTCTTTTTCCATTCTAATAAGGTCGTGTTGATGACTCACTATTTAGATTATGCATCAATACGTATACTCTAGTAAAAGTAAGCTCCCGTTCCCTTAAACGGCGTGTCATCCACAAAAACTGACCTCGTGAATGGAAAAGTAGAACATATTCGATTTTTTTATGTTAATTTACACACTCACAGTGAAAGAAAATTACAGAGAGGGAAGTTATGGCCCGTTTAAACCCCTTTTTAGCAGGCTCCCTGTTAATTACATCCGAAAAAAAAAAACAAAAAGAAAACGAACCTTTAAGATTATCGTGTGTTTGTCTGTCCGTTTGGACCGATTAACGTCAATAGGGGAATTTTAAGTATTGGGTTCAGAGTTGGGGGGCAAAAATGCAAACTGCACCGTGTGATATATCAAATGAAAGGGGTTATTGTCAGGACCTAAAATATAGTTTTTCTATAATTTCAAAATAAATAGTTATTTAAAAAAATAGCCGAAAATTGACCATTCCCTCAATATATATTTTATTATAAACTACTGAGCCAGTAGTTCCTAACTTGTAGATTAAACAAAAACCTATAAGAGGTCAATGACCTTAACATAACATGGTGAATTACTGGGCAAGTTGGAAAATTTTGCAAACTGCACCGTGTGGGATATAAAATGAAAGAACTTCTTGTGCGGGTCTCAAATATTTTTTTTTATAAAAAATACTATTAAAGTAGTTTAGGAGAATAGTCAAACGTTGACAATCCCCTTCCCTTATTTCCGAAACAACCGAGCCTAAATTAAAAAAATATACAAAACAGTTTTTTACCTATAGATTAAATGTAAACTTATAACAAGTACATAATATTAAAATGAAATGATAAATCAATCAATATTGTGCGTACAAGTACACATATTGGAGAATATGTAAAATAATACATTGGGCAAGGTACGGAACCCTCTGTGAGCGAGTCAAAGTCGCACATGACAATTTTTTTTATAATGACTAATAACCAAAACGCAAAATTTGGTGATTTTCTGTATAGGCATTTTTTACGACAAAAGCTTATTTATTGCCTTTCTGTTCATTATTATCTCACTGCTTAATGATAACAGTCCTGTAAAACAATATCTTGACATGAATGAGTCAATTGTAATCCAAATGATGCATTAAAAGTTGAGGATAATTAATATTTTTTTAATTTTTGTCTCTTATTACGGAGGCAAGGCAATGATAAATAATGTACTTTTTAATTTTAATTTTCTCTCCTAGCTGAACGGACACTTACTATTTTTTTTAATCAATGTAACAAGTACTATAATACAGTTGGACATTTTAAATTTGGCGGTTTAACGCACATACAGTTGAATTATTTCATCTTTCCCATTACGTGACCCAAATGAGGTGTATGAATAAAACCGAAATAGTCCATACACATATGTCAAATAAAATTGTAGACTCTATTATGTATTAAAATGAGTTGACGGACACAAACAAATTTAAAAACAGTATTTTGCAGACAATTGTATGACAATGATGTTGTCCGAAAAACTGTTTTGCTCACTATATATTGCACATTTTGAAATTAACAATTACTTCACGAGAAAGAAAGACTCTCAGAAAATGTCATATGTGACAACCAGACCTAAAGTAACCCCCATAGGTAACCCCTTTTCGTTTCTAATATCACATAACCTTAGGAACGACATACGCAACACGTTGTGATTTTTCATTCTTTTTTGTGCATTTAATCGAGAACGCATCATGGACGTATGTTATTGTTCTAAGAACATACGCTTTGTTTTCAATTCACTTTCTCTGCATGGTTACAACGAAGACGAATATAGTATATTATTTTCTGAACCAATATAAGTTCAGTTGTGATAAAGATAAAATAATTCTACTATACTCAACGTCCTGTTCTTACAACGATAATAAAAATCATACAAATGCAGCAAGAAATCACGTCAATAATAATTGCTTTTATCTATGTAAAGGGTGAAAGTGCAAATTTAAAAGGGTCAATGCATTTCATCTATCAATAAATAAAAAGTAATGCACCATAACTTTCACCTATACTATACAATAGCACACTAACAATAGATGTACAAATATACACAATACGTCATAATATAAGGGGCGACTATGTACAGATTAGTAATATACAGGGTGTTATATCTAACAGATATCAATCAATATTTCTGCTTATGTATTTAATTTCGCGAACCTAAACTATACGTACCATATTGTATTATACCTTTTGCCCCTACTGTGCGTTAAGATATTTTTGTATATTGCTTTATGGGGAAGAAATATATCTATATATGTAATATATTTCAAATATAATATATATGCGTGTATGAAAAATACTACGTGCTCTTTTAATTAACGTAAATAAGAGTAAATAAATGAATACATGGTTCTGATAGTGCGACCAACCGTTAAAAAATCATCGAAGCAAAGAAACTAGCGAATTGCTAATTCAACGGTTGGAAAACTTTACGGGTTACGTGTTTTTAAACATATACAAACAATAATAGCTGATTTACTTGGCGTCAGAGTTAATTTAAACGCTCTGTATGAACTCAACTCAGTCGTAGGATGCCAAAAAAAATTCAGAGATGGCGTGCGAAAGAATATCACTTTTCCCACATTTTATTACATATTAATAAATTTTTTAAAATAAAAAAGAACTCACCTTCTGTGTTTAGCGGGGTAATGGTGGTAAATGAGGTGGGAGCCAGTGCAAAAGACTTGGGGCAAGTGCCCCATTCACTAGACACTTTGAACTTGTGTAATCTAAAAAGAAAATATAGGTATATGCTATTGTAATCGTCTTATATTTTTGAAAGAAAATTGATTTAAAAAATTGCATCTATCCTACTGACTTGCATCTGCAAAAAAGGATTTTATTTTTAGATTAAGGCCTCCCACGAATTAATGCACCGTTGTTTCTAAATTCATTGACCGGTTAAGCAACTTTTTTTGTTTACTTTGATGCACATATCTTTACCAATTTATTTCGATGGTGAAGTCCCTATAGTTGGTATTTACACGTAAACAACGGTTCCTAATCGCTTTAGAATCCACAAACTTAAAAATTTTCACTTATAACAAAATAAAACAGAAAAGAAGGCAGCTGAGTAATAATATGAAGGGAAAATGACGAAAATTAAGGAAATTAGCTGAAGCAGCATACTTACTGTAAAGTTAATTAGGAAAAAAAAATTACTCACACGATTAGTCACGTAATTTTGAATTTTAACTTTTAGTTGATTGCTTGGGATCATAAGGTTATGGTAGGAAAAGACATCATGAGCCAAGCAAATGGGGTTTGCTGGGTTTCGTATCACATGCTATTATATTTTTTAGTAGAAGAACCTGCCCGTTTTCCTTCTATATTGCTGTACTGTAACTTACGTTAGGGTAGGTCAAAATTTTCTTTTTATTTTGCTGCTATTTTTATCACTTTTCCCTATGCTACATTACTATTAATATTCATGTCTTAATACCTACGTATTTTGTTTCTGTGGGCGATACAGTGTTACTCACCCCAAAAACACTCAAAAAGAAAGAATCGAACTAGTCGACAGAACTGTTGAGAAAAGAAGTAAATTTCTTTGGAAAAGTATGGTTTCACATAGTGTTCGTGTTGGTCAATGCACCATAAAACAATTTATTAACTGTATTGACGTTTCTGACCTGTTACAAAAGAAAGGCAACGCTGGTACCAATAGTTTCCATACAAGAAAAAAGGAAAACGAAGAATGTACTAAACGAACACGAAAATTTCAATAATTAATTCCGACAAAGAACAAACAACTATTCTAAGAACAGAATTTCACCTATATAATAATGTCTTTTTGTTGCCAGTTAGTTAGTTAGCGACACTGTCCAAAATAAATCGTTCTCTGTTAGAACAGCTGTTGATTATTTAGGGAACTGAGCTTGGAATGAAAAAATGCTCAAGAATAATTATAATTAAAATTTGGAAAACTAACCTTAGTTGTCAAATTCTACTGTGGGTAGATCCGGCACAATAGTAATTTTATCTTTTCACTGTAAACGACAACAAATACAATACAAACACATGAATTTTGTACAAGCTATTCATTCGAATACCTACAACACTTGCACGAACAATGAAACTGTAGGACGCTCGTCACGATTTGTTCACAATATTAAGCCGTTTATTATATTCACATCACAGTTAATTCATATTTTGTAAATAATTGTACATTCCACAATTGTTTTCGCGATTAAATAAAATAATATTGTCAAAAGTCGAAACGTGATTTATTGACTAGACTTCCTATGCTAGCGCCACCAGAGGAACATTTCTGAAGTGGAAACTTTTGGAAACAACCGCTGGAGTGCATTAAAAATTGTGTCGTTTGCCGCATCGTTAATATTATAAGTTTAAACATAATTTTTAGTTAGTTCTTAGCATGGTGTCATAATTAAATATTATTAATTAAATGTAGTAAGTTTAAAACGTGTTAAATTTATTCCCGAAGTGTTTATATGACTCAATCAACTCAACATAACCAACAATATAAATAAAAACAAACTAGAATCATAGAGGTTGGTTAGTGATTTTCTATAGAAAAATGGATAATATATTAAAAAAGGAAGTGGATACCAACCCTGTTAAGTTTGAAATTCATTCGAATAATTCTGATTCCGACATACCTGATGAAATGGAAGATATAGAAGTTTCTGGTCCTACAGATGAAAATAGTAAAAACCAAAATACACCCATGGAATATAAAGACGAACCTTTTTTAATGGATCCTCCACTTACACAAACAAAGACCGAAATAAAACATGAAAACGATTCAGATATTATTTTACCTCAAGCATCGCAAAGTACTCAAAAAGCAGCTGAAAAAAAGAAAGAAAAATCAAAAAGGGAACTCGAAGAAGAAGAACGGGAAAAAATGCAGTAAGCCTATTTTTGTATAATTTTTCGTTCTATGATGGGTAGGCAACACATTATACTTCAAATTGCAACAAATTTCAGAGTTTTAGTTTCAAATTTTACCGAAGAACAACTTGATCGTTATGAAATGTACAGGCGTTCTGCATTTCCTAAAGCTGCAATTAAACGTTTAATGCAAACAATAACAGGATGTTCCGTTTCTCAAAATGTTGTCATAGCAATGGCCGGTATTGCCAAAGTATTTGTAGGGGAAGTTGTGGAGGAAGGTATAATACTAATTACTGAAGTAATTTTATTATGAGAATTATATATATTATTTTTTTATAGCTTTAGACGTAATGGAAGAACAAAATGAAGCAGGGCCTTTGCAACCAAAACACCTAAGAGAAGCAATACGAAGATTACGTCTTCGGGGGGGCCATCCCTAGCGGACGAGCGTACTACAGGTCACATTTTCGTCTTTAGTTTTAACTATTTTTTAACATAGATAGATATTGCAATAAATATTTTCTGTATTAAATAGTTACTTTCGTATTGAAAATTTAAAACAGTATTACTTATAACGGCTTCAGCATTGTGGTTTCAAACTGGGAGTTTTTTTTAATTTTTACTGCAATATTAAAAGTTGATTTTGGTAATAGAATATGGATAATCATTTATTTAATCCACTCCAAATAGGTACCTAAGAAGCTACAATTTTCTTTTCTTCTATTTTAAAAATATTGTTATTCATTATATTCTTCTTTTTGAAAGCAATTAATAAATCTCGTATTGACAATGATCAGTTAAGAACTAGGCACAATATGGTCACTTGTAGAGCAAAGTCCTCAAGAAAGCTTTTACTTAAAGTACTGTATTCGTTGAAGTCGTAATTACATTTTAAATTTGAAGGTAAAAGGGTAAAAATGTGAACTATATGTATCATTTTAGTTTTTTATCAATTTAAAATACCTTTTTGAGAAAAATATACTCGTTTTTAAATTCGCCCCCCCCCCTCGACGAAATCCTAGTTAATACAAAGTTTTTATCACTCAAGATGGAAATATAAAATATAGAGAAGATAAGAAAATGTGTTTCTTGGAGGGCCTAGAAGTATGCTTGAAAAAGTTTCGAAAAATAAAAAGAGGAGAAAATGTTTGAATGAAAAATACATAAAAAACTTGTCAAAAACAAGTAAACACGTAACACGTATTTTATTATATTTTAAAATAACGACTTGTGGAATATTAAAGTTTGTAAAGGGAAAACTGATTTCCTGTCTTTATGAACTTGAAATTTACAATAAATTTATTCTTCCATTCAAATAATACAATGTGTGCTAAAGAATTATTCAAAAATATCTATAGGAAGGATTTGATTTGAAGGTTTTTTACAAAACTAAACTAATATATGTATAATTGAAATGTAATTCTTAAAGCCATTTAAAGGCAATGTATTTGTAAAAAAGAACTTGAGTAAGTCAAACATATGCTTTTTTGTTTTCCTAACAGTCGAATCTAATACTCGTATTTCGCTTACATTGGCAGATAAAAGGTTCCACTTATTACAAAAATAGTTCACAAGAATAACACATAAATTACTTCAATGGCGAATTTGATGATTAGAAAATCGGAACGTTTATCATAATTGCCGCAATTTAGCTAACGATTTGTGCGTAAATAAAATAATAATGCATCAAAACTGTTAAATAGACTATCGACCTCATAGGAGTTATTCCGCGTTTCGAAATATCACTTCAATGTGCGTTAGGAAACATGATAACATTTTACATTAAAAACAAGAGACTTATTTTATTTTATAACGTTTACGTAACTACCTCAAAAAAACAATTTATTGTAAACTTTAAGGTAATTATACCAGAGCAATCAGTAAGTTAATTACGATTAAATTTTTGGTATGTATGGAGTGGGTGATCTTGATGCAAAAATTTGTATGCAGAATTATACCTTTATTACTAATTTTACGAAAATATGATTCAAGCGAAAGTTTCACTAAATGAACTTTTTAATATTCTAAAATTATTTTTGATTATACGGGGTGTACTGTTTCGCCTGGGCACTATCTACTTCATTTTTTTTAATGGAACGCCCTATATATTATAGCATTGCTTATTTTTTTAAAATAAAGGTTACCTTGATGATCACATGTTGGGTGAAAATTGTACCATTTAAAACAAAATGGGTTATCGATGCCTTAGAAATAAAAGTATTTTGTTTCATTTTCGTAAAGACGAAATGAATTGCTTAAATTTAGATATGAAACTAAAGGTAATTCCATGCTCAACTCACAATGACACTCAGATCATTCTTTTTTCTTTTTAGAAATACCCATGTTTTTTACCTGAGATCTCTGATTCTTCAGGGCGAAATTAAAAACCTAGTCCAAGATTTAAATTAAAAGGATGGAATTATCTCCACAGTGACGTAAACATTACTTTTACAAAAAATCCTCTCATTTTGCTTTCTATAAGAAGGGGATTTGATGTACTGTTAACGATTTCTTTAACACATAAGAACAAAAACATGATCCAAATGATTGATACCTGTTCGTTGATTATTCTGAAAATAGTTTAAGTGGTGTTAATTGGCATTGGTAATAAATATCCATCTGTACATAAACTTCATGAAGTTCATATGAAGAAGTCTTACTGAAACATGCGACTGAATTCTCATATTGATTCCTTTCCCGAAAATTTAGATACAGTAAGTGACTAATATGAGATATAGTCACATGGAGTCATTTTTGAAATGAAAAACAAATATCAACGTAAATGGGGTGCTAATTTGCTTGCTGATTATTACTGAAATCTTTTGTTATATTGCATTAGAAAATAATAATGGCTTAAAGCAATAATACTACGGGCGATAGAAAAATCTAAGGCCAAAAAAGTTTTTTTAATTATAAATACTGAAATATTATGGAAAACTTTGACATTCACGTAAAAATATACACAATTACTTATAAATTTTTACGTATGTTTTGTAAATATAATGCGTACATATTATTGTTTACTTAATTATTTTCATTCAAGGCTTGGAGGTCCCATGGGAAGGATAACATAATAAAAAGAATCGTTTTGTTATCTATAGGCAGGTCTAAGTAATACCCAAATATTGTTTATAGTGTTAGGATGCGTTATCGTTTCCACACTAGAAGTGTAAGGAAATAAGAGGGCAACGACATAATATGTTGTAATTATCAATTCAGAAAATACAACAGACACAGCAATCGAGTTAGTAGCTATCGGATATCTTAACGCTACAGAGTACAGACAGTTCGTATGGCATTCTGCTAACAGTGCATCGTCCGACGTTGTTTAAAACGGAAAATTAAAAACAAAAATAATAAAATGAATCTTTTACTAGTTTTTACATTAACTATCGTAGGTAAGACTCAAACTATTATAGTTTTATTTTTTTTTATTTGTATTAGGTATCATTTAAATATTTAATGCATTTTTATCGAAAAATGAAGAATTTTGAACATATTTTAATAACAAATGGCTCACTAATATTATTCAATTTTATAAAAAAACAATTTGATTTTGACAAAAATAAAAACAATTTCGTTTTGTTTACACCTTTTAGGATACATTAAAAAATATAAATTTTAAAGGCCACCACCCAAATTAATATACTTATTTATTTATTCACAATTTAAAAGTCTATAACCTCGTTTAAATTAAGTCTTATCAAATTATTTTGTATGTATAAAATTTATTGTTATAAATAATTACTTCCGTATTATGTAAACTTGTTACTTTAGATAATTTAGAAACGACCCAATTTTTCTCTAATTGTAAGCAATAAAAGTTTAACACAATACAAAAAAAAAAATCCTCACTATCAGTAAGTATTTTTTTATCAATGGAAAATAAATTTTGATAAAATGCATAAAACATTTAAGATGCAAATGCTATGTACTTGTTTTTAATATAAAAACATTTTTCTGTAGGTTTCCAATTATGTTTAAGTTGTGATATGGACCAAGTTCGGCGTGGTTGTCGTATACAAAACCGCATATGTTCTTGTGGTACTGGGTGCATTTCAGAATACCGATATGCAAATTTGAGAGAATGCCAAGCAGCCTTAAAAGGTTAAACAATAAGTCACTTTTTTAAAACTCATTAACGCATTCTTTTCTACGCGATTTTTTTAATATACATTTTTAGGAAAAAAGCGGGACATCTGCAGTCCCAATCCTTGTCTCAACGAAGGTTCATGTTTACAAATATCTCAACATCCGGGCTACAAATGCAGATGTGAGGGCACAGGATTCTTCGGAGCACGATGCAACCGAGGTAAACTTTTACTCTTACCATAAGTCACTGTTCTGTATCAGTTTAATAAAGTTAATAAATAGGTATTAAGAAGGGCAACAGTGGTTTGTACTTAAAAAAATACTTTAAGCTTTTTCAAATCATTTAAAGCTCTCCTCAAAATACTTGGTAATTCGAATTTTATAGATTTTAAAATGTAATTCGTGTAAACCACTTTAAGCTGTTTGATGAAGGTTTTGTCCAACTCGATAAGTAATGAATAAAACGACTTGGCACAATGATTTCTATTTAAAAAGTTCACTCAGTCTTCACTTTGGAATGATTTATTATTACGATAAGTCAAATAAAACTATATACTATGTTTTTTATCACTCTACACTCTACTACATAATCATCCGCCTTACATAAAATCTATAATTGTCTTTGTGACAGTAAATAAGTCATGATAGAATGCAAACTGTTCACAACTTTTAAAACACTAATCTATTCAAGTGTCTTTTTTATATATTAAAAGATACATAATTGGGTATTATTGGTGTTTATTAAAAATTTCAAAAAAAATTCAGGAAAAAGATTTTTATTATGTACTAAAATTGTCATGAGGAAATTTTGGAAATTGTTTTTAGGCGTAAGCGCAAATGATAGAGTGAATATAAAATTCAAGATTTATCTATTTAAATCGCTGTATATTCTAAACGACTTCTATTTTAGCAACCTCAGACTTGTTTGAAAGGGAAAAGTAAGTGTCTGCAAATACCGCATTCATTATTTCTACTGATAAAGCTACAAAACTACGAAAACAACAATTTTTTTTCAATTAAAGTGTCCACAATTTATTGACAATAACTCTGAAACTGGCGAAGATATCAAACTGTGGCTGTAGCGTTTTTTATTGCAATCTATTTTCCGATTATGATATCAAAATTACGTATGATTTAAATTTTTCGTGACAAAATCAAAAAAACTATTATTATTTCAAATTTGTATTTGCTAAAATCGGATAAGTCGTTTAGAAGATACAGCAATAAAAAAATTGCACATTCAGGGGATTCCCCCACTCTTATTAAGGTCGGTACGACGATGAGCCTGAGACAGAACTTATGCGAATTTTTTTTAGGTTTTCTAATGATGTTATTAAAGTTGTAGCTTATTTGAGAATTTTCGGAAGTGTTGAATTTTATGATTTACTTAAATCTATCAATTGCGCCTGTTGCGGTGAAATGCAGAGCTTAAAAGTAATCATCAAGATTTTCTCATGGCCATTTTAGTAATAGATTTTTTTTCTTGAATTCATATACGCAGTGGTTTTCAAGTTATGGCCGGTACTTTTATTATGTGAATAGAAATTAGGAACCTGTCATGGCTTATGGGCCACTCCGCAGAAATAAACCAAGTTTATTTGATATAATTTGAAAATAATGGGTTTGTGGAACATCTCAAAATTCCATGAGGTCACTCATTTGCGGAGAAATGAATGTCTATCGAAAAATTACATGAATTGAAAGTGGTCACGTAAAATGCTGTATCCATTTTTACACACAATATAGCTAAACTACTTATGATTTTTAACACTATAACGGTTGACCCTTCATAATATAAATCGCTTTTAGGTCAAAAATATTATTTTTATATACAAATGATCTAATGATTAATTAGATTTCGATGTGCGTTTAGCTGAAAATCGATACTCAATAATTTATTTATGTTCTTTTAGATAACGATAACCTTTAACCTTGACTTTACTGGCATAAAAGTTTTTATATCTAGGCATAAAACGCTTATTTTCACGTCACTCATATGAACTGCTTTAACTTGCGAGATACGAAATACATATATATATAAATTTAAAAGAATAACCTTTATCACAATTCAAATTTACATATTATAATATAAAATTATAAAAACTTACTCGTTTTGTGTTAAAACTTGTTTAGGTATCTTAAGACCCATAAATCTTCGAATTTAAAAGTATTATATTACCTTTTAATAATAGAATCTCCAAACTTCATAATCAATGTTCTTCATTAAAGCACGAGGAAAACCTGAAAACTTTGTTACTTCTATAAAAAAAATGTATTATTAAATATTTAATTTTCGTTTACGTTTCAGCTTGTCCAATTCCAGGAGCAGGTGGCATAGGCGACAAGGTGTTTCCATATGAGTGTATCGTAATATGACACAGTTTATTACACATTATTAAGTCAGTGTTCTTCGAGGTGCCATACACTTTATTTTATTATTAATTTTGTGTCTGTTTTTTTGTACTATATTATAACTACTTGAGACATTAAGAAATAAACAGTTCTTAGAAATGTAGCTGTTACTCACTTAATATGTTTATTTTTCAGAAAACTAAAAATTAAAAAAGATTTACAAGAAGTATTATATGATTAAAAAATAATTTACACACTGAATTTTTGTGAATTGAATATAGTCGCAGTACCCGGATCAGCAGCGCAGGAGCTGCACATTTTTATTATTATATTTGTAATTAATTAATAACAGTATTATCACATGAAAAAAAATCATTTAATTGTATTGAAAAACGGCAAAATATAAGCATCTTGGTAGAAAAGTTTGACTGATTGATTGTTTGTTAAATATTTCGTCTAGAATTTAGATTTTGACCCCAAGCAGCCAATATTATTATAGTAATTAAGATGCAAGAAATAAAATTCTTGCGTCCACAATTTACAGTAAGTTTGGTTCCCTGGGATCAAATGATTATTTGGAGCGATAGCAACAATATTAATTTGTTCAGATTTTTAAGGCCATATAATTCATAGCCTTCAAAGCCTTAACTTGTACGTATTTTAAATATTCAGTACAAATGCGAACCATTAAATAATAATTAAAATACAATTTTAGCAAATTGGATTACAACTTACGGAATTCAATTTATTACTAGTAGTAACGTATTAAAAGGTACTTTTTCTAAAATATTCGTTAATGATAATAATTATTTATTTTAATTCTGGTGTTTATCTCATCGTTCCTTATAATTACCCACAATACTTGAAGACAATCTGCCTTGATAAAATCACTTTTTTAATAAAATTAATATTATATAAATTTCCTAGCAAGATGTAATTTATAATGGCTCTTACACTATTAGAAAGCACAAAATTTACATTCTTTATTATTTATAAGTCAATTAATTAAATATTTATGTAGGAGCAGAACGTTAAATTACTTTTTGGCTAGGTATCATAATGTGCACTACTTACATTTTGATTTATAAATGTAAAATTTTCGAAACAAAGTCAGTCAGTTTTATGAGCAATTTTTGCAACAAAAACTTTGATCATAATTAAAAAAAAATAATAAAATAAAGTTAAAAAAAAAGAATTCACCTATATACAATACGACAATAACAGTAGGGTACAATAGCAGATTTTATTATTACTCCTTTTCGGAGGTCATTCTCTTCGAACATTTATTGTTTGTTTTCAGTAGGTACTATTATAGTAGTACCTATCAAAAAAAGATAAAAAAAGGAGAAGTATGTATTATTTTAACAACAGTAATTTTCGTATTCACTTATTAGATCATTCACCTTGTAAAGCAACAGGAACAAATAAAATACGTGACCAGATTACGTATTTTATAAGAAGTAAATTAAAGTCTGAAAAAAATGTTTTCAACTCCATATTCTTAATTACTACATCAAACCTACCACTTTGAATAAATAAATAGTGTATAAAAAAGGAAAAAAATCCATGCAGATCAAAAAATTTTAATAAATCGGGCAAAATACACAAAATTATTTTGAAGTTCTCACTTTCATTCAACAACATCAACAAATAATTCGTTTTTTATTTATGAGAGTATTGGGATAATGAAGACAAAAGAAGGGAGAAAAGTAGAAAAGAGAAATGACGGGGACCTAATGGATTAAAAAGAAATAAAATAATTGCGGTTTCGATGGCAATGACGACGATAATGTGTTCGTTACTTATTTTTTCTTATGATTTTTTTTGTTAAGTCAGGTCCAGTTATCACAGAACAGTGAACCATCACAGGGAGTTCGTTTCGCTATGAGGATGACAACGGCGAAAAGGTACTGCGGGTACTGCAAGAAGGGGAGCGACATTCAAAAAGAACAAAACGAAATCATACTTTTTTTACAAAGGGGAAAATCGAACGAAAAAATTATTTTGTTAAAATTCAGTTCTAGACTAAAAAGGTATGCAGTAGATATCATAAGGAATGTTGAAAGAATTTTAAATGCAACAAAAGAGCTTGAGGGTGTTTGTTTATTTTAAAAAGTCATACTATAATTTTTTGTGCTTTTTACCGGGTGTGTCATTAAGGGAAAAGGGGAAAAAATTATTACTAAAAAGGCCATGAGAAAATCTGGGAAATTATTATTTTAGTTACGTTTTTCACCGCAAGGAAGCGCAATTGATATAGTAATTCATAAAATTTAATATTTGTCCGAAAATTAAAAAGCCTAAAAAATTCGAAAAGTTCTGTCTCAGGCTCATTAGCGAATCGACCATAATAAGAGTGGGAGAAGCCCCTGAAATTTCAACATTTAATCTAGTTTCAATTATACCGTACGATAAATCGTGGTGATAAAATTAAAAAAAATCTGTTATTGTTGGGAATTGTGGCTTCCATCAATTTTATTCGAAACTAGCGAGTAGCAATAGATATGGTATTTGCAAACAAATTTTTCTTTGAAACAAGCATGAGTTTGCTAAAATCGGATAAATTGTTTAGAAGATACAGCGGTTTAAATTATTAGACAATCAGGGACTTCTATCGCTCTTATTTAGGTCGGTACGTCAATAAGCCTAAGACAATTTTTTTTCTTTAGGTTTTCTAATGATGTTATTAAAGTTATAGCATAATATGAGAATTTTCGGAGAAATATTGAATTGTATGTATCACCCTATTAATTGCGCTTTCTTGCGGTGAAATGCAGAGCTTAAAAATAATTTCATTTCCTCAAAGCTATTTTCTGAAATTTCTATACCCAGTGGTTTGTAAGATATAGTTGGTGCCCATCCTTAATAAGACACCCGGTATTTAATGATAAAATCCTACGATAATGGCACGATTTTTGAAGTCCAGAACTGATCCAACTTTATCTTCTGATATCGCAAACTGTGTTATCCTCTCCCATAGTAAATCTATTTAATTTATTGAAAAAGAAAAAAAAAACACTTGGAAATATACGAGTAAATAGTTGTTACTGCAGTAAATTTCATATTTATTACTATTCGGACTTTATCTTTAAATAATAGGACCAGTGCTAAAATTTTGTATTTTCCTACATTTTAATTTTTTTCTCATAAAAGATTGACCGAAAATCAATTATTTACGAGTAAAGAAATAAATACTAAAATAAAATAACCTTTAAGTGATAACAATTTTTTAAGGCGGAAACTAATAAACTTTAAAATTTATCCATAATTGTAAACGAAACATGGAAAATTTTTGTTTTATAATTTTTTTGATTGTTAATTGATGACGTTACAATGATTAACAATAAAAAAAAAATATTGGAACAAAAATTTTATTTCGTTTACAATTATTTATGTGACAGTTTGGGTAATGTGCACAAATTATATGACACTTTTAAGGCTTATGAAATGATTAACGTGAGAGAAAGTGTGAAAAACACTTTACCTCTCCTTAATTTTTAATTATAATTTATCAAAACTGTAATCGTCCATAATTGAAAAAAAAGAGAAAAAGCACAGTTTATGAGTATCAATGCAGTCTTTCTAGGTTTTTTAATCTAATTTCTTAATGACGTAGTTACTTAGTTACAGTAGTATTATCTAAAATTTCAAATTCATCATAATAATGAACTTTAAATAACGAATTGTTTATATTTTTTGCTTGCTGTTATGTTTCCAAGCAAAATGCACATGAGCTTTGGATTATGGGGTACTTTTTAGAACAGATATTAATTAACTTTACATCTACCTCATAAAATTACAGAATTTTAAACGACGAAAAGGCATAGCAGAAAATTTAAAAAATTTTTAATTTTCTAGAACTAAAATGGCAGATTATTACTTTACATTTCAAACGGTTACCCCACAGTGTTTTTCGAAAGCACATTTAACAGGTAATGTAAGAACAAATAAACTTTTTTTTATATGTGATAGGGAAACAAAAGTAAATGAGAAAAAGAAACTATTTTTTTAATAAACCAAGGTACTATTTTTTTGGTCTTTTCTTCAGAATAATAATTTCTTTAGTATTTATCCACTTACAAAATATTGGGTTTGTATTTTTTCCAACAAGAGCAGTAATAAAAAAGAAAAAGTTAGAGGCTACAGAATTACTTCAAGAGAAAAAAATTACAAAAAAAAAAAAAAACAAATCAAAAGGCGCAAGTCCTCGCACAATTCTTTTCCGAAAAAGACGACGATTAAATAATGGGGATGAATAATGCGGGGTGTGTTTTCTTTTTCTTGGCTGTGTTCAAAATGTCTGTATGCATGTATATGTGGGGAGGAGTGGTTGTGTATGCATGTATGTATGAATGTGACATTTTTTTTTGTTTTAGTTATTTTTTTAATATAGTTACTATTTCATTCGTTACTCCGACAGAGTTGTTCCAGCTGATCTTGGCGTCCTCGCTTCCGGGGAAAATCCCTTCGAGCCGTCCGGTCCTTTAGGTTGCCTCAGCACCGTCAATCTAGGTCCCGCATCGTCCAATGACACTGTACGTAATCGACTTATAAGGCGTTCTGGTCTCGCTTGTCCATCCCTGTAAATAATACAACAATTAAACCTTTTTTTACTTATTTTATTAAACCTTTTTAATTTGGAATCAGAGAAAGCAAAAATAATATTTAATTTTACTAAATATGAAGAGGAAGGGTGCGTTTTGTATTTTACATTAATGTTTCTTGTTTAATCTGATAATGTATTATAATACATATTATATTAATATCACTGATAAACACAGTTGTGGCAAATTTACTTCAGCTGACAATTACATAAATATTGTGCGTGAACTATTTAGTGCTTAAAACGAAATAAGGTGTAAAATGCCTCTCAAAATTCATTTTCTAGATCCTCATAACGGTTTCTTTTCCGAAAAATTAGATATAGTAAGTGACCCATACGAGAAGCGGCCTTATGAAGACATTTCTGTAATGAAAAACAGATTTCAACGTAAAGGGGGTGCTAATTTGCTTGCTGATTATTACTGAACATTGTTAAGGGATACTATAAAAACTAAACATCATAATAAACACGAGACAATAACAATCTAAGGCACATTTATGATTTATAATAATTCATCTATCGTTAAATTGTGTCAGAAAACAATAATGTCATGTAGCAAGAAAACTAGATGAAAGAAAAAATATTCTTTTCGGTTTTCTCCGAGAATTTTACATAGGAAATACCTTCTTTCATCCATGTTATAAAAAAAATGTTAATTTTTGATGACCAGTGATTTAACGTATGCATAGTTCTGTAAAATGCACACTTATTAAATTTATCTTATTGGCATTGGTACACCACTTCACATCCCAAACACAACTGTCACACTTCAACCACTACACCCAAAGGTAAATATTTCACAAGAACTCGCTTTTCTCGCATCGCTCTAATGGTCTTACTGCCTTAACCGTGTACAATGGGTTGCTTACCGTATTGGCTTCAATTTGTTACATACAGACGCAGCTTATAGTTTACGTACATACCTCTAATTACTAGTTACTTTTGTCCGTTCATCATTTATTCAGTTTTACACCTATTATTACTATCATAAATAACACTTACCCGACTTTAATGACGTTACAGGCGGACGATTTGCCATTTCTCTGGTTTGTGACAAGCACAAACTCGACCTGGTCTCCCACCTGAAGATTCGCGTTGTCTTTAACCTCGGACATATGAAAGAAGAGCTTCTTTCCCTCCTCGACTTCGTACGCGAGAAAACCAAACTGTCCTTTGATTGCGTCCACCGTTGCCTTCAGTTTTTTTCGCATAGCGACGATATTTGTGGCACGTCCATCTGATCCAATTTGGAATTGAACGGCGTCGCCAACTTGCAGCAATTCCCTCTTGTTTGCCAGTCCCATGATTCCAAACTCGCATTCCTTAATTGTCGGCACATCATTACCCCCTTCGTCGGTCCACTGAATTAAACCGCAGTATTCCACCTGGTCAGGATTTACTGAACGTAATGGGCGCACTATCGTTCCGTCCAAAACTTCTCCAGATGCTGTGGGAAGTTGGATGGTTCCTCTGGGAACTGTTCGGACGTTCTCGGCCGACGAACATGTACCCGATTTCTCGCGACTGCCTAAATTGTACTCGACCTCTTGACCTAATTCTAGTGTATTCGGGTCACCTTCAAAATTACTACTTAAAAAAGAAAAAAAAAACTATCAAATTATATAAACTTCAAATACTTCGTTTTTCCAAACAACACCTACCATGTTGTATTTTATTAACATTCGATTTATAGGATGTTTCCTATGACTTAATTTGAAACTTTTTGAATAATTTTGAATTTTTATTTAAAATAGTTAATTTCCTATTATAGTGAGAGATTTGTCAGGAAAGGCCCTGTTGTTAGGCTTTCATAAAAGTCATAACCTTAATATGTCTTTGGAACATTTTTTACAAACATGAATACTTACAATATTTGTTTTTATTACGAATATTATAAACATTAATATCTTATTCGAACCTGTACCCACCTAAAATGAAAAAACACCTCTTTGTCATGTTGAATAGTTTCTATAAAGCCAAAGCCATCCTTTAAAGCTGCAATGAACCCCTGATAAGTCTGAGCATTGTTGCTTGTGTTATTGTTGTTGTTACTACTATAACGACTGCTCATTTTTGTTATGCCGTTCGTTTGAGAAGCCACCTGAATCACCTGCACGTCCACAGCCACCTGTTCTTTGTTTCTTTTCACCTGATTCAAATTAAATTGAACCTACAAACCAAAAAGATACATCAGAAAAGAGAATAAATACACCCTTTTTATATCAGTCATACATTTCTAAAGTATTATACTTACAACTGTGTTATTAAAAATAAGAAAGAATTGAAAACAAAAAAGTAAACGTACGTGATGCACTAAAAGATTCTATTTATATAAACTGTACAATTATTAAACAACTAGCTGGTGACGAATATCACGGAACTGATAAAGTAAAATCCCCTCGAAGTTATTAGATTTACTATTCAGAATATTCGCTAATATGTAATAATAATTTAAATACACTATGTTGGTGTAGTAAAAATTATTTAATTCTATTAAAAAAAAAAAAGGATAAAACTTTGACACTTATTAATTAATTTGCTCATCGTTAGAAGTTAGATAATAGTAGCTTCTATGTATTTTTAAGTACCTACGTTCAGTACAACTGGGCACCATTAACATCAATAATTAAAATCGTAATAACATATACTTTTTTATCATTTAAACGTCGATTAGTAGGTACTTACATTTTGATTTATAAATGTATAATGTCTGACACAGTGTCAATCAGCTTCTGCTGCTTTTTTTTATTAAATTTAGAAAACGAAATTAATATTTAGCATTTTTTAAGTACCTACATTGATTTTGTAGGCTACAATCGTTTTATAAGACTATACAGCATCATTATAACTTCCCTTGCGATATGATAACAAAAAATATGTGTATGTGTGGTTTTTAATATTTAATATACATATATTTAAATAAAGTCTTTAGTGATATTCGTAAATTGTCGCAGCCTTTATAAAAATTATTTCTTCTTAATGATGAATGGAAATGAAACAATTAAATTAACGATTATATAGGTTTTCAGTAGTGAGCAGAAGCAAAGTTTTTGTACTTTATTTCGGATTTTTTAATTAATATAAGATAACTGTCTTTTAAATGTTATTTTCACTTAAGCGCTCCAAAAACTATAAAAAAAAAATTAAAGGAGAGAAAGCAAATTCAGAACAAAATGCAAAAGACATCAGAAACTTTTGGGATGAAAGGGTTTTGAAGTAAGATACTGTTTCTTAGAGAGGAAATTATGAAGAGTTTGGAAGCAATTGCCGCTGTTGAACGAAGGATAAAATATTTGAGTGTTAAATGATACTGACTTGCGAGTTTTGAACACTTAAAACAGTTGTGGCAAATTTTCTTAGAAATGTGCCAGTTGAAAATAAAATATGGTTACGAGTGAACTATTTAATGTTTATAAAAGAATAAAATGCAAAATGTCTATCAAAATTTACTATATAATCTTCATAGCGGTTTCTTTCTCAAAAGTTTAGATACTGTAAGTTACTAATACGAGAAATGGTCTGCAATAGAAAACAGAAGTCAACGTAAATAATTGGGGTACTAATTTGTTTACTGATTATTACTGAATATTGTTAAGGGATACCACACAAATCAAAATCGTCATAAAACGTGACAATAACATTCTAAGATTAATAACAATGCATCTATAGTTATATTGTGTTAGAAAAACATGATGACATATAGCCAAAAAACTATGGAAACAACAAGGCCATTTTCAGCAAGTTTTACATAAGAAACACCTTGTTTTGTCCATGTCACAAAATGTTACAATAACTAGACACTAATACAAAATACTCTTACCTTATCTCCAAGTCGTGGGAAAGGTTTCATCTCGCAGTCTTTCAAATAAAAAGGAACCGTTTTCTTGGTGCCGCCCCCATTCGTCGTCTGATAGCTAATAAGTCCACAATCGACCATTTCTGCTGTCCCATTGCCGTTTTGTTGTTGTTGTTGAATCTTCGTGGGACTGCGTCCACCGCCGTTAGCTGTTGGCCATCCGTATGGCGACGCTTCGCGACACACGACCCCTGTCAGATCATTTTCTACACGAGTTTCGAACTGTACCGTGCCCGGTTTGAGTCGTTTCATTCTTATAGCGCTTTGGCGTCCATTGTTCCCATAGGTTGAGGTCCCTCCACCGCCTGCGACGCCTGTTTGATCCTGAATTACGGTGAACTCGAATTCGTCACCTGATTTAACCTCTTCGTCCACATCTAAGACCTCGTTGAAGTGGAAAAAAAGGCGCGGTTCACGTTCGACGCACTTTAGGAAACCAAAGCCATCTTTGGTTGATGCCACGACGCCCTGTTCGCGACGCTCTCCTGATACGACGAAGCTCTCGTCGAGGAGCGAAATGTTAGTTGCCCTATTCAACTGATCCCGACGATCCGTCGCGATTTGGAACTGAACCCAGTCACCGTGACGTAAGGTGAAGTCGCCCTTTTGATCTTTCTCACCAAATGCTATTTCCACTTCTGAATGGTCTGGTGCACGGAAACGAATACGGCCTGGCAACGCGTCTGTTTGATGACGGACATTAGGAGCACGATCCAGTGGTTTCAACACTTGACCCTTCAGAATCTCTGGCTTTAAGTCCTCAAAAATTACTGTACCAGGTGGCAATTTTGTTATGTTACACGCCACTTCTTTGCCCTAAAAACCATTTTTTCATTTAATGATATAATCTTTTCTCTCATAAAGGACATTTAGCAAGAAAAAGATACAAAAATACACTCACGTTACGTGTCTGTATTATAAATTCCACATCATCGCCCAAATGTAATTCTTCCTTCGTTTTGGCTTCAGAAAAGTGGAAGAAGATTTCTTTCACCACGTCAGCACGTTCTATAAAACCAAAACTTTCTTTCATTGAGCATACAACGCCTTGGTACTTCACTGGGTGGGCTGGATTCTCTAAGCGAACGTGGCACGCTCCAAGATTACCTCTGCAGTTAAAAGTAAAATAAATTATGCATTGTAAAATTTTACATAAATTACAATGTCTGCATTTAACACCACAAAATGAAGATAATTAAAAAAATGTTTGTTATTGTCCTAACAAGTTGACTATCAGTGCCCAAATAAATTTAATTTAATTAATAAATTTGAGGTCACAATACTAAACTTAGTATTATATAAACCTAACATAAATTATTCGGCATCCAATTGCAATAATATAGAAGAGGAACTATGATGATGGGACACCTTTTAAGGCATAAAAAGCGAGTTCGGGACATAGCAGGAGCAGAACTAGGAGTACAGAGGGGTAGAGGAAGATTTAAATTACGATTACTCTGAACAAAAGTTTGGACGGACGTACGTGTCCAGTTAGTCACAACAAAAATTTCTATTAATCTATATATATAGAGAGAGATTATTTTATTTTAGAATGGTATTGCAGAGATTTTATTAAGTGTTTCATTAAATAAAATTAACGTACAAATATGATAAACCCTTGAAACTATTGTTCCTTTCTAATTATATGAAATAAAGCCAAACAAAACTTCTCTTACCTATTATTCGTTGCAATTTGAAAGCTGACTTTGTCACCAGCTCTTAGGACTACGTTTCCTTCTACGTCATCCTTCGTGTAGGGTAGAAAGAAGCATTCGCCCCTGTTTTCGTAACTAATACGTCCTTGAGTATCACCGCCGGAACCTTCGGCCTTTAGTTCGGTGGTAACTGTTCCGGTGACACGTTCTTCGCTCATGACAACTTCCGGCGCGATCTTGGTAACAGCGCTTGCTATGGGTTTCCCCGTGCGCCGATCGTAAGTCATTTCAAACTCGACTGGATCACCAATTTTCAAATGTTCGATGTTACCGCTAAACTGGCTAAAGTGGAAAAATAGACGTGCCTGTCGTTCGCAACACTGGATGAAACCGTATGAGTGTAGTAATTTCTCAATGATTCCAGTTTCCCTTGTTCCTAAATTCGAAGAGTTTGACGACTCACTGTATGTTGTTGAATTATTGACACTGGAGAATACACTGTTGTTAGTGTTGGTTGTGTGCGAGTCTCCGCTGCTGTTGTAAACATTATTCGTGTCCAATGAGAATGTGCCTATTGGTGGAAACCGGGAGGTTGTGTGCGTCGTACTGGATGATCCGTATAGGCTACTGAATGTCGACTTGTCTTGGAGCAGGGGAAAATCAGGTCCAAAACGGGAGCTTGAGTTTGAACGGTTAAAATTAAATGCTTGTGAAGATTTTCCTTGAAGCAAAAAAACAATGTTACTTATAAATTGTTATACATAATATGGTACAAAGAATTAATTAGATAATGAAAACACTAAACACCTTTCAAATACATTTGGTACACATGTTTCAAGACGAACTGGAAAGTCAACAAATAAGTTCCTAACAGAATTATTCATGAAAATAATAAAAAGAATTAACTTAGTAATAGAAGCAAATAGTCAAAAATTTAGGAATAGAAGTAAAAATGGAAGCTAAGACAATGAAAGGAGAGAAATTACGTTCCTAGTATTATTTAGTATAACTATTAAGTGCGAGGAATTTTTAAACATACTATTATTTTATTAATTAAATAAACTTGCTGTCAAAATTCCCTTCTCTATTGCAGTTACTAATAGGTCTGTTTGTTGTAATTTTCCTTAATAAAAAGTGACCTTACGTAATTTTGATGACTTTAAATACCCTACCAAAAGGCATAAACAGCAGCAAATAGAAAAATGGCTCAAAATTAGATTTTTAACTAATAATTTTCTTACCATTGCTGGTCATGCTTTTGAAGTCAAGTATGGCCGAGTCTTGATGCAAGATATCGGGCGGCTGGAACGATTTCCACTGAGGATTGGTGGACATAGTGTTTGTCGAAACAATGATTTAGCTTTCCTTCGTATCAATTTTTTTTTCTTAAGTGTAGCAAATATCACAGAACGGTTATAATGTAATACCTCACAACAGTCAAAATTATGGCAGCAAATACGTAACGACGAGCCTCACCAACAACTTTTTTCAAAAGTTCGGTTTTGCAGATAGGATATTACTATTATTATTATGTAGTATGTATGTATGTATTATAATTAACTTGTTCACAAAATACAAAACAATATTCCAAACAATTTCATAAAATATTACTTTTATTAATTCTTCTTCTTCTTCTGCTTCTTCTTATTAATTATATGTAATTATAATATTACTACAATGACTCCACAGTCACACAAAATTTAATATGTAAACTGAAATGTTAAATAAAAATCCTCAGATGTCTTCAATGCGTGCTGGGTGCGTATTGTGTTGTTACTATCATAATTTCCCAAGGCCAGTAAAATGTGCTATTTTTTTAATTACTCTTAATTTTTTATACAAAATCTTGAAGTTACTTATTTACACAAGCTGAAAAATAAAATAAAAATCATTAACATCAATTCTCAAAACTTTTAAATAAAAAATAACATTAATTACACACCGAAGAATTATTAAAACAGAAACAAAATAATCAATCATTTACCCAAAATTTTTGATTGTTTTTACAAAAACATTTTAATTATCTGCAATTCTGACCTTCGTTATAGGTATTAACAAATTATCGTTTTTCAAGCATAAATTTATCTTTGAATGTTTATTGCTGTAATTAATATCATAGTAAAAAAGATTTTAAGGTTACAAATAACGGTTTTCTTGCTGTTAAAATTTCGCACCATTTATTTAATTTTAAAAACTTTATTATTTGAAAATCACAAACCTAATATTTATTATTTTTTTAATTTTCAAAGAAATTAAAAACTAATGTATGTACGTTTTATTTTTAGCTGCTATAATTTTCCTTTTAATAATTGTTTACTTCTAGTAAGTTATTATAGCATGTTACAGATGAAAATGTTGTAAATATGTAAAGGCTATAAATTTAAGGGCAAAAATGTTTTAAAGACTACAAATTCTTTTTCAAAATAAATCGTGCAACTAATTAAGTAAACGCCAAAAGAAACGTTGGACACATTATTGATTTGTGTTATTGCTTATATTATCTAAGACGTAATAATTATCTCTCTTCGGGAAGACCGAAAAACATTAATTTAGGAATATTTAGATATTTGATTAAATATAAATAATGACAAAATTTAGCAAACGAGGGTTAAACAGTAAAAAAAAACGAAAATTTGTAGCGAATGTGCGAGCTAATTCAGCTGTCAATAGATTATTAAAAATTGCTATTTCGGATGTTAAACTATTTCTCAAAAGAGCATTACCGTCCAAAAATTTTCGTTACATACTTTTTAAATAATAGTTATGTGTACTTTTTCAGTAATTCATAAAAGTTAAAACTCACCACGACACAGCACAGCACTGACGACATGCCGCCATGTTGAATGTCAACATGTACATACGAAACAAACAAAACAATCGACACAACAAACAATACAAGAGAGAAAATTTCACTAAATAAAAAGTCCTAAAAATAAATAACTATTTATCAGTTTCATTTAATAAGTAATTATAAACCGATAACGTCAAAAGATCGAAAAGGTTCTTTTATTAATTGGACTAGAATTAGTTTTGTGTCTTACACTAATAAAGGTTATTTTGGAAAAAAAAAACAAGACAGCAAAAATTCACTAAAATAGAGTTTCGACAAATAAATACAACAATTACTTACGAGACAATAATGAAGCGATCGTAATTTTCTTATTAATTTAGACTAGAATTATAATAGTTTTTTGTTTTACTCTAATAAAGGTTATTTCGAAAAAAAAAAAATGAAATTTGGTATACACTACACTAAACCTAAATGTTTCTAATGACATGAAGTTGTTCCGTAATATTTTTTGCGAATATTTCACACATGACGTATTTAAAGTCGTCGATTTTTAAGGAATTTCAATATATTTATTATTATAAAAATAGGCCGTATTGTCTTTGTCCAGTTGGGCAGGATGGAAACCATTTTTCACGAAAAAGTAAGTTAAAATTAACATTCACAGACAAATCTTATTTTAGACCCCTTTTTTTAATTGTAATTTTTGTAACTTGTATAGCAAAATATCTTAAATTAGGGTCTTTTGCTCATTACACAAATTACATATTGAACTTTTGCAGCATGACTGTAGAGGAATTACTAAAGTTGCCTGATTGTGGTTATAGAAGGGAGTAGTAATGTAACGTTTAACATATTAAAGGCAATATTTTCATCTACCTACAAGTTTATACGGCCAAATGTATTGATATTCCTTTTTGTAATTTTAGCAAGAAGGTTCGTTATGTGCTCAGCATTGCCTTAATGCTTTGTTGCAAGGGGCCTATTTTACACCTGTAGACTTAAGTTCTCTTGCTCAAAGGATGGACGAAGAAGAACGCCTTCGGATGGCAGAAAGTGGTGAAGAAACTGAAGAATATCAGAGGTTCCTTCAGCAGCCTTCAGGTAACATGGATGACAGTGGTTACTTTTCAATTCAAGTGATTAGTGCTGCGCTGGAAGTGTGGGGTTTAGAATTAGTGCCTTACACGAGTACAGACGAACGAGTGAAGGAAGCCCTAAATGATCCTACCAAAATGCAGGCATTTATTTGTAATTATAGGGACCATTGGTTCACTATACGACGTATTGGTAGACAGTGGTTTAATTTGAACTCATTACTTTCTAAACCGCAACTCATTTCTGACACTTACTTATCATTATTCTTGGCTCAGTTGAAAAATGAGGGATATTCAATATTTGTAGTATTAGGGGAATTACCTGAATGTGTGGCTGATCAGGTTTTGAAACAAAAACCTATTCAATCCAACCCCAGATCTGTAGTCACGGCTGCTCAATCTCAGAACGAAGAAGAAGATCCAGACTTACAAGCTGCCTTGCACCTTAGTCTAATTGAAGATAATGAAGGTTAGTTTTGGTACAATATTAAAGTACATGTCATTAGATAGTAAGCTTACTTTAGTAAATCTTCTATTATTATCATTTGTGGCATTTATCTTCTAAATGTGCCAAACACCATTTGAGATTTAGGCAGTAGATGCAAAGTAACATTTTTAAGTAGCTCAACCATATCATTTCCCATTAGGAAATTTTTAACTTGCCTGCAAGCTAGTTTACTGTACAGTTAAACTGGTGGCATTTAAGTAAAATAGCATTATTGGTACTTCTTAAACAAATAGAGCACTACAACTCAAAATTCCAATAAAAACGTTATTAGGTCAGACTCTAATAACTGAAGATTTCACTTTAGGCATTTGCTTTTAGGTTTTTAGACAATTTATGTGAAATTTTGAATTGCTGTATTCATTAATTTCCATAGAACTCTAACGCTATTAAAATTTACTTTTCTATTTTTAGAGGTAGATCCTGAAGAAGATGAATTAAGGAAAGCACTAAGGTTGAGTTTACAGGAGGAAAATAAACTAGAACGTTTTGAAGATGAGGATGATGAAGAGGTACAGTTACGGAAGGCAATCGAAATGAGTTTAGAATGTAAATCACGTACACCATCTGTGCCCACTAGTCCATGTGATCCCGAAGAAGTTCGGGCCAGAAGATTAGCGTTTCTAAATCGGACACAAAAAATGTAGGATATTATTAAATTTGTTTTTTTTCTCTTTTTCTTTTCTGTCTCATGAAAAAAATGTAATTTATTTTTATACATTGGCTTTAATTATATTATCACTAATTAAATACTGAGTGTTTATGTATTTATTATTGCATTTAATTTTACCTACAGTTCCAGTCACTTACTACTGTATATAACTGTTTTATGTTAAAATTTTTAATATATTAATAGAAAATTACACAAGCAACTTTTGAGTTTTTATTTCTTTATTACAAAGTGGATAAGTGAAATTTAATATTAGGTACAATTAGAAAAAAAAAATAATTTTAAGTAGATAATTAAGTGTAAATTGAAATATTTAAACGCTTTATTAAGCCCTAATTGAATATCCCCTTTTAATTTTATTATTTACGGTCTGGGAACTGTAAAATGATAAATCGCCTTGTTTAAAATCTGAAAATGAACAAAAAAGTTTAGTTTAATTAATGGTATTAGAAGATAACGCGTTAATAATATATAAAATTTATTATCTGAAAATAAAATTTAAACTATAAATAAGCACTTTAATTAAGGTCCTGTGAATGTTTTCAGCACACTTATTATTTAATTAAATTATGAAGTGCAAATAAAAATTAAAAAAGCCATTTTTTTAAAGATTACGGTAAGCGCTATCTATTGGATTTAATGTCACATTAAGTATGTAAAGTTTGCAAAACTATTCATAGATGGAACTACTGTTTAGTTAATATTCGAAGGAAACACAAAACGGTTGTTTTACACTTTATTAGAAATACTCTAATTGTTTGGACCTATTTAGTCATATTCATAGAGTTATACAGAAATCTAAAGATAAATTGGTACATCTATTTATATTCAGGTAACAATGTACATCCCTGTCTCAGTTCATAGGAACGTCACTAATTGCTTTGAATATAGGGTAATTAAGGCCTTCTGTAAATTCATTCGTTATATTTAAAATTCTGTATATTCCTTTTTATATTTCTAGTTTTTGTAAAAGTTGGCTGAAGAGGACTGCTAAATCCTTACAACGGTCTGAGGTAGAGGGGTTAAGGAAGGTGTTTTTTCGGGAATCCGACACTACCCAGTCGTAAGGACGACTGGGTGTCTATGAAGATTTCCCTTCTTCCACGAAAAAAAAACCTATAGATTAGTTTCTGTAATAACTATGAATATGACCGAACAGGTCGAAACAATTGTTATGAGTTTTTCTAATAAACTGTAAAACAAAAGTTTTGTGTTTCCTTCGAACATTTTACAAGTACATATATTAAAATAAAGCTCCAGACCAGATTTCATTATACAAATAACGATTACTTAAGTATACATTTTTTTAGGTCAGTACTGTATACTATTTTAATTCTAAAACTGAACTGATACGTCTGTATATAATTATCCTGTTATCACTGCAATGAGAATCGACATAATATGCATTATGGGATGCATGACTGTTTCCGGTAATTTCAACTCATTTATTACTAAATTTAGAAATGAAAAACGCTTTGATTAACTCAACCTTTTGCAAATGAACATTGTGTAGACTGCAGAAGAAAATTGAATTACTTGTAAATAAAAATTCCTATTTCAGCAATGGTAATTATTTTTATGCGATTCCATTTATTCTTTGTTTATTAGTAAATAATTAGTTTTTCATAACAGTTTTTATAGGACGTTTATCAGCGTGAGTGTGAACTGCCATCTGCCACCTCTCATCCAATTTCTCCCACTCCTTCCATAAAATAAAATAATAATAAAAAGACGGACGTGGAATGATTAATTTGCCGTTTTTTTAAGATTACTTCAAGTACAATACAAGAGAAACTTTTACATTCTGTACAATAGACAATAACGCAGAATGTATTTCAGAAATCAGTCAGTTCACGAAAGTTGTTTGTGGCGGACGGTTGCGTTATGACATGTAAAACTTTCTCCCGGGCCTCGGTAACGAAAGAGGTTATACATAAAGACTTTTTAATTAAAAACCTAAATCAAAGCTACCTTTAAATCGAAATACGTAAATATATTTAAGCTTAATTTTGACGTAAACGAGTTAAGTTACATATGTGTAATTAATTAATGATTTGATGTGTAATTGAAATCCTAAATCACCGTCATCCAAGATCATCGAGAACAGGCTATTTACATATCTAATCTACATAAAGTGATCACAATAGTGGATACGATCATTATACGAAGACGATACAGACATGTATGGCAAGGAACAATTGTGTAGTGCTTTTATTTTGTTGCTGTGCTTCCGAGTAACGAGAAACGCATCCCTAAGTATCAGTGAACAAAATAAATATAAAAGTCTCATTGAAGGCCAAGGTCTTTTTACTTCAGACGATGATGTTGAAATCTTGACTAGTCATAATTTTAAAAATGAACTTTATGGCCAAAAAAACGCTTGGCTAGTAGAATTTTATAATAGTTGGTGCGGTTTTTGTCAACGTTTTGCACCCTCGTGGAGAGCCCTCGCCAGCGACGTGAGAGAATGGAAAGATTTGGTTAACATTGGGGCGATCGATTGTTCCGACGATGAAAATAGCAAGATATGCAGGGACTTCGAAATAATGGCTTATCCAACCCTCTTGTACTTCCATGAAAACTTTCAAGAAGCACCCGATGTTCGTGGCGATGAAGTTGTTAAGGGGGTTGACGTTCAGACACATAGAGAAAAATTGATAGAGAAACTTATCAGGGAACAAACAGAGGGAAGAGGGAAAATCTTTCCACCTTTATTACCAATACCCGATACCTCAAGTGCCGATAAAATATTTAGCGAGTTACCTACGGATGTTCAATACGTTTTCTTGATTGTTGAATCACCTCAGTCGTTTTTGGGACCAACCATAGCTATGGACTTACATAAAATCGATAAAGTTAGAATAGTCCACACTTTTAGTAATAATTCGCGATTGCTTGGTAAACTTCAGATTACAAGGTCACCTTCGGTAATTGCCCTGTCTTCGCCGAATGACATGGTTCAACTCACAGGCGATTTTCAAACGAGAGCGGGCATAAGTGCAGCGATATTAAATTTTCTTCAATCTAAGAACATTAAAATTCCGGAAAGATCCGCAAATCCTGTGATATTTACTGGTAAATGGGCGGATGTCGAAGTTCCCGATATCTCTTTTCTTATGGAAGCCCGAGAGCAAGAGGCGCTCAATAAAAAAATAAAAGCAATGGGCGACGCAGTCTTCCAAATGGATCTCGAAACGGCCCTTCGTATCTCATTGAAAACAGAAGTTGGGAGAATGAAAACTATATCGGGAGAAAAACTGGCAGCTTTAAAAGCCTATTTGAATGTTTTAGCCAAATATTTTCCTTTCGGTCAAAACGGAAGAGCGTTTTTGAATCAACTCAGGGACCAAGTCAACGAGGCAACCAATAGCATCAGTGGTGAAGAAATATTTGGAATGGTCAAAGACGCTGAGAAAGATAGTAGTAAAGTATTTTCGTCCCCTGAACGGTGGTTGGCTTGCAGAGGAAGTAAACCCCAATTTAGAGGGTATCCTTGCGGATTATGGAAGCTTTTCCACTTCCTCACTGTGAGTTCTGCCGAAAATGAAATGAATGAAGACCAATCTGATCCTTTGGAAGTGCTGAATGCCATGCACGCATATATCAAAAACTTTTTTGGATGTTTTGATTGCAGTAATCATTTTCAAGATATGGCCCGAAGAAAAGGTTTATCAGCTGTACAGTCTCGAGAATCTGCCGTTCTGTGGCTGTGGATGTCGCATAACACTGTTAATAAAAGATTATCTGGCGATACTACCGAAGATCCTGAAAATCCAAAGGTGCAGTTCCCGTTGTCAGAACGTTGTTCTCTTTGTAAAAATAAAGACGGTTCGTGGAATTATCCCGAGGTGCTGAAGTACCTGAAGCACGTCTATAGTAGCATAAATGTTAGATATATCGGCTCCGACTCCAGAATTCTTCATATGGGGTTAGAAGGAGCACTGCCGAGCAACGGATCGAGTAACATCTTCCAAAATATCGATACGAGTATGTGCTTTATTATTTATATTGTATCATTTGGCCTGATAATTATTCTAATTCAATATTTTCTAAAGCGGGGTTACAGGAAAAAGATGTACGTTCATGACATTTTGGGAAAAGTTTAACGACTGCTACTACGTGACAAGAACGAAGGTTAACGCATTTATTTCTGCTTTTTCTTCTCTTCTACTACTTCCACTCCTTTACGATGGAATTGAAGTTTTATAATCATTGCTCTTATTTCGGCATTCCATAATATACCTAATTGGCATCACTGGTTCTGTATTATCGGAAAACATTTGTTGAACTGAAATTTTGTGAACGATATCGTGTATTTAAGAATAATAACATAATTAATAAAAATATTGTTGGTATACATTTTTTTATCAATAATACTGGTAGTACTAAAAAATATCTTATTAAACTACAAGTTCTTGAAAATATTACAAGATTTAGGAATTACTGGGAAAAATGGTACGGAGAGTGGCAGTATACGTTATCAAAGGTATAAATGTTGCGTATTTATTGATAAAAGTTTATTACATAATACTGTGTTGCCTTTAAAAACTGTTAAAAAAAAACAAATTAAAAAAATTACATATTACGGATAGTAAACAACAATTGATTAATTGAACTTATTGAATGCTGTAGACACCATTTTATACAAACCACAAATATATAGTAATATAATATAATATCTATTTTGGCGTAGACCGTGCAAGTCGACTTTTTGCACATGCCCTGTATGCACACACCATATTCTTTGACGATACAATAAACGTATTACTATTATAAAACAAAAACTGCAAAATTGGAATGTCAAAACTCGTTCTCATAGAGAGGTAATGACTCTTTTGTGCTTTTTTAACACAATTCATACAAAAATTACAGACATGTGCATGATTTGGCTTCACCTACAAGTTGAGCCCTTGCTTAGGCAGCTGCATGTACTGACTGGAAGTCGCATAAAACACAGTTAATTCAACAATATTTGATATTTATTTTGTTGGGCTTACCTTCATTACATCTACTCCTGTCATCGACTTAACCAGTCCTGGGACTTTGGTAACTATACTGAGAACATCTTCGGTGAGTTTGGCAGCACCAACTTCTCCACTACCTGTTGATACCATAGTTATTTTTTTCGCTTGAGATAATGGGGCAGCAACTTCTGCGGCAATCTATAAAAGAAGGAGCAATGTGAAAGTTAAAAGTTTATTTCATTTTAAATTATTTAAAGTAAAAAATACCACTAATTGGCAAGAGAATTCTGACAAGCTAAAGTTGTATAAGTTTCTATTTAAAGATTATCAGCGTAGTAAATAGTAAGCAGGTGTTATTTAATTTCATACGTGTTTTTCTTACAACAAATAATCGACAAATTTACCAGCAAAAGAATTTGTTTACTGTGTAATAAAAGTTGTTGTTAAACGTTACATAAAAATGTGAAAGTTGTACAGTGCTCAAAAACGATTCCTTTTGTAAGCAACTGAAAAATCTTCCAATTTGTAGAGTAAAATAGTCGTTTATTTTTCCTTAATTATGTGGATTACAGTCAAAAGCAATTGTTACTATACCTTCACTCCTGCAGAATTTTAATTATTTTGAAAAATGAAGACCAAATAGTGTTTACCTGTGGTAAAACATTTAAGAACATGTCAATCATGGCAGCATCCTTATATTCCTTCCAGGCTTCCGCTTTTTTGGCCATTTGTTCGGCTTCAGCTATTGCTTTGGCTTGAATGGCATAAGCTTCAGCTTCGCCCTTGATTCTTAAAGCTTCGGATTCGGCTTCGGCTTCCAGTACAACCCTATTATGATTTGCCTGAGCTAATCTTTCCAAACGATACTTTTCTGCTTCTGCAGGTCTTCTCACAGTTGCTTCCAATTCTTGTTCTCTTCTGGCAATTTCTTGTTCTTGTACAGCGATTTCCTGAGTTCTTTCGACCACTTCAATCTGCATTTGTTCCTCCTGTGGATAAAGATAAATAATTGAGATGTTTGCTGAATTCTCGATTGATAACTGGAGAACCAGGTGTCGTAGTGAATACCAACTGAGAATTTAGAAAATTTCATCCCTTTTCAAAAAATAAATTTGGAATATGGACGGAGTAAATGAAAAATTGTTCCTGAGAAAAATAAATGAGATGTTTACTGAACTTTTGGTTGATAAGAGTAAGTAGTATTAGATACAAGATTGTGGTTCTTTACTGATAAACTGAGAATTCAAAAAATTTCAATCATTTCGAAGAAACTAATTGAGACCACGAGTAGATGAGAATTCATCCTTGAAAAAAAATAAAAATTGTTCATGATCATTAAATATATTTAATAAAATAATAATTCATATGAAGTACCTATTTAATTGATTTACTCTTCTGTGCTTATCTTAAATGAATAACCTACCCAACCAATCCCTGTTATGTGTTATCGTTATCACAATTCGATAAATTAATTAATATTGATTAATTGGACCACTTACTTTTATACGCTGGCGTGTTTTAGCTGCTTGTAATTCATACGCAAGTTCAGCTTCCGCACTCTTGGTTTGAACTTCAACATCATATGCGGCCTTTTTTAATTCAAAATCACGTCGAGCTTTGGCGATTTCGGTGTCATTTAGGAAAACGGAAGCTACTCTTTGTTCTTCGGCAATAGCTTCTTTGATGGCCGCTTCCGCCCTCGCTTCCGCTTCACCAATACGAGCATCTCTCTTTACTTCTGCTGTTCTGGCCATACCCAGACTTTTCAGATAACCCTAGAAATGTTACCGTTGAAAATTGACGTGTACGGATTTGTACAATTTTTAGTAGATATTGAAAAGCTTTCGTCTGTTATTCTTTTAAAATTTCATAAATTTATTTTCATAAAATGTAGGTAATCCAAAAAAATAAACATATACATGCATTGGCATTTATTTCATTTTATTAATACCTTTTGAAAACGATAGGATATACATTTTCTGTATCTCATGTTCGAAGATATTTTCTTAGGTTAGATAAGGCTTATTTAATAAATGGTAAATCTTATTTTGGATTGAAAAAATGACTAAAATTGAATTGCAAAACACGTACATCTCTAAACAAGAAACGCTAGTGTGTCACTTATAATTTATGGGTATTTTAACACTAAATATATATTTGAACGTTTGAGATTTATTACAAATTCCTGTATGTTTAAAACTATTTCTAGACTGTGATAACATAGGTACTAGGTACTTAAAGTAGGAAAACTAAATTTATGTAAACTGTAACTTTTGAACAACCTAACTATAATAGTGTCTGCGTTATTCAGATTAAAAGTGGTACTTATATAATATAATTTTACTTAGCTAATATATCAATTTGTAACGCTTTCTACAATTACGCTAACTTGGAAAACACAAGCAGTTCATGACCTTTTTGCGGAGAAAAACAATGGCTGTAATGGTCATTGATAATAACCGTTCAGAATGCCTAATCACCTGTTACAAATTAAGTATCTTTAAAAAAATTGTATGGATGTTCATTTTAAATTTTGAATGCAATATTCATATAAAGAATTTATTTTGTAAAGAAATAAAGTACCTCAATACATCCAACTTATTAGTTATTGAATATATACGAATTTAGTTTTAATTTTGCCAATGTTAGCAAAATAATACTTTCTAATAACATGTTATTTGTTTTTGTAAACAACAATTAATCAGGAAATTTGATATATAATAATAGCTTCAAGGATTACATAATGGGTAATAACTTGACGTGCCTGGTTCTTTTTCTTCGTAATTGTGTAATTAATAGGTATATAAATTTTTAATTTTTAAATTTCTTTTACGGATATTAAACATAATTACATCGGAGTCATCGTATTAAAAATATACCTACATAATAAAAACGGTAATTGATGTTTTGCGAATTTACTAACATTTATTATTTTGAGATTAGTTTATCGTACTGTTTCAAAAAATTTTTCAATCAATTCGTGCAGCTTGTTCATGTGTTACGAACAATTTTTTTGTTAATTTTAGATATTAGTAACGCCAATTTGTGGGAAGGAAATTAATTACGATAAAAGTATTTCAAAATCTTTAAACAATCTTCCAATCCCATAAAAAGTAAATTAAAAGAATAATTTTGATTTTCTGAGAAAATTTATGGGTGTACCCCCCCCCCCCCTTATATTTTAACAACCAAGGGGGTCTGAAAATGTATTTTACGATAGGTATCACCGGAAATAAACGAAATAGCATATGCGTAATATTAATATATGCAAAATACAGTTCGTCTACAGTAAGTATACATATGATAAGCAAAGCAAAACAGAAATGTAGTTAAATAAAAGCGTATTACATTAAGAACAATCAGTTTTTTTTTTACTTAGAATTAAACGTTGCGTTTTCAATTGTATAAAATTACGACGATACATTTTATGAAGTAGGTAATAAATAAATGGTTCAATATTGTAAATGTACATTGGCAAGTACATTAAAATCATAATGGATTAAAAAAACAAGAAAAGAAAACAATAGTAATGTTTTACACAATTTACTCGATTTCTCGACACATTTATTCGGCTACTGATCATTAAGTGTAAAGTATAAAATAGTATATACTTCTACTTCCAAAGCGTATTAAGTTAGTACAGTTATTGTAACACACAATAACTTATATTTATTGAAAATTCATTGCGTAATTTTTAAGAAAGAAAATATTCAAGAAGTATATTTTTCCAATAAATCAATTGTAAATTATTTATTGCAATTTATTACACCACGCATATATAGGTATAAAAATAATTACATATTGTTATTAACAATAGGATAATAACCCGATCCATTATCGCTTACCAGAAAATTAATATGGTAATAAAATAATGTATATTTATTGCTAATTTATTACGCAAAAATAAAATTTATGACGTAAGTTGTAGTGGTTATAAAAATATATGGCGAAGTGTGTCAGCTTAAATATTAAGCTAATTCAAAAATAACATTTTTTCCATGAAATCGATAGAAAATTAATTGCTATATTTTGTTACTTAATTTAATATGCAAATATTTACACAATTTTATCAAAATTATGGTGGTAAAGTGTTAACTTAACAATCTACCATGTGAAAGACCTTATTTTAAAAGATATGCTAGGGTAGGAATCGGAATTTTTCAAATTATTATATAATATAGTATTCAAATACTTGTCTATTATTTAATTAAAATATCCAAATATTTCAATATCTGAATATTTGTAAAAATTCAAGTATTTCAATAATCAATTATTCATCTAATTAAATATTAGTATATTCAAATGTTTAATTAGATATTTCTACATTTTGCTTCGTTTTCAAGTAGTAGACGTACTTATTAAAAAAAACTAAAAGGGGTGCATTTCTACCCCGTCGCATCCTCTATTATAATAGTGGGTCATTCCCAGTTCGTGACCTGGCTTATATTTTCCCACTTCGGGACCTGCATCTTAATTGCCATTAACTCGCACATTTTTAATTCCCAGTTGGGGACCTACGCATTACATAGCATACCTCAATTTATGTACTTCTATATACCTACGAGCCCTAACGCACTTAAATTGGACCAAAACTGTTAGATATATTAAAAGTAAGTTGTAAATCTATAAAACACTATGTATAAGGAGTTGGGTGTGCAAGCAAGTACCTACACCACTCTCCAAAATTTTTTATAAACATTGCACTATATTTTTTTATGCGTAATAAATTAGCAATAAATTGCACTAATTTATTAACATATTTAGTTAATAATTAATTTTCTGGTGAGCTACAATGGATCAGGTAATTATTAATAACAAATGTGAATATTTGTATATTATACGACGTAATAAATAGCAGTAAATAGTTTTCGATCGATTAAAAAAAAATGTTTTTAAATTTAGTGTACTACCTTAAATCTTAAGCTGACACACAACCCCATACCTTTTTTTAAAATTATGCAATAAATTTCTTATAGGCATAATAAATTGGCGAGAAATGTGCATTTAATTATTACGATATTTATTTTCTAGTGTACTAGTTTAATACACCTTTATTTCCAATTTCCGTTTTTCTTATTTTTTTTAAGTGGTGCGTGCGTCCGTTTTAAAAGTAAATAATTTTTTGTATTTAAATGGTAATACAGGCCGAATAAATCCCACTAAATTCTGTGGAACATCATCATTGCTGTTTTTCTTGAACTCTGACATTTGTGAAATTATAAAAAAGTCTTACTTGCGTCTCATTTATGGAGATAAAATTATTTTTTAAGTCTTTTAATCGTCAAGAAAGCATAAAAAGCCATTAAATATTTTATCAACAATTGATTGTTAATACTGTAGTAAAAATCTGGGTAAATTACATACTGTTTGCTTAAATTAATGATTTTCATATTAAATGGAAGCCATGTTTTGAAAAAAGTGTTATCGATTGTAATTAAAAATTTTACAACGTTTCATTTTCGTTGGGTAAATAATTCGAATCATCACAATTCTATTCATTGCCATTCAAGTCGATTATTAAAATGTGCGTAATTTTATACATGTCTAGGTCACAATAATTGGTTCACGTATCATAACTAATAACTATGTTAAACAAAACTAATTGTTGTACCTTTCAAGACTCATTTATAATATACAGGCTGTTTCATAAGATAGCAAATATTTCCATTAATATAAAATTATAGTAGAATTCGGATATAGCGACAGCTAAGAGACCTGCAATATTATGTCGTATTAACCGGAAAACGCACAAACTGAATTGTTTTATTTTCTGTTTTGAAACGTAGTATTATAACACTTTTAAGAAACATTATCGCTTCAAGTAACTCATTAATTTAGGGCATATAAATGCCCACTAGTAAGGAATAAATCTATAAAAATTAGTTTCGAGTTCGAGTTTTTTAGCTACCATCCAGGAGACTTCCACCTCTTTTATTTTTTTTTTGAAAAATTAGGTACGTCACTTTATTTAAACTGAGTGTATTTGATATAATAATTGCTAACTGGATTAGCCAAATAATTTTACTGCTAATGATGCATTATTATAAAAGATGGGGATGGTCAATTGGAAATACTTCGTATAGGTACACGTCATATAAAATTTTGGGCAACATTTTCAAAAGCTGTAGTATCATTGTATTTCACATAAGTGTAGAAACTTCTGATACACTCTGTTGGGATAATACCATAAGCGCGAAAGGGCAACACAAACACTGCCAAAAGCGTGGATTTAACTACTGAAAGCTAAGATCGTTTGCGTGGATTCCTTAATCCGGTCATAGGCAAATGACCCCTTTTATACCTGTCTCAATTCCTTCAGCGGATTTATGTATTATTTCTCAATAATGTAGGTACGTATGTAATTTAATGTGTACATTTTATTATATAAAGGATGCCAATATAATAACCATTACAATAACTTTTATTTTAATATAGAAATTTTTGTATTTTGAAACCCGATAAAAGGTAATATTTAAAAATATTGGGAATAACCTGATAAATTGGGATTTTACAAATTACTGTTAGAAGGAATTTGCATAGATAACAATGCGATGGATTGTGAATAAGGCATGTATAACCAAAATAAAATTATTAATCATGAAGTAACTAATTCTCAGACATTTGAATTTGCACATTTGCATTTAAAATGCTATTTCACAGAAAGCTTCTGACGGATTGTAAACAGGTATCTACAAAGGGTGAGCGTGGCAAATTCTGGTACTTCACTTAACAATATGGATTAAGTCCGCGCCTTTGGTAAACCACCATTCTTCTCAGGATGTATCGTAAAGAAGGAGAAGAATGAAACATATATCATTTTAAAGGCACTGTGCCATAGAAGAGCGCACAATAAAGGATCATTTATGTTTGGTTTCTTAACACAAGTAAAATTGAATATTTGCCAAGATTTCGATATGATGCGCTTTGCGCATTGATCATAACAATAGAAGTAGATTTCAACTGTAGAATGCCTAAGTTCGATTTCCGGCCCATGTAGTTTCTCCTTTTTATGTTGGTCGAATATTATATATTTCTGAATATTTAACATTTAAACAGAAATATTTTGCATGCACAGCGGTCCCTCACTCCACTTTTTATAGAAAACCAGCTCTCAAAACTAATTATGAATATTGTAATTTACATACGTATTTTAAGTAAAAAAGGTAATAAATTAAGAATGTTTTTAAGATGTCTAGTAATAATAAACGTTCCATCGGGAATTAATGCAATAATGTAAATATTTAATTAAATCATCAAAAAATGAGACTAAAATAATTCTGTTCAAGCTAAGCTTCCATAAAAAGTTTATACAGGGCCCTTTAATAAATAAAACTCTTTTGTTCAGCCCTAATAATGTTTTCTATTTAGATAATATACAACGTGGTGTGTTGACTGAATATTAGCCAAACTAATCGAATAATTCCGGATTCTCCGCATTGAAGAATTAAAAAACAATTTCGTCTGTAGAATGAATCGGCAATATTCGGTAAACATACAAACTGCATGGTATATTATCTGTTCTGAAAACATAAAAAGTAAGTACCTATATCAGAAAACGCGTTTATAGACAGTAAGTACACTAATAAAAGCAGTTTTGAAGTATCCAAATTTTAATTTGGTCTGGAAAACAGTTGTAAATTATAAAATTAAATTTCCTTTAAAATTGATAGCAAACTTTTTCTTATTTTAAAGTAAAAATTAATATTTGAATATAAAACCGAATTAAACAATATTATCTCCTCATTTCATTTAATGAACAAATTGAACCTTCAACTGTGAATTATTGCAAAGCCATAAACGAAAATTACATTTATCTTTTTGCTTTTCAGTGAGATTAATTAGTTGTTGCAACGCATAAAATTGTTTATATACGGACAATACAATAATAATGGCAATCGTTGTAAATAAAAAAGAAAAACATATTTGCATGTGATCTTCAATGAATCAATTGTATTGTATGTAATATTGTCAAAATAATAGTTGTGTTAGTTGAGTGATGCTAGGACTTTTTTAGTTTTATTCCTTAAAGATTATTACAATATTTCAAAATTACGTTATTATTTTTTGTATAAACGAAATAGGTAGAAACCTACTTTTGTCTGATCTTTATAAATAAAATAATGCAATGTGTGGTATCAGACGATACCCGAAATTATTATTGTTGAAGAAATTGAATTTGTTCCATTTTTCCAGACAAAATCAATTATTGAGATACAATAAATTAACTTTTTTTTTGATAAAGAACGATTACGTATTTAACAAGTGCAAGCAACAATTTTTTTTAATTAAAACTTCAACAATGCAGCACTCAACACACTAAACATACCTTTGCGCCCTTATTAGCAGTAATAGTGAACAAGAAAAAAAAATAGTTAAAATTTGGTGACATAATTCGAACCAATTTAATAAGAATTACCTCCTCATCGCGTATATCTTTCAGGGTGTATGACACCACGGTGATTCCCATATTAACCAGATCAGAAGATGCCACCTCAAATACTTGTTTACTAAATTTTTTACGATCTTTATATATTTCTTCGACAGTCATTGATCCCATAATTGCACGTTGGTGACCTTCTAGGGTCACTAAGGCAATATGTTGGATTTCGGATTGATTTTTTCCAAGAAATTGTTCACACGCCGCAAGAAGCATCTCTTCGTTTTGTCCTTGAATTTTTACCTGAGAATAGCAAAGGTATATTTTGGAACTACCACAAAAAAAATATTCAGAAATTTTTATATTTCAAATTGAACTGTGACTGAGACTAGTACAATAAGATTTATATTTGTCAAATACGCTGTTTCTTAAAAAACAATTAATAATATACACAAAAATCTTTGGAATACAAAAATCAACACTGAAATTGTCAAGCAAAACTTAATAAGAAATTAACATGGAGATTCATTTAAAATGAAAATGAATTTCAGTAGGTAGAAATAAATACATTATTTAACATTAATATTTGAATAAAGATAAAAATTGAAACTTGTTTTTAGATGTTTGAAAATAGTTTTGTTCTGTTAAAATTTGAAAGAAATTATAGGTACATAATGAAAAGTGAAAATAACAGAAACGATAACCCAAAATAATTTTTCTTAATTGAAATTTTGAACATTTTCTAAATACACACCTGGGCAATCCCTGTTACAGAAATTGGCACCCCCTGACTAGTATAGACTGTAGGGCTATCTACTTGCAGAGTCATAGTATTCAACGATATTCTGAAAATTATGATACCATACACTAAAAATTTTTAATACCTATTCTGTTTCTAACATTAAAATACATATATAATGTAATATATAATCTAATTATATTATTCAGCATAAAAAGCAATTAGAGTAGAAAAGAATAAAAAAAAGAGGTATATTTGTGTTTTGAAAAAAATAGCTACTTATTTAAAAATATTAATGCTGTAAATCGAATAGATAGTTAGGCAACCAACAGTGTGCTGCAGCATTTCGAATTATCTAGCAATTATTTACATTTGTATCAGTTTAATTTAAAATTATTTGTTTATTTAGTATTTAATATAAAACTGGCGTGTAGAAAACAAGATTAAAAAACGTTTACTTTAGAAAAAAGAATTTATATTCCCATTTTATGAATAGTTGGAATTTCAGATTTATAATTTTTTTTACCTTTGTATTCTTTGAATAACTGGCCATATAAATGCCCTTCCGCCAGGCACTAAATGCGGCTTACTATGGCAACACCCTGTAAATGCATATAAAAAAGTGTGTATTTAATTGGTTTTCAATTTCATGAGAAAATATATTTTTTTATTTTACCTGAAATAACTAATGCCTCATTAGGGCCGCAAGTAACAAATCCCCAGGTCATTTTTCAAATTGTGCTTCTCGCGCTTTTTCTTGGGTGTGAACTCTAATTATAAACAAACACAATAATTAAAATTCTAAAGAATGTTAACAAAATTATCACATCTCCTCCTCCACTACACATAAATGATTGGATGATAAATTAATTCATTGATTATAGAAAAGAGCGACACCCTGCGGAAAACCGAGTAATTAATAAAATTTTTTTTCATTTATACCGAAATGCAAATAATTTTATTAAAAAACATTTATGTGAAGATGAATAGTTAAAACGATTCAGAAAAGTGAAAAAAAAAATAAAATAGTAGATGTTTGCGAATTGTGTAAGTAAATACAAGATTTTCGTTCACGTTTAGACTTTAATAAAGGCAAGTTGTAATTTTCAATATCAGATGGTGCTACAGACTTACTGGCTAATAAAAATACACAGGGTACAAAATTCATATCTTCTGTACAAGTTATTTCTTCAGATGTAATACAATAAACTATTGTATTATTCTCTGATGATGACCTTATATAAAGTCGAAAAAATTCTAATATCTAATAATAATAAAAAGTGTAAAACTACAATCTTGTGTGTTTTCTTTATTACCCACAACTTCTTTTGTTTCAAATGACAACCTAGGACATGCGGGGGCTCCATGAGAAGGTCTTTTTAACTTCAATCCATTACTGGCAGAAAAGTAGGGGTCGTCCCAATTTGTTTCAGACAAACCAGTCCATATATTTTTTAAATAAAAATTAATGTAACACCTTCTAGTTTATACATAGAGTCTGTGGTAAATACTATCAAGTGAGTTCTGGAAACCTTGGTGGGCATTCAATTAGACCACCGAATTGGAACAGTTTCATTCAAGCACCATATTGTTTTATTGTTGTAATATCCGGACCACCCCCGTTAGGAAACATCACTGTTTATGCAGGTATTATGGTATTAAAAAAAAAAAATGAGAGGAAATCTATACAACATTCAACAGTAAGACTATAAATCAAAGAAAAATACGGTTCTAAAGTTCTGTTATTTATTAAGTCAGCTCACGTTCACACATTAAATTTTTGGGAATGTTGTGTATATACCTCACGTATCCAATGTGGATTTTAATCAGATCAGAATCGATAATTATGTCTATTGATCATACCATTTAAATAAAATGTAGCTTCAACGGAGAAGATATTATTTTGACGATATTTTGCTATGAAAATTTGGGATATTAGGAAGTGCTTTTTAAATTATGGGCCAATAACAGGACAATCCCATTACAGATCCATCGTTTCAAAATAATTTCAATGAAATGGATTTCTTGGCGGATTTGCCTGTAACGAAATGAGCAGGCTCTTACTTTGTTGACAATATCGGATTGCGTTTCAAAAGACCTTCTCATGACGTAGTTTTCAATTTGAAAAAAAAAGTTGGAGTAGTTACAGATTAAGGGGTTGCAGAGAGAGGGCTGAAACTATTACAGAAAGCTTTGTTCTAAAAAATAACTTGTACGGAACAGGGTCGAACTGATCACACAGTTAGGGTGGCGTTTGCTAGCCGGGCCCCTAGCCTGTGTGGGCATCCTACCCTATCTATCTCCAGGCTTACGATCTACATGTAAAATAGTTTATTGATACTTAGAGAGCAATGAAACAGAAAAATTCGAAAAATGATTAGACTTATAGAGGGGTTTTAAAATCCCAATGCTACAAGGGCTCTTTACCACCAATCCGACCCTGCTACAGAAGATACGAATTTTGTGAGTTTGTTTTGAACAACCCGTACATAAAATAAAATGTTTGTTTTAAGAATACGGAGAACAATCAAAAAGCGATCAGAAGGGCCAAAAATGGGTAACTTGGGTAAGGGTGACTTTGTAGAACACCCGAGAAGTATTTAGTCCCCTTCCCCTAAAAACATTTTTTAGTGTTCCATAAAGTTATCCATCTCGCATTCTCTGACCGATGATTAGTACATTTACATTTTAAATATTACTATTTTTCCCATTTTCAATCTTCAGATTTATTCCCTGTGTCTAGGAATTTACCCAGACGAAACGCTTTTAATTATTATAATACAGCCAAACTTCGAACTCAAACATTGAACCAAATTGGTTTGCATCAACCATGAGAAGTACATGTCATGTTTACTTTATAACTCAAACACTCCAATTTGTATTACTCGAAAATCTTGATAACCCGGAGATAATAGTTGGTACCAAGTCGAATTTCCCAGGTGAAAAGTGGAAAGTAGTGCATTGAAAAAGTATATTACCCATATCCATCCAACTATCTATTTATCTGTAACATGAAATAAATATGTATATCTATACAAATGCAATGCAAAAAAATAAGCACAAATTTTTTTTATATAAAGGCGATTCGAATTATCGAAGTTCGACGGTACTTTCTTTAAATATTATTATCCTTTAATGCAAATATAATTTTGTTTTTTTTTTAATATACAAATGACTTCAATACTTCTACGTATTACATTTAAATGTGTATAATATATTTCCATTGAATGCCTCATTGTTATATGATTATTTACTTAATTAGTTGTTCAAATATTACATAGTTATAATTCCTCTATGTGTTATAATGACGTCAGAATACTATGAAAATATTACTGTTAAATTTTTATCTACTTCATAGACAACGGGTAATTGTTTGTACAATAAATAGAGTAACATCATGATAATTTTTAATTTTAATCAAGAGACAAAAAGGTGTTCAAAAATGTGTAGCTTTGGACAATTATTTTTCCATAAAAAGAATATAAAGCGATAAAAATACAATATTGTATTTTTTTTGGTTGAAACGAATAAAATTAAAAAAGCAGTAGTAGATATTTTTATCAATTTTTGGAAAATATTTGTAACAGTATGTTGGTTTTATATTACGATAACAATATGTTTATAAAATTATAAGAATCCATTTGTTACTTAACTTTATTAATTAATAAACAAATAGGTACCAAAAAATAGTAGTTTCTAGACTTCTTCCCACTTTTTGATTAAAAATTTAATAAGCGCACTTACAAAGCACGAATATAACATTGTGTAAAGCCTAACACAGCACTTTCAACCAGTAGAAGAGGGTGAAACGGATTAAAAAGAGGGTAAAAATCGAAACAGCAGATTCAGAAGATGAACAATGGAAGGTGTTCGTTAAAAAAAGGCTTGAAGTGGTCTGCTAATCGGCAATTAAAAGAACTAAATGGGTTCTAAGAGTGAAAGACCTCCCTTGAAAATTTCTTTGTTAGGTACAGGTGAAAATAGGTTAGTATAAAAAAAAGGTAATTACAAAATCATTGTGAGGGTAAAACAGAATGATTTGTTGAAAAGTGAATAAAAATATTCTGAAACGGTGTCACTTATAACTTATAATATATATATAATTTTTAATTGGCAATATTACAATTTTGGTGTCAATATTTTACATTAAATTTTTCTTTTCTTTATTCCATTTTCAATTTATTAAGTGTTTTATTTATGAAAAATTATGGATATGTCACTGATTTATTTTCTTTTCTCTTTTTAATTTGAGCACCATTGGAATATTTACTTTAAGAATAAAATGAAAATAACTTTTTTATAAGAATTTTTAAAATCCGTTTTGATGACAATTAATTGTAGAAACGGAACTGCCTTACTCAGTGGCGTACCTAGGTAACCAAAGGCTATGGGGCAAAAAATAAAATAGGGCCCCAACTAAACTATTTAAAATCGTTTGTTCTGTACGTACTTCAGATTTGTCATAATTCAGATTCGTCGTAATACAGTCGACTCCTTAATAAAATAAAAAACCAAATACGAATTGTAACTAATTTTAATGAACAAATTAAAAGTATTTTATGAAAATGAATAACAGGATAAATTAATTAATACAGCTTCTTTTTAAATAAAAGTTAGTGGATAGTTCTAACACAATTTATAATTTGTAAGTCAGAGTCCGAGGGGTCCCCCGAGCTTGGGGACCCCGGGGCACTGCCCTGTCTAGCCCTATGGTAGTTACGCCACTGGCCTCACTGCTTCCATAGTACCACTATTAAAAAGAGATGTTAAAATCGTACATTATTAAGGACTCCCCAAAAAATTCGACTTATTGAAGTTGGCGCCAAATATTATCAAGTAAAAATAACATATTTGTCATACTTGATGCTATCGCCAACCAATTTCTTCGACGTATCAGAAATTACACTTAAAGATATTCAAGTTATTGAAGTTCGACTGTGGTTAGAAATAGCCTCAAACTAATTAAGAAAGTTAAACATTTAACAGGATGGTAAAAAGTTAGTTTTTGTGTACAATTGTATTATGTACTTAATTAGATGCTTAGGATAAAATAAAATAAATTTGAAAAAATGAAAATCCAATAAAAAACGGTAAAGTTTAAAAAAGATTTTCCTTGTTTTATTGTCAATATTTATCTTTAATGTCAATTTTTTTTATTGTTCATTTTTAAAAGCGTCCCTAGATAGAATATTTCAGGTCGGTTTCCTACATTACTTTTTTATAGTTTATGGAATAAATCTTTATTTAATTAATTTTTTTATATATAAATTCACAACTTTTTAGAAAAAATCTTTTGAATGCACTTTTTTAAACCACCAAATACCTATTCTAATAAGACGAGGGGGCCCACTTTATTTGTTGGTGCCCAGGAATTCCATTAAATTAAATCCGGCCCTGCTTAAGCTACGATACTTTTTTTGGGATTGAAGAAAGAGATACGATGGAAATGGGAGAAACAGAGATGGAGGGGCAATAAGCGCAGTGACAGATTTTTGTTTTGACCTACATTCACTACATCCCATTTTCTCGAATAGTCCCGACCTAGGATACACTACTGACCCACCTGCACCAGCGCGTCTATGCGGCAGATTAGTTCAATTCTCCCCTCTCAACTCAACGAATAATTTATAAACATTCTTGCAGGATAACGATTTATTAATTTATCGCTATGCAGACGCTCAATTTCTGAATGAATAAATAATTTGTCACGATCTCAAATTCAATGTTCCAATGATCTAGTAATGGCAATTTTATAATAAATTATAATTGACATACCTATGGACCTACTACGTATATGTATGTATGTATGTTATATCCAATATTTATACAGTTTGTCACATAGCAACGTCGACACGGAGTCTAACATTGTATGTAATTACTAATTAATTAATTATAAATGATTCACTGTTCAATCGATATTAACATAAGTCATTTGACGTGTTTTGAGGCTAACAATAATAAGCAATAAAAAGATAATCTTAAAGAAAATGAATAAAATAACTTAACAATTATGTATTATCGTTTCTAGATTTAATTAGTAGAAGCCTGAGTTAGTGAGATTAGAATGTAAAATATTCTTATCGCAAAGACGAATAGGTCAATAGTTCAATTCTCTTAATAGAGAGATCAAATCTGTCACACTTCATGAGATAATTTTTAAATGGATTGGTAAATAAAGTTTGTGGAAACAGTTTCCAATAAATAATTTGAACTGTTAAATTTAAATGTGCCGTATGTTTAACAGAAAACCACAAGAATTTATTTTAAAAATTTGACTTTTTTAATGTTTATTGTAAAAGGAGGAAAAGTTTTGTGTCATGAATGTGCACGAAATAATTATGAATGTTTGTTGTCGTAATATGAGTAGACAAATAAGATTTAAAAAAATATTGTACTACCCGGGAATTGAACTCGGGCCGCCCGCTAGGACAAACTAATGGAAACATGACAGAGAACGTACGAGTTGTTTCGATTGTAACAATTTTAAGCTTAATTGTTCAATTCTCTTAATAAAGGCATCAAATCTGTTACACTTCATGCGATAATTTCTGAATGGATTAGTAAATAAAGTTTGTGGGAACAGTTTTTAATATATAATTTGAATTGATAAATTTAAATGTGCCATTGGGATTTACAGTAGGTATCTAACTTTTAAGTAAATAAATAATATTAAAGCAATTTTTTGCTATTTTCATAACTTGCCCTTTACTGTCTTATTCATATTTCGCAGAAAATGAAAAGCAAATTTAATGTTTTTGGTGTTTATTATAAAAAGGGAAGAATTTTTGTCCTATAGACATAGACATGCACGAAATAATTATTCGTTTAGACTGCTGTGCTACTGCGCATGCGTCTTGTTTTGATGCCAAAATTGAAACAGACGCCATCTTTTTGGAGTCAAACATTGTGGAGCAAGCAGATTGGAAATTGTGTGAAAAGTGTTGTTTAATTTATTTGTATTTGTGAAAAAGCAGAATGTGTATTTGTTGTACTTATGACGGTAAAGGCAGGAGTCAAGTTTCAAAGAAATTCACGTTTAATTGGTTTGTGGCTTATATATAAATGAAAATATCCAAATAATTTACTAAAGTACTTCATAATGGTTAATATTTTCTTTTCGTTGGAATGACTTTCTGTCAGTTTTTTTTTTAAGAAAAACAACTTAGAATGATGTGAGAAGCAGTAGTTAACCACAAATTTCCATTGGCGGCGTCACACTAGGATTAAAAAACTAAAAAATATAGTTAGAATTTATTATAATTAAAAACAAACATAATATGTATGTTACGCCACTGACTAGACGTTGTGAAGCCTAAAGGCTTCATCTTAGCGTTGTAAATTAGGAGTGCCCTCTCTTTCCTAGTCTAAGATTATTTGGGTATGTTGTAATTAGAGCAAATAAAAAAGTAAAAGAAGTATTGCACCACCCGGGAATTGAACTCAAAAGTTGAGGTCAAGAAGAAAACATACTATTTCCCCATCGATAAAGGAAATTTTAAATATGTAAGTCAAAATTGTTCAAAAATTGTCCTACTGCAGTTCCTGAAAGAAATCGAACTATGTACTAAAAAAAAAAATATTTTCTCATGTAAATAAAATAGTTATAATTAATGTACTCATGATCTGGCACCCTGGCAGTTAATGCGACTGAAAACAATTCATACAAAAACAAAAATTGTGGAAACAGTTTCTAATATGTAGATAATTTGAACTAATAAATTTAAATTGGGATTTTCAGTAAATAAATAATGTTGTCTAGTTTTACACTTTTCCCTTTATTAGTTTATTCTTATTCTTGTTTAGTAAAAAATCAATAGAATTCATCTTTAAAACTTGAAACGTCTGGTTAGGGAAAGGGTATAGCCGGATTAATATGGGAAATCTGCCCCCGCGGCTTTTTCGACTCGCACTAAGGGGGTTGATTTGGTGTCGAATAAAAATAATTCACCTCAATTTTTAACTCTTTAACTCAAACGGTTTTCGAGATTTAAAAAAAACCTGTTTTTTCGATTTTATTTTTATTTTTATAGTGAAATTCAAAATTAATTGATGATTATTTTTTTTCTAATTCTTATGAGTCTAAGACATGAAAAAAGAATACGATCATGATTCTTAAACGAAAAGCCGATTTTTAGGGGAGGAAAGAAAATTAAAAATCATTATTTTTTTAGCCTTTCCGAAACATGTCACTCACCAAAATTCGTCAGAATTGTATTTTGTACTCCTTTACACTCAGGATTTTTTTAGAATTTTTTGAAGTGATAGAACAATATAAAAAAAATTAAAAACTCATTTTTTTTCTAAAATCTCGCGTTTTAACTAACTTATATATTTTTTTAGTTTAAAAAAATGCATAGAAAATATTTTTTTACTTAAAATTCACAATGACATTGCTTATCAAACATTTTCAATCATATTTGCTACACAAACACAAAAATTTCGAAAACCGTTTGAGTTAAAGAGCTAAAAATTGAGGTGAATTATTTTTATTCGACACCAAATCGATCCCCTGAGTGCGAGTCGAAAAAGCCGCGGGGGCAGATTTCTCATATAATCCGGCCATACCCTTTGTGTGCTATAAATGTGCACAAAAAATAATGTGTGCAAGTTGTAATGAAAGCAAATAAAAAAGTGAAAAAATATATTGAACACGGAACGCCTACCAGGACAAATATGAATACAACAGAGTAGGTACGAATTGTTTGGATTGTAACAATTTTACGTTTTTGATAAAATTCACGAAGGTTGAGGTTAATTCATTCGTTAAAGCTTGAAATGTATATCAATTGATTTTGAAATAAAATCATCGAATATCGACCACACACATACATACATGCAAGATGTACTAATCATTGTATTATTGAATTAACACAAAACAAAATATATTTTTGAAAAAATTGTAACTGAAACTAATTATTGGTGAATTCATTAAAATAATCAGATAGTAATAGGTCGACCCATTTTATACATATTTATAGTAATCTACTTGTGTTATATATTTTCGGAAAGATTGTACATTTTGAGTGTTTTGAAATTTCCAAATTTCCTCAATCGTGAGTCCCTTTTAAAACGGATATTATTAAATTCTTAAAAACGTATCGGCTTTAACTAGACCGAGTTTCTTAATCCTGTTTGTCCTTTTAAGATTTTATAGGTGAGTAGGTAGGGATGCATATAGCATAAAGTGAGTAAAGCTGATGGGATAAGAAAAGGGTCAGTTTTCTCGTGATAAACTGTAGCAAATGCGACAATATCCTGCCGATCGATATGACCTGAGAGCGCATCTGCAGACATCCTTCTTCGTCCTTTCCCTACACGTTTATTATCAGCACGACAGGAACAGGAGCGGGCAGTTCGACCCTCTTCGGCGTTCCATGTGTCGAAAAGCTACCTGCTCACCTGTTTGTCCGTATGCCTCTCTTTTCTTCTTATTCTTCTGTGCTTTTCACACAACCTTCTTGCTTTTGCTACTTATTACTTCACTTATGTCCTACCTCTTGAAAGAAACTCCTCACGCGGGCTCAAGTCGGGCAGCTGAGCCGCTGCTACTACTCCTCACAACATTTATTTAGTCAGTCCTTTGTGGGTTAGCGTGCTGCTTGCTGCTGCTACTCTGTTCTGGTCTCATTAACTGAGAAAGTGTTCGAGGAACTTATAATAAATAATCGTGTTAATTATTTTATTATAAATCGTCAACATAAATATATATATAGTTTTTCGATGTACTGTCGGTTTTTTCGGCAAAAAAATTAAAAGTGCCCCCCTCTGATATTATTAGTGTGCTATTGGTTTGAAAATGTGAGCGGATTTTTTCATGTTAGAGCCGGCAATGTGGTGGAATTAATGGATTTTTGAAAAAAGGTGAGAGCACAATTATCTACCATAAAATGTTAGAAAGTTTTTATAACAAACTAAACTTTTCCATTTGCAATAAATTGTCCTTTGATAAAAAAATCAGCCGATTAATTTAATATTTTACTGTACAATCTTCATTGCTATCTATGTCCTTAAGAATGTTATCATTATCATTGTTACCTTTTAAAGTCCTTGTTTAAAAAACAATGGGCCTCCCTTACTTAAATTGTAACTTTTTATAATGTACCTGTTAAGGTAACTTTTATGGTACTGATTGATAACTAGAAACAATCTAAAAAAATGTGTGCCGTAAATTTAATAAATTAATAATGGTATTGTTTTTATTTGATGCACAATCTTTTTTTTTTTTTTTTTGACGTAAAAAAATATTTTCGTTTATTTTATTTCTTGGTACAAGACTGGTACCATTTAGCTCTCATTACTTATAATTGTAATAAATTAAGATTACGTATACTGGTAAGGTCTAAAAATATTTCGATTTTGCAAACTTCTCGACATCCGTTTGTGCCAAAATAATCTGGCAGCGTGTTTATCTTTCTTATGGATTATACACACCTGCTTCTTACAGAAATAGCTCAACCATTCACTGTAAAAAAATCCCTGAATTTAATGCAATGTATTTGAAGTTAATAACAAATACAATTGTATATTAAAATTTAATTGAATTACCTTTGATAAAAAATTCATAAGTTATAATTTATTTTCCTATTTGAACTTTTATCGAAATTATATTATTCACTAAAACTCAATTGGAATTTGTGAATGTGTAAAAAGGTTTATGTTGTCATAAAATAATGAATTCTCAAGTATATTATGTACCTATATTTGAAAATTAATAGAAATGTAACTTAATTTTACAATACTTTTCTACATCAATATTATTGAAAATTCAAATTAACTTTTACAGTGTTATTTCTTACGATTAGTTTAAACAACGTTTTATAATAATACAATTCGTTTTTGTCAACGGAAATAAACATCAAACCGTAACTTTTCCTTTGATTATCACATTTTTCGCGGAGAGTTGGATCGCACTTAACCTTCCACGATATCACTCGATAAATAATAATTTTATTTTACTAAATAATAAATAACAGCATGCATGTAGGTGAAGTATACCGATACATAAAAATGCAATTGAATTAAATTATTATTGCTTACCTATATGGCTTATTTGGCCTCGTACAAATGGGTCTAATTTTATTGAACGAAACGTGGCGTGCATTACAAAGTTGAAGTATAAGGGGTACCTCAAGGATCAGTTTAAGGACCTTTCATGTTTATATTTTTGTATGAATAGGTATTACACGATTACTTGGGGACCAATTTTAACGATTACTTTTCACTGAATAAGCTTTATCTCAAGGGAAGCACTATTTACATTGGAATAAAATATTCCACCCCTAAAGTTGGAAGAATAAGGGATGATCTTCGTTAAATTTTTTCATTTAGTGAAAGTTTGAAGTCGGTATTTTTTTTTATAGAAGTGTACATATTAAATATTTTGCTTCATTTAATGTTCGTTATCTATGAGTGTGACATACACAGAAACGATAATTTGCGTGTATATACAACACTGATACAATTTACGCAATATTTTCTTTTGTATTGCACCTTTGCTTGCTCGTTTTGCAACAACTGAATTGAATTACATGACATCAAAACCCCTGAAATGCATTATTTAAGTATGAATTAGTCGAGTAAGTGTATGTAGGTAGGTATATGTTAAAGAAGTTTGTTGCAAGCGCAATTTTTTGCTTGAATAAAACTTTTTATGACCTATAAATAACCATCATTTTGTTTTACTGTTAATTTTTTTTTTTAAAGCAGCACAGAAAGATAGAAAGGATCGTGTTTTGCTGTTTTATTTTCGGAATAAGAATCGATATTCTAACGTGTTTCTTTGATAATATTTATGTATTATAAATACACAAGGACATTATAATTTTCTATAGGTAGGTAAATGGCAAAACTCGTGTCGCTAAAATTTTGCTTTTTAATAGTAAAATATTTTTTCTAAAATTTTTAATAAAATGTCCATTGAAAGTTAGTATTGAGAATGATCGAGTAATAAATTAATTGTAAGATTAAAATTAGGTCGATTATAACCTTACTTGAAGAGGTTTGTTTTCCTTTTAAGGTTATATACCTCTTAAAAGTTAGGTTAGGTTGTTTGCTTCGCTTTAATTGAATTAATTGATGTGAAAGTATTAATAAGAATTTTTTTTTGTTCTAAGGTAATTTTTCAGTTAAAAACATTCTGTACATTTCTATGAAAAGAATAGTTTGAGAAGATAAGTTTCTCAACTTTTCGATACTATCAAATACGTATATGAATTGGGTCCAATTTGTTACGAGAATTTTATAATTTTTTCTGTGAATTATTTTATACTACTACGCTAAACGTACTACACGTTATTTTATCATCGATACTTTCCTTGAAACCATGCACTAAAAATTAGTCTCGTATTTTTTTATCTTTATGGCTAACACAACAACAAACAGCAACAACTACAAATATCGTAAAAATCGCAGGCAATGTCAATGTTATTATTCTTTTATTTTACTGTATTGTTGACACATACATTTTGAAATAACAATGGTGTTAAAACCCGATAGTTCCTTATAAATGCTTGTTGCAAATTATTTAGCCTTTTAGTTGTGGGAACTTTTTGTTCAAATATAGCCATTACATTCCATTTTTTATGAGTACGATTGATTGTGGTTTTTTATGGTTTCGATCTGAATGGTGGTCTTTCATTTGCGCAAATCTGCAACCACATAAACTACAATTAATGGCACAGTCATTGGTTTAGTCAGTCATCTAATCAACGTTGGAAATTTCTTTGAAATAGCTGAACCGACCATGAATCACTTTTCTGGATAGATAATTCCAAAAATGATTTATTGTAATTAAATTATTAGTTGAGTTGCAAAAAATAAACACAATTTTTAAGAGATAACAGAAACTTCGGTAACTCGACAGGCGACAAGTCGAATTTTTGATAGTTGAACTAAATTGGTTGGCATTATCATCAACTATGAGAAATACGTGTGATGTTTACTTGATAACTTTAACTTCTGTTAGGTACTGGAATATCTTGATAACTCGAAGATATTTGGCGTCAACTTCGATAAGTCGAATTTTCTGGGAGAATACCTTAATAATGTACGATTTTAACGCCTTTTTAATAGCTGTACTATGTAGGTAAGCAGTGGTGATTTCACTGTAGGTACTCTGCTTTTTTAATGAAATTTTATATGCATATTCAGTAGGTCTGAGAATCGAAACTATCTATTTTTCATACCCCTAAGTGATAAAGGTTGTCCACCCCTAACTTTTTTAAATTTTTTGGACAAATTTAAACGCTTCTTACTTAAAGACCCTTCAAGCCGTAGTCTTTTGAATTAATCAATATATCTAGTATACCATACTCCTCCGAAACGGCTTGACCGATTTTTATGAAATTTTATATGCATATTCAATAGGTCTGAGAATCGGCTACTATCTATTTTTCATACCCCTAAGTGATAAGAGTTGTCCACTCCTAATTTTTTTAAATTTTTTGGACAAAATTTTTTTTTATTTTTTTATGATTTGGCATTAAAAATACATATAACCCTTAATTTTCATCCTTCTACCACCAACTCCCTTTTTCTAATAGCGATATTAGTACTGTAATAATCTTCAACTCTCAGTGGTCGATAACTGATCAATTATTATCAATCGATTAGTCATCCCCGCCAGGCGTCTACTGATGTCACTACTCACCCAGCAAACAGCACGGAGTGGGGATGAGAATGAAGCAGATTTTTTTAGAATGTTACAGGCAGTTCAAATACGTTCTAAGAAGTAAAAGAATGTTTTATTATAACATTTCAGAATGATTTGGCAATGTTCAAGAATGTTCCAGAATCTTGAAGATCATTCAAGAATGTTTCAGAATGTTAAAAAAGGTTAGAAAATGTTTTGAATCATTATGGGATGTTCTGGATAGTTCTAAATTTGCGAATATTCTAGAATGTTCCATCAAACGTGTTATATATTCTTACCCGGGCAACGCCGGGTATTGCTGCTAGTTTATTTGTATAAACATAATGTATGTTTTGATTGAAGCTAAATTGGTCAAAGTTATTTACGATTAGTCAAAGACATTGAAAAAGGCTTCTTTTGACGGCCTATAAAAGTAAGTTTGACCCATTTTCAGCATTCATGATTCTGTAATATATTTATTCAGATACGTTTCTATCAGATTTATGGGCATGAGGTTGAAGGCCAAACTCGATTTATTATTGCACGAGACGGGGTCGCGATATCCCTATCCTACTTTGAATACTCTTCTTCAATATTATTTTAACGAGGTCTCGTATAAATCGATTTTTTTTGTATGAATAATATATTGTGAAGACTATAATGATATATATTAGACACCATGTCGCTTTTCACAAAAAGACATTTACCTAGTAAGTGATCAGAACTGTTGCAGAAAAAAAGCTAAAATATATTTCAGACGACACCAGGAGACGTTTTACGATATCACTACTGATCGTAAATTTTTTATGGCTTCAAAATGTAAAAAAATAAGGGTACCGCCTGTACCTTATTTATTGTCCTAAAAGTCTCATTTTATTACAGTGGAATAACGCACATAAAATTTAAGTTTGTAATATCAAGTTCAAAATTACATGCCTTTTTTAGGTGATGTTCAGTTTTTAGGACATTTTGGCCACTATTTGATACTCGTATTAGAAACTTTATTTAACCTAACCTAACCTAACTTAACTTAATCACCATAACAGAATGTACTCAACCCTTATGGCCTGCAATTCCAAATTGAAACCTAACCTAACCTAACCTAAATAGGGGATGCAAGACAACCGTACTATTTATAATATACAACTTCAGTAGGGCTTCGGGGTCACTTGCAAAACTGTATATTATACTAATTGCAAATTTTCTCGTAAGTTCTAATCGTGTTTTTAAGATAAGCCAATTTCCTCCTTTACTCATCACTATCAATTTTCCTCGCCTGCATGCTTTTAAACAAGGAACGTAAACTAGTTCCCATTATATCTAATTCAGAACCACGTACTAACCTTATGTCGAGTGGGTTTTAATGAAATTTTATAGCCTATTCGATAATCCTACCAGAGTAATTATATAGTGCCTACGTTGCGGACATTTACTTACGATTATCGAGAGAAAGATATAACTTACCTTCCAATCTTTCTGAAATACTTACAATATAATAGAAACGAGTATCGAAGGTAGGAAGGGGGACATAAAAAACATACCTCTTCCTTAAAGAATTCTGAAACTTGGTAACTAAAGGCAGACGAATATAAAAAAAATACAAAGTTTTTAAAATTATAAATTAATAAGTGTTTTCCAATCTTCCTGTTAAAGCGTATCGTAGAGAGAAGGGGGTCTTAAAAGACATGCCCTACTTCGCTAAGGATTTTTAAAATGTGGTAACTGAAAAGGTAATCATCAGATAAAAAATTGTAAATGCAGTGGAAATTTTAAATTAAAATATCAAATTCTTTCCAATGTATCTGCAGCAATACCCGGCGTTGCTCGGGTAAGAATATATCACACGTCTGATGGAACATTCTAGAATATTCGCGAATTTAGAACTATCCAGAACATCCCATAATGATTCAAAACATTTTCTAACCTTTTTTAACATTCTGAAACATTCTTGAATGATTTTCAAGATTCTGGAACATTCTTGAACATTGCCAAATCATTCAGAAATGTTATAATAAAACATTCTTTTACTTCTTAGAACATATTTGAACTCCCTGTAACATTCTAAAAAAATTTGCTTCATTCTCATCCCCACTCCGTGCTGTTTGCTGGGTGATTAGTGACATCAGTAGACGCCTAGCGGGGATGACTAATTGATTGATAATAATTGATCAGTTATCAACCACTGAGAGTTCAAGAATATTACAGTATGTACTATTATCGCTATTAAAAAATGGGGAATGGTGGTGGTAGAAGGGTGAAAATTAAGGGTTATATGTATTTTTAATGCCAAATCATAAAAAAAATAAAAAAGTTATGGGTGGACAATCCTTATTACTTAGGGGTATTAAAAATAGATAGTAGCCGATTCTCAGACCTATTGAATATGCATATAAAATTTCATAAAAATCGGTCAAGCCGTTTTGGAGGAGTATGGTAACTAACATTGTGACACGAGAATTTTATATATTAGATAGAAGATATAGAAATGTGTATAAAAATTAGGGGAGGGGGGAGGGGGTTTAGTCACTCTCATTAAAGAATTCTGAAACTTGGTAACTAAAGGCAGACGATTAGAAACAATTTAAATATTTTTGAAATTATAAATTAAGAAATAGTTTCAAAGTTTTCTGCTGCTTTACTTAGGTACAGGTTTAAAGACAGATTTGCTTCCCACCTTAATAAATTCTAAAACTTGGTAACTGAAGGCACTCATCATAAAGAAATCGTTAACGCTTTAGAAATTACAAATTAAGACATTAAAATATAATTAAGTGTTATATGTATAGACTACAACACCACTAACACGAAAATGTCCTTAAGGATTTCATTCAAAAGAATATTAATTTTCTACGAAATTGCGTAGAGAGAGCCATTATTCTGAACTCAATAGTTTCCAAGTAATAAAACGTTTATGTGTCTAAGATCATTTTACAGTATTTCGAAGTAAAATTAAACATTAAAAATTTTATATCTCAGAAGACTATTAAGCTAAGACTGATTACTGCTTGGGTGCTTGAGCAATTTTGTGGAGAACTTAAGACTTCCTTCAAGTTATCATATAAGTTTCTCTCGTTACAAAATGATCTGTTAGTAATTCAACTTCATACAATCGATCACATTTAGCAACGTAGACATTTAATACTTATTTATTAATTAATTTATTATATATTTGCAAAAAAAAAGATAAAAACGTCAAACAACATTTATAGATAGATACTTATTGTCAATTAAATCTAATTAAGTGTAAAATTTTAAAGCAGTGACGTCCCCAGCATTTCTTAAAAATCGGGGAGGATCAAAGTAAGAAAAAAGTGGAAAACCACAATTAAGTAAAATTCAGCAACGTTTATTAAAAAAAATGCTAAATGTAGCAGGATTATTGGTTTGATTACCTGTATGGGGTATTTGGACCCCCTAAACCCCCTATAGCTACGTCACTGTTATAAACATAAATCTCAAGTACATAGTTGTTTTATTAATAAGCAGGTAGGATGTGCATTTCTTCGCGGTCATAGCATTTACAAATCACGATCGCGATAAAAAGAACGAAATTTTTTCGATGACCTGTGTAATAATGATTGTACAACAAGACAAGAAGTGTAGCAGCAAGCAACAGCACAATGTCCTTTAAGACCTGGACATGTTACTTTCTTTCCGTGTCATCCATCGCGGCTTCGTTTGTAAGTGTGAGTGTGTGTGTGTGTGTGTATATGTGTGTATGGAGGAAGTTGTACCTACAAAAGTTAAAGTAGCACTCGATGCAGCAGCAGCAGCAACCGCAGCGGCTGGTGCCTCTGAGGAATTCGGTTCTTTTTGTTAACACGGCAAAACAGAGTCGGCGATCGCCACGTTTAAACCGATTGGTTTCCGTGGAAGTGCAAGTCAACAACTTTCTAATTTAACCTGCCATTATACAGGACACTCTTCCTATAGCAATAATAATGTATAATAAATAACAACAAACGTTATTATTTGTCGATAATATAATATTACGAAACTCCCACAGGTTCAAAGTTAATTAAAACACCTACCTGCAATAAATGTTGTTTAAGTACTTAAAGAAAATATCTCTAAATTTCATTACAAGTAATTAGGGGTTATAATCGACTCAGAAACTGATAATCGCTTATTTGAGTAAATGGAAGTCAATAATAAGAATAGAAACTAGAGGAAAGTAGACAGTGGCGGACTAACACATTTGCCGCCCCTACTGACACCTGCAATTCTACACCCTAATTCACAATCAATTTTTTGTCAATGAAATTGCAACTTTATGATTGTATTATATTTTTATAAGACTAATCATTAGGTAAAAATATGAAAAACACAAGTTTCAAGAACAAATTTATTATATTGCACTACAATATTGTTTCACCACACAGTGGCTTCATCAGGTGATGACTTAACAAAATACATCTATTTGGTAGTATATATACTTATAGCGAAGGGTAGGGGTTGAACAGAAGAATCAATGGAAGTTAATATTTAAAAGTGGGGAATTGTTTACCTCTATTTGATCATTTAATATGATACCTTTTTTATTGTATTTATTAATTTCAAGGGTTTCAAGTAAATTTAATTTATAGCCTTTATTTTGTATATGCAAAATTTTGAAGTTTTGATCAAAGTTATGTTTATTATTAATTAAATGTTCGGCATAAGTTGACTCTGTTTTATTGTTAGTGAAGCATAGCAAATGTTCATTTATACGTGTCTGAAAAGACCTTCCTGTCTGACCTATATAAACTTTTGGACAATCCTTGCAATTTAATAAATACACTCCAGAATTACAGTTCTTCGGGGTTTTACATTTATTGTATATATTTACCTAATGAATTATTTGTTTTAAAGGCGATAAAACTAGTGTTAGTATATTGAATTCTTTTACCAATTTTTAAGGAGATATTACCTAAATAAGAAATACAGTTGAATTTAGTAGGTACAGTTTTTATGACCGGATAAATAATTTTCAACGTTTTAGATTGAAGCTGTTTATTCAGAATACTATCCACTGTAGTATGAGAAAAACCATTGTTAATAGCAATAGTGTGAATTCTATCTAATTCTTTATTATAATTTTCTTTTGATAGTGGAACATTTAAAAGTCTAAATATAATAAATTTGTTCTTGAAACTTGTGTTTTTCATATTTTTAACTATGGATATGTTTCAACGATTAAAAGCTGATACTCTAAATAGTTAATCATTAGGATTAAAAATGTAAGAATGTTAAGAAGAACTTTCGTTGAATGGATATTTACAGCTTTTATTCGTAACAATATTATCATTAGATATTGTTTTTTTTAATTATCATCATTCTAAGAAATGTATAATATTTATGAAATTCTGTGCAACAATATGCAATTTTTTACGTGTAAATTTATTAAATTTTTATTTTACACTCAAACATGTTGTTAATATCATCAGAAATATCAAAAGAAAAGTATTAATTTTCCACATATACATATCTATATAATATTTGTTATTGTCATTTTTAAGCAATTTTTTTTCGGATCCCATTTCTCTTCGAATAGATCTATTTAAGTGGTGAAACATATTACACATTAATTGAATAGTGTGGGTGGACGTAATGAAAAAATTATGGCAATAATTAATTTAAAAAATTCAAAATCACAATAGTATATTTTATAAATAAGCGTTTAGTAATTTTTCATATACAGGCGTTAGTGTATTCAGTATACTGCATAGCACTAAAATATTGTAATTTTTGTTGATTTTTTGAGCCTCGTTTTTTTTGCGTGTATAAGATAATATTTTTTTTTATTTCTGTAAGTTTGCCGCCCCCTAAAATCTGCCGCCCTGGGCTCTAGCCTATTCAGCCTGCTGGTAATCCGCCACTGAAAGTAGATAACTTTGTAGAGAATTTTTTGGTAATGCTTAAGTCTTGTATTTTTAAGAAATCATTTTATCTCTATAAATTTTTCAATTTTAAGGACAAGTTATGTAATTTTTCTTTTCATAAAATCCCGTTTCACTTTCTTAAAGGTTAAATTTTCTAAAACGCTCTCTGTGACAATTGTGTTAGTATATATGGAACTTCTGTGAAAAAAATATGGTTCTAGTTTTAACTGTTTTCAGCATTATATTTGAAAACTTATTTTATAGGGGATGATACAGTTGTATAAGAAATATTTGTACAAAATTCAGGCTTCCTGTGTAGGATTAGTTTGAGGTGTGCTTTCATAGGTATAACAAACTTTAAAACCCCTTTTGACCCCTTTAAAGGTTGAATTAAAAAAAACTCTTTTGTTAGTGTTCGCTTATGTTGTATACAAAATTTCAAGTCTTTAGACCCAGGGATTTGGGCTGTGCGTAGATTTATTATCCAGTCGGTTTTTTCTTTCTTACGTATACAGCGTGATGATAAAGTTTGGAACAAAATTCAAAAGTTTCAAATTTAACGTAAATGTTTCCTATAGAAAAAAATCAGAGGAGAGCACTCAAGTTGGGGTAACAATTTTTTGTTGAAACCAAATATTTTAATGGGTTATATCGTCATCTGTAACGTTGAGGAACATAATTATATAGGTAATCCTTAAGGACGCTCCCAAAGAGCAGTTGTGCTCAACTTATTAAAAGTTCCCCTTATGTAAACTACCATGACTACAATTAAAAATAGTTGAGATACAGTACATTCTTTTGCCTCTGCTCACATGCACAGAACTACGTACAAAAATTATTCCATTGCGTCGTTTTTCAGATCTGACAGCATTGTATTTTTACTGTGCTTGAGATACGTGTTGTTTATGTAGAGAAAAAAATATGTTACTAGTATTTTATGTTAATTCAAAGTTTATAATGTTAATATGCTACTTATTTATATTAAATACGAATAAATATTTTACTTGTTATAAAAATTAACTCATTTTTAATATTTTTTATAACAAAACCAATACCGTTTGTCATAGTGATTTTTACAGAAATATATTCTTTATATCTTTAATTAATAGTTCTTAGTTTTTTAAATCAATTGTAAGAAAATTACTATTGTTAGGTATTTAATAAAACATTCGCTTTAACATCGATCGGGATAGGGTTCCCATGTTAAATTTGAAAATTTTAATACTCAATATTTAGAAATTTACTACCGCAAGAACGATTGAAAAAAATTCCTACGTAATAAAGGACACTTATAAGTATGTGTATTTTAAGTTTCAAAAGAATCATAAGAAAATTGATTTTTTTGGGAACATCCCTAAGAAAATCAAATAGTGATCACATCATCGTATTTTAATATTTTTTTTATCCAAAGTAAATTTAATATTTTTTAGGTGTGGTCAGCTTACTTTTACAAAATACTAAAAAAAATAATTAAATTGTGATATGAGTATTAGGTACTATTTATTCCAAGTGCAATCTTATTTTTTCCCATAATCATTGCGCTTTATAAAATAGCCACTGTAACCAAGCTCCAGATACGATATTTATTAATTCGCAAATGACTGCAATATTTACAACTTTAATTTATTTGTTATTGTTACGGTGATTTCGAAAAATGTTTTACCAATTATAAGCATGTTAAGTGTAAAAACAATTTTTGCAGGGGTTAACGATACCGCGTTCTATGCCCCCGTTGTACTACTTTAATATCTACAAAAAAAATGAACGTGACTCCTAATTTATTATAATATGTAGTAAATTTATGCAGTCTTTGAGTTCAAATTAGAAAATATTATTTTTTCTGGTAAAATAAGAAAACATGCCGCATCTTAAACGTAAAAGTTTTCGTAAATGCCAATGTTTCATAACAAGTACCGTTTTGTTTTTATAATTTTTATTATTGCATTACTTCTCTGCCTTTCGTTATATCATTATGATACATACATAGTTTAAAACCTTAACTGAAGTATAAGGTTTCAGTTGAAAAAAATATTTTTAAATCCGACGTGTACTTCCACAGATTAAATCGAACACACAAAAAAAAATTTACTTTCTTTTTTGTAAAAGAAAATTATATCAAGAAAAGGTAGTATGTGACAATGTTGTGGTGTACGAAACGTCGTCAAAATATCAAAATTCTCAACTCCACTCCTATGTGACAAGCTATAGTGCGTACAAATCGTGTGTGATTGTGTGACGAACTGTATATGTACTGTAGTTTAAAAAGGAGCCCATAAAAGGTGTTGCACGGTAATTGTAGCGAAAAACAGGTGGATGGTAGGTAAATGGCCCGTTCGTTGTTAAAATTGGTGAAGGTGGTGGGTGACGACGAATGTAGTAGTGGAGGATAATGGAGGTGGTGGTACCTAGATCGTGTTCAGGTTGTCGCGATGGTATTCGCGAACGTAACATTTTAAACGGCAATTACACTTGCGTAACCGGAGATCGACTACGCCTAGATAGCCCCAGGTCGTAGGTCATCCGAGGACCTTGAGCTGCTGCTGCTCTCTCATAAAAACACACACACATACATACATGTACGAAGAGATACATCAACCTACATTCGTGATGTGCATACTCAACAATCTACTTATAGTTATACTTACTTACTTACTGGACGTACGATGTGTCATATTTAACAAGCCCATTTATGTAGGTACCTTTTTAATGATATAATATTTTATTAACGTATTTTTCACGAGAAAATCTATTTAACACCTTTACTTGGTGAAATTGTCTGTACAATAGATTGACGAAAATTTAGATCTCTACAAAATTGGGGGGGGGGGGGAGGGCGAAATAAACCACTATTTAATTAATCAAACTAATTGCGATTTTATAAGACAAACTGCATTCTTTATAGCCACCAGGCCCTGGGCTGCTGCTTAGAAAATCTATATATAGATATACCTTTGTACAAAAATCCCACTAGTATCAAAAGTATATATAGAAAGTGCCCTAAGTTCAGTAAGTGCTACTTTTTTGATGTACAATCACGTAAGTGAATATTTGTTAATCACATGAGATGATCTTTTTTTAGTTTGGGCCCCTCCGTCCTTTTTAGGGAGTTTTTATAAATTCGAAGTATTATCTCTTGGTTTAAGTGGGGACTGGGGACCCTTTGTATCCATGAGGCCATGGGCTGCTTCCCAAAAAATCTACACATAGATTCATCTTTGTAGAAAAATTTCAGTAGTTTCAAAGATACAAGATAGAATGTGCCCTAAGTTGAGTAACTTAAGTAACTATAGTAAACTAGAAGATGGAAGTGAATTAATTATGATTGTTGTGTACATTTCACCTAATGAAAAAATGAATGATATTTCATTTTTATATGTGAAATTATTTCCGTACAGTCACAGAGGTTCAATAATTTTTAAAACCAATAAAGATAAACTACCATTGATTTTAGCTGGAGATTTCAATGTAAATTTTGCTAAAGATGAATCAATGCCATTAATTACGTTCCTCCAAAAAGAATTTCAATTGCAAATTAACAACAATCCAAGAGAACCTACTACCAGATATGCAACAACAACAACAACAATAGATGCTATATTTATTAGATGTCTTGATAATGTTATGTCCAATACTTTTGTAACATACTTCAGTTATCCTTGACCAATTATCACAGTAATGCTGTCAGAGGCAACATCGAATATAACGATTACTGAAATCACTGATTAAAAAAATTGAGTTTCACATCTGCCAGGCGCGGCGTCCAGTGACGGCTCACATTTTTATGATATGCTATCACGTAAGGGAACATCTTATATCATCTTTAGGGTGACTTCATAAAATCATAATATTATACCTTGTCTTTAGTGGGGACTAGGGTCTCTTTGTATCCATGAGTTCCTCTCTTCCACTTAAAAATATTGTTACGAGTACTTGCCAATTACGTCACGTCACAATATTTAGTAAGGCTGGAGCTCCTGGAGAATCTTTGAATGAGCTCATCGCGATATTCTTATCTGTGTAGGTCTGGATCTAAGGTCTCTACCATTAGTTCCACCTAACTATTTATTTATTTGCTTACTATTTAAGAGAAAACTCATTGAACTTTCAAGAACTTCGAAACTACTAGGATGTTATGCGTGACATCACTTCATAGGAAGAAATTCCAATCGACGACGGCCTTTAAACCCGACCTATCACCGGTTCACTCATTTCACTACCCTAACTCACTTTTATTTCTGTATCCAATTAATTTCTGAAATCCGTGCTATTATTATTGGGATCTATTAACCTTCTGATAGGCCGATCGTAGCTTACATTTTCAAATATTTAAGTAAAATGAATAATTAAATTACAGGATTTTGTTATAATTTTAATGATTCCGAAAAGTACTCAACCTTTCTTTATAATATTATACATTCCTTAAAAATTAGTTTAAATGTAACCCATTTTGTTTTCCTGGGTAAAAACTAAGTATTATAACTGTGGTTAACTTCTAAATTATAACTTTTCACTTTAACTTGGTAGTAAGTCTTTTACTGAACTCGAACAGAAAATAAAAATTCTTTGAAAAACTTTCTAATATATAACGACCAACATAAAATTCAATTCGTGGAATTGGGTATTAAAAAAATGAAAATTATAAATATAGTTTTGATATTAGAAGATTTATAAGAAAACTTCGAAATCCGTTCTTAAAAAAATGCAATAATGTCACATAGTGTTCGTATTTTTCCAAAATTAAATATTTTGTAAAGGTTCTACTACATTTTATAAGTTACAAAGCTCCGTTGGGGGGTAACTAAAGGTGTCATTATAAAAGAGTCAGTTTAGACAGTTTTGAAGAAGTGAACCGATATTTAATTTAATAATAAAGGTTAGGGTGGTGTATCAGGTGACCGCTATCACTCACTCTTATGCCCTTAAATCTTGAATTGGTTAGATACAAGGCAAGTGGTAATTTTGCATGTGTTATAAGCATTTTTATTAGGTTTTATTTAGTATAGTATATAAATCATTATCAAAATAATTAAGCGTGTCAAAAACATTACAATAATAATTATAATGCCATTAAAGGAATGTCACATTAATTTACTAAATATTAAATTATCTTTAATTATTTTTGTAAACACCGAAGATACCTACATGTGAAAAGTACTGTAAGTAGTTTTGTTATTTTTTTGCTCTTCCTATTTGTATGTATATGATAATATTCACAATTAAGTGTTATAACATTATGCTGTTAATAAATTACAATCAGCTTCATTCATATGTAGTTTAACGGTACTTGGTAATAGAAGAATTACCTAAGGAACCTTTCACGCATTTCTTTAATAACTTTTTTTTTGTCTCTTTAAGTTCACCGCATAATCAAATAAATGTACCCGACGCGATCAAAAAGTTTAGAAACACTTTGAAATTTGTAACTGAAAAGAATAGCAATATCAGAAAATTAAAAAACTGCAAAATTAAATACTTAAGTAAGTGTCTTTATGATTATATTATGTAGGTGCAAGGTTAATTACAGATGTGAACATACCCATGAGATTAGTTCAATAACTTTTGGATTGCACCCCATAGTACTAATCCATGGAGAGTAAAACAGAACATTTTTGGAGATACGGTAATTTTTTTTAAAGACCAAGCGATGAATTGTATCAAGACCAATTATGATATATTTAATGGAGTGGCTGAAATATTTCAAATATTACATCGGCAAGTTGCTGCCAATCTAGCAACCTAATGAAAAAAAAAATTAACAGTTAACTGCTTTAGTTGTTTGTTACCATTATTGCCTTTGTACAAGCTTTATGCCTGTAGGCTTAACAATAATATTACATAAATGATGAAATTGGGCAACGGTTAAAAAAAAATATCTACACCAAATACGTCCATTTACTCTCAGCAGGCAACGTTACAAAGCATTTTTTCGTGGTGTTAAGCTGTTAAGTCTTTTAATTTAAAACAATGTAGAACAAAAGAGTTTAAAGTAAGGTGACAACACTGTATCTTATATAACTTTGTACCTGTAGCCAATTTTTAAATTAATATTTTTTGGCAAAAATGACCTCCCAGCAGTGGCGGATTTACACATTTGCCGCCCGTAGCCTATTCAAAATTTGTCGCCCCTACTGACACCTGCAATTCTATACCCCAATTCACAATCAATTTTTTGTCAATGAAATTGCAACTTTATTATTGTATTATATTTTTATCAGACTAACTAACAAATATTGATACGAATTCATTAGGATTAAAAATGTAAATATGTTAAGAATTTTCGTTGAATGGATATTTACAGCTTTTATTCAGTACAATATTATCATTATTGTTTTTTTTAATTATCATCATTCTAAGAAATGTGTAATATTTATGAAATTCTGTGCAACAATATGCAATTTTTTACGTGTAAATTTATTAAATTTTTATTCTACACTCAAACAGGTTGTTAATATCATCAGAAATATTAATTGAAAAGTATTAATTTTATACATATATATCTAAATAAAATTTACACCTATAGATAACATACCTTTGCTTTTAGATCGTTAATTGGAAAGTGCATTATCAGATCTGCGTTCATATTGTATGACATTTGGCTGGATATGATCAAATTCATTGGTTGTCGGCGAATATATTTTACTTGATTCTATGTGAATAACATGTACATTTAGAATGAAAATACTGTAAAATTATTGAGAATTCACAGAAAGTACATAGGCAACAACACATTGAGTTTATTTGTATTAAGACAGTCATAGCATAAAATGTCATTATATAAAAGGGTAAGGATGGGATTTACCCATCTGCAGGTGCCTAGATTTTATTGGATGTGCCTCTGTGTTAGTTGAACATCATCAACTATGAATGCGCAGTACAGGTAGCCAATAGAATCGAGGCATCTCCTACCTACGTCTACTCTACAGTCAGAGTCATGTAAAGTGGCGGCCTAGGCAATAAAACTACAAATAAGTGACCTGTCAGTCGTGGTAAACAAGTTTATGAACCTATTGAAAGTTTTATTACTACAGTCGAAATTTTAGAAAATTGTGACTATAGATAGTTATACTGAGCAAACGTAAATAATTCATAATTTAGACGGAATAAATTCCTATTTTTTTGAATAATTGTCTTACAAACAATTTGTTCAAAGTGTATAAACGTCTTGAAAGTTTTATAACCACAGTCGACATTTTAGAAAATTCTGACTATAGATAGTTATACTGGGCAAACGTAAATAATTCATAATTAAGACGGAATAAGTTCCTATGTTTTTGAATAATTGTTCTAAAAATTGTTCAAAGTGTTTTATAACCACAGTCGACATTTTAGAAAATTCTGACTATAGATAGTTATACTGAGCAAACGTAAATAATTCATAATTAAGACGGAATAAATTCCTATTTTTTTGAATAATTGTCTTACAAACAATTTGTTCAAAGTGTATAAACGTCTTGAAAGTTTTATGACCACAGTCGACATTTTAGAAAATTCTGACTATAGATAGTTATACTGGGCAAACGTAAATAATTCATAATTAAGACGGAATAAGTTCCTATGTTTTTGAATAATTGTTCTAAAAATTGTTCAAAGTGTTTTATAACCACAGTCGACATTTTAGAAAATTCTGACTACATATATATAGTAGTTATACTGGGCAAACATAAATAACTCATAATTAATATGAAATATGTTCCTACGTTGTGAGCAATTGTTCTACACATAAATTTAAAAGTTTATGAATCTTTTGAATGTGTTATTATTATAGTCGGCAATCTAGAATCTTCAGACTATAGCTATACTGGGCAAATGTAATAAGTAATAGTTAAGGTGGAATATTTTGCCATCTTATTTGAATAATTGTTCTACATACAATCTATTAAAAGTTTATGAATTTCTTAAAAGTGTTATTACCACAGCCGATACTTTACAATGTTCAGACTATAGTTATGATGGGCAAACGTAAATAATGCATAATTAAAATTGAAGACGTCCCTATATTTTTGGATAAGTGTTCTACACAAAATCTGTTACAAATTAATGAACCTTTTATTACCACAGACGACATTTTACAATATCCGAACTATATTAGTTATGCTGAACGAATGTAAATAATTCCTAATTAATAAGGCAAGGTAAAATAATTATGTTCTTGTCTTTGAATAATTGTTCTATATACGTATACAAAATCTGTCAACAATGTGATTAAACATTTTGTATGCACATATCTGTAGTAATTGGCTCGTAAAGGTGCAATATTTACTTTCGACTATTTGCAATATTGTAAGCACAGACAGCTGCGTAAGTTTCTTGCAGTATATGCACATACAGGAACAACATAAACTGGAAACCGATAAAATCTGGAAGTTTAAGTAATATAAGTTAAACATCCATTCCCTTATCATACCAACAATGTTGACGGCTTATTTAAAAATTTATTGGAAATTTTTGAGATACACAAATGCATACACACATTTCATACGATTGTTTAGAAAGAAAAATAAAAGGCAGGGGCGTAGCTAGGATTTTACCAAGGGGAGAAAGTGAATTTGAAAACAAGAAAACAGTATATTGTTTGAAAAACAAAAAGTATTTAGGTTAATAATACATTACATTTATACATACCTACGGTTCAAAGAAATAAAAAAAACATAGAAAAAAGAAAGTTTTGATAGTACCTACTATTATGTTTTTGAGAAAATGGACAGATTAGGGGTAAATGATAAATATGAGTAAATAGTACAAACAGATACAAGAAGGGTTGTAAAATATGAAGAAAAATTGGGAGAATTACCGGAAAGGGACTTCAGAAAGGAGATATGGAGGAAAAAGGTATTGGGGATCGGGACAAAAAATAAATATGATGTGGAAAGGGGCAAAGCCTTAACCGAAATGGCAATAAGTAAAGAACAAATGGAAGAGTGGAGAGGAGAGGGATTGAATGTTAGTAGGATGGTGAGGAAAAGATGTAATGAAATGGTAAGAGGTGAGGATTTGAGAAAAATTTGGGAATCCAGATACGCGAAAGGTATGAGGGAGTTTATATGGGAAGAATGGCAAGGGGATGAGGTGCCGGGATATCTAAGAGAAGGAAAAAGTATAGAGATAATAGCAAGATTCAGAATGGAGAATGAGTGTAATGAGAATAAGTTTTGGATGGAAGAAAGTAAGAGATTGTGTAGAGTATGTGGAGAGAAGAGTGAATCAATGGAGCAAGTATTAGAAGAAGTAATGGGGAAGAATGAGAGGGAGGAACTTGGAAGGATAATAAATGCGGATGGTAGTGGTCTGGCCCTATTGAAGCAAATTTTAGAAAGAAGAGGTGTGAAAAGGGGGGGAGAGAAAATACAGGAAAAATGAATATAAGGGAAAACGAAGGGAATTGCTTAGTATAAATATTTAAATTTTTGTAAGTTGTAGAATCCAATATGTTTCTTTTTTTTTTCTTTTCCCTTGTGTATGTAGAAATGTAAATATAACTTTTTGTTTTAATAAAGCTGTACTATTACTACTAGTACAAACAGTGGCGGCGTGTGTAATAGTTTCATCAGCCTAAGGATAGATTTTAATGAATAATTGCTATCTAATATCAAGCTACTTAACGCAAACAAGATGATTAAATACGAATAAAGGTGCAGCATATATATCTTGCCAGGAAAACTTTATTTGACTGAATAATGCGTACCGTACATATCAAGTACATATAAAAAAAATATTTTTTTAACTTTTTAAATAGTGCTCCATTCTCTGCCACTGATCCATAGGTATACAAATGTACACATAGAAACCTACATATTTTCTAAGTAACGAATTTTCATATTGTTTAGTGTCTGTGAAAAACGTGTTTTGAAATTACATGGGGTATGTAACCCAATTCTATTAAACCTGGTTTGAAAAGAACCGCAGCTGGCGCAGTTTCTGTTATAATTTGAATAACGGACTTTTATTTTTTTTGTTTTTCTCTACTCACTGCAAATTTAAATAAAGCCACTGCAGTAAAAGAAAAAATGTTTTATGTGAGCTCTATTGAATGCAATACACACAACGAATATTTCTGTTGTTTGTTAACTGAGAACCAACCACATATGTCAATAATGGAAATAAACACTTATTGGCGTTTTTAGCTCCTCTAAATTTAATGACCTTAAAAATCTTACAAGGTGAAAAGCCCATACAATGTGTCACAGTTAAAATGATATAAATAAATCTTTACACAGAATGAAATAACGCAAAAAGCAGAAAGGTCTTACCCCAACTCACCACAACAAAAACAAAATATGCGGACACGTGTTTCGCTCACTTAATTACACGTTGTGAGCATTTTCAATGCAAGATAGTCTTGCCATAGTCTCCTTTATATATACAGTGGATTTCATTTATAACGACTTCGGTTGTAACGACATTTTGGTTATAACGACATAACACATAAGTCCCTTGAATTTAAAGAGTAATTTAAGAAGAAAATTTGGCTGTAACGATTTCGGATGTAACGTCGATTTCGGTTTTAGCGACTAATTTTAATGAACTATTAATTACAAGATGCTAGAAATTTCATACTGATATTGCGACCGAGTCTAAACACAAAACTTTTTTGTCTTTTGTTTACATTCAGAGACAGTCAGCAGTTGTAGTACGAGGTCGGATCAAATATAAACGAGCCTTTTTAAATTGAGCGCCGGATAGTTGTTCAAGGCGCATACGGGCGTTAGTAACTTTAAGTGATGGGGGTATTAGGTGACACGGAAACGACTCGTCGTATTGCTGTGTTTGCTTGGTTAGTAGCTATCACAATGAGTGAGAAAGAGATGCATAGCAGCGTTGCGCAACGGATTATTATTAAGTTTCTTACACGTGAAAACGTGAAACCAGCTTAAATTTTGCGCAGATTGCTAGCACAGTTTGGAAATGAAACGCTTTCGTGGCAACGGGTAAAAGTTTGGTGCAAAAAAATTAAAGAAGGGCGTAATCGTGTCGAAAATGTAAATTATCCTCGTCGTCCGCGCACCAGCATATCGCCGGTTAACATTGCACTCGTTAGAAACCTTATTGAAGGGGACCACCACGCCACTGTGCTTCAGATATCTGTTGAACTCGGCATCAGTTATGGGAGTGTCCACGCAATCATAACGAAAATCTGGGGATTCCGAAAAATTTCAGCTCGTTGGGTCCCAAATTTGCTTAGTTAAGATCAAAAAGCTGCTCGAGTTCGCATCGCAGCTTTAACGCAGGCTCAAATCAGTGAAATGCACTAGACTCAGTCGGAGCACCATCCATATAACCCAAACTTATCCCCTTGTGATTTCCACATGTTTGGGCCCCTCAAAGAATCTCTAGGAGGCGAGCGATTTCAGACTGATGAACATGTGGAGGCGTTTGTGCGCAACTGGATAGACTCCCGCCCGGCTTGTGTTTTTGAAAACGAGATGCAAAACTAAGAATCTGTTGGAAAAAAATGTATAATCAAACAAGGGGGATATGTCGAAAAATTGAGAAATTTGTTTTTGTGAAAACTTTCAAAATATAAATGTTTTATGAACAAAGGCTCGTTTATATTTGATCCATCCTTGTAATTGCTAATAAATGTTAAGGTTGATAAAGTTAAATCTAAGAATCAGTTACTAGATACTTTTCTTGCCAAAATCCTTTTTTCATTGTTTCTGTCTTCCTTTTTATATAGCGACTTCCGGATATAACGACGAAATTTAATGATCCTTTCATCGTCGTTATAAACGAAATATACTGTATTTATTTATAAAATAATGTAAAAATGTGCAATAATTCAGATTTAATGATTTAATGGGTTTAGTATGTTAAGTATTTTTATTAGATACTCTTATGGTAACGTTTTTGAAGCACATAACCGTTCATTACAGATTACTGCATGCCTAGGCGGAATTGAAAGCACCACATTATTCGTAATGGCTACGACAATGTGAAGTTCTCGTTCATTTTCTGTTTTCCCGGACGTAACCGTTTATTGCATGAAAATTTGATTGCTTAGCAAAGATCTGAAAATCGATTTTAAACGCGCTTGTACTCGTCCATGATGGACGACGAGGGCCTTTCTAATCGTAAGAGATTCTCGTTCAGAAATTACTGACGGTGATAAAAACTTATGATGGGTTTATTTTATGATAACGAGATAAATAACCGAATAATTATCATTACCATTATCACACTTTACAATACTAAATATTTAGGATGTGACCTCATTAAGGCACCGTTCTAACAAAGATAATTATAATGTAAACACATGTTCTCTCAAGTTGGTCGCAATATGTAGGTATTAAACATATGTTCTATGTTTTTTTTAATGTAATCCTCTCATAAAATTATAACTAAAATACAAAAAACGATTTATTTTAGAATAAACTGTACATATTAAATACGTTTCTATAATCCCACGATTATTTTTTATTTGCAAGTTATTATATTACTGTTTTTTCTGAATATATTTATAAAAACAATGCAATTCGCAGAAGTACTTTATCACGGCTATCGTAACTGTATGTAATTATTGACAGGTAGTTGTTAATTTCAGAATAAATGGTTTTAGAAATGCAATTAACATAATATAAGAAACACCGATGTTTAATGTGTTATGTGTTTACACCTCGAAGGAAAACGAGTTAAACAAAAGCTCGAAAAGATGAAAAATATTTTCCTTACACAATATCCAATTTTTTTTAAGTAAATGAAATATTAATGAAAACACCTAATTAATTACATCTAAATCTAATGATATAGCAATTAGGCAATTTATTGTTGGATGGAAAAAGGACATCTCACAATTAATTTTAATCCTGTATAAATATCTAATCGAAAGAATCGACGATTAAAGAGGGAGAAGAGGGAAAGAGTAGATGATCTTATAATTAAGTGTTTGGCGGTGGAGAAGTAAGTTGAGATGATTACAAAAAATTAGAAACAAACGTACCCAAAGCTAACTCCGAAATACGCTAAAACCTTAGACTAGGAAAATTATTTTGTGAAAAGTTCTTCTTCAAAACGTTCGCATTTTAATTTTGTAAATTTCTTTCACTTGAAGCTTGTTTTTCGTTTTCGAGTAGTCCGAGTTTATTAAATATTAAAGTTTCTTGTCATTGTCATTTACTAAAACAGCATTTTCAGATATGAATTTCAAATGGCCAGATATAAAAAACAGTGCTTAAACCTACTTCGTTAAAAATGAACTGTTCTGTTGGTTTATATTAATTTCAACAACAGAATGTGGTAAAGCTTGTGACATGTTTATTTTAAATAGACAATTAATTAAAAAATACAGTTTTCACAAAAATAAATAGATCATAAGCATACTTTTCTCTTTGTTAAACTTAACATACAAACCGCATTTAAATCAAGAAATACGTTAGGTAATTTACTTAAAAATAATAAGGATACTAGTGACAGGACATCGGGTTCAGGGGTTTATTTGCTAAACTGTGGAAGTTGCCAAAAAGTATATATTGGTCAGACAGGAAGGAAGTTCTGCGAAAGAATAAAAGAACATCAAGACGCCTTCACCAAAAATAAAGACACGTCTACCTATGCCAAACATCTTTTGGAAGAAAAACATCAGCCAAATTTTGAATTTAAAATTTTACACAAAGAAAACAAGGGTTACAAACTAAATCTTCTTGAATCTTTTGAAATAAATAAATACAATCATCTTAAACTTATTCTTAATGACCAATTAGACATAAATAAATCACCGTTATTAAATTTTTCCCCCCCACTTCATAATGTTGTATATATATATTGTAATTAATTTTTGTTCTGTACAATTCATCACCTGATGAAGCCTTAGTAAGGTGAAACGATTCGTCGTGAATATTAAAAATTTTGTTAAACTCTTAAAACTTTTGTGTTTTATTTCTTATACGTTATACAAATTTTAATAGTCAATATTTAGAAATTTACTACCGCAAGAACGATTGAAAAAAATTCCTACGTATAAAGGACACTTATAGTAAGTATGTGTATTTTAAGTTTCAAAAGAATCGTAACAAAATTGATTTTTTTGGGAACGTCCTTAAGTTGGAGTAAGGCTGCGTTACTTAAATTAGTTTTTTTCCCTTTTTTAAATTTTTCACCTCCCTAATACTTTTTTGAATAAAAGAAAATTTGAAAAAAAAACTGTGTGAGCCTGTGGGGTACAAAATATAAATTTAATTTTTCTGTCTCGTTTAATCCAATTTAACCCTTCCCCTCCTTTGCCCATATTAAATTCAATTATAGAAACTGTTTTTACCTTTTTAAGCAGTTTTTAATATATGTATGTAATATAAACGTTATTAGATACTATTTAAATAATAATAGTAATAATAATCGTGGAGAAGTCGAGTCTTCGATTCGCAATGAAATAATGTAGTCAGTATACCTCTAATGCTTGAACTTTCTTTCACTCACTAAGAGAAAAATACGCTCGCGATATTTACGGGTTCGGCGAAGAAACGTGTAGTGTTAAGGTAATTACCTGGGCGTGGAAACTATTTCTGATTGAACAAACAAATAGAAGAAAAAAATAGACAAATGAAAGGATTAACCTGATCTGGAATTTACGTGGGCTGCAATAATACACACAAACCGTCTGGAAAATGTCGCAAATTGCACAACAGGTGTTACAATTAAAATTCGTCCTCCGTGACATTGCTTTTATTGTTATTATTATTGAGAAGGAAAGGTGACGATGAAATAAATAGCTCGGTGACGACTGACTACTGGACTACTGCTTTTAACGGATTACCAACCCCTCTGCTGTTCTCTTTACATTGACCTAATAATTTAATTTTGTACGTACTGAAAGGGCTAAATACATACACATCATTATTATTTAGTTTCAAGGTTCGCGTAATGTGTGAATTAATAAATAACATATTTTTAAAACATAAACAAATTTGTGTAGGAAATAGAGCCTTGACCCAGTTCACTAAAATATCGGAAAAAAATATTAAATCATGAGTTAAAAATATTTTTGTTTGTAAAAACATTATATTTGTCAATTGTTATAGTGTTAAAGGAAATATAAAATATATATTTTCTTGATTGAATAGCATTTATCTATGACTTTGTACTATTATTTATGAATAGAATTTTAATTTTGTAGAAATTGAAATGAAACTTTTTTTGTTTTATTTTACTCAAAGTTGTTAACTGATTGAAATTCTTTATAATTGTGATCACCTGCAATCTTACATTTAATAGTTTATACCTAAAAACTTACTAAAAAAATACTAATTTTGGCTCTCTTTGGTGGTGGGTAAGGTTGGTGGCGCTTTTTTTTTAGAAATGGGTGGATGGTGATTGAGGAGTTGAGTTTTAAAAAATATATTATTGTTCAAGAATAGAAATTCATTTCTGAATCTAATATTGTCACTGCCAAAAAGACTACGGAATATTCATAGATCCTGCAGCACTGTGCATTTTTTATGGCATGGGTTTGATGAATTCATTTTAAGTGCCACAATACCTTTAGCAGAATTTGAACCCCATTCCTTCTGTGATCCAGAAGACTTTTATTAAATTAATGGAGTATCCTACAAGACTGTATATATTTTTCTATGGCAGATACCTAACTGAAAAATTTATTTTAAATTCTTAACTGCCCCAATATCTGCATTAGAATGTCACTCCATTTGTGACTCAGACCGTATCATAAGTGCCAAAGAGATACGGCATTCTTAGAGCAATGAGGTTTTTTACTGGATTGTAGATTTTTCCATGACGCCGTCCCTGGCGATTTGCAAATAGTTGCAGTATCGATTTCCACCGGACCACAATAAGAGATGAAGTACTAGTTACTTTACAGGACAGTATTCAAACACGTTTTAGATTCACCTTTTTGAAGGCGGTTTGCGTGCTTAATTGTCATTAGATACACTTTTTTGTTGTATTTTGTGAAAGGAAGTCATAGTTTTTTTTTTATTCATTATAAATGCAACACCGTGCATATCCATTAAGATTTATACAACGTTTATTGTTATCCTTTTGTTTGTTTATTTTTGCTTTTTGATGTGAAACATCTATAGCTGCGTGTAAACCGGATTGTTGGCGTGGTGATTGTGGCGATTACATGCCGTGGCGACGCCCGCCATGCGCAAGCGCCTTTGCGATTCTCTTCCCACTCGGTTCTACGGTGTCGTTTACTATAGTAAACTAGAAGATGGAAGTGAATTAATTTATGATTGTTGTGTACATTTCACCTAATAAAAAAAATTAATAATATTTCATTTTTACATGAGAAATTATTTCCGTAGTCACAGAGGTTCAATAATTTTTAAAACCAATAAAGATAAACTATCATTGATTTTAGCTGGAGATTTTAATATAAATTTTGCTGAAGATGAATCAATGCCATTAATTACGTTCCTCCAAAAAGAATTTCAATTGCAAATTAACAACAATCCAAGAGAACCTACTACCAGATATGCAACAACAATAGATGCTGTATTTATTAGATTTCTTGATAATGTTATGTCCAATACTTTTGTAACATTTCACATTTTTTTCGTTATTATTCCATTCGATTTTATACATACTCTTTGATTTTTACCATAAACTACACATTCATTAAAAGGGTCGCTTTAGAAATCATGAAAATCGATAGGTTATGGTTTTGGTTAGGGATTTGAGAATGAGGATTTTATTTCCAACAGAATAAGAATCCTAAGCATACGGTCTACACTCGAAAGTTTTTATTTAAGTAAATGTATCTAATAGAGCGCTTTTATGATGAGCTTGAGAGGCATTTGCGAAAACTATCCAGTGGCACAGCAAAAATTAATTATTGTTAAGCGTAGAGCACAATTCCTTCACCTGTGTCAAAAATATTACAGGACGTTCTTAGATTAATGTGATATTCTACAGAACTGCAAATTTATCCATGATGCGTGCTTGAAGAACTTTTAAATTGTTAAATGCCACAATGCATCTATTAGGATGCTACGTTTGTTGTCTTAATTATATATATTTTTTTGTTAATTTTCCATTCAACTTAGACATTCTCTTTATTTGTACCTTAAACTATATATTCAGTAGTAAGAGGTATTTATGAAATTTTTGTTTTCTGCTGAACTGCATTCAGTTCAACATTACCTAACTGGTCCTTGCTGCATCATAAATTGAGTTAGCAAGTGTAATGTTATGTCTATCATATGAACGAGCGTTGTTGCGTGACCACATTCATCGTAAAGTTATTGGTTAAAAATGTCCCTTAGTAATGTCCTATTAAACGTGTTTTACCTACGTTTTCTCTGGGGGCTGCCGAAATTAATGACACAGTGAGCTTTTTAGCAACGAAGCAACAACCCACATTCTCAGGGGAAAACGCAGAAAATAAATACACAAGTATTAATGTTAATAGGTGTTTGGGTTTACCATTTTTTGAAATGTTAATTGTATTAATAAAAAATTAATACCTACACCTATACCTCGATTGTGTGAACCGAAAAGTCTTATTAAATGTAGAACTTTTGAACAACCAATAAACATAAAAAACTCAAATATAATATTAACGATGCTGAAGAAGCTGCTGTAAATGTAATTGGAGTTGTTTTTACAAAAATTGGACATACAAAACATTTTTAATTTGATATGGCCCACGCTTCTTCGTTAGAAACCGTAGTTTTAAACACCCTGTATATTTAACGACGTGAATCATTATTATTGACTCGTCAAGAAATCCCGAGACATCTGACGCTCTATCGACCTTGCATTAGCAAGTTTTTATCTCCCACAACCAATTCTCGGCAAATTGCGCTTATTACCTACGTTATTTTCTTTACTTCTTTTTCCGATGTTAAAACTACATATGTAATCTTCCATGGGCTAGGTGCTTTTGCTTATAACATCTTCACGTTATTAGATCTTATAACGATCGGATTTCACGAATTCCGAGACGTTTCACTTTTGTTCTTGTCTGTGGAAGAGAGAGGATAACGCAAGGGTGTCACTAGAATTTATTTAGGTGGGGGCAGGGGGACAATTTGACGACAAGATAAAATTAGTATTGTAGGTTGACAAGAAACTATATAAAGCTTATTACACACAATTGAAATTTTTGTTAGCAAAAACTTTTACTAAAAAAGGGAAGTTACTATAATACTAATGTTCGGAGAGTTTGCGAAAACGACTTAAACAATCGATAAATTTATACCAAGTGTTTGTATTTGGTTTATTTTTATAGATGTTTAAATTCGTCTATTACTAAAATGCAAAGTGATCAGTTTTGAGGAGGGGAGGGGTTACTGGTTGCTGGGTACCTTTCTGTCTCTCCCTAAGTCCATGGCATAACGAACAGCATATGTGCTAAACAATTTCTCACATCTGTCTTATACTTGCATATCTAATCTAATGTAATACGGTTGGTGTAAAGTAAAAGGGGTTTCGAAATCGCGCCATATGTTTAATAAGACATTTTACTTAATGAAGAAGCCGTATGTAGGTACCTACATGTGGTAAGGGAAATGATAATTGAGGAAGAGGTGTCTTTCCCCCTCATTACTTTTATCGAAAACGACAAAAACCTTCCATTGCTTTCTATATGAAGGGGATTCGAATTTCCTATAATGATTGAAATAAGAATTAAAGAGAGCGTAATTGTACGGAAGATAAGATATTTGAGTGCTAAATGAAACTGAATTGCGAGTGTGGTAGTATCACACTAGTATTATAAAGGCGAAAGTTTGTGAGTGTGTGAGCGTGTATGTTTGTTACTTCTTCACGTCTAAACGGCTGGAGCCATTTTAATAAAATTTGGTATGGAGTTAGCTGACACCCTGGATTAACACATAGGCTACGCTTTACTGCGGGAAAATATCTTATTCCCATGGGAAAATCGATGAAAATGAATTCGCGGAATATTATAAATGGCAAGTAACTCTGCCTGTATGCTACACAATCTCGCCTAAAATTTACTGAACCGATTTAAATGAAATTTGATACAGAGATAGTCTAGAGCCTGAGAAAGGACATAGGCTTTTAGTGCCAAAAAAGGGTTGTAAGGGGTTGAAATAGGAAAGTTTGTGCGGAAATTCCGTAATTTTTAAAGATAGAAGCTTGAAACTTATTTTTTAGGCTTTTGATTAGATATAAATAAATACGACATTCAGTTTGAAAAATTTCCCTGGGTAAAAGGAGAAGGTTTTGTGGACGCGTCAAAAAGCTTACGGCCCATAAAATTAAAATATTAAGTGTAAAAAGTTATAGAGGTTTTGTTTATTTGGATCAATAAAAGTAGTTGAATACTAAGCTATATAAACTATTTTAAAGTATAGGTAATTAAACTATATAATCTATAATATTATAAATGCGAAAGTAACTCTGTCTGTCTGTGTGTTACGCAATCACGCCCAAACTACTGAACCGATTAAATGAGAATTTGGTACAGAGATAGATAAGTAGATATAAACTAGAGGCTTAAACTTATTTTTTAGGGTTTTGCTTAAATATAAATACGACATTTAAAGTATGTAAAAATTTTACCCTAAAGGGAGCAAAAATAAAGAACGCAAGTTTTTGTGTAATGACTTCGGCAAAAAGGCTTACGGCCCAGAAAATAAAAATATAGAAAAAAAAATTGAAATGCCTGCGAAAGTCACTATTCCACGCGGGCATAGCTAGTTCGTATATAATGGTAATTAAATTAAACTATGTAATAGTACCATATGTAGTCATAAGTCCCTAAATGACAATTAATTGGTTACAATAAAGAAAATTTGGAGGCATCCGAAGAAGAACCCATCAAAAAATTGAAAACGTAAAAAAGTGATTGAAAAGTGTTTAAATGTATTAACAGACATTGTAACGGTTTTAATGCTGTCTTTACCTGATACCTACATTTTATTTGAAGTAATTGGTTTATTAGACGCATACATAGTTAAAATAACTTCCATTAGGCAAATGATTAACTTGACCTTGCGTTGAAATTGTAATTAGGTACACTTGCCGCTTTGCGGATCGTTAAGGAAGGATAAAAGTTGAACAATTGCCTCAGCGATGCATTGAACTTGAAACTGAGAACTTATTTTCTCATGGATACAATGGAAGTTACACTGTATACGTAAATATAAGCTAGTGCGACTTCCGCGATAGGTGAAACTTCCTGTGCATGGCATTTGGTAAAAATATGACTCTTACATACCTGCGTAATAAATAACCTGTCAAACATTTACGAATGATAATTTCCAACAGGAATATTGAAAATTGAAATTTTGATTTAAAGAATTCAAGAATGACAACGAAACTCGAGTTTTCACACATTTAGTATGTTTTATAAAGTTCTAGAAAAAAAATATATAGTAGTTAAAGATGTTCAAGATACATTAAAGTACCGCCGGTATCGATCGTCGTCTTCAGCGTTCACTTACAGTAACATTAAAACGTCAGAACCTTCTCGTTCAACTTGTTCCAATTTTGTAGTTTTGTTGTCTTCCTTTTTGGCTTTTTGCCTTTTATTAACCCCCCTCCAACCCATTTGGAACACTTCGTTCTTGGAATAAAAGAACCCGTTTTCTCTTTTTATATCGAGCAAAAAGAATGATCTAAATTAAAAGGGTTTTTAATTTATGGACTCAATTTTAATTAAACTTTCAACAGTTATTTTTGCAGTAAATCAGCAAAGAAAATTGTTGCAGCTGTTAAGGAGAATCTTTTAAATCATAATTAATTGCCAATAAAGCACTACGGTGGCCTTTCTTCTCTCCTCGGCCAATTTAATTTTTTCTATTGCCCGTTAAAATTAAATTGCGAGATTGCGCACCAAATCCACCATAAATTTTAATAATATCGTTATAAATTCTTGTTAAACGCGCCACTTTCAGTCAATGTGCATTTCTTATTTCACCACATGTTTATTAATTGCCATCTACTGTATAAATATAGATATATTTTCAACGGAATTGTGAGATTGTTAAACACATAAGGGGTGATGCAGGATATATTAACTTAAGTAAAAAATAAATTTAAATAAAAATTCTTACCTTCAAGGCAGTACAACAATTAACAGGGCCCTCAAGTACCTGCAGTGGTTCGGAACTAAAAAAAAATACAATTTATTAGTAAATATTACAAATTAAAATTTTTTAGTAGAATACTCTTTAGTCACTTATTCCACGTAGGGTTGTTAGTGGTGATTCAAGATGTTACCTTATTTATTTTTTAACACTATGTCAGCTAGACTTTCTATTCTCAGTACACTTTATGATATTTTCCATGATATAGGAACTTAAATTTTTAGGCATTTTAATTTCTGATTTATTAAAACTAATTCTGCATTTATTAAGAACCAGCTGCTTGTCCAAAAAGTTGACTAAACAATTTTGGAATTTAAATGAAAAAAAAAATGTGCCAAAATGTGCCCGAAATGTGCTCTTATATGCTACGTAAAAAAGAAATTATTCAAAAAACTTAAGTCACTTTATCAAAACTAAACATTATGTGCTGTAATGTGCCCGCAATGTCCTGTTATGTGCCAATGCGAAAAGAAAAATATTTTTATAAAAAGTTTAGATTTTTTGTAAAATGTTAAGTCTTCATTAATACTTTCTATACGCATCGATAAATGTGGTACGATGAAATAGCATAATAATATGTTTAACATAGTATTCGCATATTGTTCATGAAACATCACCATACATTCTTTTACATGATATGCAACACATCTTGTATTAGGTAAGTACCTGTACTTTTCATTAGTTTACGATTGTATAGAATGTATTGTACACAATAAAATTCGTATTATTATTAATATTATCGATATAAAGTGTTATTAAACCTCGTTAATAGTAACTTTTAATATTTAATGATAGTTTTCTATTAGTGTAGGGGTAGGGAATAAACTTTTCATATGGTACCGTTTCAGTGTTATCACAACACATAGACAAAGAGACTGAAATTTTTGCTCATTTATGTATAGGTATATATCTTAGAATAGAAGATTAGTAATTATTAAGTAATAAATATATATACTTATAAAACAATATTGTGACGTGTTCAGTCACGGAAAACACAATTAACAAACGAGAACAACGAATTTATTAATAACTAAAATTAATTTGACTACACTACAGATATAAACAAGTCCACGCAAATGATTTCACTAAGTCTTTTTCAATCGCTGTTACCGTAGACACTATCTATCGCACTCTATGAATTCTATCGCCTATGGTTCGCCTATCGATCTCGCTTCCCATTCGCTTGTAAACATCAGCTGTCCACTGTCAACTAACTCGGTGTGAGTCGTCCCGCTTTATATAGTCTTTTCAGCTTCTTTCTAGGGAATTCTACAGCCTTCTCGTAATCCAATTGTTTTCCCATTGATCTTTGCTGGAGTTTTCTAGATGTTTCAGGAAAGCCGGCAATATTCCTTATGTATTCAGGGAAGATGTTCGTTAATTAAGCTCACACCAACTTAATTGGCAAGTACTCGTAACAATATGAAAATACTTATGTAGTCAATTCATTTCCCAATTCTCGTCAAAGTAAAATTTCCATTTTTCTTCGTAATAACATTAGTAGTAGAAGAAAGTATTAATGAAGACAGAATTTTACGAAAAATCTAAACTTTTTATTCAAATATTTTTCTTTTTCACATTAGCACATAATAGCACATTGTGGGCACATTACAGCACTATATGTTTAGTTTTTATAAAGTGATTTTGCGGAGCTAACTAAATATCACAAAAAGGATGTTTCACAAAATAAAAATTCAATTTTTGAAGTAAATATTTTTTTTTGAATGGCACATGATATCACATCTTGAGCACATTACAACACAATTGGTTTGGTTTTAATGAAGTGTTGTTGTGGAGCTACCTAAACATCATAAAAAGAACCTAGTCATAAAAGTTTAGTTTTTTGAAGATTCTTTTTTACGTAGCACATAATAGCACATTTCGGGCACATTTTGGCACATTTTTTTTTTTAATTCCAAAATTGTCGAGTCAACTTTTTGGACATCTAAGTTACTCCTTATTACATCAACTATCTGCCAGTGAAATAGCCGGAGCAAACAGACAGAGAGGCAGACAAAAATTTGTAAAAAATGTTATTTTGGTAGGTATATGTACCGTGTATACATCCATATGCATTTAAGTAGTAAAAAACAGTTATTTTAATATTGCAAACAAACACCCCAATTTTATTTATTTGTATAGATCAAAAGTTGAAGCACTATACAGGTCTAGTAACTTACGAACCGAACATACGTATCACCCGTTACTTGTTGGTATTTTCAATTTATATTCCTATATACCAATACAATTTATCAAGTTTTTAAATTTGTTTTTTTTTTAATAGATCTGATCAAACTCCTCAATTAAAAACCGTAAGATATGCAAATTCTGCACGAAGAAAGAGAGCTTTGAATAATAAATGCCAAGTAACAAATATGACAATATCAATATCGATTGAAATTTATATTATTGTAACTTTTTAGCACCAAATCTACGATAAATAACTGTTATAAAACTAATATTTGATCGTCACAACCCTACGTAAAATAAAATTATTTTTCCTTTTTCCAGGTACAGTGGATTTCATTTATAACGACTTCGATTGTAACGACATTTTGGTTATAACGACATAACACGTAAGTCCCTTGAATTTAAGGAGTAATTGAAGAAGAAAATTTGGCTGTAACGTCTCCGGATGTAACGTCGATTTCGGTTTTAGCGACTACTTTTAATGAACTATTAATTACAAGATGCTAGAAATGTCATACTGATATTGCGACCGAATCTAAACACAAAACCTTTTTATCTTTTGTGTACAGTCACAGATCAGACAGTCAGCAGTTGTACTTAGTAATTGTTTATAAATATTAAGGTTGATAAAATTAAATCTAGGAATCAGTTACTGGGTACTTTTCTTGTCTTATTTCCTTCTTTCATTCTTTCTGTCTGTCTTTTTATATAGCGACTTCCGGGTATAGCGACAGAATTTAATGGTCCTTTCATAGTCGTTATTAACGAAATATACTGTAATTAGATTTTCTGTAATAAGACATTTTTTTGGAGCTACGGCTTTTCTTGATTTGATCTACTTATATAGCTCGTGACCTTTGAACCCGAGCGTTAAGACCAGATCCGACCACACCATATACTATTATATGTAACAGAATATCCTTACGTTCGGTTCGTAAGGTACCAGATCTGTATATGTATGCATTAAAATAAAAATTACCACCCCAAACAATTAATTAGTAAAATAATTGATTTATACCCTACTATTAATTATTCTAAGTTAAAAATATATTCAAGTGACTGCTCAAAACGACGTGATGGTACAGAAAAAGTTTTGAAAAAAAAAACATTCAGGCGATCACTTGAGTTGAAGACGCCTTGTATATATGTTAAGATATTTAATTAAGAGTTGTATAATTGAAATAATTATGTATGGACAAATTTGCTTCTTTAAAGGATCGATGGTTTAAATGAGTGGCGGGTCAACGAGGGGGTTTTTGGGTCCACACCTTTTCTTTTGAAATTGAAAAAACCTAAATTCAATATTTATTTTAGTAAATATTTGCATATAAGCATATATATATATAAAAGGGCAGAAATTTTTGTGAATTCCAAGATACAATCCTGCATTAAATTAATTTTCAAATATTTGCAAAACACAAGTCGCTACTGACTATACCTAACATAATAATAAAAGTCTGAAACCAAATTATTTGCTGTTGTGCATATTGTATAGTAATTTTATTATATTTATAAGTGGTTTTTGATTTTTAAAGTGCCTTTTGTTGAAGAGGCCGTAAAAATAGCATTCTAAAGTTGTCAATTCAATGTTACTTCAAGTGGTCATCACGTTATGCTTGGTCAGTCACCTGTCACATGTTGGCATTCGTTCCTCAGAAAAAAGGCAGAGAACTTACAGATAGTAGTTGAGTAAAAAAGTAAATATTTTCTATAAAAAATTCGCTACTGCAAGATGGGTATCCGAGTCCGTTTTCAAATGCAGAACAATCGATCCAATCATACAGTACATTAAAATTCATTGATTCCTTTAGCGTTAAAAAATGACGTGGCTCACCAAGTAGACGTTGTTACTCATTGTCAATGCAGTAGAATACGAAATAAATGATTTGGTGTTGTGTAATACATTGGTAGGTATAGGTACATAAATAAGATATACAACTATTTTTTCACCCCGTTTATAATGTAAAGCTTTCGATTAACCGTGCTGTATAAATATGTATAATACATGTGCATAATCGATTCAACGATATGTAATCAATTCGGTTTAATATTAACCCCACCATATACGTATGTGGTAACCCCTATATTACACTTTTAGGGTTGGTAATTTGTGTAAGAAACTTTTGTGTAAAATATCATGTTTCTTAACTCGGCGATGGTTTGAGCTGTTATTTGATCGGCACATCAAATGTTTGAACCCCTTTTTGACCCCATTGAGGGTTGAATTTGAAAAAATCCTTTCTTAGTGCTCTCCTACGTTGTATAAGGAACTAGACCAGTTCTGAAGCCTTCAAAAATAGTAAAAAGTGAAAAAAAATTATAGTAGGATGAAACCCATTGGAAAAGGATGATAATATAAAAGATATGAAAGGAAAAATAATTTACGGGCGATCTGAGGTCGGGAAGGGGAAGGGGGTCAGTTTTTAAGGGTAAAAAACGGTTTTCCTTGATTTCCGGAAAAACTACAAGTCTTATGGAAAAAAGTTTAATGGCAAAGTTGTAGGTAATAAAAAGATCTACAACTTTTATATTTACACTTTTTTCACATAACCTCAAAATTTATGTGAAAAATTCAAATAACCAACTTTTTGGTTTTTTATTTTTATCTTTTACAAAAAACTTTCTTTTTTCACGAAATTTGGTGAAAACTTACCTACTTATGCCCCAAACACGCTGTAATTTTTTTGATTTAAAATATTTACTTTTTCACCTTATTTTTACTTAATATCAAAAAAGCATCCTAATTTTCAATCGAAAATTCAAAGGCCAAAATATCTGCTTTTTTTAAAACGTTGGTGGGCTTTTTCTTCGTTAAAATCTCTACTTTCTGATGATGTGAGAAAAAATATACAAAAATTATTTATCGACCCTGGTCTAAACGCCTAACACAAAATTTTAAATGTCTAGCCTAGGTGTTTGGGCTGGGCGTTGATAAATAGGTCATTTAGGTTATCCCCTTACACATATGCATATATAAATTAATGTTGCATTAAAAAGTGACATCACAAAATTTTCTTTACGTGACGTGTCATCCTGCTGTAAGTATGAATGTAGATACATACTTATGTACATATTTTTATTAATTAATAAACACGACGACGCGATGAGATTGATTTTTATAGCAGAGAAATTCAATTGAAAATTGAAATTATTTTCTAGGTCGCGATCTACTAAATTACTCATTAATTCCTTGGCAATTATTAAAGCTACATGGGCGTGTATACAGACTGACGTAAATTGCTTAATAATTAACTAAAATAATAGAATAAAAACCAACAAGTCATCGTTACATTTAATTATAAGACATTTTTTATCAAGTGTATATTTAAGGAGATTGTTAGCCCAAAACTCTTGGTGATACATTTTACAAATTAAGGAAAACAAAAAGCACTTGGAGAAGTTAAACTTATACTTTTTCAAAAACTATAATGTCCAAATGAAATAAAAAAAAATCACGTTTAAGAAAGTGAAAAAATATCGATTTATTGTGTAGAAAATTGTAGAAGCATCGGTTAATTGTAAGACTTATCTAAGATGGGCAGAAACTGATGTCGGTGTCTGGAACTCAATTTTTATGAGAGGTTTAGTTGGAGTTTTTGGAAAATATAGGTACATTTTCCAAAAACCTCTAACGTTTTTACTGACATTTTTTTTTAATATACGTGAAAACATCTTTTAAGCACTTTTTTATGTAAAATTGAATGGTGTAAGGTAAATTGTTCCGAAATTAGGTAATAGTTTAGTTATTAACGACACAAAAATTAATTGTGTATATGGAACACTCTGTATATTAAGAGTGCTCCAAATTTTCCCACCCTGTACTTACTTAAATATTTTTAGAAAATTAGATAAAAACATTGAAAATTAGTGAAGTAAAAAGGTTAGTGAAAGTAAGCTTTGTGTCTTCAAAACTTTTCGTTCCAACTTTTCTATTGGTACATCTTTACCATTTAATTTATAATAACAGTTCTTCAATGCAGTTCATAGCTTTATATATCTATAATTATTTTCAGGAAAGAACTAATCACAACTTTTGCAGATAAATATTCTGTATTTATTAACAAAACACAACCGACGTTTCCCTCACAAAAATTTGAGCTTCCTCAGGGTATTTGTCAGGTGTGAGGAAGCTCAAAATCTTGTGAGCGAAACGTCGGTTGTATTGTATCAATAAATACAGGAATATTTAGATACCTAGAAACGTTCAGATTACTTCCTTCCTAAACACATACATCGGGGATCATTCTTACCAACATTTTCCATTATTTTATTTTGTTATTAGAGGTCACAATTAAACCTGTAAAAATGTAAAATTGTTGATATAATTAAATATCTATGATTACCGCATGTGTCGAGAAAATGATCCTTTCAAATTTTTAACCTTCATTTTTAATTTAAATAATGCATACATGGCACCATTTAGTAATTTTTTGCCATTCACCTGCCTTTAATACTATCACAATGCTCCAAAACACCTAAGCCCATTTTATTCAGAATTTATTGCTCTTTAAAACTGTCAAGAGTTGCGTGGATTGAACCGTGGTTTGACCTGTGTAAATTTTGAAAGTAATTTGTTATGTAAAATTCACATTTTCTTGTCGCTGGCAAATAAACAGCTGAACACGTAGCAAAATTGTATTACTTAAATTGTAAATTGCAAAAAAAATTTTTGAATGATGAGACTGAAAACCGTAGAATTCATACGAATTAAATTTTATAATAGGAATTGGGAATGAAAAAAAAAATAGAAATAAAATATTGGCCTGAAATGAAATATCCTAAAAATATTTATTCTGTAAAATGTAAAAAGCTAAGGTATTTACGTAATCATTCATCAAGACACTAGGTATAAAATGATTCAGCAAACTCCTCTCGTCAGACCTCCTAGTTTCTGCAAGTAAGTTAGGTAGGTATTTATTAATAGCTGCTGCATTAGGTACTACAAGTTTTTGTAATGCCTCAAATAGTTTCTCATGCCGTGTATTCCAGAAATGTTCTTAGGTTGACTAGTTATTTTTTATAACGTTTAGGTAGTATACATTTTTGAAATAAACGGTAAGGTATCAGATCAGTTAACTAAAAAGTGTATCAATTGCATTTCACAATTTTTCATTACCTATTATGCTGAAAGTTTACTTTGTTCAAGGTAGCGGAGGTTTAGTAAAATTAATATGCTAATGACCTTATGGAGGAGTTTCTGTTGCATTAATTTATTCATACCAACCATTAAATAACCTGTTACTTTTTTTTTTATAACATGTTATATTATTTTAGAACACAAGTCTATTAACTATACACATTCTGTTTCAAATGTTTAGCTAAAAGACTTATACTAGGGAAGAGAGGAGACTCGTAATTTGTATGCTGTGGCCTGCGTTGTGTTTTCTGATGCCAAAATTGAGGCGGACGCCATTTTTTTGGTGCCAAACATTGTGTTACAAGCACTGATGAAAATTGGAAATTATAAAGAAAGTGTTGTTTATTTTATTTGTGTCTTTGAAAAAATAGAACGGTTATTTGTTGCAGTTATGAAGTCATATTTGAGTGTTAAAAAAAATTGTTTGTATTAAATAATATCCAAGTAATTTTTTAAAGAGGACCATAATGATTAATATTTTTTTTGGAACGAGTTTCTGTCAGTATTCTCAAGAAAAACTATTTAAACGATATGAAAAGTAGTTGTCGAACACATTTGCATTGGCGGGGTCACAGTTAGTATCTAGTAAAAAACTAAAGATTATAGTTAGAATATATTGTAATTAGAAACAAATACTGTTGACATTTGAATACAATAGGTTTAAAAAAAGATGTTTTTTCGAATAACGTTTTTATTTTGATTTCAAATAATAGTTTAGTCGTAGCAAAGGCATTTTTTATCAATAGATTCGTTTTTTTTTATAATAACAACTTTAATTCTTTGCATACCAGAAATGTTTTTGCAAATTGCTCCTTATACATTGTAAAGACAAAGGTTAACTGCATTCGTAAATAGTCTGCGGTGTACTTTAGGTATCAAATCCTTACATAAACTATTATACGGCACGGAATATTATGGCCAAAATATGAAAATTTCAAAAACTTTAAATTTTGGGTTTAAAGGGGTCTATTATGGTTACCTTTAATTCTTTTCATATAATGTATAAACAGGGTGTTCCAAATGCCCTAAAAGTATCAAAGTTATGTTTTTTAAACGGAACCCCCTGTATATCATTGCATTTTTGGATTCTTAGTTCAAAATAAGTGTTTGTTTTGATAAGGCTTATAATACCTAAACCCTAAAGTTTTTAAATAATTTGAATTTTATCAAAATCTAACCTAATTTTCATGTTTCAAATACTTAAGAAGTATTTTAGTTATGTAAGCGAAATTTACAATGAAGTGTAACAATAGATCATTTTTTTTTTCTATTATAATAAACTCGTCATATTATACAGGGTGTCCAAAAATTAATACTAAAGTGAGAACTTTAAGGGGCTGTAACTTGATTAATTTAAATGGAACGCCATATTTTTACATTTCAGGAGATGTTCATAAGCTAAGTCTTTGCGTTTTCTCAGGAAACGCTAAATAATTGTTTTCTGCGCCATTTGGAATTTTTCAATTAAATGTTTTAAATCATATATTAACTAATTAAGTATAACATAATACAAATGAAATATTTATAACAGGTGTTCGAAATGTCGACCATCGTTTTCCAGACACTTGTAAATTATTTTTTCGAACCGCTAACTCCGCCTCATTATCATCGTGCGGTTCGACAATTTTCAAATGCCAATTTTCAAAATAGGTGGATCGAAAGAAGTGGATTTAAAGATCACCGAACTTAATCCCAATAGATTTATTTTTCCAGGGATACATAAAAGGATTCGTGTAGCATTTTCCAATATTTTGCTTGTACTCTGCCCAATTCATCTGATTTATTCAACCCAAAACTTCCACGCCTATTATGCTACCGCCCTAAATATTGAGTTCGTAAATCCAGTTCTTTTCATCACTCCCCAAATGGTATTTGCTGCTTTCTGTGATTTTCCTACTATTCTAATCTAATAAATATATTTTGTCAAGCAAGTAGTTTCGTTTTTTATAATAATTTTTAATATTTGTGCATAACTTCTGTAAAAAACTTTGCTTTCACTCTCTTTATTACTACTAATTACTACATGTTGCGCTACTGAGTTTGACCTTTTGGTGCCAGGAGGCCTCAAAGAAGCCCCTCTCTTTCCAAGTCTAAGCTAAAACATATTGCAAAATGTCTTGAGCTGTGAACTGCGCGAGTACGGCGAGAGGCGGGGCTTATGCCTGGGCATTTAGTTAACAGTGGGCGGAGTTGTTTCTGCGCATCCCAAGGCCAAGGCTCATGATATTCTAAATGATTTCCTGTTTTTTGAAATATTCTTATTTACCTAATCGTATTAGAACATCCAGAATTAGAAAAGTTCGAGAGCGACTGTAATAAAAGGGTTCTGCAACTGTGAATCCCTATCCTATAAGGTGAGACGGATAAATTATCCGGTTTTATTTTATTATTTACATTAACTTGTTCATCGTATACCGCTACTCTAATTTACATAATATTATAATATACCCAGTAACAAACTTTAATTACATGAAAGTATCTATGTCATTTCCCGAGTGTAAACAAGTTAAGAATACACATTATTATTCATGAGATCATTTCATGCTATTCCAGATGTTACTTAATCCGCACTACCGGGTTTTGTTTATAACAAAATCGATTATTGACTTTTCTAATTATCCAGATCAGACAATTTTACTTTAAACAACATCCTTAATGTTTTCCACATTTTAATTTGCTTATATTATATTCATCTGGTCCCGAGTTTTTTAGCATACTTCAAAGTACATTTCGTAATTGCATACACACGTTTAAAATAATCTAATATGACAGTAGAATCCACAAATAAATATATAATTAAAATATAGCTTAACGGACATAAAAACGACTTAAAATAATTTTTAAGTTAGAGAAAATTTGAATTCGTAAAGGCCTTTCTCAATCCTTTTGACCGCATGGGAACAAAAACTTTTTAAAGTAGAAGCTTCTAGTCGTTGAAACCAGTGGTGGATTTATACATGCCCGTAGGCTATTCAAAATTTGCCGCCCCTACTGACACCTGCAAGTCTATACCCTAGATCACAAACAATTTTTTATCAATGAAATTGCAACTTTACTATTGTATTATATTTCTATCAGACTAATCAACAAATATTGATACGAATTCATTAGGATTAAAAATGTAAGAATGTTAAGAAGAACTTTCGTTGAATGGATATTTACAGCTTTTATTCATTACAATATTATCATTATTGTTTTTTTATTAATTATCATCATTCTAAGAAATGTATAATATTTATGAAATTCTGTGCAATTTTTTACGTGTAAATTTATTAAATTTTTATTCTACACTCAAACAGGTTGTTAATCCATATCATCAGAAATATCAATAGAAAAGTATTAATTTTCAACATATAAAATATCTATATAATATTTGTTATTGTTATTTTTAAGCAATTTGTATTTTCGGATCCCATTTCTCTTCGAATAGATATATTTAAGTGGTGAAATATATTACACATTAATTGAATAGTGTGGGTGGACCTAAAGAAAAAATTATTGCAATAATTAATTTAAAAAATAGGTAAAAATACTAAATTTAAAATGTAATATTTAAACGCTATTGGAATATTTTAAATATTCAAAATCACAATAGAATTTTTTTTTATAAACAAGCGTTTAGTAATTTTTCTTATACAGACGTTAGTGTATTCAGTACACTGAAGGTATAGCACTAAAATATAGTAATTTTTGTTGATTTTTTGAGCCTGTGTATAAGATAATAATTTTTTTTTAATTTCTGTAAGATAAAAAAAGTTTTGAGCAAAGTTTGCCGCCCCCTAGAATCTGCCGCCCTAGGCTTTAGCCTATTCAGCCTGCTGGTAAATCCGCCACTGGTTGAAACATATCCATAATTTTGAATAAAACACAAGTTTCTAGAGAAAATATGTTGTCGAAAATATACACTACAATATTGCTTAACTACACAGTGGCATCATCAGATGATGATTTGACAAATTACATCTTATTAACTAGTATTTATAGTTACAGTAGGGAAGGGTAGCGGTTAAACATTATCACTTAAAATTAATATTGTGACAGATGTGTCATTCTGACGTTGACAAGCGCCGACTGCGAAAATTGTGTGGAAGTAATCTATGACGCGTTCCAGAAAGTCCGAGAGTTACTAGACGTTTCGAGAGTTGCCTAGAAACGTCCATAATACTATATAAGGAACAGCGTTGGACAGTTTGAAAGTATTTTGATAGAAGAGAGCGACAGATATAAGCGAGAAGAGAAGATAAAGCGATTGACGAGCGAAATAGTTATAGAGTTATTGTTGTTATCGAAATAGATATTGAATCGTTGTTGTTATAAAGTTAATTTAATAAAAAGTGTTGAGAGAAAAATACGTGATTTTGAAAATTACGTAACAATATTTAAAGGTGGGGAATTATTCACCTCTACTTAATGAGGTGAATGATTCCCCACTTTTAAATATTAATTTTAAGTGATAATGTTTAACCCCCATGATGCCACTGTGTGGTGATACAATATTGTACTTAGTATGTATCTTTAACAATATATTTTTTTCTTGAAACTTGTGTTTTATTCAAAAAACTTTGAGTTGTACAATTTCTAAATAAACCATGTAAATGACTTTTTAGATAATGAAATAAAAAAAAACGATACAGAAAACTTCCTTTCAATTTAAACGAAAAAATATAGAAATTGCTGAATGAACCAAATTACTTGAGAACAATTTTAAAAAATTCCAGTTTTGAACAGAAGTTACTACAATAGGCATTAAAACGAAAAAGAATAGGCACCGTTCCTTTATATTGCCAACTTTAAAGCCTTTAATGTCTCGTACTAACCGTGAATAAAATAACATGCACTTGTATCTGAGTTGCATTGTGCTAGCAAAAAGCTTCGTACTTTAAAAACTTTTCTTGAGGCACAAGTTTTTTTGAAAAGCCGGCGTTTCTTTTTCAGTGCTTCTGAAACTTCTTACGTTTCATTTACAAAGAAATTTTCTTTAAAGTATAAAATGTAGTGAAATGGCGCAGAATACGAAAATAAAAGTAAAATAAATAATAATTGGCGCTATCATCTATACCAGGGATGGCGAACCTTTTTTGATGTCCGTGCCACAAAGTCATAAAAATTCTTTTTTAAATAGGTAACGTGCCACAATAAAATTTCATTCGAAATGTTAGCGTGGTGAAACTATACGTAAGTATAATTAAACAAACAAACAAAAGCAATTCATCTTTAAACAATTTTTTATTAATAAATGTTTTACAAAAAGCAATATGCTAGAAATAAAATTAACGTTAAAAACAATTGTTTTTAATGTGATTTTTGTTGCTGTACACAAGATGATAAAGATTTAATATCTGGTTCATATTTAGTTAATTTCAACAGTACGCATGCAGAGCTCGACTCATCCGTCATTCTATTCCTATATTTATTTTTTATAAAATTTAATTCTGAAAATAGAGATTCACATGCCCACGTCGATGAAAATATTGATAAAATTGCCTTTGCTAATATTTTTAAAGTTTTAAACAATTAAACGTGTCAGGAACTGAATTCCATGTATAGTTAGAATTTCATCTTCTGCAATTTTATTTATTTTATCCAATAATCGATTACTTTCAATAATTTCTAAATCATTTCTTAAATCAACAAATTTTTGGTTCTATATGGTACTTGACTGAAATTCAACTAATTCCATTTCTAATTCATTAAAATTTAACCACTCAAGGACTTTTAAATTTAATTTTTCAAATGGTATTGTATCAGGATATAAAATAAATTTTGATTCGAGCGCTGCGACAGCAACAACATTCAAATACCTTAAGAAGGCGAAACTGGATACGCAAAAATTTTTTATCTAATGCGCATCTGTATATACTTCGAAAGAATTCATGCGATATTTTAATAATAAAATGTATAATTTAACGGTTCTAGTTAACATACTAAGACAGGTATTCAGTACTACAAATTTATATCATAAACTATAAATTAATTGTAGATTAATAATTTTTAATTCATTTCTATTAAAAAAGATCTTAAAAAAAAAATTGTTTTTGTGCGTGCCATCAAAATTTTCAAACGTGCCACTTGTGGCACGAGTGCCAATGGTTCGCCATCCCTGATCTATACATAACCTACAGGTTTTTTATTTCGCTAAATGATCAATCAAAGAAATGAAAAGTAACCACTACATATATATAAGTATAGCAATAGAAATAGTTTCTAGAGATGCGGAATGTGTAAAAAAATTCCACGTCTTCTGTGGTCTACTTTAACCTTACGCAATTCAAAGGCTCCTTTAGCTGCGTACTAAGTAATAAATGTTACGGTAATTCGTACCTCTTACCGTTCGATATTTTAACATTCTAACGCAGTCTTCCACTTAACTGCAACACTCAATGTTACATACAAACGTATAAATTTATAAACAAATGTTATTTAACAAGAAAGTCCACGTAATAATGTGATTTTGTAAAGGTAGGTAATTTCATCAAAACAAGAAACAACGTTACAAATTATAAAGAAAAAACTCAGGGTAGCAGAAGAACTTTAGGGCTTGAAAATGCCTTTCAAGCCCTTTCGCGGCGAAAAATTAAGTTTTCGAAAATCAGAAGTCCAGCGTTTTAAATTGAAATTCCAAAAAAAAAGCGGAATATTAAAATATGAGTAGCAAACACAAATATTGCATGCAATCTAGTTATAGGTATAATCTACACTAATCAATTAAGTTTATGTTTTAAAAAAAGGATTAATCAATACATAATCGGTGTTCCGTGTATCATATCTAAACATTTTCTACTACTAAAGCGTTAGAAAAAGGTAAAAATCAAGTAACAGAAATCATCTAAGACATTGCAGTTCCATCAAAAGGGATTTAAGCCTCTTGAAGTATTTGAAACCCTTTTTGTTTAAATGAAGGCTTTTTTAATGTCTTTCAAGTCTTTTTCAAAAGTGTTGAAAGTTCTTATGTATATCTGAAATTTTTTAGGTTTAATTCAAACCCTTGTAGTGTACTCCAAGTCTTTTCCAGAAGTGATTGAAGACTATAGATATATTTTAAGACTCCTTGGTTTATATGAAGCCCTTACAGTGTACTGGAATTCCTTGTGCTTCAAGTGCTACAAACCTTTCAAGTGCTCTTTTCGTACAAATCGAGTCTTTATAGTGTGTTCCAAATGCTTTTCACAAGTTCTTCAAGCTTTCTGATATTATTTGATATTCTTTATGTTTTATTAGTCCTTATAGTACGCTCAAAAGTCCTTTTTCAAGCGTCTCAAGCATTTTGGTATATTTAAAGCTTATTTGATTTAATTCAAGCCCTCATAGTGTGCTGAATGTGCTTTTTACAGGTAGTTCAAGCCGTTTGATATATTTGAAATTCCTTTGGTTCAATTCTTTTCGTATAAATCATGTCATCATCGTATGTTTCAAACGCTTTTCACAAGTTCTTTAAGCTTTCTAATATTATTTGATGTCCTTTTGGTTTCATTAAAGTCCTTATGATCAAAGTCTTTTTTTAAGCATTTCAAGCCTTTTGGTATATTTGAAGCTTAGTTGGTTGAATTTAAGCCCTCATAGTGTGTTGGATGTGCTTTTAACAGGTACATCAAGCCTTTTGACATATTTGAAATTCCTTTGGTTTGAATCAAGTCCTTGTAGTGTACTCGAAGTCCTTCTCACAAGTTCTAGAAGCTTTTAGATAGATATATTTTAAATTCTTTTGGTTTACTAATTCAAGCCCTTGTAGTACTTAATAAGTGACTGTCACTTTTACAATTGTTAAAGACTTTCTTTGAATCTAATCTACTTTTTGTCCTTAAAACGACCAAAGCACCCTATGTGCTTATGGCTTAGTGCCTTTTTGATGAGGGCTTTGACCAACTCAGAAACGTATGAAAAATATCTGTTATTTGATAAGAATTAAAGAAGGTAAGTTTTTATAACCACATTTCTTACTACCTGACTGGATGACAGGAATGTATTTTTAACATAATAATGTATAGCTATCGGCGATATTCACTTTCGATTTTATAATTGATTAAAACTAACAAAGACGTTTTGCACTCGAGAAGACGCTTACAGGAGGCAATCGTTCAAAATGTCATTGCCGATTTCAAACAACAAGCAAAGGCTTATTATTTTTTAAATAAATAAAATAAGAAAAATATTTCTACGCTAACAAACTTAGTTTATCAAGGTTGAGCCCTAGATGTTGCTAACGAGTTTAACTAACCTAAGATGTAAGTATTCAAATCTTATATTACTGACACACACACGATCGGCTGTCTGGTAAGTTAACATTATGTTAATCCTCCAGTTCGAGAAATTTAAAAAAATACGGATCTGTAATATTCGAAATGATGGATCGTTAAGCCAGGGAATTTTAATAATATTTAACCATGAATATGATAGGTGAACGAGCAGAGATAAAGCAGAATGATATCATAAATAAATGCGTGCAAAAGACGATTATGACTTTTGACCTTCGCGTAACGTCTAGATATCAGACGTTTAGATTTATAATTAATTTTATGTTTAATTGATACTCGATACATAAATACATTAATTAAAAGGTTTTAGAAACTGCAATTATTTAGAAAGATAAAAGATATTTAAAAACATGCATATCGTATATACGTAGTGTACTCACAGCCATTTTCACTAGTACTAATTAGGTACTTCGTTTTTAATATATTGAAACCCTTTTGGCTAAATTTAAACGCTTCTTACTTAAAGACCCTTCAAGCCGTAGTCTTTTGAATTAATCAATATATCTAGTATACCATACTCCTCCGAAACGGCTTGACCGATTTTTATGAAATTTTATATGCATATTCAATAGGTCTGAGAATCGGCTACTATCTATTTTTCATACCCCTAAGTGATAAGAGTTGTCCACTCCTAATTTTTTTTAATTTTTTGGACAAAATTTTTTTTAATTTTTTTATGATTTGGCATTAAAAATACATATAACCCTTAATTTTCATACTTCTACCGCCAACCCCCATTTTTTAATAGCGATATTAGTACTGTAATAATCTTCAACTCTCAGTAGTCGATAACTGATCAATTATTATCAAACGATTAGTCATCCCCGCCAGGCGTCTACTGATGTCACTACTCACCCAGCAAACTACACACGGAGTGGGGATGAGAATGAAACAGATTTTTTTAGAATGTTACAGGGAGTTCAAATATGTTCTAAGAAGTAAAAGAATGTTTTATTATAACATTTCAGAATGGTTTGGCAATGTTCAAGAATGTTCCAGAATCTTGAAGATCATGCAAGAACGTTTCAGAGTATTTTAAAAAAAGTTAGAGAATGTTTTGAATCATTATGGAATGTTCTGGATAGTTCTAAATTCTCGAATATTCTAGAATGTTCCATCAAACGTGTGATATACGTATTCTTACCTAATCAATTCCGGGTATTACTGCTGGTATATTATACAAAGACAGAGACATTTCTCCATTACCACTTAATTCCACCCACTCTCGGTGGTAGTGGTAGTAGCCCTTAGTTTCTCCTCGATAATAAGAAAGTTTGGTCTCGGGGGTGGAAGTCAGTGAGCATGGGTGGCAAAATGTGTAGTATAATACAACTATCATTGACATACCAAGTCCAAAATGTTTTGAGCCGCTTTTAGTGAATCAAAGAATTTTCTAAACATTCTAAAATTTTCTGAAAATGTCTCAAGACTTCTACGAATATTCAAAAATTTTCCAAAAAGTAAAACAAGAAGAAAATGTTTTATAACATTCCTTGATTTAGAATGTTCCAGAATCTTCAAGATTTTTCAAGAATCATCTAAAATGTTCCAGAATACATAGAAATGTTAGAGAATATTTTGAATCATTTTGTTCTGCAATGTTCCTTATTTATCGAAAATTATCTAGAATGTTCTTGATTTTACGGGAATGATCGAGAATGTTCCAGAACCTTCAACATCTTTCAGGAATGTTCCGTAATATTCTAATAAGTGTAAAAATTATTACAGGATTCTGAGATATTCCTGATTTTCCGCGACTAGTCTAGAATGTTCCATGAAACACGGTGGCGGATTTACACATTTGCCGCCCGTAGGTTATTCAAAATATGCCGCCCCTACTGACACCTGCAATTCTACACCCTAATTCACAATCAATTTTTTGTCAATGAAATTGCAACTTTATGATTGTATTATATTTTTATAAGACTAATCAACAAATATTGATACGAATTCTTTAGGATTAAAAACGTAAGAATGTTAAGAAGAACTTTCGTTGAATGGATATTTACAGCTTTTATTCATTACAATATTATCATTATTGTTTTTTTTTTAATTATCGTCATTCTAAGAAATGTATAATATTTATGAAATTCTGTGCAACAATATACATTTTTTTACGTGTAAATTTATTAAATTTTTATTCTACACTCAAACAGGTTGTTAATCCATATCATCAGAAATATCAATAGAAAAGTATTAATTTTCCACATATATATCTATATAATATTTGTTATTATTTTTAAGCAATTTTTTGCGGATCCCATTTCTCTTCGAATAGATATATTTAAGTGGTGAAATATATTACACATTAATTGAATAGTGTGGGTGGACCTAAAGAAAAAATTATGGCAATAATTAATTTAAAAAATAGGTAAAAATACTAAATTTAAACTGTAATACTTAAACGCTATTGGAATATTTTAAAAATTCCAAATCACAATAGTATATTTTATAAATAAGCGTTTAGTAATTTTTCTTATACAGACGTTAGTGTATTCAGTACACTGTAGGTATAGCACTAAAATATAGTAATTTTTGTTGATTTGTTGAGCCTGTGTATAAGATAATAATTTTTTTTAATTTCTGTAAGACAAAAAAATTTTTGAGCAGTTTGTCGCCCCCTTAAATCTGCCACCCTAGGCTCTAACCTATTCAGCCTGCTGGAAAATCCGCCACTGATCAAACATGTAATATATTCCTGCCCAAGCAACGCTGGTAATTGTAGCTGGTGAGTAATTAAAATGTAATTGGGACATCAAGGATAAAACCACTTTAAGTAAGAATTTTGGGCTTAAGATTGGAAAGCAGGACTCAAAATTAGACTCTAACATTTAGGGGAACATTAGTTCGATAATTCAGTTCTCTTACTTTTATTTTATTTCGATTTGATAACCATCAAGAAACTACATTTTCTTTTCATTTTGACTGTATATGTAATTGAAAAATAACATAATGTTATACAGGCATAAGATGAAAAAGGAAATATCTATAGATACAAGTTTAATTGTAAAACGGAAACGTTAAGAATCTTTGCACGTGTTAGGAAATTGTGACGGCAATTTCATGAAAGTTTCAGTTATGTGAGTGAAATTATTAGGAAACTATGCTGACGGCAGCTAATGTAATGTAATGATAAATCCATCGACTGACTGAAGTATTCATCGAAGGTCCAATTAGAAAAGCTTTAATAAGATAATTTCCTGCAGTAAAAGATACTACCACATAATTGTTTCCTTTTGTACTTAGGAGAATTTAAATTCGTTAGTTCTGTAACGGAACAATTTTCACTGTTTCCCAACTTGCGCTTATTATTATATTAGAGATTTACTTGAGTGTTATTTATTATAGGTACGTTACAATGGATGCTTTATTTTAAACTGAGAAAGTCTCTATAAGGATATATGAAATGAACTTTGAACTTCACTCACAGGTCAAATAATAAAACGTATGATTTACAAACTTTCCAGTGTCATCACCCCACGAAGCTTATAATTTGTAAAGGCTTGAAAACAGTTTATCAATTTTAGTGCTGGAGATGATATTATGTAAATTACTAGTTTTCATTTTTCTTGACGAATTTTTCAAATGCTATTACTTACCACGACTGGCAAATAGAAAATCTACAAAAGAAAATGTCATCATACAAATGTAAATTTTATTCATGAAAACTTATGATTTCTAAACTAATTTCGTAGCTCCGTTTTCCCATCATTTATTACGATGTCAGTCAAAGTACCTTGTAACATTGATTCGTTTATCTTCATTAAATTAAGATTCTAAAAATCTTTAAGTGAAAGTTAAAAAGTGATACTCTGTTTAAGTAACAAATTAGCAAGATATGTAAAATAATTCGTTAATTGAGTACAATTTTAAATAACGTTAAAATATTTTGTCAAGTGCAACAAAATATAAGAAATATTTACTTTCTCGCAAGCTTTTACTTTCATTCAATAATTCATTTCGTGTACTTCGTGGAACGAGCTTCAATTATATACGAAGTAAAATGAAAAAACTGACTGATACAAAACGTACTGCTCGGTTTAGAGACTTAAAATTTTGCATAAATGTTGCTTATATTTAACATTTGCGGGCACTTAGATAGGATTTTCTAAAATTCAACCCCTAAAGAGGTCAAATGGGGGTACCGATCAATCCGTAGTCTTAACGTGAAATTATGCATAAAGGATTCTTATACAACGGCTTCCTCCAGTGGCGGATTTACTAGCAGGCTGAATAGGCTAGAGCCTAGGGCGGCAGATTTTAGGGGGCGGCAAACTGCCTGTCTTACAGAAATAAAAAAATATTATCTTATACACGGAAAAAAACGAGGCTCAAAAAATCAACAAAAATTACAATATTTTAGTGCTATACAGTATACTGAATACACTAACACCTGTATATGAAAAATTAAATTTAGTGTTTTTACTTTTTTTTACATTAATTATTGCCATAATTTTTTTTTTAGGTCTACCCACACTATTCAATTAATGTGTCATATGTTTCACCATATAAATATATCTATTCGAAGAGAAATGGGATCCAAAAAAAAATTGCTTAAAAATAACAATAACAAATATTATATAGATATATATGTGGAAAATTAATACTTTTCTATTGATATTTCTGATGATATTAACAACCTGTTTGAGTGTAGAATAAAAATTTAATAAATTTACACGTAAAAAATTGCATATTGTTGCACAGAATTTCATAAATATTATACATTTCTTAGAATGATAATAATTAAAAAAAAAAAACAATAATGATAATACTGTAATAAATAAAAGGTATTAGTAGGGGCGGCAAATTTTGAATAGCCTACGGGCGGCAAATGTGTAAATCCGCCACTGGCTTCATCCCATACAAAATGAGTCTTTCAAATGCCAACCCTAAAGGTATAAAACGGCGGTTGTTAAAAGTTTAATGTTTACACATATTTCAAGCCAGCTAATTTTTATTTTATTTTATTTGCCACTCCACCCTGTATTCAAAACATAGTCTACGCTACAGTTTCATTAAATTTGTTTAAACTAACTGTTAAATTGATTGTATCATCGAATGAATGCGAGTATATAAACATGGTTTGCAATTAAACGCTTTTATAATCATTCCAGGTCAGCGATTAGGGAAGGAAAAAAGAATTAGCTAAATGTACAATATGCATTAATTAATTAATTAATCAAACGAACTCGGCCATTACGTAAGTTTCTATACATAAAATTACCTTGTAGCACGAGTTAATGAAGGAAATGTTTCTTGTTTATTACAAGTGCGCTAACGTATGTGTACTTACGTACATAAATATACGTATCTATGTACGTGCTAACTAAATTGATGTGTAAGAACTGATTCGCTCGCATTAGTCTCTTACATATATTAACTCTTCAGATCTTTAGATTTTACCTATAAATACATCGAATATTATTCGTCCCTTAATTAGTAACTAATGATCTGATCAATTTAGATGAAAAAAAAGCAAGCTTTGATTGGCTATTATTGGCTATAACGAACCCTCGTCTATCGGTTGTAACAAATTCTCAGTAATAATAATAGAGACCAGAATCTATTACAAATTAATATTCATGCTGATGCGCCATAACTGAAATAAAGTCCCTACGTTGTATAGCAAGTCATTGTACCTACCCTTTATAAGCGAAGTCCACTATAAGTACACTAATAATTACGACATTTAAGAAGAAGTAAATTTCATATGTATTACTAGCAGCAATGCCCGACGTTGCCCGGGTAAGAATATATTACACGTTTGATGGAACATTCTAGAATATTCGCGAATTTAGAACTATTCAAAACATTTTCTAACTTTTTTTAACATTCTGGAACATTCTTGAACATTGCCAAATCATTCTGAAATGTTACAATAAAACATTATTTTACTTCTTAGAACATATTTGAACTGCCTGTAACATTCTAAAAAAATCTGCTTCATTCTCATCCCCACTCCGTGCTGTTTGCTGGGTGAGTAGTGACATCAGTAGACGCCTGGCGGGGATGACTAATCGATTGATAATAATAATTGATCAGTTATCGACCACTGAGAGTTGAAGATTATTACAGTACTAATATCGATATTACAAAATGGGGGTTGGTAATAGAAGGATGAAAATTAAGGGTTATATGTATTTTTTAATTCCAAACCATAAAAAATAAAATTATAAAAATTTGTCCAAAAAATAAAAAAGTTAGAAGTGGACAACCCTTATCACTTAGGGGTATGAAAAATAGATAGTTCCCGATTCTCAGACCTACTGAATATGCATATAAAATTTCATAAAAATCGGGTAAGCCGTTTCGGAGGAGTATGATAACTAACATTGTGACAAGAGAATTTTATATTATATTTATTTTTATATTAAATTAATACCTCGTATATTTTTAGAAACTGTTTAAAGAAATATTCCAAATAATAATTTTACTTTACAAAAATGTAAGTAAGTTCATAAACATGATTGGCAAATTTTGTGGAAAAGGTCACTGAATTGTAGGTACCCAGCTAATTGTAAAGTTTCTATTATTTTTCTAACCGAATTAGTCAATACAATTATTTTATCGACTAACAAAAGATTTATGGACAATTAAATTGAAAACAGTTATCATTAATTTAATATCTAGCAAAACAATACGTATTTGTGCTTTCAATTTGTTAATAAACAAAAAAAAAATATTTGCACAATGTGTTATTACAAAACTGCATTTTAGACTTGTACTTATGGTACATACAATATTACAGGGCATAAATTTTATCTGAACTTAGTAATCTATTATATACTTATTGTTAACATAGATTGGGCAAGAAAACTTTTTTATTGTTTCTACTTACGTTTTTTCAATTGCTGATTGATTAACTTCCGTTTCTAGTAGGAAAGGTCACTAACAATTGTGTTGTATGTTAGTAAAATGAAAATGAAATCATCTTAACAAAAATTAATGTATCTACATAGTTAAAATTTTATTATTAAGATGTCTTATTTTTATTATTTTATTTATTTTATGGAATGCATTTTCCTTATAAAGAAAAAACATATTTTTAAAACTTTATTGTGACCAAATGTTTATTATAAATAGATAAATTAATAAATGCAACACTAGACAAGTCTTTACCAGACCAGTGAATATAAATTTTTCTATGTAGAAACAGTTATCTGAGTATACCATAATTTGTAAAATTGTTAAGAATTTTTTCAAAAATTACCTTTCTTAGAAGGTTTTCACGCCTTCATCAGTTAAAACAGATTCGATCAAATTTTATTTTTTTTAGTTTTCATATTGTCTACATTTTATCTCATGAGGTATAATGATTTCCCTAACAGGTTTCCAGATAAATGCGAAAACTTTTTGACAATTTTTGCTGGAACCATTTTTGATATATTACTCCTTGAAACCTATTTACTTTACATTGTGACATTCTCGAACTACTGTTAAACTTTTAGAACTTTTATGCTATAATGAATAAGCAATTGTGAAATATTAACCTAGATTTACAGGGTTTATCAAGGAAGTCCTTCATTAGAACCTTAAGGACGTTTCTAAAGAGCAGTTGTGCTCAGCTTGTTAAAAAATTCACTACAAAAATGTTTCCATTGCGTCGTTTTTTAGATCTGGCAGCATTGTATTTTTACTGTGCTTGAGATACGTGTTGTTTATGTAGAGAAAAAAATATGTTACTAGTATTTATGTTAATTCAAAGTTTATGATGTTAATATGCTACTTATTTATATTAAATACGAATAAATATTTTACTTGTTATAAAAATTAACTCATTTTTAATATTTTTTATAACAAAACCAATACCGCTTGTGATAGTGATTTTCACAGAAAGATATTCGTTTTATCTTCAATTAATAGTTCTCAGTTTTTTAAAACAATTGTAAGAAAATTCCTATGGTTATTTAATAAAACATTCGCTTTAACATCGATCGGGATAGGGTTCCCATGTTAAATATGCAAATTTTAATAGTATATACCATACAGTAGACTTCCGATTATCCGGATCCCGATTAACCGGAACGCTGCATTATCCGGAATGATATCGATTTTTAAATCCGCCGTTTTATCCAGAACTGGAGTGATGCGGCTCCCGTTTATCCGGAATTTTCCTAAACTAAACTGTCTACTAGTACATTTGGTTAGTCCAAATGGTCAAAAGAATGTGCCTCGGTATACAACATCCTCTGAAGGACATCTTTCAGATGGTGTTGCTCGGTGCCGCCCTACTGGACCGCACCCGACCCGTTAGTTGATAACGGCATATTTTATGTCTGTTTATGTTAGGCACAAGTGCAACACATGCGGCCGAAATCTTTTATATTTTTAATTGACTATAGAAACTATGTCTTCTGCTGATTTCGCTGTTGCTAGAAAGCTAGTGGCTAGGTAAAGAGCTTAGTGCAGGGCTGCAAGTTGCACAGATTATTTACATATGTAATAATAAATGTTCTTCAATAAGGTCTCATAGTTTCCGTCTCCCGATTCCGATTATCCGGAAAATTCGGTCATCCGGAATAGGTCCGGTCCACATTATTCCGGATAATCGGGAGTCTACTGTATTTAGAAATTTACTACCGCAAGAACGATTGAAAAAATTCCTACGTATAAAGGACACTTACAAGTATGTGTATTTTAAATTTTAAGTATCAAAAGAATTGTGAGAAAATTGATTTTTTTGGGAACGTCCTTAAATGATAGAATAATAGGAATTTAATTTTGAAAATTTGGCATTCATAATAATTTTATTATACTCATAATAAAATGAGCTTTTAATGTGAAATACGTATTTTCAATTAATTTTCGCATCTGATTATACCATATCCTATTATTTTAAATACAGCACCCTGTATTATAATATAATTGAAATTCTCGGTTAATTTAAAGGTAACTTTCATAAACTCCACCGTTTAGGAAATAAACGACCATCGCCATTTTTTTTTGAAACAAGATCTCAAAAATAATTTTTTGCCGTCAATTATAATATTTTTTTTGGAAACAGGATGTTCAAAAAATTAATCTAAATGTTGAGAATTTTAAATTAAAAAAACACTCCGTATATTGTTATATATTCGAATCCAGATTTTTATAGTATTATAGGGTACCTATACCTATCATTTAATTGATTTTTGTAAATTATGGTCTATTTTAATGAGTTTTGAACATTAAGTAGGCCCTGTATTGAATTGCCACTTAAATTATTTAATTTTTTTGAATAATTTGGTATTAAATGTAGGCTGTATGTCTTTTCTGAATTATACAGGATAATAGATAGATTGTGAAAGCCTGAAATCAACACCGATAATAGATTAATTGGAAAAATGGAAAATGAGCTCGGATATTAGGCAAATGTCGAAATTTTAGATTTATTTTACATACATGAAAAATGTGACGAAATTGTTCTTGAACATGTCGTTTCTTTATCGAAAAATATACTAAATGATATGATCCTAAAAATTCAAAAACATCCAACAATTGAAGTGACAATTCTTTGCATGGCCGACCTAATATTTTAAAACCATTAAAATTGACAAAAATAAGTGAAATTTTCTTTTAATGGTTAATAATACGTATCTATAGGGTGGTACGTCCATACCAACCGATTCATAATAAAAACCTGCATTCGAATATGTTCTGAAATTTTTGAGCACTCCGTATAAATTTCAAAAAAAAAAAAATATAACATGACACCAGTAGTTGACTGACAGTAAAAATTTGGTTACATAAGGTACGTTGTAATTGACGGTACAAAATTATTTTTGAGACCTAAATTAAACGTCGATTATTTATTATCACTAAATTAACCGAGTATTTCAATAATAGAATAAAATACAGGATGTTCTATTTAAAATTTTTAAGACTTGATCCAGTTCCAAATAAATAAAGTACTGGAAAATTCATTGCATAATCAATCAACCTGCGAACAGTGACGACTCCCGAAACCAGAGCCACCACTTCTGACCTTATTTTTAACGCATCAAAACAAGTACAACTTCAGAAATTGTGCATTACCTATCGTTATACCTAATATGCCAATCAGTAACAATTTTTTTTCCTTTGCAGAAAATTATTAAACTAAAAAAAAAAAAGCTAACATTTGAATTTTGATTACTTACACATCATGTTTTTAACTGAAAACCTTTTTTAGACAACAATTTATTATTGTGTTTGGTTTTTATCAACTTGAAATAGGTATAGGTAACTACTATCTGTGTACCTGTATTTTATTTCTTCTTTACGTATGTTATGGTGATAGTTTTAACTTTCAAAAGAGTGTATTGTAAACAACGTCACTCTATACGGTGGTATGTACATATTTATGTATCAGGTATTAAATGACCTGTTGAATTCCCGTTATAAAATTTTGTCCTTATGACTTTCCTTTAGTATTCGTTTACGTATTGCAAGGTCGTAGTGTGGCCAAGTAACCCATTTTCTTTTCTCCACTGTACACATTCGATACACAGTATTTGAACGCGCCTTGGGCACGTCAAAAAAAATCTATACTTTTAAGAAATAACTGTTGCGTGACTTCGACGTTGGGCCTGGGAATCGTTCGAACGAACGAGTTATGAAAATAAGGAAACTATTGTAGGAATTTGCTGGTTGATAACCACAAATTTCCCGTTTATTTGCATACGATAATAAAACGATTTGATGCATGCATTCACGTGCAACTTACAATTATTATTGCAAGTAAAACATAATTTTAATATCCACCAAGAAATGAATGATATTAGGTTTTATTAGAAACTTATACATAAATACTTACAGTGTCCTACGCACCAGGAAGTAGTATCAAAAGAAGAAGGGTACAGATGACGTTTAAAAAATTTCAAAAATAGAAGAGGTCCTTGATTTACGATCATGCAAAATTGTAATACAAAAACATTTGACTCTTTTTCTTTGTATTTGGGAAGGTAGTTTAATTTTATGAGTAACAGTAACAAATAGACCAGGGTCGATAATTTTTGAAACCAAAAAAAATTATAGTAGAATGAAACCCACTGGAAAAGGAAGAGAGTATAACAGAAATGAAAGGAAAAATAATTAACGGGCGATCTGAGGTCGGGAATGGGGAAGGAGGTAAGTTTTTAAGGGTAAAAAACGGTTTTACTTGATTTTCGGAAAAACTACAAGTCTTATGGAAAAAAATTAAATGGAAAAGTTGTAGGTAATAAAAAGATCTACAACTTTTTGTATTTACACTTTTTTTACATGACCTCAAAATTTCCAAAAGTTCAACGAAGAAAAAGCCCACCAATGTTTTTAAAAAAGCCGATATTTTGACGTGAGAATTTTCGATTGAAAATTAGGGTGCTTTTTCGATATTAAGTAAAAATAAGGTGAAAAAATAAATATTTCAAATCAAAAAAATTACAGCGTGTTTGGGCCATAAATAGGTAAGTTTTCACCAAATTTCGTAAAATACAAAAGTTTTTGTAAAAGATAAAAATAAAAAACCAAAAAGTTGGTTATTTGAATTCTTCACATACATTTTAAGGTTATGTGAAAAAAGTGTAAATACAAAAGTTGTAGACCTTTTTACTTTGCCATTTAACTTTTTTCCATAAGACTTGTAGTTTTTCCGAAAATCAAGAAAAACCGTTTTTTACCCTTAAAAACTCACCCCTTTCCCCTTCCCGACCTCAAATCGCCCGTAAATTATTTTCCCTTTCTTTTCTGTCATATTCTCTTCCTTTTCCAATGGGTTTCATCCTACTATAATTTTTTGTCACTTTTTAGTACTTTTGAAGGCTTCAGCCAGCACTGGTCTATAAGTGGCATAAAGGTAGAACATTGGTGGTATGTGAATTATATAGGTTATGGTGTGTAAATGGCCCTCCTTTCCTTCCCTCGTTCTTTTTTCCAAAATTGACGTTTCTATTATCACTTTCCTGATAATTATTTTTTTCTTAAATGTCGATTTGTGAGGAAACAACACGTTATTTCAAATTAAATTTATCATTTGTAACCGGAGAAAACCAATTGATTAAACTGGCAGCATTAATTAAAGGAGTAATACGTGTATTGTTTATCCACGTATGGTACGTATACAATATCGTGTAGGGTTTTCTAACTAATTATATCGTCAACAATATCGGCAAAAATGGCAGGTGATAAGCAGTGCCCTTGGGGTGGAAAATATACGATCGAGATCAAGTTACCGTTCGTTGTCCAACGAGACACACAAACATGCATGACCCTGTTCGATAATGTATCCGCGACATGTACGGCTTTTGCTGTTTTTTTTTTTTTTACTCATCGTCAATAGGGATTTGGTGTTACTTAAAATAATTAATTTGTTCAGTTCCGGGAAACGATGGATGTACTGTAATCGATATACGGGATGTTAAGTAAGTACTGTGTTGCAAAATAGCCAGGACATACTCTTTATGATGAGGATAATAATGAACGAAAACACAATGCGTACTTTAATTGATCGTTTAACTTCTGATAGATAAAGTTCGGTTATAGCGAACTTTTTTCCTGACAAGTCCAGTCCATTTACCATTTATTTAAAAGCAATACATGTGTGTTTAGTTATATTTGATTACATAGTTTGATAAGAAAAATGTTCGGTTATAGTAAGTTTCTTTCCTTACCAGAGCAGTTCATTATAAGCAGATTCTAAAAGTATATTTAAAAACTGCACCTGTTCTTTTATAATTGAATGAGTTCAGATTAAAAAAAATTCAGTTGTAGTGAACTTTTTTCCTGATAAGTTCTGTCCATTACAAACGGAATTACATTAAATGTATATTAAAAAGATCGATTCGTACATGTGTATCTACTTCTAGTTGATTTACTAAACCTCTAATAAGAAAAATATTCGGTTATAGTAAGTTTCTTTCCTTACCAGTGCAGTTCATTATAAGCAGATTCTAATCGTATATTTAAAAACTGCACCTGTTCTTTTTTTTATAATTAAATGCCAGTTCAGATTAGAAAAAATTTCAGTTGTAGTGAACTTTTTTTTTCCTGATAAGTTCTGTCCATTACAAACGGATTTACATTGCATGTATATTAAAAAGATCGATTCGTACATGTGTATCTACTTCTAGTTGATTTACTAAACCTCTAATAAGAAAAATATTCGGTTATAGTAAGTTTCTTTCCTTACCAGAGCAGTTCATTATAAGCAGATTCTAATCGTATATTTAAGAACTGCACCTGTTCTTTTATAATTGAATGTAAGTTCAGATTAGAAAAAAAATTCAGTTGTAGTGAACTTTTTTCCTGATAAGTTCTGTCCATTACAAACGGATTTACATTGCATGTATATTAAAAAGATCGATTCGTACATGTGTATCTACTTCTAGTTGATTTACTAAACCTCTAATAAGAAAAATATTCGGTTATAGTAAGTTTCTTTCCTTACCAGAGCAGTTCATTATAAGCAGATTCTAATCGTATATTTAAAAACTGCACCTGTTCTTTTTTTTATAATTAAATGCCAGTTCAGATTAGAAAAAATTTCAGTTGTAGTGAACTTTTTTTTTCCTGATAAGTTCTGTCCATTACAGACGGAATTACATTAAATGTATATTAAAAAGATCGATTCGTACATGTGTATCTACTTCTAGTTGATTTACTAAACCTCTAATAAGAAAAATATTCGGTTATAGTAAGTTTCTTTCCTTACCAGAGCAGTTCATTATAAGCAGATTCTAATCGTATATTTAAGAAACTGCACCTGTTCTTTTATAATTGAATGCCAGTTCAGATTAGAAAAAAATTCAGTTGTAGTGAACTTTTTTCCTGATAAGTTCTGTCCATTACAAACGGATTTACATTGCTGTATATTAAAAAGATCGATTCGTACATGTGTATCTACTTCTAGTTGATTTACTAAACCTCTAATAAGAAAAATATTCGGTTATAGTAAGTTTCTTTCCTTACCAGAGCAGTTCATTATAAGCAGATTCTAATCGTATATTTAAAAACTGCACCTGTTCTTTTATAATTGAATGTAAGTTCAGATTAGAAAAAAAATTCAGTTGTAGTGAACTTTTTTCCTGATAAGTTCTGTCCATTACAAACGGATTTACATTGCATGTATATTAAAAAGATCGATTCGTACATGTGTATCTACTTCTAGTTGATTTACTAAACCTCTAATAAGAAAAATATTCGGTTATAGTAAGTTTCTTTCCTTACCAGAGCAGTTCATTATAAGCAGATTCTAATCGTATATTTAAAAACTGCACCTGTTCTTTTTTTTATAATTAAATGCCAGTTCAGATTAGAAAAAATTTCAGTTGTAGTGAACTTTTTTTTTCCTGATAAGTTCTGTCCATTACAAACGGATTTACATTGCATGTATATTAAAAAGATCGATTCGTACATGTGTATCTACTTCTAGTTGATTTACTAAACCTCTAATAAGAAAAATATTCGGTTATAGTAAGTTTCTTTCCTTACCAGAGCAGTTCATTATAAGCAGATTCTAATCGTATATTTAAGAACTGCACCTGTTCTTTTATAATTGAATGTAAGTTCAGATTAGAAAAAAAATTCAGTTGTAGTGAACTTTTTTCCTGATAAGTTCTGTCCATTACAAACGGAATTACATTAAATGTATATTAAAAAGATCGATTCGTACATGTGTATCTACTTCTAGTTGATTTACTAAACCTCTAATAAGAAAAATATTCGGTTATAGTAAGTTTCTTTCCTTACCAGTGCAGTTCATTATAAGCAGATTCTAATCGTATATTTAAAAACTGCACCTGTTCTTTTTTTTATAATTAAATGCCAGTTCAGATTAGAAAAAATTTCAGTTGTAGTGAACTTTTTTTTTCCTGATAAGTTCTGTCCATTACAAACGGATTTACATTGCATGTATATTAAAAAGATCGATTCGTACATGTGTATCTACTTCTAGTTGATTTACTAAACCTCTAATAAGAAAAATATTCGGTTATAGTAAGTTTCTTTCCTTACCAGAGCAGTTCATTATAAGCAGATTCTAATCGTATATTTAAGAACTGCACCTGTTCTTTTATAATTGAATGTAAGTTCAGATTAGAAAAAAAATTCAGTTGTAGTGAACTTTTTTCCTGATAAGTTCTGTCCATTACAAACGGATTTACATTGCATGTATATTAAAAAGATCGATTCGTACATGTGTATCTACTTCTAGTTGATTTACTAAACCTCTAATAAGAAAAATATTCGGTTATAGTAAGTTTCTTTCCTTACCAGAGCAGTTCATTATAAGCAGATTCTAATCGTATATTTAAGAAACTGCACCTGTTCTTTTATAATTGAATGTAAGTTCAGATTAGAAAAAAAATTCAGTTGTATGAACTTTTTTCCTGATAAGTTCTGTCCATTACAAACGGATTTACATTGCTTGTATATTAAAAAGATCGATTCGTACATGTGTATCTACTTCTAGTTGATTTACTAAACCTCTAATAAGAAAAATATTCGGTTATAGTAAGTTTCTTTCCTTACCAGAGCAGTTCATTATAAGCAGATTCTAATCGTATATTTAAAAACTGCACCTGTTCTTTTATAATTGAATGTAAGTTCAGATTAGAAAAAAAATTCAGTTGTAGTGAACTTTTTTCCTGATAAGTTCTGTCCATTACAAACGGATTTACATTGCATGTATATTAAAAAGATCGATTCGTACATGTGTATCTACTTCTAGTTGATTTACTAAACCTCTAATAAGAAAAATATTCGGTTATAGTAAGTTTCTTTCCTTACCAGAGCAGTTCATTATAAGCAGATTCTAATCGTATATTTAAAAACTGCACCTGTTCTTTTATAATTGAATGTAAGTTCAGATTAGAAAAAAAATTCAGTTGTAGTGAACTTTTTTCCTGATAAGTTCTGTCCATTACAAACGGAATTACATTAAATGTATATTAAAAAGATCGATTCGTACATGTGTATCTACTTCTAGTTGATTTACTAAACCTATAATAAGAAAAATATTCGGTTATAGTAAGTTTCTTTCCTTACCAGTGCAGTTCATTATAAGCAGATTCTAATCGTATATTTAGAAACTGCACTTGTTCTTTTATAATTGAATGCCAGTTCAGATTAAAAAAAATTCAGTTGTATTGAACTTTTTTCCTGATAAGTTCTGTCCATTACAAACGGATTTACATTGCTTGTATATTAAAAAGATCGATTCGTACATGTGTATATACTTCTAGTTGATTTACTAAACCTCTAATAAGAAAAATATTCGGTTATAGTAAGTTTCTTTCCTTACCAGTGCAGTTCATTATAAGCAGATTCTAATCGTATATTTAAAAACTGCACCTGTTCTTTTATAATTGAATGTAAGTTCAGATTAGAAAAAAAATTGAGTTGTAGTGAACTTTTTTCCTGATAAGTTCTGTCCATTACAAACGGATTTACATTGCTTGTATATTAAAAAGATCGATTCGTACATGTGTATCTACTTCTAGTTGATTTACTAAACCTCTAATAAGAAAAATATTCGGTTATAGTAAGTTTCTTTCCTTACCAGTGCAGTTCATTATAAGCAGATTCTAATCGTATATGTAGAAACTGCACTTGTTCTTTTATAATTGAATGCCAGTTCAGATTAAAAAAAATTCAGTGTGAATGTGTATCTACCTCTAGTTGATTACTTTAATAAGAAAAAGATTCGGTTATAGTACCTAAGCTTCTTTTCTCACATGTGCAGCCCATTATATGCAGATTGTAATCGTAGGTACCTGTTCATTTATACTTGATTGCTTAATTTTAGATTAGAAAAATGTTCAGTGAAAAACTCTTTTCTTCATAATTACAATCCATTATAAGCAGATTTACTCTATATATTAAAAGATGTATGTTTTGTAAATCGGTTAATACAAGTATATCTACTCATAATTGATAATTTAATCTCTGATAAGAAAAATGTCGGGTTGTAGTGAAGTCTCTAGTTCATTATAAGCAGATTTTAACTGTATCTACATTTAACGATTGCTAAACTCCAGATTAGAAAAAGGGTTGAGTTACAGTGATCTTTTTTTTGACAAGTATAGTTTGTTATAAGCAGATTTACATCGTATATTTAAAATTTGTACATGTGTACTATTTGCAATTATTAATTAGTTAATATCTTAAAAACAATATTCGGTTATAATAAACTTTTTTCTGAAAAATGCGGTCCATTATAAGCAGATTTCAACATACTGCGTTAAGCTGTGCATGAGTATAGGTAATAATTATTTAAGATGTGGGTCAAATAGATCCGCCTAGCCTCTAAAGGATCTTTTAAAGTTTCTCTTAATTTATTCGTCGTGTAGTGATTACAGACGATGCATTATTGGTATGATTATATGTGGGATATATGCGTGAGATTATGACATTTGTGGAAACTGTTACATAATAATTATTCGACAAGCCCTAATATTAGTATTTCTAAAACAACACGTTTAATAACAATCTACTGCATAAATTTAAAGCAAGATGGCACAGGTAACTGACAGTAATTCTTTCTCTTCACTGAATTTATTACTTATAATTTCATTAATAGACCAGTGCGTGCTGAAGCTTTCAAAAATAGTAATAAGTGAAAAAAATTATAGTAGGATGAAACCTATTGGAAAAGGAAGATAATATAACAGAAATGAAAGGAAAAATAATTAACGGGCGATATGAGGTCGGGGGAGGGGAAGGGGGTGAGTTTTTAAGGGTAAAAAACGGTTTTCCTTGATTTCCGGAAAAACTACAAGTCTTATGGAAAAAAGTTAAATAGCAAAGTTGTAGGTAATAAAAGGATCTACAACTTTTTCATTTACACTTTTTTCACATGACCTCAAAATTTATGTGAAAAATTCAAATAACCAACTTTTTGGTTTTTTATTTTTATCTTTTACAAAAAATTTTGTTTTAACACGAAATTTGGTGAAAATTTACCTACTTAAGTCCCAAACACGCTATAATTTTTTTGATTTGAAATATTTCCCTTTTTCACCTTATTTTTACTTAATATCGAAAAAGCACCCTTATTTTCAATAGAAAATTCTCACATCAAAATATCTGCTTTTTTAAAAACATTGGTGGGCTTTTTCTTCGTTTTTGAATTTCCTGAGAAAACTTACCATAGTAATGTATATTTTTTTCACACCATCAGAAAGTGGAGAGTTCAACGAAGAAAAAGCCCACCAACGTTTTTAAAAATGCAGATATTTTGACGTGAGAATTTTCGATTGAAAATTAGGGTGCTTTTTCGATATTAAGTAAAAATAAGGTGAAAAAGTAAATATTTCAAATCAAAAAAATTACAGCGTGTTTGGGCCATAAATAGGGAAGTTTTCACCAAATTTCGTGAAAAAACAAAATTTTTTCTAAAAGAAAAATAAAAAACCAAAAAGTTGGTTATTTGAATTTTTCACATAAATTTTGAGGTCATGTAAAAAAAGTGTAAATACAAAAGTTGTAGATCTTTTTATTACCTACAACTTTGCTATTTAACTTTTTTTCCATAAGACTTGTAGTTTTTCCGGAAATCAAGGAAAACCGTTTTTTACACTTAAAAACTCACCCCCTTCCCCTTCCCGACCTCAGATCGCCCGTAAATTATTTTTCTTTTCATTTCTGTTATATTCTCTTCCTTATCCAATGGGTTTCATCCTACTTTAATTTTTTTTATTTTAAAAATTATCGACCCTGTCTATAGGTAATTTTAATATTAGACAACAAAATCATAAAAGTAAACGTTCTAACAAATCTATGCCCCGGTTTATCATTAGATAATAATGAATAATGCTGATGTTTCTGAAAATAAAATTATTTTTTAAATAATTTTTTCCATTGTGTATGAAAATTGCTGACATATTATAAAAGTCAAAAAAGCTAGATCACTGAAGAAGTAGAAAAATAAAAAATAATAAGTTGACTATAATTAAAATTTCTTACTACAATTGAATTCGGTTATAACGAATACGAAGAGTAGGCTAAGAATTTTGTTCGTTAAAGCCGGGTGTTCGTTACTGGCGATTCAATATTATTATTTTCGCTAATTAAAAAATGTGACTTTTTTATTCGTTCGTTAAAATTAACGTTCGCTCTAACTAGTGTTCGTTATAACCGAGTTTGTATCCGACAACATATTCTTTTTAATAAGATTGTTGGAGCAAGAATGTGGCTCGCACTTTTTTACGATTCAATTCAGAATCTAAGAGCGCAGTTTCCCTCTTCTTATTACAATACCGGAAACGTTGGATGATATAAAACTTTTAAAACCTTCTTTCGAATTGGTGTCCGTGACCATGCAATTATTCGAACACAACTTTTGTTCCGTTGTTTGTAAAACACGAAAACAATTTCGTTCACTACCATTTAAAACGCGAAACAAATTAATTTCTATCGTATTTATTCATATCTAAATGCGAAAAAGGCTGCAAAAAATTCTTTCTCAACACTATCTCGTTATATTGAATTGGCGCTATTCGAAATGCTTTTACACTTGAGAAAGTTTGCAAAAAAAAAGTAACAGCAACAAAAGCCACACAAATTATTTAATTTCAAGTTTAAATAAACTTTGGAGGAAAATAATATATTAATTAAACCATAAAAAGTCTAAATATTTCATTCTATGTAGTAATTTTTATAACGTGAATGCTCAAATATGATACCACCTGATTTAAAAATATTTTAGCAGCATACTTTATTTACCAATTGTTAGGCCCGTGTAGATTGCACATTAGGGTGTTTCATTTTAGGCGATATTCTTTTTGTCTGTCCCACCTGAAAATCTGATACATAATAAAAAAAAAACTTCACGCTACCAAAAATTAAATTTCCCATATAAATAACATAGGAAGATCTTTTTTTGGTTTCAACTTAATTTCTTTAGTATTAAAACAATTTTTTTGTGTAGATAGAGCTTTTGCAGGGCATTTAATTTGCGACAAAAAAAGCCTTCGAGTAAACGTCTGACCATCATTTTTTGACTTATAGAGCTTGAAAAGTGAATGTTAATAATAATTGACATCAACTCTTCTTTAAATTTGAATTTAATGATTTTGCATAAAAAAATTAACTTACAATAGACTCTATGAAGCTATTAAATTTTTAATTTTGGAAATTACTATTCATATTTAGTAATTAAATATAAATATTATAATTACTATGAGATAAAAACACCAATGAATGAAAATTCAAATTTTGGAGCATACTTTGTTTAATTTTTTTTGTCACATCATGGCCGAAAGTTTGAACTTTCGCCCCGGTGGATAGGGACGAAACAACTACATTCTGTCTGGGCCGAAAGTAAAAAAACAACGTCATGCGCATGCGCGCGGAATGTCACGTCTACGTAAAAGACAATATGGCTGACAGTCATAATAACATATAGTGCAATATAGTTCAAACTTTCGACCATGATGTGACAAAAAACAGTATACGCACTTCAGGAAGAAAGTGGCTTATATCAGGCAGCGTGTTTGCCGACCTCGCCTTCGGCTCGGGTGGCAACTGACACGCTGCCTGATATAAGCCACTTTCGCCCCGCGGTGCGTAATGTACTAATTTTTTCTAGTTCTATGTTATACTACGGTGGCGCTCTTTTTGTCTTTGTCTGTATTTCCACTGTAGTAAAAATAAAGTTTTGCTCTTCATGTTTTCAGGGCCGCCGTAAGCGGGCGTGCAAAGCGTGCACCGCACAAGGGCGGCACGCTCAGGGGGCGGCAGATCGAACGACTTATCACGTACTTAATTCAAGTCATAGTCATAATAACCATCTCATCTTAAGTATAACAAAATATGTCATAGCATGAAAAAAAATCCGTCCAAATGACGTTAACACCGCCATCTATTGACATCAAAACGTCGTCTGTCAACTGTCAACACAGTGATGAAGTTTTATAAGTTACTAGCAGCAATACCCGGCGTCATCCCGGCGTTGCCCGGTTAGAATATATCACACGTTTGATGGAAAATTTTAGAATATTCGTGAATTTAGAATTATCCAGAACATCCTATAATGATTCAAAACATTTTCTAACTTTTTCTAACATTCTGAAACGTTCTTGAATGATCCTCAAGATTCTGGAACATTCTTGAACATTGCCAAATAATTCTGAAATATTATAATAAAACATTCTTATACTTCTTAGGAAATATTTGAACTCCCTGTAACATTCTAAAAAAATCTATTGCATTCTCATCCCCACTCCGTGCTGTTTGCTGGGTGAGTAGTGACATTAGTAGACGTCTAGCGGGGATGACTAATCGATTGATAATAATTGATCATTTATAGACCACTGAGACTTGAAGATTGTTACAGTACTAATATCGCTATTAAAAAATGGGGGTTGATCGTAGAGGGGTGATAATTAAGGGTTGTATGTAGTTTTGTCTGCTGTATCATTAAAAAAAAATTTTGGTCTAAAAAATTAAAAACAAATTTAGGGGTGGACCACCCTTAACATTTAGGGGGATAAAAAATAAATGTTGGCCGATTCGCAGACCTAACCTATATGCACACAAAATTTCAGGAAAATCGGTTGAGCCATTTCGGAGGAGTTTAATTACAAACACCGTGACACGAGAATTTTATATATTAGATTTAGCTATAGTTTCAATTGAACATGAAATTTTAGACAGTTTGGATACAAGAAAGTTGATAGAAGATTTCGCAAATGTACCTAAAGGAAAGAAAAGTTATATTTGTGTAAATAAATATTTAAGTATATATCTTTTACACATCAGTAAACAAACGTAATAAGCCATACTACTAAGCCGAAAAAATAATAAGTGCTTAACTATTTAAAATAAATGTTTTATCTTCGTTAAGTTATTTTTCTTTTTTCCTACCATAAAGAGAAAATATTCATTATCCTTTTTTTGACAAAACTCAGAGTAAATAGTCTAGTCGTAGGGCGGCATAATCGGTATTGCACGCGGGCGACGAAACAGCTAACGGCGGGCCTGCATGTTTTGTATTGACCATCATTGATTACCTAAACTTAACAGTAAAACAATAAATTCAAATTTAAAAGAGATTTGATGTTAAGCTTTATAACTCAACACGTGTTAGTTGGACAGCGTTTATTCAAAGGAACATTTTTGTAGCAAATTTAATGCCCTACAAAAGCTCCATACTATTTTTTTTAATATCGGAAATCAAACTTTTGAGTGAAGCCTCAAATTCACTTAGAATTGTTTCCCAATGGGAATAGTTTCTTTTTCTTTTTATAAAATACATAAAGATTTTCAGACAGTAGGATAGAAAAAAAATATCGCTTAAAACTGAAACACCCTACTGCACACATTTGTTTCCTTTTTATTTTTTTATTTTGCTGTATTGACATATTTATATTACTTCTCTTTGTTCGAGTCATTTTCACCTCCGCAATGTTTCAACTTCACTGGATTAGTTGAATAACTGTTTCGGGTTACCTCATTTTCAGTGAACTTGGAAATTTAATTTTAGTATAATTAGATATAATTACTTAATAATAACCAGCCTCCAATTAAAATGTGGGCGAAACACATGCTAATTAAAAATATCAGTGGTGGTGTGTGGGGGCGAATCTCTTTGATATCACACTTTATCTAATATATAAAATTCTCGTGTCACAATGTTAGTTACCATACTCCTCCGAAACGGCTTCACCGATTTATATGAAATTTTATATGCATATTCAGTAGATCTGAGAATCGGCTACTATCTATTTTTCATACCCCTACGTGATAACGGTGTCAACCTCTAACTTTTTTAGTTTTTGGACAAAAATTTTATTTTTTTTTAAGATTTGGCATTAAAAAATACACATAACCCTTAATTTTCACCCTTCTACCACCAACCCCCATTTTTTAATAGCGATATTAGTATATACTGTAATAATCCTCAACTCTCAGTGATCGATAACTGGTCAATTATTATCAATCGATTAGTCATCCCCGCCAGGCGTCTACTGATGTCACTACTCACCCAGCAAACAGCACGGAGTGGGGATGAGAATGAAGCAGATTTTTTTAGAATGTTACAGGGAGTTCAAATAAGTTCTAAGAAGTAAAAGAATGTTTTATTATAACATTTCAGAATGATCTGGTAATGAATGAATGTTTCAGAATGTTAAAAAAAGTTAAAAAATGTTTTGAATCGTTATGGGATGTTCTGGATAGTTCTAAATTCGCGAATATTCTAGAATGTTCCATCAAACGTGTGATATATTCTTACCCGAGCAACGCTAGGTATTGCTGCTAGTATGGGAAATTTAGAAAGTATTAGAAAAATATTTTGATGATTAAAAAACGATTCTTATTTTATATTTGACTAAACGAAATAAAAGGACAATTTTTTTAATTACCATAATCATGACACTAGTTAAATAGTATTATAGAAAAAATAATTAAGAAGTAAAGTTATTTGTATATTAAAATAAGTAATATAAGAAAATTCTGTTTGAATTTAGGCTATCAGGTGCCTTTTCATGATTATTTAAATTCATAATAAAAGTAATTTGATAATCAGTCAAAATCGGTTCGTTAAAAGAAGAAAGGCCAATTCTGATTAAGTAGTTCATCTACCTCTGTGTTTAATGTACTTTTTTCTTTCGTACAGGAATTTAAATTGACTTACGACAAAAGCATAGCAAGTGTACATTTATCACAATAACTGCGCAACCTTCGAGGCGGCTTCTTTTACAGACTCACGATTCTTCTTCTTCTTGTTCTTCTTCGTTTATTATTTTTTTTGTTATCTACTTATTGCATTATGAGATTTTTTGAAAAATTGATCTCTCTGAATTGAAGCTATGCGAACAAAAAGATCATTTCGAACTAGACTGGTAATGAGAAGGAAAATAAATAAATCTGGAATCCTACTGGAAATGTGAAATATCACAATTTGTTTATGTTTTACAAAAATAAACTGAATAACAAAATCCGTATTCGAGATTAATAATAATATACTTTTTTGGAAACCATTTTTTATTTTTTGAAGTGAAACTTCTTTGGGCGCGATGAGAGTAAAATCTCAAGGCCATGAAACGACACATTTCGTAACGATTCGTCTCGCGAATATAAGACGATAGAAAGGCGCGCATGCGCATATCGCTATTACAATCAGCTGTTAGTTACCGGCATCTCATAGCAATTATATTACAGTAAGTGTATTACAATGTTAAATGTTTATTTAACAACAATTAATATTTATTTAAGAGTGAGTATTATGTATTAATTTTGAATTCCATGCAGTTATTGATAGTTTACGGTTTCCTAAGCAATTGGAAAAATAAACGGAGGCGAAAAAAAATTGATATATGTATGTGTTTTCATTTTTAAAACATAAATAAATCTCTTCCTTTCACCAAACATTACTTATTCGTTATATATAAAGGTACAGAGATCGCCAAAGAAGTTTCACTTCTTTCACGTGTACTGAGTTGCACATAATTATTTTTCGTTTGTAAATATGTACACCTGAAAGGTGGTAAAATTTACAAGCAGAGTTTTAATTACGTCGCAAACTGAAATTTTAATATTTTTGAGGCTTCGAATCTCTAAAGGGAGAAAACCCTTACCTTTGAAAATATTAAATTTACATTTTATTTTTTACTTGCGGCCAAAATGTAAAATCTATACGCAGATACAGTACACATAGGTACATGACTGTGTGTATCATTGAAAAAATCCTAGAAAAAATTGGAAAATTCAATGATAGTATAAATAAACAATTCCTGAATGTACGAACAGGTAACATAAACAGTACCTATGAGTATATTTATTTTTCTCTAGCAGTTCTGCAAAAGCTGCAGCACCAACACTGTAACACACTATCTAAAAAATTACTCCTGCTGCTACATGTTACAAATTACAATTCTTTATTTGTTCTGCACTCTCTTGAGTCTTTGGAAAGTAAAGAAATACTCGTTTCGTATCGATTCTGCATGAACGGTGCGCTATCTAATTAAACGATACTTTTTTACTGGAAGCTTTCTTCCAGTTTAAAATGCAAGTAGCAGTCCTTTCTCTGGTTGAAAATCTCTTTTCGCGTCTGGTTCGTCTCCCATTCCGCATTTCCAACTTTATTACCAAGCCTTTATTGTTGTTGTGCATCGACAGAACTAACATTTCACTTTAAGGTAATTCTACACCTGTTACTTACTCTGTAACCAACTTATATCGTAACACGGCCACAAAAGTCGAGTTAGAATGCCAAATCCACACACATGTATTATATGGCTATTGAAAAACAAACACGAATTAGAGCAAATCACCATAATGGATACGTACTTATTTTATTATCTACTTAACTAACTATATATTACCTATGTACCTGCTTGATTTGCCGTTAAGGCAATTTTAAAAAAAAAAAATTTTACGTTCAAATTTTAGAATGTACCCATTTAGGTCTCTAATAAATTATGGGTATTGGCCTTTTTCATAAATACGTAATTGGCCCAACAAAGACATTTGTTTCTACGTAATTACCATAAGGAATACCTGTAATAAATAAATCAATGCAGAAACATGCGTAGTAAAAATAAACAGCTATTAAATAAATCGCTAGATAATTTATAATAATTTGAACAAGAATAAGTTTAAAATAAAATTGTTAAAAATGATTTAACCATTAAGTAATTCTGTATAACAATGTAATCTTACTAGATTACTAAAATAGCCGAAAAATCTACTAGGGTGAATGAGAATGGTCACCTTCTTCACTTCCTTAACTCCCTTCTATTCGCTTTCGTGCAAAGATACATATATATTTTATATAAACTGTATTATTTTTATTGCTTATTGTTTTTATTAGTATGTATTAATGTTTTCATCAAATGAATTAATTTTAAATTTTTAATTTTTTTAAACAATTCTTTAAATTTTTCTTTTTTTTCAGAGCATGCAATGTGCGTCTGCAATCGGACATGGACAGTTCTGCATGTAATATGGAGTGTGATGTATGTGTGTTGTGGAGCCGCCCAACTTGTTGCCGGGATATTTTTTGTTATTTCGTTACCAGAACTGCATCTTAGCAGTAATATATGGACGGGAGCATGGGTATGGAACCTTTTTTAATTATTCGTAAATACTTAATTTATTAATTCATTCTGTTTTTATCACAGATCAAACTTCATAAAATAAAACTAGAAAAAAATTGTTATAATTTCAATTTTTTTTAAATTCAAAAAATACAACTATGCTTATAACGAATCCGGTCATAACGATTATCGTTTATAACGAGCCACATTAAAAGTACGAACTAAAGGCCCATATATATATGTAATTATTATTTTGAGAATAATAAACCCGAACGAACTTTCCTATACATTATAGCGAACCTAAATTAACTTCTAAAATACTGCAGATTTTCGGTTATAGCGAACTAAAAGCGGGATAAAGTCAAAATCTTTTGTTTCAATATTTGCGTCGTGAGCAACTGCAAATTACTTATTTACATCAATAAGTTTGGGCTCTATAGTTCTTTAAAATATGGAGGATTAAAAATTTCAAAGAGACACCACGTGAGTTTTGCACTAAGGTATAAATAAGGCATAACTTCGGTTATAACGAACCTTTTTTGTCGGTCCCTTGAGGTTCGCTTTAAACGAACATTACTGTAATTTAAAATTTATGGAGAAAACCTTTAGTTAACTTATTATGTACAATTTTTATCATGTATCGATCTACAAGGACATCATTAGAAGAACTTCTAGTTACTAGACATTCCTATATGTCGGAACTTGTTAAGAATTTTAATAAATCTAATCTAATATATAAAATTCTCGTGTCACAATGTTAGTTACCATACTCCTCCGAAACGGCTTGACCGATTTTTATGAAATTTTATATGCATATTCAGTAGATATGAGAATCGGCTACTATCTATTTTTCATACCCCTAAGTGATAAGGGTTGTACACCCCTAACTTTTTTATTTCTTGGACAAAATTTTTTATTTTTATTTTTTTATTATTTGGCATTAAAAAATACATATAACCCTTAATTTTCGCCCTTCTACCACCAACCCTCATTTTTTAATAGCGATATTAGTACTGTAATAATCTTCAACTCTCAGTGGTCGATAACTGATCAATTATTATCAATCGATTAGTCATCCCCGCCAGGCGTCTACTGATGTCACTACTCACCCAGCAAACAGCACGGAGTGGGGATGAGAATGAAGCAGATTTTTTTAGAATGTTACAGGCAGTTCAAATATGTTCTAAGAAGTAAAAGAATGTTTTATTGTAACATTTCAGAATGATTTGGCAATGTTCAAGAATATTCCAGAATCTTGAAGATCATTCAAGAATGTTTCAGAATGTTAAAAAAAGTTAAAAAATGTTTTGAATCATTATGGGATGTTCTGGATAATTCTAAATTCGCGAATATTCTAGAACGTTCTATCAAACGTGTAATATATTCTTACCCGGGCAACGCCGGGTATTGCTGCTAGTTTAATCTAAATATATATATAGGTAAAATGCTAATGTTCGTACGTTTGACAGGGTTTTCTCTATCTCTACCTACTCCAATCAACTTCCTGTTGGGGTGGTAAATACCCCTTGGTCTCGGTGGGTGGAAGTGGGTGGTTGTAGATGGCAGGAAGGTAAAAAGAAATATTTCTGTCCTTTTTTAAGTCATAAGGACTTCCGGAAAGATCTCAAAATTTCTGAAATGATCTAAAAAATTCTAAAATGAGCGCAAACTGTTATTATCGACATAGAATGTTCGAGAAAGTTCTAAAAATTTCTTGAATGATCTAGAAAATTTAAAAAAGTGTACATCTACGTTTCAAAGTGATGTACATCTAAATATTCTAGAGTGTTCTGGTACTATGAATTTCGATGTTCGATGATATATAAATCAATATTCAGTGACTTTTTGTCAGTTAAATTGTGTTTGCAGTCGAGTGGAGATCAAATGGAAACAAGAGCGAACAGTGACCAAAAAAATTGAAGTGATTTCGACAAATGAAAAAAAAGCAGACTATTTTAATGTTCTAGAGTGTTCTAATACTAGAAATTTTGATGTCTGATGGAAATAAAAACCCAAATTCAGTGACTATGTAAATAAAAAAAACATAAATTTTTCATTTACTAAGCTGTTTCTTAAAATTATTTCATTTCGTTAGTTAGTTCACTCTATCAGATATACTTTATATACACCGTATGTTTAATGGCCGAATAAGTCTCTCAATATCTACGTTATCTATGATATAAATGTATAATATCTGCGTTAAAAAATAGATCCTTACATATTTTTTATACCATTAAACATGTGATGTATTTTAACCCGAGCAACGCCGGGTTTCACTGTTAGTATGAATATAAAAAGAAAGTTTGTGTACGTATGTCCAGCTTTTTTTCCATTACCATCTACTACTACCCACTCATGGTTGCAGTGGGATTTTAGGTAGCCCTTGGTCTGCACTTGCAAGTAAGGTAGTTTGGTTACGGTGGGTGGTAAAAATGTGTGATGGGATACTTCAATCCTTTTCTAACACATTGTACGGTTCATATAAACTCGAGATTGTACTGAGTGGCGTTTACTGCGTTTGTGAGTGACGATATTGAGAACTTTTCTTGAATATTCCAGACTTTCCAGAATGTTCCAAATACTTAAAACTGTTAACTACTCTGATTTAAAATGTCCACTCGCAGTGGCGTACCTAGGTAACCAAAGGCCCTGGGGCAAAAAATAAAATAGAGCCCCAACTAAACTATTTAAAACCGTTTGTTCCGTATTCGTCGTGTTCCGAATTCGACGTACTTCAGATTTGTTATAATTCAGATTCGTCGTAATACAGTCGACTCCATAATAATATAAAAAACCAAATACAAATTGTAACTTATTTTAATGAACAAATTAAAAGTATTTTATGAAAATAAAAGAAAATATCTACCTGTTACCATTCAAAAATATGGTCCTGACAGATACACAGACAGCGGAGGCACGTTATTAGGGTCCCGTTGAGCACCCTTTGGGTACGGAATCCTAATTAAGTGGATTTATTGTTACTCCAATAACACCACTTTCTTGACCGAGTATAGGTACGTTTTACGACGAATCTGGGTTACGACAAATTAAAATTTTATCAATACAACTCAAAAATATAAATATGTAGTTACATTTAAATAGTTTAAATGTTGCAAAGCTACTTTATCATTAGTTCTTTATTGTGCATATCAGGACACGTCCTGGTTCTACACGCAGAGTTTAGGAATGAATAACTGGATAAATTAATTAATATAGGTTTTTTTTAAATAAAAGTTAGTGGATATTTCTAACACAATTTATAGTTTGTAAGTCAGAGTCCGAGGGGCCCCTGAGCTTGGGGCCCTGGGGCACTGCCCCGTCTAGCCCTATGGTAGTCACGCCACTAGTCCACTGCATTATTTTTAATGTTACTTTTGCAAATCAACTAATTATGCATTATATTTAAAAGTTAATTAATTGTAACTTACTATAATACTGTTACGTAATTTACAATTTTACGTATTTTCTCTCCCAACACTTTTTATTAAATCAACTATAACACAACTATACGATAACTATTTCAATAACAACAACAACTCTATAACTATTTCGCTTGTCAATCGCTTTTCTTCTCTTCGAACTTATCTCTGTCGCTCTCTTCTATCGAATACTACTAAACTGTCCAACGCTGTTCCTTATATAATATTATGGACGTTTCTAGGCAACTCTCGAAACGTCCAGCAACTCTCGGACTTTCTGGAACGCGTCATAGGTTACTTCCACACAATTTTCGCAGTCGGCGCTTGTCAACGTCAGAATGACACATCTGTCACACTGCCCCCCCTCTAGCGCTGATCGTCCCGATCAGTTTCTTCCTCTGTGTATGGAGCCAACCGGTCGAGGTGTACAACTTTCATCTTCGATTTGGGGCCTCGTTGTATCCTGTAGACGACATCGTTTATCCGGGTAACCACTTTGTACGGGCCCTCCCAATTCCGTTGTAATTTAGGGCACCTTCCTTTCTTGCGAACTGGGTTATAGAGCCATACACGATCGCCCACCCTGAATCCAGTGGAATTCGCTCGCTGATCGTAGCGGGTCTTCATCCGGTCACTTTCGAATTTAATTCTTGTTCTGACGGCTTTATGGATGGTGTTAAGCCGCTCGCGTAGTTTAGACACATAATCGTCCGTGGACAGCGAAGAATCTTCAGGTCGACCAAACATTAGATCAGCAGGTAGTCTCAGTTCTTTCCCGAATAGCACGCAGGAGGGTGTCTGTCCGGTGGTCTCGTGTATGGATGTCCTATAGGCCAGAAGGAATAAGGGAATGTGGCGATCCCAGTCGGTCTGATGATCGTTCACGAACATCCTCAGGTTGTTTTCTATAGTCGCATTAAATCGCTCTACCATGCCATCAGACCGAGGATGCATCGGAGTCGTTCTAGTTTTCCTTATTCCCATCAATTCACACACTCGTTGGAATATTTCTGATTCAAAATTTCGGCCCTGGTCAGTATGAATTTCCATAGGAACTCCATATCGGCTGATCCAGTTGTTTATTATTGCCTCCGCCACGGTGGTTGCATCCTGGTTGGAGATTGCATAGGCTTCCGGCCACTTGCTGAAGTAATCCATCACAACGAGGATGTAGCGGTTGCCATCTTCAGTTCGGGGAAAGGGACCAGCGATATCCATGGCTATTCTTTCGAATGGCGCTCCGACGTTATACTGGTGCATTTTTCCTCGTGTTCTGGTTCTCGGACCTTTGTTGGAAGCACATACTTCGCATCTTCTACACCAGTCTTCCACATCCAATCTAGCATTCACCCAGTAATACCGTTCACGTAGTTTCTCTAAGGTCTTCTTCACACCAAAATGTCCACCTCCAGTCCCAGCATGCAGCTCTTTTATTACTTCTTTCGTCTTTTTCTTGGGCAATACAACTTGTAATCGCTTCTTAGTCCCGTCCGGACTTTCCCAGATTCTTTTAAGGACTCCATTCTCGAGCTTTAAGGAATCCCATTGGGCCCAATAACATTTCGTCGTAGTACTCAGGGGGCTTACATCCGCCCACGTTGGTCGAGATTCTCCTGCCTCCTTCCATTTCATGATGGGTCCAAGGTCATCATCGGTTCGCTGTTCCTCAATCAACACTGTATCTTCCCAATTCTCTTGTTTCTTCACGGTGGTATGTAGGCATGGAACTTGATCTAACCCTTCTTTTCTTTCCACAGAAGAACAATGTTTGCAATTCCGTGGGCATGGTCGTCTTGATAAGGCGTCGGCATTACCATGGTGTTTTCCTGGCCGATGCTCAATTTTGACATTATATTCCGGTTTGCTTCTTTCGGCGGTTGGCGTCTGTATTCTTCCAGATGGACATCCGCAGCTCAGGTGCCCAGTACGTCTGCACTTCCAACATGTAATTGCTCGTTTCCTTTTGTTACAATCGCGTGAAATATGCCCATATTTGTCGCAAGTCCAACATTTGAAATTGTATTCTTGTTTACTTCCTTCGGTAGCTGACGTATGTCTTCTTCCAGAGTGACAGCCGCTACTCAAGTGTCCTGTACGTCCGCAATTCCAACATGTAACTTCTCGCTTCCTCTTGACACAATCACGCGAAAGATGCCCCTGTTTGTCGCAAGTCCAACAGCGTGGGCGCTCACTCATCTCTTCTTTCGGTTTTGAAGACATGACTTCTTTAGCTATTTTTACCATTTCTTGCCGAAAAATTTCGCCATCTTCTTCAAAATTCAACCCAGCCTGCCGGATTCTAACATGTCCTTTGGATGCTTGTTTGGCTGCTTCATATTCCAGTGCGTGCGACAAAGCTTCGCCTGCAGTTTTATGTCGAGACATGCGCAGGGCTTGCTGTATTTCGACATCTCGCACTCCATCGACAAACATTTGAGTGGACAGTTGGTCTGTAAAGTCTTGAGGGGCACTAGGATAAGCCAACCGCACAAGCCTTTCGACGTCCGCTTCGAATTGCTGGAGGCTTTCGCTGCTACGTTGATAGCGACTTTTTAACTGCGCCTGGTACATTTGTTGTAGGTGTTTATCACCATAGCGCATCTCCAATCGATCCACCAGAATTTTAAAATCGTTTTGTTGCATTTCAGGTACACCTTGCAAAACGTCGAGAGCTTCCCCACGTAGCGCTATGATTAGGGCAGTGGCTTTCTCCATCTCATTCCACTCATTTGCCTTGGCAGCAGCGTCAAATTGTTTAAGATAGACTGACCAAGAAATCTTCCCATCAAATGTTGGTGGTTTTATTCTCGACATTCTTACACTTCCTTCTTCGCTTTTCTTTAGTATTGGGTATTCTTGAACTTTCAGATTGGCCTTCATTTCGTCTAATTCCTTTTGAAACTTTTTGTGCACGGCCTTCAACTCTTCTTGAACTTCTGCTCTTACTTCCTTTAAGTCTTCTTGAACTTCTACTCTAACTTCCTTTAACTCTTCTTGAACTTCTTTTAACTCTTCCTGAACTTCTACTCTTACTTCCTTTAACTCTTCTTGAACTTCAACTCTCACTTCCTTCAACTCTTCTTGAACTACTACTCTTACTTCCTTTAACTCTTCTTGAACTTTAACTCTTACTTCCTTTAACTCTTCTTTCAGTCCTTCTTGCTCAATTTTTATTGTTCTCAAATCTTCGATCAATTTATCTTGACCTGCCTTAATTTCTTCCTTCATTTCATCCTTGCCAGCTTTAATTTCTTCCTTCATTTCTACCTTCATTTCATCCTGGCCTGCCTTCATTTCTTTAAGCATTTCCATCAAAATTTTCATTTGCTCTTCCATTTTTGCCGCTTGACTTCTTGTTACTGGCATAAATCCTTACTCCTGACACCAATTGTTACGTAATTTACAATTTTACGTATTTTCTCTCCCAACACTTTTTATTAAATCAACTATAACACAACTATACGATAACTATTTCAATAACAACAACAACTCTATAACTATTTCGCTTGTCAATCGCTTTTCTTCTCTTCGAACTTATCTCTGTCGCTCTCTTCTATCGAATACTACTAAACTGTCCAACGCTGTTCCTTATATAATATTATGGACGTTTCTAGGCAACTCTCGAAACGTCCAGCAACTCTCGGACTTTCTGGAACGCGTCATAGGTTACTTCCACACAATTTTCGCAGTCGGCGCTTGTCAACGTCAGAATGACACATCTGTCACAATACTTTATACTTGCGATTGTGCACACCTGTTAAAAGATTCACTTGTATGGGAAAATAAGAGAAAACAACACAATGCGCAATTAACAACGACCTTGGCATGATGTAACGTAAAATTATATTCAGACCGGCGATTTTTCTTTTATTTTTATTCTTCCCTCATCATGATTTGCACATCTGGAGAAGGAGCACAAAATTAATTGTACTGGTATACATGGTATACAGAAAACATACTACATACTTACATACGTTCTTATATTGTATGTACCTATAGATGAATGGAAGTTTTATGAGTTCGATAATTTACAGCAATATTTTCACGATTGAAGTATATTACGTCCTCATTAAGATGAATGCATCATGAAATTGCTTAAATGACCACACTTTTTATAAATACAAGATAAAAGACCCTTTTTGTATATACCCGTACTTTTGGAATTGAATAAGGTACTTAATTATTTGTAACTTTATATTTTACACGTTTGATGGAACATTCTAGAATATTCGCGAATTTAGAACTATCCAGAACCCATAATGATTCAAAAGACTCTCTTACTTTTTTAACACTCGCGAAAGATTCTGGAACATTCTTGAACATTACCAAATCATTCTGAAATGAACATTCTAAAAAAATCTGCTTCATTCTCATCCCCACTCCGTGCTGTTTGCTGGGTGAGTGGTGACATCAGTAGACGCCTGGCGGGATGACTAATCGATTGATAATTATTGATCAGTTATCGACCACTGAGAGTTGAAGATTATTACAGTACTAATATCGCTATTAGAAAAAGGGAGTTGGTGGTAGAAGGATGAAAATTAAGGGTTATATGTATTTTTTAATGCTAAATCTTAAAAAAAATTGTCCAAAAAATAAAAAAGCTAGGGGTGGACAACCCTTATCAGTTAGGGGTATGAAAAATAGATAGTAACCGATTCTCAGACCTACTGAATATACATACACGAGAATTTTATATATTAGAAGAAGATCAAAATGTTTATTAGTCTGCTGCTTTGGTGTCATTTTTGAATGTAAATTCTTTAATATGAAAAATAATTCAGTTATTAAAAATGAGGTTACACCCAATTAATTCGAATAACCCTATTTTTCAACACTTGCAGTTTGCTATAAATCAACAAACTGCAATTTATTATGGAATGCTCCTGTCACACACGAACATGCTGTTTAATAAATGTTTTAAATGAACTAGGTACTATTTATTTACAAGTAATAGAGAATAATCGAAATGTAATAAATAAAAAAAAAAAACGAAGACTGTTTGTCATCCGTAAATATAACTAACTGTATATTTGTTAGCACGTTTTCTTAATTAACGAAACCAATGATATATCGGTTCTGAATAATTTTAACGGTTTCAAGCTGTTAACGGCGATCATTTCTCAAATATCCGGAAAATTTTAAAAACTGTGTCATTTTATTAACTAAGGAAAGCAATAAATATCGGATATAACGGGTGCTCTATGGAAAAACGATTTCTGGCCTTCTAACTTTCTAAAATACGTGATAGTACATACGTACTTAAATTAACAAAAATACTGCACAAATTTACATAATAAATTCACGGAATTTAAAAAAAAACGTCCAAAATAAAATAGTGTAGATGATATTTTCTAATTTGGACCCACTTTTTAAGAGCCTTTTATAAGAATACATTATCTTTTTAAATATGGTTAGGCATATTATTATAATTTTTGTTTTGATGCCCCATAAACAGGGTTGCCACAATATGGGGGATGATAATTATTAGGGAAATTAATGCAAGCAGGAAGCAATAGAAAATGTCGAAAAGTATCGGATAATGTAATGGTAATTCAATGTTTCGACTTTTATCTATATTTATTATTTATATTTAAAATTTATGTCAGTTATAAAATTTATATCTATTAAATAGTCTATTATTTGTTACTCATTTTTCAAAACATCAAACTCGCGTAACCCACAAGTGTTATTTAAAAAAAGTCGCACTTCGGAATCTGGCTTAGATTTTTTTATAAAACACTATGTATAACGGAATGACAAAACGACGACAACACTCACTTCGTTCGTGTTGTCTTTACATACTGTAACCATGCGATCCTAAGGAATCAAACAAAATCTTTCTTTGATTACCTAGTTCACTTCAGTTCCTGAAGAAGGTAACCTCGTTACCAAAAAGTGCTTCGGATTTGATTACCTAATAAGTCAGTATAAATTAAAAAAAAAGGAATATGTCACCCAACCTAAAAATGGAAATAAACGGAAAACATTTGTTAAAATTTAATTTAAAAACGATATTCCGATTCAATCCGGAGGTACGCCACCTTGTATATTGTTACACTCGCGATACGTTTTCTTCATTTAAAAAAAATAAAACTCTCACCTCTTTAGAATCTACTATTACTGACGCTTAACAAATTTAAACTCATTTAGATTTATTTTTATTAATTTTAATTTTTAAAGAAATCATTTTTCATAGAAAGTTCTGCAAGGCCTAAAACCGAAAATGCAACTATCAATTTTTCTCAGTTTTGTCAAAAAATATAAATTTTGCTTAAGTATAAAGTACTTTTATTTTTGATATATGAAAAAAAAAGCATGTTTCTAATGCCATTTTACGTTAATATACCGATTTTGAACAAGATATTCCTTCTTTGAGAAAATTTTACTTTTTGACTTTTTTTGGTACACCCCCTGACAATTTGGAATTCATTGAAAAAACTTAAAAAAAGCGAAATGTAAACAATATCATACCAATTTTTGTTAATCATATTCAATGGTATGGTTAGTAGTATGTCTTTTTCAATTAATTCGAAATTGTCAGTTACGAGGGTGGAAACTAAAAATGCAAAATTTTATGAGATCCTGATCCGAGTCCCATAGTGGGAAGACCCAATTAAAAATAAGTGCAAATTTTACAAAACAACAACGAACCGTTGTCGTCGCTGGTGTTTTCGCAAGCTCATTAATTACTTCATCAATGTCGAATAACTCCTGAGTATGTTCAAAAAAATATTACTAATTATGACTAGTTAATTCCAATAAGATTGATGAAGAATTTTGTTAAAGCAATAGATAGGATGAAAAAAGGTCCTTCTATTCAGAAAATGATTTCCAAAAATGATTGAAGTAAATATATAAAGACGGCGTATTTGCGGGCGTATAATGAGGGGAATAACGAAAGATGAAAAATTTGAGTGCTAAATGAAACTGAATTGCGAGTTTGGAACAACTTTTTAATCAGTTGTTGCAAATTTTCTTAGAACTATGCCAACTGACAGTTACTTACAATTAGATATTATGAGTAGATTATTTTATAAGATGTAAAATGCCGCTAGAAATTCAATTTCTCGATACTCATATAGATTTACTAGCAGCAATACCCGGCGTTGCTCGGGTAAGAATATTGTTACGAGTACTTGCCAATTAAGTTGGTGTGAGCATAATTAATGAACATCTTCCCTGATTACATAAGGAATATTCTCGGCTTTCCTGATACATCTAGAAAACACCAGCAAAGATCAATGGGAAAACAATTGAATTACTAGACGGCTGTAGAATACCCTAGAAAAAGGCTGAGAAGACTATAAAAGCGGACGAGACACTCACACCGAGTTAGTTGACAGTTTACAGTAACAGCTGATGCAAAGCGATCGATAGGCGATACAGGCGAACCACAGAGGCGATAGTGTTCATAGAGAGCGATAAATAGTGTCTACCGGAACGGCGATTAAAAAGTGACTTTTAGTGAAATAAATTGTGCGGACTTGTTCATAACTGTAGTGTAGTCAAATTAATTTTAGTAATTAAATAAACTCGTTGTTTTGTTAATTGTGTTTTCTGTGACCGAACACGTCACATTTGGTGTCAGGAGTGGGATAGTAAGGGAATTGAAGATTCCCGAAGAAAGTTAGTGCGACAGATCGTAGAAGAGGTCCGAAGAGAAGAAGAATTTTGAAGCCTTATGCCAGTAACAAGAAAAAAATCAGCGATAATGGAGGAACAAATAAAGGCTTTAATGGAAATGATGAAGGCAATGAAGGCAGGCCAGGAAGAAATGAAGGCAGGCCAGGAAGAAATGAAGGCAGGCCAGGAAGAAATGAAGGCAGGCCAGGAAGAAATGAAGGATAAAATGGAAGCTGGACAGGACGAAATGAAATTAGCACAAGAAGAAATGAAGGAAGAAATTAAAGCAAGCAAAGAAGAAATTAAGGCAGTTCAAGAGAAATTGGTCGAAGATATAAGGACTATAAAAATTGAGCAAGAAGGATTAAAAGAAGAGTTACAGGAAGTACGACAAGAATTGGGGATACGACAAGAAAAGCTAAGAGATGAGTTGAAAGAAGTACAAGAGGAAGTAGAGAAGATGCGACAGAAGGTCGAGAACACAAGACCGGCTAGGGAAGTAAAGTCCGAAGACACTGCGAAAGCAATCAGAATTAAACCACCGACTTTCGACGGAAAAGTTTGCTGGTCTGTATACAAACGACAGTTCGAGGCAGCGGCAGAAGCAAACAACTGGAACGATTTTGAGAAAGCAACGGCGCTGGTCATAGCTCTGCGAGGAGAAGCATTGGACGTCCCTCAAGGTATTCCAGAGCGCCAACAACGGGACTTCTCTGCGCTGCTAGAGCGACTTGAAATGAGATATGGCGACAAACATTTGCAACAAGTGTACCAGACTCAACTGAAGTGTCGCAATCAGAAGACATCAGAAAATCTACAGGAGTTCGAGGCTGATGTGGAACGTCTAGTTAGATTGGCCTATCCTACCGCTCCGCAGGACTTCGCAGACCAGGTAGCAGTCCAAACATTCGTCGATGGTGTAAGGGACACCGACTTACAACAAGTTCTCCGTTTGGCCCGTCATAAGACTGCGAGTGACGCACTGGCGCACGCCTTAGAATTCGAAGCTGCAAAACAAGCTTCCAAGGGCCACGTGCGTGTACACCAAACAGCTGTTGAAGACGACGAATACAAGAATGAAGTTACGAGGCTGATTAAAGAATGCGTCGAAACTGTCAAGAAGACTACCATCAACGACAAGAGAGAATCGGCCAAATGTTGGGAATGCGGGAAGGTCGGTCACTTTTCTCGAGACTGTGGCCAAAATAAAGGAAGACCAAGGTGCTGGGAATGTGGAAGGCACGGACATTTACGGCGAGACTGCCCGGCCGAAGAACGCCGTGCGGACCGACAGCAGTCGGGAAACTAAAATCAGCCAACTTTGAGGGGCGCAAGTTGGCTTCTCCCCACCAAGCCCCAGCCGAAATCGTCGTTTCCCAACTAAACGGAAGCAAGTCCTTATTCGTCGAAGGTCACATCAACAACAAGAAGGTTAGAATGGTGGTCGATACGGGAGCTTCTAAGACCATAATCCGGCCGAACATCGTTAACGAGTGGAGAATCCGTCCCCTGCAGAGGAAGCTACGTTTGACCACGGTTACCGGAGAAACAGCGCCGATTAGAGGAGAATGCGATATCGAATTGAGATTGGGAGAAGTATGCCTTCGACACAGGGCACTGGTAGCCGATGTCGCCGACGACGTGATCATTGGATTGGATCTTCTTGAACGAAACAAAATTAATCTGGATTTGGGCTCCGGCATTTTACGCATCGGCAAGGAAGAGTTGGTGATGACAAACCCCACCAAAGAGTACGGTCTTCGAAAGGTCATCGTAGCAGAAGACCGATTACTACCTGCTAGATCCGAGGTAGTTCTCAAAATAAACATCGACGGCGAAGGTGCGGATGGTTTGGTGGGGATAGTAGAAGCCAAAAACCCGGATTTGACACAGAAAGCCATACTGATAGGACGAACACTAATTCGAACTGGGACGCCGAACGCATCTGTCAGAGTGGTCAATCTGAAGGACTTCGAGCAAAAAGTGTGTAAAGGAATGGAAGTAGGAGTCCTTGAACCCGTGGTGTCCATCCTCCAGTGCGAAGTTGAAGCTGAACCCTCAATGGCAGAGAGCGAACCACTTCCAACCGTTCTTCGAGACTTAGTGCAGCGTTCGGCCACAAACCTTAACAGCGACCAAATTAGAAAATTCGAAGAACTACTCAGCAAGTATCGAAACGTCTTCGCCCTCTCTGACAACGACTTTGGGAGAACGAATCTGACATACCACCGTATAGACACGGGATCAGCTCGTCCTATTAAACAACCATCTAGAAGAGTTCCATGGGCTAAGCAAGAAGAAGTCAACAACCTGGTGAAGAACATGGAAGAACAGGGGGTAATCGAACCATCACAAAGTGCTTGGGCTTCGCCGATAGTGTTGGTTAGGAAGAAGGATGGATCGACCAGGTTCTGCGTTGACTACAGGAAGCTCAACGACGTAACTTTAAAGGACAGCTATCCCTTACCCAGAATCGACGACACCCTTGACAGCTTGGTTGGTGCCAAATGGTTTTCAACGTTAGATTTGAAGAGTGGATACTGGCAAGTGGAACTGGATCCACAAGACAAGCAGAAGACCGCATTCACGACTGGTTACGGGCTGTGGCACTTTAACGTTATGCCATTTGGACTATGTAACGCTCCCGCCACCTTCGAGCGACTTATGGAAAATGTGCTACAAGGGCTGAATTGGAAGGTTTGTCTGGTGTACCTAGACGACGTGATAGTACTGGGAAAGACATTCGAAGACCACCTCCAGAATGTCGAAGAAGTGATCAAGAAGCTTTCAGCAGCCAAGTTGAAACTCAGTCCCAAGAAATGCCATCTGTTTTGTAAGGAGGTGAAATATCTTGGCCACGTTATCACCTCGGAAGGAATAAGAACTGATCCTGACAAGACTGAAGCTGTGAGAAGTTGGCCTGTTCCGAAGAACCAACACGACTTGAGAAGCTTTTTGGGGCTGTGTTCCTATTACCGACGATTCGTAAAGGGATTTGCAGATATAGCTCGACCGCTCCACAAGTTAACAGAGGATGGTGTCCCTTTCCAATGGTCAGAAGGATGTCAGCAAGCTTTTGAAACACTGAAGTCTACCCTTTCTCAAGCCCCAATACTGACGTACCCACAGTTCGACACAGACTTCATTGTCGATACGGATGCCAGCAATGTAGGAATTGGTGGTGTACTGTCGCAGATGCAGGAAGGAAAAGAGAAAGTCATTGGCTACTTCAGTAAGGCACTGTCAAAGCCGGAGCGAAACTATTGCGTGACCCGTAGAGAATTGCTGGCAGTCGTCAAAACTCTCGAACATTTCCATAAGTATCTCTACGGACGAAAATTCCTGCTAAGGACAGACCATGCGTCCCTGAAATGGCTGCTGCAATTTAAAAACCCAGAAGGACAACTGGCTCGATGGCTACAGCGGCTACAAGTATACGACTTCAGCATCGAGCATCGTGCTGGAAAACAACATGGTAACGCTGATGCCCTCTCGCGAAGACCATGCTCGAAGAACTGCAAACATTGCATGGCCGCCGAAAAGAAGGAACCAGTCAACTTGGCAAGGATCTGTCAAACGATGGTGGAACCGGAAGAACACTGGCAGAACGAAGACCTGGCGAAAGACCAAGAAAACGACGAAGACATTAAACCGATACTGCGGTGGAAAAAGGCAGGAACAGCACGACCTACCTGGGCAGATGTTAGTAGTACGAGTACCATCACGAAGAGCTATTGGGCCTTATGGGATTCGCTCATCGTCGAGAATGGGGTACTAAAAAGAGTGTGGGAAAGCCCTGACGGAACTAAAATTCGACATCAAGTAGTTCTCCCGAAGAACAGAGTCAACGAGGTGCTGACAGAAGTCCATGGAGGTGTTGGTGGAGGACACTTCGGAGTAACAAAGACGTTGGCGAAAGTGCGAGAGCGATTCTATTGGCTAAAGTGTAGAAGAGACGTCGAAAATTGGTGTAGGAAGTGCCCAACGTGTGCGTCAGCCAAGGGACCTCAGACTCGAAGCCGAGGGCGAATGAAACAGTACAATGTTGGTGCCCCATTTGAGAGAATAGCTCTGGACGTAGCAGGACCATTCCCAACAACAGCTGCTGGCAATAAGTACATCTTGGTAGTGATGGACTATTTTAGCAAATGGCCCGAAGTGTACGCAATCCCAAATCAAGAAGCTACTACGGTCGCTGGAATGTTGGTCAACCAATGGATCAGCCGGTATGGAGTTCCGATGGAGATCCACTCTGACCAGGGACGGAACTTTGAATCCGCAGTATTCCGGGAAGTCTGTGAGCTGCTAGGAGTACAGAAAACTAGGACCACTCCATTACATCCACAATCTGACGGAATGGTCGAACGGTTTAACGCGACGCTAGAAACCAATTTGAAAATGGTTGTTAACGATCATCAGACAGACTGGGACCAGCATATACCTTTGTTCCTGTTGGCCTATCGAAGTGCGGTTCATGAGACCACCGGCAGAACACCAGCCAGCATTTTATTTGGAAGAGAGCTGAAGTTACCGATGGACATCCGGTTTGGACACCCAGAAGATCGGCGACCTTCAGCTACCGACTACGCACAGCAGCTAGAGGAACGACTCGATGCCATCCATAGAGCCGTTCGTAACAAAATCCAAGTAGAGAGTGACCGCATGAAGACCAGGTACGACCGGAGAGCCAACAGCACAGGATTCAGAGAAGGGGACCAGGTGTGGCTTTACAATCCTGTCCGTCGGAAAGGACGCTCACCGAAGCTACAGCGAGCCTGGGAAGGACCTTACACTGTGGTCAGAAGGCTGAATGACGTGGTCTACCGTATTCAGAGAGGACCAAAGGCCAAGATGAAAGTTGTACACTTGGACCGCCTGGCGCCCTACAAAGGTCAAGACATTGATCGGGACGATCAATTCTAAGAAGGGGACAGTGTTACGAGTACTTGCCAATTAAGTTGGTGTGAGCATAATTAATGAACATCTTCCCTGATTACATAAGGAATATTCTCGGCTTTCCTGATACATCTAGAAAACACCAGCAAAGATCAATGGGAAAACAATTGAATTACTAGACGGCTGTAGAATACCCTAGAAAAAGGCTGAGAAGACTATAAAAGCGGACGAGACACTCACACCGAGTTAGTTGACAGTTTACAGTAACAGCTGATGCAAAGCGATCGATAGGCGATACAGGCGAACCACAGAGGCGATAGTGTTCATAGAGAGCGATAAATAGTGTCTACCGGAACGGCGATTAAAAAGTGACTTTTAGTGAAATAAATTGTGCGGACTTGTTCATAACTGTAGTGTAGTCAAATTAATTTTAGTAATTAAATAAACTCGTTGTTTTGTTAATTGTGTTTTCTGTGACCGAACACGTCACAATATATTACACGTTTGATGGAACATTCTAGAATATTCGCGAATTTAGAACTATCCAGAACATCCCATAATGATTCAAAACATTTTCAAACTTTTTTTAACATTGTGAAACATTCTTGAATGATCTTCAAAATTCTGGAACATTCTTGAACATTACCTAATAATTTTGAAATGTTATAATATAACATTCTTTTACTTCTTAGAACATATTTGAACACCCTGTAACATTCTAAAAAAATCTGCTTCATTCTTATCCCTACTCCCTGCTGTTTGCTGGGTGAGTAGTGACATCAGTAGACGCCTGGCGGGGATGACTAATCGATTGATAATAATTGATCAGTTATCGACCACTGAGAGTTGAAGATTATTACAGTACTAATATCGCTATTAAAAAATGGGGGTTGGTGGTAGAAGGATGAAAATTAAGGGTTATATATATTTTTTAATGCCAAATCATAAATAATATAAAGAAGTTAGGGGTGGATAATCCTTATTACTTAGGGCTATGAAAAATAGATAGTAGCCGATTCTCAGACCTACTGAATATGCATATAAAATTTCATATAAATCGGTCAAGCCGTTTCGGAGGAGTATGGTAACTAACATTGTGACACGAGAATTTTATATACATATTAAATTTTCCGAAAATTTAGATACTGTAGGTGACTCATATGAAATACTGTCCCATAAGACATTTATGCAATGAAAAAACAGATTTCAACGTAAAAGTGGAGGTAATTTGGTTGCTGATTATTACTGAACATTGTTAAGGGATACTTCAGAAAAAAATATCGTCATTAAACATGACAATAACATTCTAAGGCATATTTAAGATTAAAAGCAGTGCATTTATTGTTTTGTTATATTGTATTAAAAAATAATAATGCCTTATAACAATAAAACTATGGGCGATAGAAAAAATCTAAGGCCACTTGCAGCAAGTTTTATATGTGTCACAAACAAGAAACTTAATGTTTCTTGATCAGTGTTATTAGGAAAGTTTTAAATATTTTTTGGACACCTTAACAAGCAACTGAAATTTCTATGCCATCCCTTTAGAAATATATAACGCTACAACTTGCGTTAAATTATTTATTTTCCAAAAGCTTTTTCAATTTTATTTAAACTATTTTTCAATAATTTCAATCATCATCTTTAAGGTTACAAAGTAGTGACTGTAACATTTCTGTGCAATCGTGTAAATGATTCACATCATGCACTAGTTTGTCTCGAATGCTGCAGATTCTGTGATAATTACCGAGCCGTTTGATGCTTTTAATACTAAGCTATTAACCTCATCTCTGAAATAAATCAAATGTAACATTCGGTCTAGACTAATTACTTGATTACCGGATAATTATTACTATGCCATGTTACAAAACCAGACAGATACTTCAGACAAGCAAAATGTCCCTATAATTATCTTGTACACTCTAAAAAATGTACTGTTAAAAAATTTCAACTTAGCACCATTCTACATACAATCATCTCCTTTGTAAGTACTATATATATCCAAGTACCTACCTACAGATTGTACAGGAATGTATCGAATTAAAGTAAAATTTAGCTGAAAACTTAATAATTCAGCAAATTTTATTAATTAATTGATTTGACAATTTTTACATTTGGTCTCGGCTTTTTTTATAATGAATCTTTAACTAATCTAACCTAACATAATCCCCAGAAAATTTGAACGAAAAAGAACCAATTTCTAAATAGGTAAAAGAGAAATTGTAAGGTAATTTGTATGAAAAAGTTCTTTAACCTACACACAGCAGAGAAAAACTACAATATATTATTTATCAAAAAACATTTTAAACTGAAATTTAATGTATTTACATATTAATATGGACGATGTGATTACAATAAATACTAATCATATTTCATTAACGTAAAATAAGTTCCTAAAGAAATGCTTTTGTTTTAAAAAGTCCTTAGTATAAAGTGTTTTTCAAGTTGATGGGCTATTAGAAGTAAATAAATTAGTAGAAGGAATCAAATTCTGAAACTTGAGCTCATTCGGTTATTGTTTATGCCGCTTTTTTTAAAAATATTTTCAAGTTTGATTTACATCCCGTTATACCGGAAGTCGACACCAACTTTATTATTTTAAACGGAATGGTATATTTTTTACGCTGAATTAGAATAAAACGTGTACTTCTAAGGTAAGTTTGGTAACCAACTTGTACTCCTATGACGATCGGTTTCTGAGTTAATTTAATTTATAGAAAAAAAAATCGCTACCATAACCCAAATTATAAAAAATCATAACTTCCACAAAATATGACTTAGAGTGTTGAAATTTTTACTAGTAATAGCTGAATATTAGTGCTAACGCCTTGACAAAATTGAACTTAATAATTTATACAGGGCGTTCAACATAAAATTCTAAAGTTTAAGAACTTCAAACACGAAAAAACTTCGTTTTTTCAAATGGCACCTCCTGTTTTTAATTTTGTCAATCGATTCGTCTTTCGATCTATATGGATACTTCCTATTGTTTTATTTGAAAATTTTGGAGTAATTTTGAATTATGACTTAAAATAGCTAATTTTAAAAATTTTCGCATATAAAGGTGTGCCTTGGAAAAATGACAACTACCGGCAATCAATGGAAACTGAAGCCAAAAATCGCCTTTTAGATTAATTTCTGTTACAAAAAATAATCAAAAACGAAAACTTCCATTGAAGTATTTATTATAAACATTTGTGTCGAACATCTCCTCAACAGAAATTAAGCGATAAAAAAGGTTTTACTGTGATTTGCTTTGATTGTCGTTAGTTGCCAATTGTCCAAGGCACAGTCTGATTACGCTAAAATTAACGAAATTATCTATATTTTAAAAATTCTAAATTACTCAAAATTTTACAAATAAAACAGTAGGGAGTAGGTATCTATATGATTCGAAAGAGGATAAAAAAAGGAATCGATTAACAAAATTAAAATCGGTAGGTTCCATTTGAAAAAACGAAGTTATTCGTGTTTGAAGTTCTTAAATGTTAGAATTTTATTTTGAACGCCCTGTATAAATTATTCAGTTCAATTTTGTCAAGGCGTTAAAAACAATTGTTTTTAATGTGATTTTTGTTGCTGTACACAAGAAGATAAAGATTTAATATCTGGCTCATATTTAGTTAATTTCAACAGTACGCATGCAGAGCTCGACTCATCCGTCATTCTATTCCTATATTTATTTTTTATAAAATTTAATTCTGAAAATTGAGATTCACATGCCCACCACGATGAAAATGTTGATAAAATTGCCTTTTCAAATATTTTTAAAGTTTTAAACAATTAAACGTGTCAGGAACTGAATTCCATGTATAGTTAGAATTTCATCTTCTGCAATTTTATTTATTTTATCCAATAATCGATTACTTTCAATAATTTCTAAATCATTTCTTAAATCAACAAATTTTTGGTTCTATATGATACTTGACTGAAATTCAACTAATTCCATTTCTAATTCATTAAAATTTAACCACTCAACGACTTTTAAATTTAATTTTTCAAATGGTTTTGTATCAGGATATAAAATAAATTTTGATTCAAGCGCTGCGACAGCAACAACATTCAAATACCTTAAGAAGGCGAAACTGGATACGCAAAAAAATTTATCTAATGCGCATCTGTATATACTTCGAAAGAATTCATGCGATATTTTAATAATAAAATGTATAATTTGACGGTTCTAATTAGCATACTAAGACAGGTATTCAGTACTACAAATTTATATCATAAATTATAAATTAAGTGTAGATTAATAATTTTTAATTCATTTCTATTAAAAAAGATAACTTAAAAAAAATTGTTTTTGTGCGTGCCATCAAAATTTTCAAACGGGCCACTAGTGGCACGAGTGCCAATGGTTTGCCATCCCTGTAATAGACCATCAACTTCAAAAACTGTATACAACTTATTATTTCGAAGAGATAAACTAACGTGGTAAAATGTTGTCATCTTGGTTACTTGGTTTAACATAATTGGGGAATATAACTATAAGAACGTTTATACATAATAAAAAATAGCTTATAGTTTCAATATGACACTCCTTGGATTCAAAGTGATGTGGCTATTAATTTATGACATGTGATGTAAAATTTTACAATATTGCCTATAGATTCGTTTGTGTACCTCATGTACGTGTTTTGCGTTTTCTTCCTGTATTTAGTGCGGTGAACATGGGTTTGTGTTCTTGATGTTTAATAAAATAAAACTGACAGATTATAGAAAAAGGCCATACCTCATAAGATAATCAGAAATTACAACGAGTTGGGACAACTAATCATTCCTGACAGCACTGCTAACGAAGAAGACGATAATAATAAGTTGTAACCTTCTTAATTGTTTGTTGCTGAAATGGCTATTTTTTTAAACATTTTTTATATTGTAGTTTGTGTTTGTGTTGAAATAAAATCAAATTAATTATGTATTTAAAATATTCATTATATTATAAATGAAATTAAATGGGTAAAATTTAATCCTATGATCTCATTAAATTCAAATAGTAAATATAAATATATTTAAACATTTTCAATACAGTATATTGTAGAATTAAAAAGTTCATCTTATGAATTACAAGCCATCTGATTTAATTATTTATTACCGAGATTAACTTAACATGTTTTCTTTGATTAAAAAAAAAAAAACACTAATGGCGCAAAAACATAAAGAAATATATTTAAAATGTTACTGTTTTTTTTTCTTGCACCTTTATATAACTTTTATTCAGGTTTTTATTTTTTAAATAATATTGAGAAAAAGTAAAAATTGCAAGATGCTGACGTCCGGTTTACCTCGATTTTACTCGGACGTTTTTGAGCTGTAAGAATGTGTAATTTAAATTTAGCAGGTTTGACATTAATTGGCGGTTACGTCTGGGCCTCCTCGAAACTATTTCTATGTGTGAATCACTTTCGCATGTAACATAGACTAGGCATGTAACCTACAATGCGGATTGGGTCGCGAGTTTGAAATAATTTTCCCCTTCAAAACATGGCTAGCTGTCGTACACCAAATAAAATAAATAAATAAACAAAGTAGACATCTGTTTTGTAGTCCTACATTACGATGAAAATATATCTACCACACTTTCAACTAGTTTAAGGAAACTGAAAAAAAGCGTAACAAATGTAATTTTGAATCAGATAAACAAGAATCTCTTTTTCTGAAGGTAAAAGAACGAGAATATAAGAATAATTAATACAACTTTCCTTACCTATCCCTACGTATTAGAGTATACAGCGAACTTTGAATTCGATACATTCCTTTTAAGGAATCAATTTAAGCTAATAATGCCCTATTCAATTGTTGACCGTTTTCGAGCTATTTTATTTTTATAATTTTCAAAAGTTCAACTATAAAGTATAAACCGTAATAAAATAATTTTCAATAATAAATGAACCAAAATTAGATAATATGAACTCGCAAATTGCGTACACGTTGAAAAAAATAACTGATTTTTGAATTTAAAATTTTATTTATTATTTTTATTATAAAAAAAGCGTACAAATGACATTAAAAATCAACATGTACCATTGGCTTTAAAATTGAATGAAAATCCTATAAGGAAATTCTCCTTTACAGTAATAATAAAAAGTCGGGCATACACTCACATTGCTAAATACAAATTCAAAGTAAAAGTGGATTTTACGAAATAAAAAACACATTATCTAAATATATAAAAAAAAATTAATTAAGAATCCGACGAGTAGTTCTGATTTTATTAGACTTTCCTTTATCTATGCTATGAGACGTTGCTTCGTACCAAATTTCAAGATTCTAAGTTCACGGGAAGTACCCTGTAGGTTTTGACTCGAAAATTTGCGGCATAAACGGCTGTATCTTTTGATTGCGTTGGCTTAAAAGTTTGATTTTTTCACAGCTCGAAGGAACAATAGACCGGAGTATTTGGTATAAATTTTAGCTAGATATCTCCACGCGTTCTTGAGAAAAAGGGTCTTGACAGACGGACGGACAACGAAGTGATCCTATAAGGGTTCCGCTTTTTCCTTTTGTGGTGCGGAACCCTAAAAATTAAATATCTCAAAAACGGTCAACAATTGAATGCGATATTGTTACCTTATAATGATAACGATGAAAAAACACACAAATAAGTTTCAAGAAATTTTATTTGATCACTACGATCGAAGACAACAATTATTATTGTATTTACCTGAGGAAGCCACAGTTTGGTGAAACGATCGTAGTGATCAACTACAATTTCCTGAAACTTATTTGTGTATCAGTGGCGGATTTACACATTTGCCGCCCGTATTTGTCAATGAAATTGCAACTTTATGATTGTATTATATTTTTATAATCAACAAATATTGATAAGAATTCATTAGGGTTAAAAATGTAAGAATGTTAAGAAGAACTTTCGTTGAATGGATATTTACAGCTTTTATTAATTTCAATATTATCATTATTGTTTTTTTTTTAATTATCATCGTTCTAAGAAATGTATAATATTTATGAAATTCTGTGCAACAACATGCAATTTTTTATGTGTAAATTTATTAAATTTTTATTCTACACTCAAACAGGTTGTTAATATCATCGGAAATATCAATAGAAAAGTATTAATTTTCAACATATAAAATATCGAAGAAAGTAAAAGGCACAAAAACTTTTCACAAATATATTTAAGAGATACACAACTATAGTTTCGCTATGATATAGCTTTATCAAGTGTTATTGGTATTGTACAAGTTCATTATACAGATTATTTGCTTATATCTAATTCTATTGCTAGGGGAGGGGGTTGGTATTTGAACAAATTCAAGAGAGGTGAATTACTTAAATCTATTTGATCATTTAATAATAAATCCGGATTATAATTTTTTATTTTATTAATTTCTATTGACCTTTTGTTTAATTTAAAACTTTTTCCTAAAGTGTGTAAAATTTTAAAATCTTTATTAAATAGGTGATTTTCTGTCAATAGGTGGTTAGCATAATTGGAGTTTTGTTTTTTATTAATGTAACTTTTAAGATGCTCAGAGATTCTAGTATTAAAAGATCTTAAAGCATCTTAAAAGTTACATTAATAAAAAACAAAACTCCAATTATGCTAACCACCTATTGACAGAAAATCATCTATTTAATAAAGATTTTAAAATTTTACACACTTTAGGAAAAAGTTTTAAATTAAACATACTAGAGTCAATAGAAATTAATAAAATAAAAAATTATAATCCGGATTTATTATTAAATGATCAAATAGATTTAAGTAATTCACCTCTCTTGAATTTGTTCAAATACCAACCCCCTCCCCTAGCAATAGAATTAGATATAAGCAAATAATCTGTATAATGAACTTGTACAATACCAATAACACTTGATAAAGCTATATCATAGCGAAACTATAGTTGTGTATCTCTTAAATATATTTGTGAAAAGTTTTTGTGCCTTTTACTTTCTTCAGTATGTACAATTTTCACCAAGTAAATGCCAAATCAATATCATATAAAATATCTATATAATATTTGTTATTGTTATTTTTAAGCAATTTTTTTTCGGATAACATTTCTCTTCGAATAGATATATTTAAGTGGTGAAACATATTACACATTAATTGAATAGTGTGGGTGGAACTAAATAAAAAATTATGGCAATAATTAATTTAAAAAATAGGTAAAAATACTAAATTTAAAATGTAACACTTAAACGCTATTGGAATATTTAAAAAATTCAAAATCACAATAGTATATTTTATAAATAAGCGTTTAGTAATTTTTCATATACAAACGTTAGTGTATTCAGTATACTGTATAGCACTAAAATATTGTAATTTTTGTTGAATTTTTGAGCCTCGTTTTTTTCTGTGTATAAGATAATAACTTTTTTATTTCTGTAAGACAAAAAACTTATTGAGCAAAGTTTGCCATCCCCTAAAATCTGCCGCCCTAGGCTCTAGCCTATTCAGCCTGCTGGTAAATCCGCCACTGTTGTGTATTTTTTCATCGTTATTTATCATGAAGTTTCAACAAGTAAATGCCGAAACAGTTACCTAAATATTGTTAGCTTAAATTAATTCCTTATTGCACCTACAATAACACCTTAAAAGGAATGTATCGAATTCAAAGTTACCCTGTAATTCGCTAAAATTCTTATTTGTCGAATGGCTTCCGGGCTGGTTCCCACGTCGATTTATTTGTTTTGACGTTTCCAGAGTCATGTCGTTCTCTTCTTCAGAAGATCTGAAACTGGACCACCAGGGATATAAATACCAACAGCAGCACAGGATCTCCAGTTTCAGACCCTCTGAAGAAGAGAGAGCGACATGACTCTCGAAACGTCAAAACCAATAAATCGACAACGTGGGAACCAGCCCGGAAACCATTCGAAAAACGACGTCAACCAGGGAAGCCTGCAGGCCGAACCAAAATTTTGATTTGTTTTATTCCAGTATGCAATGGCTCTTGTAATTATAATCATCTACTACTAATTGAATATAAGAATAAAATACTTTTTAATTAATGATGAAGTATCATTTGAAGGGCGTAAAATCCAAATTTTATTACACCCCCAGTGTTCATAATAATACGACTAATTAAGACCCTGCCTATCCAATGTACTAGCATTCAGAATAATACTTAAAAAACTTAAAGACAATTTAAAATGTTTAAGTAAGTTAAATCTGTATTTACTTATTTATATTAAATGCCAATTTTCTTCAATAATAAATGTGTATTTATTTATTATTTTTTGTTTCAGAATATAATAATTGGAATAGCCTCTGGAATGGTAGCATGTTTCGGACGATTATCTGCCCGTCGTCAGGAACTTTTGCTTTTTATGGCAATATCAATGCTAATAGTTAATGTAGTCAACGCAGTGATTAGCGAATGGAATTTCTATTGGACTGATATGATCAAGATATTGGAAGATCATCAGTACAATACGCTTATTTATTTTGGTAAATAACAAATAAAATAACATTTTCAGTGAAATAATCTCACGATTGACACCATTTATTGTTGTTAAGAAGTTATATGAAATTTTAATTATTTCCACGCGGTGTATGTAGGTAGATAACCCATTAAACATGTTCGTATGCGAACAATATCAATTTGTTAATAATTTAAGAAACCAAGGCGTTTTCAAGAAATACTAATATTTTATAAGGAAAGATGAAAGTCATTTCATGTTCATTCTTAGCTCAAAAAAATATTTTTTATAATTATTCAAGTAAAACAAATTCACTATATATTCATTGTGGTCAAATTATAAGTTAAAAAAAAAGCTTTTCAAATAAAAGCTGCTCCCTATTTTAATACAACATTCTGTAGATCGGCCAAATATAATTCACTATACAGGGTGTGGAAGAGTTTCAAAAATAAGATTTAGTTTAAATGGCAGCGCCCTTAAATATTCGGATGTTTATTTTTATTTTTGCAATTTCTTAACACCCTGTATAGCAAATTAAATTTGGCCGATCCAAAGAATGTTGTATTTAAATAGGGAACAACTTATAGTTGTTAAGGCTCGAACTTTGTAAAAAAATTAATAATGATGAGTTTGTTTCAACTTTTGATGAATAATGTAGTCTTCGCTTGCTTCGACTGACTCCTACATCCGCACCTAGTATGTTTTTAACTTTCTCCTTTCTCTATTCTTGGTAATGCCCTGATAAGTTGATTTATTATTAATTCCACATTCTCAATTATTATAAAATGGTTAAAGTCAGTTCAGCTTCACAATAATTTAGTGGACCAAAAATGACCTTCACCAACTCATCTCTTTTGTATTTTTTTAACAGCAAGCTATGCTACTCGAATAGCAGCAGGAGTTGTAATAGGAATATCCTTTTTGGACAGTCAATTAGCATTTTGTTCCATTCAAGTTGCACCTAAGCAGAGCACAAATAAAACCCGGAGATCTCAAGATCAATTATCCGACATAGAATATATCATTCCTAGGGTGAGTTTAAATACCGTTTGTGAAATAAGAAAAAAATTAGTAACGTATAGATGAAATATTTTAGCAAAAACCTCCATCATCGACATTATCAAAACCTCGAAATGGATACAATGCTTATGCCCAAAGTTGGGTGTTTGATGCCGATGAAGCGGGTTGCTCCAACATTATCCAACAGGATGCTGCTGACCCTTCTACGTACCTGAAACCGCCCGAAAATGGGATTCCAAATACTAGTATTAAGTTACAAAATGTAAGCACTTCCTTTGCTCAAAAAATTGAGATAAGTTTTGAAGTTATGTTATGTCAGGAGATCGTTGATTTAGGGTAACCAATAGAATATAGGCACCTGCACCTATTCCACTGTATTCCTCTTGAAACCTTATATTCTGTTAATTTATGGTTCGTCCCTATATATTAATTCACCAACTTTTCTTAATAATATTCGTTTTGTGCATTTATAAATTGTATTAATGTAATGTTTTGATTATTTTATTCCTTTGTTTTCACAAATGCAACACAATCATAAAAAAGAACCACTTCCTAATTTGTGGATTTGATATCAATAACCATATCCGGTTGCATGGATTCTTCCAAAACTAGCAAAAATTCTCTATTTAGAATTGAAAACAATAAGTTCCATTCGCATAAAACGATTTATGAGATCAATAGTGCAGTCGACTGCTGAATGCATGTGATACATATTATATAAGTACACGGTCGTTTATTTTCAGAATGTAAATGAGATGGGTAACGGCTTCGTTAAACAGAACGGACCAACCCTATCGACTGATAAACCCGTCGTTAACGTTGAAGAAGCATCTGACGGAAGCGGTAATAATAGCGATAGAAAACTTAATTACATGAAAAGCTTCTCCAGGTAAGAATTCACTTGTTGCATTTATTGATACCATGTATGATATAAATGACTAAACAATAGTCTTTTAAAATACATTAAGATAGTACCAATCATTGATAAACATCAAAGAGTATTCAAAAAGAATTTAAATGATGTATGAGGTTGTGTAAATGAAAGCTTTTGCAAATTCAAACTTATCTTCTAATATCATTAAATGATTATCCGGTTCTAAGTTGCTTTAATTCTAAAATAAAAGAGCCAAAAACTTACCAAATGCCGAGAAGGGAAATCTGAAATAACCAAAATTTAGTTAAGTATACAAGCGATATAAAAAGTATTATTTTCAAAGGGTTCTTAAAACCTAACATTCATTAATATAAAATAATAATCAATATTATCGATTCCGCGATAATTACTGAAAAATGTAAGAATTACTACAATTAAGTGTTATATTTTTAGGTCAACATCTCCAGCAGTTCTTTCGGCTAGTTCATCCCAGTTAAGCTTATGCACAAGTCAGCCTCCCAGCGTCCCAATTTACGAGTGCTTGGAGAAGTTAACCGAGCCATCGGTCTACAGGTCAAGACTGAATACAGCCCTGAGCAACAGGGATGAATCTGAGTGCCATTACCAAGCTCCCAAGCCGGCAGCAGCTTTTCGTCGACCCGAAACGCCTCAAGGAGAAAAGGTCCAATACGCTTCTCTCATGAAGGAACTCCAGAAAGCCATAGTGAGCAAGAAAGACCCGAATGTGTCTTCACCCGAAAGCGCCAGTCAAACAAATTCGAAAAGCAGTACCGAATGTAAAAACAGCGACGCGGAGTTTTCCAAGGAGTTGGAAGCTGCTCTCCAACTGATCCAGGACTTGGAAAGTCCGAACACTATTGAAACAACATCGGAACCCAAGTCGTCTGATATAAGACCATGGAGGAGTGAAAGTGACAAAACGTTGAATGCTATAGGATCATCTGAATTAACGTCACCGATGACCGAGTTCCAAGCTGACCTCACGTCCTTCAAGCCTGGTAAGAGTGCTCCTTGTGTTGTTGTTTTGAACAGCGATTCGCAAAGCACCTCCGGCTATTCCTCCCCCACGCACAAAGCCAACTGGTCCACCTCATCCTCTGTCAGTGAGGGCAACAACGAACTAGGCAAGCCCTTGTCCTATTCTATACACAACACTAAATCCACAGCTGTCATTTCCCTGTACTCCCACGATACCTTGCAATCTAGGAGTAAAGCCATAACTCTAGTTACAATTAGTGGAGACAACAGGCCTCTACAGAGTCCCCGTTTGGGCGAGGATGACGAAAACAACAACCCAAAGAACAGGACGGTTGATATGGAATATTCGAAATCGAGAAGACCTTCCTTAGGATCCGCCCATGGATGGAACGTGAAGTCGATATTAAGGAAGAAGAAACACAGCTTACCCAGATTGTGCCCCGAATTGGAGGGGGCGATTTTTAAGTCAGAAAGTCTTGCTTATCTGACAGATGTCGAACTTCTTGAACGCCATAAGAGAAACAAAGAAATTGAAAGGGTAAGAATCGAAACCAGATAGCGGTGGTGGTGGTGGTGATAATTTCCTTGGGTGACAAGTAGCATTTTCTAACATGGATTGTGGAATGGTAACATGTGTTTATAATCGTTTTTTCCTAATTTACAATTAGACAATAAATTGATTATAAAATGTACTAGTTATAACACAATTTCCCTGTCTTGATTTAAAGCGTTTTCTGTGTTTGTATTACTAACTATATATTATCCTTTATTGGTAACCTACATCCAAGGAAGGGAAAGAAAGGGTAGTTACAAACCCTAAACTCGGTAATAAATTCCCCTACTCTATACTTGTGCCTATACGATGATACTTCTTTCAAGAAGGACTTACTTTATATAAGTATTTAATAAATTATTATAATTACATAATTACATTTAAGCAACATAATTCGTCTGAGAATGTATCCTTTTCTACCCTCCCCAGTTATGCTTATGTGTAGTGGATGTTCGTAGTTATAGCATATACAAAAATATTATATGTATACAATGTGGTTCAAAGTGGCATTCTTTTGTGCAATACTATACATAAAATATAGGTATTTAATATTTTTGTATTTTCAGGAAATCGAGCAACGTGTCCAACAACAAATATCTGCTCCAGCAAAGACTAATGATACTTTGAAGTACTGAATAGAGGAAGATGAAGGATGAAGAAAATTAATAAAACGAAGAACCCTATCCGTCTACCTAACCTTCCTTATAATTATTATTTATTACTGTATATTTTTTGTAACTATGTATATTGGCAAGTAAAAAAATGTATATATACTGTTATAATTTAATATAGTTTATAACCTAATTCTAATTCGTAATAAATCCAATTTTTATTTGTCTTTTTACTACACAAACAGGTTATTTCATTCACATAAAAAAGCCATATTTACTGCACAAATATACTAGTTACATCCATTCAAATTAATTATGCAAAAATATAAATTAAAAAAATTATTAGTAGTATGTAGTTAATTTGAATAGCATCCCATCATGTAAGGTGTACAATGTAAATTGCCGGACCTATTTTTCTTGTTCAGGAAAATAATGAAGAAATCGTTGTTAATAGAAGTAACGGTTGGTAAATAATAATTATTTAGCTAAAGTTCGTTACGGAATTAACTTTAAGAATCGGTTAACGAAACGTTATTTTCCAGTTATGTCAAGGTCGTACGTGGGTAGACGAGAAGTGGTTATTGTAGTTTTTATGGAACAGAATTGCACAAAATCAAAAAGAAAGGTATTGCGAAAAATAATTATACATAATATATAAGTGTCTCAAAATTACAAAACATTAAGTGCCTATTACCACAAAAACGGAGTAGGTGGTCTACATGGAACGAAATTTAATTTTCTGTAATTAATAGGAGAATTATTGAATGTCTATTTTAAATATCAAATTTATCAAACAAAAAAAAATGCAAATTTGCTTATGAAAAAATACAAACTAATTCTTATAATTTTTCATTATGTAAGAAGTATCAGGTATTAATATACCAACATTAGATAGATTTAACACTTTCTACAGTGTATAAATATTTAATATTAAAAGTAGCAAGAGTTATATAAAAAGTGAAAATAAACTTCGGAGATGATATAATACACTTGGTTTTCTATTCACGTTTTTTTTTTTAATCAAATTGCACATGTTATTTACTTAAACATAGATACATTCAAGGGCGTAGCAAGAAATTTGTCTGGGGGGAGGGGGTGAATTTCAAAACAAGATAACAGTTTTCCAAAAAAAAAGTATTTTAGATTGATAAGAAACTAAATTGATAGACACAGTTCAAATTTTTACACAGAAAACTTTCAAATCTGACAAAAAAATAAACTAATACTAATCTTCGAGGATTTTGAGAAAATCATCAGTGTTTTAATTTTATTTATTGAATTTAGTTACATACCTATTTCAAGTAACTAAAATCTCTCCTTGTAATGTCGTTTCTTATTGCCTTTACAACTGTTTTAACTCTTTCTGTCTTCATTAGAAGGCTAAAGAACAATTGTTAAAGCAATAAAAATGTGGATATTATAATTTTTTTATTTAAACTGTTTCGATGTACGTCTTTTGAAAATAAGAGAAGATTCGTAATATAACAAGTAAAAAGTATTGATTAATTTATCGATCTAGATTCATTCACTGCTTAGTTTCGCGACTCACTCTTACTAAATCTATGACTAAAACGTAAATTGCAAGTCCACTGAATTCGTTTAAAAACAAAAACCTATACATATGACGACGTAACAACAACGTAAACCTTTCTACAAACGTATACATATCTACCTATCTACCTGTGCAACAGGTTCCCACTCCTGCAAACACGACTGCAGGTATACCCACGTCGATTGTACCGATCACAACAACAAAACTCTGCATCAGGAGGAGGCAACAGTATCCGTTCGGGTGTCTTATAGTGCGTGCTTGTGTATGTGGTCATCGTCTTCAATTTCACTTCCAACGGTCCGCTGCTCCTTGGCATGACGCCCCATAATCGCTCCTCAACATTAGACGGTCTCCCCAAACAATTCGTCACTGCAATGCGCACCCTCTTCGATATTATGGACGATAAAAGAACTGGTTACGTAAATTTTTCCGATATAGAGAACAGATGGCAAGACGATGAGTCGAAAGGTTTGCCCAAGGGCGTCTTGGAAAGTCTCAGGAAAGTTACACCCCCAAATGGGATGTTATCGTTCGAACGATTCTGTGCTGGCCTTAAAATATGCTTGTTAAGGAACCAGGTGGAGCAGAGACAAAGGACAGTGGAACCTACGGGAGTGCAGTCCCAACAAAACAGACCCCCTAGTGCACCCTTATTAGATTTGGATACTCCTCCTCAACCCCCTAACTGGAACAACGTCCCGCCAATGAGGCCTAATCCCCAACAACATCAACAACGAACGCTGAGTATGCCTCAACTGTTAGGAGAACGTAATAAAAATAAAGATGTTGTGGAGTCCGTTGAAAACATGCACGGATTTGAAAAATCTACAGTAAATAAACCGGCACTATATGGTCCCCCCAAACCCCCCCGATCGGCCCTGAATGTGGGCATCACCAATGTTGACCGAGCGGAAATACGAACTGCCTTACAAAACTGGCAAATGGGTAAACAAACCAAATCTAAGATTTTTTGTAACGGTTTCTTAAAAAAAAACTGACAATGAGCAGATAAGCATTACAGAGGAAAGACACAAACTTTTTCAAATAGAATAGTAAAATTATAGAAAAAAGCTTTTAAGAATTATTAGCACTTATTAGCAATTTTAGTGGTACAAAGAACCTCAGTTCAGTGATTTATTGCAGTCATTATCAACGAATGTTTAAGCTTTTATTTGCTTTCTGTTGAATATTGAATAGAGACCAGAATTAATTATAAACGATAATTGAGATTAAAATTAAACTATTCATCCAATCTAAGTAAAAAATAATTACAGTATTTTTTTAATGTAAAGATAATGTATTAAATTTTTTCTGTTTGAATAGGTTTGATGCTAAACGATCAAGACGGAAAATCTGGAAAAAGATCTCCCCAATATAATTCAATACCTCCACGAACTTCCGGAAGGGGTTTAGGCGATGGAAAGGCGTCAACCCAAACTGATTTACCCACAGCTGGAGGCATATACCAAAAGAAGCCAAACAACAGAAGACGAGAACCCAGAAGACACACTTTACAAAACGGAATAGATTACAATATGCTCAAAAGAATGAAGCAAATCGAGCAAGAAAAAGATGTGCTAATGTCGGGATTAAATGCTATAGAAAAGGCTAGGGATTGGTACTTAAAGCAAATTGCTGCTGTACAAGAAAAAATGAAGTACTTGGGTCGAATGGGACACGTGGTAAGTAGTACACTAGTAATTTTCATATTAAGTAGAATATTCATTAATAATTCATTATTGGAAACTTTTGCTTCGGGCAGATTTGGTCTAAAAAGATTTTAGCAATTAAGACAAACACAAATAAATCGTACAGTATTTCAATTTAAATTTCTGAGCGGGTGTAACTAGTGTATAAATTAATATTAAACATTTTCTACGCATAACTCAAAAATAACTAGACATCATTTCGAACATAAATGTTAATGAATGCAGTTTTTAATGCATTTTCTAAATTGTTAACGAAAAACGAATACGATAAAAGCTGCTAATTGCTTTCCATTACGGAAATTAACTATAAGATACATACATTAAAAAAAATTGAATTCTGTTATAATCTTAATTGTAATCAGAATTATAATCATACAAATTCAAAACATTCGTGTAATTTAAGTACAGGTTTATATATCTACTGTATAATTATATTGAAGCAGTTATTGGTATTTAAATTGAATTAAAAACACTAGATTTCAAAAAAAAGAAATTATTGCAGATACATTACAATATTGTTTTATCAGGTACTTAATGAGTTATTTATTAAAACCTGAAATAATGCTATGGATCTCAAATATTTTTTTTTTTAAATTGTTCATTATGAGTTAGTTTTAACGTGTACCTATCAGCTTTAAACTTTTAATATACTCAAAGAACATAATTAAAAATATACTTAACAAATCAGTTCTATTGATAAATAAATAACAAAATTTCATGTTATGATTTGATGAAAACTAACGTCAAAAAGTGGCAACGTTGCCCTATTACGCCAACCTGTAGAATTTTTAAAGAAAATTAGAGAATTATCTTTTCTATCTAAAAAACTGCGATCTTTTAGAAACCCCTGCAGTATATAAATTATAAAAATGAAACTATAAATTGTATGTTTTTCTATAATACTGGTTAATTATTGATAAAAATATGACATATGTTGCCTACTTGTACGTTCGTACTTATTAGGTTATAAACCCCAATCCTTTATCTTGAATGACTGAAACTCGTATTAATTTACGAATACTTAAAGAAAGAATCGAGAAACGCATTGTTTAACAATAAATCGCACATAATACGTAAACTTAACCTAACCTAAAACTGTAGAAGTATAAGAAAGACGATAATAAAATTCTTACCTACATGTTCCTTTTAAATATGACTGTTTATTATGTATTCACTTGTACTTTTAATTAGACGAAATGAATAATTGCAACTTAACAACAATTTCGGCATCTAGCGTCATAATTTTAACATAAACTTTAACCAAAAGCAACCGATACGTACACCGTACACTAACGACAAAATTTGAACGAACGTACGATGAAAATGGCGATCTCGCAGTTTAATGGCTTATTGTCATGCGCAACAGGCACTTCCGTTGAACCACGTTGCCAAACATACTACAATTAATAGGTAGGTATACTACGAAAATTATGTGGGCACAAGAAAAATTATTTCGAATTTAACAATGCAAAATACGTTTGGCTCTCTATAATTAGTTGGTGGCTATTGCTATATTTCGATTTTATGAATAATAAAACTTTATCAGTTGATTATATCTAACACAATGGAAGTAATCACTTTAAACAGTACGACATAGGTGGGTGCAATTTAAATAAAGTATTTAGTATTTCCTTTGTGTTTCTAATTAGTTAACGTAGGTATTTAACTACGAACAAACTTAGTAGGTCATTTACACATTTTTTTATTCTGCGTCTTCTAGTAGAAAAGGTTAATAGGATAACAAACGGGGACACCGGCGTACCTACTTACTTTTGTATTCGTTATTATTTTACGTAATTACTCACAAAGAAAAACATCTACATGTTTTATGTTTAACTTTCCCACAATCTCGAGCGTTGTGTGCAGTATTACCGTATTACTCATAAGTTTGAAATTTACTTTATTCCTTTTACATTAATCGACCTTTAGGTATTTGTACTGAGTTACCGTTCTTATTTTATTTCTTGATTGGAAAGATTAATTAATGAAAGTTTATAATGAAACTGACAGTTTCTTTCTGTTTAACTTAATAATTTTAAAAATATTTTTCAAACTTAACATGTTAAAATTTTTCTTCCAATTAATATTTTCAAAATAATTAAAACGAAATCCAGATTAATGAACAGTTTAATTAATTTCAACTTTTTATATTAAGGAGCAATGGACAGAAGCGCAACAGGAACGATTGGAACTCCAAAGAGCGAGAGTTTTGGAAGTTAACAGGCATTTAGCTGCTTTAACAGACAGTTGGGAAAGGGGTGGATTGCCCCTGCACATGAACCTGGCTGTACACCATTACCCCCAAATTCATCAGCAACACGATCTCAGTCGAGATATTACCGCAAGATTAAAACAACAAAACCATCTTCTCACGGAGGTAAGTCCTTTGCGAAATTATACACCACTATATTTAGTAATATTAAATTTCACATTTCCTGTACAAAGAATGTACACAATTCGAGCTGCAATTATAATAGCACTGTCCTATGTACCTACTAAAGAACTAAAGTATTCTGTACATACAGTACGTCCCAAATTAATGCAGTCCAACTTCGATAATTTGAATCACCATGTGACACAAGAAAACTTCAAGTTAAAAGTATATACTTATTTTTTGTAAATGGGCATATGTATTTATTTATTTTATGTTACACATAGTTAAATAGATGGATAGATAAAGATATTATTTTTTTCAATGCACTATTTTCCACTTTTGTATTAGATTTTAGTTTTTGGTCAAAAGACAAAATTTTTGAAGTACGTTTTGATAACAAATAATCGTTAAAACTGAACTGCCTCGCTACGTTAAAATCGTACATTATTAAGGATTTCCCCAGAAAATTCGACAAATATTATCATAGAGTTATTAAGATATTTGAGTAAGAGAAGTTTGAGAATTTACACGTATTTCTCATAGTTGATGCTATTGCCAACCAATTTGGTTCAACCTATCGAAGTTTGACTGTATATGTATAGTAAAATATTTTTATTAAAAATTAATTAATACATAATAATAAATTCTTTGTAGGAAGTCAATAAGAAAAGTGATAGAATATCGGTGCTTGAAAGAGAAAAGGCTAGTCTAATTAGAGAACTGCTACAAGTAAGAGCAAATCAAAGAAGTGGTCAAGAAGAAGCAGTATTCTAATATAAAATTATATTGTAAACTATAATTAATTAATTAATTAGAAACGATCCCACATTCAAATGCCATTGTGATAATGATAAAATAAACCACTTTTAGGCCATATTCAAAAAGACTGTGTTACGCTCTTTTTTTATTATAGTACTATATTAAAATATCTTTGTATGTGCGTGTCATATTAGATAATTAAATGCAAAGGCCATTTTAAATAAATTACTTTGTTATTCTAACGATGCTGTTTTAATCAGAAGGTATATATATATCAATTTACAACCAAACCAATATAAGTTTGATGAATAAAAAAGTCATTTTCATTTATTTGATTTGATTATCTGAAGCCAATTGGTTAACCAGAAAAAAAGAAACGTGAGCAGGTGGGGAAAAAATATTAAAAGCAGAATAGAAAACAAGGCAAAATACCACTGAAAAGAAGCAGCAAATAAGAAAATCAAATTGCATGAAAAGAAAAAAGAAAGTGGTTGTAACAAAGGATAGTGATGAAGTTTCAGATAAGGTGGAAAGTGGAAAGTACTAAGTGTCTTTTTTGCAACGATACATTATTAAGATTGCGGCCTGGAGAAGGATAGATCCACTGTATGTAGTGCAAACATGGGGATCATGATGAATGCTCCGAAATAGAAAATGATTTTGATCCATATACTTGCGTTTTGAGCACATAAGACAAGAACAAGGAGAGAATTATCGTCCGAATATGTAGTATTCTACGAATAGAAATGCACAGGCCTAACAATTTGAATTGAAAAAAAAAGCCTGAAATGGTATAAGTTAGTAAATAATTTATTTTGTTTTCCTTAATTATATTATTGATCAATGTTTTATTATAAAAATTCTATACTTTTAGTAAGTTTGATTCCAGAATTGAGCAACTTATAAATGTAGATAGAGGGATCATTTTAGCCCTACCCTAAGTCAAACGGATCCGTTTGAACTGTATCATACAACTGAATAAAAAATGTATCGATATTTATTTATGTTACTTTAAAATGTTGTCATTATATCTACAGAATGACAGAGGAAGAAATCCATAAAATACAATCTTCCTTTAACCCATGTTTTGGATTGCAGCAACATTTTTAACTTAAAGGGATAATTTTCGGACACTTTTCCCCACTAACTTTTAATAAGTGTTTATGTAAGATTATTAGATTAAAGTGGGAGATATCTACATTTTTTAAGATTCCAAGGTGCCAACCACTAAATTATCACTTAAAGTAGGTTAAATATGAAAAAGGACAATATTACAAAACCTTGCTTTCTTATCAACGTCTTTTTCCCACGACTAAAATTCGAAAAAAAATATAAAAATATATCAAAGTAAGATATTATTAATGTTATATATCGAATAAACAATTATTTTCCCACAAAATCATAGGAGCTGAATGAATATGTAACTTTAACCTAATAGGTACTTAGAACATAGCTAAAAATCCAGTAATACAACTCTTACCTGTAGTGTACAATACAATTGTAATTCACTTTTATTATTATATCGAAACGACAATAATTTTATTTAGAGTTAATTTCACTACGATAATTAAGTTAAATAACAAATGTTACATGCACACGACTTAAAGGACATTGACTCAAAGATGGCGATCATCATAGCTTTTTGTCCCTAGTCTTGCGCAGTGGACTACTCCGTTATAACCAACGTTGCCAAATATTTTGTAGTAGAATTAAGGATTATTGATAAATTCCACATTATAGGAGGTGGCCAAAGGGTGCTTGTTAAATAAATTTTATTTTAGCAAATTGAGACAAGTATTTCTTTTTTCTTATTATTTAATTAAAAAGGTTTATATCGAGAAGACTGACCTAATGCAGTCAAGAAAAACAGTTAAATGGATAATTTGTGATTTAGCAACAAAGTTCACTGTCTCATACTTTAATTAATATATATAGTAAAGTTCACTAACCGTTCTGCATATACTAATTACAAAAGTGGTGAAAATAATCGCCGTGTTCGATCATAACTTTTTGAGCATGCGCACTGTTTTTGGACATGTGTGGAAAGCTTCTGCGCATGCTCAAAAAGTAACGTTCGAATAGGGCCACTAAAGTAACAAATAATGGCGATGGATGTGCACATGTGCAGAAAGTTTTCTTTCAAGCTATCGTTGCCAAATGCTACAATTAATTATAAGTTTTGCTCAATTTCTTATATAAAATTATTTGACATTATATTACTTACAAATTACATTATATGTAAGTATAATATTAGAGAAGCCTATTTAATAATAAGATTTTGTAGTAAAATATTCTGATTCTGCATTTTGATGACAGATTTTTTTTACAAACAGTCTCAAGTAGTTTTAGTCAATTTTATTATACAGTATATAGCAATAACAACAATATATATTAACAAAAGTATTTTATAAACATTTACAATAGATACAATGTCTGCTTTACAACATTTAAATAGAAAAACAATCGTGATTTACGTATAATAATTATAATATTTACCTAACAAAAATTTTTACTGTGTTTTCTGACTTTCTATTATGGTCCAGTTAATCCCGTCTCCCAGCAATTTACTTTCAACAAAAGGGGAAATCCACACTAAATGCCACCGTTCACCGAAAACCATTGTAATATTTCTTTCCTTTCCTTGATCGTACTTGCTATTTTTATTTTTTCTCTCATGATTGACCTTTCCATTGAGCATTAAATCGCAATGATAATATAAAAGCACTCCAGTCAAAATCATGCTTAATGTCAATAATAAGTACAAAAAGAGACTGAGTTGAGTTAAACTGTTGTCAATGAAAAGGGTAGCTAAAGGAAATAAAAGTTTGATGATAGTCATCCAGGATCTAAATTCTATTAAATTCCAGAAATACAAAGTGTTGTAGACTAGACAATATGCAAGAGAAATGAAAATATAAAAAATAAACATGAAAAAGAATCTATGATTGAAATGGCCAATGCAGCAGCTCGTAAACATACAGTGATGATCTCTCTTTAAAATACAGGTATCACAGGTACTGCAATGCCATGAACGTGGCGGAGCCACAGATTCACATGAATAACAAAATCGCCATTCAGGGTCTAGCTTAGTAGAAATCATCCTACCTCTAATACTAGTATCAGTGAATACTATAGCAAGAAAGTTTGAAATAATATTAAATATTATAAACAGGCTCAATCCCATATGTATGGTATATATCACACTCCATGGTTTAAAAAAGACCGGAAAAACAACGAATAACTCAAACCAGTACGTCAAAGGGACCATCACAAGCAAAAATGTTGTTACACAGGCATCCCGAATAGACCTCGGAAAAACATGGGTACGAATCATCGTAACTCAACTTACTTTATGTGAAAACTTCACTATATTGCATAATAGCACACAGTCTTTATGAAAGTCCTCAAATACTTAAAAATAGCGAAATAGCTTCAATGAAAACATTGCACTGTTATCATCACATCATTGCTGTAGTTATGAAAATATGGAAAATATATTAATATAATACGAATGTTGATATTTTCTGATGCGTTTTTCCATGGATACTACATATTAGTTACGTATAAAATTCATAATTATGTATCAAATATTAAAAAACGAAGTGAAAATTCAATGTACAAAACATATACCTATTTGGGGTTAGGACAATTTGAATTTATGAACTATTTTGGAACGTTTGAACTATTGTACTATGGCAATTTATTTTTTCTAATGATATTGCAGTATAATTAAACAATCTCAAAATTTCATTATTGTATGATTAATAAAATAGAAATGGATCACTAATAATAACAAAATATTTCTACAAAAACGAATAATTATAATTTCTAGGAAGATATTCATATATTATAAAGTATCTCTACGTTTCGGATTGTTGAAATTTAATCTATGGTTGAACACGGTTGAAATGTTTATTGACAATCAGCTGTCATGTGCGAGTGACATTTACTAATTTTTAATTGTGTAGAGTTGCAGATGTAATCGTCATATAATAATGTTGCACTTTCAGAATATTTTTCAATACTTCTTGCGACCTTAACAAGAACAGAATGATTACTATACTGTCATAGAAAGTTGTATTCTGTAACAATGTGCATTTCAGTCAACTGAAGGCTAATATGGGCTCCAGAATAAGGTGCGTTTTTTTCATAGTTTAAGCAAAAGAAAAGTTAATTTTCTTTTATTATTTATCATAATGAAAACTGAAAGTGCTATCTTTTCATATATTTTGTGAATTGTGTAGGGAAAATGTGAAACATTTCTTTGAATGTTTCTGTGAAGTGGTGCCACCCACACCAGAAAGAGATGCATGGATTTTGCAACAGTATCCAGAAAGTTACAAAGATGAAGAAGTGTTAAAGTCTATTCCTAAGTTTTCTTATCCTTGTATATTTGAAAAGTATATAATAGCTATAATGGTAACTTTTTATCCAATCTCTAATTATTTTGGTTTTAGTGTTGTTATTCAACATTATTCATTTGTGCTGACTGATATTAAATCAAAATGGACTTTTGGATTCTGCAGACATGATCCTAAATCACAAACAGCAATTGTTGTCTTGAGCTATCTACCATGGCATCAAGCTCTATACAAGTAATTTTTATAAAAAGCAATTTTTCAATCATGTAATATTTTTGAAGGTTTTTAGATACTATTGCTGTTTTAATGCATAGCCCTAGGGCTGAAGATTTGGATGAATTTTTAAAGACTGTATATAACACGAAATTAGCTGACCCAGGAAAAACATTTTCTATTCCTTTTAATAAGGGTGAACGGGTAAATTTACCCCTAATTAATATGTATAATAATAGTGTTTATTAAGAATTATTCTTTCAGACATTTACTGTAGAAAGCCCAAAGCCATTTGGACTTCCCAGTATCCCAGAAAATGTAAATTGTTTCATACTCATGTTTACTTTAAATTATTATTGTTTCACTTGTTTGTTTTAGAGGAATTTAACTGAATATTATAATGCTGTTGATGTTAATAATATGATGACCATTTTTGCTTCAATGTTATTTGAAAGAAGGATTATATTTACATCAAAGAAATTATCCCGGTTAAGTGCTTGTGTACAATCTGCAAATGATGTGATTTATCCAATGATATGGCAACATTTGTTTGTACCAGTTCTACCAATGGCTTTGATTGATTATATTTTTGCCCCAATGCCTTTTCTTATTGGTGTACCTGAAGATGTTTTTAAGGTATGCCCTTATTTCTTGTTTTATATTTAATTTCAATTAATTGCTCAAGTTATTTATGAATACAATTTCATAATGGTTGATCCGGCTTAAGATAATTAATTCGAGTACAAATTTCACACTTTTTTTACATAACTAAAGTTAGTATATTAATTGAAACACTGTTTTCATTTGTCACTAATTTCTTTGTAATCTTACTCTTATTTCTTGTAATCATTATCATATTTGTAAATATACGTAATGTATAAATTCCAGATTTGTGTGTACAAATGATAATGTTTATTGATGATTGGTCAAAGATTGGCTTTTAATTATTGAATTAATCATTTCTCTGAAATCATAATTTGAATCATCAGTTTAATTTTTTTTACTTTAGATAAGTAATTACTGTCAAAATATATTAATATTTACTCTAGAAGTAAACTTATAAAGAAATTAGATAAAACAAGAAAATACACATATTAAAATCTAACTTAAATCAATCCGAATCTAGCAAAAATAAGGAAATGAGATCTGTGACCCCTAAAGTAGAAAAGTACCATAAGAATAAAATATCTTATGATGCTGGTTACTAAAGTGTTAGGCCTAAATCAATTTTAAATTATTTTAGAAAGTAAATAGAAGTGAAATAGGAGACGTAGTCGTTCTCGACGCTGATGCAAATAGAGTGGAAACTCCATTTGATGACCTCAATAGTTTACCACAAGAAGTGGTAAGTTTCAATAAATGTAAATCATTCTTTTATTTTATTACTTTTATTGCTTCTCGAAATTTAAAGGCCTATATGAAACCTGTTTGATAATTGACTTTATTTTGTAGGTGAGTTCGTTAAAAAAACAACTTAAAAACAGGTCAGCGTTGTTAGGTGATGGCGTCTCCCGGGCCTTTTTACGTGCTCTAGTACAATTAATCGGAGGCTACAGGGATGCTTTAGAGATAAAGCCGAGTAAAGAGATAGTGTTCAATGAAGCTAATTTTATAAAAACAAGATCGCCTTCATTGCAACCTTTTCTTAAACAGATGCTTCATTTACAAATATTCCAACAGGTGTTTATTCTTTCTTAATTTCAGTTTTCAAGTACACAACTAAGAATTTATTTTTTTTAGTTCATTGAAGAACGCCTACAAATGCTGAACTCAGGTCTTGGCTTTTCTGACGAGTTCGAAATAGAAGCATGTCGGTATTCGGAAAAATCGAGCTCGAATTTGAAACAGCAATACAAAGAATGGACGTCAACAATGAAAAAGGAAGGCACAGCTTTTTTCAAGAGTGTAAAAGACAAGGTAAAATACCCCTTTCTGTTTCTCATGCTTCTTTTTGTGTTTGTTGTGTGAAATTCTCAGCTTATTGTGACCCGTCTTTCAGGCCAATCCAGCTATGAAATCCGCAGTAAGAACGGTAATTTAATTTTTTCTTCTACTTGCTATTCATTGTTATTTCATTTTTTAAATATTTCTCTGTCAGGTAAAAGACGGTGGCAAAGGCGTTAAGACTGCCTATAAGGGTTTGAGGGCAATTCTTCATGATAATCCTAGTCCCACTCAGTTCCACAATGGCCTGGATGGTCTAGGAGATAAACCAAGGTCTGCTCCCAATTCACCTACAGGAAAAAGACGTACCATCGGTTTCACAGTACCTACAACCACATACAGAAAAGATTCTTTGGCCTTTCGAAACAGTTCAAGTGATAGGTCAGTAACATATTTTTTTTATTGCTTTAACTGATTATTTGCGTTTTTGAAAGGCCTTATAGTCCCTTGAGTGCTGGTTCTCACGTAACTTCACCTGATGTGTCGGATAGGTCGCGTAGCGATACTCCAGGCTTAGAGATAGCTCCTATTGACCTTATGTCTGAAATGCAAGACCTATTGCATCTTCGACTAGACACTCCTCCTGTTGATAGATCGGTAAGTGAAATAAATGAAAAATCTAGTTTTCGATTCTTGTGTTAATTTTATTCATTTTGGTTAATGTTGCTATGTAGGTCAAAAATATTAAATAAACGATTTTAAAAAAAAGGTAAAGAAAAGTGTTCATTGGTATGGTTTCCTTCAATATCATTTTTTTGTGTAATTTGTCCGTTATAATATGTTTTTGTCTTTAAATAACTTTATCACATTGACTTTTCTTTTCGTTATTAGAGTTTATAACATTGTGTTTTGCTTTGGTGTGTGTTGTCATCACATATTGGTGTGCTTTTGCAGTTAAAGCCGGTTAGGAGTTTGGAGAACTTCAGAAACTCCAATACTCCTATTTCGAGTCCCGAACACTGGACGTTTGCATCGCGTTCAGGGGCACGCGCACTTTCACCTTCTTCACGTCTCTTTCATTCGAACAGTATCAAATCGCAGGAAACCCAAAATCTTCTGCTTTCTCCCGATGATGTTTTATCATCACCGCCCGTCCCTCCTCCACGACCTACGACTAGTAAACAAGAATTCTTCGGAACAACACCGTTTGTTGTTGGCGGGGGGCGGTGCGAAAACGGGGACCCCGTGTTTTACATTGCCAACCATCATTCCGTAGATGTGGTTAAACTGTCTCCACCTACCGCTTCACCACGAAAAAAGGTAAATGGTTTGAAAGAGCATATTGTGTTTTGGTTGTGAGAAAGGGTGCGAAAATTATTGTTTTTTGATGGGATTTGTGTTTTTTTAACTAGTAGCAGAAAGGGTATTCCAATATACATACAGTAATACCATACTAGCTGCAATGCCCGAGCGTATTACGTATTACACGTTTGACAGAACGTTAAATTTTTTCCGAAAAATCTTGATTATTCTGAAACATTCTCTTACATTTTAGAATATTGGCGAAAAATTGTGAACATTCCAAAATGTCCTATAACGATTCAAAGCATTATCTAACATTTCTGAATATTCTGGAATTCATTCTTGAAAGATCTGGGACGTTCTAGCAAATTTAAAAAAATTCTAATACATAACTGTCGCTCTTTGATTCAGTAAAAGCCGCTCAAAACTTTTTCGACTTTATTTGTAAAGAAGATAAAGTGTTATACAAACATAGACGTATCTTATCACACATTTTTGCAATGCACGCCCACTCATTTTCACCCACTGAGACTAAAGTATATTATCGAGTAGCAGCTAAGGGCTGTCTACCACTACCACCGCGAGTGGGTGGAAGTAAGTGGTCATCATCCCTGTCTTTTGATATACATGTACATTGATTTTTTTTGCAGAAAGAGAAATCTGAAGATCTGATACGTCTTGACTCAACATCTTCAGAGATAGACGATTTCGATCCCCTGAAGTCAAAAGATTCGACTCCAGAAAACGCAGCTCCTTTAAGTCTAGCGAACCCTCTTTACAATCTTTACGAAGTCCCAAAAGTGCAAACCAATAGACAAAACGGAGGTGTCTCTACCAGTGATTCCCAAGATGTTAAAAATGACCAGGATTTGTTGCGAGAATACGGGCTTAATTTTAGGAATTTTGGTTCTACTTTTGGAAATGGCAGCGATGTATTTGATCCCTTTGGTGTCGGTACGAGTAAAGTTAAAAGTAAAAACGAATGGACCAAGTTCGAGTAAAATCAAAATTCGTTGAAAGCAAGTGGCATTGAAAGCAACAATGCAACAGGTAAAAAATAAAATATTTTCAAACTATTTATCTTCAACTTTGTATTTTGATGTATAATTATAGTCGTAGAACATTTTTGTTGGCTGTGAAGCAAAGATGATTCCCAACAGAACGTATTTAATGTTTAAACACCGAAAATGCGCAATCACGACGACGTAATATAGATAATTAATTAATTAATCAATCTATTAAATATTATTAAATAAGAAAACAAAATTTAATTGCATAACGTTTATGTTTTTTCTACATACACATATACATTGCTGGGGGATTATTCTTGTAAAAATAGTTCATATTGTACTTTAATTTCGGAGTGGGTGAACTTATTGCGCTTTATATAATAATTATTACATAATTACAGTTCTAAGACTGATAAAAGTTTTGCAAACGGACAACATTTATAAGATTTTTAATGTTATGTAACGGTGATAAAAAAGGCTTTATTTCCGCCTAATTTTTAAACATGTTATTTGTATGTTACACATAAAACATCACGTTTAGATAACAGATCAAAGCATCATATTATTATAGTAAAGCCAGTTAAACTTTTGTATTCCAGTATTCTTCTTCCGTCTTTTAAATAAGAATGGTAAATGTCTAGATTCTAAACAATGGTATCGTCACTCCGAGGGGGGAAACGGATCGGTGGTAGGGATTATTTTGTAGAATTTGTGGGACAAATACGCGGAGTTGGGAGTTAAAATTTAAAATGGTATTTGTGTAGATTATCCTTACTTCTTTTTAAATTTTTCGATTCTAATAAACCTCTACCCCTGCAATTATTCTTATTCTACTTTTTCGCGCCAATCTAAAACACTTAGTGTTCTATAAAGCAATTCTTTCTCTTTAGGATTCGCAATTGCTCATACTTTATTGGTCATTATGCTTTTCATCAGACATTTTTCCAGGTTGAGTTTATTTATTCTACTTGAGTCATTCCTACTCGTCATTCTCCCCTCCCTTCACAGCGATTGTCTTATAATCTAAACATTTACCAATTACCTAACGATAAGTAATTTTTGAAGGCAAAAGCCACCTAAATATTGAATTAATTTATTTAGTGAATTAATTAAAAAATATACGCTGTATTTTATATAATTTATTATTTGACAGTATTTTACTTAATTTAATTAACGAATTTTGGAAAGTTGATTGTCTTAGAGTCCATAATTCAAATCTAACGGCGTGCCAACAGTTTTAATTAAAGTCCTCCTCCGGTTTTTTACTTTAATAGTACGTTACTCATTCTCCTATAAATCTGCATATTGTGTACTAAGAACGCACCGGTTATTTGTATATATATTTTTTTTAATTGTATCGTTTAATTTTTGTATATAATTTAATAGTGTAAAAATGTTTTCTTTATTTATTTAAATTTTCACAAGTTCACTTTTACACATTTATTATTAGAAAGGGAACTAGAAAACACTTTTAACTCATCCTTATTTTATTTTATATTTCTTATTATAAAGTCTAGAATTAGCTGTGATAAAATTTGTATATCAATACTAACTATTATGTACACTTAATTAAAAATACACATGTTGATTATATTTTATTCCTTTTATTCTATGTAGCTACAAAAATAAGCATTTGTTTGGCTTTAGCTTCCCTTTTAATTATGAATTTTATTTTTTTAACGTCACTTAAATTCATTTGAATAATACATTTTGGATCACTTCAAAAGTTGTAAAATATTAAAATTTGATGAACAATAACAAAGGAAGCTTTTTACTGTTATATGGGACTAATTTCATAATCTTATTGGAACTTTTGGTTGATCCAAATGAAATGAATTTGATCTTCAAATTATCATAAAAATAGAATTTCCATCAAGTAAAGGTAGATTCGATTAATTGAATTCTATGACGTTGCAGCTTATATTCTTAATTTTAAAATAACTGCTTTCTAACTTATTTCTAGCACAACGCATGCACCATCCGAATAATGTAACTATACACTGCCATTATTTTTTTACAGTACTGTAACGTACAGAAGTAATTATGTTATGGCCAAATGAACTCTTATATTTAGTGGTTATCACTGTTATTTATGTCCACATTCCACAGAAAAACAGAAACCTATGACATGCCTAGACCATTGACAGAAACTTCAGTTATGGTGCGGTGACTCTATGATTCTAGCCTATATGTCTATTTTAATCTAAGAAAAACCTAGAAATTAAAAAGAAATGTCTATAAAAGTTTTATTTCGTAACAGTAATGTTAGTGAATTAATTCGTAAAAATATTACAAGTGTACTTCTGTTTACCAAAAACAATTTTAAGAACAATAACCGGGTAAATAGTGAACCTAATAAGTCTAGGTATTTTTTGATTTTTGGGGCCAGTTTGGTCGGTTATTCATTGTTAAATCGTGAAAAATTGTTACCTCAAGTGAAGGCAGCTAGTATAATAGATGGACTTGGTGGAAGAAGGTCACAATATAATTTTATAGCAGATGTTGTTGAAAAATCTGCTCCTGCTGTTGTCTACATTGAAATCAAAGACAGCAGAAGGCTTGATTTTTTTACGGGTAGACCCTCTACAGTGTCTAATGGCTCGGGGTTTATTGTAAAAGAAGACGGTTTGATTTTAACCAATGCCCATGTGGTTGCTAGTAGACCCCACTCTAGTGTTGAAGTGCGTTTGCATAATGGAGTGATATATAAGGGTGTTGTTGAAGATATCGATATTCAAAGTGATTTAGCAACAGTTAGAATTAATGCTAAAGGTTTACCAACAATGAAACTGGGAAATTCATCTGAATTAAGGCCAGGTGAATTTGTAGTTGCTATTGGAAGTCCCTTATCTCTTAGCAATACTGTTACTTCAGGTGTGGTGAGTGAAAACAATAAGATTTTTATCAAATTTAAAAGGAATTAGAACTAAAGTACTTATAACAACTAAACACTGAATTGTTTTTACAAATATCATACAAACTGAGATGTAAAAAACAAGATATTTTGGAATAGCACTTTATTTAGTAACGTAAAACATCAAATTATAATTTCCTTTAATATCATGCATCCATAGTTTACGAGATTTTTATTAACTAGCTAAATTTGTTTAGCTCTAGTTCTTCCTTAAATTTGAAAATGCAACCTAAAATTGCTTTTGTAATATTAGATATAGATTTTTAGGTGAGCTCTCCAAATCGAGCGTCACAAGAATTGGGGCTTTATGGTAAAAATATGGAATACATTCAAACAGATGCTGCTATTACTTTTGGTAATTCAGGGGGACCTCTTGTTAATTTGGACGGTGAAGCTATTGGAATAAACAGTATGAAAGTTACAGCAGGAATATCTTTTGCAATTCCAATAGGTAATTATTTTAAATTATTATTATCAAGCGTCAGGAGTAAATTTTCATGTATGGTGTAGAAAGAACACTTCACTGGCACCACCATGTATTATTAAAGTATCAAACAAATAGAAAATATTTTTGTAGACTATGTTAAAAAGTTTCTAATGAAAACTCAAGATCACGGATCAAGAATATTAGAAAACAAAAAGAAATACATGGGAATTACAATGTTGACATTAACCCCAGAGATCTTAACAGAAATGCAGTTGAGAAATCAAAAGATTTTCCCTGAAGTGCGTTATGGTGTTTTAGTTTGGAAAGTTATTCTCGGATCACCAGCTTACAGGTATAATAATAATTTAACTTAACTTTTATTTATTGCTTTAATTTAATTTTAGCGGAGGACTTAAACCGGGAGACATAGTAATAGAAATAAATAAGAAGGCTGTTAAAACTGCACAAGATATCTATTCTATACTGGCCGATGTAAAAACTAAAACGCTAGATATGAAAGTTATTAGAGGGGGTAAAATTTTGTCTGTAAATGTAGAACCTGAGGATGTCAATTAAAATTGGGCTTAAACGTGATAAAATAAAGTCGTTTTAAAATTGTTTTCATTTTATTTTATATATTAATTTTGAATGCTAATTTGGATTAATTAAAAATTACTATCTACATCTAAAAATGTAATTAAGGATCAATGCACAGGCTACAGGCTTATGGACTGAATCTCCTTTGGGAGCAGTTTGTTCGACTCTAAGTAAGTGGTAAAAATTAATAATAAGTATAAAATCAACTTATTAGAAGGCAACTTTAATAACAAGTAAAACAAAAAAAAAATTAAAATAAAGTTACATAACATTGTCATATTAAACATTAAGTTATCTTTTCCTTCTTGACTTTACTTCTGTCCATTCTGAATCATTTACTACTGTTTTATCATCTTCAACCATGACATCACTTTGGGATGTCTACAAAATTGGCTATTAGATAATCTGTTTTTTTAAAAATATTTAATAGCGAATACTTACAGATGGGCCTTGAGGTATATTGTTTTGAACCTTTGAAAGACTTACTTTACTTAATGGCAAATTGTTATATTCCACTTCAAACTGGGCTAAATTACCTTCTTTTAATAAACTTATGAACTTGAACAACACACTTGCTATTTCTGTTAATAAGAAAATAGAATTACACCACTTACTAGCTAAAAGAACAAAATATACCTTTTGGAGAATCATCTTTACAAATTGTGTTAAACTCTTCATCTAATATGTCTTCTAATGCTTCTGTTATATCACTAATTTGTATATTTTGTTCATACAAACAATACTGAACCATGTAATCGATAGATTCAGAAATGGTCTGCAAATTGACTTGGATTATCTACATTGATATTTATAAATACCATATACTTACCTGCGAACAGTTAGGTCCAGCCATGCCATTATCTATTGCTAAAGTTAACGCTGTCCAATTACTGAAAATGTTCTCAACTACTTTTGCAAATGCTTCTTCCATTGTCACCAGAAAATGTGGTAAAAAGAAACAAAATACATTGATATTTACAATTTTTACTGTGAATTTTAAGTAGTACAATAAAAACTAACTTTTGGTTTATTTTAAGGCTTTTTTTATATACCAAAGAAACATAATTTAAACGCTTTTAGACTACACACTCATTAATAGGTTATGTTGCTAAATAAGTATGGTTATATTTAGATTACGTTGATTTGTTACTTTCTATAGTTACTTTAGTTCTATGACAAGAAATAATTAAAACCCTAGACAAACATTAACATAAACATAACCAACATAACCATAATTTAACCCAAACCCCAAACAAGTTTCAAGGTTTCAAGCAAAATCAAAACATAAACAAAAAATAAAAATGTTTGATTTTGGAGACACTGTGGCCCTTATGCTGGGGCTTTTGATAAGTATCGTTGGAATATTAGCCTGTCTGGGAGCATACTCACGAAGTAGAGCAACTGTTGAACACATATAAGAAGGTAATATTGTATTTTTTATTCAAAGTTTAACATATCTTTTATTTAAATTGTGTTTTTAGATATTCCAACTGTGCTATATTAAGTATGAATCTAATAAATATAAGAGTAATAGGTAATAATTATATAGGTATTTTTCAATGAAATGTTTATCTAAAGTCAATGACCTATTTTAATTATAAGAGCAACATGTAGTCTTTTGTACAGTAAATAGTTGGGCTCTTTTATAATTTTTCTTTTTTTTCTCTTAATCAACAGGATCTTTCTTCAGAATATACTTTATTTAAATTGTATAACATATAAAAGGAGATTAGTGAAAGAAAGATAAAAGAAAAACAGGTTTTATCTCAAGCACAATACAACATTTTACAAAACATGAACATGTTTTGCTTATTTACTTTTTGAGTATTTTCAATGCAAGACAGTTTTTATTAAATTGCATAGTTAAAATATAATAAACTAAACAAAACTTCAGATGGAACTGTAGAGAAGTGTAAATAAAGATACAGACGATTCAAAATTGAAATCATGGACACAAAAATGCTTTTAGGAATATATTGCAAAGTTAATTAAAATTCTTAGCCTTTCTGATGTGTTAATTTATCTATTTATATAAACAATTAAATGAAATGATTGGATCTTAAAACGGTAAAATGTATCCTTTATTAAAGAAAAAAAGTGGAGTACTGGCTTAATCTAAATTTAACTTAAAATATACTCTATTAACAGGGAACATTTGCTGAAAAAGTTTAATACAGAAAAGGATCTTAATTATTCAAATGATTTTGTATTTTCGATATCAAATGTGCATTATATTCCTTATAATTAATTGGGTTTACTGCAACAGCAGTCGTTCTCAGACGATTTTCATCCTTTAAAATAAACGTGATTCGCTTATTATTAATTACATTATATAAAAAAGATAAGTTGACTTACATTATACACTTCTGTTTTGGTTCTGCATTTGAACAGAAACTCCCTGAAATGTGCCCTGTCTGCAAATGCAGAAAATGCCTCGGGATCGTTTTCTAGTGCTTCACCTGCCTCTTGAGCCGTTGCACCAAGTAGTTTTTCCGCTTCTGAGGTGAACATATTAATCCATTGATTGCCTGACCAGTCACACACATTGACCTTCACATATATAGTAACGTATTAACGAAAATTATTGCAGGTGCAACCGTCAATCTTTTTAATAATTTAATGTTTTATTTTTCTGATGTTTTTTCAAAAACTTACCATTAAGATATATCGGTATTTGAAGTTAGTAAATTCTTTGTTGCATTTTTCACATCTGTAAACTCCATTTTGAAGATCAACGACTTTTTTATTACATTCTTCTGTGGGGCAGGCTTTATAAAGAGCGTTTTCAGTCTTGACAAGCAAAACTGTGCCCTTAACTTGAAAATAATCACCTTTTTCTGCATTCCCCAGTTTGTTTAACTGTACTTCTTCAAAACTCATCCAAGGTGTTGAAAGACCACCTCCAGCACCAGATCTATTTAAACAAAGTGTTATTAGAACAGATCTCATCAATTTAACCACAAAACGGGCATTACCTTGTGCTTAAGTTAGTAACAGCAGTGCTGGAACCTCCATTATCAAACCATCCTCTTAAACGATGAGATTCGGGAATATCGGGATTAATTTTTAAAGTTGTACTGCTTAAGGCGGATATATTTTTTCCTCCGCCAAACTCTCCAACTTTGGCTCCTTTTAGTACAACTATTGGTTGGGATGAACCGTCAAAATTTTCAGCTTGTGAGCCCCACAAAGTAACGTCAATCTATAAAGATATAACATTGATATATTGAAATATGTAAACATCTAATTTAACAAATAAATAGATCACATACAGAAGTGTTTGACTGATCAGTCAGCTGTAGAGTCCTTTTCCTAAGTTCTCTGCCTGTGGATCGAGCCACAATGGTTTCCACATCAGATGAAGTTTTGCAGACACCAATGGCATCTTAAAATAATATTGCAACTTATATATATATATTTATTGTTATAAGGGTAAATATTCATACCAATGATTGTTCCTACTTCAATACTAGCAATTTGGTTAATAGGAACAAAATTGTACTGAACTTGGGGAATAGATTTAACATCATCAAAACATTCTTGAACAACAGTCTCATTTGTAAACGTCATTTCATAATCATTCTTTAAGTTTGAGAATTGTTTGTTTGCCATTTTTAGTTGACATTTACTTATGAAATACACTTTATCGACCTGAAAGCAATTTTGCATTTATCTTGCTTTTAGAAGTTCACAACAGACATGTACACGAACCATTTGAGGTCTATACAGTAGGCAACCCACCTTATTCATTTTGGATTGTTTATGTTTCAGTAAACTGTGTAGTTGCGATGTTCAAAAGTATTTTCTACTAATAGTGGCTTAATTGTTTGGTAAAAACCTTTTAAATAGAACTAACGAGATTTTTTGCCTGATGTGTTATGTAGGTTGCTTACTATATTGGCTTTACTTACTTTCATGGTAATTGCTATTTAATTTATGAAATAGTTGTCTTTATTTCATAACAATCTTTTTTAAATACATACCTGTATAAAATCATAATATTTATCAACCAAATCTCTAAAGACTGTAGCTTTTATTTCTCCACTTTCATCTATTAAATCCATTGAAAACAGTTTACCCTCTCCTCGAGCATTAGACCATGTACGAATGGCAGACTTATTTTCTACTCTTGCTTTAATGACCCATCTGAAATCATAAATAATCAAAATTACTTTTTCACTTATTGTTAGACTAAACGAGGTTTTATAAATATATAATATTCTAAACCTATTAATTGTTAAAAAAATTACTTGTTCTGGTAAGGACTTAAACTGGAAATCGGATGTGTTACTGAGTCTTGCAATGATGTATTTAAAGAGGAATTCAAGTTACTTGATTGAGGAACGACGCTTGTTTTTTCGTTTTTGGGTACCATTGTACCATTTGAAAGATTACTATTCTGTTGGTCTGAGCTGCTAGTCATTTCATCGTCTGTCAGTTGTACAGGAGAACCTACTTTAGAACAAGTATCTCCAGACACTAACGATTCAAGCTCAAGTATCACTAAGACCCGCCTAAAAAAATAAACTTAATTAAATTGTTGATTGTTGAAGCCTTAACTTGTTGAAACTGGTTCATAATTTTTAACAATTGAAAAACACAAAAAGTTTCAAGAAATATATTTGTATTCACTACATATGTTATGTTAAGCGAAACATATGTAGTGAATACAAATATATTTCTTGAAACTTTTTGTGTTTTTCAATTGTTAAAAACTTAATTAAGTATAAGGTACCTATGAAATAGATATGTTGCACTAGAGTAAATGTTCCACAAGCTACTGTATTAGGACCCTGAATTACTTACTAGATATTAAAGAGTAAACGGTGAACGGTTGACATCATAATATATACCAATAATAATCCTGAATTAATATTTAACGGGTTAACAATAAATATGCTACTGTTAAAAATTGATAAAACTATGAGCTTTGCAAATATTGGGTTAACATTTACGATTATGTGTAATAATTTAACTATGTGAATCTATTAATAACAAATAAAAATAGTCATGTTTCTCACTTGTCTCCTCTTCCAGCGTTATTGATTACACTTGTTATGTATTTTTTTATTTTTATTATAGAATTGTTCTGCAATTCGCCGGCCACTATCAATTCGTTTATCTGAGTAGACAACATTGCAAATGATATTAAATATTTTCCATCTGAAAGTAACACTCGATAACGTTCCTTGTCGGAGGTTCCCGAAGCTATTTTCTTGCTACCAAGAATTTGCATGATGGGGTCTTCGATGGTGCCCCCTTTCATAATCACCTACGATAATGTCATTTCAATTTATGTTGTTTAAGAATTAAAGCAAGGTACTTTTAGAGCTCCCTCTGATAATTTCGGCAGATTCATGATGATTTATTCACAAACAACAAACTAGAAAATACAAATAAAATCAATTTCTTTGAACAATTTTGGCGGAAAAAAATATAGGTTAAGTTCATAACAGACACTTCTTAGATAATTTAGTTTTCTGTAGCCATTGTGGTGGCTGGAAGCTATTTGGTTATGGGATACAACGCTAGATGTCTATTCGGGAATTTTGGGTTTTTTTGGTATTAATTTTCAAACTACATTAAAAGTATGCGAACAATTACAAAATAATCTTATCAATTAATTTAATATGTGTTTAAAATAATTGATTCTATAATACATAAAATTTTATACTGGTTCATGCAATTTCAATATATTTTTTTATTGAATCATTGAATGAGGTATCTGGGTACCTCGAAGTTGGTCCCATTTCAATTTAAAAGTTGTTACAAATTTAGCAAAAAGGATAATATATTAAGTGATTTTCAAAGAATTAACTAAAAAAAAAATTGTTTTCTAACATTCTCATAAATATAATAAGATTTACAATAAAAGACTCAGAGCTTTAAAGTCTTTTATTGTAAACACTAGGGGAAGAAAATGGAATATAATAAGGTTTGTTTATTAAGTTTTGGTTGGGATTTAAGAAAAAAGTACTTTGCAATAAATATATGTATTTGGGTACCTACATATTTGTTTGGTACTCTTCTTAAATAGGTACATGGACATATACAATTATTTATTTAAGAAAAGTATAATGTAATCATTAATAAGTAATTAATTAAATTAAAGGAACTCTATTATGTATTTTATATATTTCATTTTAAGCAGTAGTCACGTATGTCTTGATTACGAAACATGTAAATACATTTGATTCAGCATCAACAAGTGAGAAGGTGAGACCCAGATCCGAAATCTAAAAAAAAAAAATTCTAATCAGTGTGTATATTTAAAAAATCAAATAAATAATTATTATATTGCGAATGGTTGATATCCTACCAATTTATTTAAATCAATATAAAAAAATGTACCGATCGGGAATCGAACCCGGGCTGGGCGTGCATTAATAATTTTGATATGTGGCAGTATGACGTTAGGCAGCCCATCATACAGCAAGATTTGTATTGTGAAATGCCGACAGTCCAAATAACAAGTACATTGAATTTTTTTAAGAGGATTTAATAGCAAACGACTTTTTTTACTGTACAGAAAACAGCTAACGTTTCGCCCTAAATTACAGGATTTTATCATAGAAATTTAATTATTATTTAAAATTGTAACGTGTAATATATACAAATTATTGAGAAGGGAAAGAAAAAAGTATGTTAATGATATACCTAGTTAGGTTGGAGTTTCTAAAGTTAAATTAATAAAATATATTTTTGGGGACTTACCGTTGGGTATGAAGAACTCACAGGCATATTCAATTGATAAGACCCCGGCTCACTTTCTTCCAAAGGACATCTTGTGTTAATCAAACTATTACACCCCACTGGGTCTGGAAGGCTGTAGTTTATTGTTATAATGCTGTAAGTTGCCTTCACTGTAGCATTAAAACTTTCCAGTTCGTATGCTGTAAATCAATATTATTTATTATTAAATTAAATCACATATTTGTTATTAAATTAAACTATTCGGTATTAAATGATTTACTATTTAATTTAATTATTTATTATTCAATTAAATAATTAAATTATTTATTTTAAATTAAATTATTATTTACTATAAAGGTGTTTTCCCACTTCGGGATCTTATAAAATTTTGCATTTTTAGATCGCTACGTGTTCATGGTTTTCACTATAATTATCATCAACAGTCGTACTTAATGATAAGACTTATAACATAACACATAAAATTGATCTAGTGCAACTTCATCTGTACTCTCTGGAATAATTCTCAATTTTTGACACTGTTCTACAACAGAAATCGGACTAAGTAAAGACATTTGGGCAGCTTCTAATTTTTTAATTAATGCACTTAAAAAAACTATGATGGACTTTAATATATGTCAACTGATCTATAATCCTACGTTCTATATTTTATAACCGATTCAGTCAAATATATGCAATTACATTCTGAAAAAGCAAAAAATGTTCACTTTATTATTAATGGATTCCCCAGAAAACTTGACTTATCGAAGTCGGTGCCAAATATTATCTTCGAGTTACCTATCAAGATATTCGAATAATAAGAAGTCTGAGAGTTCGAGTTATAGTTGATGTTATTGCCAACCAATTTGGTTCGACTAATAAATAATTCGACTTATCAACGTTCGAGTTATCGAAGTTTGACTGTAATTCATTTATGTACACTCATGTCACGTGTGGGAATATTTTGCTAATTTATTTTATGTGATACTAGCCATGCCCGCGACTTCGTCCGTGTGGAATAGTAACTTTCGGCAGCATTTAAAATTTTTTTCTTCTATATTTTTAGTTTCTGGACCGTAAGCTTTTTTCCCTTTTTACTTGTTCCTTACTCTAAAACATTGTTTCACTCTTCTGTCCACATACTCTACATCTACACCCTCTTTCGCCTTCTTCCAACCAAAACTTATTCTCATTACACTCATTCCCTGTTTTAAATCTAGCTATTATGTCTATACTTTTTCTTTCTCTTAGATATCCCGACACGCCGTCCCTCTGTCAAACTTCCCAGAGAAACTCCCTCATCTCTTTCATTTCATATTTTTCCCAAGTCCTTACCTCTTACAATTTCATTATACCTTTTCTCTATCATTTTACCAACATTCAGCTGATTTTTTCTCCACTCATCTATTCTTCTTATTTATTACCATTTTCGTTAGAGCCTTGTCCCTCTCCACGTCATAGGCATTTATTTTTTTACTAGTTATGCCCGACTTCGTCCGCGTGGAATAGTGACTTTCGGCAGCATTAAAATTTTTTTTTTCTATATTTTTAATTTCTGGGCCGTAAGCGTTTTTGCCGACGTCATTATACAAAAACTTTCATTCCTAATTTGTGTCCCCTTCAGAGTAAAATTTTTAAAAACTTTAAATGTTGTATTTATATCTAATCAAAAGCCTAAAAAATAAGTTTCAAGCTTCTATCTTTAAAATTTACGGAATTTCCGCACAAAATTTCCTATTTCAACCCCTTACAACTCTTTTTTCGCATTAAAAAGTAGCCTACGTCCTTTCTCAGGCTCTAGACTATCTCTGTACCAAATTTCATTTAAATCGGTTCAGTAAATTTTAGGCGAGATTGTGTAGCATACAGACAGAGTTACTTTCGATTTTCCCATGGGAATAAGATATTTTCCCGCAGTAAAACGTATTAATCTAGGGTGTCAGTTAACTCCATACCAAATTTTATTAAAATCGCTTCAGCCGTTAAGACGTGAAGAAGTAACAAACATACACATTCACAAACTTCCGCCTTTATATTAGTGTGATAAGAAAAAAGTATTGCATCGGCCGGGAATCAAACTTAGGCTGCTTGCATTGAAATTAAGCATTCTTAATTATGTAGGTATAAATAAACTTACTCTACACCTGCAAACGATTATTTTTGTGGATTTGTGCGGAACAATTAGTATCTACCTTTTTCTTTCTTTATTAAAAATACAAAAAAGAAGTTTCTATATTCACGTATTAAGATTTTTAGATGTTAGGTACGTGTATTTGAAATGATTGGAATATGGTAATAGGCGGGGATTGTTCTCCCCTACACTGATTAACCGTTTTTAGTATAACAGGCACCATCTGTTTCTGACAAGGACTTATATGTTAATGTGCGTATACTTACGAGCTGTAAAATTTAAAATAAGTTGAACATTGGCCCCTTTGACAAGAGGACAGGGCTGTGCGGTACACCCAGATACATCCACGGAGTCGGGGAGAGGAGCATTGTTACTACCTGTGTAAATAAAATAGATTCATTACGTATATATATAAAACCATTGGTATGGATTAATTAATAATTAAGTTTGAGATCATTAATCATTTACCTACAGCCAGACGGATTTATTATAAAAGTATCATTTACAGTGGCGGATTTACACATTTGGCGCCCGTAGGCTATTTAAAATTTGTCGCCCCTACTGACACCTGCAATTCTATACCCTAATTCACAATCAATTTTTTGTCAATGAAATTGCAACTTTATGATTGTATTATCTATATTTTTATAAGACTTATCAACAAATATTGATACGAATTCATTAGGATTAAAAATGTAAGAATTATAAGCTAGTTTATTTCTCACTCACTGATAACCTTTTTTTAGATGAATATTGTTTTTTCGTTTTCGCGACACGTGTTTCGCCTCTCGGCATTGTCAAGCGACTGATGATGGGTTTGGGTTTCGTCGTTTATATATTTTCTGTAGTGGTTGGAAGATTGCTTCGGATTGGTTATTTAGTTGTATGTTGATAATGTTGTTGTTGACTTTTTCCTTATAGATTTCTAGGTTTTCTAAAATGTTCATTTTCTTGCTTTTTGGGATTGTATGAAGAACTTGGACTGTTTTTTCAATGGGGCCTGGTTTATGGTTATTATTGGTTAGATGTTCAGCATAATTGGAGTCTGTTTTGTTATGTTTGTACGATTTAATATGTTCTTTGTATCGCTGCTTAATTTTCCTTCCTGTTTGTCCTATGTATTTTTTGTTGCATGTTGTGCATGTTAGTTTGTATATTCCTGATTTTTCAAATTTATCTTCTTTTTCTATGTTATTGGGTAGTTTGGTCTTTAAGTTATTGTTGGTTCTATAAGCTATGTTGATTTTATGTTTTTTGAAAATATTGGTGATTTTGTATGTTATTTTGCCGACGTAAGTGAAAGTTGCCCATTTTGTTGATGTGTTATTGTTATTATTATTTTTTGTTATTTGTTCTTGGTTTTTGTTTCTTTTCTTGTGGATTGAGTTAATTATTTGTTTGTGTATGGTATTGATGGTTTTTTCGTTGTATCCGTTTTCGATGGCTATTTGTTTGATGGTTTCTTTTTCTTTTTTGTATTGAACCTTGTTGAGTGGTGTTGTTTCTAGTCTGTAGTATAGGCTTCTAAAGGCTGCATATTTATGTTGTTTTGGGTGATTTGATTCGGCATGAATGATCGTGCTTGTTTGCGTCGGTTTTCGATATATTTCGAACTGTAGTTTTTTATCTTTTCTAATTATGGTCAAATCCAAAAAGTTAATTTTCTTGTCTTGTTCTACTTCTATTGTGAACTGTATGTTGTTGTGTATGTTGTTTAAATAGTTTAAAAGCTCTATGTGTTTATTGTTGTTGATTATGCAGAATATGTCGTCAACATATCTTATCCATGTTGTTGTGTTGAACTTGTTTTTAATTGTATCTTGTATTTTATTTTCGAAATTTTGTAGGTATATTTCAGCCATAATACCTGATAGCGGACTTCCCATTGCGAGGCCCTTGTTTTGTATGTAATAGTTGTTGTTGAATTTAAAGTAGCCCGGATACAAACTATCCAAAACAATAGCCAACATACTCAAAAATAAACTAAATCTTGATTATAAATATGCAATAAAAAACCGGAATGAATTAATAAACAGAATAAAAGAAGTTAAAACAGAAAAAGACTCAAAACTCATCTCCTATGACATATCAAATCTATACACAAACATACCAATCGAAGAAACAATACAAACAGCTAAAAACATATTAACCAAAAATAAGGTACAACCACCAGTAATAAACGAAATAACAACAGCACTGCAAGTTTTACTCAAACAAAACTACTTTAAATATTCATATATTCATCTAAAAAAAAGGTTATCAGTGAGTGAGAAATAAACTAGCTTATAATTAACAAAGATGAATTGGAAGAAAAAAGAAATATATCAAATGTAAGAATGTTAAGAAGAACTTGCGTTGAATGGATATTTACAGCTTTTATTCATTACAATATTATCATTAGATATTGTTTTTTTTTTAATTATCATCATTCTAAGAAATGTATAATATTTATGAAATTCTGTGCAACAATATGCAATTTTTACGTGTAAATTTATTAAATTTTTATTCTACACTCAAACAGGTTGTTAATTCATATCATCAGAAATATCAATACAAAAGTATTAATTTTCCACATATACTTATATCTATATAATATTTGTTATTGTTATTTTTAAGCAATTTTTTATTCGGATCCCATTTCTCTTCGAATAAATATATTTAAGTGGTGAAACATATTACACATTAATTGAATAGTGTGGGTGAACCTAAAGAAAAAATTATGGCAATAATTAATTTTAAAAATAGGTAAAAATACTAAATTTAAAATGTAATACTTAAACGCTATTGGAATATTTTAAAAATTCAAAATCACAATAGTATATTTTATAAATAAGCGTTTAGTAATTTTTCATATACAGACGTTAGTGTATTTAGTATACTGTATAGCAGTTAAATATTGTAATTTTTGTTGATTTTTTGAGCCTCGTTTTTTGGCGTGTATAAGGTAATATTTTTTTAATTTCTGTAAGACAAAAAAATTTTTGAGCAAACTTTGCCGCCCCCTAAAATCTGCCGCCCTAGGCTCTAGCCTATTCAGCCTGCTGGTAAATCCGCCACTGATCATTTACAAATACATACCAAAGTAGAATTATTATGTATAAAATTTTTCTGACTTACATGTATCTAAGTCGCTTATAACCCCAGCTTCTACTGCAACCAATGCAACAAGACCAATAAAAATGTATTTCAACATTTTTAATTAACTATTTATTACCTATCGATAGACATGTATCTCATAAGAGTTGTTTCAAATATCTATACCAACTGATGTTGTCAAAAATGATGTATATACCTACATTACTAATCACAAGATAAGATACAAGTAAATAAAATACTTCATTCAAACTTATTGTTAGTAATATTAATAAAAATTGAGTCAGATCAGTGGCGTCTTTCTAAAACTATTTCTAGAATTATTAAATTAATAAATATTAATTTTCAAAATGATAATTGTCGTTAAACAGTAGATGTTTTAGTTGTACTTTAAATATGATTATATTATAAATATTACCTATCGAATAATTTATTTATTGGTAAATATTTTCGTACTAACAAAATTCTCTTAATGTTCCGCCCATGTTGCAAGTGTGTACACGTGTATTAGTAACATTTGCGCATATTAGAACATCATTTATTACGAAATAATTACTTTTAAAGTAAATCGGAATTAACAGGTATCGTTTATCAACATTTAAACAAAAAAAAAACAAAAAAAACAGGCGATCTATGCAGGTGTGCATTTACAGGTGTTCACTTAACTGACATAATTTCAATGAAACATAATTATGAAAAGATTAATATGTAAACATTTTTTTTGCAATTTTCATTTTACATAAATTTATAAAAAGGATCTAATTTTGACCTACCCAAGTGTAAATAAGAACAGTATAAGTACGCAAAAGGAAAGATATGACCAGTGACCACGTCGACATTCAATTTGTTCGTTTTGTCGTTTCCTGCCATAACTTGTACCTAGTAGAAAACTGTTGTCCTCATTTAATAATTTTTCGTCTTTATTGGCAAATACTAGGTAATGTAGATCAGGGTATAAAAGTCATCTGAAGAGGGGTGACACTTGCAAGTAACTGTACAATAACAGAAGAAACAAGTTTTGATGTTTAAAATAACGAACATAAAATATGAATTATAAAAATAAAAATTAGTAAATTAAATAAGTAATGTCTCTATGTGTAGGTATACGTGTATACAAATTCTGAGTGTAGTAAAAAGGTTATCAACCTGAGAGAAAAACATAATTTATATTAATAATGAAACCACAATGTATTTTACGTTTTATTTAATTTTAATTTATCCGGTTCTTAAAATTTTATATTTTTATCCTTTGTAACGTTTTTGTTTCAATAGTCATGCGTAAGCCTTCTGCTAACACGTGTGTTAAGCTACGAATCAGCTGTTTCTCGATATTATCGTAAAAATACTGGATTAAAATTATAAATTCACATCGAGTTGATTTCAAAATTTTGTACTATCCCGAACAAATTAAAATTTCCTACTTTTGTTGTTTTTAATTGAATAAATTTAACAAAAGTGTTCTGCACGGAGAAAATAATCATGAAAATATTGCTAGAATTCTAGCAAACATGACTAAAAAATCTGTCAATTATATGGACGACCAGACGCTCAAGGAGATTTTACTAGAAATGTCTAGTCAATCTACGTTCGGTGTTGAGACTGAATTCTAGTAAAATTGACTTGACTTTGAAAACATTTTTTACACTTCTTATCACTAATTTTACTAAACTATTCTCATTCTAGTATTTTTTTCATTACCACACGATAAAATAATCGAGAGGTAGAGAAAACAAGTCTAGACTTATTTAGCTTGATTATTCTAATACTAATTATTAGAAAGAATGAAAAATTGTTTTATACCACCAATTAAATTTTATGAGAATTCTAGTATTATTTACTAGAAAATTTTTTCTTGATTCATCAAGTAATAAAATCGTGATTATTTTTCTCCGTGTGTATAACCTAGAAATGTCGGCATATTTTCGTCTCAGTCCTAAAAGAAGACCAATAAATCTGTATGGAGCGTTAAAATGCGTTAAATGCGACACTTATTATCATAATTCTTGCTCCGAAATAGCCAAGCCACGTCAGGATGGTTCTTTTGAAAAGTGCTCTGGCTCAAAGTCGTCATCCTCTGAACTCAGTGATCTAAATATTTTCATAGAAACACCAATCAAAAAAGCTAATAATGATTTGGAGAGAGCATAAAAAATAAGATTGCTTTATGTACTAAGTCATTGGAAAAGAAAATTGAGGATTCTAACAATGAACTGCATAATAAATTAAAGTTAGTATTAGTATTTGCAGATGTACACAACCTTAAAAACAAAATTGAAGCTCTAGACACAGTGGTGAAGGACTTAGATACAATAAAGGACAATTTAAATAACCCAGAGTTGTATTCAAATACAATGAAGTTCCCGAAAGAAATGAACCACTAATATTAACCACCTTTACTTTGTCTGGTCTACTAACAGGGGTTCATTTCTCTCAGTAGGATGTACTTACTGGAAAATAAATAAACATATTAACTTGCTTATGCACTTAGATTCAATAAATGACTAAATCCATTAATTTTTCATTTTCGAATCATTATTACCATTATTTAAAAAAAAAAATGTGTGCCGTCACGGGACGCCAGGCAGATGTGAAACATCGAGTTTGCATGAGACACAATATTACGACAGGAACTAAATATTGCATAATGAAAAAATCAAATATTACGAATTTTTTCCATAAAATGATGACTATTTATTTAATAAACATTAATTTTTATTAAATACAAAAATTAAAAATTCAAAAATTTATTTCAAGTTGTGACAACTCAATTCTTTTAATCAGTGACTTCAGTAATAGTTATATTCGATGTTGTCTCTGACAGCATTACTGTGATATTTGGTTGAGGATAACTGAATATGTTACAAAGTATTGGACATAACATTATCAAGACATCTAATAAATACAGCATCTATTGTTGTTGCATATCTGGTAGTAGGTTCTGTGGGATTGTTGTTAATTTGCAATTGAAATTATTTTTGGAGGAACGTAACTAATGTGGCATTGATTCATCTTTAGCAAAATTTACATTGAAATCTCCAGCTAAAATCAACAGAGTTTATCTTTATTGGTTTTAAAAATTATTGAACCTCTGTGACTATACGGAAATAATTTCTCATGTAAAAATGAAATATCATTCATTTTTTTATTAGGTGAAATGTACACAACAATCATAAATTAATTCACTTCCATCTTCTAGTTTACTATAGTAAACGACACCGTCGAACCGAGTGGGAAGACAATCGCACAGTCGCTTGTGCATGGCGAGCGTCTCCACGGCATGCAATCGCCACGATCGCCACGCCAATAATCCGGTTTACCCGCGCTTATAGATGTTTCACATCAATAAAAATTTTCTGGTTCACACAATTTACTTTAAAATATACAAACAAGATGTTAATTCAATAAAGTTTGTAATTATTTCAGGAAAAACGTTTGTAGTAATTTTTAAAGGATAAATGCCCCCTGAAATAAATTAATAACACATATACTCGTTTGATTTTTAATTTTTCAATTCATTTTTATAAATCCTTTTCATTATCCATCTTATTCTTGTGGTATTCTTTTTAATTTTGTATTTTGTACCAATAACTCGCTTCGTAAAAGCCGTAAATGAATTTAAGATCTACCACTCTAGGTTATGTTTATCATATTTGTACCGCTTAAACATAGACTACAATGCTACTAAATTTCTTAGCAGCTACTTAGCTTAATAGTAGTCTACCAAATGTCACTATGAATACGATTTTCTTAGTGGGTTCTTAGTAGCTTGCTAGTAGTCACTACTAACTGACTATGAATAAGGCTGAAGGTTATTGGGTACTTCAGATTCTTTAACAAATCTTCAGGATAAGTTCCAGTCAGGTAGGCCTTCAACTGCTGATACCACTAAGTTTGAAAATCAAATCATTCGGGAGATTAGATAAAGAGAAATAAGATAAAAAAACTATAGTCTTCTACAATAATGTCTCTGAGTCAGATACACTCAGTGATAAGAGCAATTGTTGTTTAACACACTATTCCTACCAAACATAGTTAATTCTTTCAGAATAGGTAAAAAGAAACAGGACTACAATAGACCTCTGAAAGTCATCTTCAAAACAGATCAAGATGCTCTATGGATTCTAAAATACTAAAGAATCCTGTTTATGTAAAGAATGATATGACACTTAACCAGCGGAAAATGCTCAACAAAGCTAGAATTGATCTCAAATCTAAGGACAGAAATGATCCAAACATGTGGTCTATCAAGTACATCAAAGACATCCCAACAGTGATAGAAAAAGCAAAAATCTCAAAAAACTCCAAACCCAAACCAACTTGTCAGTGAATACTCCTTTAAGTTACTACTACCTAACAAAATGTAAATAGTTTGAAATCTTCTATCAAGGCAGGTCTAGAAATGCAATTTTGTACAAGAGTTCCTCATAAATCTCTTGGTTACACGGTAGGTACATAAAAAAAAATGCAAATTTCAACCCTAAGGTGAAAAATTCTTATCATAAATTTTTGCCGAAAGGTAGTACCTCTTGGGTGTACCTATGCATAAAAATTGGTTACTGAATCTGATACAAACTTCCGGGTGGCAGCATCTACCTCATTTTGCTTGTTTTTAAAATTGCCCAGTAATTCATTATTAATGTGCATAAATAAACAATTAAATAATTTAATTTTCATAAAATTCATATTACAGTATGTATTTTATTTGTTCTCATCCACACCCAGTTTTCATTGGTCTCCTTACATTAATATTATTTTTTAACGAATGCTGTTACAAACTTAACATTTTAATTATCGTGTAAAACGGAGGTAGAAAGTCATTAACATATTTATACATCTAATTAGGCAAGCGGATTAACGTAATAAAACTTTATTTATGCTATAAACAAATAAATAATTTTGTCTTTTATTATTTTTTTATATGTGGAACGGCCTATTTCATCCTAAAAAATCGTATAAAATAAATCATTTATTTTCATTCCATATTAGGAGGAATATGAATTTTTAATTAGACTCTGCTCTAGTGAGGAAAACATTAGAAGTAGGTACGTTTATTACTTTTCTTCGAATCTTATCTGTTCTTTACTTTATTTGTTTTTTACTTAAATTTATTAAATATTTACGAAAAAATTAAAATTGTAGAGAGACCAAGAGAAAAGACCATTGTCGTTAAAAAATTAAAAAGAAATGAAAAACAATTAAAACAAAAAGATAATTTAGGTATGGGTAACAATGTAAATGTTGTACCTAACTGTTAAAACAAAAATTGTGAATATTCATCCTCAGTTAAAGACAGTCTCTAATTGAGGACGACACCTTGGTTGTCGAAACGTGGTTTAGGTTTCTAAACGTTTTGTGTATTTTGGGTGTTTATTTTATTCAGTTAATAAAAAGTAGATTAAGAAGTAGATAAATTTATTTTATCACGTTCACGAGGCAGAAGAGAATTTTCAAAATTTTATTATTACTGCACGGAGAAAAATAATCATGATTTTATTACTTGATGAATCAAGCAAAATTTTTCCAGTAAATAATACTAGAATTCTCATAAAATGTACTTGGTGGTATAAAACAATTTTTCATTCTTTCTAATAATAATTAGTATTAGAATAATCAAGCTAAATAAGTCTAGCCTTTTTTTCTCTACCTCTCGATTATTTTATCGTGTCCTAAAGAAAAAAATACTAGAATGAGAATAATTTAGTAAAATTAGTGATAAGAAGTGTAAAAAATGTTTTCTAATCAAGTAAATTTTACTAGAATTCAGTCTCAACACCGAACGTAGATTGACTAGACATTTCTAGTAAAATCTCCTTGAGCGTCTGGTCGTCCATATAATTGACAGATTTTTTAGTCATGTTTGCCAGAATTCTAGCAATATTTTCATGATTGTTTTCTCCGTGTGCTAATTTAGTTCTACATGTATATCTATAAGTTATATTAGTTTAAAAAGTTGCAATCAGAATGGTGCAGGGTGCGAATTAAGCTTTAAATGCTATTTATCCTAACTTCGTACATAATGGCAAAAGCTAAGAATCATTGGCTTATAAAAATTGCTTATCTATTCTGTATGAATTTTTCGACTGAAAATTTAACAAACTTTAAAAATTGAATTTAAATTTTCTATAATAATCCAACATTCCATACATATCGTTTAGATTGAAAATCTTATTTGCAGTAAAAGTTGTTAATAAAAAATAAAATCTTAAAAAATTACATGTTTTCAATTGTGAGGTATCTAGGGGGGGGGGCGAATAAGGGGAGAGGCGGGTAATTGCGCGGGTACATGCCGAAAATCCTAGAATCCTATACAATACAAATTTTCGCAATGGAGAATAAAGCTGCACATGAAACCATTTTACATTGTTACATCCCTTACTACATAAATTTATTTATTTCTACACCAACCTTTGGAGTTATATTTTCAGAAGTGTATCTATCTGTAATTTATTTTAATGCTTAGGTTCATGCCAATAGTCGTCGTTCCCCTAATATTAATTTTTTTTCGAGACCCTGAACCATGGCATGGCTCGCCCTTATGCGTCTTTCAAACTAAATGAAAGCCTTACATTTTTTTCACCTATTAATACATTTTAGGAAAAATTATGAATTTTGCATAAATTTGAAAATTTTAAATTTAAGTACTGTAAGATAGTGCTCATATTTTTCCAAACTAATACTTCCTTTTAATTGTTTAATTAATTACATTTGCTTAAAGTTCCGTTTGGGAGTAAAAGAGCTATATGTAAATCAGTATAAAGGAATTAGTTTCGATAGTAAGAATAGTATTGTGACGTGTTCGGTCACGTAAAACACAATTAGCAAAACAAAACAACGAATTTATTTAATTACTAAAGTTAATTTGACTACACTACCGTTATAAACAAGTCCACACAATTTATTTCACTAAAAAGTCTCTTTTCCCGCTCGCTTCTATGTGAACACTATCTTATACCATAGACACTATGACTTCTTTCGCCTGGTAATTCGCCTATCGATCGCTTCGCTTTCAAACATCAGCTGTTCACTGTCAACTAACTCGGTGTGTGCCGTTTCCGCCTTTTATAGTCTGTTCAGCCTTTTTCTAGGGAATTCTACAGCCGTCTAGTAATCCAATTGTTTTCCCATTTTTTCGTTGCTGGTGTTTTCTAGATGTTGCAGGGAAAGCCGGGAATATTCCTTATGTATTCAGGGAAGATGTTCGTTAATTATGCTCACACCAACTTAATTGGCAAGTACTCGTAACAGTATGGAGTAGGGATGGCGATTCTTTCCGAAAAAGATCGATTTTCAAATCGATCCGAATCGTAGGCTGATGTATCGATTCACAAAAAAATCGAGGTCTAAAAGATCGATTTCTATAAAATCGATTTCTTTCCAGGTTTGCATTCATAATGTAAATATAAATCCATTTTATGAAAAACAAGAAAGATAACATAATAAATGATCTCTTATCAGTAAAATCAGTTTTTTTTAGTTAAGGGAATTCTATAATCACAATCATTTTTATTACCATATCAAAGTAAAATAAGAAAATTTTATTTTCAAAATGTATTTATTACATTATTACCTACTTATTATTCCGTAACAGACACTACACCAAAAAAATTATTTATTTCACTAATCACAGTATAATATTACGACACAGTTTGCTTAGGTAAACAAATGAATGACGCAATATCAATCAACAAATACAAAAAGTCATAGACTACAGCCATCTCGCGCGTTTTTGAATAATTAACCCTTTAATCGGCAATACCGTAATATTACAATTACATTCAACTATTTGTAAATAATTTTATGGTTTTTACCAAAACAAAAAAAATCGAATGGCGATTTTCAGGGGTGAAACATCGATTCACTGGATCGATTCAGCGCAGCATATCGATTTGAAAAATCGATCTTTTGAGCCTGAACAATTGATTCTTCGATCACCATCCCTAGTATGGAGGTGAGAAAGATCAATCAAGCGAGTCAGGTTAGGGGAGTGTAGCGGGTTACCGCTAACACTCACCCTAATGCCCAATTAAGAATCCCTGCCATTATCAACGCCCCTAGTTGATAATCATTTAGGCAAGTAGTTTTTAGATATAGGATCAGGTGGGGTAATTGTAAAACCGGGGTAATTGTAAACAGGTTCATCATTTCGATGAAATAGGATTTGATTATTACAACTAATGGGATTTATAGACTGTGGTGTTGACTTTTGGATGCTTTAGCGCGCTAAACAGCAGAGGACGAGTGTCGCAATATTTTATGTTAAACAGTGAAAATATTTATAATTTTTATTGGAATTCACTTTTGAAAGCGTATTGTTCACTTTTGCCCCATTAAAAGCCTTTAGTATAAAGCCAGTACAAACAAGATGATTGTTCACATTTACCCCTAAGTTTTCGACTGCGTTAATAAGTGAAGGGTTAATTGTAAACTTAAGTTTTTTTGCAATAGAAATCCGAATTTGCATATTTAACAACATAAATTAACTTAAAACCGAACAAGGACCTAAATTACTCATATAGTCGCCTAAATTTAATCTTCATCTAAGATACATCGAGCATCAAAAGTCAAACTTCCAAAATCGTTCACAATTACCCCACCCTGACCCTAATTATAATTAGTTTATAAGTATTATTTGTTCATTTAATTTATTGAATCATTAAAACCACCATATAAAATTCGCTCTTCTTTATGACAGTACTATATTAGGATCTAAATTCTAAACACTTTATTGTTGTTTTCTTTTTGTTCTAACTTTAAACTCTGATTTACTTAGTTGATGTGCAACAATTTCGCGATACGTAGGTATATGTATATACCTCCATAGGGTCTCCGGACGTGTCCCTAAGAAATGTGGATGAACATTACTGAAAACCCACGCACGAAACAAGTGGTTCATTATTCTTTTTCGTATTATTCCCTCTCTCTTTCTCTTTTTCTCTTCCTCTACATTCGTACACGATATGATATTATACATACGATATGTGGGTAAAGGTATGTATGAGTATGAATATGTGGTGCGCCGCACGGGGGTGGTATATGAGCAGGACCGTGGCCCGGTCCATAGATCAGCCCCGGTAATTACCCGGAGTTCACGGGGCGCACGCAATTTATGATGTACACGACGCGGTTGGGTGTCTCGCGCCTCTCCCCGTCATTTGTCGCTAACAATTGCATCCAGCCGGCCGATTTCACACTCCGGCAATGATTTGTTGCCAGAAAACAGATTTTCCAACCTACTATCATTCAAACCGACTTAACGATTAGCTAAACGGAGCGGAGTGCTCGCAGAGTACAGGATTTATTATGGTTCGGTTCACTCATGGGTGTGTGTGTGTATGTGCATGAGGCACACACAGTACGAGACAGCACTTATTACATATTGTATTGGTATTGCTTTTGGTCTGATTTATAATGTTCTTCGCGTTGAGATGAGCCCGAGACATCGGCCGCGATAATGGGACTGCACCACGGGGTCGGACGCTTCGAGCGCCCGCAAACTGATCGGCCTGTTAATAGATTATCCACAATACCAACGACCAGCCCTCTTTCTCGATCTCTTTCGTATTTATATGTATATTGTAGTTCAAGTGTTAAATTCTTCAAATGCCTTTAACGCCCACTCAATTTGTGTTGAATTAAACCTTTGGACGCCTTCGATCTGTGAGCGATCAGCTCTTTTTTGCATTTAAGAAGTGGTGTTATATTATAAGCATATGTACTGGGGATACAAAATATTATGAGAAAAAGAAGGAACAACCATCATAAAAGGGCTAAATCACTTCCTTAAACTGTTTTGATCGTTGCCAATTACATTTTAAAAATTAAGGAGTTTGAACTAGTTGATGCACTCCCAAAGGATTTTACAAAGCTTAAAAAGGATTATCATGCGATTTCAAACATTTTGTTAAAGTTCGTTTGCCTTTTGTACGTCCAAATAAATTATTAAATACCTATAAAATCTTTAAGCACATTAAAAGGCCTTCAAACGTTGTTTCAAGAATTTTAAGAAGACTTCAAGAACTTTGGAACAATTTCAAGCACTTAATTAAATTGGCCTGGGAATTAAATTCAATGAGTTAAAAATACATCTAAGAATTAATTCTATTTTAAAGGATTTAAGAACTTAAAAGAACTTTCAACACATTCAAAGTGTTAATTAATGCCCAATAACATATTAAAAAGTAAGATATAAGAACTACTTCAAGCATTTTTAAAGGACCTTAAGAACTTCTTAACGACTTTAATGAGCTTCAAACACATTAAAGAACTTCAAGCACTTAATTAATGTACTCTGGGCATCGAATGCCCAATTACATATTAAAATCTAATTTAAGTTCAAATTACTACAAGCACTTTCAAAGGATTTCCTACTCTTTTAAAGGACTTTTACCAAATTCAAATGACACGAGTTACTCACTTAAGTGTACTAGTCCTTCAGTGTCCAATTATAGTTTAAAAAACAAGATCTGGGAGTTACTACAAGCAATTTTAAAGGCTTTAAGCACTTGTAAAGAACTTCAATAAGCTAAGAAAGATTTTAAGCATATTCAAAGGGGTTCACAAATATACCTTAAGTGCTTTAGTCTTTGAATTCCCAATTACATTTAAAAGTCCGTGGCGTTCAAATTACTTCAACAAAACTAAAAGAACTTTAACATTTGTTAATGAGCTTTTAAAAACATATTAAAAGAACTTCAAGCACTTTGGAAAGTCTTCAAGCACTTAATTAATGTACTCTGGGCATCGAATGCCCAATTACATATTAAAATCTAATTTAAGTTCAAATTACTACAAGCACTTTTTAAAGGATTTCCTACTCTTTTAAAGGACTTTAAGAGCTTTAAAAGGACCTTTACCAAATTCAAAGGACACGAATTACTTACTTAAGTGTACTAGTCCTTCAGTGTCCAATTACAGTTTAAAACCAAGATCTAGGAGTTACTACAAGTAATTTTAAAGGACTTCAAGCACTGTAAAGAACTTTAAGAAGTTAAGAAAGATTTAAGCATATTCAAAGGGGTCCAAAAATATACCTTAAGTGCTTTAGTCTTTGAATTCCCAATTACATTTAAAAGTCCGTGGCGTTCAAATTACTTCAAGCACACTAAAAGGACTTTAAGTATTTTTAATGAGCTTTAAGCGTATTAAAAGAACTTCAAGCACTTTGGAAAGTCTTCAAGCACTTAATTAAAGTACTCTGGGCATCGAATGCCCAATTACATATTAAAATCTAATTTAAGTTCAAATTACTACAAGCACTTTCAAAGGATTTCATACTTTTTAAAGGACTTTAAGAGCTTTAAAAGGACCTTTACCAAATTCAAATGACACGAATTACTTACTTAAGTGTACTAGTCCTTCAGTGTCCAATTACAGTTAAAACCAAGATCTAGGAATTACTACAAGTAATTTTAAAGACTTCAAGCACTGTAAAGAACTTTAAGAAGTTAAGAAAGATTTCAAGCATATTTAAGGGTCAAAAAATACCTTAAGTGCTTTAGTCTTGAATTCCAATAATTTAAAAGTCCGTGGCGTTAAATTATTCAAGCACATTAAAAGTATTTCAGTTTTAAAGTTTTTTTGTTAAAATTTTAAAACCCTTTAAGCCAAACATTAAAAAGTACTCTGGGCATAGAATGCCCAATTACATATTAAAATCTTTAAATTTTAAGTTCAAATTACTACCAGCACATTCAAAGGATTTTATATTGTTTTAAAGTTTTTTAAGAGCTTTAAAAGGACTTTTACCAAATTTAAATGTCACGAATTACTTACCTAAGTGTACTAGTCCTTCAGTGTTCAATTACAGTTTAAAACCAAGATCTATGAATAAGTGGGTTAATTCTGTTACGTACCGTACCTACATACCCCTAAGTTAATGAGCCCTAATAATGTTAATACACACAATATGTCTTACTTTGGATTTTTTTTTTGTTGCGTATAATAACTACTTGGGAAAGTTATTTTGTTGTTCCATAATATTTGTTTTTGGTATAAAAATACCATTTTTTTTGTAATGGCACGTTCCCGCCAGACTAGCAACAGATACACGTAACATTGTAAATAAACAATAAAATATAAGTGCCATAAAAATCCAACTTGGCCGTCATAAATAAACTAATAACCAAAATAAACAGGTTCATTATGTCACTATTACAATAATTACGACGGTTTTTATTGTCATGCTCTTACATCGCGCGAAAATCTTCACGCGATTGGAAAATAATTCAATAAATAATTTCCTATTCAGCAGATTTTTGGCACACATACTGCATTAAAATATTAAATAAATGTACTATAATATTTTTAAAATAAAATCATAAGTAGAGGGCTCATTACTTGAATTTAAGAATTTTGTGTTTAATTATACCTCCCTCCCTAAAATCAAAGTATGTACATATATTCAAAAAGGGAAATTCAAAATATTTTTTTAACTTCTGCTTCCGAGTTCCAAATAATGAATTCACAAAAAACGTCAAAAAAAAGAAAATATAATTTTTGTAAAAGTAAATTCTAGACGCGCCCCAGATTTTAGTCGCAGATAATTTTGTTATGTCAAATACTAAATCGGTTAGTGTGTTCATAATTTTTGCAAATACTACAAACAATTTTAAAGGACTTGTAAAGTGCTTCAAGAAGGTAAGAAATATTTTAAGCATATTCAAAGGGGTCCAAAAACATACCTTAAGTGCTTTAGTCCTTGAATTCCTAATTACATTTAAAAGTCCGTGGCGTTCATATTACTCCAAGCACATTAAAAGGACTTTAAGTATTTTTAATGAGCTTTAAGCATATTAAAAGAACTTCAAGCACTTTCGAAAGTCTTCAAGCACTTAATTAATATATTCTGGGCATCGAATGCCCAATTACATATTAAAATTTAATCTAAGTTCATATTACTACAAGTACTTTCAAAGGATTTTATACTCTTTTAAAGGACTTTAAGAACTTTAAAAAAAGAACTTTCACTATATTCAAATGACACGAAGCTATTACCTAGAGTGTACTAGTCCTTTTCAATGCCCAAAATGCCCAATAACATTTTGAAAATCAAGATTTAAGAATTACTTCAAGCAATTTCAAAGAACTACAAACACTTGTAAACGACTTCAAGAGGCTGAGAAATACTTCAAGCGCTTTCAAAGGACTCTTAACTAAATGTCCTAAAGTGTTTTGGTTCTTAAGTGTTCAATTACATTTAAATTTACAGTTAAATTTACTTTAAGTGTACGTAATGGATTTTAAGCCTTTTTAAAGGAGTCCAAGAACTTTAAAAGGACCTCATGCATTTTCAAAGGGCTCCAAGCAACATTTCCTAAAGTGCTTTAATCCTTAAATTTAAAGTTCGAATCATTTTAAGAACACTAAAAGGATTTCAAGCACTATTACAGGTCTTCGGGAACTTTAAGATAACTTAAAGCATTTTCAAAGGGCTCCAAGTAACATTTCCTAAAGTGCTCTAATCCTTAAATTTAAAGTTCGAATCATTTTAAGAACACTAAAAGGATTTCAAGCACTATTACAGGTCTTCGGGAACTTTAAGATAACTTAAAGCATTTTCAAAGGGCTCCAAGTAACATTTCCTAAAGTGCTCTAATCCTTAAATTTAAAGTTCGAATCATTTTAAGAACACTAAAAGGATTTCAAGCACTATTACAGGTCTTCGGGAACTTTAAGATAACTTAAAGCATTTTCAAAGGGCTCCAAGTAACATTTCCTAAAGTGCTCTAATCCTTAAATTTAAAGTTCGAATCATTTTAAGAACACTAAAAGGATTTCAAGCACTATTACAGGTCTTCGGGAACTTTAAGATAACTTAAAGCACTTTCAAAGGGCTCCAAGTAACATTTCCTAAAGTGCTCTAATCCTTAAATTTAAAGTTCGAATCATTTTAAGAACACTAAAAGGATTTCAAGCACTATTACAGGTCTTCGGGAACTTTAAGATAACTTAAAGCATTTTCAAAGGGCTCCAAGTAACATTTCCTAAAGTGCTCTAATCCTTAAATTTAAAGTTCGAATCATTTTAAGAACACTAAAAGGATTTCAAGCACTATTACAGGTCTTCGGGAACTTTAAGATAACTTAAAGCATTTTCAAAGGGCTCCAAGTAACATTTCCTAAAGTGCTCTAATCCTTAAATTTAAAGTTCGAATCATTTTAAGAACACTAAAAGGATTTCAAGCACTATTACAGGTCTTCGGGAACTTTAAGATAACTTAAAGCACTTTCAAAGGGCTCCAAGTAACATTTCCTAAAGTGCTCTAATCCTTAAATTTAAAGTTCGAATCATTTTAAGAACACTAAAAGGATTTCAAGCACTATTACAGGTCTTCGGGAACTTTAAGATAACTTAAAGCACTTTCAAAGGGCTCCAAGTAACATTTCCTAAAGTGCTCTAATCCTTAAATTTAAAGTTCGAATCATTTTAAGAACACTAAAAGGATTTCAAGCACTATTACAGGTCTTCGGGAACTTTAAGATAACTTAAAGCATTTTCAAAGGGCTCCAAGTAACATTTCCTAAAGTGCTCTAATCCTTAAATTTAAAGTTCGAATCATTTTAAGAACACTAAAAGGATTTCAAGCACTATTACAGGTCTTCGGGAACTTTAAGATAACTTAAAGCATTTTCAAAGGGCTCCAAGTAACATTTCCTAAAGTGCTCTAATCCTTAAATTTAAAGTTCGAATCATTTTAAGAACACTAAAAGGATTTCAAGCACTATTACAGGTCTTCGGGAACTTTAAGATAACTTAAAGCATTTTCAAAGGGCTCCAAGTAACATTTCCTAAAGTGCGTCTAATCCTTAAATTTAAAGTTCGAATCATTTTAAGAACACTAAAAGGATTTCAAGTACTATTACAGGTCTTCGGGAACTTTAAGATAACTTAAAGCATTTTCAAAGGGCTCCAAGTAACATTTCCTAAAGTGCTCTAATCCTTAAATTTAAAGTTCGAATCATTTTAAGAACACTAAAAGGATTTCAAGCACTATTACAGGTCTTCGGGAACTTTAAGATAACTTAAAGCATTTCAAAGGGCTCCAAGTAACATTTCCTAAAGTGCTCTAATCCTTAAATTTAAAGTTCGAATCATTTTAAGAACACTAAAAGGATTTCAAGCACTATTACAGGTCTTCGGGAACTTTAAGATAACTTAAAGCATTTTCAAAGGGCTCCAAGTAACATTTCCTAAAGTGCTCTAATCCTTAAATTTAAAGTTCGAATCATTTTAAGAACACTAAAAGGATTTCAAGCACTATTACAGGTCTTCGGGAACTTTAAGATAACTTAAAGCATTTTCAAAGGGCTCCAAGTAACATTTCCTAAAGTGCTCTAATCCTTAAATTTAAAGTTCGAATCATTTTAAGAACACTAAAAGGATTTCAAGCACTATTACAGGTCTTCGGGAACTTTAAGATAACTTAAAGCATTTTCAAAGGGCTCCAAGTAACATTTCCTAAAGTGCTCTAATCCTTAAATTTAAAGTTCGAATCATTTTAAGAACACTAAAAGGATTTCAAGCACTATTACAGGTCTTCGGGAACTTTAAGATAACTTAAAGCATTTTCAAAGGGCTCCAAGTAACATTTCCTAAAGTGCTCTAATCCTTAAATTTAAAGTTCGAATCATTTTAAGAACACTAAAAGGATTTCAAGCACTATTACAGGTCTTCGGGAACTTTAAGATAACTTAAAGCATTTTCAAAGGGCTCCAAGTAACATTTCCTAAAGTGCTCTAATCCTTAAATTTAAAGTTCGAATCATTTTAAGAACACTAAAAGGATTTCAAGCACTATTACAGGTCTTCGGGAACTTTAAGATAACTTAAAGCATTTTCAAAGGGCTCCAAGTAACATTTCCTAAAGTGCTCTAATCCTTAAATTTAAAGTTCGAATCATTTTAAGAACACTAAAAGGATTTCAAGCACTATTACAGGTCTTCGGGAACTTTAAGATAACTTAAAGCACTTTCAAAGGGCTCGTTCTTGAATGATGTGTTACATTTAAAAATCCATTCAAAAAGCACACTTAAAGAACATCAGGAACTTTAAAAAGACTTCAAGCACTTTAAAACGGCTCCAAGAACTTGCTTAAAGTGCTTTGGTCTTTGATGCCCATTGATTTTTTAAAATTAAAAAACTTTCAATTGCTCCATGAAATATTTAAAGGGTCTTAGGTATTTTAAAAAGTGCTCTAATCCTTAAATTTAAAGTTCGAATCATTTTAAGAACACTAAAAGGATTTCAAGCACTATTACAGGTCTTCGGGAACTTTAAGATAACTTAAAGCATTTTCAAAGGGCTCCAAGTAACATTTCCTAAAGTGCTCTAATCCTTAAATTTAAAGTTCGAATCATTTTAAGAACACTAAAAGGATTTCAAGCACTATTACAGGTCTTCGGGAACTTTAAGATAACTTAAAGCATTTTCAAAGGGCTCCAAGTAACATTTCCTAAAGTGCTCTAATCCTTAAATTTAAAGTTCGAATCATTTTAAGAACACTAAAAGGATTTCAAGCACTATTACAGGTCTTCGGGAACTTTAAGATAACTTAAAGCATTTTCAAAGGGCTCCAAGTAACATTTCCTAAAGTGCTCTAATCCTTAAATTTAAAGTTCGAATCATTTTAAGAACACTAAAAGGATTTCAAGCAATATTAAAGGTCTTCGGGAACTTTAAGATAACTTAAAGCACTTTCAAAGGGCTCGTTCTTGAATGATGTGTTACATTTAAAAATCCATTCAAAAAGCACACTTAAAGAACATCAGGAACTTTAAAAAGACTTCAAGCACTTTAAAACGGCTCCAAGAACTTGCTTAAAGTGCTTTGGTCTTTGATGCCCATTGATTTTTTAAAATTAAAAAACTTTCAATTGCTCCATGAAATATTTAAAGGGTCTTAGGTATTTTAAAAAGGACAATAAAATGGCTTCAAGCACCTTTACAGGACTTCAAGAACCTTAAATGGATTTACTGCAAGAACTTTCAAAGATCTTCAGGCATATTAAAAGGTTAAAATGGTGTTAAGCAGCTTTAAAACTTTAAATAGGCTTCAACTACTTACTTCGATTGACCAATACAAGGATTTTAAATTACTGCAAGCACTTTTTAAGAGTTTCATGCAGATTAAAGGATTTCGAACAAATTGAAAGGCCCTGAGTACATTTAATGGGCTTTGAGCAAGTTAAAATGTTTTCAAATACCGAAAAAGACTTGAAATATTTTGAATTAGCTCCAAGCCCTTTTTTTGAAATACAAATTACAAAATATTTGTAAAAGACTTCATATTACAAAGCACAAACTACTTGTTCGGAAAAGTGTTTAATAATAAAGAGTGCTTATAAGTACATTCACAAACACACAGCACTAAATTTTCTGTCCAGTTATACTTATACATAAACATATTTTTTCGTTACTTTCTACGACTAACATTTTAAGTAATATTTGATTGTTTTCTTTGATACGCAATTAAATAATGGTAAGGAACGATAAAAATTTGTTACAAGTTGTAACTTTTCATAACCCTTCAGCATTTCTTCATAGTCAGACGAAAATCACAAAGGAAGAGAGTGATTTGTTTTACTAATTATATTAGATGTGTTTGTACTGTATAAAATGTACTTTCCCCATTTACAGCGGCAGATAAAGAATCCTCGTTGACATCTTTACGTCAATTAATGTACAAAACCAGCAATTATGTACGGGTAACTTTCTTATAAATACATTGGCATTATGCATTGTGCCAAACACCGTTAGAAATCGGTATCCTCCTAACTGCACTGATAACATCTAAAGACGTGTGACAGCTAAACAGCATGTAGTAAATTGTTGATCGACTCTGAAAAATCTACATTTACTCGTAACTTTAACAATTCCTAGATCAAGTTTTAGATAAACGGATTTATCTCCGAAAATTTTGCGTTAAGTAACTACCATCAAACCCACAATAGACCAGTACTGAAGCCTTCAAAAATAGTAAAAAGTGAAAAAAAATTATAGTAGGATGAAACCCATTGGAAAAGGAAGAGAATATAACAGTAATGAAAAGAAAAATAATTTACGGGCGATCTGAGGTCGGGAAGGGAAGGGGGTGAGTTTTTAAGGGTAAAAAATGAGTTTCCTTGATTTCCGGAAAAACTACAAGTCTTACGGAAAAAAGTCAAATGGTAAAGTTGTAGGTAATAAAAAGATCTACACTTTTGTATTTGAACTTTTTTCACATAACCTCAAAATTTATGTGAAAAATTCAAATAACCAACTTTTTAGTTTTTTATTTTTATCTTTTAAAAAAACTTTTTATTTCACAAACTTTGGTGAAAACTTACCTATTTATGTCCCAAACATGCTGTAATTTTTTTGATTTGAAATATTTATTTTTTCACCTTATTTTTATTTAATATCGGAAAAGCACCCTAATTTTCAATCGAAAATTCTCACGTGAAAATATCTCCTTTTTTAAAAAACGTTGGTGGGCTTTTTCTTCGTTGAAATCTCTACTTTCTGATGGTGTGAAAAATATATACATTACTATGGTAAGTTTTCGATTGAAAATTAGGGTACTTTTCCGATATTAAGCAAAAGTAAGGTGAAAAAATAAATATTTCAAATAAAAAAAAAATACAGTATGTTTGGGACATAAATGGGTAAGTTTTCACCAAATTTCGTGAAAAAGAAAATTTTTTTGTAAAAGATAAAAATAAAAAACTAAAAAGTTGGTTATTTGAATTTTTCACATAAATTTTGAGGTTATGTGAAAAAAGTGTAAATAGAAAAGTTGTAGATCTTTTTATTACCTACAACATTGCTATTTAACTATTTTCCATAAGACTTGTAGAAAATATATAATTTGTTTCTAAAGTCTTTCCTTTGCTCTTGGCCTTCTTCAAATAGTCCTGCATTTACTGAATGCCTGAGACAAAGACATCATAAAGAAAAATTGCAAGACCAAAAATATTTTGCACATTACTAAAGAAGGCATTTAGTGGAAAAATCGTAATACATTGAGAAGCCAAAAAGTGGTCTTCAGAAGTGATGGTCCATTTTAGTCTTAGTCTTCTTTATTTAATTTTAGTATTGGCTTTGAGAGTATATCTAAAACTTGGAAGTGGGGTAGCCAGAGTTAGTCCATCAAAACATCAAACTCGTATAACCCACAAAACATGTATCAAGAAGAGTCCATTCCCACTTCGAGACCTGGCTTAGATTGTTCCCACTATGAGCCCTAACGTACCTGAATTCAGCCAAAAATGTCAATAGATATAAAGTGACTTTGAAATTTACAAAATAAGAAAATTGAACACATTAAAACATTATGAATAAGAGAATGACAAGACCACGACAATATTCACTTTGTTGGCGTTGTCTTTACAAACCGTAACCTTGTGGGCTGAAAACGTTCACCTGTATATTGTTACAATCGCGATACTTTTTTTTTTCATTTTAAAGGAATTCAACCTTAGATATTTAGAATCTACTATTCCTAACAGCTTATATCATTAAATTTATATATAGTATGTCTGAAAAAATTGGTAACAAATGGCAATTTTTTATTACTGATTTAAAAATAAAAAATGTGAGCTGTCACGGGACGCCTGGCACATGTGAAACATCGAGTTTGCACAAGTAATATGCAGCAATTTTTTCCACAAAATGATGAATAAACATTTATTCTTATTAAATACAAAAATTAAAAATTCAAAAATTTATTTCAAGTTTCGACAACTCAATTCTTTTAATCAGTGACTTCAGTAATAGTTATATTCGATGTTGTCTCTGACAGCATTACTGTGATAATTGGACGAGGATAACTGAAGTATGTTACAAAAGTATTGGACATAACATTATCAAGACATAAATAATAAATACAGCATCTATTGTTGTTGCATATCTGGTAGTAGGTTCTCTTGGATTGTTGTTAATTTGCAATTGAAATTCTTTTTGGAGAAACGTAATTAATGGCATTGATTCATCTTTTGCAAAATTTACATTGAAATCTCCAGCTAAATTCAATGGTAGTTTATCTTTATTGGTTTTAAAAATTATTGAACCTCTGTGACTGTACGGAAATAATTTCTCATTTAAAAATGAATTATCAATAATTTTTTTATTAGGTGAAATGTACACAGCAATCATAATTAATTCACTTCCATCTTTTAGTTTAATATAGTAAACGACACCGTCAAACCGAGTGGGAAGAGAATCGCACAGGCGCTTGCGCATGGCGAGCGTCGCCACTGCATGAAATCGCCACGATCGCCACGCCAACAATCCGGTTTACACGCCCCTCTAGATTTTGACATCAAAATGTCATTCCCAAAAAAGCCAGTAGCATATGACACGCAGATAAAAAAAAACTGAATACCTAGTGATGGTTTAGAGATGTGACTATTAAACTATTTAGAGTATCAGCTTTTAATCGTTGAAACATATCCATAGTTAAAAATATGAAAAACACAAAAACAATTAAAAACAATCTTAAGTAACTCAAAATCTTTAATCAATGACTCATTAAAAAAACGGTTAGTATTAATGAATCCACGTCCCCCAAAACTATACGGTTTATTGAAGTTGCACAAAGTCAATAAACCTATAAGACCGGTTGTAGCCTATTTGCAGGCTCCTTGTTCTAAACTATCAAAATTCCTAATAGACGAAATTATTAAACATACACATTTCTCTTCAACCTTTGCGTTAAGAAACTCATTAGAATTAATTGATAAAATTGCCCACATTCACATCCCTAATAATTGTAAACTAGTTTCTTTTGACATTACTAATTTATTTGCAAGTATACCACCACAGGATGTTATTCAAATTATTTCCAAGAAACTATCAGAAAGAAAAACCAACCCTATCATTCAAAATGATTTATTAAATTTACTAGAAATTTGTTTGTCCCAAAATTATTTACAATTCAATGAACAATTTTATTGTCAAGAACAAGGCCTAGCAATGGGTAACCCACTTAGCCCGTTATTATCGGAAATCTTTTTAAATAACTTAGAACAAAAAATTAAAATACACCCTCTATTCAATAACTGCATCTATTATTTCAGATATGTCGATGACATATTAGTTTGTTTCAATGGTTCCAATAGACAACTTACATCTTTTCATAATTTCCTGAATAGTATACATAATAATATCAAATTTACTATAGAGTTAGAAGAAAACAATTCCATAAACTTTTTAGACTTAACTATAACTAGGAATAATTCTCAACACTTATTTAACATCTTTCACAAGCCTACTCATACAGACACTATCATACACGCTAATTCATTCCACCCTATCGCCCACAAATTAGCGGCATTCAACTCTTTTATATTTAGACTTTTAAATGTTCCACTATCAAAAGAAAATTATAATAAAGAATTAGATAGAATTCACACTATTGCTATTAACAATGGTTTTTCTCATACTACAGTGGATAGTATTCTGAATAAACAGCTTCAATCTAAAACGTTGAAAATTATTTATCCGGTCATAAAAACTGTACCTACTAAATTCAACTGTATTTCTTATTTAGGTAATATCTCCTTAAAAATTGGTAAAAGAATTCAATATACTAACACTAGTTTTATCGCCTTTAAAACAAATAATTCATTAGGTAAATATATCTTAAACAATAAATGTAAAACCCCGAAGAACTGTAATTCTGGAGTGTATTTATTAAATTGCAAGGATTGTCCAAAAGTTTATATAGGTCAGACAGGAAGGTCTTTTCAGACACGTATAAATGAACATTTGCTATGCTTCACTAACAATAAAACAGAGTCAACTTATGCCGAACATTTAATTAATAATAAACATAACTTTGATCAAAACTTCAAAATTTTGCATATACAAAATAAAGGCTATAAATTAAATTTACTTGAAACCCTTGAAATTAATAAATACAATAAAAAAGGTATCATATTAAATGATCAAATAGAAGTAAACAATTCCCCACTTTTAAATATTAACTTCCATTGATTCTTCTGTTCAACCCCTACCCTTCGCTATAAGTATATATACTACCAAATAGATGTAATTTGTTAAGTCATCACCTGATGAAGCCACTGTGTGGTGAAACAATATTGTAGTGCAATATAATAAATTTGTTCTTGAAACTTGTGTTTTTCATATTTTTAACTATGTGACTATTACTTATAAAGAAGTGCCTTTTAGTGTTGGTCTTGTTTATTTAGTGTTGTTAGTTGGACTTTAGATACATTACATTAAGGTAGCTTTTCAGAGTAATGGTTCTTTTAAAGAGGTGGCTCTTGGTATTGGTCCTGGTTTGATTTTAGCTTTGTTAAACCTGCAAGACCAAAAATATCTTTTATAGTTGCTAGAAATTGTAGCTGCTGCAGATATTTTCCTAAAATACATGCAAAGAAGCTGAATAGTGATCGTTTAGAGAGGAAACCATCATATGAAGGTGGATTTTGGCTTTGTCTTGTTCATTTATCTATATCCTGGACATTATATTGATCATGCTCAACATGCAAGACCCAGATAAGACAAGATAAAAAATATTTTTGTTCATGGTTAGAAAAGACAGCTATTTAAATTTTTAGAGTTAGTATGCGTGCGTCCTGTGACCTTATATGTCACCGCCATTGCTTTATTTGTTTAAAAATGAAAATTATTGCGAATAATTTATACCTATAAGATATGAAATAAAACGATACAGGTTTCACGTCAGATATGTATTAACATAGAAATGTTACGTTAGTACGATAGTATGTATTTACAAACAAATAAATTAATAAAAGATGCTTATTGCTTAGGCAGTATAAGTAGCAAAATTATATAGACGGCATAAGGAAATATCACTTTAGTGTCGTAAAAGCTGTTTTTACAACGTGTTTCATCATAATTATTTATATGAAAATGATTTTAAGATTATATTACGTCATTAATCATAGGATGATAAAAAAAGACCGATCGTCAGTTAGAAACCACCTTGGAGTGGAGGTAATTTTGCCTTACTCTCGAACACCCACTTAGGAAGTGAATTACGACCAATAAAAAGATAACCTTAATATACCTAAATGTCCCTAAATAGGTATCTAATTAGGTAAATGTATATCTCGTAATTTGTGAGCTGTAAAATAAAATAGAAATTTATTTTAATAGTTCGATAATTTACTGCTTAAGCATCGAGTTAACATGGTAACGCTGGCGCTATTCAATCATACAAAAAAAATCGTTTCGTTCTCGGAAGTTATTATATTTACTTATTGAATTTAATAGTTTTGCTTAATGTTACCCAACTTTCCTTTTACCATCGTTCTTATAATTATTACTTTCTTTCTTTTAATATTATTAAACTCTAGCAGTAATCCACCCGCATCTTTGATGCAATTATCGCCACCAACAAATACTGCTTAAGTGCTCTGCAAGACCATCCGCATAAAGAAGATTAATAAATTAAGAAAACAAAAATATTGCGTCGGGTAGCAAAAGCGTTTTACTCTAGCTCCAAAAGCAATATCAGTCTTTTTCGAATTTTTCAGTTTCCAACTTTATGAATATGATTTTCACAAATTATTTATTAATTTAGCAACATGTTTCGCCTTAACTTAGGCTTCTAGCCGAAATATTTATGAATCACTAACAATTCGAAGAAAATATTAAAAATAATTCCATGTATAAGAACAACTTTCAACAAATTCTTTTATAGGTATGTTGATGACATAATCACTTGCTTCACGGGTACAGACCGACAACTGAACACTTTCATTGAGTTTATTAACAATTTACACCCTAATATAAAATTTACAGTAGAAGAAGAAAGAAACAACCAAATTAACCTTTTAGATTTAAATTTAATTAAAATTTACAACAAGATCACATTCCCGATTTTCCATAAAGATCACACACCGATGTAACGATACATGATACATTATTTCATCCAAGACAATATAAAATAGTATAATAGCATGGTCCACAGACTTTTAATTGTTTCAATGTCGAAAAATAATTATGAAAAAGAATAAATAGCACATAGTAATGGATATGATACATACCTTATTGATATATTAATTTTTAAGAAACAACAAAAATTATGTTTTAACTCTGTTTATCCATATGTTAATTCAAAAAACTATAAATTTAAGACGTTAACTTATTTAGGCAGGTCGTCTACAAAAATTACAGAACAAATAGCATGTGAAAATATTAGAATAGCCTTTAAAACATCAAATAAATTATTTAAATATATAAATATGTAATAGAAAAGATAGAACAGATTTACTTCAAAAAAGTGGTGTACATAAATTGAATTGTAGTTCTTGTAACTCAATTATATAGGACAAACAGGCAAGACCTTTAATTTTAGGATTCGTGAACATTTGAAGAAGTATAACGAAAAATCTGCATTTATGAACCACATTAAAGATACAGGACACAATGTTAATAATGAAAATGTAAAAATTCTACATGTTCAAGAAAAAGGTAAAAAACTAACAATTTTAGAAGCTATAGAAATCAGAAAACATTTAGATTCAAACATAGTTACAGTTTTAAATGAAATAGAAAATGTTCACGAATCTCCATTTGTTAAAATTTGCACAAAATATTTATTTCCCCCTCCCCACACTTAGGATTAGTATTTAAGACGGAACTGTTAAATTTAGTTAATTATTCCTTCTTCTGAAGATGACCCTGTGGGTTGAAACGAATTTAAATAAAATTAACTGGAAGTTTTATGTGTCTTCTTTTTTCCTAAGTTTTTCATATGAAAAAGATCTTAATATCGTTAAACAAATTTCACTAAATAACGGTTATTTAATTAAAGCAAAACCAAAAAATATAATAACATAAGTTATTTAGGTAATTTAATTGATAAAATATCTTCGTAATTAAGAAACATTGGGTTAAATATTTCTTATAAAACCAATTACTCTTTAGAAAAATTGATTAAAAACTACAAAGATACAATAAAAAAAGTCAATAAGTCAGGAGTTTATAAGCTAATTTGTGGGTCTTGCCCAAAAGTCTACATTGGTCAAACAGGGAGAAAATTAAAAAAACGTATAATAGAACACAAAAATAGTTATGTAAAAAACAAAACAGATTCAACATATAATGCGAACCATTAACTGTAGAAGGGCGTAGTTTTAATGAATATTTCGAGATTTTACATATAGATAATAAAGGACAAAAATTAACGTTATTAGAAAACTTGGAAATAAATAGATATAAAAAGCTAGGAATAATTTTAAATGACCAAGTAGAATGTAACAACTCCCCTCTACTGAATTTGTTTTAACGCAGTACCACCCCCTATTATCAGTAGCTATTTAAAGACCTGAAGCAGTTTTCATAGTTAGTAGTAAATACTCAATAGCCTGAAGAAGCATAAGTTAAGGTGAAACATGTTGCTAAATTAATAAATAATTTGCGAAAATCATATACAAGTGTTTTTATTCTTTAATTATGGATTTTCGTCAAGTAATGGTCGAAACTATTCAATATTCCAATTTTATTTTTATTAAAGCCTAGCTAGATTTATAACGAACTTTAAAAAAATAGCAAAATTGGTACAATTTCTCTCAAGCTATGCTGTAAGTTATGAATAGAATTTTTTTAAAAGCATTTCTCACCCCCTTAAAGTTTGAAATTTAGAAACATCTTTTACAGTGTATCTACAGTGTAAGCAAGCGATATGTAAGGAACTGTTGTACTGTAGTCATTTCGGCTGTGGATTGATATTCAAATTTAGAAAGGTATAATTATTATTCCTGTCTTATTGGCTTTGTTAGAATATTTTTCGTTAAACAAACGACATGTTCGAGCAACAATTATGTCACATTTTTCATGTACCTATGTAAAACGAATCGAAAATATGACCATTTGTATAATTTCTAAATTTATTTCCCATTTTGTAACTTAATCTATTATCCTTTGTAATTCAGAATGGACAGAATGGCCTGCGGTTGAACATAATTTACAAAAAGTAGGTACCGAATAAATGGCAAATGATGGATCTACGTACCAAACAATTCGGAATAAAAACCTGCATTCTACAGCGTGTTTTATTTAAAACAAGAAGATCTTGTCGTCTAAAATTCATATTACTTTTTTGAACCCTCTGTAAACATTTCGAAAAAAAAAAGATTACATAATACCAACGACCTTTAAACAGTTGCCTCCCTGTAAAGATTTAGTTAAACAAAGCGCGTTTTAATTGACGATACAAAATTTATTTTTGAGGACTTATGTTTCATAAAATAATTAAAGATGGTCGTTTATTTCCCAAATGGTGGAGTTTTCAGGGATGTTCATGCTATGAAACTTACCTTTAAACTAACCGAGCATTTCAATGATATAAAAAACAGGGTGCTCTCCTTAAAATAACAAAGTATAACCGGAAGTAAAATATTTTACATTAGAAGTTCATATGAAATTATTACGAATGCCAATTCTTCAAAATTAAATTTTATAAAGGTTCTAACGAAGGACTTTTTTGGTGAACTCTATGTACCCCCAGTCACTTCCTACAACACATTTCTAATCTATACGCAATTTCCATTCTCCCTCCCAGACCACACGTATTAGAATCAATGTACCTACATTCAATCTCTTATTATTACAACATATTAAAAATGTACATTGCACTCTCTAATTTAAAGCCTTTACTGATTTCATTACCTTTACTGATTACTTGAATTGTTTATAGCCTTTTGAAACCAATAATCCAATATTTAAATGCCTATTAAGAAAAACATTCAATTTCATTCATTTATTCTGAACAAATATGGTAAAAGAAAACAAATAGGGTTATGGGCTAAATTAAATTCTAGTTCTAATTGTAAGTTTTTTAATGAATAAATTAAAATGAAATAACTCACCTAAGGCTTATTTAATTTATAATTGTGGCACTGGCTTATATTTTATTTAATAAATTAAATTTAAACATTTTCACGAAAATAAAGTGTTTACAGTTATATGTAAAGAGTATCCTTTATTTTATTTTTTTACGTTGTGATTTTTAGTGTATATTATTTTAATAGATTGGTCTCCTGATTTACACAATTTATTTACTACCTAACACCTTCACTTTCTATATAAGAAGCTTTTATTAATTTATATTTATATTCTTTCTCAGTTTTTTTTATTTATGAAATCTATTAAATCTATGAAAGTGCTACATTCTGTGAAACTTACCTATTTATTATCTGTGGTTAAAGAAATTGTTGTAAACAACCACGGAGCAGGCTCACAATGACCCCCTTCCCATTTGACGTAATTCGGTCATATTCGTATGCTAGCGTTGTTCATACACGTAACGGGATCACGATCTTGATCGATATCGGATTGACGGGGTTCGTGCGTGGCCCGGGATCGGCGTAATTAGAGTGGCGGTGTTATTTAATTTGCATTAATTAATAAGTGTTAATTGTAGACTATGTAAGTGAAGTGTAATTAAGTCAAATTCGACTCGTTTATTTGGTCATTTATAAAGACACTCGTGTGGATCGTTTATTAACTGCTCGATTTGTCCGACAAGCCGGCGTTTTGTCGTTTTGGAATTTTTGTGGTAAGCGGCCATTTTTAAAATCACATTTTGTAGATATATTTGGGTATTTAAAAAGTATTGTCATGTATTATTATCGTTTTTAAAGACATTATATATTTAATTAAATAACTCGATAAGTATGTAAATGTACATACAATCATTTGTGATTATTTGAAAATTGAAGGTGCTACAATTACCTTTATCTAGTCCATTTTGACGTTATTTATAAAAATAGTAATTCGCAGATTTTAATAGACTTTAATTTTGGGTGTCCTAATATTATTTATCTGGAATGATCATGAATACAATGAATATTTTAAGGGTTTATGTACATTTTGTGAAGGATAATATTGTCGCGTATTATTTACATTTTTAAAGACATTAACCACATAATAATTATTTAATTAAATAAGTTAATAAATATGCAAATGATATACAGTGATTTACAGACCATTTGTGGTTATTTGAAAATTAAAGGTAGGTACTATAATTGTCCATGGGTGCTGTGTATTATAAAGATACCCATTAGCAAATTTTTATATACTTGTAAAATGTTCATATTTGTGGGTGTTCTATTATTATTTACCGGAAATGCTTACGAGTGAGCATTTTTTAAAACGTTTGGGCAATGGCGGGAGTAAAGTCAGGAAGTGGGAGCTTAAAAATTAATAACAACTGGAGCTGTTACTACTTTTTTTTAAATAGAGTAAACGTAATCGGTTATAACGTATGCAGGATTTACAATAAAGTGGTGAAACGTGTCCAGTTGTTTGATTCTTAATTTTTACGTGTGTCAATCATATTTGACAATAAATGCAACAGGCAAAGTTTGAGTTTGAATAATTTTTTTTTAACAGTCGAGTACATTTAAAATTTTCTAAAAAATTATTTTCTCAAGTTTATAACATTATTTGAAGTATTTCTGTGTATCGTGTATCCTCTACTTTACCTTTGTTTGACCTCCTGAGTGTTTGATCATCACAATATTAATTGTAAGCCAGTGCCAGTTACAGAAATACATAAACAAGATTTTTTGTGATCGTTAAAACTGATACGGATACGATAAAAGAAAAGAATATTGCTGTTTAACAAGAAAAATTTAACTTAAATCGGATCAAAGGAACGTGTTTAATTTAAAAATATTTATGCGTAAATAAAATGAGAAAACGAGAAAATTTAAATTAGCACTTACATTTACTTAAATTTCGCAGACAAAAGTGGTAAATTCTACAAAGACTATCTCTCAATTTAAAATTTGAATGCAAGCGCTTAATTTTAAACAAAAACAATTTCGCTCGTTTTTGTATGTGTAAGGTAATTCATTAATTACGAAGGACGATTTTGGCAATTTTTGACTTTTATAACCCCCATGTAAGGGTACGTAATATTTTTTGAACCCCCCTCTCCCTTCTTACGTAAGATTTATCTCGTTTTTCAGAATAATAAAATGTTAAAAAAGGATCAGTTACACTAAAATTCACGGTTTGAGTAAATTAAAGATTTTAACTTTTTAACAGATATTTTAGGTTGCAGTATTTTAATGCTATCAGATATAGATGCATATTAGATATATAATCATTAGACAACTATTTAGTCTTTGGAATATCATCATGATTTAAGTTTTTATTCAAAGGGCTATTATATAATTTAATTAACCATGCAAACGTAATTTTTATCAATTTAACCTTTTGTTGAAATGTTTAAATAATAGAAGGCACTATTTTAAGTTTTTATTATGAAGCAATTAAACTAATTGGACTTATAATTCAATTTGAAACTTAACATGTTATATCTTAACCTAATGCCCTTGTAAAGGCGTAAAAATATTCAATTTGATTTTACGAAGATTATATCTCGTTTTTCAGAATAATGAAATGTTAAAAAAGGATCAGTTACACTAAAATTCACGGTTTGAGGTAAATTAAAGATTTTAACTTTTTAACAGATATTTTAGATTGCAGTATTTTATTGCTATCAGATATAAATGCATATAAGATATATAATCATTAGACAACTATTTAGTCTTTGGAATATCATCATGATCCTTAAGACTAAATTTTTAAATAATCTTAAAGTGAGCAACATAAATCAGTTAAACGATCGACAAACGATAATATAAATATATACAAAAAAATTCATAATTATTAACATTTAAAATTGTTAAAAATAAACACATTTAAGATTTTAAAATTTTAATGAGCAATTAGAATTTGTAAAATCTAATATATACAATTCTCGTGTCACAATGTTAGTTACCATACTCCTCCGAAACGGCTTGACCGATTTTTATGAAATTTTATATGCATATTCAGTAGGTCTACTACTATTTTTCATACCCCTAAATGATAAAGATTGTCCACCCCTACCTTTTTTTTTCATTTTTTGCACAACATTTTTTATTTATATTTTTTATGATTTGATAATTTTCATCCTTCTACCACCAACCCCCATTTTTTAATAGCGATATTAGTACTGTAATAATCTTCAACTCTCAGTGGTCGATAACTGATCAATTATTATCAATCGATTAGTCATCCCCGCCAGGCGTCTACTGATGTCACTACTCACCCAGCAAACTAAACACGGAGTGGGGATGAGAATGAAGCAGATTTTTTTAGAATGTTACAGGGAGTTCAAATATGTTCTAAGAAGTAAAAGAATGTTTTATTATAACATTTCAGAATGATTTGGCAAAATGTTCAAGAATGTTGCAGAATGTTAAAAAAAGTTAGAGAATGTTTTGAATCATTATGGGATGTTCTGGATAGTTCTAAATTCGCGAATATTCTAGAATTTTCCATCAAACTTGTAAGATATAACCCAAATTGTACATAATAGAATGAGAAAGATGTTCGGAACCCGTAATAGAACTAGATATTTAATATTAAAATTTCAAAATATTACGTAAGAATGGATCTTGAGCCCCTTCCCCAAATAAGGGCATGTAGAGATTTTTCTAACCCTCCCCTTCACCTCGAGACCCTTACGTAATTAATGAATGGCCCCTAAAGATAAAAAATATTAAATGAAGTTTCACTGGGGAACATGCTTGTTCGTTTCTTTATTTCTTATGTTTTTATACAATGTCTTTATCTATACAACATTGCATTGTCACCAAAGACTAACATTTCCATCAGAAAAATAGAAATTTAACTGGTCAGGAAGTGGGTGGATAATCTGTCGCAAGATTTGTACCATTTGTACAGACAGACGGAGCAAGTTAAATAAAAGCGACTAAAAATAAATGTATTCATTATTGGTGTCGTATATTATACGTAATATGATATCGTTTAAAGTAACGTAGTTAACTGGTAATTTTGGCGAATGCGATTATAAACAAACCTATAAAAGACATTTTCCCATAGTGATTGACGGGGGCCCACAGAAACTAATTCGTTTCTAAAACCTTTATAAGGCACGTTTAATGGCCTTTATAAAGCATACTGTCTTTGTCCATCTACCAGCTTAAGATTTATAGTTGTCTCCAATTCAATCGTTAGATTATGCAAATTAAGTAAAGGACGAATGTGTAGCATCAAGGGGATTGTATAACATCGATTTTCCACATAAATATGCACATCCTTCTTTATGTAATTAATTACCTCAAACAATTCTAATACGTAAAGCTGTCCAAGAAACAAATACACCGTAAGGACAGGTCTACAGCAGCGGGTGTTTTCGAGATTTACAGATTCAATTTCTCTTTTGCTGATTTAGAGATTTGGGACAGATTTTATTAAACGATTCCGGTTCGAGTACCAACAATAGGTCGAATATAATTTGTACGGGATGCTTAACTCTTTAACTTTTTAAATCTATGCAATAAAAACAACTGACTTAATTAGATTCAAAATAGGACAATAAAAACAACGTTTTGAGGGATGTCTTTAGAAAATAGAAGAAAAGCTTTAGGAAACCGAATTCCGGTTATGCCTGGAATCGTATTGACGGCAGTACTTATCGCAATTTCGTTAACAGTAAGAGGTTGAATTTTAGTGTCAGATTTAAAATAATATAATAAAGATTAATGTAATGATTAGATAAGTCATAAATATAAGAAACGTGCTTCAGAAATTAAGGCACTGTATTACTTCTAGTTATGCCTAAAATCATTATGACTACAATGGTTATGGTTTTTTTGTTTACAATATGAAATTAAAATTTTCTAGTGAGATTTATAATAGATGTAATAGATAATAATAGAATAAATAATAATTATAATATATATACCTAATAATTAATAAATAATATATAATAATTACTATTAAATAATAGAATAAATAACTAAAACGTAACGTTTTAAAGAATAGGTTTTTGAAGTACAGAAGAAGTGTTTTAGGAAACCGTATTATCTCCAGTTATACCTGCACGTGTACATGTGTACACCATGTGCTACGTGCCCATAAGGAAATTAATTATGTACTGTCGTATAGTATAAATTTCTACTTTTATTTCCGCTTCTGAAAGTCAAAATATAATGTTTTCGGTTTAGATATAAACTGTAGAATCGATGGCGTTTATATCATGGCGTAGGAAATCTATTTTGAAAAATGATCAATAACGGATATTAAAAGAATATAATTTAATTTAATTTTGACATCACAGTGAAATTTGGAAGTCGCATTTCAATTTTGTAAACCAATTTCCTTATCTTGTAGTTCTTGTTCTTTTTCTGCAATAAAAGCGTGAGCGAGAGAACGTTTACATACCATAACCTAATCTCACAATAATTCATAGGAATGGAACGCTAATTTGACAAATATTGAAGAGTTTACCCATCATTTTAGCGGTATTTATCACTTTGACTGTAGCATATATACGATGTAGAATATTGTAGTCACTCGGGGGATTTCGGCATATATACATGTGCACCCCATGTGCTATGTGTCCTTAAAGGGAAAATTTAAAAATATAATGTCGTTTAAAGTATAATTTTCTACTTTTATTTCCGCTTCTGAAAGTCAAATATAATGTTTTCGGTTTAGATATAAACTGTAGAATCGATGGCGTTTATATCATGGCGTAGGAAATCTATTTTGAAAAATGATCAATAACGGATATTAAAAGAATATAATTTAATTTAATTTTGACATCACAGTGAAATTTGGAAGTCGCATTTCGATTTTGTAAACCAATTTCCTTATCTTGTAGTTCTTGTTCTTTTTCTGCAATAAAAGCGAGAGCAAGAGAACGTTTACATACCATAACCTAATCTCACAATAATTCATAGGAATGGAAGGCTAATTTGACAAATATTTAAGAATTTATCATGGCGTAGGAAATCTATTTTGAAAAATGATCAATAACGGATATTAAAAGAATATAATTTAATTAAATTTTGACATCACAGTGAAATTTGGAAGTCGCATTTCGATTTTGTAAACCAATTTCCTTATCTTGTAGTTCTTGTTATTTTTTTGCAATAAAAGCGAGAGCAAGCGACCGTTTACATACCATAACCTAATCTCACAATAATTCATAGGAATGGAACGCTAATTTGACAAATATTGAAGAGTTTACCCATCATTTTAGCGGTATTTATCACTTTGACTGTAGCATATATACGATGTAGAATATTGTAGTCACTCGGGGGATTTCGGCATGTATACATGTGCACCCCATGTGCTATGTGTCCTTAAGGAAATTAATTATATAATGTCGTAATGTATAATTTTCTACTTTTATTTCCGCTTCTGGAACTCAAAATACAATGTATTCGGTTTAGATATAAACTGTAGAATCGATGGCGTTTATATCTTGGCGTAGGAAATCTATTTGACGAAAAATGATCAATAATGAATATTAAAGAAAAATAATTTTACTTTATGTTAGAATGGTCAATTTTCCCAGAAAGCATAATTTCTTTTGTAGAAATTTTAATGTTTTGACATAGCAGTGAAATTTGGAAGCGCATTTCGATTTTGTAAATCGATTTCCTTCTCGTACATCTTGTTCTTTTTCTGCAACAAAATCGAGAGCAAGAGAACCTTTACATACCGTAACCTAATCATACAATAATTCATAGGAATGGAACGCTAATTTGACAAATATTTGAGAGTTTATCATTTTAACTCTATTTATCACTTTGACTGTAGCATATATACTACGTAGAATATTGTGGTCACTCCCAGGGATTTCGCAATGTGTACATGTGTACCCCATTGGCTATGTGCCCTTAAGGAAATTAAATATATAATGTTGTAAAGTGTAATGTTTTACTTTTATATCCGCTTCTGAAAGAAGTCAAAATATGATAGATAAGTAAAAACGAAAATACACAAAATGTTTCAACGATTTTATTAATCGAAAGCTCGACAATTGTTTTGACCAGTCGAGTATTGCAATTGTCGAGCTTTCGATTAATAAAATCGTTGAAACATTTTGTGTATTTTCGTTTTTACTTATCTATTCTATAATGTTTTATCAAAAAATCACCATCAAAATATAATGTTTTTAGTTTAGATATAAACTGTAGAATTGATGGCATTTATATCATGGCGCACGAAATCTATTTTGAAAAAACGATCAATAACGGATATCGAAGGAAAATAATTTTACTTCACGCCAGAATAGTTAATTTTCTCGGAAAGCACAACTGTACTTTAAAACGTAGACACTTTTTAAGTCACATGTCGATTTTGTAAAGCAATTTCCTTCTCGTAGATCTTGTTCTTTTTCTGAAACAAAAGCGAGAGCAAGAGAATCTTTACATACCATAACCTGATCCAACAATAATTCATAGGAATGGAACGTTAATTTGACAAATATTTAACAGTTTACCTATCATTTTAGCTGTATTTATCACTTTGACTGTAGCATATATACGATGTAGAATATTGTGGCCACTCCCGGCGATTTCGGTATGTACACTGACAGGACGTTAATTCGTTCCCAACACTTTTCTTAAATGGCAACGTCGCGCTTTTTCGGTCTGTATGTTGTCGATTATGTAGGAAACAATAATATTGCGAGCAGAATCGCATCTACTGCTCGCTAGTTTCGTGGCTGTTTAAATGTTTACATACCTAATATACAGGGTCTTTCAAGTTGATAGGCCATTAGTATATGAATTAGTAGAATGAATTCAATTCTGAAACTTGGGCTCATTTGGTTATTGTTTATGCCGCTTATTTACAAAATTTTTCAATTTCGATGTACACCGGGTTATACCGAAAGTAGATGTTAACTTTCTTATTTTAAATGGAATGACATGCTTTTTTTGTTACATTGTTTTTTACAATTGTTGTTAAGTGTCAGAAAGCGTATGCCGTCTTCCAGACCTACAATTTTGAATTGTTGCAATAAAGCAAAACCACAGCAATCAAGATATTTTAAAATCTATGAATTGATGAAATAGAAATGCCAAGATCTGCTTCAGCAGCTGGAATTGAACTTCTTCGGAAAGTGTAAAAATAGGCAAGAACACGTATTTCATTATCTTCTCT